>OY728138.1:803856910-805160014 GCA_963277665.1 Viscum album | reverse complement strand
TTATCATATTATTAAAATTTAACCCACGTTTATTCCTTATTTTAGTGTATAATAGATTATCATCTATACATATAATAAATAAATTTTCCAGGAAATATCTAAAGTCATTATTAATCATTTTAATTAATATTTCTAGAGATTTTTGTAGTTCTAAAAGATCTATTATTAACTCATATTGTCAATACATTGTAGGAAATTATTTATTGGTAAGATCATCATTCCCTACCATTAAATAATGATATCTCCTTGAATGGTACAACTTAGAGAAGTATTGACCCATAATAGTTGACTAAAAAGATCATAAATCTCTGGTGGATGATATAATTTCTTAATGATGATCTCACTGAATTCATAATAATTAATCTATAGTCAAACTGAACTCCCATTCATTTTAAAAAACATGGTTATCTCACCCCATAGTGAAGATCCTAGATTTATAAATCCTTAATTTAGACTCTCTTATAATTGATTATTTAGTTCATTAATTTCATTATCGATTATTATATATTAATTGATGGAAAAATATAGTTTTTTATAAAATAATCCAACCTTAAACGTTACATATTGTTGATTTTTAATTCAATAATTTAATTTCCTTCACATTGAGGATCATTTCATGATTACAGTTTTAAAGAATTTCGTTATAAATCATACATTATAGAAAAATAAAATACAATTTAAACAGGTCCATTCCGCATCCATTTTTTCCACTATATAAAATTATTACTACAAAACATGATTTTATATCATGGAATTTTTATGGTTTTAACAAGAAATATTCTTTTTCCTTACCCATCTATAAATCCTGAGAAAATCAATTTAAAAAGTGATATGAGCACAAAAATTAATTTAAGCGATATATAAAGAAAGAAAAACAATAGTCTACTGAACATAAGAAAAAGCATATAACATTTACCTTTATATTTAATTTTATTTTATTATATAAAATGGAATATTTTAACCCAAAAAACACACACATTATTTCTCAAAAAAAATTATTAATACCCATGGAAAGAAATTAAAACATATTTTGGTGACACAGAGTATCATATTAACAAAACACTTTCAAAACCTTTTAATTATAATAAACATAAGTATTAATTAATATATTATCATGACAAAATGGATTAGTGTTCTATTTTTGAAACCCCATCATTTATGCTAAAGGGGGTCACTCGACAATATTTAGGACACTCCATGTTTAAGCCATAACGGGTTTACCTAATGTAATCAGTGACACTCAATACTTTAGTAGCAACGGGCTCACCCAACATTATATGGTTGCACCCATTTCACATGTGAAATTCTCATAATCCATAAAATTATTTATTTCTGCTTGAACTTTTCCACTTTAAAACATTTTAAAAACTATTTAATACTCACAAAAAAATCAACATGGATATAAAAATATAATTTTCAATTTACAAATAAATTTTCAATACCATAATATGTAAAAAATGGAAAAGAGTTTTTTTTTGAATAAAATAATAAATATTTCGAAGTATTAGTGAACTAAAATAATTGTCAAGACAACAAAAAATTCATTTTCGTCTTGTATGATAATAATAGAACATTTATTTTTTCGTTTTTCAAAATGTTCTATATAAAACATTTTAAAATGTTCCTTTTGAAATAATTTTAAACACAGTAAAAAAATTCAAATATATTTTATAAATCATTTATCTATACATAAAAACATTGAAATAAAAAATTTAACAACATAGACACAGAAGTGTGTGATTTTTATTGAAAACATTAAATACTGATTCATTTTAAAAGGGAAGTCCATTATCACTTGTGAAATAATTTAATCTTAAAACCCAATAAGGAATAATATTAAAAAAAATATTATGACAAGAATAGTGAAATTTATGATATAAAATGTCATATGGTCTATATATACACCTCATAAAATAGTATATGTGTATAACATCAAAATATTCCTTAATGATAGGATATTGAGACAATGTCCCTTTCTTTTTTTCAAATTCATGATGTCTGGATTTGTATTTATGAGTAATAAAAATATATTAATTAATTACATACATGATAACATTTTTCAAGATTATTATTACTCTTATTTTACTTATTACCATGTTATTTACAATTAATTAATCAATTAAAATTAAGTCGGATGTTTTGACCAAATTTGATTTATCTGTCAAAAAGAACATCGGTAATATTACTAGGGTCAAAGGGGAAATTATTTATAAATATAAATAATAATTATCATGAAATAATTATCATATTTATACATCAATCATTATTTTAGAATCATTAATGGAATATGGTTATGAAAACTGAACTAATGTTATGATCGTGGATACGGTGAGATGTACATATGCGTGAGTAACATTTTAATTTTTCAACGTTCATTATAAAAATAAGGTATGTAATATTTCATCTTTAAACAATTATAATAATACCATATATAAGATATTTTTTAATTATATTTAAATTTATATATCATTCTTGTGATGTGGTGTTAAAATATTAAGAATCGCATCTCCTTGTAGAGGGGGTAGTAAACACATCAACAAACAATGGTATGACTTTTTCAATGTCAATAATTAAAAGAAGAAAATGATATATTATATTTTTATAAATATAATTATGACATTAATATAATAACTATTTCATATATATCATAAATAATCATTACAGTTTCCCTTATTACCTTTTATATAACATGTTAGTGAAAATCTCTCCAGATCGCTTTTTGAGGCGGTAGTCTGCCATACAAATGAGGGACGTTATAATATCCCCTAATGTATGAAATATATAAATAGGGTATATTAAATAATCAATAAGTGTGTATAATTATGTTATATAAATAATAAACATAATAAATAAATTTTTTTCCATCATTATTCCCATCCATGAAAGGTGGAAATGAAAACAAACAACATCATTTCATGTGACGATAGTCCACCGTACACAATATTGATGATTTCATAACCCATTTGTAATAGGTATGTTTACTTTTAGATAATAAAATTAAAAAAACATATCATCATATTTATGACACTGATTTTCTTATATAATCATCGTATAAAAATAATTGAAGTGGGTGGAGAATGAAATAAAACAAAATGCATATTGAAAAAAATAACCTCTTCTTCAGGGAAATCCTGTTAGTTTTAACAAAAGGAAATCGTTGATTTGATTTATAATAATCATAATGGTCATGTATTGACATTAAGTAAGTGGATAAATTATTTGGGTATGTTTTGGATGTCTCAAAGGACTTGATATCGTTGAGGATATGGTAGAGGGGGAGGCCTTTTATTAGTGGGTGGGGTTGAAAACTTGTTAATTCGTAGAATATTGACTTTCAACAATATTTTATCATTGAAAATTGGAAAAAAATAACGAAAAAAACTCAATAATATAAGTTATAATGTCAATAATTTCTATCCAATGGGTTTTTAAAAAGTTTCTAGGACATTTCCCCCATATGTTTAATATTTTAAACACATTGTAAACTCATTTTTACCACAATCACAATATTTAATTTTAATTATATTCACTAATATTTTTGGTAAAAATTAAGTTGGAATTATTACAAATTATAAATTATTTTAATTTCATGCATAGATTACATTTTTCGAAATTTATTTCATACAAGTGGAAAATTTAAAATAATATTATTTTCGTTGATGTAGTTAGAAAATTAAATTTTAAGAAGAGTATTTTTAGAAAAATATGGTTCAATATCATCATTATGACTGATAATAGTCATAAAATTAAAATAAATAAATATTTAATGATATAACATATTTAAATTTCATTTAAAATATTCCTTAATAGGGATATCTTTTTAAAAGTATGGATTTTAGAACAGTTTTTAGATATTCCCTTGTATAAACCCCAAAGACAAATATATATTTAAAATAAATATATATTTGATAAAAAATTAATTGTGTTGATTAAATATAAATACATAATACATACGTTATATGAAATCACATTCAATAAATATTTGGACTCTTAAATTACTTTATTTATTAAAAGTAAAATTATTTTTTCAAAAAATAGATATTTTAACTATTCACATAAAAATAACAATTTTATGAAAAATAAAAAATTTAAACAAAACAAAATTTTGATGTAATGATTTAAAAAATGTTCATTATATTAAACAATTAAAATTTATAAATTTATAAATTATTTTTTAAATAATACTTTAAAAGATAGGTGTATAATTATAAAATCTAATTTTTTATTTAAAAAATACATAATATTATTATAACTAATATAACTATATAATTCATATTATTAAATATGAAAATTATTTATTCAATAATTAACTAAATTTTTATATACTTCCCCCCTTTTATAAATTATGTCCTTGTAGTTTTATTCACTTATTAAATTGGGGGGAATATTTTTCACTCATAGAATATTGAAATTCCCATGATGCATATTCAACCATTCAGGTTTTCCATAAAACCATAACCTTGTGAATTAACTTATTTAGAAACACATTTTCTTTGTGTTCAAGAACCTGAAATTAATATTCCCCATAAAAAATATTCACTTCTAACTGAACTACTCTAGGGATCAAAACCTGATATGAATCTGGCACATATTTCCTTAAAAATTAAACAAGGAATAAATTATGTAATTGAGATTATATTGGATGTCAGGAAACTCGGTTAGAAAATGATCCAAATTTCTCTAGTATTTCATATGGTCCAAGAAACTACATAGTTATCTCCCCTTTTTTTCCAAAATTCATCACAATTTTCGATGGTGAATATTTAAGAATGAAATGATCGCCTAGCTCGAAAGAAAGATATTTTTTCATGTAATATACATTACTTTTATGCCTTATATAACCTATTATCATGTATCATTGAATCGAAAAATATTATCTACCATTTACAATAACAACTTTTGTTCCACTAAATTATTTTATCTTATATCATCCTAAAATACCAGTGTCTGACATGACTTTCCATATAGTGCCTCAAATTTCACCATTTGTATACAAGAATGAAAAGTATTATTATGTGGAAACTCAAACAATGAAAGATATAGATCCCAACATCCCTGGTAATCCATTGAGATATAATAAATCATGTCTTTTATGGTATGAACGATCCTCTTAGACTATTTATTATATTGAGGATAAAGAGTTATATAAAAATTTAATTCAGCACCCAATGACATCAGAATTCCTTTCCAAAAAATTACTTGTTATCCTAGGATCACAGTTTGATAAAATAGAGAGAGAAAATCAGTTTAACCAAACTACCCCCTTTAAATATAGTCTAGAATAATGATATAAAGGAATTATATCTCAAATGGAAATGAAGTGTGTATATTTATTTTATCGGTAAAGAATTACCCAAATAACATTATTATAATGAGAAGTATTTGTAAGTCACATAGTGAAATCCCTTTATCTATTTTTTTCATTTCTATTCCATCACTAAAAATGGTTCATGAATCCCCTTCGGTACCTACCATTCCACTTTTACCTACTCAAAATTCATAAAATTCTAGGAAATTGTATCAATATCTCTTTTCATTTTATATGACCAATTATACTCTTAAAAACCTATATACCTATAAGTGTTCCTCATAAGAATGGAAAATGAAGAACTATGATCTTTAACCAACAACTATTTTCCCAACTAGGAATAAAAATCAAAATATAATATTTTTTAATATTATAAAACACATTATTAAATGATATTAAAATTAGAAAACATGCCCCAATTAACATATTATACCTTTTATTCCAAAGAATTATCCTCCTACTAATATCTCTTAATTCGTTCAGACATAGTCAAATGTGTAGAATCATAAAACAAAACAATGGTTTTTCCAACATCTCTAACTTATATGCCCAAAATTTATCATATAATTAATTGAAGGGTCATGTACCAAAAAAGCATTTGTTAAGGTTGAATTAATCATTCAACCCAAATCAAGAACCACTTTATTTAATTTTTTATGTTGGTAATGAACAATTCAATAATATTACTTTATTGGTCAAAACAACCTTCACTACCTCCTGATCAATTATTTCTTTTTGAATATAGACTTCGTAATTTTATAATTAGTATATAATTCACACCTTATTCCATAAAAATGAAGCATCCAAATTTATAAATAAAAAACAACTGCATTAACATCCAAATATTGTGTAGGGTTGTCACGACCCGTCCCAGTGGGGCCCGAGCCGCAACTCCCCAAGACCGCCTCCAATAGGCCAGGGGCTGGTTACTAGCACCGAGTAGGGAAGCTACTAACATGGGAGGAATTTCTTATAAACATGTACATAAGCACACACATATCCAAGCCCACAAAGCTGAAAAGTAAAAACTATTAAAAGGAAAAGATGCATGCATACACTAAAACCCAACCAACAGAGTACGGCAGGGAAGTAAAGTACAGTAAAGTAAAACCCTGGGCCAAAAGTAAAAGTCTACAAAAAGAAAGTCTACAACAAGTCCAACATGTAGAGAAAGGTATTAGGACTGCAACCCATTTCCTAAGGAACACACCTCGACCTATCGGATCTCACTGAGCACCGTCCGGTCCTGGTCCACCTAGAATCCTGTCGAAGGCTCGCTCATCTGCACAAGACATGACACATGCGGGCAAAGCCCATGCAAGGTTGAGTATAATAATACCCAGTACGAATCCTCGAAAACCACAGAGGAAATACAAAAAAGGAAAAATACCACAAAGAAAGGTACAATCATATCTACACAGTATATGTCTATGGAACATATAACGAGAATATCCAGATATACTCATACACAGGAGACCATCGTGAAACCACCACTAAGATCCAGCTCAAAGATTCCACTAAGAATACCATCGGGAGAACACACTCCTAGGTATAAAGAGAGAGACACGAAGTACTCGTACCAGTAGAACACACTCCACAAGTACCTTGGGAACAAGATGCTCAGATGAGGATCACAGCCAAGTCATGGGGTGATTCCGACAACTCAGTCTAAGATAATCCGCTAAGTAGAGGATCGGTGCCCAGGTATAGTTGGTCACATCGATACCAAGAACTATAACTAGGGTTTCAAGAATGAATAGAGGATCTGGCTCTACGTCTCATAGAGGGGACTCCAACAACACTATTCAGGGAGTTCTGTTGAAGGGATTATCCTCCTGTATAATGGAATTGATACCATAACCTTCAGTGGATTACCAGGGGTACAAACCCTAAGAACTAGTAAAAGTCACAGAAGGAAAGTGGCTTAAACCATGAAGAAAAAGTTACACGGCGTGTAGTATGGTTACACGCTATGTTCCTTGACCCCGTGTACTGCCCGTGTAAACGGCCAGTGTCCTCCGTTCAAGCCGTGCAAAAGCAAAACTACATGGCGTGTGGAAAATTACACACTGTGTTTCTAGACCCCAGCTGCTGCCCATGTAACTGGACTGTGTCATTCAACTTGTCGGATAGAAAACAACTACACGACGTGTCGAAGAAATCACACATCCTGTTCGAGCACCTGGGCTTGCTCCGTGTATGCTAGCCATGTGCCCGTACACGGTCTTTGCACGTGTATGTGTCGCCTTCCCGTGTACCAGTACACGAGGTATCCCATGTATCTGGCCGGGTATGGATGGGGAGGGGTATACATGGCGTGTTTATGGCCGTGTACCCTACCCGTGTCCGTGTACTCCTGGAGTACACGCCAGATCGTTTTCCAACTAACACACGCAGTGTATCCCATACTACATGGCGTGTAGTAGAGAATTTTCCAGAACCGTCGTCTTCCTCCGTGCGTCTCGGCTAACCCTCCATATTTTGATCCAACCATCCAATCATCACGAAATGTCGGATTTGGGGTCGTCCTTCCCCTACTAAACTGATTCCACCGGTTTCTTTCTTTTGATCGGTCTTGAAAATGCATCCTGATCCGTCCGCTAGAAAACACCCAAAGAACGGGAACATCTGAACCACAATGATTCATCCGCCGCCATCGTCATCGCACCTCCTCTAGGTCTCCTTGATGTTGGATATTTGATTTTGGATCGTTGCGGCAAAAAATGAATGCGCAATGATCTATTTACTCCATGAACGCGTAGAACACAATGAAGAACGCGAGGGGGGAAAACAAGAATCGACAAGAGGGGTGGACCTAGATCGATGTTCATGACGATCCATGTTTGCCGCCATTAGATTGAAAACCAAAAAAATATCTATAATCAAAGCCTCAAATCCCCTCATTAACCCATCCCACAAGAACGATCGACCCGCGGGCTAATCAGTTCGTGGATTAGTCGGAGTTAATCGTGGAAATCAAAAACGGGTGAAGGAGAAATCAATAACAATCATCCTACCTGGATTTCGCGGTGTTCCTTGGCGAAGATCTGGTGGCCAGTTCGTCATCGCCGGCGAAGCTCATCCAGAACATCGTCTCCACATTGGGAGGCTTCCTCCAGGACCTCCAGAGCCGCCAAGGGTTTTCAGGGTTATGGGGTTTGTAACCCTGGACCCTGGCGCAAGCCTCTATTTAATAAGGATAAAAGATATTTGGTACAACAGATTTTACAAATATCTCACTGCAGAAACAAGATTTAAATAAACTATTTTTATTAAATATTTTATTATTGTTGCGTCCAAAAACCATATTTCACCACCGACCTGCACTGGCCGATGTTCGGTCTCGCCTTGGGTAAAATTGCTATTCTGAACGCAATGACTCCTTCGAATTTTTTATCTGAGCACCAATTCGGGAGTTATTCAACTTTTTTATGAAAAACGCCCGCGTTCATATTTTAAATATTAAATAAAATTCAAACATTTGTTCCGATCTCACAAGGCCCCGGAACTGCACGCCGTCTCAGAGCCTGGTCTCGAAATAATTCTCATATAATATTAAAATAATACATTGAATATCCAAGACATTAAATGGGTAATATAAATCGTGATGTTTCAATAGAAGTTAATAATAATAAATTATCTAGTCATTCTTCATTATAAACAAGAAAGTCATTTTAAACATGAATAATTCTAGATGAAAAACTCGCCATTTCTGGATGGCAAGGCCGATACTTTGGCATTCACTAATCTTATTTTTAGTTTTTTAAATCAATCACAACATTATTTTTTTAGTGGAACATAACAACTTTTCAAGATAACATATTCAATGAGTTATAAAATAGAGAAATATTTTAAAAGAACCACTGGTGGTAACATAATAATCTATAAAAATGTTGAATACATATGATATTTGTGGGTCTTGTACATTTTTTAAAAACGTTTTTTAGTTGGGTCAATAGTTTTGACAAGTTTATAAAAATATTTCCAAGGAAGGAAATTTTCTGCAAACAAAATTTATATTTGATAATTTTCTCATATACTTCCATTTCATTATTTGTTTCTAAAAATACTATTATGTTCTATTCCTATTCTTCTTGAATTTTATAATATACCAAAATGTCATCAATAAACATAACCACAAATTATTCTAAGAACTCTTGAAAAATTTAATTTATATGGTCAACAAATACAGCAGGGGAATTAGATAACCGAAATGACATACCTACAAGCTCATAGTTCCCATATCTATTCCAATTTTTATTTTAGAATTTATGATTACATTACATTCAACTGATGGTACCCCAATCTCAGGTCAACATTCCAAATATACTGAGATCCCTATAAGTGATCTTACAAGTTATTAATATGGTGAAAATGATACATGTTCTTAATTGTGATGTTATTCAATGATCTATACACAATGTAAAGTATCATTGAACGATCTTTATTATTAATGAAAAACAAGATCACCTGATGGAGAAGTTATAGGTCAAATAAATAATTTATCATATAAATAATTCTATTTGGGTTTCCATTATAAAAGATCCAATTGATCTATTCGATATGAGGATTTAAAAATAATCATAGTATTGTTAATTAATTCCATGGTATACTAATATTTCTGATTATTAATAAAACCAAAAAATTCATCCAAAAAATATCTAAATATTCATTTACATTTAGAAAATCAAAAATTTGACTATTGTTATTATTTTAAACTATAAAAACTCAGTAACATTCAATACTATCTATAATAAATTTTTCATTTTCTTTGTAGGTTATAAAAGGTGTGATAACATTTAGAACAATGTTATTAGCACTAAAATATATCATTGCATTATAAATAGGAATCTAATCCATACCAAGAACGATATAAAACACTACTATGGCCTGTTCCCAAAGATTTACGTAAAACACCACTCCACTGATAATAATAGAAGGATTTCTATAAATACTTGTTTCTTTAATACATCCACCTAGAGCTTTCATGAAAATTTCTATCTTACTATTAATGGGTGATATTCCTAATTTTCATGGAAATTTATATGAAATGAATGAAATCTAAGAACCAGAGTCAAACATGGTAATGGAAAAATATGAATACACAAGTTCTAAACTTCTTACCACAAAATTCGATGGCCTAACATCAACTATAGTATTATAAAATGACTATAAAACACCTTTATATTTACTATCATGATGATTTCTATATTTTGAACCTATCTTCAAAAAAAATTATCATAATTTCTATACTTATTCCAAATATCACACATCACTGATGGATTGATATTGGTTACCTAATTCATTGGTTGTTTAGGGATATTTTAATTACTATCACGAAGTTTATGCCCTAATATACCACAACAAAACACTTCCCAAATCATATCAAGCATTTTTTAATGGCATTTTTTTAAAATATGAACATTTCAGGGGATTACATTTGACCTTCTTCACTTTTGGTTTCACTATTTCCAGCTACCTTTTCCTTTTATTACTATTGTAATCTCAGGAAACATATTTGTCAAAAAACTCCATCTCAACATTCTCAGCACAATAAAACAATTTATAGTAACATTTATATTATCATGTAGCTAGTTTTCTTCATTAATGTGGTTTCAACCTATAGAAAAATATATTAATCTTACTATCACTATACTGAATAAAATTCCGAATATACTACGACAATATTTTTGATGTCTTCTTTATATTATATTATCGAATATTTATCTTTCCTCCTCTTTTCCATGAATTATTTTTCTATATAGTGTCTAATATCCTTAGGGAATTGTATCTCATGGAATAAATTCAGTAATATATCCCATTCAATGGAATAAATAAAATATTTCTCTATGGTATTATTTACCCGAGTGCACCATCAATAATATTATACTTCAAAACAGTTAGTTATAATGGTTATATAATGATGTTATGAGCATCCTATGACATCAATTATATTTTCCAATGAAATGATCCATCCATTAGATACCAATGCTTTAGATGATCCTCTTAATGATGTAGAATGTTTCCTCATTAAATGATCCACAAAATACATTTCCTTTCATGGTAGTTTGGTTTTCCCTCTAGTAAGGATACCACCACCATTTATTGCTTATTTCAACTAATCCATCACTTTAACAAACTGTTTTATTCTGATTCGAACCATATTAGGATGCTAATTTGGAATCAAATTCACTTCTTTTACCTGTTAAAATACAACTTCCCTATCTCCTTTAAGGGAAAACAATTTGAAAATGAAATATTTTAGTCAAATAAACATGGTATTCATTAAATTCAATATTATATTAACGTAACTCACCGATCAAATATTTCATGTTAAATTTATTAACATTATCCAATCCTATAATTTATTTTAATCTCCCCATTTCACTAACTATAATTCCCTAACATAAAAAATTACCAAATATTGAGGTTTAATTAAATATAATTTCATCTATATTGAGGATCTATTTAGTTTTTTTATTTTATATAATTACTTCTTAACTCATACATTAAAAACCATTAAATAAAAATTTGACACATCCACTCAGAATCCATTTTTTCCACCATATAAATCATATAAAACAAAACATGATTTCATTTCATGAAATATTCATGTTTTTAAACTTGAATTATTTTCCCTCTACAATCCATAAATCATGTGAAAATCAATTGAAAACTTGGGATGAGAACAAAAAACCCTATAAGGGATATAAAAATAAGAAAAATCATTAGTCTAGTGAATATAAAAAAGATCATATATTGTTTACCCTTATCATCAATTTTATTTGAGAATATGATATAAAAAATTTCATAAGAAAATGAAACATGATTTTTTCACAAAGAAAATCATTATGACACATAAAAAAATTCAAATCTCTTTTGGTGACTTATAAAATCATATAAATAATTCATATTATAAACATTATAATTAGAATAAACATATGATCGACTTCTCATATTATCATTACTTAATACATTAAAGCATTATCTGGGTGAACCCTATTATTTAAGCTATAATGGGGTCACCCAATACTATCAATGCCACCCTTTGTTTATAATATAAAGAGAATAACCAGTGTTATATAGAACACCACATATTTAAGATATAACGACGTAACCCATGATATACGGGGATAAAATTTCTCTTTTATAATGGTGATGTAACATATAATGAATTAAACCTTAATATTGATACACTTTTCTATTATAAAACAATTTTAAAACAATTTTAAAATCAAAAACAATTAAAATTTGGATATCAGAGTTCATTTTATAAAAAAAAACCATTTTCAATATTATAAAAACAAAATAGTGAAAATAATTGTATATTAATAAAATAAAAACAAATGAAAAGGAAGTTATTAATCAAATAATGTTTATGATGGTGTAAAAGTTTCATTCACCTTCTAGGTTAAGAAAAAACCATTTATTTTTTCATTTGTCAAAATATTCTCTAAAAAACACTTATAATTATTCATATTAAAATAGACTAAAATAAAGTAAAAATATATATAATTAGTATTTTATAAATATTTTATTCCATATATATACAATAATAAATTAATTTTTATGGCATGTCCATGGATGGAAAATATTTGGAAGTAATAATTTAAAAGTTGTTTATTTCTAAAAGAGAAGCCCCTTATCACTTGGGAAACGCTTTCATCGTAAAACCATAGAAAATTAAAATTAAAAAAATGTTAAATATCATGAAATTGTGAAATTAATGATTGAAAATTTCAAAGGTTCTGTATATATACCACATAAAATATTATGTGTTTATAACAACAAAATATTTTATAATGAAAGGAGATTGAGATGATGTTCCTTACCTTGATTCTGATTTGTCAAGTGTGTATTTATCTTCAAGAATAATAAAATTATATAAATTATTTCTTTTATTTATTAAATTTATCATTTTTTATTATTAATTTTATTTTAAATATTTTACATTTATATACAATTACATAATCAATTATGTTTCGGTCAGACGTTTTGACCATATTCGGTTTATGTGTAAAAAATTACTTTGGTAGGTCGGCAATGGACAAAGAGATCATTATTTAATCATAACCTGAATAATAATATTTACATAATACATTATAATTATTTATAAAAATAAAATAATATAGTTATGAAAACTAAACTAATGTTATGATTATGGATATGGCAGGCTATACATTTTCATATGTAATGTTTCCATTATTAAATGATCATTATGGAAAGAAGGAATATAATATTTTATCTTTACATAATGACAATTATAACATAAATAAAATATTTTTCATTATATATACTTATATATATCATTTTTTTGATGTGGTTATGAAATTTAAGAATCACATCGCTACAAGGATGTGGTAGTCCACACGTCTATGAACGACGTTGTCAAATTTTTGGGCGTGAAATGGTAAGAAGGGAATGATCTATTATATTCCTAGAAATATAATTACATAATTAATATAATATTTATGTAATTAATTTTTATATAATAATTATAGTCACCCTTATTACCTTCCATGTAACACGTTAGTGAAAAACGCTTCACATCGCTTTGCGAGGTGTTAATTTGCCGTACACATGAACGACGATATCGTATACTATACGCTATGAAATGTAAAAAGGGGGAATATGATATAATATTTAAAAAAGAATAATAATGTAATTAATATCATAAATATCATATATAAATATCATTTCTATCATTAGTTTCAACCCCGATAGGTGGTAATGGACAAATAAATGACATCATTTCACTGGACAGTAGCCTGTTGTACACCAGGAAATTGATTTTGAAACAATTTCGATGGTAGTGTATGTGTTTTTTGGTTGTAAACACAAAAAATAAGTATATTGATATAACCTATAATATTATATAATTATGGTATAATGATGATTTATGGGTGGGTAGAAATAAATAATAAAACATTTCATGTTGATGAACATCACCTATTTTTCGGGAAACTCGTATTTGATTGCACTAAAGTCATTCTTTGGATGGATTTCTATGTAAATATAAGCAATATATAATTATAAGTGGGAAGTGGGGAAGTTATTTTGGTAGGAAATGGATGATACAAAGGGTTTGATAAGTGTTAATAGAGGTTGAGAGTGAAGTCAATTTATAAGTTAGGTGAGAGGAAAACATATTAATATTTGAAAGAGTGAATTCATAACATGTATTATTCATGACTAATGGATCTAGTAATGCACCAAAAACTGATCCTATAATTGATAAGGTCTATATGTTGATATAAAATTAGTGATTTATAAGTTTAAAAGTAATTTTTCAACTTATGTATAATGTTTTAACCTCTAAGTAAACTCATTTTTATGTTAATCGCTATAATTATTGTTAATTGTTTTCTATAATCAGTTTGGTAAAAAATTAATTTTTCCTTATTAGAAATAATTTATTATTATGATTAAAAATATAAGTCATGTTTTTCATATTCAATTCATAGATGTTTAAAATTTAAATATAATATTAATCAAGCAGACACTATAAGATAATGATTTTTTAAGAAGAGTATTGTTTTTATAAAATGAAGATTTCTTATTAACTATATGACTAATAATAACCATTTTAGAAATATTATTTAATATTTAATAATATAACATCTATAAATTAAATTTAAAACATTTCACATTAGAGACATATTACTTAATTAAAAAGGTGAAATATTACAAATATTAAAATAATGTTTTGAAAAACCCGCCTTTAATCCCCAAAAACAAACTCATATTAAAAGACAATATATATTTAATTCAAAAGTAATTAATTTTATTAAAAAATAGAAATGAAAATTATGTAACATTAAATAATATTCATAACCTATTTTAACACTTAAATTATAATTTTTTTAAAATGAATAATTTTTATAAAAATCAATATTTTACACAACCCACTGAAAAATCTCTATTTTTTTAAAAAAATAAAAAATCTATATCCAAAGTAAAAAATTGAATTAATATTTTAAAAATAATAATAATTTTATCAAATTAAAATTCTAAAAATTATTTATTCTTATTTTAAATATAAATTTATAATAATGGTGTTTAACTAAAAAAATATATTTTTTTGAATTAAAAATTACATATAATTTTTTTCAACTAATATAACCATATAATTAATATTTTAAAATATTAAATTGATTTATTATATCATTAGCTACGAATTTAAACTATAGTTATATGTTCAATTTTATAAGTCAACCATTCTAAAATTATGAAAGTAATCTATTCAAGGAAAATATTAGAATAATCTCTATAAATTTCATATCTTCATGGATTAATCTCCCCTTTGAATGAATCTTTTATTATTGGAATGTATTCTCAAAATCCATGAATACCAATTATTTAGAATAATTTTCCAATAAAAAGTGATCCTACTCAGTATAATTTTATAGAATCCTAAAATTATATTATACATTTAAAAGTATTCCCTTCTCTCAATAATTATTATTTCTTCTATATAATAATGACGAATCTATTCCCACTATTGAATCTAATTATTCTAAATTTTTTATAAGATGTTTTCATGGGTGGTTCTTCTAAAAAATGTTAATCATGTATATTCTATTTACATCTTATAATTTTCCCCAAAATAGTGTTTTCATCAGCAACTTAACCTTCACATCTTGAGATGATGATTGAATTATTGTTTAAAATTTTCTTCATATAAATGGATCAAATAAAAACATAAAATATTAAGTTATATATTAATCAATGAAGAATAATAATACATATCTCCAATTAATTTTTTGATCCTCTTAATTAATTGTGATAGTATAATTTTACCCTCTCATTGCATGAATTTAATTTTGTTATCTTCCTTTGTCATTGGAAATCCTTCCCTTAATGGAATGATTTTTTTTCTCTATTCATTCAAGTCGAATGATTGGAATTAAAGTGGATTTTTTCTTGTATCATACATTTTTTGGCATCATATTGGTTATCTTATTTATCTATATTTGAAATTTATTAGCTATGGTCCCTCCCTTGATCACGGGATTAATCCCATTTATCCCTTGAGAACATTTTTCAGATGCTTCCTATGACAAATATGATAAGTTTAGAGTTCAATTTTGTTACCTCTTTGAGATTTATCCTTTTATCTTGTAGAATTAAACATTGTTATCACATTTTTATCACCATACCATTGAATAAAATAAGAATCACTAATATCTATTTCATAAATAGGGGAAAATCAAAAAATTTAAATGTTTCTATCAAAGTCTTGATCATGAATTCATATTGAAAACATAGATTTATTTCACTATTGATAGATTCAACATTAAATTTGTGGTGAATGAAAAATATATAGGTATACCATATATTACACATAATGTCTTCCTCATAATTACCAATGTATTTGCCCCATATTTTCTTGTGTCCAAGGAAACTCCAATATATTTAATAATAGATTGTTAATTGAAAATATATATTGACTTTTTTCGTGAATCATTCCAATTCAATGAATTCTTTTTATTTACAGTGCTTCAGGTTCTATATAAACTTCCCCAACATATTATCTTCTCCCTCTTTGTGATATAAAATATGTATAAATTTATCTTTCTTAGGGTACTAAAGGATATATAATATATTCTTAGTGTACTTTATTAATTATTTCCTGATTAGGTTATTAGAGGATCCACGAAATATTGTAATCCTTTTTCATATAAATTTAAAAAAATTATTTTACTTTATGATAAGGAACATTTTGTACCTGATTAATGTTATATTTTATTTCATGAATTATTTGTGTAGTTACCTTTATGAGGTTCTCAACTCCCACTCTCATTACATTAGGAAATTCATAAAGGATGTCATTACATTGACTATCAAATAGGTTTTTCGTTTGATTACTACTATTTATATCCATTTATAAAATAAATTCATGTGTGTGGTTATTATGTGAAAATAAATAATCATATGAAATTCTAAATGAGAAAATTGAATAAATACTTAATAAATTACTTGTATACACTGACTTAAAAATCATTAGGATTCAATATAGGACACACATGGTCACTTTTCTATTAGGTTTTCTAATCTAAATAATTATAAAATTCATCCTCAAATCATATAATATAATAATCGTTTCTTGAAATCCATTTTAAAGGTACATTAAAAAGACGTGAACAAAAAACAAATAATACCTACCATTAGTATAAAAAATTTGTGTATTTAGGCCCAAATGGTGTACATTGAGTGATGATTTAGTTAATTCCCAAAAAAACATTTCATGTATTATCATCCCTAGAAACATTTGTCTTAGAGAATTAATGCCTATGTATTATCTAGATAGTTATGAAATTAAATGAAAACCAGACACTCTTATTTTTAAAAAATTTTAGTTTTTTTATATATATAGATATACCAAAGATTTATCTAATGTTTCAGAGTCCTAATTTCTCTTGAAATAGCATATAAACCTTGGTATCCCAATAACTCAGCTAGTCATTTCATACACATAAGGGTGTTCTTGATCCCCCCTGGTCCGTGACCAGCACCTGACATCATACAACATGCAATTGGGGAATTATTTTGCACAAAACAATGATGAAACCATAAAAGAAAGTTAATATGCATACAAAAGTAACCCTGGTGAGAGTATTGTACCGTAATTCAATAAGGAATTAATTTCTTAAGTACTACATCCCAAGTACCAAAGTAGTCAAGAACAACCAAATTCCTTATTTTCATAATGATAAGAGAAAATGTTTTATATATTTTACTATCACTTTTCTATTATTTTTCATTAATTTACAGGATAATGAACGTATTAGATGTCCAATATTGACCGAAATAGGGCTGTACAAGGCTCCAAATAAGAAAGAAAGAAAAGATTAAAAATGGACACGAATAAGTTGTGATAGAAATGTTAACATTATGTACTTGATTATCACAACATATATCAACACTATAGAAAATTCATGTTTACATCGTGAAGGCCTCCTATACGTCGTGACACATGTGAATCCAGATTCCGGGAAAGCCAAAAATATTAAATGAGAAAATCCTACTAGACAAGGGGTTCACATCATGAACCACCTTTTAAAGATGTAACCATGGTAATACATCATTAATCAGTTGAATATCCTCATTCCACACAAGGTATACTAGTCAAAGTAATGTGGATTAAGGGTTCACAATGTAACGATTATGTACCTGAAATGACAATTTCCGCCAATTTAAGGAGAAAATAAACAGAAAATTTGAAAATATCATGCATTACCTCTTTATAACTATAATACTACAATTGGAATTTCCATATCTTTTCCATCTTAAAACACCTTACATATTTATTGAAACTTTATGTTATCAATCAAAGAGTTGTGGACTCATATTCATCATCATCTTCAATTCCTGCATCATTTTATTTCCATTTCATTGCTTTCATGTAAGGATTTTTTAAAGTATTCTTGATTGTTATTTCTTATCGTAACAAGTTTATTCAATTCAATTCCACTGGAATAGTTATTATGATTTCATTTTTCCCTTGTAATGCTTTAGTTACCATCATGTGTAGCTAAACACATCAGGAGTAGGGATCATGATTCGATGTATCTACATGCTTAATTAGACCTCTAGTTCTAAACCTCAAAGACCTAGTTGGATTAGTAATTAGGATATTAACCAATAGTCAATCCCTATTTGTGTTACTATACCATGCAAATTAGATAGTCAAACGAACGACCTTATCCTCATTGGAGTAAACTAAGACTATAACCATTATCTTAGGTAACTTTTTGCAAGGAATGATTAATTTAATGTATATAGGAGTGTATCTACCCTCATGAACATGGAATAGTAAAATCCTAGGTTGAATAAGAAGACTCGAACAAGGTTAACTACTGAATACCTCTTACATCACAAACTAAGCAGTTAAGAAATTTCCATGATTAGAATTAGGGATTGCTTTATATAGATACACAAACATGATCCCGAACCATCTTTTCAAAAATAACGTAAAACCAAAAAATAGTTAGAAAACTCCCAAACCATAGTTGACTTAGTGAGGACTCTTGAAATGGAATTATGACCAAATTTCTTCTCTCTAAATAAAAACAACATCCTCATCAGATAATCCTCATAAATCAACTATACTACGCCATGGTAATTAGTAATGTTTGGGACACATATAAATTTCTAATCAGATGCGCTCGTGCGTAAACAAATGACCTGCATGGTTCATGCCTGTCAAATTTTGTCACCATTTTCCTGGAGCCAGTGCTATTTCTTTCTGTTTGGACTCTGGTCTAGATCTAAAATTACATTTCCCTCACCATATTCCTTCATTTTTAGATGCACGTTATCTGTTTTTTCTATGCACATAGTAAGGGCCCTTGTTTCGTTCATGGAATATTGAAGCACATTCTCTTTTGGAATTATATCCTAAGATCAAATGATATCTATATTCTATTCATCAGTCAGTGACGGCCAATAAATTCCACCATGTGGGACCAAACCATCCAAAACCCAACCATCATGTCATTCATGGATAACACCTGATAATGTACCAAGAGAGGACATCAATTTATTATGGATCACCGTCAATCCTTGGTATTATTTCTATCATTGTTCAACCCCCTATCCAAGCGCATACATTCGAAATAAAACATGAAATCACTTATATGATCTAGAACATGAGTAAATTCAGCGGTCTTCATAGTAATGATTTGTATGAGCAAATTTCCATCCTCCTAGAGGTCAGGGATACCTTTTTAAACCAGGGTGTTTCTTCTGATGCAATAAGATTCCGCATCTTCTCACTCTACATATGAGATAGAGCCCTGGACTAGCTAAAGAGTCAAGCTCCTTGGTCAATTGTATATTGGGAAGAACTGGACATGAAGTGTCCTGACAAGTACTTCCCACCCATCCATACCTTGATGCTCTGGATAGACATTCAAAATTTCTACCAAATTCATTGAGAATATTTTTGAAAAGTGTGTGTTGGATTTACAGAATCCATGGGAAAATGTACACATCATGGACATGATATATGGAATCAACACTAAACCTTAAATCGAGGACTCGAGCCAGTGATACGTAATGTTGTCGATGCAGCTGCTGATGGAGGGCTCATATTCAAGTCTCTCAAAGATGGCAGAGCCATTCATGAATAAGTCTCTCACAACACTAGTCTATGGAAGAGTGGTTGTGTACCCCCAAGAATTGGAATCCAATAGATTTATGAAACCCCGAGGATAGCTGCAAAAGTGGATGTGTTCTCTAAAATTTTATAACCATTTCACATACCAACTACTCAACCCCCTCGTACCCATGTGATGTAATTACAATAATGAAAGATGGATACGGACCCACATCTATATCGAGAATGTAAAGTAGGGTATGAATACCCACAACAAGATAGAAATTATCTCAATTACAATATGAATAACCCACCATTCTAGAAGAAATAGTATTATTTGTAGAGACATGATTAATGAGAACCTATGAACAATTAATATTATATTCAACCGAGAGGTGGATATAACCAATTCAGGGCTCAGATACAACCAGGGTATCTTAAAATGAACCCAGTACCAAAACAACAAGATTAAAAATAATCCTTCCATTAAAGAGCGCAACTATTTCATCGGTCTCATTCATTATTTTAAAATGAACCAATTAAATGTAATCTAGAAAACATCATGGCTTCATTTTCACAAATGTCTGATCATAGAATAATGACCGATGAGATAGATATGAAAAATCAAAAAGCTTCCCTAAGGAACCATTATGTTAAAAATCATTCCAATCTAAAATACCTTATATGAGAGATTACCAGGTACTCTACCTAGTAAAACTGAGGTATTTCCATGAAAGAAAGAAAAGGCAGTAGTTCTATGAAGTAAAAAGATTCTCTACTTTAATAACGCACAGAAGAATGACCTCAAAAAGAAGAGCTATGAAATCAACCATTACCTAATGTAAAATATGATGATGTTACTACCACCTTACATCATGAAGTAGTACCAACTGAGCTGGAACATATAAATGAGAAAAAGAAGGAACTTGTTTATGTTGTTTCTCAACCATACCAGCCACCTATTCCCTATCTAGAAAGATAGAGACGAGTTAGGTATGAGGCGCAATACAAGAAGTGCCTAGATATGTTCATCAAATTACATATCAACATCCCTTTTTTCATTGATATTTCCCAGATTCCAATGTATGTCAAGTTCCTAAAAGAAATTTTATTAAAAAAATAAAAAATAAAAGACCTAGGAGACATCTTGTTAAATGAAGAATGATCTGCTGTTGTACACCACAAAATTCTACCAAAGATGAGAGACCCTGGAGGAATCTCAATCCCCTGTGAGATATACAACTGTAACTTTGAAACGGAACAATGTGATCATGGATCAAGAATTAACCTTATTCCAATGATTATATGTAATATGATGAGACTCAAAGAACTCAAGGAAATAAGTGTATCTTTACAATTAGATGATCGCTTGGTCAAACACCCTAGAAGAATTATGGAAGTTGTTCTTGTAAAAGTTGACATGATTATATTCCAAGCTGATTTCCGGGTATTAGAGATGGAAGAAGATGGGGATTTTATTATAACCCGCTAAATGAATTTTCTTGAAACATAAAGGGCACTGATCGACGTGAACCATTGATTTATCATATTAAGAGTGTGAGAAGAAGAAGTTGGGTTCAACCTGGTTAGAGATGTGAAACACTTGGATAATAATAATGACTATATCATCATATCTCTTACCTAGAATGAAGAAGATTCCATAGATAACAAGGAAGAGAGTGATGAATCTTTTAAAGATAATGAAAGATGTTATACATTCAGGGATGGTAACATTATTGAACCTCTCACTAGAGAGTTTGTGCCTTGTTGATTCCATCCATCATTCAGCCCCCTTAGTTGGACCTCAAAGATGTGTAATTAATTATCCCATCTATAATTCATCCTAGTTCATTAAAAAACCCATTAGGGGAATCTTCCTCTTTACACATTATTTTCAACCCTGAATTATACACAGATTGATCACTATAAAGAACAAATTATTAGAGATTTAAAATGTTTCATGATCCATTCCACGATATCTATGTCATCAAATGAGCCTTATTTTAGTTAATCTCTAAACTTTATTGGATGATCTAACAAGGAGGTATCCGTGTTAGGAGTTAGCTAAGTTATAATAGGAAAATTATTTTGAGAGTACTCATTTTCATTTTAATTAAATGGTGTGCAAATAAAGGACAAAAAAATAGAGGAAATGAAGTACACATCCTGAACCAACAGGTCATGACATGAATCGTTATCACTCTAAAATCCAATTTTTTTCAAGGATAACGATGTGACCCTTAGGTACACATTGTGAATCAACTCAGATCAGTTTTTTAAAAAACTGATGGTTTACAACCCTTTGACCCCACTTAATCATGTGCCACTCTCCACCTAACCCGATCCTCCATCCCCACGCGCACGACCCCTCCCATTAAATCCTGAAAAAGGAACACCTATATTCCTCTCTTATTAGAAAAACTCTTAATAATACCCTTATACTAGCCATGCACACCCAGTAATCCTCCCCCTCTCAATGGATTGCATAGAGAGATCGTAGTATGATTCTTCATCAAGTTCTACATCTAAATCATTTGCATATGTGCACCAGAAGCTTGATGCTAAGCACCCTCATGCTCCATCTATCTTGAAAGACATGAGATCCTCCCTGTATATAGATGAAAATATTTATTTTCACCTAGTGCTATGCATTACCATCATGTAACCCCTTGTTAGTTTCATTATGCTCCAGGAAAAACCCACGAGGACCAACAAGACTCTGGATATAATTGTGATTACGATGATGAACATTGCAGATGGTGTCCTGATATTCTTATAGATATTGAACATCGAAAACATCATTGAAGTTTAAGAAGATACATACAAGGATCTGTTCTTGGATTACATATCCACCTTTGAGATGGATTCCATTCCCATCAGGCTAGGCAGTAGACCACACCAGCTCACCATGGTTGAGTTTGGTGGAGGAATCGGTATCTACACTAAGGAGTCTATTATCTCAATCATCTATCCTATGTTGGAGACAAGGATATATCGGGAGGATGCACCGAGCCTTTGGAATCTCATCTCCCATGACCCTTGGTCCAACCATGACCCCAGGATGGTAATTTCCACCCAAATGAGGACTCTTGATCTGCGTATTCCGCACCAGGCCATCGAACACATGTGGTTCTCATGAGGTGAGAAACATGGTAGCGTCGTCCAACTTTATGTTTTTATCCTCACTACATTCCTAGGTGGACCTCCCAAAAAAATTCCACCATTATCCTTCTACTATAGAGTACTCGCACAGAGAAGGCGAGGCACACTTATGGGATAACCGTTCATCACCAGGATGGCCTGATAGCTCCACGTATTTGACTTCTCACAATCCCTCACCTCAGTAGCCCCAATCAAGATGACTTATCATGTGACCCTACACATTATGAGGTTGCTGGTGAAGGGGAATGATGCCTATTTATGAGCTCCAAGAGTCCAAGAGCATGTACCCCAGACGGATTCACCTCAAGAGGCTGCTTTGCAGGGGCATTAGACCCTTCAACTCACCATTCTCCTGCCCAACCATCAACACTAGCACTCCTACCACCATCTCATCCCCCCAGCCAGCACCTACCCATCACATGCCTTCTGAACATATTTTACTCCACCAGTGTGTCCTAGAGAATCTTCATCCGCTCACTGCCCACCTCCATCTTTCTTTCATTGAGCCTTCTCCCTTCACCCCTCCACCACTAACTATCTTTGGCCCTTCCCCATCAACCCTTCCTCCCTCACCCTGTCTAACCTTTGACATGACTGCCGAAGTCCCGAAACCTTCTACTTAGTAGGATTATCTCATGGAGCAGGTCCCGAAGGGAATGAGACCAACCACTGAGCCCATCCCAACGTCCCTTTCATTGATCCAACTTCCAGAACCATGGAAACTTTACGGATCACAAATTCCCCACCACCCATCCAATCCTAGCTTAGAACCTCCACCACACCACCATGTACCTCAACTGCACCTACCATTACTGATGATACTACCAATGGCCATCTTGTTGACCTGTTCATTTTATCTTATCCTACAAGTATGGCTATGGAGGATATTTTTTTCATTGATCCCTGATTGGTATTTTCATAGTTTTTTGTGATGTGGGATATTTTTCATAGGGGAAGTATACTTTTTCATTATCTTTTACAACATAAGGATATTTATGTACATTTTTTTCTTTCATTTCACATTTTCAAGTGTGTTTACTATTTCTTCCTTTTTCTATTTAACATATTATATCTCTTCCAAGTCGTCCGATGTTATTGAAGGAACCATTCCACTATGCATTCATATATATTGAGTAACCTAGTGTATCGCGGACAATGAATATCATCGTCAAAATTTTTCATTGGAAATCCACTAGTAGGAATAACAATTTCAACCAATGAACCAATTTATACGCATTTAATTTTGGGTTGAGCTCCACCTGAAGATGTTAATCCAGTTAAGAGACCACACGAATTAGAGGACACAGTGACCAATAGATACAAGTGAAATGCAGCAACTGAGTTGGTGGGCCTACTCATTGAATTTTTGGACCACCCGTCTGGCTGACAACGATAAGATAGAACTTTATGGGAGGCAACAAAATGTTGTTTTTTGAGTTTTGGTTGAATCATGAATTTTTCAGTGTTTCATTGATGTACACTATATAATCATTCATTCAATAAATAAAATATATACCATTATTCCTTAAATTTATAGGTGCATGTTCTAAGCTATTCAAATGTTTAATCATCTTAATTAACCGTTTTTCTATAGTACATGATTTTTCTACTACTATTTTTTGCAGTTGCATAAAAATTCAATTTTAAGACAGCTCAAACTCCCCCATGGAAACCACTTTATCTCAAAGAGCTCTCGATTCCCCCTTTTTAAATTTTTTCATCACCCCCATGCCTATTACATTACCAAAATCAGATCCACATAACTCTAACCGATTATTTCATATATAGTGGAGACAATATCTCATTTTAAGTGTTGGGGGTATGATGATTTCACTTATAATACACATAATTTTTTCCTATTATCCCTGTTCAAGGAGAAATTTTTTCAAATTGGTAAGCATGCATTTAATTTAAAAAACATTATGACTATGTAAATTAAAGAAAAGGTAAAAAATAAAAATGTTAAGAATGATGTTTCACCCCTACTTATAATTTTACAATCATTTCTATGTCTATAAGTTTAATTAAAATTTATAATTATTGAAAATGTGATTAATTGAGTATGTACTTAGAATTTATGCCCTTTGAAATGGACAATTTTTATTTTATACTCATTACCTGAATGGACGCTAGTCCTTCAATAACACTTTCTTTTCTGTGAATATATATTGAGTGATACAAGGGATATGTAAACCAACTAGAACATTCCCTTAGATCTTATCAAAACAATGACTGAACAAGTGTAATTTTAAAATGATTGAAGTATCCTTTGATATCCATATTACCTGAGAACCACCTGAGATATATCATTTGATTAGACCATAGTTTCCATGAATGAATTGGTGATGAAATGAAATTTTAATCCAATTTCTCTTCATACACTTCTCTTTGTAGAATTCTTGAATAATTTTTTTAACAAGTGTGGGGGATACATTTAGACGACATGGAATGATTTAACATTCAGAGATGTACGGTGTACCCACCTAAATACTAGGTTGTGATACTTATAACGTTTTTGTAGTATCTCATACATATTATGTTATTTCAAAAATTTTAAAAGAAAAAAATGATATGGGTTGTTATCTAGGAGGGTAAGAAATCACCATTTTCCAGACTGATGAATCCCTCAACATATCATATGTGGTTATTTGATGGTTGTGAGATCCATCCTAGGAATAAATTTTGAAAAATAAAAAAGAAAATGAAAAAAACCCAATGATTTCGTTATCTACATATCATATTGAATTTCCATTGTACTTTTAAGATTACCCACCTTTTGAGAATTATTTTTACATTTTACCTACCTACAAACATCCTTAGATTCATCAGAACCTTGTTTCTAAAAGTCCTAAATATTATTATTATAAATGTATTAATACAGTGGAGATGATAGAACCAATGAAATCCATTGTTTAAGAATATTCACATATGGTACGATCATACCAAACTTACATTTAACCATAAGTGACAAGGGAAAATAATGGTGAGGTTAATTTCAACTGGGATAATAGCATAAGGAAAAATTAAAATATTATGATTAGAATAATAGATAATTTATTCACAAATCTAAACTATGAGGACTGTATAATTTACAAGGTAGGATTGGAAATTGAATGTCGACTAATTTATTACATGCACTTAATTAAATTCCATGGACATAACAAACATTTATTGATCTTAAAAATTCTTATACTTTTTGAAATTTTGTTGAGATATTTTTCTTGAGGATAAGAAATGATTCAAGTGTGGTGGGATTTGATACGATTAAATGTTACATATATTATTTTGATATTTTATATTTTTTTCATTCATTTACTAGATAATGCATGTGGTAGATGTAAAATATTTTAGGAAATAGGGATTCACAAGACTCCAAAGAAGAAAAGATGAAAACATACAAAAAAGGTGACGTACACATCGTGATGTCCATATTCAAGTCGTGTACTTGATGGTCACAACCTACATCAAATATAGAGAAATTTCATGTTGATGTCTTGAATACCTCCTATATGTCGTGACTGAAGTCAAACCTAAAGGTGAAAAAGCCACGAGGACCCAATGAAAAATTCCAGTTGTCCATGTTGTACACATCATGAACCAACATTACAGGACATGACCATGGTCAAACATCGTTAATATGTGGAAGATATGCATGCCAGACTAGAGTTCATGGTAAAATTAATGTGGATTAATGGTTCACGATGTGATGATTATGTACACATCATGACCATTTCCACCTATTTAAGGGAAATCAAAGTAGGAAATTTGAAAAATACTTGCATTAGATATCTATCCCTTTTATACTCCCTTCTTAATTTCTTTCTCGTTTCCATCTTAAAACCCATTATATAATTATAATTCCATTATGTTTTCAATCAAATATCCGTGGATTCACATTCTTCAACGCCTTCTATTCCTGCATCATTTCATATCCATTTCATTCCTTTCATGTGAGGTTTTTATTTAATGTATTATTACATGTTATTTCATATTTCTACATGTTTATTAAATTCAATTCCATTAGGATAGTTATTATGATTTAATTTAACCATTTTATTGCTTTAATTACCATCACGAGTAGATAAATGCCTTAGGGGTAGGGATCAAGATTATATGTATCTACATGGTAAATTAGACCACTTATTCTAAACATGGAAAACATAATTAGATTAATAATTAAGATATAGAACAATAGTTAAACCCCATTTTTGTGACTGTATCGTGACAATAATATAGTCAAACAAACAAACCTATCCTAATATCAGAAAACTAAGACTATGAACAGTGGATTAGGGATTATTCTACAGTAGGATCTGAATTTAATGCATCCAGGACTGTAACTTGCATCCTGGATAGGGAGTTTTTATATCCTAGGTAGAACATGAAGACTAGACCAAGGTTAACTAGAAACTACAACTTTCTTCTCAGAATAAGTAGTTTGGACCTTGCCTATATTAGATGTAAGACCACCTATATCTGGATACTCTGATATTATTTCGACGCCTATTTAATCAATTGAAGTAAACCCCAAAAATAGTTAAAAAACTGTGAAACATTAGTCAAACTAGTAAGGAATCTTGCAAAGGATTCTAGACCAGATCTATTATCCCTACAAAACAGCGTCCTCCACATGGGATCAACCATGAGCATCTACTATACTATGACATAGTAGTTAGTAAATTTTGGGACACATATAAATTACTAATCTGACACACCATGCAGAGACAAATGAACTGTGTGGCTCATTCCTTTCACACATCTCACCAGTACCATGGTTTAATGGTTAGATCCACCTCCAATATAACATTTCCCCTTGCTCGAACATGGAAGGAGATAATCTACAAACAACTGAAGACACATGTTGGGGGTTAGTTAAAATGGCCAATAGGGTCTCACCATGAATTCAATAAGAGATTAAAATAATAGATTAACCAAACAAATTATTTCAATTTTAAAATAAAAAGGGTTGGAATTTAAAAAAACATCTAAACAAATCACACATTGATAGTTAAAATGATGGAAAATACATTAGGAAAAATATTACAAGTGATGGAAATTTTTAAAAATAATTTCATAATTTATATATATATAAAATAGTTTATATAAATTCAGAAGGTATGTAATTCTGTTTAAAAATATCATCATACATTTATAACTCAAATATAAAGAAGGCGAGAAACATGGTCATCTGCCAAATAAGTATGAAATTTACAGGATATAGGACTTTGCACTCTCTATGTGATCATGAAAATATGTGTATATGCACATACATATAAAACTAGCCAAATATAGCTCTTCACCATCCCAACGGGGATGTCACCTACTGCATTTATGTGTTATAATGTTGTATTATCATAGAGTGTGCCTATATAACTCACAAACTACCTTAGTCTTGCATGTTCTCTTACACAATATATGATGGGAAATTTATTTTAATACTTATTAAGATACAATAAAATCATATCGAAAATTATAAATCCTAAATTTTAGAAGTAAAACAAATATAGGTTTTAATAAATAACATTTCCTTCCAAACAGGTTAAAACAACAAGGATTGTATAAAAACATTTTATTCCCTTTTCACAGGATTGAAATAAATTCAAAACCAATTCCATCAATTTAAAAATTTATATCCCAAATTAAATTCAATAATATAATATAAATAGTTTCCATCCAATATAAAATTTAAATTAAATTAATTAAATCAACTAATTTATATAAACATACCCCAATTAAATGGAATTTTAGTTTTTTTCTCAATTTTATGGCAATTCTATTCCAAATTTCCCAATTCCCAAGATTTTGGTTTTATTAAATCATTGAAAAAACGTTTGAGTAGTTGAATCTAAACCACTAATTGAAATAAATTAATAATTTCATGGTAAATCAATTTAAACAAATGGGATGGAACCACCTACATTTTTTTCATAAACTCACACACACAATGAAAATTACCAGTGAAAAATAAGTTGTATAAGTCCTATAAACTAAACATGTAAATGATATCCAATATCATGGAGCATAGATCTATATGTTTCATGATGATATATTAAAATCAAAAAGGAGGAGGAAGAGATAATGATGAAGAATGAGCGAGAGAGCTTCTCGAGGAATCAAACCGCCAACACAACAATGATCAAGTACTAAAATAAATGATTTGTAATGTTTGGAGAGCTCTAAGATCTCCGAGGGAATGATTTGAGTCAAGATAAGTGAAATTTGAGTGGATAAAAAATGGATAGATCAGTTGTTCTCCCTATTTTAAAATTGTATTTAGGGTATTACATAATGGGAAATCCCATTACACATTGTGAAATAGTTAATTTTCATAACTGTTGAAAAACACGTCACTTTTAATGAAAATCAATTCACTTAAAAACTAATGACGTGTAAAGGCTCAAAACATCATATAAATTTAATGGTGTAAAACATTCCTGACATACACCAATCAACCATTACATGTCTCTTAACCTAGTTACAAAATGTGTAACCCTCTTTCAACCTGGTCAAATGACTGGTTAAAGCTGAGTGTCTAAAAAATTGACTTTACTATTATAGGTATCATTTTAATTCATTATCAAACCTACCAATTCATTGAAAAGGAAAAACCATGACATATATAAATAGGTATGTTTCAGATAAGTAACAAAATGTTATAACCTCACCACCATAAAAATATTATCTCGATAAAAATTCTACGAAGAAGATTCCATAACAAATATTTGAGGCCACTGCTCTCTCGTAAGTGCCTTGTGTTCCATGAGAAAGAATAACATGATATGTTTTGTGATCGATAGGCTGACCAATTCGGCTCACATTATACCCATTCACGATACAATAAATGCAGAGGAGTTGGAAAACATCTATGTAAATTAGATTACCAATTTTCCTAGAGCTCCATTTGATATAGTTGCTGATAGGGATCCCTGTTTAACTATATGATATTTAGAGTCCTTTAATATGAATTGGGATCTCATGTCTATTTGAGAATGTCGTATGATCTATAGACTAATGGCTAGATAGAAAAACCTATACAGATTCTTGAGGATATGTTCCGCACATGTGTTCTCAACATCAGAGGGATATGGGATGATCATTTGGGGTTGGTTAAGTTTTTTATAAAATAGAAACCATTCCATGACCAGAATGGCTCATTTTGAGGAACTATATGGTAAAAATCGTAAATCTCTATTGGGTTGGTCAAATATTGGTGAAATATTTTTAGTTGTACCATGTTTTGTGCATGAGACGACAACTAAAATTTAATTAGTTCATCAGAGAATGTTAGCGGCCTAGAACCGAAGTAAGTCTTATGTTTATCATCACTATAGACCCTTATAGTTTTCAATTGGTGAATAGGTGTTCATGAATGTTTCACCCTAGTTGTTTCATCGACTAATTAGTAGGAATGGTAAGATTTCTCCTATATTAGTGGAAACTTTTGAGGTTATTGAGATGGTGGGGAAAGTTTCATGCAATTTAGAACATCCACCATGGATGATGTTGATACAGAATACATTAGATGTGTTACAAATAAGAAATTACTTTCGGATCCATATGATGTTTTAAAATGGAGTGATCTTGGGATTGAACTAGATTTATCTTTGACTGAGGGAACAGTCAGGATAGTTGATTCAATGACCAAGGTACTTCATATGGGGTGAAACATGGGATCATTTTCTATGACACCATGGTTTTTATAATAATGAGATATGGAGATCGGGAGAACCCTTTGAGATATTTCAATACCTACATGGTTATCAGGTTACTAGGGTACCTAATCTGGTTCAAGAGAAAGTGGTATTAGAGGAAGGTTGTTGAGATTTTTTCTTTGAATTTAGTAAGTATTGTTAATTTTTTTTGGAAATTTGGTGGTTTTTATGATTAAGTTCCTTGCCATATCTAACTGTAATGAACTTTCTGATTCTATGGGTGGTTAGGGGAAGATGTCTTATGGATTAGTTCTAGTATTTTCCATATTTTGAGTTTGATAGAGTGAAATACAAAATTTTTTGTTGTACCAATTGTGATTATATTTCCATTATTTCCCAGTTTGAGCATTATATGATGTACTCCTTGTTTTCCTATGATGTTGTGTATGATAATGGATATGAGAAGGCATAAAAATTGGATCTAACAAGACTTTAGTAATAAATTGCTGTGAGAGAATCCTCTAGTGGACCCAAATCAAGTAGAGGTGATTGTGTACACTATTCAAGCAATGGGATATGCACCACCTCTTATCCCCATTCAAGATGCAACTATGAATACCCAATGGGGTGTTCTTTGGAATGATTAACCGGAGTTCCTTCACATGGAGCCACCCATTTTCAAGGATAAAGTGGTCCTCAACATGATGGGGAAAGGTTGGGCATGATAGAATGTTTGTTTGAGTTTATGGAGACACTGGATGAGATCAAGGTGATGTGAACCACCTTCATCCTGGAGGGACCAAGAAGGATATAGTGGGAAATGATGGTGATAAAAATTAATCATTAGGTATTGGAGTGGAAATACATCATGGTTCTTTTCATTGTCCATTTATATTCAGATTTTATGGTGTTGGCCAAGGCTGTGGAGTTTTCATGCTTTATCAAGCTGACAGAACTGCGACCAAGTATTCAAATTGCATTTCTAGACTCGTGTAGTTTGTAACTGATATTGTATCTAATTAAATGATGAAGGATCGATGGTTATAGTTGGGACATTGATCAGATATATGTTATTAGGTGTCCTTTCTAAAGCAATATACTTATGTTGAATCAATGGATTGGGTGAAGAGAGTTTAGATGGACCTGTCTTGAAACATAGGGTTGATAGGGGTTTCTATTTCTCCCAGTGGCAGCATGAGTTCCTTAAAAGTAAAGTGAAAGTGTGATTATTCTTGTGGATATTAATGATGTAAGGGTAAATCTAGACCTCCTCTATCACTATGTTTATGTCCATTGACATGTTATTTGTGTGGAATGATAGGAAATTATAAGAGGATTTTCACTAAGGCACCCAATAACTCTATCTCTGGTGGAAATTTATGAAACTTATAGATATTATACCATGTTATTTCTACTCCAAATAGTGAAATAAAATCATCATATCATCCTAAAACATTAGGGTAATTTGATGCTTCAAGTGTAAAAGGTTTCTAGACACTTGAATCATGAATGAAGCAACATCAAATAGTTGAAGTGTCTCTAGAGGAATCATATATGGGTTCAGTGACATTGATTGGTTCAATTATAATAGATTCATCATTAGTGACTTATCTAGTTGATACTAGAGCATCTAATTTCTTTATTTCAAACTATATTATTAATCATCTAAGTCTTCTTCTAATCATTTTATCTTATATAATGGATATTACTACTCACCTTGGAACAAAGAGAGATCAACATCTCTGTAGTCCCACTCATGTCTTCTATCTATCATATTCCGAGCATTTTTACAATTTTATAATCCTTGAAATGAAATCTATAGATGTAATTTTCATAATGAATATTATTATTACATATAATTCGAATATTTATTATTATCTTTGATGGGTCTACCTAACTAAACATAGTGGTGTGTCTCTTTTCATTCAAGGAGAATGGGACCCAAGGCCGAGTGTGGCCTAACCTTCCAATTTGGAGTTAGGGAAGAAGATATTAGTGTTTTCTTTTTATTTGGAGTGTAAATCTATGAGAAGTGATTTCCCTCTAGTTTTTGTTGATTTTCCCAATTTTTTCTTCCTAATTTCCTTGGGTTTCCCCCGATAAGGGAGTCCAAGTATTCCATTGAATTAATTCCCGGTTTTCAAATAGTTTATATTCCCACATATAGTATGGATCCAGATGAAATGAAGGTGATGAATTAAAAGTTGGATGGTCTTCTTGAGAAAGTATTTATATGCTTGATAGTGTCACCTTGGGCGGTATCAATTCACATTGTTAAGAAATCTGACAGTTCTTTTCACTTATGTGTTGATTACCGAAATCTCAATCGAGTTATGGTAATGAAACAAATATCTATTCTTATGTATTAATGTTTTATTTGATAAATTGAAATTGGAGAAGTGGTTCTGAATGAATGAACATAGATTTAGTTACCATTAGGTGATGATAAATGAATATGACATTCTAAAAACTATAAATTAGAATAGGTACAACCATTATGAGTACATTTTTATGACCATTGGTCTAAAAAAATATTCTACAGACTCCATAGAATTAATGAATATGATTTTTCCTATGTATCTGGATAACATTGTGGTAGTCTTTGTGGACCCCATCCTGGTTTACATTAGGTCTGAGGAACATCACTTGAATCATCTGAGTACAATTCTAAGTCTACAAAGAAATTTGCCAAAAATATTCCATGTTTTCAAATTGTGATTTATGGATTCAAGAAGTGAAATTGTTGGGGTAAATGGTGTCAAAATAAATAATATCTGTTGATATTAATATGGTGAATGATATTATGACTTCGGATCAACCATGTAATTTCATTGAGATTCAGAGCATCTTGGGACTAACCAGATATTATCATATGTTCATAAAGGACCTCCCAAATATATAATATCCACTAACTACATTAATTGAAATGGGGTGAAATTTACATGGATAGACATGTGTTGTACTTATTTTTTTAAACCATATTCTGAATACTACCCCAGTTTTAACTCTTCCATGGGCCCAATGAGGTTATATGGTGATTTTTGATGCATCGAGTTTAGGCGTAGGATGAGCTATTATGTTGGGAAATAATATAGTTGGTTATGGATTTCTTCATCTTAGGACGCGTGAGAATAATTATCCTACCCATGAACTTGAACTTACAGCTATAATTCTCATTCTTAAGAGTTGGTAGAATCACCTTTTCAAAAAAAATGTTTAGTGTATATTTAGACTACAGGAGCATAAGTTATATCATCTACCAAATGGATTTAAATCTTCACCAGAGGTCTTGGGTAGAGTATATACAATATTTCAAATTTGAAATCGCCTACACCCTAGGGAAAGGGAATGTTGTTACAGAATCATTGAGAAGGATAGCTCTATACCATGTACTTTAAGAATCTTTTAAAGAGTAGATTTTGATTGTTCTTTTTTCCAAGATGAAAATTAGAGTTCAGGATAAAGGGAATAGAGTTCTTTTAGCAAGAATCCAATTGAAATACTCTCTTTTCTAAATAATTCATTAGGGTTAATATCTTAATAATGAATTTTTTAGAATTAGAGACTATCTTTATGGTGTGGAAATAGTTACCCATTGTCTAGTCTCCAATGAACGTGTCCTATGTTATTAGAATATTTTTTTTTACCATTAGTAGAAAGGACGGTTGTGATAGGGGACAATAATATTTCCCGATTTTTTTTTGAACAAATGAACCACTAAGACGTTCTAAAAAATGTGGTGATAATTATGGTGGCTAGGAATGAGATGAAGCATTTCTGAGTTAATTTAATATTATTATTCCTGCCAACTAGTTATGATCGAGAACTAGAAACCATCATGTTTAGTTTAGCCACATAAAATAATTATTTGGAAGTGGGATGAAATATCTATGGACATTGTGGTTGTGTTTCTACTTACCTAGAGAATTAAGAATGTGATATGGGTTGTGATTGAGATTTTAACCAAGTTGTATCACTTCATACACATTCATAATTAAACAAAAGTTGAGGAGTTGGAAAATCACTACCTGATGAAGATTTTGTATTTTCATGAAGTTCTGTCTGCTATAGTCTCTAACAGGGATCTTCGGTTCCCTTATAACTTTTGGAGAGGCCACCATGAGGCACTACGATCTTAGGTATATTTATGAATGACCTAGAACCATACACAAATGGATGGCCAGACATAAATATCTACACAGAATTATTCATGTGTGCATTCTCTAATTTTATGGGACTTGGGATGATCATTTGGGGCTAGTTGAGTTTTTTGATGACAAAGGCTACAAGTCCTTGGTCAAAAGGGATTCTTTTGAATCATTGTATGTTAGGAAATGTAAATATATATTTTTTTGGTTGGTGATTGTTAAATGTTTCGTAGTTAGACCATGTTTTCTATATATGACAATTGAAATGGTTTAGTTAATTAATCAATGATTGTTAATGTCCTAGAAACGATATATGTCTTATGCTGATCATCACTATAAATCCTAGAAATTTTCCAATGGTGACTATGTGTTCATGGTTGTTTTACCTTAGTTGGGTTGTTGATGTCTTGTGAGGAAAGGGAAGCTTTCTCCTTTTTTGTGGGACCTTTTGAGGGTGTTTAGAATGTTGGGAATGTTTCATACCATTTATGACTTCTACTACGGCCAACATCATCACATAACGTATTCCATGTATCACAGCTGAGAATGTATCTCTTTGATTCATCTCACATTTTGACTTGGAGTGATCTTGAGACTAAACCTAATTTATCTTTGACTAAGAGGCCAATCAAGATAGTAAATTTTAATAATAATGAACATTGTTGGAGGACGAAAGCATTGGTTTGTGTGTTATAGCCACATGGTTCTGATAATCATGGGATATGTGGGTCAAGAACTCCCTTTCGGCTATGTCTGGACCATCTCGGTTATTGGTTTACCAAGGTACCAGGTATGGTTCGTGACATAATTAAAAACATTTATTCTGAAATTTTGTTTGATACTAAGAAAAAAAACTCAAAATTTCATAAAAATATCATTATATGTTTGAAAAACAAGAAATAAAATATTTAAATATAGATTCCTATGGTTATTAATATTTAAATTAAAATATATATCAACATAGACCTATGAAACATCATAGATTTTTTGATATCTGTAATGTGGTTCAATATTTATGTTTTATTTTATTACTATAGAGGATAACCTAGGGAAATACGTAATGATAAAAATGTGATTTATAAAGTCCATTATTGAAATAAACATGAATTGTAATGCATGTTTCATGTGGAATAATAAGATATATTTTAATGTAAGGATCATATAAGTTGTAATTATGGAATAATGAAGATAATATCATTAGATTATCGATTTATAAAAATGAGAAAAAAATACAAACAATTCTATTTTAAATATTTGATAAGGCTCACCTCCATGCCTACATGATATTGTGTGTTAGGGTGACTCCCTTTATATTATACATGGTATCTCATTAGCAAAATAATTACTCAAAGATTTATATAGATATAAAACTATCATTTCACCCATCATATAATGTTCCTTGCGATGTGTTCTGTATAAGGAAATAAAACATTATCCATAATAATAATAATAAATCATTGAAAAGAATATGGTTTACACAATGTAGTGTTAAAGCCTAATCAAATGGTATATTATAATGATTCCTAATAAAATAAGTAATTAAGTGTTTTTATATTTTAAGAGTTTAATAAATAGTTATATTTTTTATATGTGATATTGAAATTAAAAAAATAATATGAAACATGTGGAAAAATAATAAAATTCAACCTCTAAAACAAAAACATTACTATATAATAATTGAATATATAAAGAACGCGAGCACATGGAATATTACATAAAACAAGAAATAAAACAGAATGATTTAAAAAATAGTACATTTTAAATAAAAACGAGTTCATTCACTAATATACAAACACATGTAAAATAATAATGAATTACAAAGTACCCATAAAATGGGTTTTTGTAGAACTCAGAATAGTTGATGATCACTGAGTAGGGGAGTGGGTGGAGAAATGACCCATTTTTTTCTTACTGAACTACCCCTTTTTTAATTCATCCTCTATGGATTGTTAAATCATAAATACACTCTTCTTTTTAACTTAGATGCTCCTTGAATGATATAGTAATTCAAAACTCTAAAATCAATGACTAAATGGTATTCCTAAATGTATTACTTTTTTGTGTTAGTTAAACCCCCAAACATTGATTCCCACCGATAATATTTTTATCAACTAAAATGGACAATATAGAGACACACAATATATTAAATAATTTATCATAATAGTGTATATTTATACTAATCCTCACAGTTTTACTGGAATCCACGCTAGATATCACACTATTGAGGTAACCCCAAGATTTTAAAAATAAATTGAGAGGAATGAAGCTTTTTTTAATTATATTGTTATAACTAGCCATTAAACATAATATTTCTCCTTCAATGATTTAAATTTAGAACAAATTAATCTATAGTTATGATCTGATTGTTATTTGGAGTTTGATAGAACCAACATGTATTTTGGTTTATAGCATCATACCCTTATGAATATTAATGTGAATAGTATCTTGACCCTTATTAATAGTAAATAAAATTATTATTTTATTTTGATAAGGATATAAGATAATGAGAACTTGATTAATTATTCAAGGTGTTAAACATTGAGTTATAATATTAACATTATTGTTTTTGAAAGAATTATTATTTCATTTAAAAACTAAATTTATAATATTTATAAAATTATTTTAAAAAATGGAGTTAATTTTTGAATTCTACACATAAAAAATGGTAATGTTTATTATTAGGTTTTTTTTCAGAAATTCATGATTTTTTATGAATAGTAAAATACGATAAATTTCGATAAATGATAAATAATTGTTTTACAACATCATAGTTGAAGCAAGGATGATGTAACCACACACGGTTCAAACTCACATGTACATATTACTATTTATGATCACATTAAACATTACTATTCATATTATTGTGAAAAAATATTAAACTAATTATTAAAATAATTTAAAACCCCTCTTCTCCTCCACTATAATTACCAACCTCACTAACGTCTTCCTCTCACACCTATCAATCTATGAGAATTTTTTATGTTCTACCCAATCATCATACCATGGTTTTTTCCTACATCAAAGACATTCTGGTCTCACCAAACTACCAAAACCAAATTCCTTAATGAGGATATCAAGGAGAAGAGAACATGAAGTAAGAATATTCATTCATTTTCATCTATTTTCTTTTCAATTATATTCTTTTCTTATACTTAATTCACCTACCCTTGTCAAATAATCATGATATATCTTGTATGATATACATTATGGATTTTTAAAATGTTTATAGAAATATTCATTGTCATTTTTCCTTCTGTATTACTCATATTCTAAAAATAAAAACACCATCCGTGATGTGCCAATTTACCAAAATCATGGACGAGGTATTTATAATTGCTATTACATACATAAAAATAGGTTATAAAACCATTTTATTGGTTTAAAATTAATTTAATGTGTATTATCTATCCATTTAATTTTTTATATTTAACAAATATACACAATATTATGTTTTATAATGAAACTAGTTCATGGTAATCAATGAACACTAAAAATGATATAAACAGATATCAGTAAATATTTATCTAATTTTTAATTGTCATACCATATAACCAAAATGAATTATGGAATAATAAAAATATTTTTAAAACATATGAATACTATTCTATTCCAATTATGGTATTTCATTTGCATATGACAAGAAAATCAAATACAAACTGGCAATGTAAATCATGTAAAGAACGTACCCGAAACAATGGAAGGAATAAAATACTAATAATTAAAGGGTAAAATGATGTTATAAAATCATAATATAAGGTTTAATTACCAGTAATATGTTTATTTATGATATTATTAACACTCAATAATCATTATAAATGAGTTTTAAACAGGTTTGAAGTATGAAAAAACTGAGGCAAGTGAATTCTTAATCCAATTTATGATCATTGGGTTACAATTCAACTTCATTCATTATTTGGTATTATGATTATTTTTGCGGTGAATTTTATTATTTTATATTGTCTTTTCATTATTTATAACTCATACAAATATCCATACCTTTCCATTAATTATCAATCTAATTATATTTTTAATGGACTTTCATTTTTAAATATTTTTAAAAGTCTCTTTAAGAAAATTTAGAATGATCATTTAATGCATATATGGAATGAGTGGATTCTCCATATTTCATGATACATTATTATAATGATATATTACAATGAAATAGTTATGTTAGTTTCATCCCATTATAGCTCATTATATGTTGGTTTTAGCCCAATATAGCTCAATTTATGTTCGGTTGAGCCCACAGTAACTCAAGATATAACGGGTGATCCCCATAATAGATCTTCAATTAAATGGGTATTCCAATGATGGAATTTGAAAAAATGGTTATTTCATGTGTAAGGGTTATTGTAATATTGATATGGTAAATATTTCCCAAGGTAGCTACATGATATTTGCAAGAATGTTAATGAGTTTTTATGAAATAGGTTTTATTTGTTTTAATGTTAACACATGACTAATGGTTAAAATAGAACTTCTACAATTGAAAAAGTAGTAGCAGGAACAGGCTTCATCTGGCCAATAAATTCACCACGGGGTACTCCATAAGGACTCCATAATTGCATCCAATAAACTAGGGATCAAATCTAGGGGAGCCAGAATTTTTGAGGGTACTGTAGAAATACTGTAGCAGGTAATGTAGCAGTTACTGTAGCGGGAACTGTGCAGTACTGTAGTGGGTACTATAGTGGGAAATGTAACAGGCACTGTTTGGCACTCTAGTAGCTGGGAATATGCCCCCGTTTGAGCCTTCGGGCCACCGATTTAGTCCCTGAGTCCTGTAAGGCCTTTGGGCCACCCAGGCCTTCAGGTCAGTAAGTCCTTTGGGCCATCTCAAGGCCTTTATGCCACATTAAGTGCAGATGCAAACAAGACAACCTACAAGGAACAATATCTAGAAGGAGGATGAGCAAGGAGCTTTCACCATAGCATTGGATAATGAGATTGCAAGAATGAGAGGGTAGGTCACCTGCCACTGGGACAAGCCTGTGCATGCATGGGAATTCCTAGTCGAATAGCCATGCGATGGTGGAGAGCTGATTTCACGATGAAGATGCAGGGGAGGAGCAGTTCCAAGTAGTTAGTCTAGGTTTTATGTAATGTTTAAATCCAATGGGTATTGAATTCATCTAGGCCTACGGGCCGTGTAATACCTATGCCTACGGGCATTGTAAGAGTTCCACCATACCCCTTGAAAGCTGGATTATCACAAATCAATAAAAATGAAGCCTTCAGGACATTGTAGAGGGGGGGGTGCTCTTATTTTGTTTGTTAAAAATAAAGATTGTTTAATGAGACTTTTTATTAATTATGTATCCTTTAATAACATTACTATTAAAAAGAAGTAACCTTTTCCTCATATATATGATTTTTTGATCAACTCTAGGGAGCACATTAATTATCCATGGTTGACCTAAGGATGGGGTACCATCAGTTTAATGTAATTGATACAGACATCCAGAAAACTTCATTCGATATTACATATGGTCATTATGAATTGTCAGTTTTTTCATTCGTGTTAACTAATGCACCAAATGTATTCATGGTTCATATGAATAAAATATTTAACGATTTCATGGATATGCTTGTGGTTGTGTTTATTTATTAAATTATAATATATTATAATAGAAGAAAAGGAACATGATACACATCTAAGGGTTGTTTTAAAAACCTGAAAATAAATAAAAGCATTATGAAAAATTCAGAATGTGTGAATTTTGGTGGCAACTAATTTCTTTACTTGGTTACATTGTTTCTAAATATGGAATATTTTATGATCCTTCTAATACAATGTTTGTTGATGAATGTCCAAGACCCAAAAAATATAACTGAGATTCGTAGTTTCCATGGATTAGAAGTCTATTTACTATAGGTTTTCTGAAATCATTTAATGTTTCTCTAATCCACTGACTTAGATAACTCAAAAATAAGGTAAATTAATCTGGACAAAATAATGTGATGATTGTTTTTAGAAATTGAAAAATAAATATTAGTAAATGTTCCATTACTGAACCTACCATCCAAAAGTGGTGAATTTTTCATCTAATGTGATGATTCATTGATGGGGCAATGTTGTTTTCTTATCACAACCCATCCTCAGGGCCCATGCCATGACTACCCCATGCCCGCCTTCCATATGCCAGGGGCTGGCGACTAGCACCAAAGGAGTAATTCCCGAAAAATGGGAAGGTATTCCCTTTATAAAAGTAAACAAAACACCACAAAGTATAAGCGGAAGTAATACACTAAGTACAAAAGGGTGTGCTAAAAAGTAAATGGGCCAGAATACAAACCCAATCGAAAGTACATCTACAACTGAACAAAAGTACAACAGAAAAAGACAAACAGCTGGAAGAATGGAAGCAGCTATTGGGTCGTCCTCCTCAGATCCTACCTGAAGGGTAGGTACAGATAGCGCAACTCCTAGATCGTCCACCACAGATCTTACCTGAAGGGTATGTACAGATAGAATCCACAACGCTCTCGCCCATCAACCTCCTCCGAGTGTCTTCGCATCATGAAGTCCACCTCCGGATACTGACTCATCATGAGGTCCACCTCTGGGTACCGTCAAGTCCTCGAACACTCGGCCTATGTCAGCGATTCCCGACGTCTGCAAGCAACACAATGAAGTGCGGGCATAGCCCGTGCAGGGGTGAGTATACGATACTCAGTAGGGACCCCGATACCCTCAAGGTCTCACTAAATCCAACAAGGATAACCACAAAGAAGGATCTCAACAGATAACCCATACTTATGTATACTCCCACACTTATACCTATGTTATCATGTAACCCATATCAATCATGAGGTAGACACAAAGGTCATAGACTCAGCTCAAACCATGATTTTCATTATCGAAACTGTAACTGCTGAAGATCCCAGTATCTGGAGTGTACAGTGATCCTGTCATGACTCTGAGGTTCTGCTCACTAACCTATGACTGCTGAGGTACTCCTCCTGTCGAGTACCGCGGGTTAGCCACCCAAACACAGTAGTGCTTCCTACCGGGTAATGCCACCCAAACACAGTAGTGCATCCCCCCTAATAGCCTTCCGAGGTACTCTCCGGACGAGTACCGCGGGTCTGCACCCAAACTGAGTAGTGCTCCGTCCGCCATGGTTCTGTACCCAAACTATGTAGTGCTCCGTCCATTGGGCTAGTCGACTCACTCCAAGTCGAGTCGGTCAAGCAGTCGTCAGTTCTCAGCTGGCTACATGGTCTCCGTACTCCGCACGCTCGTCTTCGGGAGGGTCCTCTCCACGAGCTACTGGTTGATACTTCATGTATCACAATGTACCATGAAGAATTATCTCAAATTACCAACCCGTCATAGGGGTCTCAACGCAATAGACGACGCATCAATCGGACTCCCGGTCTGTGAGTTACTAGCCTTTTCGTCCTAGGGGCCCGGTTGGTTTCGTATGTGAAGAAACCTTTCCGTATCACAAATTTACCCTAAACTCTCATAGGGTATGCTCATAGGGACCGTTTATCAACGTGATAAACAATGTCGTTGACGGTTCGTCAAACGGACGTCCGGTCTGAAAGTTATCAGCTTTTCCGTTCCAGGGGCCCAGTTGGATTTCTATTACAATCCAACCCGGCCACTATAAAACTGCATCCAAAACTCAGGAGCATCATGGCAGAAGATTCTTCCCATCAAGAGGAATCCAACAAAGTTAACAACACGTCAATCGGACGTCCGAAGCTCAAGATATAAGTGTTTCCGCTCCGAGGGCCCGGTTGGTTCCGTATCCGAACCAACCTGGCCAGACTCAAAGTCCTCTGAAACCTTGAGTGTAATATACCAAAATGACTGTCTCGATCCAAGGATCGCATCACAGCTAACGTTGCGTCGATCGAAGGTCTGTATCCCATGATATGTGAAAAAGACCGTAAGAGGTCCGTGAATAGGGGGTTTCGAGGAAGTTGAAAAGGTAGGGATCGTGTGGCCCCCACCCCACAAATATCCTACCTATTGGAGTATGATATAGTGGGTTCCACTTCAACCACATAGATTAGGTTAAAAAAAATTAAATGAAATTAAATTGGTTTCAACATTTTATTTTATTCATTTACATAACACAAAAATTAAAAAAAACACACCCGAGATAATACAACTACGGAAAAGGTGTTCCTAAGAAATTACCGGCAATGGGATTCCATCGGGGTCCTCAAATTTCGATTGCATGTACCGGTTCAAAATTTATGAAAACCCGCTCGTTCGTTCACTGAACGTACCCGAGCTAAACTTTGGAAAATGATTCCAGGCACACCGGGCCTTGGAATCTGGTGCCGTCAGAAACTGTGTTCTTGTAAAATTCCAAAGAAATTAAGAAAAAAAATTTCCGTCAAATTTTTGGGTCTTTACATTACTCCCACCTCAGGGATTTGCATCCTCGTAAAGATTTGAACACAAACTAGGGATACAAAAGTGGTAATGAGCACGTATCTGAGCCTTTCGCTCCCATTTTCTCACCGGGAGGTTACCGTACTGCCAATGAAAGCACACCCGAGGAATCGATCACCCTCGTAGGACCCGCTCCTGTTGATCCTCAACCTCTACTTGAACCCCGAAAATGTCACCCCATCTCAAACTTCTAGCTCCTCATGGTCGATGATATGCGAAGGTTCGTGCTCGTATCTCCTCAGTTGTGATACATGGAAGTCGTCGTGCACCTGGTGCAACTGAGGTGGATGGGTCATGTAGTAAACCACTTCACCTACCCTACTGAGGACCTATAATGGTCCATTGAACCTCATAGATAACTTGTCGGCTTGACCACATCTTCGTAAACCTCGTCGAGGTGAGACCCGTATAAGGACGTGATCGTCATCCTCAAACTCTAGAGGTCTCAAATTCCAGTTATAACTGAAACTCAAAACTCCTTCAACCACTAGAGTAAGTTTGACCGACTCAAGAGTGATCGGCCGCACCCTCCTATGCATTAGTTTATCCTGTGTTGCCTGTGGTTTCCTTTTCGTAGACCAAGGAAAACCCATTCCGATGTAGTAGTTAAACCACAACATTTTTGCCTAATACAGTCAATTTCTGTATGAACTGTGATTTCCCAGTCCATACTCAAACCAACGTCGTAAGGCCTTGACGCTGCCACAAAGAGATTCCAACTGAGACTCTCGCCTTGAGGGTCTGACCACACTGTCAGCGTAAGTGTGATTATCGAGTCTTCTCCCAAGGTATCTTCAGACGTGAGGGTCAAGTCTATGGATTACCAGAAAATCTAGGTCTGGAACAAGATTTGTGAAAGGAAGGAATGATTCATATTGACGTCTATTAATACGGAAGGTAGTAGTGGACACAAACTGTCCCTTGAATAATTTTAGATCCATTGGGTCACACTCTTTGACCGAATGTAGCTGTACTCTTCCCCTGCTCTCCAGCTCCCTGAGCCTGGAAGGGACAACTACGGTGGGTGGTTGTATCATGTTAAAATGTACACCACCTCATGCTGGTCTCCTAGATCTACCTCCACATATGCTGCTTCACAATCTCATCTCTCCTTAAAGCTTCCTCTTCTTGAAACATTTAACACGCCCGAGTCTCTAGGACTGGCGTCAATTTATTGTTTCTTACTGCAATGTGCAGTCTTCATCCGCTCCTGAATGATCTGCACCTTCCTTTCCTACGATCTGTAAGAGCTGCTATGATTTCACCTTTTCCGAAAAGAAAAACTCGGTCTCATCCCCTAGATAAACCACGAACATTGCCTAATACATTCAATCCTGACATGAATTATGTATTCATTCCCTGGATGACGTCGTAAGGCCTCGACGTTACTTCCAAAAGATCCAACTGTCACTCTCATCTCCAAGGGTCAAGTCACACTTTCGGAATCTGTGTGAGGTCACTGGGTCTCCTCTAGTAGAAATATAGTAAGTGAGGGTCAAGTAAACAGTTTTAACCGGGACCTCTCAGTATCAACCAAAAAAAGGACAGGAAAGCAATCATCACAAAGATAAGTGACTTTTTTATTATTGCAGCTCATAGTACAAAGACACGAATACAACAACAACATGGAACTAGAAGTACAAGGGATGTATCCACTAGTTCCTCTGCTATCCACCTGCTCTTGGAGCTCTACTACCTTGTCCACTGCTCGGCTGTTGCTCAAGCACCCGCCGCTGCTTTTGCCTCAGTGGCTCCTCCAAAGCCTGTGGATCAACTATGTAGGGGGTCAGGCAGTCACGTGCCAGGAGACCCTTCCTGACATATTCAAAACACTTCCTTCTCCTCGTACGGCTGGCTCTAGTCCTCTTGGACCTCTGCATCATCTGTCTACTGCCCAAATATGACACGGCTACTGATCAAAAAGCCTGCAGCAAAGGCAACATCTCTTGTACACGCTCGGGGTGTAGAGCTACTGGCACAAACTCTACATTGAATAAGGTCTTGAATTCTTCCCATTTGAAGGTCATCCCGTCTCAAAACTGGAACAAGTGGCTCCACCACATGTCCGCTGCTGCATAAAGAAGGCTGGCAGCAATGATCACCATGAAGTCTGTTGGCGTCCACACTAGCCTGAAGACTCTCACCATAGCCTCCATCCAATCCTCAGTTGCCTTCGAGTCCGTCTTTCCCCAGAACCTAGGTGTTCTCTAGCGGTAGAACACGTGCAGCATGCTCAAGCAGCATGCATCGCATACTTATAGGGCTGATGGCATCGATGGCCCAACGTATGGTAGTACCGATGGTGCCTCCGCTGGTTCCTCTATTGTATGGGGGCCCTGTACCGAAGCCTCGTCGCTCGGTAGGATTTCAGTACGCACATCCCTCTGGGCTCTAGCTGGTCGTCCGTGGAAAGGCATCCTAAAAGGACCAACGTGACATGGTCAAACAATTATACCTGGTGAGCTGACTTGGTTTGAGATTACTTTTAAAAACTTATGTAAACACACACGCAATCAATGTTTTTGTGCACCAAGTCGGAAATCAGTTATCAGGGTCCTGGTGTAGGGATACATCGGTCACCCGCACCAATACTGGACTCCCTGAACTGAAAACCACACTCGGTACACTTAACACTATCGCTTCATAGAAAGAAAATATCAGAGTTATAAGTTCTGCGGTAGAACCGACTCCTCTGATACCAATTTGTCACAACCCGTCCTCGGGGCCTGTGCCGTGACTACCCCAAGCCCGCCTTCCATATTCCAGGGGCTGGCGACTAGCACCAAAGTCGTAATTCCTGATAACTGGAAAGGCATTTCAGTTATAAAAGTAAACAAAACACCACAGAGTACAAGCGGATGTAATACACTAAGTAAAAAAAGCAAGTGCTGAAAATTAAAAGGGCCAGAATACAAACCCAATCGAAAGTACAGCTACAAATGAAAAAAAGTAAAACAGAAAAAGACAAATAGCTAGAAGAATGGAAGAAACTCTTGGGTCGTCCTCCTCAAATCCTACCTGAAGGGTAGGTACAGATAGCGCAGCTCCTGGATCGTCCACCACGGATCCTACCTGAAGGGTAGGTAAAGATAGCCTCCACAACGCTCTCGCCTGTCAACCTCCTCCGAGTGTCGTCTCATTATGAATTCCACCTCCGGATACTGACTCGTTGTGAGGTCCACCTCCAGGTACCGTCCTGTCCTCGAACACTAGGCCGCTGTCAGCGCTGCCCGACGTCTGCAACCAACACAGCGAAGTGCGGGCATAGCTCGTGCATGGGTGAGTATACGATACTCAGTAGGGACCCCGAGACCCTCAAGTTCTCACTAAATCCAACAAGGATAACCACAAAGAAGTATCTCAATAGATAACCCTTAATTTGGTATAAGACTATACTTATAGCTAAGTTATCATGTAACCCAACTCAATCATGCGGTAAACACAAAGGTCATAGACTTAGCTCAAACCAGGATTTTCATTATCGAAACCGTAACTGCTGAAGAGCCCCGTCTCTATAGTGTACAATGATCCTATCACAACTCCAAGGTACTTCTCACTAACCTAAGACTGCTGAGGTACTCCTCCTGTCGAGTATCGCGGGTCAGCCACCCAAACACAGTAGTGCTTCCCGCCGGGGTATGCCACCCAAACACAGTAGTGCATCCCCCCTAATAGCCTGCATAGGTACTCTCCGGACGAGTACTATGGGTATGCACCCAAACTGAGTAGTGCTCCATCCTCCATGGGTCTGCACCCAAAACAATTAGTGCTCAATCCACTGGGCTATTCGACTCACTCCAAGTAGGGTCAGTCAAGCAGTCATCAGGTCTCAGCTGGCTACACGGTCTCCATACTCTGCACGCTCGTCTCCGAGAGGGTCCGCTCCACGAACTACTGGTCGATACTCCAAGTATCACAAAGTCCCACAAAGAAGTATCTCAAAGGACATCCTCATCATAGGGGTCTCAACGCAGTAGACGACACGTCAATCGGACGCCCGGTTTGTGAGTTACAAGCCTTTTCATCCCAGGGGCCCGGTTGGTTTCGTGTGCGAACCAACTCGGCCCTATCTCAACTGTACTGCTAACTCTCATAGTTTATTCTCATAGGGACCGTTTCTCAACATGATCAGCAACGCCGCTGACGGTTCGTCAAACAGACGTTCAGTCTGAAAGTTATCATCTTTTCCGTTCCAGGGGCACGGTTGGATTTCGGGTACAATCTGTCCCGGCCATGATCAAACTACAACCAAAACATAGGATAAGCATTCCAAAAGTTTCTTCTCATCAATAGGAATCCAAAAAAGTCAATGGCACATCATTTGGACTTCCGAAGCTCAAGATATAAGTGTTTCCGCTCCGAGGGCGTGGTTGGTTCCGTATCCGTACCAACCCGACCGTACTCAAATTCCTCCAAAACCTTGAGTTTAATATACTGAAACGAACGTATCGATCCAAGGATTGCATCGCATTTGATGGTGCGTCGATCGGAGGTCTGTAGCCCAACATATGGGCAAAAGACCGTAAGAGGTTTGTGAATATGGGGTTTCGAGGAAGTTGAAAAGGTGGGGCTAGTGTGGCCCCCACCCCACAAATATCCTAACTAGATGAGTAGGATATAGTGGGTTCCACTTCAACCACTTATCTTAGGTTAAACAACTTTAAATTAAATAAAATTTGGTGCACCATTTTATTTTATTCATTTACATAAACCAAATATTAAAAAAACACGCCGGAGCAAACACAACTCCGGAAAAGGTGTTCCTAAGCAATTATCGGTGCTGTGATTCCATCGGTGTCCTTCGATATCGATTCCGAGCACCGGTTCAAAAGTTAGGAAAACCCGCTCGTTCGTTCACTGAATGTACCCGAGCTAAACATTAGAAAATGATTCTGGGCACACCGAGCCTCGGAATCAGGTGCCATCAGAAACTGTGTTCTTGTAAAATTCAAAATAAATTAAGAAAAAATATTATCCTTAAAATTTCCTGGTCTTTAAATTTATGATGTACAATGATCAGGTAATTTCTAAAGCATTAAGAAACTAAAACCACATTAGTTAAATTATCCCATGAATGATTTGGAATTGGTATTTATGGGTTTTTCATTTAAAATTTTGAGGCATTATTTATACTAATCCAAATGCAAAATATATACTAACCCTAAAATACTGAAGTTTATTTTCACCTAGAAAGAATTAAACACGAGGAAAATAATATGGCTTGAATTGATAAAAATATTATTATTGTATTATCAATCACCATCCAAGAAATGAAAACCATGTGGTAGATTCTTCGAGTCGAAAACATCAGGGATCACTAAACATGTTATTTTTGGTACATGAACCCTTAATTAATGAATTGATGAATTTTGTCTTGGATATGTTTGGGGGTAGAAAACACTATGTTCTATTTCTGGTTTTAGTGCAGTCATCTCTGTCGTATCGAATTAAGAAAGTGCTGTAATAAAGCAGAATGTTACGAAAAAAAGGCAGAATTGGTTAAATTTTGAATGTTACTAGAATTTCACCATGATAAATATTGTGTTTTGAGTATTGTGAGGAGAATATATGTTCATTCCGATTCTTAGTTAAAGAAAAAATTTGTTCTATGAAACTCAGATTTCTCCTTTTTCAGTTCATCTTAGCAGTATAAAGATGTACATAGTTCCTCGAGAGTATTACTGGTGGAATAAAATGAAAAAGGATATAATATATTTAACCATGAAATGTTTGACATGTCAACATGTTAAAGTAGAGTCAATGTTACAGAAGGGGATTCTTCAGCCTCTTCCAATGCCAGATCGGAAATGTGAAAAGGTATCCACGGACTCTATGGTGGGACTACGATAGACTTCTTGAGATAATAAGGTAATATGAGTTATTATTGATCATATGAGTAACCCTACTCTTTTATTTCCTAGTTGAGATACCATGTAATTGAATCAGTGTTCTCGACCATACCTCAAAGAGATTTTTAGGTTACATGGCGTTCATCTTTTCATCATAACTTACCAAGATCTTAGGATCAATTCAAGCTTTTGGAAAGGGCATCAGAAGTCATTGGAAAAAAAATTAATTTTTAGTACTTATTTCCTTCCTAAATCAGATGGGAGGATATTATTAGTTATTTAACCATTTAAGGATATGCTTTTAGCTTGTTCAATGGACTACCAAGGATAATGGGATCTACATCTATCATTAGTTGAGTTTTCTTATAATAACAGTTTTTATTCTTTATACAGATGGCACTATTTGAGACATTATGTGGGAAGCAGTGTTGAACTCTAGATTTTTGGGATAAATTCGGGGAAATAATGTTTATGGGAACAAAATTAGTAATGTAAGTGGCTGAGAAAGTGAAGATGATACAACAAAACATGAGGAAAACTCAGGGAAGACAAAAAATATAGGATGAAAACATGAGGAAATACTTTTCTTCTGAGGTAGGTGATCATGATTTTCATAGAATCTCACCATAAAAATGGGTTATTCATTTTGGCATGAAAGGGAAGCTGAATCCATGGATCATTAGACCATATAAAATCCTTGAGAAAGTTGTTGTGGTTGCCGAAAGAGCAGCATTTTCTCGGAGTTTATCAGAGGCGCACAATGTTTTTCATGTTTTGATGTTGAGAAAGTATATGTCAAATTTATCTCATGTTTTGGGCCAAGAAGCATATTATATGGAAGAGAACCTTACTTGTGAAGAGATAAAAGTTCATATTATTGATCTTAGAGAGAAAATATTGTGGAATAATTTAATCCTCTAGGTAAAGTAATAATAGAGAAACCACATAGTATATAATTTAATATGGGAGTCTGCAAATACTATGAGGGAAATGTACCCTCACTTGTTTAATATGTAAATAAAATGGCAAGGATGAAATATCCAGAATGTAGGGAGAATTTAACACACCAAGGTTTTAAAAATAAATTTCAATTCATGAAACATTGTTTTATGTAGATAGTTATAACTAGATTTTAAACAAGGTTTATCTACTTCTATGATATGAATTTCATAAAAATGGTTATCTACAGTTGTGATCTGAATGTTATATGGAGTCTGATAGAACCTACTTGTTTTCTGAGAATAGTAATATACATTTATGAATAGTAATATGGCCCTTATATGGAGTAAATAATAATAATAATATTTTTTCATAATGTTATAAAATAATTAGATCTTGATTAATTTTTCAATGTCTTAGAAAATGAGTTATAGTTTAAAAATTGTTATTTTTGATTAAATTAAGATTTTATTTAAAAATAAAATTAATAATATTTAGGGATTATTTTCAAAAAATGGAGTTCTTTTTTGAATTCTACACATTGAAAAATTGTAAAAGTGAATTTTTTGGATTTTTATGAAATTATTGATTTTTTTATGAATAGTAAAACACGATAAATTAAAGTAAATTACATATACTTGTTTTACAACATAATAGGTGATGAAAGGATGATATAATAACACATGGTTTTAACTCACCTTAACTTATTTCTATTTGGGGTCACATGAATCATTACTATTCATATTCTTGAGATAAAATATTAAACTGAGGATTAAAGTAATGTAAAACCCCTCTTATCCTCTACTATAAATACTGTCCTCATTCCACTTCCTCTCAAAATTTTCAAGAATAGGGAATTATTGATGATCTACTGAATCAAATTAACAAGGATATTAACCACATCCAATACCTTATGGTCTCACCCAATGGCCATAACCCAAGGCCTTAAGGAGGATCTCTTGGTGGAGAGATCAAGATGTAAGAATCATCATTCATTTTCTTATGTTTTCTTTTCTATTCTTTTCTTTTCTTATACAATTATTGCCTAACATTTTCCAAGTGGAATGAAATATCTTTTATGATATATATTGTATATTTTTATCATGGTTATGGAAATATTCATCATCATTCAGCCTCTCCTCTTCCATTTATTCTAAAAATAAAAACCCTATTCGTGATGTTCTGATTTACCAAAATCGTGGATTATGTGTTTATAATTTACATTAAATTCGTAAAACCTGGTTGTAAAACAATTTTAATGGATATAAAAATATTTAATATGTATTATATATCCTATTTCATGTTTTGGACTACACATATATATATAATATTATGTTATATAATGAAGCTAGTTCGTGATTATGATAGAACTGCAAAAATGATCTAAACAGATATCACTAAGGTGTCATATTATTATTCATCCTCATACCATATAACCAAAATGATTTATGTAATAATTAAACAATTTAGAAACATATGAAAAACATCTCATTAAACTTAGGGAATGCAATTTCCATACGACAAGAAAATCAAATACGACCCGACCATGAAAATCATGTAATGAACGCACCTGAAACAATGGATGGAACAAAATACTAATAAGTGAAGGATAAGATTAATCTATTAAATAATCATATAAGGTATTATAATCATGAATATTTTCCTATAATACATTTACAATAATCTTTCATCCATTATAACTGAGGTTTAAACACATTTTATGTTATAATAAATTGATGTAAGGGAATTCTTAACCAAATTTCGAATCTTTGGGTTAACCTTCTATTTGATCCATAATGTGGTATTTTGATTATTTGTGTGATTAATGTTGGTTTATATTTTGATAAAATATTTTTACTTGTATTTAATACTGATATCCATTCCTTCCCATTAATTTTCACTCTATTTATATTTTAAATGTGCTTTCCTTTCGAAGTCCTTTTAAAATTATCATTAATAAAATTCCGAACGATTATTTATATATATATATATATATATCTCGAATGAGTGGGTTCTCCTGATTTCATGACACATTATTAAAATGATATGTTACTAGGACATAGTTATGTTTTATTGAGCCCATTATACGTGATTTTATTTTGGGTTGAGTCTATTATAGCTCAAGACATGTTCTGTTGAGCCCATTATAAATCAAGATATGACGGGTGAGCCCCATTATAGCTCTCCAATGCATTGGGTACTCCAAATATATAATATTACCAAATGATTATTCCATGTGTAAGTTTGATTTTAATAGTGATAGGTTAAATATGTCTCAAGGGAACTACATTATGTTTCCATGAATGTTAATGAGTTTTTAAGAAATGGGTTTTATTGGTTTTTATGTTATCTCTTGACTAACTATTTTTATACTTATATACCTTACACTGATTTTTGTGTTCATCCCAATTTTTAAATGTTTTTTCATATGTTGTAAGTATGTGTGAGACAAATAAAGAAGACAATTTAAATGGTATGAATATTTTTCAAAGAAATTTTGTTTTATATTAAAGGAAAGGTGGTTACTATTTTAGTAGTATCCTCATGTATGGTTATGAGATGTTATGTATGTTTTATGTTCTTAATTATCTAAAATTAAAAACCTAAAAAGATACTCAATGAGTAAGAATATATTTAAGTATATAAAACTCAATATTATGTAATTATTTATGGAATGGTCCTTGTAATTGAGTCACAAAAGGGGATCATTATACTACTTCAACCTCCAAACACATTTTTTTAAAATATTTTCAAATAATATTTTTCTAGGTTTCGTATGAACCTACCAAAATTTGGAATTTAAAATTCTAACATCAAAACATAGAAATATTATAGGCATCAATAATAAAACTAAATACACAATAAAGTTGGTTCAGAATTTAAAAACACATAAAAAAGGATGAGAACCAACCGAAGCCCATGTATATGACTCTACCAGGTCATCACGCCTTTCACTTTGTATGCTCAAGGATTCATTCCCTTTGATAAAAATCCATCACAATTCACTGATATCACTATAACAAAAAACGTTTTACTTCATCATCTATCTTCAACATCGGAAAAACCATAATAAGACATTGAAATAGAAAAACCCTAATGAGTTATCATAGTGGAAACACCTTTAGAATTACTAGAGTCCAAAAATTTGATGTTTTCATTGAATGATGGGTAACTATAAATCAAACCAGTTTCCACCAACTATCGTAGGACTATCATATTTACTACCTTTGGACACTACCAATGAACCGACATCCATCCTTTACAAAAAATAGAATAAAAAGAATATAAACAATAAAAATTCCTCCCTAAGAAGACCAATAATGAACGACATTAACATGAATAAAATTTAAATACATAAAACAAAAATTCAAGCCAATATTAAAATTCCTTAAAACCAAAAATAAATGTTAATATGGACGATAAAAATGGAATCTGATGGAATCATAAAAACTAAAGAACCAAAGAAAACCTGAATGAAATGATTCACTGAAGCTAAAATGCACACCCAACATCCAGACTATAGAGACACTAAAACATCTAATTCCCATCGAACAAGTTATGCAGTATGACGCCACATTGGGTCCACATAGAAGTTTCTTTATATATAATTACATCATCTAATATGATTATTCATAACTATAACCACTATTAGATAATCTTTTGATCAGTCTTTATGAACATACAAGATCTAAGGTCCTCATGTACCACATAATGTACCGTTTCAACATTCATGTCCTGCTCAATTAGACTTGATTTCCATTGTAGGATTAGTTTCCACAGTGAAAAAATGACCAAGAAATTATTTATCATGATGTTGATGTCTTGATCACACATAAATGTGTGATTGTCATGAAAATTATATATGAAAATAGTGACACATTTTCATTTCTCAATCATCATCCATGTGTAATTAAATGAATGGACTTCTCATCAAAACACCAAGAACATAAATTTTCATTTTTATTTTATGTTATTTGGGGTTCTCTGTATTCTTCAACACATGAGAAACTACACATTCATAATTCAATTGGTGTTTATGTATCACACATAGGTTAAGGTATCCCCCTATACTCAAACTCTTTCCTATAAGTTTCTAACAAGATCTTGCAAATTCCTCTTAAAGTAAGAGTACATGGTACCATAAAACGGATATTATAATCTAGTTAGGCATCAATGAACCCGATCTTCATTTGTCTTTTTGGGGTATCCCACTTATAGTTTCTTAATGAAATAGTTTGTGTGTGTGTGAAGATAAGAAATGTCAAATGGGTTCTCTATTCCATGATGTATGAATGTATCAAAAGATACTCTTATTATCAAAACAAGAAGTTCTCAATTGATATCCTTTTCAAGAAACTATTATTTCAAAGTGTTAGACTATTATTTAGAAAAATTAGAACCACTCTCAATATCTATATCGAAAACAATTATAGTCCTTCATGGCCCCTTGTAATTTATAGAGGGTTCTATATTGCCCCTATTCTAAGTTTTGTACTATGTCAAAACTCTAATAATAAAAATTTTTCTAGGATATATTAATTCGCTCAAATTTCAGGTATTTTAAAAATACTTTTAAATTAAAAACATGGTGTATTCATGATATGTGGCCTCCTAAGATCTTGATTCTTATTTTTTTAAACCATGTCAAGGATATATCAATTCTTTCATGTCCTTTGAATTGTAACATGTATACAACACTTTGATCAAATCCATGACCCAGGATTTTCAGTATGATTTAGATCTCTTGGTTTGATCACCGAAATGATGGATGCCAAAAACTGGAATGACGAAATGGTTATTTTTGAGATCGCATGAAGAACCTCAAAGGATGGTGGTTAAAGATAATAAAATCAAGTAATCATATGGTGGGGATAATATTGATAAAATGGTTCACGTGTTATAAATATGTTTTTAATAGGGGAATAGTGTCCTATTTGTGCTCATCCTACATAGGTTATTCAGTCAGTCATAAGCTACCAATTATTATTTTTTGGGATTATTCCTTGAACCATCACTAGGGTTGATATACGGATACACATAAAACCACTCTATGGGGTTGTCCACACCACTCCCCCCATTGAACACACCACCCTAAACACCCTACTAGTGTTATGCACCAAATAAACATTCCCACAAGAAAAACCTTTAACTATATAATCATAGAAGGAGGCACTACTAGAAATGTTTGCTATAGAAACTGTTCGTAACCATGAATATAAGTCCTAAAATTTTTTCTATAAGTTATAGACATGGTTTTATGAATTGTGGATTATATTATCACAGATATTTTGAAGGACATAATTCCATAATTTCAAACCGTAGTTATAGACCTATATCCACATTTTGAACCGCGTCTGTAGCCCTAGACCCATGGTTCAAACCATGGCTAATAACTTAATTCCATATTTTGGAATTTTGGCCTCACCTTAAGGAACTCATGGATAGAGCCACTATTTAAAATTGCGGTTATAGATCTATAGTCACAGTTCAAACAATGGCTATAGCCTTATATCTGTATATTCAAACCAAGGTTATATGGTTTTCCATTTCATAAAAAATTCCCCAACCACCCTCTGCATCACCCCTTCCCCCATGAAAAGCCCCACCTCCACTCCACTGGATAGTCCTCCCCCTACATCACCCCTTCCTTCAGTAAAAGACTCCCCCACTCCGCCTAGACATCCCCCCCCAAGACCCTGGACACCCCCAGACAGACCCTTGATAGACCCCTCCCCACCAGGAAAGAAGATGGACCCCCACCCTAGACTCCCCCAATCCGTGAATAGACCCCCCATGACCAGACCATGGACACCCCCCCCCCTGCTGCACCCCTTCTCTCATGCAATGCCCCCCCTCCACTCTCCACTGGACAACCACCCCCCCCCCCCCCACGAGACACATGACACCCTGACAGACCAAAGTCACCCCAAGACCCTGGACCCCCCCCCAGACCGTGGACACCCCACCCCAGACCCTGGACACCCCCCAGATAAACCCTGGACATACCCTTTCCCCCCCAAGTCAGCCCCTGGATAGCCCACCCAGGACAGAACTTCTACACCCCCCCCCCCCAAGACAGACCTTGGAATGACCCCCCCCCCCATAGGAAAGACCCTGGACACCCCCAAACCTAGGATGACCCACCCACTCCCCCCTACGCCCTCTCTTCCCCATGCACTCCATTCCAATATCCCCCAAGGCCCTAGTAGACTCCCCTCCCCCTAGGATAGAACCTAGACACCCCCCAAATCTTGGACACCCCACCCCATACAACACCCCTTCCCCAAGAAACCCCCCACTAATCCATACCCCCTTGCATAGGAACCCCCATTATAGTCTCTCCCCAGACCATGGAAATCCCCATAGACCTAGGACGAACTCCCCTCCCCCCACGGCAGACCATGGAAACCCCACCCCCTTCAACACCCCTCCCACCCTGGATAGCCCCCCCAACCCACTCCTCCCTACCCCCTCCCTTACCCTTCCCCTTCCCCATGAACCCCCTCTACTAGTACCCCCCATGACCTTAGACATACTCTGACCCCCCATGACAGACCCTGGACTCCCCCATGACCATGGACACCCCACACCATACAACACCCTTTCCCCAATGCAAATGTCCCCACTCCACCCCGCCCCCTCCTCCATGCACCCCCATCCAGTACCCCCCCCCCCAACAGAAGACCGTGGATAGCCCCCAAACCATATATATACTCCCCTCCCTCCCAAGATAGACACTGAACATACCACTTACCCTAGAAATCCCACCCCATGATGCCCCTCTTCACCCATGAACCCCCCCCCCCACTCCTCACAGCCCCCCTTCCCCATGCAACCCCTGCAAGTCCCCACCCAGACCCTAGAAATACTTCCCTCCCCCCAGAAAAAACCCAAGAAACCCCACCCCTGAAGCAACCCTCAACCCATGAAAATCCCCCACTCCTACCCCTACCTTCCCCTTCCCTTCCCCAGTCACCCCAGTTGCCCCCTCCACCCCTTGATAGCACCCCACGACCAGATCTTCACCAAATTAGTTGTAGTAGGGGTTTTCAACTTCTGTTTTTTAATCCATGGAATAATTTAAGGTATAGAAATTGTTTGAACTACGTATGTAGTACATGTATAGCCATGGGTTAACATGGGATATTAGAGTATAATATTAAAGTTAATCGCATAGAAATTATATGATAAATCCATGATCAAAACAATTTTAATTTTTAACAACACCCATGGTCAAACCACGGGTCTTGGTCCCTAAAACCCCTTTCCAAACCATGGAAAATAGACACTATCACCACTGTTAATAGAAATAAAAATTTATTCATACCAAGATATACATAATCACCAATGTCTTCCATAATAACTGCACCTTATAGAAATAGTCACATCATCTAGCTATGAGAAAAAAACCACCACCATCCAAATAAAAATGAACTCAAACATAACAAAATATATATATTATGAAATCCGACTATCACCAATAGATACAATATCAAATATCAATATCATTATCATCATAATAAAAAGAACTATTTAATTAAATTCAATGTATAAACCAAGAATAAAATTCACATCTAAAATGTACCTCAATATTTACATCACCAAAACCATCATTACCCTCATCATCACCTATGGAAACACAAAAATCATTATCACCTCCCCTCAATCAACCACCACCGCTACCACCATCATGATAATTGAAAACATCATTGTTTTATGCACCTAAATATATGGATGGAGTGATGAATCCTGTTAAACATAATGCATACAGATAAAAACACATTTTATTAATGAAAACATTCAATATTTATATGGTGATTCATAAAATATCATTATGTTACCAATAAAATACACAACATAATTAATAAAAATGAGAACACATATAATTAATGAAAATCATTAAAAACCATTCGTGATATCTGCCCCCTGGGCCGTAGATATCCCCTTACACCATGAACTACAGACATCCCCCCTCCCACATGCCCTACAAAACCCCATGATGACCACCCCTACCCCCTGCCCTACAGACCTCCCCCTGCCCCTTACCCCTCTTCCCACCCCTCCCCCCTGCCATGGAGTCCTCCCCTACCCCATGGCCTGCAGACCTGCCCCTTCCCCTCCACCCTCCACCCTCCCCCTCCCACCTCCTTCTACTTGGCAGACCTCCTCATTCCCTACAAACCACCCCTGCCACATGATCCATGCCTCCTACCCCATCCCCTACACCTGGTTCAATAAATATTTCCCCTATTATAGAGGACCCCAAATTCGCATATGTGGGGTAGTGTTGAACTACATGAAAAAATATAGAAGAATAAAATCCTGGAGTAAATATGTTTCTATGTTAGTATACAACTCTGCATAGAATTATGAGGAACCATTACATGTCACTAGCATATATTTTATTGAGTACTTTAACATGTTCCATCTTTGATTATGTTGTCCAAAACTAGTAGTCTTCTTGGTTGGAAAAAATAATATCAAGAAATTTAAGATTAATCATAATCATTATCTTATTTATAATATGATCATAAATTTAATCTATAAATATAAAATTACTCTAAATATAATATTTAATTTTCGGATGTTGACACATATGTTGGAAGAAATGAGAAAAAAAGGAAGTCACAACATATTCTGAATGTACATTTCATAACAATGTTTCTGAGTCCCTGTAAAAGTCAAGGCATGTAATGTTTTCATATATCAATGTTGTGTTAAATATACAGTATATCCCAATAGGGTAAATGACATATAGTACTGATGAGTTACTTTGGTGTCTACCGCCAGAATACATTGATCCAAACTATCCGATCATAAATGTCATGCTTATTCTTTACACACAATGTGTGAATCATTGGGGTTAATCAGTGTGTCCTCTTCTGATACCTAAGTCATTTTATCAATATCAAACATAAGATATACCCTATAAATCAAAACATGTGTGTCGCATGTGATATTGGGGTCTTTACACCTATACATATAGAGTTATGTGGTTCAAAAAACACAGTATGTGTCCCCTTGGAACACATCATTTAATATAAAAATAAAATTCCCTCAATAATGATTAGTATAAATTGAATAAATATAAAAAAACAATACAATATTTAAGAAAAAAAATATTTACTTTTATTTGGTCCTTTTATGGCCAATGTACATTGAAACTATAAGGATACATGTGGGGTATGTACGTAGAGTTGTCTTACCCCTATTTAATACAGTGGAATAAAATGAGGGATACAATAATTCTGGTCAAGCATATAAAGTATTCATGAGTTTTCTAAAATTAGGTTGATATGGGTCCCATGGTCCATACACCATAATGAAAATTGGTCTCATACAGTTAATAACCCTGTAAATTAATTCCTATATAGCCATACTTAATCACTAAATGCTTCCATAATATATACACCTTATAGTATTACTCACATCCTCTAGATACGAACAACAAAAAACACCTTCCAAGTAAAACTGAACTCAATAATAATACAATATATATCATATTATTTTAGACTCTCTTCAATATAATCAGTATAAAATTTCAATGTCTATATCATCATAAAAAAGAACCATTTATTAAAATTAAATATGTAAACCAAGAATAAAATTTAAATTTGAAATATACCTCAATATCAACATGACCAGAAGCATCATGACCCACATCATCTCCTATAGAAACACCAAGATCATTATCACCTCCTCTCAAAACACCACAGCCAACACCATCCTGATCATAGAAATATTAATTGGTTTATGTACCAAAATCCGTGGATGGAGCTATAAATCCTCATAAACATAATGTATAAAAATTAGAACACATTTAATTAAAAAATCATTCAATATTTATATGGTGATTCATATAACATCATTACATCACCAATAAAATACTCTGAAAAAATAATGCATACAAATGATAACACATATATTTAATGAAAGAATTGAAATATTCTTGTGTACGATGATTTTTGAACATAAAAATGAAGATAAATAAGATGTATAAATAGAACATTGAGAAATAGAACGAGTCATATGGTCAAAATAAAACAACATTAGAATGAGAGGGTAATCATGTTTGGAGATGGTTAACATATTAAATCATATTTATTTAATGATGATATTATTCATGTATGGATTTCATGAAATGGAAAAATTATTATTATTCATAAAAATAAATGAAAAATTAGTCTATATTGGAGGGAAAATATAAGTTATTGGATGAATATATAAAGGTTATTCATGAATGGATTCATCATTAACCTAGGCCCCACCTACCATGAACCCCCCTCCCCACCACCTCCACCCTTGCAACCCACATATACCCTCCCCACTGCATTTCACACCCCCTTTTCACCCAAAATTCACCTCTGCATTGCCCTGCAGACTCCCCTGCCCCCTCCCCTGCCTTCCTCCCCACTCCAACCCCTCCCCCCTTGCTAGTTTCCCCCCCCCACTACCACCTTGTACCCCCTCCCCCTACCCGCTCCCCATGCCCCTACAGACTGCCATTCCCCCTACAGACACCGCCTCACCGGAACCCAATTGTAAGAACCCAGACCTTCTTTTCAGGTATGTTTTTCCTTCTTTTGAGTTTTTGAGAAAAGAAGAGTTTCTCCAAATTTATCAAGTACACTTCATGAACATTATAAGTACACACCCTGTACTTTGTTCTCACCTGAGGCCGTGTGATGGCCATGTCATGGCCACAAACACGGTCGTGTGGGGTGACGTGGAGGCCACCAAAAGTGGATTATATAAATATTAAGTGCATGCCGTGTAATTTAAAAGTACATTCCGTGTATTTTCTTTTTTTCATTAAACACACCGAGGACATGTCTAATAACAAAAAACATGATCGTCTAGGTTTTTTTGGCCGAGAGTTCCTATACGACAACAATCTTCTTCCGAGCCCCTGACCGAGAATCTGAAATCTGACTTGACCACCGTCAATTGTGTTAGGATCATCTCGGTAAGAACTCTCATCTTCTTGAGTTTAATTTTATATTCCCTCATCTTTCTCATCTTACCATGGGTTGAGTGTTTTGTCTGTTTTCATAGATCTACGACGTTTTAAGGAGATTAAAGCCATGTGGTTCACCAATATTGATCTCCTAACCCCATGGTAGGTGGTTTGGGCATTTCCATTCTATTTCATTGAGTACCATGTGAAAATTCCACCAATACCATTGAACGGGGTATTGCATGTTTACCATTTTACCTTTATTGTTTTCCTTCCATGATTTTATTCCTGCGTAGAGGTAATTTAGATTTGAATTTGGTTGATTGATATGATTTGGATGTGTTTTTCTCATGCATGTTCTATTTACGACAATTTGGTCTTGTTTGGAATTTGGCTGCTTTACCTGTTTTCTATGCCTATTGTTGTAGGATGGAAAGTTGTTTCTCTGAAATTCTTGTTATGATGTATATTATTTAGCCAAGTAGTTCTGTAGCTTTACATTGGCTACATTACACTGCTATGCTCTTTGACCAACACAGGGCCATGAGAACCTGATGTAGTAGGATATAAGGGGGATTGACCGACTGAGCATCCTCAGAGAGTCCTAGACCTAGGGATATAAGGGGAATTCACCGAGTTTTACTCCTCAAAGAGTCCCCAATTACTTTAGACAATATGGGGAGTGACTATGTGAGCTTCCTCAGAGAGTCTTTGTTTGAATTGGATGACCTAGTCTATAAGGGGGATTGACTGACTATGATTCCACAGAGAGTCCAAGTCCTCAGGGCTATAAGTGGAATTGACATGTGAGCTTCCTCAGAGAGTCCTTGACTACTGTAAACTATGCAGTGAATAGACTATGTGATCTTCGTCAGAGATTCTTTCATTAGCTTTGACTATGAGGGGATAGACTGTGAGCGCTTCCTCCGATAGTCTAATTAAATTCCTATGACAGAATCATAGGGGTTGGGATGTGAGTACTACCTAGAGGGTTGTCTGTACTTATTAAATAGGACCAGATGGGATGGCTATGACTACTTCCCAGAGGGTTACCTGTTTGAGATTTAGCTTCTTGATATTGAACTCTGGATTGTTTAGTGTTGAGCACATTCATGTTTACTACTTTTTATACTTTTCCCTACCATATATTCTCTGGCTGTTAGGAACATATTTTTGGGTGGTTTCCTACTAGGATTTAGTCTCACACCCTATTTGGGTCATTCTTTTGGGCCTAAATAGATTATATTATTTCATGTATAGATAAGGAAAATAACCCTTCTACTTCAGTTACTTGACTTGATGTGGAGCTGGAGAGCATGAGACCAAGAATATGATTGTGATGCTGATGACTTGTTTATCTTTTATTTTTTACTTTGGTTTTCAACTGTTAGTATTACAGCATTGTGACAGGTTTTTCTGCTTTCCTAGACATATGTATCATGAATTATAATTATGAATTGCTCTAGTTTTTTATTATCTCAGTCTTCCACCATTTACTATTGTTGGATATTTACAACTTCCGCTATTGCATGTTTGTTTACTTCTGATGTGTACTCTGCCAATGAGGGCATAGTTTTCCCACTATCACACCCAAGGCCCACTCTTCTATTCGACAACCTCTGACATTCAGGGAAATGCCCTTGGGTCTATTTGACCAACCGGGTAAGGGGTGCGTCTGGGTGGCTTCCGAAAATTGGACATTACAAAGTGGTATCAGATGATTTTTTTCATGACATAATGTTTGAAGACTATTTTCAGGTATAGGACAGAATCGGTACATGGTAATAAGATGTGCTCAAGAGTATCTAACTTGTGGACATGGTAAATCCAAGTTACCTCATTAATGAAATTTTTATGATTTTTAAATTTTACAGTAGATTTGATTTCACCATTGGGTGACTCACATGTTCGTGCTGGTACTGTTGATATTATCGAGGTTCTATTTTTGTCGCAACACATTGAGATGAGGGTATTCCATCTCATGCATCATATAGTCACTTGTTAGAAATCACAAGTCATGCATTCTTGCCATGCTATCTAGGGTGCATTAGCGATTTCATGTTATTGCGATATATATTGTGTAGAATATGCATGTTGTGGTGATAGATGCCTTGATAAAATACATGTTGTTTGATGGGGAATTATTGTGTAGTGAGGTTTTTGGATGAACACCAAACATTGGTTCATGAGGTGTTATGGGCCCTCATGAATAATAATTTGGGGGATCATCACATTTTTCCTTGTTATAACATGTATAAGATGCAAAAATTTGATTCGCGGGGAGTATGGGACCTCACGGATCAAAATTTGGAACCTTCAATGTTCGTTTCAGTGTTTTTCTAGGCCCCAGAGTAGTTTCGGAGGCTTACTATCTGGAAAAACCCAGAATCCAAGCCGTGTAGTCTTGACTACATTCCATGTGTTCTTCTGTTCGGGATGAAACAATATTTTAGAAGTACATGCCATGTACTTAAATACATGCCATGTAGTCTCTAATTGTGTCTTAGGCCATGTGGGTAGAGAAATGGGATGGGGAAATCCTTGTGGGAAAATGCAGTGTACAAGTTTACCACATTGTGTATCCTGACCTAGGTACCCGACCATGTAGCTACCAACACGGGTCAGTGGAGTCTCTTCACATACACGCCATTTCCATCATGAACACGCCGTGTTATAACACCCCGAGATTTGATGAAAAATATTCTTTTTAATTTCATTAATGTCTTGTGTTATACGCTACACCAAAAGGAGATTTCACAACACACATCTCTGACCTGGCTTGAATTACACGCAATCGCGACCTTCCACGATAGCGTGTGTTGTACGCAACACCAAGTTTCGCTAAACAACGATATGCTATTAAGATATTATTAAAACTACCCGTTATGAATAGTAATAACCATTTTTTGAAATTTTGTAAATTTTATTTTTCAAAATAGACTTAATTTATGGATTTGGAATATCGAAATTAGCTTAGGGTGAGATTTTGGGGATTTTCGGATAACTTTCATATTTTGATGAATAGTGAAAATTACTAAATTTTTATTAAAAACAACTTTTTCAATCTAAATAATTAATAGTGATAAATTATTAATATGGGTGGTTTTAAATTATATTTAGAATATATTTCTACAATTTAATACAATGTTGGTCATTGTATGCAATTTCACATTTAAACCAGTTATAAACAAGTGTCAATCTTTTGATAGTTATTATCTCTTAAAAACACGCCTTTTGTTTTGACGACGGGAATTAATTTTTAAATTAGTTAATGCAACTGATATGTTTTGAATTTTGTAAAATAGAAATCCTTTTTGAGTTAATAATATCAAATATATCTTAGGCCTAATTTTTGGTATTTTTTTGAAAACTTTCAATTTTTGATGAATAGTGAAACCACTAAGTGGTAGTTAAAAAAACTGATTATTTCATAAAACTTAATTTTACCGCTTCTGTGAGTGGAATTTCAAAAATCCGAGACACACGGTTGATGTCAGTAAGTAAAATGTGGTTCAATGAGAGGAAAATAATTTTTGGTGAATAGTAACTTTTTACTTTTATTTACCACGGTTAAAAGTAAATAGTGTAATTAAGGGTAAAAATGATATTATTATTACCCTAACACAGGTCCTAATTCTATTGGATAAGTGTAATTAGACCAAAAACAACCTTAGGAATAAAATATGACCATTTAGGCCCACTTGAATTAGATTAGAACATTTATTATTATTTAATTCAAAGAAGAGTTAAAAGAGTTAAAATCAATGTTTATTTAATAAAACATTTTTAATATAGGGTTATACATAAGATAAATTCGACTATAAATATTCATTATAAATCTAAAAATATTTCCTACATAATGGTATTTTATTTGTAATTTTTAGACATTAAATATTTTAATTTATTTATGACACAACGATGATGTAGTAATTATCTTATTAATGAAATATTCACATAATTGATGTTATAAATACTCAAATAAATATAATTTGAGAATTTTTATGAATTAGAATAATTTTCAAGGTTAATATGACATGTTAATATTGATTTAATTAACTTTTTTAGAACATATCATTCTGTTATGATTTTCACAAAAATCAATTACTAAATAGTGTCAAAATTGACATAAAATACTTTTTAAAACAAATATTATATTATTAATTGTTATTTTATTCCTAAAAATCTAAGGTTCGGCCAAATGACTTAGATAAGGTTATATATATTAATAATAAACAACTTGGGGTTCTTTTGGCATCTTATAGTAAGTTTAATAACCTTATATTATAAGAACACAAGAAGACATGGTAAAAGTAAAATTATTTAACTTAATGTTAAATCTAAATGAAAAGGTTAAAATAGGAACCTTAACTTGTCTAAATTCTATTGGATGAGAGGATTTAGACCCATCCCCACCTTATCCTAGAAATAAATCATTTTGTAGCTATTTAAAACCGACCTTGACTTTATAATAAAATAATATTTTTAGTTATTCCAAAGGTGCCCCTCTCCTCCCTTATAAAAGGACACCTCCTCCCTCTCTTCTTCACACAACTTTGAGCCTTCATGCTCGGCCAACCCCTGAAAAAATGTCTTCTCCACTTCCCTAGAAACATACTAGAGGTTCTGGTCTTCCTTAAAGACCAATTTTAGTGCCCTAAGAGGAGGTCTCAAAGAGGCGCTTCAAAGAAGAGGAGGTTCGGACACTTACGAAGCAAATCAGACATAAGCTAAGGGAAATATCACAATCTCATTTTTATCCGAGATTTTTTATACTTTGGTATTTACTAGGGTGTATTTTATCATTTATATCCATGTTTCCTCAATATTTAATATTATTTCCATCCACCTACAATTTTTTAAATCCAATTTTACCCTTCAGTGAGTTTTTAGTAAAAGATATGAAAGGAATCTTTTGTCGTTTTTCATACGAGGTACTTTTTGACTTTTCCGAAAAAAGTACGAAGAATGTTTTTTTTAACTTATACGGCATTAATGGATTTTTAAAAAATTATTTCCAAGAAGATTCCTTTACAAGTTTTCAAGTTTATTTTTAATCAACTTCTTTTTGTTTAAAATTGTATTACATGTTAAGAAAGGAAAAGTGTTTTTGAAGTTGAAAGAATATTTTCCTCAAGAATGAAGTTCAATTGTTTTATCAAAATTATTTTCCATCTAAGATAATAAAGGGTTCTGTTTTCATCCCTATTATTACAGTTATTTTATTATGTTGTGATGGAATTATTTTTATGAATTCCTTTATCGTATATGAATTGTTTTATGATGTCATGATGGTTAAGATTCCCATTTTTATTACATGGGTTATGTAATGATGTATGATTTATGATTTTGTGGCACACATAAGAATGGTATCATTATGAGATGGGTGGGACCTATATCTCCCTCCAATACATTGGGTAAAGATTTTATATCTCATGAGATAGACATGGATGGAACGGTAGGTTATACTGGTTCAGTGAAACAGTACTGAAACGAGGGTGACTCGGTTCAGAAAAGGACTTTGTCCACTAAGATAGTCTTGGCAATGAGTCTTGACTAACAAGAAATGATTCTCTATGATTATGTGTGTATTCCAAAAATTTTCATGTTTTAAGTTATGAGTATTGTGATTACATTTCACTTCCATGATTTATCCCATGTTATGAAATTATGATCTCTTTTGGAGGTTAAGATTTCCAAAAGTTATGTGTTTGTGTATATGATGTGATTGATATTTTTTTGTTTACCCTTACTGAGCATTTGAGCTCACCCTTTTATGTTTACTTTTCCCCAGGATATAAAGAAAGGTTTTAGGTATAAAAAAAGAAGATCCTTATGGGAGATTTTGAAGATCTTTCACCAGGATTAGAATATTATATTCCGAGTTTCCAAACAAACTAAACTATTACGATCCTTGTGTGTTTTTTTGTTATGTACTAAGTATTCCCAAAATGTAATGTAATGTCAATGTACGATAAGCTTCGGGTCTCTACAGTTGGTATCAGAGGAAAGGATTAGTCAACCTTTGGAAACTAGGATGCGAAAACGTTAGTGAGATCCCTAGAGATATTTCTAAGGTATGTCTAAGTCTAGGGATGTCCCTAAGGTTAAGTATACGTATAGGTTATAGTACTATAATTACGCTAACGATCGTAGAATTTAACCTAAGAAGTTAGATATTGATGATACTCCCCCTTTATAATGTTGTTTTCCTTAGCATGATTTTTGCCTCTCACACTATTCTTTTTGGGTTTTAGATGATGGCTAGAACCCGAAGGAACCGTGTATATCAATGAAATGGACAATGCAATGATTGTCCTTCAGAACAAACAAATGTTATGGGAGATGGAGTGGAAAATCTTATTGTAATACTTACACAAGCTATGAATCATTCTGGACTTCCAAATGAGCAGAGAAGGGAACAATATTCTACTGAGTTCTTCATGAGGAAACGTCCACATTCTTTCAGTGGGTCTTCTGATCCACTTGTTTCTGAACAATGGATCAGTACCACTAAAAAGATATTTTCAGTTCTTCAATGTTCTGAACATGATAAAGTCATCTTAGCAGTATATCGTTTGGAAGATGAAGATGATCAATGGTGGAACCTTATCAAGAATACGAGGCCAAGAGATGAAATTGAGTCCATCGAATGGGATGAGTTCAAGAACATGTTTTTCAGTAAGTACTTACCTCGTATTCTTCGAACAAAGATGGAAAAGGAGTTTCTTGAGCTGAAGCAGAAGGATGATGAATCTGTTGGTCTACATGAAGCGAATTTTACAAGACTTGCAAGGTATGCATCTGGAATTATCATCCGACCTGAAAGTAAAGTTGATCGATTTTTCAGTGGCTTAAAACCAAGTCTTCGAAGGGAATTAGCTATAAGATACTTCAGTAGTTATGAAGAAATTGTCCGTTGTGCTATCATGGTAGAGATGGAAGTTGGTGTTACATATGCATCTCATGGTTTTGACAAGAAATGAAAGATGGAGTTCAAGGAGAAATCTCATAATAATGGTGAAAAGAAGATGAATGTTTCCTTATGCACAAAGTGTGGAACGAAGCATGGTGGAGATTGTCTTAAAGGGACTAGAAAATGTTTTAAGTGTGGAAAAGAAGGTCATCGAGCAGCTGAGTGTCGATGTAATGGAAAATGTGTTTCTAATGATGTGAATAAAGCAAAGACTGCAGAGAACGCACCACCAACACTTCAATGCTTCAAGTGCAAGGAAATGGGGCATTATGCTAATAAATTCCCTAATCCAAGGGTTAGTGATGATCAACATGAGAAACCGCTAAAGGAAAAGGACAAAGGGAAGTCACATGCTATCACTGTTGGCGATGTTGAATATGACAACGATGTGGTGGAATGATTAAGTGTTTATGTAATGGGATTCAAAAATAATGTTGTATCATGGAGTATTGGAATATTTATGTATTGGTCTAATGTGGTATTCAAAGTGATTGAGATATTTTTGGAAATAAGATGATATGCGCATAATGAACGGAAAACGAGAAATTGAAATGTTTAACAGTATTCATGAGCTCATGATTGATATAAGGACTAAGTGATATTATGGTTTGAGTATATAGAATTTTTGGATTTTGGTATCTGGAAAGAGTTAACTTTTGACAGCATTCATGTTTTCACTAAGGTTTAATTGGTATTCATATTTCAAGAGAATACATGATTAAGGTATTCACATGATTGGAATGTGACCAACAAGACATATCTTATGATATATGGGGATCAACGATGGTATTAAATCTCTGGTAATTGTTTTCACTATATTATGAGAGTGGACTGAAGTATTATGGATAAGCCTAAAGATTGTAATGAATTATGTTGGACATAAGTTAGTATTCTTTAAGGATAAAAGTTTTTTTTCAATATTATTGATGGGATGTTATAGTAATATAGTTTTAGAAGAAGGACAACCTGCAGGACGAGCGACATCCCATTGCGTCGGACAAGGCTGTGGGAATCGAACACACAACTAAAGTGCGACTGGCCTTTATCGCCAACCACTGGCCTACAGGAAGTCCCTGGTTAGTAGAAACTAGTTTTATTTTATTAAGCTGTATGATATATGAAGTATAAGTTCATTTTTGGAACCATATACGATTAACCATAAGATGGAATTATAACTTTTTCTAACCTTTTGTTTAGAAGAGATGGAATGACCCATCATTCTATCACATGATCTGCTAACACTTCATGAATAACAAATTCAACTTCATTTATTTAAGAGATGAAGTGGAAATTGTTCAAGGCACGAACAACAGTGAGATTGTACCAAAATAATGTAAGTATTTATTCTAATTCAAATTCTTCAACATTAGGGAAACGATCTTGAAAACCAAAAATGTTGTCCTAGTGCTCTTATATATGATTAATCAGATGGTACCTTAGATCGTCACAAATTAATGGATTTGTGATTGCTAGCTTTTCCATAGCCATGTTCTCTACCACTCTCCATCACAACATGATGGTTAGATTTCTCTTCCATATCCACATTTTCACCTATGTGGAAACCCAGTGATTAGTTTATTTGGGTAACCGTTACGTTTCATACTTTTGTTTTTAAAGATTGGTTTTGGTATTCCTTTTTATGATGTGAGTTTTGATTAATGAAACTTCCAAATAGTAAACTATTTATAACCCCGACGAATTTCGAGGGCGAAATTCATTTTAAGGGGGGTAGAATGTAACACCCCAAGATTTTATGAAAAATATTCATTTTAATTTCATTAATGTCTTCTGTTATACGCTACACCAAAAGGAGCTTTCACAACAAACATCTCTGACCTGGCTTGAATTACACGCAATCGCGACGTTCCAAGATAGCGTGTGTTGTACGCAACACCAAGTTTTGCTAAACAACGATATGCTATTAAGATATTATTAAAACTAGCCGTTATGAATAGTAATAACCACTTTTTGAAATTTTGTAAAATTCATTTTTCAAAATGGACTTCATTTATGGATTCCGAATATCGAAATTAGCTTAGGGTGAAATTTTGGTGATTTTCGGATAACTTTCATATTTTGATGAATAGTGAAAATTATTAAATTTTAATTAAAAACAAATTTTTCAATAGAAATAATTAATAGTGATAAATTATTAATTTGAGTGGTTTTAAAGTATATTTAGAATATATTTTTACAATTTTATACAATGTTGGTCATTGGATGTAATTTCACATTTAAACCAGTTATAAACAAGTGTCAATCTTTTGATAGTTATTATCTCTTAAAAACATGCCTTTTGTTTTGACGACGGGAATTAATTTTTAAATTAGTTAATGCAACTGATATGTTTTGAATTTGGTAAAATAGAAATCATTTTTGAGTTCATAATATCAAATATATCTTAGGCCTAATTTTTTGTATTTTTTTGAAAACTTTCAATTTTTGATGAATAGTGAAACCACTAAGTGGTAGTTAAAAAAACTGATTTTTCATAAAACATAATTTTACCGCTTCTGTGAGTGGAATTTCAAAAATCCGAGAGACACGGTTGATGTCAGTAAGTAAAATGTGGTTCAATGAGATAAAAATAATTTTTGGTGAATAGTAACTTTTTACTTTTATTTACCACAGTTAAAATTAAATAGGGTAATTAAGGGTAAATATGATATTATTATTACCCTAACACATGTCCTAATTCTATTGGATAAGTTTAATTCGACCAAAAACAACCTTAGGAATAAAATATGACCATTTAGGCCCACATGAATTAGATTAGGACATTTATTATTATTTAATTCAAAGAAGAGTTAAAAGAGTTAAAATCAATGTTTATTTAATAAAACATTTTTAATATAGGGTTATACATAAGATAAATTCGACTATAAATATTCATTAGAAATCTAAAAAGATTTCCTACATAATGGTATTTTAATTGTAATTTTTAGACATTAAATAATTTAATTTATTTATGACACAACGATGATGCAGTAATTATCTTATTAATGAAATATTGACATAATTGATGTTATAAATACTTAAATAAATGTAATTTGAGACTTTTTATGAATTACACTAATTTTCTAGGTTAATATGACATGTTAGTATTTATTTAATTTACTTTTTTAGAACTTATCATTCTGTTATGATTTTCACAAAAATCAATTACTAAATAATGTCAAAATTGACATAAAATACTTTTTAAACCAAATATTATATTATTAATTGTTATTTTATTCCTAAAAATATAAGGTTCAGACAAATGTCTTAGACAAGGTTATATATTTTAATAATAAACACCTTGTGTTTCGTTTGTCTTCTTTTAGTATGTTTATTAACCTTATAGTATAAGAACACAAGAAGACACGGTAAAAGTAAAATTATTTAACTTAATGTTAAATCTAAATGATAAGGTTAAAATAGGAACCTAAACATGTCTAAATTCTATTGGATGAGATTATTTCGACCCATCCCCACCTTATCCTAGAAATAAATCAATTTGGAGCTATTTAAAACCGAACTTGACTTTATAATAAAATAACATTTTTAGTTATTCCAAAGGTGCCCCTCTCCTCCCTTATAAAAGGACACCTCCTCCCTCTCTTCCTCACACAACATTGAGCCTTGAAGCTCGGCCAACCCCGGCCAAAATCTCTTCTCCACTTCCCTAGAAACGTCCTAGAGGTTCTGTTCTTCCTCAAAGACAAATTTTAGTGCCATAAGAGGAGGTCTCAAAGAGGCGCTTCAAAGAAGAGGAGGTTCGGACACTTACGAAGCAAATCAGACCTAAGGTAAGGGAAATATCACAATCTCATTTTTATCGGAGATTGTTTATACTTTGGTATTTACTGGGGTGTATTTTATCATCCATATCCATGTTTCCTCAATATTTAATATTACTTCCATCCACCTATAATTGTTTAAATCCAATTTTACCCTTCAGTGAGTTTTTAGTAAAAGATATGAAAGGAATCTTTTGTCGTTTTTCATACAAGGTACTTTTTGACTTTTCCGAAAAAAGTACAAAGAATGTTTTTTTAACTTATACAGAATGAATGGATTTTTAATACATTATTTCCAAGAAGCTTCCTTTACAATTTTTCAAGTTTATTTTTAATCAACTTCTTTTAGTTTAAAATTGTATGACATGTTAAGAAAGGAAAAGTGTTTTTGAAGTAGAAAGAATATTTTCCTCAAGAATGAAGTTCAACTATTTTATCAAAATTATTTTCCATCTAAGATAATAAAGGGTTCTGTTTTCATCCCTATTATTACATTGATTTGATTATGTTGTGATGGAATTATTTTTATGAATTCATTTATCGTATATGAATTGTTTTATGATGTCATGATGTTTAAGATTCCCATTTTTATTACATGGGTTATGTAATGATGTATGATTTAAGATTTTGTGGCACACATAAGAATGGTATCATTATGAGATTGGTGGGACCTATATCTCCCTCCAATGCATTGGGTAATGATTTTATATCTCATGAGATAGACATGGCTGGAACGGTAGGTTATACCGGTTCAGTGAAACAGGACTGAAACGAGGGTGACTCGGTTCAGAAAGGGACTTTGTCCACTAAGATAGTCTTGGCAATGAGTCTTGACTAACAAGAAATGATTCTCTATGATTATGTGTGTATTCCACAAAGTTTCATGTTTTATGTTATGAGTATTGCGATTACATTTCACTGCCATGATTTATCCCATGTTATGAAATTATGATCTCTTTTGCAGGTTACGATTTACAAAAGTTATGTGCTTGTGTATACGATGTGATTGATATTTTTTTTGTTTACCCTTACTGAGAATTTGAGCTCACCCTTTTATGTTTACTTTTCCCCAGGATATAAAGAAAGGTTTTAGGTATAAAAAAAGAAGATCTTTATCGGAGATGTTGAAGATCTTTCACCAAGATTAGAAGATTATATTCCGAGTTTCCAAAGAAACTAAACTATTACGATCCTTGTGTGTGTGTTTTTGATATGTACTAAGTATTCCGCAAATGTAATGTAATGTCAATGTACGATAATCTTCGGGTCTTTACACGTGTAGTTTGACTTCAGTACCATGTCATGTCCCGAACAACACGGGACGATGTTATCCTTTCTTAGTATATGAGGTGTTTGTTTGGAACACGCTGTGTATTCTAACCTGGGTACACACACTGTGTCACTAAAAACACGGGCCTATGAGGCTTGCCCAGTAAAATCCGTGTCAGGATTATACACGATGTGTAGTCTGACCTCAGTATCTGGCCGTTTCATGAACAACACAGGTCAGTGTTATCCTTTAATAGTACATGTTGTGTCTATTTGGAACACGCTGTGTTGTCTTGTATTGGGAGAGTCGGGTGGCTTAACCATATAGAAGTAATCGGCATGCGAAGAGGATTCAAGTACATGTCGTGTTCTTAGAGAACATGTCGTGTGTTTGGGGTGTTACATGACCAGTTAGGGATGAAGTACACACCCATTTGAATGAATTCAAGGAACACGCCGTGTAGGAAATGTACACGCCATGTAGTCATCTTTTGTAAAACTTGAGTGATTTATTCATCTTGTTCCCATCTTACACTCATTGTTTTCAGTACTTGATATTTTGATCTTCGGTATGTGCTTGACCTTGTAGTGTCATGCCACCGAGAGGTCCTCTGGTTGTCCTCCTTTTGCAGGGCAGTTATCAGATGCATGATATGGCTAATTAGGGACTTCCTGTAGATCCTCCTACTGTGCCAGCCTTGGCACCAGAAGTTATTCTAGTTGTAGGTGACGATGTGCAGTTTAGGGAGGGTTTTCTGAGGATGATGCAGACCATCCAGGGAGCGCCACCTCTTTCCCTGTCGATGGGAGATTTAACATGGGTTTTCCAGCTGCAGCAACATCCCACCTTCTTACGGGGAGGAGGACCATAGGCTGCAGAGTCATGTCTCAAATCCACATTGATGATCTTCGAGCATATCATGGTACTACCAGAGAGGAGGGTGAAGCTCGCAACCTACATGCTCCTAGACTCCGCCAAGTGGTTGTGGGATGTCATCTCTCAGGAGGGGAACCACCAGAATATGGCATGGGAGGAGTTCAAGCGTATCTTTTATGATTAATTCTACCCATATACCTTGAGGGTCAATCGATCCCAGGAGTTCATGAGCCTGGAGAAGGGTAATATTTTTGTGATGGAGTATTCCTCTCGCTTCGCGGAGATGCATCGTTTCATGCTTATTCCAACAGGTGATCAGTTGTTCCTGACTAGGGAGTTTGAGGATGGTTTTAGGCAAGAGATTTGCTCCCATGTGGACATATTTAGGTTGAATTTGATATCCAATATTGTCAACCAGTCGCTCATTACTGAGCGCACTCTTAGGGATTCTGGAGCTATATGCCATGGCGTTTCGGCATCCAAAGTTAGTGCTTCGCCAGATGATAGTAGGAAGTGACCCAAGGAGATTTCATGGGGAGATTAGAGTAGGCAGGATGTATCTTCTGGTAGCAAGGTGGTGTGCTACCAGTTTTGGAGAAGAGGGAATATGAGGCCATGTATCCCGAGAGACCCAGTTGAGTGCCGATTTTACAGCAAGATGGGTCACCTTCAGTGCTTTTGTATGTTCTTCTCACAAGAAGCTAGTTACAGGGGGTCCTCTATGACTACTCATTTAAAAGCAGCGCCACCAGTTTATCACCAGTCAAGGAACTTGTTTTCTTCCAGCTGTTCAGGATGAGGTGGAAGTCATGGCTAGGGTATTCAGTCAAAGGTCCTTTAGTGGCAGTTGGGTGGATCAGCTCAGAGCGGTCAGACAGTGTCACATGCTTGTGGATCAGGGTAGATCTTTGAAGTGGAGCAGACCCAACAAGAGCTGGATCACGGACCTTCTATAGTTCGAGGTATGATCTTATTAGCCTCAATTTTGGCTTTTCCATTTTCGATATAGGGGCTTCCCATTGCATTATCTATGTTCCTGTTGTGGAGAGGCTTGGGCTCTCCAACTTTTCCTCTGCCGATATCCTGAAGTTAAACACACCGTTGGGGACTACAATGACTAGTGTATGTCAGTGCAAGGAGTTCCCTCTAGAGGATACTTGGTGTCAATTTTTTGGGTACCCCTATGTTATAGAGATGACATGCTATTATGTCATTCTTGTAATGGACTGTTTGGTTCTTTTTCATTAAGTCGTCGACTACTATCGCCACAGGGTGAGATTCATATCACTAGAGGGTGGATCTTTTCATCATAGAGGCATGTGGGATTTCCAGGTGAGTAGATCAGGACCTAAGCATCATGGGCTAGGAGGATTTAAAACCCATATTTCTAGTCATTATCTAGATGGCCAGGGGACTTCACTTAAGGACTTTCCCCCAGCGGTGGATCTTTTCAGGGACGTCTTTCCATATGACATTTTAGATTTTCCTCCAGAGTGAAAAGTGGACTTCTCGATTGAGCTTATACCAGGAGCGGCACCAATGTCCATTACTCTTTATAGGATGGTTACACCTATGTTGCTGGAGCTGAAGAAGAAGTTGGAGGAGTTTCATGCAAAGGGTTTCATCCAACCCAGTACTTCTCCTTGGGGTTCGCCTGTCTTGTTTGCGATAAAGGAAGATGACACCCTTAGTCTATATGTTGATTATCGGAAGCCAATCCAGTTGACTGTCAAGAAATGATTTCCCTTTATCAGGATTAATGATATCTTGGATCATCTTTGAGGAGCCCGAGTGTTCTCGAAGATTGACTTGAGCTCCAGTTATCATCAGTTTCATGTTAGTCCATCTGATATACCTCTTGTAGAGTTTTCCTACAGCAATAGTTTCCAATAAACTATCCAGATGGAATCTTATGAGGCATTGTACGGTAGGAAATTCCGATCACCGTTATGTTGGCTGGAGGCAGGAGAGGTAGCTTTGTTGGGACCTCATCATGTTCAAGAGACCACATAGTAGATAGAGTTGATTCCGAAAAGAATGTCTACTACACAGTCTTGACAAAAGTCTTATGTTGACCAGCTGAGACGACCTCTAGAGTTCGAGGTTGGAGATCTTGTTTTCCTACGTGTCACACCGAGGTTGGGATACAATAGGATTAATAGATAGGGTAAGCTTTAATCGAGGTACGTCGGGTTGTTTTATGTGTTGGAGAGAGATTGGATGGTTTCCTATCGGTTGTAGTTATCTCAGAGGTATCGGGCTATGCTGGATTTTTATCATGTCTCCTAGCTCTGACGTTAATTTTTAGACCCGTCTCATGTCTTTCATCCCGAGTAGGTTGAGCTCGAAGTGGATGCGTCATTTGAGGAGCATCATATCCGGATTGTTTCTCACAGTATAAAGGTCCTCCGTGGCCGGTCTGTTCCTCTAGTACGAGTCCTATGGCCGCATAGACAGGTGCAGCAGAAGACAAGGGAGAGTGAGGCCGAGGTATGATCTTAGTTGCTGAAGCTATTCGGGGTTTCTCCTTCTGCGCTATGCTAGGGAAATTCGAGGACATATTTCTTTATAAGGGGATGTTTTTAAGAACTCAAACCATCTTTTCAAGTATTTTTCCCTTTTTCTGGAGTTTTTGAGAAAAGATGAGTTTCATGAAATTTTTCAAGTACACGTCGTGTACTTGATGAGTACATGTCGTGTACTTTGTTTATGTAGGAGGTTGTTTCAGGGCCACACACACAGTCAGTGGGGTGATGTGGAGGCTGCCTAAAGTGGAGTATAGAAACAGTAAGTACACGACGTGTACTCTATAAGTAAATGCCTTTTATTTTTTTCATTAAACGGACCGGGGTCACATCTAATCTCCAAAAACGTCTTCTTCTTGGTTTCGTTCGGCCGAGATCTCTTGTACTACCGCGATCTTCCTCCGAGCCCCCGATCGAGCATCTAAACTCCGATTTTACCGCCATCAATTGTGTGGGGATCGTCTGGTTATGCTCTCTCTTCTGATTATACTTCGTTTCATATTTCCTCCTCTATCTCAAGTTGTCTTGGGTTGAGCATTTTATGCATTTTCTTAGATATACGGTGTTCTAAAGAGATTCTAGCCTTGTGGTTCAAGTATATTGATCTCTTAACCCTGTGGTAGGTGGTTTGTGCCTTTCCATTCGATGTCTTTGAGTGTCATTTGCAAATTCTACCAATACCCTTGAATGAGGTATTTTGTGTTTACCGTTTTACCCCAATTTTTTCCTTCCATGCTTGTATACCTGAGAAGTGGTAATTTGGATATGAATTGGGTTGATTGTTATGCTTTGGATGTTTTCTTCCCATGAATGTTCTGTTTACAACCATTCTGGATTGTTTAGCCTGTGGCTGTTTTACCTCTTTTCCATGCATGTTGATATAGGATAAAGAGTTGTTTTTAAGACATTCTTGTTATGATGTAGACTGTTTAACCATATAGTTTTGTAGGTTTACATTGGCTACATTACACTAGTATGCTCTTTGACCTACACATGGCAGTGAGAACCTGGTGTAGTAGGCTATAAGTGAGGATTGACCGAGTGAGCATCCTCAGAGATTCCTAGACCTGGGGCTATAAGTGAAATTGACTGAGTGTGCTTCTTCAGAGAGTCCATGATTACGTTATAATATAAGGGGATTGACTGTGAGATCTTCCTCATAGAGTATTTGATTGAATTGAATGAACTAGGCTATAAGGGGAATTGACCGAGTGAGATTCCTCAGAGAGTCTGACACCTCGGGTCTATAAAAAGAATTGAAATGTAAGCTTCCTCAGAGAGTCCTTGACTACCGTAGACTATGTGGGGAATGGAATGTGTGTGATTCTTCATAGAGTCTTGCTTTACCTTTGATAATGAGGGGAAGTAATGTGAGCGCTTCCTCCGAGAGTCATATTAAATTAGTATGACATAACCAGAGGGGTTGGGCTGTGTGTAATACCAAGAGAGTTTTCTATACTTCTGGGATAGAACCAGAGGGGATAACTATGAGTACTTCTCAGAGGGTTACCCATTTGAGATTTAGCTGCATGGTATTGGACTATGGATTTTTTACTGCTGAGAACTTTCATGTTTATTTATTTCTATGATTTTACATGCCAAATATTCTCTGACTGTTAGGAACATTTCTTTAGGTGGATGCCTACTAGGATTTAGTCTCACAGCCTATTTGGGTCATGCTTTTGGGCCCAAACAGGATATATTTTTGTAGTTATAGAAAAGGGAAAGCGCCCTTATACTTCAGGTACTTGACCTGCTGTGGAGCTGGAGAGCATGGGACAAAGCATATGCCTACGATGCTGAGGAGTTTTTTAGCTTTAATTTTTTACTTTGTTTTGGTACTATTATTAATCCAACATTGTGAATTTTTTAGCTACTTTTCATGACATATGTATCATGCATCATTATTATCCATTGTCCAGTTTTTTATTATCTCAGTATTCGGAAGTTTACTGTTGTTGGATATTTACTACTTCCGCTATTTCATATTTGTTCACTTCCACTATGTACTCTGCCAATGAGGGTATAGTTTCCCCACTATCACACCTTGGCCCTCACTGCTAGTCAGCAGCCTCTTGCGTTCAAGTAAATGCGCTTGATTCCATTTGACCAACCGGGTACCGGGAGCCTTTGGATAGATTTTGGAACCAGGACGTTACACCCATACCCCCTTGAATCCAATAACTCTCAGTGTAAAATTGAATATATAAGAATAAAATTATGTGAAAATTCAATATATAATGAATTTGAGGTTTATGAAAAAAGTATAAAAAAATTTAAGGATTACTATGAAGATAATTTAATAATTATTAAAGACTAGAAAAAAAACATAAAATTTAATATTTCCTGAGTTAGAATTTAAATTGAACAATATTGAAACTACTAAAGGTGTCTACTCACTTGATTTTGAGAGAGGAACATATAACTAAGTCCCTAAAATCCCGTAAATCATATAAGACTCCTTATAGTAGTGGTATATTCATGAGTAAATTTAAAGAATCGTCTTCTTAAAATATTAAGAATATGTTAACCCCATATTATAATGAATATTTATACACAAATTCCACTAAATTGAAAAGTGATGGTTCTAATTTTCCATGTATATGTGTGAATACATATATTGTTAAATGCACCACACCAGTGAAGATGAAAGGAAGACGTAATGTAAGAATTCATCAATAAGGTGACAATATGGAAAAATTTCTAAAATATATCTGCACCGGTAAAATTGTACTCAATGAAAGAATATTATACTTCATAGAAACTAATAATATTGGGAAATGTTCAGACCCTTGGAAAATGACTATTAAAATAACATAAAAAACAATTAAAAAGGATATGTCACATATCAAGATAGTGAAGAATATGATTTATGTAAAATTCAAATAAATTCAATATTAGTACACATAAATGATAAAATATTTTGAAATCAAATTTCAATAATTGGGGAAATTCAATAGAAATTTTGGATGATGTGGTATGGTGATGGAAAGTACTTGGTGACAACTACCAGGAACAAATTCAGTACAAATAATTTAATGAGACCACAATATTGGACGAAAAATAAAAGGAAAATAGTTTGTAACTGAACTATGGGTTGAAATGAAAATTATGTTACAATGATGTTTACACCATTGATGAACGTAAAAGAATATTCCACACTGAAATAAAGAATCTTCTACTATGGAAAGAATGGCCACTTTTGTAAATCTATAAGAAATCATTGAATACTAAATTTAATGAAATATCTATAATGAAAAAAATTGAATCAATAAAATAATAACATAAAAAAATTGGAATGATATATCACATATCCCAAAATATGTTAATTTTAATTAGATGTTACCACTGATAGGAAACATTAAATTGGAAAATAATCATTTTGGATGATGTTGGGATGTTAACTAAAAAAATTGAATGACATTATTACATAGGTACGAAGAACTGATAAATAAAAAGATTATTTTTTAGTAAGATATGGGGGTTACACTTATGAAAAATAATAATGTAAGAAGAAAAATAAACATATTTCATAAGTTTTAATGGATGTATAGATCAAAAATTTTGAGGAACGAATGAAGTTGGATGAACAATAAAATAATTATGAATGTACTTTTATTGAGTACATAAAACCAAAAACCCCACATAAAGAAAACATAGAAAAAGATGATTATAAAGCGTACGAAGATTAATTATGAGATTATCAAGGGTGGTCACATGAAAAAGAGGAAGCTAACATGAACAATGGTTTTTTTATTGAGATAATACTCTCAATAATATTACTCTATTTAATAAGTAAAGGTAGATAGTCCTTATTCCATGATTAGTTGTGATATGGTTCAACGAAAAATAATTTTATGGTGATCCAATTGAGTAAGTGATTACCCCTATAATGGAATAAACGTTAAATATGATGATTTTGGAGACCTTATGAATATGTTATAACTTAAAAAATTCCTATAAATCTAATCATCAAAAACTAAATTCTAATGATCTTGTAAAGTGAATATTCATGTACCTATAGACAAAATATATATATGATGGTGAAAAAGTTCCCAATATATAAAATCCAAAGAATGAAAGTTTATTTTATATATGTGGAACATCTTCAATACATTCCCATTATTATATGAAAACTGATGATTTCAAAAATAGGGTAAAATTGATTTGTTGATGAAAAAATGATTTAACAATAGGGTAGAAACCTATTATTTCAGTTTTTATAAATTTTGAATTTTCAATTAAAATTGATGATAGAAATTAAGATGAATGGAAAAATAATTAATTTAACCCTAAGAGACTATTTTTTAGAAAATGGTAATATGCTGTTTTCTTTAATAGTATTAATGTCTAAGTATATCACACTTGTCTTCAAATATGATCATAGATCACATAGACATAGATTTCGATGATTTGTAACTTTTTTATTAACGAAATGGGTTGTTATCTTTATGTAAATAAATATAATAGTCATATTCAGTTCAGTAGACGATAAAGGGAGAAGAAATAATAACATGTATACATATTTCCCACATCTCGAAATTTCAAAGAAAGGTATTTTAATTTAGATCAATAAGATGAATGGAAAAGTGAATATATTTATCCCAACCAAAGTGACGTTGAATTATTATCAATATGTGGTAGAGAATAATTCATTTAATTTAATGAAACATTAATGTAAAATTGTTTTAGGAAGAAATATAATGTGGGAGATTGAAGTTCCCAACAAAGGGTCATGGTAATATTAAATAATTTTTATCAATAGATTACAAAAAATAAATGATGTAATGTAAATGAAAGTCAATGAAGTAATTTATGGAAATGTAAAATAGAAAACAATAAGGAAAATTTGCGTTTCTTAATGCTATACAATCTCATATAAATAATAATAATGTTAAATAGATCTTACATTATTTAGTTACATTAATCCAAATGTTGTTTTATAGCACTACTGGGAATTATCATAAAAGTGAAAATTTTGTGAGTTTTATAATAAATTCTTAATAAAGAGTCAATCGTGTATTGTTTTTCTAGATTAATACAAATAATAACAAATATATATTCAAAGGATTTTTCTTAAACCACATTATATGATCAAGAAAGCAACATGTAACTATGTTCTTTAACTAAAACATAAATAGAAACATCATTATATTCTGTGATATATTTTTCAGTTTTATTTATAGTAATAATAGTTTTCATGGGCCTACAAATGGAATAAATGAAGTTGTGATGAACTAGCAGGGAACCCATTTTATTTTTTCAAATGTTAAAGTAATTATAACCATCAAATTTTTCGATTTCGAACCATGTTTTTGAAAAGTTTACAATAATATTTTATGTCTAGTTCATGCATAAAAAACTATCTGTACACCCCTAAAATATGACCAATATCAATAATATACTATTATTATCAATATTGACTTGAAATTCATAAGAATTATGAATGTAAAATTGGCATTACTGAAATATAGGGGATAAATAGAGGTAATTTATGAAGTGATCACGAAGGAGAAATATGCCTAATCTATTATTGACAAATGATATAGGTTCTATTGAAAAGTAAAACATGTCTGGATTTGAAACAAAATTGCGTGGTTAAGGGTGAATAGAGAAAAAGGAATAATGAATAAACACTTGAGGACCTATAAGGTTCTCTGAATAAATCATTCCAATAGAGCAGTATCTAAATATTAAAGATGCAATAATTTAATGAAATTGTTATGGAACACATAATACCATTACTAAAATAAATACAGTAAAGGAAGAATTATTATTACATTCATAAATCCAAAAATAAACATACTACGGTTCTTAAATTTTTTTTCAAAACACATAAATCCATATTTCACATTAAGGGTGAGTTTTCTCATTAATTTATCATCATATTCACAAGTGTTTTCAAAAAAAATTCCATGTTCATAGAAAATCATTTTTTAGTCTTATATATGTACTTATCCTTTTATGAGTGTTGGTTTTAAAAAAATGACAAAAATGTTTGTAAATAAACCATAGGGTTTAACTATTTCATTACATTCACAACATGCACATAATAAAACTATCAAATTCAGATAAAGAATCATTGAATAAAAATAATAATAAACTGGTAAAACTTGTAAGAACACTATATCCAATTAAATTTCCATTAAATATATATCATTTCCCTCATTAGTTAATCATTCCATCTAACTAATGTAAAACTAAAATATGCTAGTTGAACAGATGCAAAAATAATATTGAGAAATTAAAACCCATACATTGAATTAAGATTCAAATAAAACTAAAAAAATATGGGGATATATGAACAATTGTCACTTCCTCAAAATGATGCACAATACTGCAGAAAATAAATGATGAATTGGGGATGTGAACATTCCTAGAATCATGCCAATGAATGATTATGGTAGATGAAAGAGACTTTAAAATCTCAAGAATGAATTTCACATGAACATGCTTGATAGGTGAGATGTTACAATGAATGTGATGTGTTTTCCTTATTTGGTGGAAATGACAGGTAGCATCGCGAGGGGGATGAAGATGGAGAAGCATTGTGAACGTTGTCCGGGAACAATCGGGGGATGATGATCCAGGAGAGGAAGGTTCATGAAGGCTGTCAGGGAAGATGGGTAACCACCAAGAAGAGAGGTCATCGTTGGGCGAAAAGGTCACCTATGAGAGAGATGTCATGAGGGTGGGGTAGGGTGGCCAAGAGGAGAAGTCATTCTACGAAGAGAGGATCACCGATAGAGAATAGGTTGCAGGTATATGGTTGGACACGAGAAGTCAGGGGAGGAGAGGAATAGGGCGTCATGGTCAATGGAGAGGCAGAGCCCAAAAGATGGTCAAAAAATATACATAGATACAGTTTTTTTAATTATGTCTTTAAAATAAGATTTAGCCACATTTTTAATAGAAGTGTGGATATAAAATAGGCTATAGCCATAGAATCATAAAAATGTGGGTATAGGTATGTGGATATAATTTTGTTTTCTATTAGTGATATATTAATTCTACATCCACCGTAAATTATTTCTTGGTATTGATTTGTCATAGGGTTTATTTTTCTCCGACAACAGGGTTTATTGAGCATGACATTGTAGCTTCTGTGTTTGGTAATTTATTTTTCAACCCAATCAAAATATCTAAGTGAATTATCTCACATATAATATAAATAAAAAACCACAATCTCAATATTTTTAATCACCCTTTTTTATTATTCATCAAGAAAATAATAAAGATATTAATATCATGGCCTTCAATGGATTCCCTTTTTCTTGTTATTTTCAAAAATGTGTCATTTTTTAAAGAAGTAATTTTTATTTAAGTTCATTACAATAATCATCACATTTTCTATAGAGAATAAAAATTTTGTATGTTTGATATCTTCAACTATTCTAATAATCACCAACACATATTGACCCTTATTATCATGAAATTTAATTTATGTCCATTGGTCACAAAAATAACCTCTTCAATTTTTTTTCAATACAACATCAAATAATAAGAGTATATATGGAAATTTATATCATTTTTCTTCACCACCATTTGAAAATAAATAAAATATTTTATTTAAGGTTAAACATCTCTACTTATCACAATTTATTACAACATTTCCAACATCTATCAACTAAATTAATGGAAGAACATATTTTTTAAATTAATTTTTGTTAGTAATACAACTCTATAATTGTGTGGTCCAACCCAGTGTAGAAAATAAGATTGATATTAACAAAGAGTCAAACTTATCACTAAATAATTTTTATTTATGGTTCCATCCTCAATATCATTGAAATTATTCTTTTTATGATATATAAATTCATTTTAATCAAAATATAACATTTATTAACTACAAATAAATATATCAAAACAATTTGAGTTCAAAAAAAATTATAACCCCCCCCCCCCCCCACATCATTATTTTCCATGACCTCTCTATCCCCCTTTATAAGTAGTTTTACATAACAAACGATGATGTTCTTGTGAGATGATTATACATCACCATCCTAGTGTCTCTCTTTAGTGGGATACACTCCATTCATCACAATGGAGATTTTCTTTCTCCACAATAAACAACTAATCTCCTTCAATTCATTCCATTTTGGTTCTTATAGAAAATAGAAAGGTAATTAGGAGGGTGTTATAATGTTTTAGAGAAAACATTGAATTTGATAGTGTCCACTCAAACCTCAAATCAACTTCTTACTATTCATAGGTTTAACTTTCTATATTCCTTCATTATTAGAACTCTTTTAAATATTTATTGAATTTTTATCATTGGAGGACAATTCTGAATTGGATTTCATTTCCTCTTAAATACTAGAAGCATTTATTTGTTCATTACACATCATCTTCAATCAATCCTATTATGTTGGTATAGTTTTCAATGAATCTTTTGAAAATTTCCCAATCTTTTCACACCATTCGCACATTATAATTATCATGTAAACAACTGTATATGAGTTCTCATCAGCTTTATCTACATCAACATTCACCATTTAATTTTTTTCCATAACAATATTATAATATTTTTCTATTTTTAGACATGTATATTAAATTGGTGACTATAAAATTCTTATCTTTCTATACCACGATCTTATTGACAGATTTTTTTTCTCAGAATATTTTATTTATTTCTTATAATATTTTTTATTTTTAGACATGTATATTTAATTGTCAAATCGTTGATATTTTTTCCAAATTCTTGATGTTGAATATTTTTAAAATTCATTGATAATTATATATATATATTTTTTTTTAAAATATACCTTTAATTATCATATCCACCATTGTATCCCTTTGATTCTCTCTTAAAGTGGTATTCTTCCTCATCAGTCTTAGAGGCAATAGATTATTTTATTGTATAGGCATATGAAAATTTCTCAACTATATTTTAGCTTATGATATTTAGTATTATCATGAATTATCATATTCTACATCTCTTAAACATCTTTCAAAATAATTCTTTTATATTTAAAAATTCACACCTAGCTTCATTATCATTAGAATATCATGCCTCTTGTTCTTTGATATCATTAAATTTACCCATTATCATTTATCAAAAATCTATCACATGTATTTATTTCTTCAAAAAGTCTGTTATTTTTATCATTTCATTTTCTATGAGAATAGTTTTATTTCTATATTTTAAAATAATATCTTGATCATCTATTTCCGAATCAGTTGGATCAAATATGTATAGAAATTTTCTCATTTCTTTATTAAAAATGGTTGAGTTATCCAACATATCATCAAATACATTGATTCTATAAATAATCACATTTACTCTTGTAATGTTTTCAAAAATATTTTCATCATCATACATTTTAATTTTATAAAATGTTCTTCTCTAATCGTTTAGTTTTTCTTAGTTATCATTTAAATTTCCCCCATAATAAAACCATGATTTTTCCCAAAAATCTATAATAGTTGGAAGTCTCTGATCATCTATACAAATGTTCTTAGAGAGTGACATTAAAATATAAGTATATTATTTACATCATATATAGTTTTTTAATTATTATTAAATATATATATATATTAAATATTAATTGAATCTTGGAAATCATATTATACCTGAATCTCTCACATATTCCATAAGTGACAAAAGGTATGATATCATCCAATTTCTCCTTCCATGAAAGAATGTGGGAACACCCATGCTATTTGTTGAATTCATATTCTCTATCCTTGATTGTTTCTTGGATTTCTAGAGGGTTAAATAATATGATAGAAATTTTATAACCTAGATCAGTGTTAGACCACTATGTAGAGGTGGAGGTGAATTTATGTTCCCCTTTTCTTTTTTATAATTGTAAAATTTTCAATTAAAACTCTATGTATGGATACAAACATGATCCGATATTCATGTTACTCCCAAGATCTCCATTAATTATGTTATAAATGGAAACTCTGAACATAGTCATTTATAAGTTTTAGCTACATGGAATACTATTTCCCATGCTAGTGGTAACCAAAAACAAAAAATATCCACTATAATCAATTTATTAATTAAAATGGATGATATAGATCCAAACATCTTTATAACTCACAATTCCACATAGAATGATCATTAGAAATATTCGATCAATTTTTTCCTAAATCCATAGTATAATTCCAACTATTGAGTAATATTATATGAAATTTATACTGATGTACACAATTTTATAAGATTCAAAACTAACCTTTTACTCATAAGTCCACATAAGAGGGTATTTATAATGCATCACATAGCCTCCTTCTTTTATTCAAGGATCAACCCAATTTTAGACGATCCCCTTATCTTCTTCTATAGGGATTATTTATATATCATTCTTGTTTACAAATTGAAGTGCATTTGCAACTTACTGGTCTTCCACAACTAATTTAGATAACTTTGGTATGATTAGTATCCTCTATTGAACAATAGTTGTAAAATTTTAACTTATGTTGTTAATGCCCCTTTGTCACATAAATGTGTAAAAATTGTGCATAGTATACATGAAATTCGCAAAATTTGTTTCTTTATAAATGTTCATGAATGTATAATTCAATACATAGAATTATCATCTAAAACCGATGAATAGAAATTTTATTTATATTTTACGTTTTTTTTCTACTCTTTGTCTTTTCATCACATAAATGACGTACGATTCATAATACCACATATATGTATGTGTCATACATTGTTTTAGGTATCTCACTATTATAATTTTTTTTCACATAAGTAAGTTGTGAAATATTCCACATTCCTCACCATGAAATAGTACATTTCACCTTATAAATGCTAATTAAAACCGATGGTGCTCGATGGAACATGCAATTTGCAAATCATTTTTAGGTATCTCAGATGTAGTTTCAATGTAAAACACTCCAAAAATATATTAACATAATCAATATCCACCGATATCACATTTACCTAAAAAAGGTAAGTTATGTGATATTATATTTTTTTAATAAATGAAAACACCATCATGGGATATCTTATTCACGAAATAGTCATTTTTGGTACACATTTTATCTTTGAAAAATTAATATAATATCCCAATATCTCTTTTGGAAACAATGATTCTCTTAAATTGAATATGTGTACATTCATTGAGGTATCCAATTACACTCTTTTTTGGTTTCATTCTATATCTAATCTATGGGAATAATTTCATTTTATGTAATCTTTAATTTACACAAATATCAAACATTTAATAAAAAAATTTATGTTGAAAACATAGAATCTTAATAATGGTTGAATTCACATGATCTTAGTTATTCTTTTGTAGTGAAGTGCATGTTCATATAAGACTACTCATATGCCTTTTTATATCAAAACTCAAAAATAGTCAACACACTGGAATGAACTTATGAGAGTTTTTATACATTTAGTAAAGGATGTTTCTTCGAGTAATCACATTAATGAAAAACTATGAATTAAATCATGGACATAAGAAAATCTATCTTGTCTCGATCAGTCTGTTTGATCATCATAAGGATTGACATCAAAATATAGAATTTCTATGTTGATAGTTTTGATATCATGTGAATAACATATAAGGGTAGAGGTTGAAAATGTTAAAACCAATTGATCATATGATGTAGAAAAAATACATTTGATGAAGAATGTTTTATACGTAAGATTTTAATGTGGTAAATTTTTTCCTCTTTCTCTCATCCCACATTTCTTTCTTTATCATTCGAGTACTCCCTATAAAACATTCAATGTTTCTTCACCCCTCAAGTGGCCAGGGGGGTCAGCCTCCAGATACATATGTACACCGGACATGGGGTGGGTTTTAAAACAATACCACATTAATAAATTAACATAACAAATCAATATTTAGGATAACTACAACAATATCATCATTTCATGAAAGAATAGTAATTCTAAATTAGTATTCACCACATATATTCTTCTAACATAAAAATAATAATGAATCTTATTCATAATAAATAAAATCAAATCTCATTAGTCTGAATATTATGTTTTAATGAATGATTGAGAATGGATAATTATTAGACTCTATAACCACATACATTAGATGAAAATAATCTAGGTAAATGTTTATCAAATTTTTTAATAAAATATAAATGTGATATATAAATATTATAGAGTGAATGTGTATTATGGAGAGGAAATAAGATCCAATATAATTGATGGTTATTCAGATATGCTAATTTCTTTTGTCTTTAAAAAGTTTTTATATGTTTATAATATTATTAATAATCTAATTACGAATATTGAATTCATTGATATGAATATTTTTCATGTATATTACATTTTTATAGTCTATTTATTATCATATATCACTAGTATATTATATTCTTTTGTTACATTAGACACTTGTGGTTCTTTTTAAATTTCTCTATAGCATCTTCAGTGTGTTCAAAGTGACTAAATGTGTTATCATTTAATTTCATAAACTAAAATGTTAAATAATTATATTTTCATTATCATTACTATTGCAAAAACATTTTAATGTTTTATATATTGTGAAAAATTGAATTAAATTATGAAATCTATATTGATATTATCATTTTAGACTATTAAAATTAAAATGAACATTAATTGTTAATATTATTAATATAATTATAGATTTTAATATTTACATATCATAATAATTTCTTAAATATCATTTTTTCATTAAATACATTTTTAAATTCATCTTTGTAAGGAAATAATAGAAAATTAAAAGAATCGTCCATAGTGGCGATAAAAAAAATTCGTGGTTATTTCATTTCATAATATAAGAGAGTGTGATAGTAGGATAATTGATATTCTATTATATAGTAAAATTAAAATATAATTTTTTACTGATTTCATTATACCTTTTGGGATTTAATATATTTCGGGGAGGTGAATTTATAAAGAAACGTGAAATAAAATAGAAATAATAATTACTTATTATTTTTATATCCTCCTTTAGACCACTCCTAATACTTCTTATATTGTTAGTTTAATGATACAATAATCTATATGAAATTATAAAGAGTGTTTGGAATAGGCTTGTGTAGATTTTGGGCATGATAAGACTCTTAATTGTGAGGAGAAGTGGTGTGGTTAAGGGTTGTATTTATATGGGTATGTGATGTGTGTTTTGAGTAAATTAAGTTATTAATATACAATATCATTTTATATTCAACCACAAGACTATTAAAAATGAGGTATTGCTAAATAAAGAGAAAACATAAAAATTTATTCTTTTATTATAGTGACCCTGACATACGTAACATAGAGCTATTGTTTGTATCAATACATTAGTATATGATACAGGGGATGAAAACATGGTGCATTGATCAAATTAATTAGTTTAGGAGACTCAATTCAGACATTATTTACCATTTTTATTTGAAAAAATAAAACATAGTATGAAAATTTTCATGAAAATGTGATGATCATTAAAATATCCATTCGTCGTATCCTTGGGAATGAAAAAATGGAAATATCAAATAATTAGTAAGATAAAGCATAAAATTGATGCTCTCATGAGTATATAAGGAATAAACAATAGTAAAGTGTGTATAATCAATACATATTCTATTTAAATAATCACATGTCCATAATGATGCATCTATTGAAAATGTCAACATAAGAATGAGATGGATAATAAGAACTAAAATGTTAATGAATGACATAATTTTGGATGTAAGAATATTATCAGTAATTCAGTGTACGAAGATATCATAATCCTTACCACCAAATACTTATTTCATTATACTCCAATAAATGGGTTCTTAATCAAAAAATAACAAACTAATTTGGACAACTATTTATCTCTTGAGACCTTTCAATTAAATAAGAGGGTATAAATAAATCGAACCCACCCATAACATTCAAACATGAAATTAATTTATCATATATAAATTCAATAAAATGATAAAAATTAATATTCCTTATTCATCACTAAAAATAAAAATTTAACCAAAAATAAACAACGCCAATATTTCCTGTGTAAATGAAACAACATTCTTTATAAAATTCATTAAAAAAACAACATGTATAGTAATGAATTATGTCCAAGATTTTATGGAGTAATTAGAATTGTTACTGAATATATCCTTGATACTATGTTTATGGATATAAAGAAAAAATAATATTCTCCAATGAATAATTAATAACGATGTAGAACATGATCAAAATTAAGTGAATGATCTAAAAATAAGGTAAACTCATAAATAAGTAAAGGATAACAAAGAACCATCAATTCAAAAAATATAATGGTTCTTAATAAGGGATATATATTATATATTTAAATTTTAGAATTTAATAAAAACATTAAAAGGAAACTTTTATAAATTATTTTGTATCTATCTTGTAAAAAAATTTATAAATTTTATCCAAAATTCATTTCAAAATTATAGAAAATAAATCATATTTATTTTAATATCAAAACTGAAAACATATAAGATAATGGGAAATTTATTTTCATTAAAAACCCATATAAACATATATAAAATTTAAAATATAAAGTAACAATCATGGTGGTTGGAAATTCCAATTACAATATATCATTTAAAAAGAACATTCCTTTCACACTACTATAAAAATTAAAAAAAATTACTTTGTTGAAAAAACATTAAATACATTAATTTTAAACCATTGTAGAGATTTTAAAATGTAGTATATAAGTAAATTTTATACAAAATAAAATTATATGAGAAACATCATGAATGTATTTGAAAAATACATAAATTGAATATAATGGTTTCCAACCTCAGAAAAAACAATTTCAGATCTATTTAAAAACATTGTTTCAAACATTTAGAAAAATATATTAGAAATTATGTAATATAAAAAATGAATTCATAAAATTATCAACATGATGTTAATATATATATTTTTTAATAATGAAATATCATATAACACTTCTAGACAAAATCTAATCATTGAAAATGATGAATAATTTTGAGATTGTAGAATAAACCCATAGAATGTAAATAACATTTCAATAAAAGAATATTAGAAGATAAAAAAGATTTTAAACCTTAAATAAAGTATATAAATATTAAATAATGATATAAAATTCCAAAGGGGATGTATATATACAACATAAATAAAATTAAGTGAAAAATATAAAATATTCTTCAAGAGAGTGGACCTAAGTCTAAAACGCCATAACATGGATTTATTATTTTTTGGATGAATAATATGAACATAAATAATTAATTTAAATTTTATAAAATAAATATTAATAATATTATCAAATATATAAAAATTTTAAAGGCTTTTTATAACCATTTCACATCCATTCATCAAATAATTATTACTTATAAATTAAGCCCTCATGAATTGGTCTTTTGAAAATACTAGTTTCTCTACCTTCAGGAACTGAAAATTTGAAAATTATTTTAGTAGGGCTTGTTAAGAGTATGTGGATCATGATGTGAGGATAATAGCGGATGGGACGCACCCGTATAAAAGTGATATCTATGGAAAACATGTAAGTACTTGAATCATTATTGCATAATATATGTCTTTCTCTAGTAATGGAGCTAAAAATTATACTAGATTAAAATATGGTGATCATAATGTATAATTCCAACCCTTAAATGAGATTTAATAATGTTTTTATGTTATCTTAAGGATTATCGCTTTATTTTTACCATTATAACTCATTTTACCCATAACTAAAGTGATAAATTTCTACTATGATTACTATTAATTATGAACAAATATTAAGTTTAACATTTTACCTAATAATAATTATATTGATTAAAATTATGAAATCAATTTTATATGATAAAATTAAAGAAGCAGTAGAAAAAAAATTTAATGTATCTTTACAAAATGAAATATTTTTTTAGAAGAATTACTACTTAAGCATAAAAATGATTTTAGGCCATAGTCATGTACAATGTCGATTCATATGGAATTATATTCATCATATTAAATAATTGGAGAACATTTTTTTCTTTGATAAACAACATAAAAAAAATAAGCCTTTCGATTTTTAATTAAAAAATTTATATTTTATTTGAATGAAAACATGAAATTGATTTTCAAAATGTTAATGTTGATTTTTACCATCAAGAATTTAATAATAAATTAATTATATTACTTATAAAAAATATATTTTTTGTTGAAAATGGTTTCATAAAAATTAAATTCATTCACATATTTTAAAAGTTATATAAATTTGAAAATATTTGTGAAATTGGAATTTTCACTATACATAATGAAAGTAATAATTTGATAAAAATAAAAAAATATTCACTACCAATTTAATTTGGAATTATTAACTTAAAATGAATTTAATTTCATAAAATTAAAATAATAAAATTTTTGAACTTTTTATTTAATCAACTTATTTAATTAATATATATTAATTATTTTAGAGATTCTATAGATGAAATACTCACAAACTTAAATTGAAACATGGATGTTACATTATTCTCCAACATTTTTTATTTATGTTACATGAATATAACCGTATGGAAACATGTGGGCAGTAATACATCCTATATTTTTTATAATTACATTTTTATACCTCTATCTTAGTATTTTTTTTAAATACCATTAACATTCTTGTTGTTTGATTTTATAACACATGTTCTATTTTGTTAGGAATATAGATGGAAATTTTACAAAAAATAACTAAATCTATAATTATATATATTTATTGCTGATTATAAGTGTCATGATTGGAATATACATCCATCCTAAAGAGATATGGAATACATCATGAACTATTAAGAGGTTTGGTTGCATTAAAAATTATAACACATAGATCCAATTAAGTTCGAAATCTGAAAATTTCTAATGAAATTGTTTAATAGTTTCCCATTATTATGAAACTATATATCTCTACTCCATGGATATTTTTTAATTAAAACATAACCCCCATCCTACAATTCAACATCCTTCCTTCGGTTATAGGTATTTCTCTTTTCTCAGAATTGAGATACCTTTATATGGCTCTGAATATTTCGATATTTATCTATATAAACATTATCATGGTTTGGGATAAGATATACCATTCACCATATTTATCAAAACTAGTGGTATTAGGATATATTTTCCCAATTAATTATTCATAATATTATGTTTAAATGTATGAATAGAAGATATTAAATTATGAAAATTCCATAATGGTTAAATATTGATCCCATGTACCATGAATGTCAATAGATAAAACCCTCAACACATCCTGTAATGTTTTAATTAATAATTAAGAATATACATTTGTCAAATAATAATGTGTAGTACATAATTTTTTCTTAGTGTTGACAACATTTTGAATAATTCTCTAATATTTTGATACAGATTGTGGCTATTGATCAAATACAGTTAAATGTAGTGCTTGATAATGTATCACAACATTATTGTTATAGACTTTTTCTTGGTGATCGTGAGGTAAACCCTCTCTTATAGTGAAAATAAGTACTGACATTGTAAGGTGATAAACCATAACCCATATGACATTATTTCTTTCAAGAATATTTGTAAATCAGTGAAAACATATTTTATTAATATAACCCCCTTTTAAATGGAAATATATAGAGGATATGTGAATCATTTGGGATATTTTCCCTTATCTATTACTTAATAAAAACCATTCATCTTGATTCATATGCCAGAATTTACTGATTTATATTATAATAAAAAAATTTCTAAAAAATTTATATAAATCGTGGAAGTTCTAAGTTGATTTGAAAATTTTGATCATGGATATTAATCAATAAATTTTATAATTATATCAGGAATTTTTGGAATACACCCCATATTTCAATATTTTATCACACAATATTTATAGGAAAAATTTAACCATTTCCATAATTAAGAAAATTATTTTAAATTTATAAACCCTTACCCCCTTTTTGATCCTTTTAATAATTTCCACTATAGATTTTTTTGAAATTATGTGCATAAAGAATGATGTTTACCCGTCTCATGAGGACTCTGTTCCTCACAATTTATATAAACATTATTATTTTATCATTATATATCCGCATTTTAGTCATAAATCCATGAACATTCCAACTAATTGCATTAGTCACCTTATTTACCATTATATTGTTATAGTGAATTGAGATATCCTAAAATTTGAGTTCCTCTAGAAATATACATTGTCTCAGGTTCATATATTATTGTGAAAATATTTATTTTAAACTTTTAAAATCTTTTTATATCTCACTAATTTCACCATTTTGATAATGAATCTATAGTATCACCTTAAAGATTACAACTCAAAATTGAACTACATGGGTTGTATAATTCTGTAAATGTATCTTTAACTGCCCCTTTTTATAAGAAAAAACTCTATAATTCTCCATAAAGATGCATATAATTCCTTTCTATGCTGCATCACTATACATTAAAACCAATACATTCCCTAGGGATATTTTAATATCTTTATTTTGATAACTTCCCCTTTAGTTATAAAAAATTCATTTATATTATTTTAGCATATTCAATCATAACCCCTTTACATATTATCTTTCTCAAAGGGTTATCTTACTAGTTTTTTTAAAAGGTCATATAGTTACCTATTGATCCATTAAAACTAAGTACATCAATTATATTAACTTATATAAGACATTTCATATCCCCCATTTCCTTTAAATGATTAACTAACATTTAATCCTATTAAAATATATGGCCAATAAATGAAAATTCCAAATACTATAATTTGGACTCACTAAATATCTTATACAATACCCTAACTCTAAGAGATTAAAGAGTGATTATAAAATAGAATTTATGTACATTATATATTTTTATGTATATTGTGATATCATCAATAATAACCACTATGAAATAATTAACATGGTATAGAAAAAATATGTTCATTAGATCTATAAAAATATATATTGAATTTCCCAATATAAAGAACATTATTATAAGTAATAATGACAATACAGTGTAAAAAATTGCATCTTTGAAATATATTCCATCCATAATTGAAATTGATGATACTGAGAATAAATAAATTATTGGAAAAAATTAATAATTGTTATGTTGATGAAATAAGTCATCAATTAAAGGAAGATGATTATTTTTATTTATAGTAATGGCTTTGATTTCCCTAAAATCTATGCACAACACCATATACATGTCCCAATTTTAACAAATTGAATAAGGGATCCTCAATGTAAAAAATTCAGTTGAATTTATCCTTTTTTAAACAACTCTTTTAGGTTGTTATTAAATTCCATTATTTCTTTTGTGGACATTATTTAGATAGTTATATAAATAATGTGCATCAAATAGGATTTTATGAAAAAACTCAACATCAATGTTTTATGCATTTATAGGTTACTCTTATGAAACAAATAACTATATTCATGAAAAATATACATATTTTCAATTTTTAGGATACCATATCCATTTAATAGATATATTTTCTATTCGCCTCCATAAATTTCATTATGGTGGTCTTCTATGGTTGATCAGAATATGATTCAAATGATGCAGAATCAATAATGGAGGCACAGTATTAATGATTTATATTGTGAATCATAATCTCATTCTCATTGAAAAACTGGATTACATAAATTATTACAATGTTCCAGAATCAAATAAATCATTAGCTATATTATAATTTACAATCATATTACCTTATAAAATCACTTTATGGGCATCAATATAATTCGTGGAAATAGAAAAAATTATATCCTTGTTACATTTGGGACTTCTCAGGAAAACTTCCATTAATTCTTCATGAATTGATTTGAACAATTCACCATATCCCTATAGTTGAGGAATTATATAACATTGGTTCATTTTTTCACTTGAATTTCTAATCAATATGTTCTTTATCTACACACTTATAATAAATTCCAAATCCCTTTTATTAGTTTATGTTGTTTCTTTATTCCATAATTATCATATTATGGAAATAAAATATTTACATCATTTCCATTCTACATATTTCAGTTTGACTTTGTACTAAGTTAACCACTGGTTTCTTTATTTCCCTTATTTACATAATTCCTAGAAATTTATGTCTTTATCTTGTTGTAATAGTACACTTTATCAATATTTAAGAAAATATTTAGTAGACTTGTGCCCTTGTAAGGATCAACTAAATACCATAAATGATAATGTTTATCTTGCTTTCTAGAGTAAATGTGTTTTTCATTGTATTCCTTTATAATCTTATAGAGATTACATCATATTCAGTAACACTTTATTCTTCATTATTATTTAGTTTTAGGATTATTTTATAAATATTTTCTCATTTATAACAATGAAAATATATGTCTAAGAATATAAATTTTAGAGATCTTAGTTTCATACATTTTATTTTATCATCTTGTTTAGTATTTATTATCAATGACCTCTATTTATTAGAATCTTCCATTAAATTGTATACTACCCAAATAACCATTAAATATTTATTAGATCCAATTACCAAAATCATATTTTTCAATGAACGTGATCCACTACCCAACTATCAATGGATTAGTAGTTCTATTTATGGAATTAGGATTCTATCAAAAAAATAAATCCATCATAGGATCACTGTTCTATTGGAAACCATGATGGTCCATATGAGTAGTATTTGTTTTCATAACATGTATAAATTTACATTGTTTTCCCCTGATTTTCAATGCTTCAACAACCACTGTGTTGACTTGTTATTATTATAGAAATATTTACATTGACTATGGGTGGTGAAATTATTTCCATTTAATTTTGTATCTCCATATATAAAAAATTTACAACTATAATAAACATATAAAATCAAGAATATAGATCCACAGTAGAAAAGTCACATAATATTGCAAACATTATAAGGGTATATTAATGAAAATTTCAACTATGTTTTTCTAAAATATAGTTTCTAAGGGTCCTACAAAACATCCTTTGATCCCGACTACAAAGAATGGAACTCTAGATTCCTATAGAAATCGATTTTTTTTATTAATTTGGTATATGGTTGATGGAATCATAAAATAATTCCACAATTAGTTTATCCCTATTGTGAAACTATATAAAACTTTGAAATAAAAATTACATTGGAAAAATAAATCATAGTATGAAAAAATTTATTATCTATGATAATAATTTGAATTCCCCATATTTATATATTATTGAAATAATTATATATTAATGGGTGAAATGATATTCTATGTAATGGAATGTGTATTTAAAAAAAATATATAATTATTAGATAATGAATATAAAATATAGAATAATATAAAATGAATAAAATTCAGTTTAAACAATTACATGACATTAATAATGTAACATGGAAAATATCAGCATAAATATCCAATGGATAATATTTAAAAAAATATTAATAATGGGAATTCATAATTCCAAATATCATGATCTTATAATCATGGCATCATTCCAATAAATGATAAGCCCTTATGATGTGGCCATGTTCCAACAAATTTCAATGAATGAGTACGTATACCTGAAATACCCATGTAAATTGGAAAATTTATTATCTCTTGAGACCCACTGATGCTTAAAGGGGACATATTTTACTGGGTGACTCCCATCACTTACATTTGACTAATTAATTCAATAAATATTTAACCAATAATATAATAAATAATCATTATCCCTTATTAATTAAAAATATTTCTTTTCAATAAATAATAGGTGACATCAATATTTACCAATTAAATGAAATATTTCTATAATAATTTGTAAAATTATACCATTTATTATCCCATGATTTTATATGTATTTCCATGATAATTAAAATTGAGGTATTCAATTTCTTTCCTTTCATAGAACATCGAGTCTATATGAATGCAATAATGAAAAATGTTATAAACTAATATTTTCATTGGAAGGTATGCATATTACTATCCAATTTTTAAAAATATGAATATTATTATAATAATTCAACGATATTGAGTAATTAATAAAAAATAGGTTCTCAATTTTCCGTAACGACATTGGATGCTAAAAAAATATTTCTTCAAAATTAGTAATTGTAGATTTTTTTTTCAATTGAAAATTATAATTACATTGCAGAATTTTTATTCAATCAATTTTTGGAAATTATTATTTTTTGAAATCATAATTTCCACATTTTCATAGTTAAAATTTTTATTTATTTTACAAAATGTTTTATTTTTAGTTAGTAATGAAATATTCAAATTTATTTTTAAAAACTATAATTTCATTTGATGTAAATGAACAATTATTTTCTAAATTTTATCTTAATGTAATTAAATAAAAAATTACATATATTTTATATAATAAATTTATAAAGAAGAATAATTAATAATTATTTTCATATAAGTTCATTTTTGGGACTAAAAACTTAATTTGAAAAAACTTGTATGTATGCTTGTAACGTGGTTTTATTGTAATCAATTAAATTAACATATTTTAAGTATTGTTTATAAATACAGTTATAAATTCTATATTAAATAATATATTATATCATTCATTTTATTGGTATTATAAGAAAATTAATGTATGTATATTATGGTTTATCAGTAAATAATAATTCTTCTAAAATGAGATATCCCTGGTTTTTTAAACATAATGAGATATGGGTTGGTCACACAGAACACATGTATAATTTCTATTTTTTGAATATAATTTAAAATTTTATTATCTAAACCTTGAATACCGATGCATTTTGAGCCAAGTTCCCTTGAATGACACCTTATATAAAAGAAATCATTCAAATAGTTCCATGTGTCTCCCTAACCTCATTTATAAAAGGGAACTTTTGACCATATTTTAATCACACTATATTAGTATTATATATCATAAAATTCCATATAAAAACCTTTTTTATAATCCTCAACTTCTTCTATTTTATCCAGTCTTCTCTTAATACCAAAACATCATGTATTAAGTTGCATGTTGAAGGAGGTCTCTCAAAAAAGTGGTACAGATCAAAACAGTGCTCTATCATTTTTTACACTTCTTAATATTCCTGTAACTTCTTTAATCTAAAATATATTATGAATCCAGTATAATAAATATACTTATATGTTATTATGGTGTTGAAAAGCCTGTTTGCCATCTCTTCTATATTAAATGTGAGATGAAAATATCACTCGTTCTTACGTGTGGACTACTCCATCGACAAAAAAAATGAAATTAATATAAATAAAAACCATTAAATATATAGTTATTATGTTATATTTAATTTTTATATATTATATTTAGGATATAATAATTATTTTTTAAATTATAATAAAAAAATATTTATTATTTCTTTCATCCATCGAAAAATGAAGACATCACTCATGTGTATGAATGGACTACTGCCTCTATGTTGTTATGTAATTATTTTTCATCCCAAATTTATTTGAATTGTAATAATTATTTATTGAATGAATATATTTTATATTAATATCATGATTATAATTTTGGAGATTATTGGAGAATGATATAAGTTCATGAACCATAACCTCTAAACTGAAATATATATTAAAAATCATACTAGTTAACAACTAAAATATTGATGATCATGAATGATTATTTATTAATAGATTATTAGAAATTATAAGTAAACTAATTATAGAGTTATAGGTATTTATATTTTTATGGAATATAAGTGCAATAAAATTTTGTTCATTATATAGGATATTAGATCACGTAGCATGTGAGATGGACTTGTGGTAACGGTTTTATGTTACAATCTCATTTTTAACTATATTATTTATGATTATTTTTTTGTAGATGAATCTGTATTATCAATATATACAATGACATATTTATCTAATTTTAACATTTTTATTTCTTTTTTATTAGATTATTCCCTTTCATTTTCCTCACATTAATTTATCATGAAATAAAATAAATATTTATATGAAAATTGAGTATATTTTTCCCTTTGGTTTGATAAATTTTTATTACATATCTATAATATATTTATCATGTTTTCAGTAATATATTTAATATTCTCTAAATAATTAATAAATTCACTTATAATCATGTTTTAATTAATGATTACATGTTTAAAATAACCCCTTATCTTTTTTGTAATGAGGTACTTATGACTTTTTACAATCAATGATAATGTAATTTGTTTTATGAAAACATACACTACATGAATGTATTTCCCTACTATCATGAATAAAATTTTCAGTAACGATTCCATTTTAATATTATTTTTTTAAAAAAAAATCTCCATATTTTTTTTCAATTATTAGATTCCAAATAAGTTACTTCAAATTAAAATTGTATTTTCCTCAAGAACTGTTTTAATGATCTTATAAAAGAATTTATATGTCTAGAAACATCCTTTGATTTTTATTATATAATCCAATGTTACAAATTTTATTATTTATAAAAATGGTTCATGATTAGGATGATGAAATATTTATGGAACATGTATCCTTTCCATGGGTTTTTATTTTATGTTATGAATAACATTTTAATATCTTGTGGTACCCATATATGTGGTATTAATTATGTGATGTGTTGTCCTGAAATTAGATAGCCATCTAAATAATTATGTAAATATGGATATATCAAGATATTATAAGGAAAGTAATAATAAGTTAAAATAACATAATAATATAATTTTGTAAAATAAAATAATCATGGGATTGAACCTTGACTAAGGAAATGATGTAATGGGTAGGGAAACCAAAAAACTATGATATTAATTGAAGATATATTTTACTAAGGAAATTATTTTAGATGTATCATTTTCTTATACATACTTATGTATAATGATTTGATATGTTTTTTTTGGATCATGATTTTTTATTAATAAATTCTTACACTTATGTATTTTTGATTCTGGTTGATAAAAATATATTCAATGTTTTTTAATAAATATTTATAAATTGATATGTGTAATATTTTATCATTAATCTCATGTCATCATACCCTTATGTTTATCTCTTCCTCACTTGTGATCATTGTTTTATATATAATACGTTTACCCTTACTGATAATCTGAGCTCACCATTTAAAATGTTTTCTTTCCCCGTGTTATAGAGAATGGTTTTGAATTTTTTTCTTGAAGAATGCCGATATATATGAATAATTAATTTAGAAATTATTTATATTGTTTACATACAATTATTTTATTTATTGATTTTTTATAATATAAAAAACCTTTATTGTTTTGGAATAGATCATATTAATATGCATTGGATATTTTTTCTATGAAGATGTATTATTTATTTATGAAATATAACAGTTGCAATAGCTGGTATATGTGAAAGGTTTGGAATCCTTTAGGAACAAGAACAATATAAATTTATTAAGAACCTTTAGAATAACACTACATGTAACATCCTGGCACAGATGCCAATAAATTAGTTCTTCAATATAAATCATTATTTGGCCCCAAGTGTAAATCTCCATACCCCATATGCAACTGACTATTAGTGAGGGCTTAGGGTGTTTCCACGGAGAGACAATACCATAATATAAGAGTAAAAAACATTCTAAATAATAAGATATCATCCCAATAAATAGATAAAAATAGTGCATAATTAATTAATATAATTTAATAGAACGCATTGTAATTTAAAAATTAAATGGTATAGAAGCCATAACAGCCATGTAATACATACAACACTGGTCACCCATTAGGCCAGCCATATAGAAAAGAATTCATAAAAAACTAAAAAATTAATTGGATAAACTAATAACTCTATTCCAAAAAAAATTCTCTATCTAAAAAACTATCGAACTAAAACAACATGGTTTTTAGAATAAACACGACCGGATTCTCTCGATCATGCAACCCTGGGCCAAAGCCCAACCCATAATGCAATATATTCTCACCCTAAAAATAATAAATAATGTCTACGTAGAAACCGAGTATCACATAAATGGGTGAATAATAATAGTATTAAGCCCCCTCTATTGAAAATATAAATATACTATCATAATTTCACGCTCATGCAATATGTTAAGCTTGGTTAAGATACAACTAACAAAATAAATAAAACAAATAAACTAATAAATTATTAAATAAAAGAGACTATGATATCGATCAATTGGTAAATACCACAGCAGGAACATATACACATATTTAAATATGAATATACAGTAGTAAGTGGAAAAAATATTATTAATCAACCGCAGTCGATCCATGGTTCTGTAATACAAATTTTATGCACTTCTAATCAAAAGAGAATTCTGATGGATGTCTTGACATTAATGTAATGTATGGTTAGGTGAATATAAAGGTCACTAGTCTTAATTTATAATATCTATAATGACATGCATCATAAATATGTCTCAGAAACGAATGTCACTACTGGTGGATACTCATTGTAACCCTGGGATCACCCATACATTCCTCCAATCATTATAATGGTGTATTCCCAGAAGTATCTAGGCATCCTATAAATGGAAACTGAGATATATTTCATAAAAATCATTCCATGTAAATCAAATCTGATGATTGAGCCCTAGAACATGATCCGTAGGTAGTCACAACATTGTGACTCGGGCTAAACCTAAGGGTCCAACCATTAGGTGAACAGTAAGGAGATATAGTTGGTGAAATGTCTGGATAACCCCTCGATGTCTCTAATCAGGTATATAATAATCAACCCCATCACATATGATAACACAATCATCCACAAGTATCCATTGATGCGCAATTCCATGTCTAAATCCCTATCACTATATTGAGTGTAATCATCCATGAGTCTAATTAAAACAAGGAGAAAATAATAATCCTTTGAACATAAATATTAATGGAGTGAATAATCATACACATAATACAATAAATTTAGGAGATTAGAAACATCCTCATCACTCATTATAATTTAATTATTCATGTGATTCTTTTTTAGGGACATAATGATCATTTATCATAATCAACATATGCTAAGAACAAAAGTCCCCAATGATAACATCTAGAGATCCCAATTATTTTATAATAAACATACAATATAAAACACGATCCCAGGTACTAGCTTTGGTAATCCTAATAATTATTATAATAATATGGTTAAATGTTAGGATCCAAGAAAATATATATGGGCATCCCAACAACAAATAAGATAGATCCTGTAAAGTATCATGGGGAATTCCATAGATACTTGTTTCCCCAAATTAGGATAATTAGAAACAATATAATAGGAACCTTTGTTAGTGATTCATTAGAAATAAATAACTGAAAGTATATAAAAAATTTTGAGGGTGGAAAAATCTTTAAACCCACCACTACTACCAATCCACATGGGATTTCATGATCGGTATGGTTTCTATAGTGACACATGCTACCATATCTACCCAAACTTGATGTACTAAATTTGGGACGGTTAGACATATGGGAAACCATTGAGTGCGTCAATTCATAACTCAAGATAGGAATCCAATATGGGATCCTAAATAGTGAATGGAAAAAAATAATCTTATAATAGATCCTTGAAGGTAAGAAAATAGAGGCATCCAAATTAGGATCATCATAATGGTATAAAAATTAGGGATCCTCCATTGGATTACTTTGTCCAGTATATACATGAAGGAATCACTCAAGGGACCCTCAGTAGTAGTAATATGATATAGTAATCCTATAAAGGCTCGTCTATGTTCAAATGGATGCTAAGAAATCATATAGGGGATTCAGAAAAATAATTTACCTCATAACCTCCTTGGACAAAATGGTAGATATCATAAGGGATACGTCCTTAAGGAATAGCTAAAAACATTATTCAATAGATATATCGTATAGATTATCTCATATAAAGGGTCTCACTCATATTTGACAAATGGATTCAATTATTGAAGGAAGAACCTCCCCATTTAAGAAAACCCCTGAAACACGACCAGAGATTCCTCATATCACCTCATCTGTTTTACCATCACGAGATATATAGAATTATGACGAGAATATACTACTATATTGGTCAACAATTTATCATGTCCATAATTATATGAAAAATAAAAACCTCTAAAAGGGTTTCCAAGGTGTTGTATAAGAGGTGTCTACCCTAACACATTACGTGTAACCTCATGGCCCCACAAGGGAGTGTACATCCGATGGACATGGTGTTTCAGTGACAATGTACATGCCGTGTACATCATATACACCACATGAACCCTATATAGGGTACCTACCTACAAATTTAAATCACATGGAATGTATTTGTTTATCTCAAGGTCGGTAACTCTACAAGGGGCACAACAGACAGGGGGTATGACTGTACACACTACACCACCATGTCCCCACACAAGAACGGTCTAGATGGGTACTCATTTGTAAAACTAAGTCCTACTATGAATCATTTATACTCATTTGAAGTTGTGTAATTCTAAAATATCATCTTCCCCAAACATGAATAACACATGGTGTGTGTTCTCGATCCTATACTCCAGGTGATTTAGATTCCCAAATGGGAAACCCCTGAAATTGTCATGATATAATTTTTTCTTTTTGAAAATCTATGGATTAACACTGAAGGGGTACTAATTAAGATTAATTGGGTTTAAAAATTCAAACATTTTTATATTTGTAGATTTATGGAAAATATGAAGAAAAAAAATTTGGGAAAAATATGTCGAAGCTTCTCCTATTTTTATGCTTTTCGGCCACCACACAATGATCATGCATGTCTCAAGCTCTACAACGTTAACTCTAATTACTAATCTATCTCTTTCAATATGTCCATATCCACCTACTCTATTATTCATGGTGAAGGATGATCCCCTAGGTAACTATAAATAATCCCCGAAATAATTTTAATAAAAATTAAAATAAAAGGGGATAACATAAAGAAAAAAAAGGGGGTGTCGATCGGCCACATATCCCTACATTAGTTTATGCCCCGCATAAATATACTACCAATTTCGGACTCAATGGTGGATAGAAAATCACAATATGATGCTTTCTTCAATAGACATGTCTGAATGAGCCTGTATGAATAAATTAATATTTAATTTATTAATTATTAATTATTAATTATTACAAAAAATTTAAAATGTCTGAAAAATCCATTAATCATCTATTATAAAGTAAAAAACATGATTTTGGGACCAATAGAGTGGTAAAAAAATCCAATGACACCAATTGGGTGAAAATAAAAATTTACCCCTTACAAGAATAAAAAAACATATGTCAGATTTCTTCTCGAAATTACAGTCTGTTAAAACTCATATCCTTCAAATATACCCTCCATAAAACATCGTGTCCCCAAGGATTCATGGTGGAAAAAAATGAAACCATGACCTCAAAACAAGAATATATGAATACACACGATCTCTACTATCTAAAAACTAGTCTCATGATGCCAAAAGTTTTCTTCAATATGAGGAAAACTTATCTATGACTTATATTTTACTCTCCACCATAGGAATACCATTTTCATTATTTCACAATATACATGGAGATAGACAACCTAAAAATGATGAATTAAAATAAAAATTAGGTTCACCACCCCCAAATAGACAATGAAGCATTCAACACCATATAACATACCTTATACATATTCTTTAGAGCAACTACAAGATGTTCTTTATCCATCCAGAAAAGATATTTAAAATAGAAGGGGCTCGACAAAGAGATGATGCTCTATCTCTGTACTTATGATGATTTCATGATAGATCAAGGTTTTTACAACTATAAGTACAAAAAGATTTAATCAAAATTAATATATAAATATATTTTAGCCACACTCTAATAAAAAATGGTTATACATACCTTTAACTATCTCATAACACCACATTTCCCAACAATTCATGTCCAGGTCCATCAATGGGTCAACCATCTCATGGATCCTGATTTATTCTTCATATCACCTTGTTCATAGAAAGATATTCATCATTTAGTGACAAAAACCAGGAAAACATGCCCTAAAAAAGTATTTAAAACCATCAGTCCAAAACACACACCCATCCACTCACTAGTATATGATTTTAAACAGAACCACATGAAACTGTCATATATGTTTATCATCAAACTCTAAATACCGTGATTCTTCCAACATAATGATAAGATGGATTTTCTACACAACACTATAGTATCATTAATCTAGATACTCCCATAAAAATCATCTTAATAATTTGGAATGTGGCTTGTTACATGATTTAATTCTTGGACATCAATCAGTAAGAATTATTCCAATCAAGAGAATCTACCAACACTCTTACTACAATAGAAATAGCAGAAACAATGATGGGATGGGATAGACACCAAACCAATCATTCCCACAGAATCCATAATTGATAGTAAATAACATTAGATAATGCATTAAAAGAAAATGGAATCAACATTCCTATATGATAAAACTCTGTCACTAACTGTGCCTTATTCTAAAATAAGCTTGTAACCATATTGTCTTCTTAAAAAGGCATCTGAAATCCATAGTCAATCTAATGGCCTTTAGACCTCCCACATAGCCATAATAATCATGTCAAACAACTGGATTACAAATTATAGCCAACAACCTCAAAATATAAAACCTATATGAGGGGCGTTAGTATAATAATGACCTACAGGGGTCACAACTATCAGCACGAACTAGAAGGGACCTGATCCTCCCTAATAATACTCATATGGAACTATTAATATGAGGTCACATTATAACACATATGTTATATTGAACCAACACTCACTAGGAATCTTTATATGGTGATACCCCCCTCAAGGTCTAATTCACTAGAAACAACTCGATATCTCTCGACAACATACTCAATGATCTAAATAGGTAAACACAAATGATTTTTGGTTATCCATAATTAAATTTTAATCTATATAGTAACACAAAATATATATTTTTACTAACACAATATTTAACCAAACCAACGAAGAAACCCTATAAGTGGTAAAACATTGGGCATCAAGTTCCCTATTAAACTACTACGGTCACTACACCTTTCATGCATGAGGACTGAATCATATTGATCACAACTAAGTGCCTCAAAGTATATCCACATGGTCTATTATCAGAATAAAGAATTCAAATAATTCTTCCTAATTAATTTTTATTCCATAATAACCGATATAATAAAACCCCATTTTTGTTTTTTTGAGACATTAAAAATCATCCTATTTAATTACTAAAATCACACACTCATATCCCTATAACATTTGAATCATATGTGCCAAACATGATGAATGAGATGCCTCATTTCTTTTCCATCCATGCGATAAAATCATCCACTTGAATTTAGGCAATGGTCCATGATCCAAATATCCATAACTAACCACAACATCGACATTCCATATGCATCACTCAATTTGATAATAATTTACTAAATTAACATAATAAATCAAAACAAAATTCATATATCCCAATAAACTATAAATTCTTACCAGAAAAAGTGTTCTTGATGCACTAGTCGGAATTCCATCACAGTTTCTGCAACATTATTAAGACTATTGTCTACCATATCCTAAATATTAATCAAAATCCAAGGAATAGCTCTGATACAAGTTTTTAATGTATTGATAGAGATTCAACAAAATTGGTTATCCAATATAGTTTTCTAATTGGCCACAAGCACACCTCTCCATATTCCATAGGATTCCCACTCACAATTATGTCCTAGAGTGTGTTTATATAGAGAATATGCCATCATATCAGAGTAAACAACAATACAAATAACTAGATATCATCCTATATAACAAATAAAATGAGTTGATAAGAAATAAATAATATGAAATAGAATATTTTATAATAATAAATGAAATAATAAGAATGACCAAACTTACAAGGCATACATACTTTATTGGTCACCTACTAGGCCGACCATACATACAAGAGTACATAAATGAAACTGAAAAAGTTCATGGATCTTCTAATATATTCAGGATAGACCGAATTCTTAGTCTCTAGACTTTGTTAAACTACATCATCCTAGTTATAATAATCCACCCATGTCTTTGTTCTTGACCATGAAACCCTTGGACAAAGACCAATCCTACATATAATTTTTCTCAACATGAACAGCAGGAAAAAGGACTATACACACACTGAGGTTGACATACAGTGGTTATAAATAATCTCAGTAGGTCCCCATAATGATTAACATAAAAAATTTCTATCATAAATTCATGATCATGAAACATGATTAAACTTGAAAAGATATAAATTAAATGATAAATAATAAAATATGTGAAACCATAGTAGATCCTTGTGTCTATGATCCCAGTCAACTAAGAAATTTCCCATCAAGTATAATTATATTTATATGTGTCTGTGTATATATTCATATACAAATATAAATATATATTTATAAAATTGTGTGCGAGTGTCTGTGTTTGTAGATATTCATATTTTTGAGTAAGGTGTATAAAATTAACAAAAATCAAAACCAGTCAATCCTTAGATCCATAATCCTGATCGTCTAGACATTCTGTGAAAATATAATTGAGTCGGATTTCATACCACTCAATGTGTATATAATTATGTTAATATATATTTTCATATTCCCAATAAATAATATCTATTTTGGGCATTACTATAAATATATTTATGTTAGCTATGTCACCATAGGGGGATACTTGTCCTATCATTTGTTTTACCCATAATACTCATAATCTCTACAATTATAGATTCTAGGTTGTATCTAGACATAATTTAAATATAAAATGATCTCTATTCTATACAACTCATTCCATGTATATCTAGTATGTTGTCTAAACCATAGTCCCCAGTCCAAAGGTGGTGACAACATTGCTACTTGGGTAAACCCTAAGGGTGTGACCCATATGAAAACATTAAATAGAAATCATCAGTGGGATGTCATGAATAACCATCGAGGTCTATTATTAGGAATAGTGTAATAATACCCATCAATAAATATATTTTAATCATCCATTATTTTCCAATTATGTGTAACTCCATATACATTACAATGATCATGTAATCAATAAGGGAGAGTCAAATCATCATTATTGGTCATGAGAGAATAATCAACCATGATTATTTTTAGTTCGAGGAGTGTGTAATAATTCATAACCAATAAATATTTGAGTGGAACATAATCCTCCTCAGTATACTACAAATCATAGAGAGAGGATTCATTCTCATCACCTGGGAGAGAAATATAATCCCCTTGTATTTTTATTATGTATTCCATCACCATATATCACAATTAACATAGGCAAAGTAGAAAAATCCCAGAGAGATCCTTTGGATATCCCAATAATATATTAATCAACAAAAAATCTCAACATCCATATACCAAGTAGTACTTCATGGAATCATAATAATAAAAATAATAACATAGATCAGAATTTCAATCCTAGGAAATATATCTGGGCGTCCCTACAAAAAATAAGACGAACCCCATGTAGCATTTTTGGGCATCCAAAATATAGATGTCACATTAATTTGGGAACATTATCCACTACATAGTAAGTACCCCAGTTAATCATCACAACAAAATTAGTAAATATGTGAATTTATAAAAAAATAGTGACGGTGGTCGACTAGCTAAACCTGACACTACAACCACAACCAGTTGGTATGACATGTTTGGTATGGGTTCTAAGGTGACACCAGTAACCATCACGACTCATATATGACATAATAGCTCATGGTCAGTAAAAAATAAAGGCACTGATTGGTTCCCTAATGTCATAAAACAAGGGAGGAATCATAACTGGAATATCTATGAGTGAATGTATAATGTGGAATCCTACTCTAGATCTATGATGGTAAGTAATCAATTGAAATCTACTAGGGAAACTCCGAGTAGTATAGAGATTGGGGCACCTAAAAGGGAATCCATATATTAGTATGTATGTGAAGTAGTTCCTTAGTGGACACACAGTAGTTGTAAGGAGATAGAGGCACCTAACATTGGACCCTCCTGGCTGAAATGTATGCAGAGACATCCTATAGGGCATCCTCAAAAAATCAACCTCATGGCCTCCTGGGCCAGAACTGTACATATATCAAGGTATATGTCCTTAAGGAAGAGACATGAAATCATAATTAAATTGGAATATCTCATGTATGATATCTAATCAATGGTTTTAATCTTAAAAAACCACTAGATTTGAATTCAGGAAGAAGAACAATTTTTTTGGAAAACACCTGAAACACCACATAAGAATCCTTTGATCACCTAACCAGTTTTACCATCTTGATATATGTGGACTGATAATGGGTATGTAGTAATCTAATCTTCAAATAAAACTCCTAGGCATAAATACACAAAAAATAAGGAATCCCCCCATAATGGGTTGAAAATGAGGCGTACACGGCGTGTCAGCCACATCATACGATGTGTACTATCATTGGGAGTGTTCTTCAGCCAGACATGGCATATCAAATCCCATGTACATGTTGTGTTCATCATGTACATGGAGTGTACTATACATGTGGTTTCATTCCATGTACCATACATTTTCTTTCCATGTATATATCCTGGTCGTGTAACTCCAAATGGCATGAAACACACATGGGGTTTGGCTGTGTACACTACACTTCCATGTTCCCTACATAGGAATTATGCCTAGGTAATAAGATACATATATGATCCTTATTACATATAATGTATACCCCTTACATTTATGTTTAACCCTAAAACATCATATTTCTTGAATAGGAATAACAAGCAATGTGTGTTCCTACACCAATAGGTGGTGTGGTTGGGATTCCTGAACTAGAAACCACTTAAATCGCCACAAAACACAGTTTTATTCTCCAAAATCTTTAGATCAACCCTTGAGGGGTTCTATGATGGATTAAATGGGATTAAAAATTATTAATGATAAATATATATGTATGTATAAAAAACATAATAATGGATTACCTTTGTCCAGTACCCATTGAAGAATCTCCATTTTTCACGCTCCTCGGTTACCGCACGACGATCTAGTGCATCCCGAATTCCATATAGGTACCATTCTACCCCAATAAAAATTTATATAACTCCCTATACATCTTATATTTTTTAAAGGTGATTGAGTATACCACATGGTGTTTATGATAGTCTAGGAAATAAAGAAAAAAAAGGAAAATAAAATGGGGAGAAAAAAGAAAAGTAAAATGGGCCCTCGACCAGACCTAGTTCCCAATTTATGATTTTTTCCTTTACTAGGGAAAAACCCCATTTCACATGAAATGGATGATATTAAATCTCATTAAAACACTACATTTAATAGATATGGTAGAACAGACATGTGAAACTTAATTAATATTTATTTAATAAAATTGTAATAATTAATTATTCTCTTTTTTAATTCTAATGTATTGGAAATCCACCAAATTATAGTCCTAGTGTAATCAACATATATTTGGACCAACCGATTTGTTACAAAAATTCTCTAAATTCATATGCTATAGTAAATTGACCATTTTACCAATTATTATCATCCAAAATAAAAAATTTAAATTTCATTCTCAAAATTTTAGTCTGAAAAACATGTGTCTTTGTTATATCCCCTCTATAAACATTTTCATTCCCATGATGCCTTGGTGAGATAACAACATCCATGATCTCAACATAAATATCTATCCATCCTTACTATCTCGATTGACTAACTACTAGTCTCATATCATCAACAACTATATCCCAAAAGGGAGAATGTTAATTATGACTCATCTGATACTCCCAGACATAGGAATTTCCTTTGTCATTATCGCATGTTCTACAATGAGCTCAACGGCCCACAAATAATGATGAATTAAACTAAAAATGAGGGTAAACAATCCAAATTGGACAATAGTGCACTGCACACCATATAAATTACGTTATAGAGATCCTCAAGCATAAGCATAAAAGGTTGTATTAGTAAAAGGAAAATATATTTAAATGGAAATGATCTTAGTGTAGAGACGACACTCTCTTTGTGTACTTATATAATGTCAAGATAGAGTATGACTATATCTAAAAAAGTGTAAACTAATATTCCATAGAAAGGAATATATAGATCTCTATTATTCATGGTAACATCAAAACATACTATACATTACATTAAATAACTCCTAAAACTAGGTCTCCCAACAATTCATGTCTAGGTTCAACCATTGAAAAACCTTCACATAGAACTCGATTTATTCTCCATTGTATCTTTACCATAGAGGGTAATTTACGATTTAACCACACTTACTAAGAAAAAATTCCCATGAAATTCCTTGGAAACCTTCGGTTCTTATATCTCACAATGACACTAACGATTTATGATTTCAATTGATATAATGTTCAACCAGCATATAGAATTATCACCCAAAGAATGGTCAAATGAGTTGTCCGACACAATTAGAATATGATTGGGCTACACAACACATCAGTCACTTTAATCTTGAAGCTCTGTTATAAATCATATTAAAAATTAATCACCTCACTTGTAGAATGAATTAATCCATGACCGATAATCAATCGAATCCTTTCCAACAATGAGAATCTACCAACTCTATGAGAATATTTGTTAAATCAGAAACATTGGTCTACTGAGCCATGAAAATGAACAGTTTTCTAATAAAATATAGTCTTGATTCCGACTAACCCTTGGTTTATAAACAGAATATAAAAGAAATTATATGCCTATATAACAAAACTCTAGTACTGACTATTCCTCGATCTCAAATGGGCCTGTAAACATCATATCTACCTAACATTCATCTGAAAAATAAGGTCGAACCCTTACAAAGATTTCCCTCTATCAATATAAACATCATCTTATAAGGATTAAATACAACAATAGGGTTTCTAGGTCTCCTTTATAGCCCTTCCAATCATGAATAAAAATTGAGTAAAAATGTTTTACCATATATACCAAATGAACAAACCGCTATAGGGTATGTATAGATAATAATAACTTATTAGGGTCAAAAAAATAAAAAATTCATATAAGTTCCATAGTCCTCACTGATAATTCTCATAAATAACTACTCCCTAGGGGTCATTTTATAATTAAGAATAGATACTAATGGCAAAATCTCTAGGAATCTATATATAGTAATGGCCTCTCATGGTCTACTTCACTATAAACATCCTTATATATATTAGAATCACACATAGGGATTCGACTGGATAAAAAAATAGGTTTTTTAAGTATAATTTCATTAAAATTCATATATTAAATCCCCATATATATTTTTTCAAACACTATAGATAACCGAACCTAAAAACCCAAAAACGGGTATAAATTTTGGCTGTCTTGTGCCCTATCGACCTACTAGTTTCACTCGACCATCTGTCCATGTGGACAGTGCCATCATCCTCACCACTAGATGTATTGAAATAGATCAGCAGGGCCAATAATCAAAATTAACCAATCATATGAGACTTCATAATTGATTATAATTCCACCAAAGAATCATACGAACAAACTCCACTTATGTTTTTTTTCACCTTAATCAATTATACTCTATCACTGGAAAAGTCACACACTATAAGGCCTATAACATGTGTATCCTACATAAAAAAAATTTAATGCATGGCACACCACTTCCCTTTACTAGACAAGACTTAAAATTAAGGGAGACAAACATAAGTGAATTATTAAATATATATTTGTATAATAATGTTTGAGAATAATGTTTTCCTACAAGAACACTTATATATATATTTTTTAAATTCTATTTTAATTAAAAAAAATTGGAGGAAGAAATAAATATTTTTTGTCTATTATTTTATATAAATTAATTGAATATTTAATGTATAGTCTAGAATAAATCAATGAATTTGTATAAACATTGATATTTAGTAGAATATTATAATCATGGGTGTTTCATTAAAATTAATTTTTTGAATAACATTGAATTTTGGATTTTATAAAATATGTATAACAATTATATTTATGCTTATTTTTATTAACATTATTGAGTATCCCTATCGTTATTCAAATTACTATAATTAATTGTTTTAAAATTGTATCTTAAAAAAAGATAAAATATTAAATATTAAATAAAATTTGTTATAATTATTTTCATACAAAATGGAATTGTTTACTTTTAGAGAGTTCCACGATTAAGGTGTAGGTTTATGACAAAATTATGTTTCGATATTTTGTTTCACTCATATATCGATGTATATAATTATACATGAGATTAAATATTCATTCATTAGTACCATTGTTTCTTAAAAAATAAGACATTTATTAAATTCCAAGTAATGTTAAGTCAATTTAATTTAATGATAATTCATATTCACAAGGAATGTAGAGAGTACTATGAAAATGAAAGATGAAATTCAAGTAAACTATGTGAACTTATGCATAATCTACAAGGGATTAATAATATAAAATTCACATTACATGTTTTGTTTGAATTTAGATCATATTTTTCTAATTAATTCATCATATTGTGTGCTATAATTTATTTTTTAATGTAAATATCATTATTTACATATAATGGTTTAAGGTATAATATATTTAGTGAAAACAAAATTCTTCATTATTAAGGGTAATATTTGGTTTATGGGTTATATCACCAATTTATTAACAACAATAACAAAATTTATTTTGGTGAAAAATTAAATATAATTTTTTATAATTATTTTATTTTATTTTTAAAATTATTAGGATTAATCTACCCCATTGGAAAAAATATTAAATAGGTAACATAAAAACAATGTTCAATAAAGACCACCCATAAGTATTTAAATATGTTCATTTCATAACTCATGTGGGATTTATAATTGAGAAGAGTATGTATAATCACATTGATTATAATATATATGATCAATATAATATTCATTTCTAACCTACATATCAACATAGTATGATAAAAGACAAGGATTTGGTTCCATGTGATCCTGTTTTTCCTTCATAGTGAAGGATAATCATTGGTAGATCATTTGAAAGGAGAATATTGATATTTAAAATTTTATGGAACATTATTTTTCTTATTATTCAAATATATTTCTATATTGAATAAATCTTATTTAATTTTACTATAATGTATATTATTGTTAGAATATTATATTGTTATGAGAAATAAAATCCACTCTATTTATGAATTGATAAATTTTGAAATTTTGAGTGGGGTATTATTGTTGTTATAATCTAAATGAAGAATATTATTTTATTTTACAGGTTAGAATGTATTATACCATGTATTCTATTATAATGTACAAAATCATAGGACGCTATTTGTAGGAATAATATGCCCATGTTCATGTGAAAGTGTGTTATTCTCAAGGGGATATTAAAGAATAATGTTCTCAATTAATCATAAACCACGTAATTAGAAAAAAACATCATTAATATCTAAGATCAATTAAACCAAATATCTATCTCATATATTTTTAATGATCATATTTTGATGACTCATCTGACTCACATTATCATTTTCAATAGGTCAAACATTACATTTCTATTGAATTATTTGTATTATTTTATTTAATTATAACTGAACCATGATTAAAATATTAGTATTTTTAAAAATTCATTATTTATAAATGAAGATTTTATTTTCAGATGAATTTTTGGTTTTCCAATATAACTCTACTCTTGAAATTTAATTTATTTAATTATTACGAAAAGCCCAATTATCTTATAGATATTTTTTCACCATAATAATATAGATGTGTATACCAGGATTTTGGAGTGGATGAAAAATAATTTTAGAATGAAATATAAAATCATGGATACTTCTATAGATTTATATTCTACTGTGTATTTATAGGTGTGATGAGTTAATTTTTTTGGATATAAATGAAATAATTATATTTTTTCGTAGACATCATTCAATATGAATACCATTCACACTATAGTTGTGCAATTTCATATTTAATGATTAAATAATTCTATGGGAACTATTTTTTTCATATTTATTCCATATATTTATACAATATAATGTTTCAAACACCGCATTTTAAAAATTTTATCACATTTTACCTGCTCCAGAAGAAAAATCCCTATTTTTTATCATAACTACTTCTGAAATATTGGTTCATGATAGAGTTAATATTTTAATTATTATAAATAAGCTTTTAAATGATTTAATCACTTAAAATTAATAAATTTGAACTTATATTCATAATTTTATGATTTTTGGTGAGTATTGAGCTTCAATGTGAAAATTGGTTAATTCTGGATGTTTAATATTTTTCTGTTTCCTTTCAATGTTGTGAATAATTACTAGAATTATGATCCCAATTATGTGTTTAATTATTTATGATTTATATATCAGTGGGATACAAATTCTATTTTTTAACAAGATCTCATTCTAAGTCTAATAATCCCAAATAATTTGAATTATTTGAAGACTTTTTCTGGTCGGCATAATAGACCATACCACATTCAAAATTGAACATCTCAGGAAACTGCTCATAAAATGATATTATTCAATCTGGAATATAAATAAAACTCAATGGGAAGTCCGAAAAATAAATTTCCTGGATAATTTTATTCATTAAGGCCTCCCATGAACAAGTCAATCTTGGGATGTGTGTAATAGTGTTTGACGGTTAGGAAAAGTGAGTTTCTGTATTTTTTCCATAACTCATTCTACACAGTTCCAATTGCCCTTTAATTTAAAGGGTATTTAGAAACATTCATTACAAAAATCATATAATAAGGTAAAATGGTATTATTCCATTATATAAGGGAATAATCGAATCCATCTTCTGGAAGATATATTATAGAGGATTTTTTTATTTTCATTCTTCTCTTTCTTTTGTTCATATTAATATTTTACTACCATATTCTTCCCCATTTATTCCTATTACCCTCACCATGGTGGGGTGAATATTCTGAGTTATTGGGAAATGATATGATTTATCTTTTTTAATTTTCAATTTCATACATTTGAATTAATAAAAACTCTATCTATTCTGCGGTTTTGGACTCCAATTCTAATACACAGTTTTATTATCTTATGCGATAATATTTTTTTTAATATTATATTGTTATAATTTATTTCGTAAATTTAAATAATCTCCCTTTACTGGGTTCTAATACATATAAAATGTAATAGATCATTTATTAGTGGTTAAGTACTCTAAGATCATCATTACGTGGGTAAGTGTATTGAATATTCACAATTGTTTGGGAAGAACAAGACCCGATTGAGAATTTCCAAACTCGATGGAAGGTATTCACTAAATCTGTTTCAAACATAAGAAGGTGTGTACTCCAATTTGAGATATTGATATTCTTTACTGTAACTGTTACCATTTAGCAAGGGAGTGACATGATGCAATTGGGAAATATCAATTAAATAGACATGGAAGAAGATGATTGAATAAAAATTGAACTATGATAACATTGGAATTGAAAAACCAACTGCAACCCGATCACACAATTATTATCACTATTTTTAATCACATTATTTTTCAATTCGTTTTAAATATTTTACTTTATTTCATTTAGTGGATTCTTTTATTTAATTTTCAAAACCAAAACAATTCAAAAACAATCTCACTTCCTTGTCTAAGTAAAACAGACAAATGTGATTGTTGTGCGCTCCTCTCTAGAGACAACCTAGGTTAACCACATTACTACATTATAAATTATTAAATAATTTTTTTACACACCCTATGATTGGCACATTTCAATCATGGTTTTTTTTCTAGGGAGGATGTTTCATAATCAGATAATAAATATTTGAAACTTTTCATGATTAAGTTAACAAAGTATTTTTCCCATGTTGTTTTCAAATGAATTTTTCTTTAATTCATATATTAATTACCCAATGATCATGAACTAATTAATATATCACCCTTGTATATGGAGTATTTTGTTTCTATAATTATTATACAGGAGAGGTTTTAATGGAAATCAGATTTTGGGGAGAATAGAATTCAATGAATTCATAGATGGCCTATAGAAGGACATAGAAACAAAAGTTATTGATTTTATGTTCTGGGATTTAACATAGTTCTCCCATTATGTTATATAATTTTATAATTTTTCCATGATCTAGGAATTGGAAGATCCGTACTACCAGTATCAATATTTTATTACTGAACTCCCAAAGGTTGTTTCCACTGAAGAAGTAATTAAGCTGAAAAAACATTTGAAGATGATTTTTTCTTACACTCATTATCATCTAATTATGATGAAAATTGTTTGATTATAACATACCATTTCATGCTATTTTTTTATTTAGAAAAAACATGTATTAACATAGAATATACGGAAGTTATAAAGTGCACATGAAGAGGAACATATGAATCTCTCTAAACATTTCAAAAAATTGTTGGAGGGAGTTCTAGAGAACATCCATGTAGACTTAGAGGAGGAAATTGAGTCAAATGATGACTACAATGGAAGGGAATAATTTGTTATTGATTCATCATGTTTTAATTTTATCCAAATATAATTACACTTTGAATTTAATTTTTATTACTCTTTTGATGTAGAATACCATGAGAAATCACTGGAGAATGAAGAAGAAGTCATAAAAGAGGAAACCATGAAAGTGGAGGAATCATTTTTTCCCAAATCCCACCATTAATGTGTTATCTTATTTTTCAATGGGTGGATTTTTCATACCATATCCATTAATCCCTCATAATATATAAAGATTGTAATTATGGACGGAATATGTTCTAGTGTTCTTATTAAGGAAACTCGACCCACCATTAGATTGGGGGTGACCAACTAAAACTATCAACCTGAAGACAATAAAAACCAAGGGACCACATAAGGGATTAAACCAAGAACTATCATTTTTTTCTCATTAACATGCTATTTTATTTTCTTATAATATATTTCTAATGTTGTTTTCTCTAATTTTGGTTGTAGGTATTCAATGTGCATCAGTTAGGATCTTAAATAAATGGTTCACCATAAATAATTTAGGTTGTACCTATCCTTATGACATGCGTGATTGATATGATTGTATTTAAAATATAATTACATGTTAAATCCACTTGAATTTATTTTAGACACTACATTATTTAATTTTTGGGGAGGGAACCATTGTTGTTTAGTAATATCAATTGTTTTTTTGTTTTTTTAAAAAAATGTGTGTTTATAATATTTTGTGTCTTTCTAAAACATTGGAGCTTAAATTATTATCATTTAAACGTTCAAAACCCATGTATATGTGTGAAGAAATTTATATCATGAAACTAAGCTTAAATGAATTCTGAAAATGGATTTGTTTCATGTTAAAATCTTAATAAATTTCATGAATGATATTCTGATTTTTGAATCTCTGACCACTTCTCATTATATTATTCATTGAAATCAAATTCCTTATATTATTATAATCATAAGTTTTATACTATTTTCACTCATATGAATTTTTAATGGTACCATATCCTAATTGATATAACCAGATTTTGATTTATTTTTATCAAAACACGAGGTTTTGAGGTTCATGTGTTTTGAATGATTGTGGAATTTATTCTGTTTTAAGGAACCCTATTCATGATAATCATTTTTATTATGGAATAACATTCACATTTAGTCCTTTTAGATCTAATAACGAATGAATAAAATTGTTATTTTGGCCACATTAGAAGCTAAGTTTACCTATCCAACCTGCACTTGAGGTTAAATTTCATAATCTAGTTGTACATAAAAGTGGGAGAAGTTATCTGGTATTGTGCTTACTCATTTGGTGATAATTTGAGTGAAAATATAATTTTTATGAGATTAATTTTCTACTAAATTAACTAATCCTTCATAATGATGTACATTTTCTAGATATTTCATGATAATAGATACTACACCTTTTTAGAAATTCTAATTAAGAATGAAAGTGGTTCCAATATAAATCTTCTAAGAAAAATGAAGCTTGAGACAATTTACATTATTTTTTCTATAATGTTGAATGGTGTAAATATTTATTGAAATTTAAAAGATATTATGGATCAGAGTTCCTATTAAGGGGAGTGTGGATAAGACCATACATAAGTGATAAAGAGAATATTTCAATTTGGATTCAAAAAGATCCAAACACTCATCATTCGGCATCATATTTTTTCACATTTAAATACAAGAAAAAAATCACAAAACAACCCTAAAAATCATTCATGTTAAAAACATTTCTTTGACAATATCGGGTGGAGATTTAGAAATTTAACATGCCTATGGGGACCCTTGTATGAGTTTGGATGAGAAATACATTACTAAAAAATAAATATTTTTGTGTTGAGAGAGAATTCACGTGAAGTAGGTGTATAGTGTGCATCGGAGGAGAAATAAAGTGTAAATATATTTAACGATATGAATTGAGAATGTAAAATTATTATTTTTTAATGAGGAATGATATCTTTATTTTTCTTGGATTTGAATTGGTAGATCTCATGGGCATGTGTTTTTAATTTCCATTGATTTCATTTTTTTGTTTACTTGTCTAAGAGTCCATGACTAATGTGTTGTGGAATCAATAGATTTAATATTTTCATAATTATTAAAATGTTTTTAAAATATTTAATCAATTACCATTAATCAATTTGACTTTATTTTAATAATTTTAATATTATTGGTGAGTTTTGTGCTTAAGTATTAAAATTGGTTATTTTTGGACATTTTGTTATTATTGTTTCCTCTATATTTCAAGAAAAATTCCTGAAATTAAGATCCAATTCATGTAATGTTTTATGTTTTTTTATGTTTTGAGGCTAAAAATTATTATTTTAGAACAAGAACTTATTCGAACTCTAACAATCCCAAATAATTTGACTATGTTGAAGACTTATTCTAGACGGCAGAATGGACCATACCTCATTCAATGTGGTATATCATGAGCTAACGACCATAAAATTGTATTATTATAGTTGCGTTCAAATTTCATCTCGATGATAAATCATTACAATAAATTTCAATGATAAATTATTTCATTAAGGCAATCCTTGAACTAGTCAATGTGGTGTTGGTGTAATAGTGTTCGATTGATAGGAAATTTCTGTTCCAGTATTTGAGACATAAAACATTATAAATGATGGAGATTGCTCTAAAATATAATGTGTAGCTATCTTACATAATTTTTCACGTTTTATAAGAAGGTCACATGGTATGATTCAACGATATGGGGCAGAATCGAAGGAAACTTCTGGTAGCCATATTCTAGGGGACTATTTTTTGGTTCTTTTTTTTCTTTGTTTTTTTCTACTAAATTTTGTAATGCCTTATTCTTCCCCCTTTTTCTATATTACCCTTACCAAGGTTAGGTAAATATTCTCAGTGATTGTTGAAGGTTATGTTTTATCTTTTTTAATGTTTGAGTTCTGCTATTTGATTGAATAAAAACTCTCTCTCTTATGCGATGTTGGTTTAAAATTCTTATAAAAGGTTTTATTAACTTATGCGATCATATTTGATTTAATATTATCTTATTATTATTATTATTTAGGTAAATGATAATAATCTCCCACAACTAGGTTTTGGTCTATATATGATTGAACAGATCAGGGACCAGTGGTAAAGTATTCAACGATCCTCAGTACGTGTAGCGGGGTATTGATTATTCTTAATTGTTTGTTATAAACAAGACCCGATTAGGAATTGTCTAACTCAAATGAGGGTTTTCACTACATCTATTTCACACAATGAAAGGTGAGTATACCAATGTAATATATTTGTATGTTTTACTCTCACCTTCACCATTTACCTAAGGAGTGATAGGAAGCGATCGTGAAATATCACATAAACTAACTTAAAAGAAGAGGAATGAATAAGATAGGAACAATGATAACATTGTAATAGAAAACCATCCTCAACCAGATCACCCAATTCTTATCACAATTTTTAGACACGTTATTTTTTAAATTTTTTTAAATATTTTACTTTATTTCTTTATTTTTTTTCATTTCATTCATTTTCAAAAGAAATCCAATTCAAAAATAATATCATATATTTATCTAATTTAATGTGAAAAACAAGATTTTTGTGTGCACCTCTATGGAGACGACCTAGGTTAACCACTTTACTATATTATAAATTAGGATTTTCTTACCATTCCCCATGATAAACAGATGTGGGATCCCTAAAAAACTATTTCTTAAAAATAATTTTAAATATTTGAATTTAAATTTTTAAATAAAAATACTTAATATAAATTTTTTTAGTGTTGAATATATTTATTTACATGTAAATGATGTTATTTTTATGTTTTATATTTTTATTTTTATTTTTGTTATTAATAAATTTATTATATATATGAAATATTTTCTATATTGGTTAACATATATTTATACCAACAATATATTGGTTCATGTTAAAGGTTTTTTATCATCCATAAAAAAGATACAAGTCCAGTTATCTCATAACCAATTACAATCTACTCATTAAATATATAACCAATAGCTATATACCCTATTCATATATATTGAATTGTTACTATAAAATCATATTATTCACTATATTACATCACAAAATTTACTCATAAATTACACATTCTATTCAATTTTGATTTTTTATGTTGACTATATAGCTCGATGAAAATATATTCGTACATTATACAGTGATTTTGGATAGTAATATTTTTATAGGATACTTAAAATACATTTATACCAGGTGTTAATTATTTTTATTATTGATAATTTTATTACATAACTAAATCACATTATAGTAAATTTATATGATGTATTAATTCAACTCTTATTATAAAATAATATAATAAATAATTCTCATGAAACATTTTAGATAAGTTATTTTTTCACAACATATCTTGTGATTCATTATATTTCTATTTATGGTAAAAAAATATAGATTCATTACTGATTTTTTTAAAAGATATATTATGAAAAGGAATATAATTTTTGCTAAAAATGTGTCGTGTTTCCTTCATAATCTATATAATGTTCAACTGTACATCATAAATGTATATTGGAATAGTTCTTGTTCTTTTATCTTTTTAGATAATAAAGGGGATCACAAATTTTGGTGTTTGGTTTTTATATTATGTAGTAAAATATGGTGTTGTGGATGTGTGCTTAAGACTTGTTGTAAGATAATGAGATCCACAAATCAAAGGGTTAAACATAAATTTGTTCTCACATATCATGGAGTGGATAATCATTTTGAAAGGATGTTTCCAACTAACTAATCAAATAATAACAATGTTTCATGAAGATAAAGTTGAGATACCATGCCTTTACGCATTGAGGATCCTTTTTTAGGTCATTATATGGTAAATATAATGATATTAATTGTCACTATAACTATTTTTTTTAAAAAACCAATGTCTCAGTTATATTGAATTACTACTGCTACCTTTAGACATTATATATTATATATGGGTTTGTATGACCACATAAGTGTAGTTATTCAAGACACACTCAACTTTCTCCAATAGAAATAACTTATTATCTATTTTCGTACCATGCACTCCTTATTCAAATACACATGATTAATATTATCCACAAACAATTTCCTAAATAGGATTAACATTAAATTTAAGGAAACTAATAAACATTATTCCATATTTATTGAATAATATAAAAGAACAGGTTGATTACAAGTAATTCCATGTTTTATGATTTTATACCTGCAAGAGATAAACTACAGTTATATATAATAGTAAAAGAAATATTTGAAATCCTCAAATATATATATCATCCTATATTCCTCGTTAATTTATTTTTGTACCATTTTATTGTCATATAATCTTATATTATTTTACATTGTAGCTTAATGTTACTTGCAGCTTACTCTAAAATTCATCTTTTATTCATTACATAGATAATATTATATTCATATCATATCCATATTTTTATATAAAACCTGATTCCAAGGACCACTACACATGGAAGGTAATGTAATTTAATCTCTCCAGATATATGAGGCATATAATATATTCCTATATACCCAAGAAATCATAAAGAAATAGTGATTTTTGTGAGCATCCAACAATCACCTCTCATTGGGATCGCCATCTACATGGCGAGGATGTTTATGATTCACGTGAGATTATTTTGAGTACTATTACTAAGACTCTTATGTCAAGTGAGAGTCTTATATGATATCTAAAAGGTTCAATATCTTTATCCATTGACTAAATTTCTTCTCCCTCTAGACATCCTTGTTTTCAAATTTCTTATATAGTGCTATTTGAGGATCTCAACAAGTCAATAATCATATATAGACAATATTTACTATCACATGGAATGCTTGATCATGTCTAAAATAATACATAACTCTTAGGTTTCACTTATATAATTCCCATTTATTCATATATTCCCTAAATGATTTTATTTAAATATTATATTCATTTAACATTTTGGATTCACACTTAAATAATTGTGCATACTCTTTGGTAAATTTGATACATGAATACTCCATATATATAATTTTATAGGACGTGTTTTTATAATATAGCATTATTTAACTCCAAATTAATATTTTATGGAATGATTATTATTTTTATGTGACGATTGGTTTATTCTTATATAATTTTTTTATTATATAATTTACTCTTATATACCAAAAATAACATTGGTTTTAGCATTTCCATTAATCATGACATGATTATTTTGGAAGGGTCATTTTATTTTGTAATGTCGAAGATGTAATGGATGAGAATTATTATTTGAAAGGAATCTAGGATGAAGATAAGTTAATCTTATGGTTCCCACCATTCCATATCTGTGCCTCAAGGTAAAATGAAAATTGACGGCAAGGAATAGTTATCTTTCAGTATTTTCCAACCTATTTTCATTTGGCCGTATTATTTTAGGATGATATATTGTTTAAATGCTTCTCATTTTGGTTTTTTAGTCATTTTAATTATGTATGTTTCTAAAAATTATCAACTAACCCTTTATGTGGATGCATGTATTTTTTAAATGGAATATAATGAAAAAAATAATATATTTAAACAAATAAATTATTTTCAATAATAAAAAAAATTAGAATTGTTAATTTTAAACTGTTAATATTGAAAACATAAAAATGTTTGGTGACGCTATAAATTTGAACACAAATATATTTTAAAAATGAAGGGAAATGTTTTTTAAAATATTTTTAAATCATAGACCCAAAATTTAACCCAACATTTCTTCAAGTATCAACCACAACACCATCATAATGATTGTTAATAAATAATTGTGTTAATTATTTTATTTATTTTTAGAAAAATAAATTAATTTCCATTAATTATTAAGGATAAAAATTGGAATCTTATTTATTCCATTACATCGAAAATAATATTAGAAAATTTTAATACAGAATATTTTATTATAAATTTTTACCTAAAATATTTTATTTATATTCAAGACTAAATTCTTTATAAATAAAATTCACATTCTCTTCCACTATAAAATTTATATTTTATATAAGAGGCCATAGTTTTCTCAATTTTGATCCAAAATTATTTGAAACATCGATAAAACATGATTTATAAATTCATAAAATTAAACCATTATTATTGATAATAATTCTTATAGGATGATTTTAAAATCCAACATAATTAATCATCAATGGAAAACTTAATATAAAATTTATTTTTTACTTAACAAAATTATTAGCTTAATTGTATCTATAATATTTTAGCAACAATAGTCACATAAGAACTCTATTTCATATTTTTTAGTTTAAATTTACATATAATAAAACCCAAAAATATTGAGGTATACTTTCATGGGGATGTTAGAAACACAATAGAACAACATTAGCATAAGGCATAATATATTTATTCACTCCTAAAAAATGTGATAACAAATAACACTGGCCTTCTATTATAGAATAGTATATGACATGGAAATACAGGAATGAAAAGTGTGATCTATAAATCATAATAAGAAAATATTTTGGGTGAACCCTAATGGATTATAATATATATGGGGTTGAACACTTACAACAAAAACCTACAAAAAATTATCACATATGTTAATATTTAAGAATATAATGAAAATAATGATATCATATGATTATATAAAAATTAAAATGTGGACATGAATGAAAACATTGAATATTTATAATAATTCAATGATTATTATGAAGTCATCATAGTGTAGTATTCATAGCTGATAGACCGTACACTATTCGAGGTATCTAATAAGAAGAAAACAATGACCCAATCCATTCAAGGGATGCATAATTCTTGGCCTACCTATAACATTATAATTTTTATATGATTATGTGTTCCTTGTAAGGTAAACATATATTTGGTGTATATATAAAAAAGGCCTAATATGAAATGGGTTACATATACTTTTTATAGATCATAACAAAATGGCACATCCATAACATTTACTTGAAAAAATGAATTAATGAATAATTTGATGAACATAAGTGAATAAGTAAGTATGTTTCATATAAATTATGTTTTTTTATGTGAAAATATAAAAAGAGGATGGATGAGTCAGTTTGGAAATGATCCCCTATACGTTTGGTTTTATGAAAAAATATATGGACCCTCCAAACAGTGGAAAAGGGTAATATATTCTCTAAAAATAGAAATGAACCGAATTGGGATTCCATAATAATTGTGTTATTATATTATGATTGTGTTCAACTTCCAATTAATATTTGTTACATGATTCTATGGTCTCAATTTTCAATCTGTAACAGTATAAATTATTTTATAATGATACATTAACACACTATGTGTAATATAATGATTTTAATGTCATTATAGAGGATTATATGGTCCTAAAAAGGAATAATTGTTTTAGAGGTAGGGATTATTATAATAGTGTAAAGTGTTTTTTTATTCAGTTTGTTCATTTTGGATGATTCCATAACAAAGATAGATATACATTGTTTTAAAAAACCTAATAACTTTTTATCCATTTAAAATATTAAAAAAACTTAAAAACATTTTTGTTATGTTTTTAGAAACAATATATGAATTTTTGAAAAACATGATTGTGATGGAGAAAACGGTATTTTGTGTTTCATGGAGGCATTAAAAGATCCATAATTCGATTAGTGATTTCATTTTATGATGAATGATTAGGGGATAGATAATGGGAATTTAATTAGTATAACAAAATTAATTAATTGTGACATTTTTATCATATATTTGTATATAGATAATATTTTTGGAAGTAGAACAAGTAAATAATATGAGGTATTTATGTTGGGAACTTTACCTCTTTCTTTGGGTTTTCACACTTATGATACACATTATGGACCCTTGTATTTTCCTTATGATGAGAAAAATTCATCTAGGATACATGAAGGGATGTTGAAATAGACCAGGGAATTGTTTTATTGAGCTAATCAATTGAATAAAATAATAAATGGGTTTGTGATGTGTGGTATGAATAGGGTGTATGAGGGGCTTTTTGGTAAATTATTATAATACATTACTATTTATTAATCTTCTTACACATCATGTAAATTTATACTAATGGTCTTGTGATTAGATAGTAAAGGAGACATTAAATTTTCAAATAACATCTATAAATATCATAATTTCATTCATATAAACTATTACAAAAAGTAGTCTTTATATATTTTATACATAAAATTTTAATATTTCAAAGCTGTATTTTGTTTTTTCATATAAAGTACCAAACAATCACAATAACCATTTTTATTTGGTTATAGTTATAAACATGACATCATTTTTATCAATTTAATATTCTAAATATGTGAAAATTAACTTTTTAATAAACATATTATTTATAAAAAATCATTTTTATTCTAGCACAACAAAAATTCTATTGCATTGAAAAATTATGTAGGTATTTAAAAAATCATTTCAAACATGGTTGAATTTTGGAAATTTTCTCACCTTTTTTTGTAACAATACATCTTCCTTATGTGCCTCCTTAATCATTACACTAATTTATGGGTGTACATTCATTTAAGACAGATAAGATTTCTCCCCTTACATAAAAATTTGCAGATCCATCCTTTGAAAATTCATTATTATTGGATCTTTCATGATCCTCATCATAGATATGCTAATATAGAATTTTAAACTCAAAGCATCTAAATCCTTGTTCGCTTTTCCAGGGTGGTAATGTATTGATAAATTATAATCATTAATCAACACCAGCCATCTTCTTTAGAACATATTCAGCTCATTTTTTGCCAAAATATACTTTAATCTTTTATGATTAGTATAAATATCACACGTTTCACCATAAATATAATGCCTCGATATCATTAATGCCATGATTACTGTAGCTAACTCCAAATCTTGAGTTGGGTAATTTTTTTATTGAATTTTAAACTACTATAAGGAATTAGCTATCACTATATCATTTTAAATGAGAACACATCCTATCCCTGTCTTGGATACATCATTGTAGCTCACAATACTTTCTCCACTACAAGGAAATGTGAGTAAAGGTGCACTGGCTGACCATATTTTTAGCAATTTAAAATTATCTTCACATTCCTACGTCCAAATGAATGTAACTCTATTCGGAGTCAACATGGTTTGTGGATTAGATTATCATAAAAAAAATTCACCCATCATCGATAATATCCTTCCAAACGAAGAAAACTTTTGATCTCAGTTACTGTTGTTGGTCTCGACCATCATTCAATAACATTTGTTTTTGTTGAATCCATAGATACCCTCTCTCTTGGAATTAGGTGAACCAAAAATGAAACTTTCTAAATCAAAAATTCAAACATGGTAAATTTGACATAAATATTATCTTTTTATAGGGATTTCAGAACAATTCCCAATTGATATTTATGTTTTTCATTTCTCTTTGAATATAAAATTATATCAACTATAAAGGTTATCCAAAATTGCTCAAGATAGTACCTAAAAACTATATTCATTAGATCAATGAAGATAGTAGGGGTATTATTAAGAATAAAATCCATCACTATAAATTAATAGTGTCAATACCTTGTATGGAATTTCATCTTTGGTATATCCTTGTTTTGACACTTAATTGATGATATCCTAAACAAACATTAATCTTGGAGAAGTATTGAGCTCTGTGTAGTTGGTCAAATAAGTCATCAATGCGGGGAAGAGAATATTACTTCCTGATATTGATCTTGTTATGTTATTGATAATCAATGAAGAGTCTCATTGATCCAAATTTCTTCTTAATAAATAGAATACGTGCTCCCAGAGGTGATGCATTTGAGTGTATGAATACCTTATCCAGATTCTATTGGAGTTTATTTTTCAATTCCTTCAACTCAACTGGGGCTATTATATAAGGTGTCTTTGAAATGGCCATAGCACATGTAAGAGTTCTGTTGAACACTCAACTTCACGATATGGTGGAATACCTAGAATTTCCTTCATAAAGACATCATAAAACTCCCATACAATGGGAATATTCATAATCATGAGTTTCTCTCAAACCATTTGAGATAAATTGCCTTCTTCTATAGGAAGCAAGAACCATGAGATGGAATAAATTTCAACCGGAAGTTTATATTCATCCTTGTATTGATAGGTGGTCATAGATAGATCTGGAATATGAAATGTAACTTCCCTTAATTGGAAATTGATATGAGATCCATATATTGTAATCCAATCCATGACAATAATCATATCAAATTTCACTATAGGAAGGATCACATGATTTATAGGAAGCACATTCCCATAATCTATAATCAGATATGAAATTATAAACATTTGATGCTATTGTTGTGCCATTAGAAGTTTTCACAGCTAACACAACATGTAGTTCATTAGGTAATAAGACAATACCATTAGAAAATTACTTAAAAATAAAAGAGTGGGTGGATTCAGAAACAAATAAAACAGTTTCTACTTCAGATTGGGTGGTATGTGTACCTTTCACCACCTCATTATCATATTTCACGTTACCGACAGTGATTTCAGGTGACTTTATTTTTTCCATTACCCTTAATTTTTTTGTTGTCGATCATCATGAATAACCCTTGTATTAGGGCATTGATTGTCCAAATACCCCATTTCATTGAACTTGTAACATTGATGTGTATGAGTGCATTCTGCGTATCCTTTTCATTGTTCACACCATTAGACATATTTTTCCAATTACATTGGCATTCAACTTCTTGATGCCTCTATTTTCCACAGCTGATACATTTACAAGTCCCATTAAGACAATTCCATCCATGTTTGTTTCCACACTTTGAGTTTAAGGAAAAACTCATCTTTTTTACAATGTGGTCTTTATGTTTTTTTCTTTTGAGTTCTATTTTTGTCTTCTTATCAAACCCATTTGAATGATGGGTTACTCCAATCACTACGGGAAAAAGGACATTTTGCTAAGGGAATAAATCACGTCTCAAAAAGTACGTCCAAGAGGATATTAGTGACAGGGGTAAGGACTCGTCGCGAATAACCAATTATTTGTGACCAGATTTAGTCTCCTGTCGCAAAATGTTTGGCATGGGTAGCGCGCCAAACCGCGCGAAGGTTATTTGTTACGGTGGGATCCCACCATCGCAAATAGTGTCATAATTGCGATGGGCCCCGTCGCAAATACCGGGCGGTGGTTAATAGCATTTTGTGACGGGATTTTGTCCTGTCGCAAATGGTATGTCGGCATGAACTATTTGCAACGGGACCCGTCGCAAATAACGTTTTAACCGCCGACAACAATTATTGCCGACGTATGTATTTGCGATGTCTCCCGTCACAAAAGATACAATTTGGGATGGGTATCCTGTCGCAAATAATCTAACCAATATATACCCCCATCTGTTTTTCCTTCATTCTTTTCAATTCTTAGATCACGTTTTTTTCTCTGAACTCTGCTTTTAGAGGGAAAATGTTTCTAAGTTATTTTTTTGTTCACGATGAATTTGTGAAGATGTCTACATTAATAGAAAATCAATCTTAATGGTATTTATGTTTCATTTAATTTATTATTTATTTTATTTTTTATGTTAATTATTATTATTGTTGATTTGTTGTAATTAAATTAAATTTACATTGTTTTTTCATGAGTATTTATGTGTACTAATAAATTGAAATTTTTAGTAATAATTTTTAATAATTAGTAGTAATTGATAATTATTAACGATAATTAGTTATGTATGTAATTAATATGTAGTAATTAAAAATAATTTGTAATAAATACTAATAAATACTAATAATTAGTAATAAATATTAATTATTATTAATAAATATTAATAAATAGTAATAATGAGTAATAAATAACAATAATGAGTAATAAATAGTAATAATGAGTAATTAATTGTCATAAATAGTAATAAATTATAATAATTAGTAATAAATTGTAATAATTAGTAAAAAAATTGTAATAATTAGATATAAATTGTAATAATTAGTAATATATTGTAATAATTAGTAATATATTGTAATAATTAGTAATAAATTGTAATAATGAGTTGTAAATAGTAATAATGAGTAGTAAATAATAATAATGAGTAGGAAATAGTAATAAATTGTAGTGAATAGTAATAACTTGAATTAATTATAAATAAATTGTAAAAATTAGAAATAAATTGTAAACATTAGTAAAAAATTGTAATAAATTGTAATATTTATTAATAAATTGTAATAATTACTAATAATGAGTAATAATTTGCAATAATTTGCAATAAAATGTAATAATTAGTAATAAACTGTAATAATTGCTAATAAATTGCAATAATTAGTAATATATATTAATACATACTAATAATTAGTAATAATTTTTAATAATTACTAATAAATACAGATAATTAGTAATAAATACTGATAATTAGTAATAATTAGTAATAATTAGTAATAATTAGTAATAATTAGTAATAATTAGTAACAATTAGTAATAATGTCACGACCCGTCCTCGGGGCCCGTTCCGTGACTACCCCAAGCCCGCCTTCCATAGGCCAGGGGCTGGCGACTAGCACCAAGGCATAAATCCCGAAAAATAGGGAAGGCATTGCCATTGTAAAGAAAACAAGCACCATAGAGTAAACAAGCGGAAAAGTAATCACTAAGTAAAAACTGTAACAAGTTGTGCTGAAAGTAAAAGGGGCCGGAAATACAAGCCCAACTGTAAAGTACAACTGAAGGGAAAAACAGCAACTGAAAAGAAAAGCCGCAGCGTCGAGCCATCTTCTGGAAGTCCCACGTGAAGGGTGAGAACAGATAGCCTCCACAACTCCTCGGTCCAGTCGTCCGCTCTGAGAACGTCCCGCCCAATGGTCCTCCTCCAAGTATCATCCTGCTCCGCAAGCCTCCACCACGATCAGTGTTGTCCGTCGTCTGCAACCAACACAATGAAGTGCGGGCATAGCCCGTGTAGGGGTGAGTATAAGCTACTCAGTAGGGACCCCGAGACCCACGAAGGTCTCCCGAAATCCACAAAGGATAAACCACAATGGAAAGACCCAATCACGAAGTAACAACCGACACTGCTTAGGTATATGCCCATACATATACCTAAGTCATCAATTCTCATTCGGCTCTAACATCTGAGCCCAAGCACAACCCAGTACACACAGGAAAGAAAACAGTAAATCCACACAGGATAGCTCAGCACAATCCAAAGAGGAAAGTAAAACAGAGTTTCAGCTCACACAGGTATATACTTCTTCGAATGACGATAGAGATGATCACTGATCCATCTAATTCATCGGACCCATGAAGGATCGATAGGTACTAACCCCCACAAATACTCACACATGATCGGGCCCACACAGGACCTGTAGGCGCTGGCTCACATAGAACCACTGAGCGCTGACCCACACAGGATCGGATCCACACAGGATCTTTAGCACTGATCCACGTAGGATCACTGAGTGCAGTAGTCGTCGCAGTCCACTAAGGGTCTCTGCACAGTCGTCGTCGTAGTCCAATGAGGATCTCTGCGCAGTCGTCGTCGCATTCCACTGAGGAACTCTGCACAGTCGTCGTCGCAGTCACAACAGCAGTCGCAGCCAGCACTAGGGTTCCCGCACACAGCAAGCTCGTTCGGGAGGGTCCGCTCCCCGAGCCGAGAGGCTGATACATCAACTGACACAATGTCCGAAGTTGATGTATCCAAAAGTTCTGTATTGTCAACCGGAACTCAACTTCGCAGACGGCGCGTCAATCGGATGCCCGGTCTGAGAGTTATTAGCTTTTTCGTCCCAGGGGCCCGGTTGGTTTTTAAGGAAAAACCAACCCGACCATACTCCATCTGCATCCAAACCTCGGGCGGAGTATGCCAAAATATCCGTCTCATTTAGAGGAATTCAACGAAGTCGACGGCACGTCGATCGGACGTCCGAAGGTCAAGATATGAGTGTTTCCGCTCCGATGGCCCGGTTGGTTTCGTGTACGAACCATCCCGGCCGAACTCAAAGTAATCCGAAACCTTGAGTGTGATATACCAAAATGACTGTCTCGATCCAAGGATCGTGTTGCCACTGATGGAATGTCGTTCGAAGGCCCACAGCTCATGTTATGGGAAAAAGACCGAAAACGTTCCGAAGACGGGGGGTCTGGGCCCGGGCCGACCCGACCCGACCCCCCTGGGTCGGCCGAACCTGGTCGACCGGACCCGGTCCGACCCGGCTGGACCCGGTCCAGTCCACCCAGGGCGTGGGCCGGCCCGGCCGGCTGGCCCAGCTCGGTTCGGTCGAGCAGCCGAGCGTGGCAGCCGCGGTGCGCTGCCCCCGCGGGTTGGAAGAGCCGCGGCCCCCGAGGGGCCTTGCTAGAGTGAACGGACGTGGCATAGACGCGTCTCGTGCCTGAGAGCCGGACCCGTGCGGCCGCGGGACCATTGGTCACCGCCGCCTCGGCGGCCCTGTCCGGCGGCGCGCCGGGGCGTCGCAGCCTCTGGCCGCCGGCGTCGCCAGTGGCTTCCACGGGCCACCGGAGTTGCTCCGGTGGTCCGTTTTCTGTCCCGTCTGCGCCGAAACTTTTCCTGGGTCTCGTTCTTCACTGCGGAAACAACGGATCGTCCCTGTGGCATGTTTTTTCATTACCCACCAAATTTGCACATCAACGTAGAACTGCGGAGGGTTGTCGGGCCGTGTTCGTTTGGCCCGCACCCTCCGCATTAGGCGATAACAGTTGGGAGGATTATTCAACACATAGAAAACTTAACCACAACAATTTTAATGAATTAAAATTGTTCTTATGAACCGGGTTCTTCAATTTGAACAGAAACATTCACGGAGTATAAAACATTCAAAAAACCCCCTACCTCGTCAAGTCGTCGCATGTGCGTTCTTCGCGGATTTGATCGTCGCGGGAGGAGGGGACCGTCACTGTGTCCGGCGTTGCGTCGACGAACTCCGAGGACCAAGAAACAATAGATTTAATTATAAATTATTAAATCCATGTTTTGTTATAAACAACAAAGGTGTTTTAAAAGAAACCTGAAATCTCTTACCTCCAACAGTAGGTGATCAGAGATCGGGGCGGGGAAGAACGTCTCGGATGAAGCGTCGTCAATCTCCGAGGGTGATGGAGTTCTTCACGTTCATCGCGTTTTTCGCGTTCTACGCGTTTTCCACGTTCTTCGCGAAGGAGGGTGAAGGCACAAAAATTGTCAAAACCTCTCAACGAGCATTTTTCCAGATGTCGTGCGTTGGTCTTATTTTATTATTATGCCAACATATTTCAAACAGGTTAAGAAACGAATAAATTAATTCATAGAATTAATTCAACGAATAAAACTGCCCAATTAATTCAATGAATAAAACCTCCCAATTAATTGGTGCAGTAAGAAATTATGAAAATGCGTCAGTTGACTTTCATAATGAAGGGTTTTCACGGGTGCGTCACTTAGCGGAAAAGAAACAGTGGGGCTCGTGCGGGCACCACCTCACAAATATCCTACCAAGAGGGTATGATATTTTTGGATAGCACCCTATCCGCATCAACTCATCTTAAGCAGCTTTAAGTGGCTTCAAGTGGCTTCCAAGTGGCTTAAGTGAAATAAAATAAAGTTTGTCAATTTATTTTATTTCTTAACATTAAGCCCAAAAATTAAAAACCACACCCGAGCAAACACAACTCCGGAAGAGGCGTTTCTAAGAAATTACCGGCGCTGCGATTCCATCGGTGTCCTCAGAATTCGATTCTGAGCACCGGTTCAAATGTTAGAAAAACCCGCTGGTCCGTTCACTGAACGTACCCGACCCTAACTTCGGAAAATGATTCCGGGCACACCTGGCCTCGAAATCAGGTGCCGTTAGAAACTGTGTTCTAGTAAAAATCCAAAAAAAATTAAGATAAAAATTTCCTTGATTTTTTAGGGTCTTTACATCACTCCCACCTCAGGGATTTACGTCCCCGTAAAGATACATCATAAACTAGGGAAACAAATGTGGGTACTTGTTTCGGTGCAGATGTGCATCAGGTTACGCTGTTCCGCCAGGACGCGTTCGCGCGTGCACCCGTCGACCCGAGGGGATGGGCGCGCGTGGCTTGTGGTCCCGCAGTCCCGCTTTCCAAGGGCAGGCGGCATTCGTCCCTTATTCAGGGGCGTCTGCTCCTTGATCGAAACCGGGATGATGGGATGTCGGCTCCTCCTTCCGTGGACGTCTCCTCGGAACTCGTTGCCTAATCCGGGTCTCCCTCATAGATTTAAGAATGTTCGTGAATCTCGTTCCCGGCGCCATGTCTCCATGGACACCGTTTAATTACGCTGCTTCCGCCCGGACGCTCCAAGGAGTCTGGTCGGGGGAGCAACCTGCGGTGAGGAGACCGGGTGGCTCTGGGTGTCAGGGGCGTGTCTTAACACTGCGCCTCTACATGTCTGCCTTCCGTCCCTAATAGGGCTTCTCGAAGGCGTGATGGCCTGAGGCATCCTGCGCTTGGCGCGGGGAACCGTGTTACCTGAGGTTTTCTCAGCTTCCCATGTTTAACACGGGTATGCCGCGAGTTTAACGTCCAGCGGGGACGGCATCGGACTGATCAACACGAGAAGTGGATCAGATGACAGAACCCCTTGCGGGGAACCTCCGACGCTGGGGCCAACACATGGGCGGCTTCCCGAGTAAAGTGGAGTGGAATGAAATGGCATGACCCCACCGGGATGTGGCGGCCTGGGTAAGGATCAGGATGGATGACGGCGTGAAGAGCTTGGACCCCGTAGGGGCTTCCTACGTACCGCGTGGTAGCGCGGATCAAAGTCAGCGTAGTTCGGATATACAGTTTAACGTCATGATGGACGTCGGCAAGCCGACTCACGAAGAGATCGAGGCCGCCAGGCGGAGGATTGAACTGAACCACCTCGCACAGAGGGGGATGGAACGGCCGGGTGGATCACAGTTTCACGTCATGCAGGATGTTAGCAAGACGACTCACGAAGAGATCAAGGCGGTGGGGAAGCACAATGGAGATACACACGTGCAGTCCCCCATAGAGGCGGATTCATAGGTGAATCAACGCATGTGTGAACCCGGGAGGGGTCCACTGATGGACGAACCGACGTAAATACGATCGGGACGACCAGGTGGTGGGCTTGAACCTCGGAGAGGCTTCCTACGTACCCTATTTAGAAGACAGGGATCAAAGTCCACGTAGTTCGTTCTGTTTGCGACACTCTACCCCCGTGGGTGAAGGCCACTCCAATCCCGACATCCCTGCAGAGACGAGCGGGTGGGGGCCACATCCAAACCGGGGGGACCCTGCGTGCTGGGCACGAGATCGGGTGATGCGGACGGTTTAACGTCTTGCCGGACGAAGTAAAGTTTAACGTCGTGTGTTGAGGACGAAGCGGACGGTTTAACATCTTTCCGGACGAAGTACAGTTTAACGTCGTGTGTCGAGGACGAAGCGGACGGTTTAACGTCTTTCCGGACAAAGTACAGTTTAACGTCGTGTGTTGAGGACGAAGATGCTTGGCAGTTTAATGTCTTGCAGCGCGGACGAGGATGCTTGGCAGTTTAACGTCATGCAGCTTGGACGTATGCAGTTTAACGTCATGCAGGACGTGGTGCAGTTTAGCGTCATGCAGGACGAATAGCGTACAGTTTAACGTCTTGTAGCTGGGACGAATGCAGTTTAACGTCGTGCGGGACGTTGAAGCCGTTGATAGGCCCGTGTCACTTCGCGCAAGCCTAAGGGGGCTGCACGGGAAGACGACGCACGGTGCGGGCACCCGGGATGAGGGTCATCGGGGGCGACCCTGGCGGTTTGCGCGCAAAAGAGGAGCTTTGCGCGCAATACCGCGGGTCGGCGCGCAAATGGATGGGCTGGCGCGCAATTGGGCCAGCGCTTTGCGCGCGGATGATAGAGATTGCGCGCACCGGGCTTCGGATAGCGCACGGGGGCAACGACTCATTCTTCAATGAATGGCCACTTTGAAAATGGGGGGTGCGTGCAATCGGGCTGGATTGCGCGCACCCGGGGGCAATTGCGCGCAAGAGGCTTCTTTTGCGCGCGAAGGCCTTTGGGTTAAGATTTGTTTCAAAGGAAAGGAGCCAAGGGGTTTGCGCGCGAAGGCGGACCCCAAGGCTTTATTGCGCGAAAGAGAAGAGGTTACCTGAAGATCGGAATTGCGCGCGGAGGGGGTTGGATTGCGCGAACGAGCGATGCTTCGGATTCCGGCAACCTTCAAAACGTCGGGGGTCGCCTTATATTTATAGGTAACCCCTGGCGCGGAATCTGGTTCGCGGGCGCGGAATTCTCCTCGCGGGCGCGGAATCGGGCCCGGCGCGCAAGGGAGTCGCGCGGGGCCACTGGCGCGCAAAATTGCGCGCCGGCCCAGCGCATTGCGCGCATCCCGGGAGGTTTGCGCGTGGCTCATCAACTTTGCGTGCGGGCCTCCAAAATTCCGTGCAAGGCCTACGGGCCCTCCGAAACATGCTTCCGACTCCAAATATGACCTCGCTTTCCGCATCCGGAGCTTTGTTTGGCAACAACGGACTTTTCCGGCGTCTACAGAAGCCCCCCCTCGGAATCTGATCGGCGAGAGGTCGCAACGATCGGGTTCCGAGGGAGACGCTGGAATGCCGAAGTCCTGGGTGGCGCGGGACTGTGGCGCGCAAAAAAGGGCGTCGGGCGCGAAATTTGCTGTCGCGGTCGCGCAAAGCGCTTTCCGCGCAGCGCGGTCAACGGCCTCGCCTATAAATAGGGGCCCTGGGTCCCCCGCACCGTAAACTGGCCTTCCGCGCGATAAGCCTCTAAGCTCTCGTGCGCGAAATTGCCTTTTCCGGCGCGGAATTCGCCCGCTCGTCGCGCAAACCTGTCCGGAATTCGGCCTGCTTTTGCGCGAACACCCGGGGTTTTACGCGACGGACTTCTCGATTGCGCGCCGTCCACTAGGATTGTGCGCCAACTCTCAAAATTCCCTACCAGCCTCGTCTGATCCCGCACGCTTCATCCCTTTACACGCACGACTCCCGGAGCTTCTGAGATGGCCGCGAATCAAGGAAATGAGGGGGATGCTGCCACTCGCAGAGCTGAGATGGCGACGAATGAGGAGGTCTACGGAGCCAAGGAGATTGTTTCCAACAATCAATCCTTGTTCGACTTGATGACGCCGGCCCAGAAGACATATCCACTGTCGGACAACCTGCTGCTCTGGAACTTCGGCATCCTAGATGAGGTTCCGGTGCCGGGGTTCTAGGTTGATGCGCCACGGACCTGGGGGACTCGGGAGGACGAGCTTCTCCGCTATAACATTACCAACAATGGGCATCCTGCCAGGGAGACCAGACACTTGGATGTCTATGTCCTAAACCCGAGGACGCGAACCATCGTCGGAAGTGAGCCTACTGCGGAGAACTCTCCAGCCCTCTACTCGAGCATATATCGCCAAAGTGTCACCGACGACACCAAGGGCTGGCTGAAGGACTGGGACTTGCGGTCTGGGGGAAATTTCACCAGTGAGTGGGCCTGGGCGTTCTGGGTACGCCACACTTGCGATCACTTCACGGAGGAGCTGCGGTACATCGGCCTGTTTGAGGCGGTGTGAACGTCGCAGTTCCACTTCTACCAGCAGTCCGAGCTCGGGCCGGAGCTGTTCACCCGCTGGTCCCCGGATACCAACACCTTCCATCTTCACCATGGGGAGGTCGGCATCGGTCTCTGGGACATCCACTGCATCGGAGGTATCCCGCTGGAGGGTTACCAATACAATGAGTTCCTGCCTCCGAAGAACACCTGGGAAGACAAGTCACAGACTCCCATTCTGACCTGGCATCTGCTTGACCTGGCTACGCAGCGGCTCGGGATCAAGGACTTCCAGAAGGACATAGCCTACAAGGAGTGGTTCGGCCAGTTCTTGGAGCATGACCCGGCGGTCAAGATGCCAGGCAGGGGGAAGCGGTGCCCGACCGCGGCTCAGAGGAGCCGGAACGGGTCGTACTGGCGGGTCCTGGAGACGGGCGACTACCGCTCATGGGGGTACCGCGTCATCGAGGCCCGGGACCCAAATGTCCGGTACGCGGCGTTCCTGGCCGCCTTTCTGAGTGGGTGGCTCCTGCTAGTGCGGGACGCGAGAATGGGCGTCCACCCGACGACACTGGCGATGGCGGGCGCTATGGCCGCCAATAAAAGATACAACCTTGGGGTCCCAGTACTGGCGAAGCTGTATGCCATCCTGGGACGCATCTCACGAGGGGGGTCGCCACGAAGGATCTGTGGGCCCTTTCAATTCTTCCACGGTTGGGTGGCTGCTCACCTCGGTGGGTACACGTTTCCGAACGCCATCATTCCTCCGGGCAACGGCCTGCGACCCTCCCTGCTGAACATCGCGGGGGTCGCTCCGATGACCCTAAATGAGGAGGACGTGAGGATTCGGATTGGCAATCACGCTAATTTCAACTTCAGCCCGTTCCCCACTCCCGTTGGCCAGATGATCGACAATGGGCAGGGTCCGCTGGAGCAGCACGAATACTTCCTGAACATGCGAGGCGGGGTGCTCGTGGCTCAGATCGACAGGAAGGTGAGCTGCGAGCCTTACGTGCCAACCCGGTTCGCCAGGCAGTTCGGGTGCCTTCAACGGATGCCGAAGAGGGTATTCACTGCTGTCCGGGAGGAGACGAACCCTGGCGTCCTTCGCCAGATGTGGCTGATGTTCGCCGCTTTCGGCTCTGGCGATGTCATCACTCTCCCTCCTACCGGGGTTGACGCAGGCTTGGCAACCGAATATGCCAAACACTGGGTCATTGCGTACCCCGAGGGGCTTCTACGGAAGCCAGTTCGGCGGCTCGAGGTCACCCGTGCGGAGACCGGGCGTCAAGGAAGGAGGCGAGGCGCCGCCACACGGGGGAGAACGGAGGCACGCCAAGCAGCGGAGCCGGCGCGAGCAGGGACTTCGGCGGCGGGTACATCGCAGGATGCCGCTACGACCTCGGTGCCCAGAGAGGGGGCGCGTGCGGTGGTCGAAGAGCAGCCCGGGAAGCAGGTAAGGCGTCTGCTCGAACCCTCCCACGATGCAGTCTTCCCGGCGCTGTGGTCGGCCTGGATGACCCTGTGGCAGTCACTGGGGACCGACGTCATCTGGCGAAAGATACTCAGAGAAGGAATCTATCTGCCAGAGGTCGGGCGCCTCCAGATCGCCGACAGGGTGGACATCAACCGGAAGTATGCGTATCTGACGGCCATGGACGAGTACGCGCGCCAACGTGGTCAGCGTGCGGAGCCATCCCTTCTGGTGAAGGTGATGCTCGGTCTAGAACCCGCTCCAGAACAGATGCTGCCGGGAGAAGATGACAGTAACGACTCCGAGGAAGAGGAGGAGACGGGGGAGGATGAAGGCTCCGAGGGAAGGTCCCATCGGGGGAGCCCGCGGGAGAGCGGCGAGGTGGCCGGCTCTGACAATGTTGATGTCACTGAGCTCCTCGAGGTCCGCTTCTATCCCTACTCAACCTGCTTCATCCATTCTCTTATGCAGCTTCTAACCCATTTCTCCACATTTCTCAGGAGCACACGGATGTTGGTCAGGCGTCCTCAGCGAGAGTAGGAGAGGCGCCAGCAGGACAAGGCGGGGGCCAAACACCCATCATTGAACTGACAAGCGCTGACGGGTCCCCTACTGCAATTGTTCCTGCGGCGACCGGGATAGCGGAAGATGACGCTCTGAACTCCCGTAAGTCTCCTTACTTTACTGCTGGTGTCTGCCGTTGATGATCCGTGACTAACCACGGCATGCCCTGCACAATGATCTCAGGACTGGAGGCCCGTCGGGCTACCGAACCCGGGCCATCTACGAGTGGACCGGTGGCAGACATGCCGCCTGCTCCGGAACAGACTTCCCAAACCAAGCCGGCCCCACCAACTACTGATCAGGGGGCTACGGACGTCGGCGGTGCTGCCGTCGGAGAGAGGTCGGGGGCTGACGAGGGTGTCAACGCCGCTGGGGCGGGAGAAGAAGGTCGCCCAGATGTTGGGGAACCTATCCCTCGTGAGGACATCCCAGGGGCGGACCCTGTAGCAGACCTGCTGGCTGCCTTCCCTGCCTACCGGCCTGCCGACCCCAAGGAGATGGATGACTCGGACGCGGAGGCGGTCGAGGAGAGCTGGATAACGCGACGCAGGGGGTGGAAGTTCATCCAGCGCTTCCTCAAGCAAGACCCATCGGAGTGGCTGGGGCGCATGGGATCACTTCAAACCTGGATGCGCTTCCTGTGTGCCGGGGGAGCTGATGCTCAACGCCTCCATCTGACGGTCCGTGATTTCATGGCCGAAAAGATGCGTGAGAGCCGCCGGCGTGCCGACGTCGCACAATGTCGGGACATGTCGGAGAGCACGCGGGCGATCCTCGCGGCGAAGCAGGAAGTCCGGCGTCTCGAAGGGCAGGCGGCAGAGAAGGAGGCCTTCGTCGCAGCGTGTACTGAGCTTGTGGAGCAACTGGCAGCCCAGCTGGTTGACGCCCAGGTACAGCTGACGGAGGCGGGCCAACAGATGGTCACAATTCAAGTCGAGCAGGAGCATGCACAGGCCAGAATCGACGAACTGCGTGCTGCGACCGCCGATGAGGAGAGGGCACGCAGAGAGCGAGAAGTAGCTCTAGAGGCCGCCAGCCAAAGGGTAGCGGCGTTAGAAAGACTTATCCAGCACACTAATCCTTAGGGGCTTTGTTATTGCCACTCCCAGAACATTTGCTTCCGCTACTCAATATTTCAATCCATTTGTATGAACCAATATATTTATCTGCATCTTTTGGCTTAACATGCTCAACCACAAATTGTCTCGCGGGAGCGTTAACCAAGCTTCAGGCATCCGTAATTGGGCCTGGATTGCTAGAGAAAAGAGGGAGGTCATTCCTAGGAAAGGAGACCTCAAACCTAATCAATGTATCATCCCCCCAACTTGTTCCGACACACGAGCGGGACAACGCTAGGGGCGTTGAGATTTTATCCGAACATAGGAAAATGAGAAAGGGTGAATCGCGTGTCCCGAATTCAGAAATCCACAACGGTTGGCCTTCCAGGAAATGCCCAAGACGGCAAGCAGACAATGGATCAATCGACCATACTACTGCAATAGACTGACCGAAGGTCATCATCCATATTGCAGGAGGCGGATCACATGTCAAAAAACATCAATGCCACTTTGGGGGTTCCTTCAGGCACAAGGGTGGAAATCCAGATCAACAGGGCATGCGAAGCGTGGGGCGAAGTGACGATTTGTTCGGATAGAATCCAACGCTCTCAAAATTGCGCCACCGTGGGGAAAGCGTATTAGGCGGATGCATTAATCCGGCCGTGAATCACCCCAATTCTCATACAGAACCTCTTTGACGAGGAAACTGTCGCTTCCCATCATTGGGATGGGGCATCCCGAGCTGAATCGGGGAGAATATCACAACTGCACCACTCTACCCGAAGTCAGGCCAGACGGCCGGCTACGAGGAGGGGCGGGACCTAGCGATCCCTGAGGCTGGACCCGAGTCGGAATGCCCGGGCGTTCCTACGTACTCCATCTGGCTGGAGATCAAGCCACACGTAGTTCTGAATGTGCAGTTTAACGTCATGCAGGACGCAGAACCCCGATTAGGGGAGATCTTAGTTTAAGGTCTTAGAGCTCGGACCATAGGGGTAGATCTTAGTTTAAGGTCTTAGAGCTCGGACCATAATGGTAGATCTTAGTTTAGGGTCTTAGAGCTCGGACCATAAGGGTAGATCTTAGTTTAAGGTCTTAGAGCTCAGACCATAAGGGGAGATCTTAGTTTAAGGTCTTAGAGCTCGGATCATAAGGGTAGATCTTAGATTAAGGTCTTAGAGCTCGGACCATAAGGGGAGATCTTAGTTTAAGGTCTTAGAGCTCGGACCATAAGGGGAGATCTTAGTTTAAGGTCTTAGAGCTCGGACCATAAGGGTAGATCTTAGTTTAAGGTCTTAGAGCTCGGACCATAAGGACCTCAAAGTACGCCACATCGTGGTCCTATCCCCTGGATATGCGAATATGCACTGAGGGATAGTGTCAAGAGTGTCGAGATTTTGCCTGGTCAGAATGGGGGGTGGAAAAACATAATGTGAATCATGCGGCCATTCACTCAAGGACTGGGGGCACCGGCGTAACGATATGGGAGTACTGCCGACCGTGGCAGAAAAGCAGCATCAATATCGCAATAACCGTTGATGGAATGAGGCAGCAAACGAGCATCGACCGCTCAATCGCAGGATTCATATCGATTTGCTGCCCGAGGCCATTGGGGGCACCAGCCCGAGTCGGTGGGAGAGCACTGAGGCATTGTGTCCAAACCGTTCATGGGGGCTCCACCCATGGCGTAGGCGATGGGTCCGAATGAAAGGGAGCATGAAGCTTGAAAATGGAAGGAACCTGACCAAGCTGAACCTGACCCTCCTGGCAATAAACCAGAGTACTCTTGACACCAGTGGACCACTGCAATGGGTCGAGGGACACGCCTTGAGGGTGGCCTGAAGGCGGCGGATTCCCCAGAGAAGGGGGAATCTCTAAGAGGTGGGGGGCTGGACCCGGAGTTTCAAACATCCGGGCGTTCCTACGTATCCCATAAGGATGGGAATCAAGCCACACGTAGTTCTTAAAGCGCGGCACAACACAATCGGGCACCAGCGCGAGGAAGGGTGCGGGTCTGACCCTCGCACATAGAAGAAGCGGTATTTGATATTTCTTGTTTGTCCGTAAAGATGGATGGTTTTTCTTTGTGCAGCGACATGCCTGTGATTAAGGAATCCCTGGCGTCGCCACAATAATCAAGCCATGAAAGGCATTGATGAATGGCGTGGTTATCGACCAGCGCCCAACGTGAGTGTCCCCTGAGGAGAACATCACGATGCAGTGCCGTTTCTCGTCGGGCGGCCAAGACGATCACAGTTTACGGTCGTGTGGTAGGACCAGACAACACAGTTTAAGGCCGTGTGGCTCGGACCATGGAGGAATCCGCTTATCGCGATACGACGGACTCAGCGGAGGTGGTAACATACCCAGCCCTGCGGTCACGCATGATTCCAGGAGAAGGATCCTGGGATAGGGGCCTGCGTATGTCCATCACCCGAGGGGCAGAGATGCTAGCCTCCAGCTATACTGGGCCCAGAACACGATTGTTCGGGAGACTCCTTCCTCCTTATGGGGACGAGGGTCCAGCTATACATGGCCCTTAGGGAGGACATCAGCATATATCCTCGGTGCTCAGATCGTGGGAGCCTCGACAGACACCATCACCCTGGTTGGCCTGCCTAACGTGTAAAGGTGTACTGAAGGTCAGTATGAAGAGAGTGTCGAGATTCCACTACAATGCACAAAGGCGGAGTGTGATGGGGACCGTGCAACCAATGTTCGGAGCCTGAGAGAGCCGACATGGCGATCAAGGATGTTGCTGACGCATTCGCATCACAACATCCGATCGCGTCAGCCTAGAATGGGGCAAGCAAACGAGCATCAACCGCTCAATCGCAGGATTCATATCGATTTGCGGCCCAGGACCCGCTGGTAAATCGACCCGGAGCGGTAGGAGAGCACTGAGGCATCGTACCCAAACCACTAACGGGGATCCCTTTGAGTGAAGGCCCGAACGAGAGGAAGCGCGAGGCCCGACAAGAAACACAGGACTTGTCGGGATTGAATCCGACACCACGGGTCATAGACCGAAGTACCCAAAACATGTTAACAGATCACCGGAAAGGGTCAGAGAACTCATCCTGAGAGCAATCCAAAAGACAGCAGGTCCCCGTGATCAACCAAGAGAAGGGGCTGGACCTGAAACACAAGCGTCCAGGCGGTCCTACGTATCCCATAAGGATGGGAATCAAGCCGTACGTAGTTCTTGAGAGTGCAGTTTAACGTCACGCAGGACGAAAAGAGAAAGGGGGGAGCAGGAGGCATCCCCATATGTGGGGGGCGTACAGCGGGGCGAGCAAACCTACGTGAATGAAGGCATAGCCCGCGTTCACACCATAAGCCGCATACCCAGAGGAAACGGGGCCAAGGGCCCGAGATGGGATGGAAATTCCCGAAGGATGGGGCTGGGCCTGAAACATGAATGTTCAGGCGGTCCTACGTATCCCATAAGGATGGGAATCAAGCCGCACGTAGTTCTTGAGGGGCAGTTTAACGTCATGCAGGACGAAGATGCTTGGCAGTTTAACGTCTTGCAGCGCGGACGAGGTACAGTTTAACGTCGTGTTGGACGAATGCTAAACAGTTTAACGTCTTGTTGCCTGGACGAGGTACAGTTTAACGTCATGTTGGACGAATGATGCTTGGCAGTTTAACGTCTTGTCGCGCGGACGATATGCTGGGCAGTTTAACGTCGTGCAGCTTGGACGTGGTACACTCAGACAAAGTACTGCTTGAGGAACCTAGCATTGGTGGGAGGAGTGACACCCTCACCATCCATAGTCGCTAGGGAGTACGCGCCATTGGGATAAACTTTGTGGACGATAAGAGGTCCCTCCCACTTGGGCTCCAACTTGGGCGGCTTCCTGCCGGGGATCATCGGTGCTCTCAGGGCTAGCACTAGGTCACCCTACAGGAAGGAGCGGAGGCGAACCTTCTTATTGAAAGCTCGAGCCATTCTGCTTTGATGCCTCTCCAAGTTGTGCAAGGCGCGAAGTCTATTCTCATCCAGTGCTTCCAACTCGACTAGACGGGCTTCAACAGCTCTGTCCGGCGCTTGCTGGTCGTAGACCGCAGTGTGCAAGGACGGTAACTGGATCTCGATGGGCAGGACGGCCTCAGATCCATACACCAGGGAATAAGGGGTCATCTGGGTGAAATTGCGAGTCGTCGTCCGATAAGCCCAGAGGGTGTTGGGGAGCTTGTCCGGCCAACTCTTCTTGTTCTGACCAACCATCTTTTGCAGAATGTTAGAGAGGGTTTTGTTAAACGCCTCGATCTGTCCATTCGCCTGCGCATGATAGCGAGATGTATGGTTCGAGCGAATGTTGTACTTGGCGTACAACTTCTTCAACTCGGCTGCTCGGAAATTGGCTCCGTTATCCGTGAGGATAGCGTGAGGCACTCCAAATCGATGAATGATGTTGGTGGTCACGAAGTCAGCGATCGAACAGGATTTGACCTATCTGAGCGGAATCGCCTCTGCCCATTTGGACAAGAAGTCCGTGGCGGTCAGAATGAACCGGCACTGGCGAGCCATCGCCGGCGGGTAAGGTCCCACAACATCCATCCCCCAGACTGCAAATGGCCAAGAATACCTGGTGGTATGGAGAGGCTCCGGCGGCCGATGCACAAAGTTCGCATGAACCTGGCACGCATGGCACCTCCTGGCGTACTCGATGCAGTCATGGATCATGGAGGGCTAGAAGTACCCCAACCTCCGAATCTGGTGGGACAGCTTCGGCCCTGTCTGATGGGCACCGCATGAACCAGCATGAACCTCTTGTATGACTCGTGGGATCTCAACTCCCTGAAGGCAATAGAGGAGGACACCATCAAATCCGCGTCTGTAGAGGATTTGCTCCAGGTCGGGACTGCTCTGGAGGACAAACTGCGATGCGCGGCGTCGAACCCGCTCGCGCTCGGCCCGATCCGGCGGGAGAATGCCATGTTGGAGGTACTCAACCAAAGGCTCCCTCCAATCAGTGGCTGATTCGACTTCCATGTCTGGGGTACTCGGGGCTCCGGGCATAGGGGCAATCGTGGTGAGATTACTTACCGACGGGCCGCGATCTCCCTCCGGGATAACGGGAGAGATGAGCCTGCGGTGCATCACGCGGACGATCAGGTTGTCCTGTTCAGGATCTGCAAGTGACGCAGCAAGGCTGGCCAAAGCATCTGCTCGACCGTTCTGCGACCGGGGAATATGGACAATTTCTGGCCGAGAAGGGAACCTGGCCATCAGAAGGAGGGTGCACTCCAATAATGGCACAAGTTCCGGCTTCCTGACAACATAGTCGCCATTGATCTGCTTAACAACTAGCTTGGAGTCCCCTTTCACACACAGATGGGGCACGTCGATCTCGAGAGCCAACTCGAGGTCGGTGATGAGGGCATGGTATTCCGTCTCATTGTTGGTACAGCCTTCTGACAACAGGAAAGAGTATGGCTGTACGGCTTGCTCCGGGGTGATGAAGACGATACCCAAGCCCACTCTGTTGAGCTTAGGATTATCAAGTCTTCTACCGGTGGGGCTCCGGGAGGCACCGTCAAAGTGCATCTGCCAGCATGGACCGGCTCGATCGACCGAGAGAATGGCCTCATCAGGAAAGCCTAGATCCAGCGGCTGATCCGCGGAGGTTGGGTGAGCAGCTAGAAAGTCTGCCAATGCTTTCCCTTTGATGGCCTTCTGAGACACATACCTGATGTCGAACTTCTGGAGAATCACAGACCACCGCGCTAGACGGCCAGTCAACATAGGCCGGCTCAGGATATATTTCAACGGGTCTACCCGAGAAACCAACTGTACCTCATGGTGCTGCAAGTAGTGCCGTAATTTCTGCATGGCAAATACGAGCGCCAGGCAGCTCTTCTCGACGGGAGAATACCTGACTTCCGCATCGAGGAGCATGCGACTGAGGTAATAGAGGCTATTCTCTGTTCCCTCATTGTTCTTCTGGGCGAGAAGGGCGCCAAGGGACCGTTCCAGGGCGGTCACATAAAGGACCAGCGGCTTCCCGGATACAGGCGGCATCAGAACCGGAGGTTGCAGCAGGTACTGCTTGATTTCATCGAATGCGGTCTGACACTCTTTATCCCATACATAGGTGGCACCTTTCTTCATGAGCCGAGAAAAGGGCTTACACTTGCCGGCCAGATTCGCGATGAATCGGCGTATATAGGCTAAGTGGCCTTGGAACCCTTGCAGTTCCCGGATGTTACCTGGGGGAGGCATCTGGCTAATCGCCCTGATCTTCTCTGGGTCAATCTCAATACCCCGGTATCTTACCACAAATCCAAGGAACTTTCCGGAGGTGACCCCGAAGGCACACTTCAACGGGTTCATCTTCAGGCAGCGAGACCGGAGGAAGCCGAACACTTTCTCAAGATCTTTGAGATGGTCGTGACGCTGGCGCGATTTGACTACCAAGTCGTCGACGTAGCATTCCACCAGTGTGCCGAGGATGGGCTTGAATATGCGGTGCATCACCCGTTGATAGGTGGCACCTGCATTCTTCAGGCCGAAGGGCATGACCCGGTAACAAAAGGTACCTTGGGGGGCCCTGAAGGCAGTGAACTCCTCATCCTCAAGGGCCATCCGGATTTGGTTGTATCCGGAGTATCCATCCATAAAGGAGAGGGCTTGGAACCCTGTCGTGGCATCAATCAACAGCTCTGTCACTAGAAGGGGAAAATCATCCTTCGGACAGTGGCGGTTGAGATCGCGGAAGTCGATGCAGACTCTGATCTGCCCGTTATTCTTTCGGACCGGCACAATGATGGCCAGCCATTTGGGGTACTGGACTTCCCTCACGAAGTTGGCTTTGATAAGCTTGTCAACTTCGGCCTCAACCATGGCACCGTGGAATGGGTGCATCTTCCTGGGAGGCTGCTTGAACCCGCGATGGTTCGCCGGGAGACCAAGGCGGTGGACGGCTACCTGAGGATCTAGCCCCGGCATCTCGTCATAGCCCCAAGCGAACACATCACGGTGCTGCCTGAGAAAGTCCAAGTACTGCTGCTGCTCCTCAGAGGGCATGGCGGCACTGACCAATGTGGGTCTCGGATCTGCTTCGGTTCCAAGGTTCACTTGTACTAACTCATCGACCGTGGCGGAGACGCCCTCCTCAAAGGCTAGGGGTGCGTCTTCCACGTCCTCTCCACTCGGGGAGGGATCGTCCACGGGAGAGACTATGTTGGAAACTGCATTGGGGCTACCAGATCCTGCTGGGCCACTGGTGCTGGCATGGGTGGTCGCGGTCATCTCATCAGGAGACTCACAGGCTGCCGAGACCACGGCTACGTCCAACTGTTGAATCGAGAGGACGTAAGCGTCATCCAAGCTTGCCCAGGGATCACTTCCAACAGCGACAGGCTCGACCTCACCTGCCAGGATCTGCTTATCCTTGCTCTTGTAATAGTCCGCGTCCAGATAATGGGCTTCACATGAGGCAAAAGGAGAGGCATCTCCCTGAAGCACGCCCACTCGACCGTTAAGGGAGTATTTGAGGCATTGGTGGTATGACGAGGGAACCGCCGCATGAAGGTGGATCCAGGGCCTGCCCATCAATGCGTTGTACGCAGTGTCTTGAGAGACTACCCTGAATTCGGTGTTGGCAACCAAGTCACCGAACTGGGTCTTCAAGCGTATCTTGCCGACCGGAGTTTGCTCGGTGCGGTCGTACCCCTGGATCCTGAGATCGGAGGGAATCAAGTCATCCTCAGACAACCCCAATCTCCGGAGCGTCCGAGTTGGAATCAGGTTAATCCCGGACCTCGTGTCGACAAGACAACGTCGGACTTCAAGGCCATTGAACTGGCCGGTAACATACAGCGGACGAATGTGCCCCTGTATAGGAGGGTCTTCATCCTTACCAGAAAACGAGATAACTGCCTGGCATTCGGCGTCCTCAATCGTTTCGGCGTGAAAGGCCTCTGCAGCCGCAACCTCTGTCTCAAACTGGAGGGGGCTTTTCAGGGCTTCAGCGAGTGCCTCGTTCATCTCAGAAGACATGCGCAGAGCCTCAAGGATGGAGAGTCTCACTGGGATGTCAGCCAAGTGCTTCAGGACATCATACTTTTTGGCCAAGCGCGAGCCCCTGGTTGCAGGAGGATGCTTTGCGGTTGGAGGCATGACGGGCCTTGCCGGTTGGACCGGCGGTCGACTGGTGCTTGGCGCATCTCGTTGTTCATTGGTTGAAGCCCAGGAAATGGTCACCGTACTGGGGTCAGGAGGCCGGGATGGACTCGTCGCAGGGCGAAGCTGATCACGACGCGGCTGAGGCGGTTCTGCCTGGTCCCATACCACAAACAGTGGCGGAGGCGAATCCGTCATCCCCGGATGGGGGGGCTGCGCACGCTGAGCTCGATCTTGAGCATGCTGCCTAGTCTTAGTGGCGTGCACGGCCTGGCTGGAGGTACCAACTGCTGTGCCCCGGCGACTCCTGTTGTTACGGCTCCTCCGATGGTGGCGACAACCGGGGAAACTAGGGAGGTCCACCTGGTTCTCTTCAACGTCGGGAACCGAAAAGGGATTTACCAGCTCGACGGTATTAACCGAAGCGTACCCAACACTGTCATCGGACGAATCATCCACCACTGGGCGGATCCGAGGAGGGATCCCCATCTCCGGGGGCATGAAATCGCTGAGAGTGCGGGATAGTGGTGGAACTGGCGGGGCGTGCTCTTCCTTCTTGTGCCGCCGCCGTTTGCTCTTCTTGGAAGAGGCAGGCTGGGACGACGATGCCGAAGCAGAACCCGCAGATTCTGGGGGCTCATGCTGATTCAAGCGCGCACGGATGATTCCATGGGCGCGAATGATCGTCTTGTGGGCCATCCAGTTATTATACTTCTGGGATCCGCGGTCGGAGACCAGCTTCCATTCGTCCTCATTGCCGCTATCGTCATCTGATCCCACGAACACGCCCACCACTTGTGCCGGAGCTGGGCCCAACCTGATTACATTGTTGTTAATATGGTCTTGGAGCCAATCCTTAAACACATAGCACCGCTGGATGGTGTGCCACAGGGCCCGATGGTAGGGGCAGTAGCGGGGGTTATCCGTGAGATGTGCCTCCTCTGGCCTCCAGCACTCAGGCAGTCGCACAATCCTCTGCTCCAGGGCGCTCCGAAAATAACCGGGGACCTTATCCTCGTGGAATGAGTAAGTCAGGTATCGCGGGCCCCTGGGAGCGTGGTCTTGACGAGGGGCTGGAGGGGCATGCCAAGGAGGTGGAACCTGATTATCTCGCCTGGGTTGCGGCGGTACATTACGCGGAGGGGCCGGCCGGTTCTGAGGCTGCCGCTGCTGGGCCGGGAACTGAGCCCGTGGAGGCGGATTCCTGTGAGGCTGTGGAGCTGGCCTCACCGGCAGCAGCTCCAACGGCCTGGGAGCCTCTATCTGGGAAACAGCAGCGGGCTCAGCCCTACTGGCTCTCCTTGCAGGAATCATAGGAGGCAGCGGGTGTGCCTGACTGGCCTGTTACAGGGCTTCCTCAAGACGTTGAGCTTTGTCTGAGAAGTCCCTGAACCCTCCGGGGTAATTCTGAGTGATCAGGGAAGGGACCAGCTCGGTCTTGAAGTTCCCGACGCACATTGTCAGCAACTGCTCCTGAGTCAATGGAATGTCAAGGGAATACGTGAGACCCTTCCATCGGGCGACTAAGTCCGCGACTCGCTCGTCAGGCCTCTGCTTGCACTTGAAGAGGTCTGCGATACTCATCTTCCGGGTCGTGGAACTGAACTGGTAGAGGAATTGTCTACGAAGGTCCTCCCAGCTAGTTATCGACCCGACGGGGAGCTGGCTGTACCAGACAAATGCTGGCCCTTCCAGTGTCTGGACAAAGCAGCGAAGCTTAGCGGCCTTTTGCTGCGCCGGAGTCCCCAACATAGGCCCTCACCTCGAGTTGAAATGGGCCAAATGCTGTAGCGGATCTCCAGTCCCGTTGAAGGGGTCGAAAGTGGGATTCCCGAATCCCGGAGGCGCCGGCATGTCATCCACCCATGCTGGGTATGGCTTGCCGTCCGGTGGGATTGCCACTTGCCGAGTCTCCAGGGCTTCCAAGCGGGCGATGAGTTCCGCCATCGGATCGTCCGGACATGGGTTCCAGTCCTGGCGAGGATCTCTAACCACGAGCGCATTGCACGGCCCTTCAATCGGGTCGTCAACCGGGTCGTCGAACTCGGAAGCTCGTGGGATGGTGGGCGGAGCGGCCCTTGGGGCAGCGGGAGGAATCCGAGCGGGGTCTCTCAGGTAGTCACGCCGCTCGGGAGGGTGCGGCGAAACATACCGCGCCCTCTTTCCATATGCGATGGCCTCTCTCTTGTCGGCGAACACGGCATAATCACGGCTGCCCGGGAGAGCCTCATCGAGGGGTGGTTGTTCCTGTCCCTACGGTCCTGGCCTAGGATCACCGTAGTCAGGCCGCCGTTCTGCAGCGCGCTCGGCAAGGAGCTGGTCAACCAGCTTCTTATGCTCGGCGAGTTGTTGACGTAGCGTAGCCTTCTCGGGATCCTCGTCCACCCTCTGCATGGAGGTGGATGGGTCGGCGGGCTTTATAGCCCCGCCGTGCTCTTTACCTTTGCTGACGTTTCGGCTCAACGTCAGTGCTTCAGTGGGTGCGGGGAGTCCCAGGAGGTTCCTCTGATGACGAGTAACTCTCACCGATGGATCCAACGACGGCTTTTCTTCGGGGGAAGAGCCCCCGTCGAGAAGTTCCAAGTCGTTCCCCTCTCCCGACAGGTCAGCCATATTGACCGTTTTCGTCCCTGTGGATATACCCTCAGGGCCACCCAGTGAATCGGGCTGTCGGCGAATCGCACTGAAGCGTAGGGCAGCGTACTGCCCCCATCCACAGATATACACGTGGGGAGTGGCTTCCTCGATAACCTTGCGGAGTACTTGAAAACACGCAACGCATCGTTGTTGGAGGGCCTCGTGGTGCCCAAATGACCCGGGGTGCCGAACCGCGGGGAGCGTGTCCAGGTCAATTTGACGGAACTGCTCACCAATATCCTCCAGGTGCACTTGACTCCCGGGATATGGCATTTGTAGGCGGTGAAGATGGGAGTGAGTCTCCCGGAGAGTTCGGCGGAAGCATTCGAACTCATCCGGGGTGAGCGATTCGGGTGCATCAAAGTCCGGTCCTGCGACTGGCCAAAACTTCTCGGGGAAGTGGCCCTCTGCAAGGACGGTCCAGAAGCTCCACGACTCAAACTCGGGACCCAGGTCTCATCGGTCTTCTTCAGCGACTGGGAATGTACGGGGAACCGGCAGTGGTGCCGAGGCGGGCCGCCGGGCCGACGGGCTGGCCAGCGGTGAATACGGCAAGCAGGCCGATTGGGCTCCATATCCCGGGCCGCCCTCTGAGGGTGGCGGTGCCCCAGCTACCACATCACGATAGGACGGGCCGGCGAGCGAACATCCTGCCATAGCGTCGGTGCTCGCCGAGGGTGCACTAGATCGTGGTTCGACCGTAGGTCCCCAGAAAAAGTCTCTGGCTTCTCCGATCGAGGCAGAAGGCGCTTCCAGAGGGGCCGGGTACCAACCGCAAGTTTGATCCTTGGGGGTCTACCAGGCCCTTGCTACTCCGGATATACCTTCGGAGAGAAGCGGGGATCATATCGATCTCGCTCTCGGGAAGTACGAGGCTGACGTGCCGCATTCCTACCCCTGCCCCTGACTGGCGGGATTGGGGGGAGGGCTCTATCACCGAATCATACTCCGCCTCTGTATCAGAGAAACGAACCGGTCGGATCTCTGTCTGGAATTCCGTAACGTTCTTCCCTCGTCGTCGACGCCTCGTCTTCCTGCCCCTGGGTGGTTCTTCGGGGCATGGCTGATCCCTATCCTGGCGTCCTCCGGCCGCACTGGTGCTGGGGCCAAGAGGACTAGAAACCAAGGTGCGAGGAGCACCGGGATAGATATCAAAGGGGACGCGGGGAGAGATGCTTCTGGGCAGGCCTCCGGGCCGGGATCGGAAGGCGGGGTGACCCATGCCTCTTGGATCGGCCACACGGAGTAGACCCTGTTGGTGAATAGCGCTACCGTGAGGTGGTCCGCGGTGGCTATTGTCTGTACCAACAACCGGGAGAGTCAACCCAACCTGCCTATGGGGCGGTCGGGGCCTCGATCCAGGTCGGGCATAGAAGTGCCCCCGCTCAGGATGCGCAGGGGCCTGGTAACTGGAGCCAGCAGTGGCTTGAGCCAACGCGGCCGCTGTTGCTAGGACCCCAAGGTGGGCATCCTCTTCCGCTCGTGCCCGACGTTGGCGTCGAGACAGACGAGTCGGGAATGAGCGGCGCGGGCAGGTGGAGAGCCTGTTCCTCGACTTGAGGGGCCTGGCGGCGGTGTCGCCGTGGCCTGGCGGGAGCCCTTATCGTGGATCCCTGGAGCGGATCTCGGATAGGGTAGTCCCGGGCATCTTCCACTTCATCCGCATAGGGGAAGGAGTTGTCGGAGCGCTCCGGGGATAAGCTCCCAAAGCGGTTGGACGTCGAGGTAGGCAGCGGTGCCTCCCTGCGCGGCCCTCAGGGGCGGCGTTGGCGGCGAGGTGTAGCTCCCTCGAGGTCTAGGCGAGCCATGTCCCTGGTGGGGATGACTCCCTCTTCCTCATATCTTCGCACCATGTTGTTGATCACCCTTCTTTGGATGACCTCCGAGGGGGAGAGAGGGCGTGGTTGCCCCGCAGCTGCGGCTGCTGGGACGGCTGTGGAACGGGCGGGACCGCGCGGAGTAGCCGCGTCGGTGTTTCACCTACCCCTGCGCCAGTGGGCGGGTGGCGATCAGGCACTGGATTGGGCGAACTGATTTCTGAAAGCAGGGAGAAAAACCCATTAACACTAACAGGAAAAGGAATCGACAACCAACCATTAGTGCCACGACGCCTTCCGTGGGGGGGACCCAGGCCCTCGACATCGTGAGACGGAGTGCCCGATTTCCCTTCCCCAGCCCCTGGCGGGTAAAACTGAATGCTCGGTCGAGAAGCATGCTGGTCTTCCAACACCTCTGAAAGCCATCAGTCTTCGTATTGAGGAGAAGAGATTCACGTCGGGTTCACCATTTTTCTGTTTCGGTGCGGATGTGCGTCGGGTTACGCTGTTCCGCCAGGACGCGTTCGCGCGTGCACCCGTCGACCCGAGGGGATGGGCGCGCGTGGCTTGTGGTCCCGCAGTCCCACTTTCCAAGGGCGGGCAGCATTCGTCCCTTATTCAGGGGCGTCTGCTCCTTGATCAAAACCGGGATGATGGGATGTCGGCTCCTCCTTCCGTGGACGTCTCCTCGGAACTCGTCGCCTAATCCGGGTCTCCCTCATAGATTTAAGAATGTTCGTGAATCTCGTTCCCGGCGCCATGTCTCCATGGACACCGGTTAATTACGCTGCTTCCGCCCGGACGCTCCAAGGAGTCTGGTCGGGGCAGCAACCTGCGGTGAGGAGACCGGGTGGCTCTGGGTGTCGGGGGCGTGTCTTAACACTGCGCCTCTGCATGTCTGCCTTCCGTCCCTAATAGGGCTTCTCGAAGGCGTGATGGCCTGAGGCATCCTGCACTTGGCGCGGGGAACCGTGTTACCTGAGGTTTTCCTCAGCTTCCCATGTTTAACACGGGGTATGCCGCGAGTTTAACGTCCAGCGGGGACGGCATCAGACTGATCAACACGAGAAGTGGATCAGATGACAGAACCCCTTGCGGGGAACCTCCGACGCTGGGGCCAGCACATGGGCGGCTTCCCGAGTGAAGTGGAGTGGAATGAAATGGAATGACCCCACCGGGATGTGGCGTCCCAGGTAAGGATCAGGATGGATGACGGCGTGAAGAGATTGGACCCCGTAGGGGCTTCCTACATACCGCGCGGTAGCGCGGATCAAAGTCAGCGTAGTTCGGATATACAGTTTAACGTCATGCTGGATGTCGGCAAGCCGACTCACGAAGAGATCGAGGCCGCCGGGCGGAGGATTGAACCGAACCACCTCGCACGGAGGGGGTTGGAACGGCCGGGTGGATCACAGTTTCACGTCATGCTGGACGTTGGCAAGCCGACTCACGAAGAGATCGAGGCGGTGGGGAAGCACAATGGAGATACACACGTGCAGTCCCCCCACAGAGGCGGATTCATAGGTGAATCAACGCAAGTGTGAACCCGGGAGGGGTCCACTGATGGACGAACCGACGTAAATACGACCGGGACGACCAGGTGGCGGGCTTGAACCTCGGAGAGGCTTCCTACGTACCCTGTTTAGAAGACAGGGATCAAAGTCCACGTAGTTCGTTCTGTTTGCGACACTCTACCCCCGTGGGCGAAGGCCACTCCAATCCCGACATCCCTGCAGAGACGAGCAGGTGGGGGCCACATCCAAACCGGGGGGACCCTGCATGCGGGGCACGGGATCGGGTGATGCGGACGGTTTAACGTCTTGCCGGACGGAGTACAGTTTAACGTCGTGTGTTGAGGATGAAGGGGACGGTTTAACGTCTTGCCGGACGAAGTACAGTTTAACGTCGTGTGTCGAGGACGAAGCGGACAGTTTAACGTCTTGCCGGACGAAGTACAGTTTAACGTCGTGTGTTGAGGACGAAGATGCTTGGCAGTTTAACGTCTTGCAGCGCGGACGAGGATGCTTGGCAGTTTAACATCATGCAGCTTGGACGTATGCAGTTTAATGTCATGCAGGACGTGGTGCAGTTTAGCGTCATGCCGGACGAATAGCGTACAGTTTAACGTCTTGTAGCTGGGACGAATGCAGTTTAACGTCGTGCGGGACGTTGAAGAGGCCGATAGGCCCATGTCACTTCGCGCAAGCCTAAGGGGGCTGCACGGGAAGACGACGCACGGTGCGGGCACCCGGGATGAGGGTCATCGGGGGCGACCCTGGCGGTTTGCGCGCAAAATAGGAGCTTTGCGCGCAATACCGCGGGTCGGCGCGCAAATGGACGGGCTGGCGCGCAATTGGTCCAGCGCTTTGCGTGCAGATGATAGAGATTGCGCGCACCGGGCTTCGGATAGCGCACGGGGGAAACGGCTCATTCTTAAATGAATGACCACTTTGAAAATGGGGGGTGCGCGCAATCGGGCTGGATTGCGCGCACCCGGGGGCAATTGCGCGCAAGAGGCTTCTTTTGCGCGTGAAGGCCTTTGGGTTAAGATTTGTTTCAAAGGAAAGGAGCCAAGGGGTTTTGCGCGCGAAGGCGGACCCCAAGGCTTTATTGTGCGAAAGAGAAGAGGTTACCTGAAGAACGGCATTGCGCGCGGAGGGGGTTGGATTGCGCGAACGAGCGACACTTCGGATTCCAGAAACCTTCAAAATGTCGGGGGTCGCCTTATATTTATAGGCAACCCCTGGCGCAGAATCTGGTTCGAGGGCGCGGAATTCTCCTCGCGGGCGCAGAATCGGGCCCGGCGCGCAAGGGAGTCGCGCGGGCCACTGGCGCGCAAAATTGCGCGCCGGCCCAGCGCATTGCGCGCATCCCGGGAGGTTTGCGCGTGGCTCATCAACTTTGCGCGCGGGCCTCCAAAATTCCGTGCAAGGCCTCCGGGCCCTCCGAAACATGCATCCGACTGCAAATATGACCTCGCTTTCCGCATCCGAAGCTTTGTTTGGCAACAACGGACTTTTCCGGCGTCTACAGTACTGAGCACGCATCTGAGCCTCCCGCTCTCAAGTTCTCTCATAGAGGTTCCCGTGCTGCCATCTGATGCGCACAAGAGGAATCGATCGTCCACATAGGACACGCTCTTGTCGATCCTCGATCTCCACCAGGACCTCCGAAAAAGTCACCCCATCATCAACGTCCAGCTCCCATAGTCAATGATATGAATCGGGTCGTGCACGTATCTCCTCAGCTGATATACGTGGAAGACGTCGTGCACCCAGTGCAACTGAGGTGGTAGAGCCATGCGATAATCCACCACTCAAATCTTGCTGAGGACCTGGAAGGGTCCGATGAAGCGTGGAGACAACTTGCCGCCTCGGCCAAATCTCCGTAATCCACGTCGAGGTGAGACACGCAAGAAGACGTGGTCGCTATCCTCGAACTCTAGTGGCCTCCACCTCCTGTCAGCATAAGACTTATGCTGGCTCTGAGCTGTCCTCATCCAATCCTGGATGACCTGGACCTTCTCTGTTGTGGCCCGGACCATCTCTGGTCCCACAAGTGCTGACTCCCCAGGGTCTGTCCAGCACAAAGGAGATCTGCATGGTCTGTCGTACAACGCCTCGTATGGTGCCATCCCGATGGAGGAGTGGTAGCTGTTGTTTTACGCAAACTCCACCAAGGGTAGGTGATCCTCCCAGCTGCGACCAAAGTCGAGGACACATGCGCAGAGCATGCCCTCAAGAGTCTGAATGGTCCTCTCCGTCTGACAATCCGTCTAAGGGTGAAAGGTGCTGCATAGACGTAGCCACGTCCTGAACGCCTCCTGCAACCCCTTCCAAAGCTGGGAAGTAAAGAGAGCATCTCGATCGGAGATGATAGATGATGGCACTCCGTGAAGCCGTACAATCTCCTGAACGTAGAGACGCCCCAAGATCTCCACTGAGTCCTACTCTCGGATGGGTAAGAAGTGTGCCGACTTGGTGAGTCGGTCAACAATCACCCTAATGTAGTCGTGACCTTTGGAAGTGCGTGTAAGTCCAGTCACGATGTCCATAGATATCCTGTCCCACTTCCACTCCAGGACCTCCAAGGGATGTATCATGCCTGCTGGTAACTGATGCTCTGCCTTCACCTGCTGGCAGGTGAGGCATCGTGAAACAAACTCTGCCACAACCTTCTTCATGCCCGGCAACCAGTGCTGTCGTCTGAGGTCCTGGTACATCTTCGCCACTCCAGGATGTACCTCCAAAGGGGAAGTGTGAAACTATCTCAGCACCTCCTCCCGTAAAGCAACTGGTACCAAGGTATGTCCTCTGAAAAGGACGTCGTGATCTACTCTAAGGGAGAAACCATCAGGTGCCTGATGGTCAGAAAAGACTATAAAGCGCTCGCCCATCAGATAGTGTCACCAAGTCTTCAGGGCGAAGACCACTACTGCTAACTCCAGGTCATGGGTAGCGTAGTTCTGCTCATGCGGCCTCAACTGATGTGATCCATATGTGAAAACTTCCCGATCCTGCATCAGGACACATCCGAGTCCGGTCTCTAATGCATCGTAGTAGACTACGTACCCTACTCCCTCCTCAGGAAACCTCAAGATAGGTGTGCTGGTCAATCTCTGTCTCAGCTCCGGGAAGCTCTGCTGACATCTGTCTGACCACACAAAGGGTTTACCCTTCTTCGTCAAAGCTGAGAGTGGTGTCGCAACTCTGGAGAAGTCTGGCACAAATCTCTGATAGTATCCAGCTAGTCCCAAGAAACTCCGCACATCCTTCATGCTCATGGGTGGCTCCCAATCTAGCACTTCTTCGATCTTCGTGGAATCCACCGCAACTCCCGCCATAGAAATGACGTGCCCCAATAAGTGGATCTCACGTAACCAGAACTGGCACTTTGAGAGCTTTCCATAAATCGGGTGCTCTCGGAGTGTGTCTAGTACAACCCGCAAGTGGTAGGCGTGCTCCTCCTCCGTGGCCGAGTATACCAAAATGTTGTCGATGAAGACCACGACAAATCGATCGAGGTATGGCTGGAGGATCCTGTTCATGAGGCTCATGAACACTGCTGGAGTGTTGGTTACGCCGAAAGGCATAACCAAGAACTCATAGTGTCCATACCGACACCTGAAGGCCGTCTTCTACACGTCCTCGTCTCGAACTCTGATCTGATGATAGCCTGACCTGAGGTCTATCTTAGAGAACCACTGTGCTCCCTTGAGCTGATCGAAGAGGTCATCAATTCTCGGTACCAGATATTTTTTCCTCACTGTCACCTGGTTCAGGCGACGCTAGTCGACACACAGTCGTAAGCTCCCGTCTGCCTTCTTCACAAACAATATCGGGGATGCCCAGGGTGAAACACTGGGTCAGATGAACCCCTTGCCCTGCAAGTCCTCCAACTATACCCGCAACTCTCAATGCTCAGTGGGGGCCATCCGATACGTTGGAGTGGATATCGGGGATGTCACGGGGTATAGATCAATATAAAAGTCTACCTCTCTACAAGGAGGTATCCCGGGAACGTAATCGGGAAAGACGTCCACGTACTAATCCACCAGTGCAGGAAAACTAGGACTTCACACGTCAACTGCTCCAAGGATGAGGCAAGACAACTAATGAGTGACGGGTTGTCCTATCCTCTGCGTGAGTCCATCCTGTGATGCTAAGGCTCCCTTCTCGCCGGTGAAGGTGAACCTGCTCCCGTCGGTGCGCACACATCGCACCTTGTGCCTAATACAGTCAATCTGAACATGGACCGTAGATAACAAATCCATGCCCAAAATGATCTCGTGAGGCCTCGACACCGCTACAAGAAGATCCCAGCTAACGCTCTCGCCTCCTAGAGTAAGCTCACACTGTCGGCACCAGTGCATAATCATCGAGTCTACTCCTGTAGGAGTCTCTATCCGTAAGGATCGAGCCAACGGCTCTGTCGGAATCTCTGAGCTCCGAACAAGGGCAGCGGCTATGAAAGAGTGACTCGCTCATGTGTCTATAAGAACTACAACCAGGATGGAATAGACACAGATCATACCTCGAATCATCTCTGGTGCGCCGTGGTCGTAGGCCTCCGCTGCCTGGAGCGGTGCCTGTCTCTGCCGGCCAGCTCCCTGTGGTCGGGGCGGACCTCCTGGTGGTGGTGGTGGCAGAGCCTCAAAGCGTCTCCCACCACCTGCTGCTCGGCCAGCTCCTCTGCCTCGTCCGCCTCCTCCCTGCGGACCGCCATGGTCGACCCTCTTCCTCTTCCTGGGTAGCCCCTCCACCGTCTGCTGCTCCTCGGCACGGCGGGTCGGGCAGTCACGAGCCATGTGGCCCTGCCCTCCTCATGCGTAGCACTGCCTGCCTCTGGAAATACTGGCTCTGCGCTGTGTGCCCTGAACTGCTGAGCCAATGTCCCAAGGTAATCTTTCGGAAGGTCTGGTCTGCCTGGAACCTTGAGTCATCCATCGGCTACCTACGGCCGAAGACTCCGCTACCTGCCGCCCTGCGGTAGGTTTCGTTGTGGACTCAGCCAGAAAGCTCTCGATCAGAAGGGCTCTCTCCAGCACTCCTGCCTGAGTCGGAATGATGAGGGAGATCAGAGTTGCCCTGATCTCGTGTCTCAAACCCTGCTCAAAGGTCCGGGCCCGGATGAACGGGTCCCGTACTGTATCTGTCGAGTAGCGAGAAAGATCGGTAAACCTCACCGCGTACTGGGAGACCGTCAAGCTGCCCTGCCGCAGCTGAAGAAGCTCCTGGATGCGCACCGCACAGTGGGTGGTTGGGACGAAATCTGAGCGGAAGAGGCTCTCGAAGTCTGTCCATAGAAGAGATGCCTCATCGTGCACCTGGAGCATCAAGCTCCACCATCGGCCCGCTGCTATGTGATGTAGGCTCGCCGTGAGGATCACCATGAGGTCTGCTGGTGTCCTCAATAGCCTGAAAACTCGTACGACCGCCTCCAGCCAGTCCTCGGCTGCCTGGGGGTCCGTCTCCCCATGAAACCTGGGTGGTCGCTGGCGCTGGAACTCGTGCAGAGCTCCGAGGCGACGTGCATCGTCAGCGGTCGTGGCGGGGAGCATCGGTAGCTCGGCGGGTAGAGATATCGCCGGTGCCTCTTCCGTCAAAGGGCCCTGTACCGAGGCCTCGTCGCTCTGCAGGCTGTCGTCGCACTCTACTCTCAGGATCCTAGCTAGCTGCCATCGTGGGTCCATCCTGAAAAGGAAAAAAGTGTGCCACGGTCAGAACAGTATACCTGGTGAGCTGATACAAAGTAATCACAAAGAAAACATGAAACACACATGCAATCAATGTTTTCGTGCATTAAGTCGAAAATCAGAAGTCAGGGTCCTAGTGTACGGATACATCGGCCACTGCACCAACACTGGGCTCCCTGGACTGATAACCAAACCCAATACGCTAAACACTATTGCTTCACATAGAAGAAAAATCAGAGTCTGCGGTAGAACCGACCACCTCTGATACCAATTTGTCACGACCCATCCTCGGGGCATGTGCCATGACTACCCCAAGCCCGCCTTCCATAGGCCAGTGGATGGCGAGTAGCACCAAGGCGTAAATCCCGAAAAAAGGGAAGGAATTACCATTGTAAAGAAAACAAGCACCACAGAGTAAACAAGCAGAAATGTAAACACTAAGTAAAAACTGTAACAAGCTGTGCTGAAAGTAAAAGGGGCCGAAAATACAATCCCAACTGTAAAGTACAACTGAAGGGAAAAACAGCAACTGAAAAGAAAAGCCGCAGCGTCGAGCCGTCCTCTGGAAGTCCCACGTGAAGGGTGAGCATGAATAGCCTCCATAGCTCCTTGGTCCAGCCGTCCGCTCTGAGAACGTCCCGCCTAGTGGTCCACCTCCAGGTACCGTCCTGCTCCGCAAGCCTCCACCACGATCAGTGTTGTCCGTCGTCTGCAACCAACACAATGAAGTGCGGGCATAGCCCGTGCATGGGTGAGTATAAGCAACTCAGTAGGGACCCCGAGACCCCCGAAGGTCTCCCGAAATCCACAAAAGGTAAACCGCAAAGGAAAGACCCAATAACGATGTAACAACTGACACGGCTTAGGTATATGCCCATACATATACCTAAGTCATCAATTCCTGTTCGGCTCCAACATCCGAGCCCAAGCACAACCCAGTCCACACAGGAAAGAAAACGTAAACCCATCCAGGATAGCACAACACAATCCATGAAGGAGAGAAAAAGTAATCCACATGGGATAGATCAACACAATCCACAAAGGAGAGTAAACAGTAAATCCACACAGGATAGCTCAGCACAATCCACAGAGGAAAGTAAAACAGAGTTTCAGCTCACAGAGGTATACTTCTTCAAATGACGATAGAGATGATCACTGATCCATCTAAGTCATCGGGCCCACGATGGATCGATAGGTACTAACCCCCGCAAAGACCCACACAGAATCGGGACCACACAAGACCTGTAGGCGCTGGCTCACACAGAACCGTTGAGCGCTAACCCACATAGGATCAGATCCACACAGGATCTGTAGCACTGATCCACGTAGAATCGCTGAGTGCAGTAGTCATCGCAGTCCACTAATTATCTCTGCACAGTCAGCGTTGCAGTCCACTGAGAATCTCTTCACAGTCGTCGTCGCAGTCCACTGAGGATCTCTGCACAGTCGTCGCCGCAGTCTAATCAGCAGTCGCAGCCAGCACTAGGGTTCCCACACACAACAAGCTCGTTCGGGAGGGTCTGCTCCCCGAGCCGAGAGGCTGATACATCAACTGACACAAAGTTTGAAGTTGATGTATCCAAAAGTTCTGTATCGTCAACAGGAACTCAACGTCGCAGACGGCGCGTCAATCGGACGTCCGATCGGAGAATTATTGGTTTTTTTGTCCCAGGGGCCCGGTTGGTTTTTAAGGAAAAACCAACCCGACCGTACTCCACCTGCGTCCAAACCTCGGGTGGAGTATGCCAAAAGATCCATCTCACTTAGAGTAATTCAGCGATGTCGACGGAACGTCGATCGGACGTCCGAAGCTCATGATATGAGTGTTTCCGCTCCGAAGGCCCGGTTGGATTCGTGTACGTACCATCCCGACCGAACTCAATGTAATCCGAAACCTTGAGTGCGATATACCAAAACGACCATCTCGATCCAAGGATCGTGTTGCCTCTAACTACGTGTCGTTCGGAGGCATGTATCTCATGTTACGGGAAAAAGAACGAAAACGGTCCTAAGAAGGGGGGTCTGGGCCCGGGGCGACCCGGCCCGACCCCCCCTGGGTCGGCAGAACCGGGTCGACCCGACCCGGTCCGACCTAGCTGGACCCAGTCCGGTCCGGCCAGGGCGCGACCCGGCTCGGCTCGGCCGAGCATGGAAGCCGTGGGGCGCTGCCCCCAAGGGTTGGAAGAGTCGCGGCCCTCGAGGGGTCGTGCTGGAGTCAACGGATGCGGCATAGCCGCGTCCCGTGCGTGAGACCCGGACCCGCGCGGCCACGGGTCCGCTAGCCGCCGCCGCCGCGGCTTCGGCCGTGGCGGCGCGCCTAGGCAGTGCTGCATCCCGTCCCCGGTGCCGCCGCCGGTGGCTTCCGCGGGCCCCCGGAGTTGCTCCGGTGGTCCGTTTTCCTTCCCGTCTGCACCAAAACTCCTCCCGGGTCCCGTTTTTCACTGCAGAAACAACAGATCGTCCCTGCGTCATGTTTTGTCGTCGTCCGCCAAATCTACACATCAACGAAGAACTGCGGACGGTTGTCGGGCCGTGTTCGTTTGGCCCGCACCCTCCGCATTAGGCGATAACAGTTGGGAGGAATATTCAACACATAGAAAACTTAACCACACCAATTTTAATGAATTAAAATTGTTCTTATGAACCGGGTTCTTCAATTTGAACGGAAACATTCACGGAGTATAAAACATTCAAAAAAAACCCCTACCTCGTCAAGTCATCGCACGCGCATTCTTCGCGGATTTGATCGTCGCGGGAGGAGGGGATCGTCGCGTCGTCGCGGTGTCCAGCGTTGCGTCGACGAACTCCGAGGACCAAGAAACAACAGATTTAATTATAAATAATTAAATCCTTGTTTTGTTATAAACCGCAAAGGAGTTTTAAAAGAAACCCAAAATCTCTTACCTCCAGCAGTAGGTGATCAGAGAATGGGGCGGGGAAGAACGTCTCGTATTAATCGTCGTCAATCTCCTAGGGTGACGACGCTATTCACGTTCTTCGCGTTCTTCGCGTTCTTCATGTCCTTTGCGTTTTCGCATTCTTCGCATTCTTCACGAAGGAGGGTGAAGGCACAAAACTTGTCAAAACCTCTCAACGAGCATTTTTTCAGATGTCGTGTGTTGGTCTTATTTTATTATTACGCCAACGGATTTCAAACAGGTTAATAAATGAATAAATTAATTCATAGAATTAATTCAACGAATAAAACCACCCAATTAATTCAACGAATAAAACGGCCCAATTAATTGGTGTGTTAAGAAATTAAGAAAATGCATCAGTTGACTTTCATAATGACTGGTTTTCGCGGGTGCGTTACTTAGCGGAAAAGAAACAGTGCGGCTCGTGCAGGCCCACCTCACAAATATCCTACCAAGAGGGTAGGATATTTTTGGATAGCACCCTATCCGCATCAACTCATCTTAAGTAGCTTTAAGTGACTTTAATTGTCTTCCAAGTGGCTTAAGTGAAATAAAATAAATTTTGTCAATTTATTTTATTTCTTAACTTTAAGCCCAAAAATTAAAAACCTCACCCGAAAACGCAACTCCGGAAGAGGCGTTTCTAAGAAATTACTGGCACTGCGATTCCATCGGTGCCCTCAGAATTCGATTCCGAGCACCGGTTCAAAAGTTAGAAAAACCTGCTCGTCCGTTCACTGAATGTACCCGAGCCTAACTTCGGAAAATGATTCCGGGCACACCGGGCCTCGGAATCAGGTGCCGTCAGAAACTGCGTTCTTGTAAAAATCCAAAGAAAATTAAGAAAAAAATTTCCTTGATTTTTTCGGGTCTTTACAAATAATTTGTACTATTTTGCAATGATTAGTAATAATTAGTAATAGTTAGTAATAAGTAGTAATAATTAGTAATAAATTGTAATAATTAGTTATAAATACTAATAATTAGTAATAATTGGTAACACATAGTAATAATTAGTAATGATTTGTAATATTTATTAATAAATACTAATAATTAGAAATAAATTGTAGTAATTAGTAATAAATACTAATAATTAGAACTAAATAATAATAATTACTAATAAATTTTAATAATTAGTAATAATTAGTAATATTCATTAATAAATTATAATAATTTGTAATAATTTGTAATATTTTGTAATAAATACAGATAATTGGTAATAAATATAGATAATTAGTAATAATTAGTAATAATTATTAATAATTATTAATAATTACTAATAAATTGTAATAATTAGTAATAAATTGTAATAATTAGTAATAAATTGTAATAATTTGTAATAATTTGTAATAATTAGTAATAATTAGTAATAATTAGTAATAATTAGTAATAATTAGTAATAATTAGTAATAATTACTAATAATTGGTAATAAATTGTAATAGTTACTAATAATTACTAATAATGTAAAGACCCGCAAATTTCAAGGAATTTTTTTTTTAATTTCCTTTGGAATTTTACAAGAGCACAGCTTTAGACGGCACCTAATTCCGAGGCCCGGTGTGCCCGGAATCATTTTCCGAAGTTTGGCTCGGGTACGTTCAGTGAACAGACGAGCGGGTTTTTCTATCTTTTGAACCGGTGCCCGGAATCGAATTCTGAGGGCACCGATGAAATCGCAGCGCCGGTTTTTGCTTAGAAACGCCTCTTCCGGAGTTGCGTTTGCTCAGACGGGGTTTTTAAATTTTGGGGCTTTAAGTCAGAAATAAAATAAAATTTGTGCGACAACTTTATTTTATTTCACTTAAGCTACTTGGAAGCCACTTGAACTGAGTTAAATCGGATAGGGTGCTATCCAGAAATATCCTACCCCTTGTTAGGATATTTTTGAGGTGGGGCCCGCACGAGCCCCGCCGTTTCTTCCGCTAAGTAACGCACCCGCGAAAACCCGTCAAAGTAACTGAAAAGTCAACCGGCGCGTTTTCTTTAATTCTTAACAGACCATTTAATTGGGCGGTTTATTTCGTGAATTAAATGGGCTGTTTCATTCGTTGAATTAATTCAACGAATTTAATGGGTCGTTACTTACGCGTTTGCGTTCGTTGGCGAATTAATAAAATAGACAAACTTGTCTATTTTGGAGGATTGCTATCGTTGTGCAAATTCTCTGAGCCTCCACCCTCCTCGCGAAGAACACGAAGAACGCGAAGAACGCCGGCGACCGGAATTCGACGACGCACACCGTGATCTGCGACGTCGACGAGCTCTACCCGCGACGTTCTTCGGCGACACCTCTTCTTCCGCGGCCGATCCTCGTTCGGCAACTAAGGTGAGAAACAGATCGTTTAATTCTCCCTTTTAATTTCAATAACAACGGATTTAATTAATTAAATCTGTTTGTTCTAGATCCGGAGATCGTCGGCGCGACGCTTTTCCCGCGGTGCGACGAACGTCTCTTCCGCGACGACGCGACGATCCCCTCCTTCCGCGACGAGCGATTCCGCGACGACCTCACGTCCGACGGCGACATCGAGGTAGGGATTTTATTTTTCTTGGTGATTCGTTCCCATGATCTAATTCTTTTTAATTAAAGAACCAAACTTGAAAAATTTTATTTTTGGATAAAATTGTGGCTGCCTTAATCCCTCCCGATGATTTTATGACTAACGCGGAGGGTGCGGGTCTAACGAACAAGACCCGGCAACCCTCCGCCGATCCTTTTGTTGTGCGGATTTGGCAGACGACGACGAACCGTGCGACAGGGGCGATCCGTTGATTCCGCAGTGAAGATCGGCCCCCGGGAGGAGCAACGGCGTAGACGGGAGAAGAATCGGGCCACCGGAGCAACTCCGGCGGCCCGCGGAAGGCGGCAGCGGCGCGGGTCGCCGGCGCGGCGGCGCCGGCGACCGGAGGCGGCGGCGCCCGGCGCGCCACCGGAGGATCCGCCGTGGCTCGGCCGCGGTGGCGGAGAACCGCCGGACCGCGTCCGCGGTCCGGCCACCCAGCACGCGGCCCGCGCGGGCCGCCTTCCTCCAAGCCGCGGGTCAAACCCGCGGCGGTTTTCTTCGTCCGCTCGGCCGAAGCCGAGCCGGCCGGTCCGGTCGGCCGGGCCGGGTCCCCCCGGTTCGGGTCGACCCCGTTCGGCCGACCCAGGGGTTGTTCGGGCCGGGTCGCCCCGGGCCCAGAACCCCCGTTTTCGGGCCCTCTTCGGTCTTTTGCCCATATCTTAGGCCTGGGACCTCCGATTGACGAACCGTCAGCGGCTACGCGATCCTTGGATCGATACGGTCGTTTCGGTATATTACACTCAAGGTTTCGGAAGACTTTGGGTTCGTCCGGGTTGGTTCGTACACGAAACCAACCGGGCCCTCGGAGCGGAAACGCTCATAACTTGAGCTACGGACGTCCGATCGACGTACCGTCAGCTGTGGTAGTTTCCTCTAAGTGAGACGGAACTTTTGGCATACTCCGCCCGAGGATCGGACACAGGCAGAGTACGGTCGGGTTGGTTTTGCCAAAAAACCAACCGGGCCCCTGGGGCGAAAATGCCAATAACTCTCAGACCGGGCGTCCGATTGACGCGCCGTCTGTTGCGTTGAGATCCTGTTGTCGATACGGAACTTTTGGATACATCAACTTCGGACTACGTGTCAGTTGATGTATCCGCCTCTCGGATCGTGGAGCGGACCCTCCTAAACGAGCTCGCTGTGTGCGGGAACCCTAGCGATGGCTGTGACTTCGACGACAAAGCAGAGATCCTCCGTGGACTGCGACGACGGCAGAGCAGAGATCCTCCGTGGACTGCGACGACGGCAGAGCAGAGATCCTTCGTGGACTGCGGCGACGACTGTGCAGAGATCCTCAGTGGACTGCGTCCACTACTGCTCTCAGCGATCCTATGTGGATCAGTGCTACAGAACCTGTGTGGGCCCGATCCTGTGTGGGTCCTTACTACCGGTTCTGTGTGAGCCATTGCCTACAGGTTCTGTGTGAGCCCGATCCTGTGTGGGTCTTTTGCGGGGGTTAGTACCTATCGATCCTTCGTGGGTCCGATGACTTAGATGGATCAGTGATCATCTTTGACGTCATCTGAAAAAGTATACCTGGTTGAGCTGAATCTTATGTTACTCTCCTTTGTGGATTGTGTCGAACTATCCTTTGTGGATTTACTGTTTACTCTCCTTTGTGGATTTGAGTCTTGCTTTCCTGCGTGGATTGAGTTGTTCGTGAGCTCGTGAGCAGAGCTAGAATTGGGGACTTAGGTATATGTATGGGCATATACCTAAGTCGAGTCAGATGTTACTTCGTGATTGCATCTTTCTTTTGTGCTATATCCTTTGTGGATTTCGGGAGACTTTCGGGGGTCTCGGGGTCCTTACTGAGTAGCTTATACTCACCCCTGCACGGGATATGCCCGCACCTCGTTGTGTTGGATGCAGACGACAGACAGCGCTGATCACGGTTGGGGCGTGGAGCAGGACGGTACCTGGAGGTGGACCACTGGGCGGGATGTGCTTGGAGCGGACGTGGGACCCGAGGAGCCTGGAGGCTATCTGTACCCACCCTTCAGGTGGGATCGCCAGTGGACGACACGAGGCCGCCGTCTTTTCTTCAATTGCTGTTCTTTACCTTTTCAGTTGTACTTTCATTTGGGCTTGAATTCCGGCCCCCTTTACTTTTCTGCACTTGGTAGTTACTTTCCGTTTGCTGACTCTGTGGCGGTTGTTACTTATAAAGGCAATGCCTTCCCTGTTTACCGGGATTTTACGCCTTGGTGCTAGTCGCCAGCCCCTGGCCTATGGAAGGCGGGCTTGGGGTAGTCACGGCACGGGCCCCGAGGTCGGGTCGTGACAAATTGGTATCAGAGGTGGTCGGTTCTACCGCAGACTCTGATCGTCTTTTCATTCTATATGAAGCAATAGTGTTTAGTGTATTGAGTGTGGTTATCAGTTCAGGGAGCCCAGTGTTGGGGCGGCGGCCGACGTATCCGTACACCAGGACCCTGACTCCTGATTTCCGACTTAATGCATGAAAACATTGATTGCGTGTGTGTTTCAAGTTTTCTTTGTGATTACTTGTGTCAGCTCACCGGGTATACTGATCTGCTTCATGAAAGTCTCAAGTTTTCCTTGTGATTACTTGTTCCAGCTCACCAGGTATACTGTTCTGACTGTGGTGCTCTTGTTCTCCTTTTGAGGATGGCCCCGCGACGACAGCCAGCTAGGGTTCTGAGTGTAGGGCGCGACGACAGCCCACCGAGCGACGAGGCCTCGGTGCAGGGCCCTTTGCCAGCAGTGGCACCGGCGGTAGCTTTACCCGCCGAGCCACCGATGCTACCAGTACCAGACGCTGACGATGCACGTCGCCTCAGGGCACTGCATGAGTTTCAGAGCCAGTGACCGCCCAGGTTTCACGGTGAGGCGGACCCCCAGGCCGCCGAGGACTGGCTAGAGGCGGTGGTACGGATCTTTAGGCTAGTGAGGACACCAGCGGATCTCATGGTGATTCCCGCGGTGAGCCTCCTGTAGGCGGCGGCAGGACGATGGTGGAGCTTGATGCTCCAGGTTCACGATGAGGCATCCTTTCTCTCGACGGACTTCGAGAGCTTCTTCCGCTCTGAGTTCGTCCCGGCCACCCTCCGAGCGGTACGCATCCAGGAGCTTCTCCAGCTGCGCCAGGGCAGCATGACGGTCGCTCAGTACGCGGCGAGGTTCACTGACCTATCTCGCTACTCGACCGACATGGTACGGGACCCCTTCTTCCGGGCCCGGACCTTTGAGCAGTGCTTGCGACAGGAGATTCGGGCGTCGTTGATCTCCCTCAGCATTCCGACAAAGGCGGGAGTGTTAAAGCGAGCCCTCCTGATCGAGAGCTTCCTGGCAGAGCCTTCTTCAGCGGCGAGACCTAGCACAGGGCGGCAGGTAGCTGAGTCTTCGGCAGCAGGTAGTCGACGGATGACTCTCGGGTCCAGGCAGACCAGACCCCCATGCAGACGGCCTCAGGACACCGGCTCAGCAGTGCGGGGCACACAGCGGAGTGCCAGCCTTCCGAGAGGCAGGCTGTGCTACTCCTGCGGCGGGCAGGGTCACATGGCTCGTGACTGCCCGACTCGCCGACCAGAGGAGCAGCAGACGGTGGAGGGGCCACCCAGGCAGAGGCAGAGGGTCGACCGTGGCGGTCCGCAGGGAGGAGGCGGACGAGGCAGAGGAGCTGGCCGAGCAGCGGGTGGTGGGCGACGCTTCCAGGCTCTACCCCCACCACCACCAGGAGGGCCACCTCGACCACAGGGAGCTGGCGGACAGGGACAAGCCCAGCTCCAGGCAGTGGAGGCCTACGACCCCGACATGCCAGAGATGATTCGAGGTACGATCTGTGTCTATTCCACCATTGCTGCAGTACTTATAGACACAGGAGCGAGTCACTCTTTCATAGCCTCTGCCCTTGTTCGGAGCTCGGAGATTCCGACTGAGCCGTTGGCTCGATCCTTACGGCTAGAGACTCCTACGAGAGCAGACTCGACGATTACGCACTGGTGCCGGCAGTGTGAGCTTACTCTAGGAGGCGAGAGCTTCGGCTGGGATCTCCTTGTAGCGGCGTCGAGGCCTTACGACGTCATCTTGGGCATGGATTGGCTATCCACGGTTCATGCCCACATCGACTGTTTTAGGCACAAGGTGCGATGTGTTTGCACCGACGGGAGCAGGTTTACCTTCACCGGCGAGAAGGGAACCTTTGCAGCGCAGGATGGACTTCCGCGGAGGAGAGTGCAGCCCATCTCTCATCAGTTGGCTAGCCTCATCCTAGGAGCAGTGGACGTGCGGAGTCTAGTTTTTCCTGCAGTGGTGGACCAGTACGTGGACGTCTTTCCCGACGACGTTCCAGGGCTACCTCCTCGTAGAGAGGTAGACTTTTACATCGACTTGTACCCCGGGACAGCCCTGATATCTACTCCAGCATATCGGATGGCCCCCGCCGAGCTTCAAGAGCTGCGGGTACAGTTGGAGGACTTGCAGAGCAAGGGGTTTATCCGACCCAGTGTTTCACCCTAGGCTTCCCCGATTTTGTTCGCCAACAAGGCGGACGGGAGCTTGCGACTGTGTGTCGACTATCGTCGCCTAAACCAGGTGACAGTGAGAAACAAGTATCCGCTGCCACGGATTGATGACCTCTTTGATCAGCTCAAGGGAGCGCGGTGGTTCTCGAAGATAGACCTCCGGTCAGGCTATCATCAGCTCAGAGTTCGAGACGAGGACGTGCAGAAGACGGCCTTCAGGTGTCGGTATGGCCATTATGAGTTCTTGGTTATGCCATTCGGCGTAACCAATGCTCCAGCAGTGTTCATGAGCCTCATGAACAGGATCTTCTAGCCATACCTCGACCGATTTGTCGTGGTCTTCATTGACGACATTTTGGTATACTCGACGACTGAGGAGGAGCATGCCTACCACCTGCGAGTTGTGCTAGACACACTCCGAGAGCACCAGCTTTATGGCAAGCTCTCAAAGTGCCAGTTCTGGTTACGTGAGGTCCATTTCTTGGGGCACGTCATCTCTGAGGAGGGAGTTGCAGTGGATCCCGCAAAGATCGAGGCAGTGCTAGCTTGGGAGCCACCCAGGAGCGTGACGGAGGTGCGGAGCTTCTTGGGCCTAGCCGGATACTATCGGAGATTCGTGCCAGACTTCTCCAGAGTTGTGGCACCACTCTCATCTTTGACAAAGAAGGGGAAACCCTTTGTGTGGTCAGACAGATGTCAGCAGAGCTTCCAGGAGCTGAGACAGAGATTGACCAACGCACCTATCTTGAGGTTGCCTGAGGAGGGAGTTGGATACGTAGTTTACTGCGATGCATCAGGGACTGGACTCGGGTGCGTCCTAATGCAGGAGCGGGCCGTGATCGCCTACAGATCACGTCAGTTGAGGCCGCATGAGCATAACTACGCCACTCATGACCTGGAGTTAGCAGCAGTGGTCTTCGCTCTGAAGACTTGGCGGCACTATCTGATGGGAGAGAGCTTCACAGTCTTTTCTGACCACTAGAGTCTCAGGTATATCTTCTCTCAGAAGGACCTGAACCTGAGACAGTGGAGATGGCTTGAGTTCCTCCAGGACTATGACTTTGAGATAGTCTATACTCCTGGGAAGGGGAACGTGGTAGCCGATGCCCTCAGCAGGAGGAAGGGCATTCAGCTACTTGAGGAGGCGACGGAGCAGCTAGCCTCCTTACAGATATCCTTCGTGGATTGAGACGGAGCAACCTTTCTTCAGTCCCTCACAGTCTCTCCTCCACTTCTACAGCGGGTCAGAGAGGCTCAGCGTGGGGACGCTGACTGTGAGACCCGGCGTGCACTGATATCCTCAGGTCAGGCACCTGATGGTTTCTCCCTTGGAGCAGAGCACGACATCCTTTTCAGAGGACGTACCTTCGTACCAGTCACTTTACGAGAGGAGGTGCTGAGAGAGTTTCACACTTCTCCTTTGGCGGTGCATCCCGGAGTGGCGAAGATGTACCAGGATCTCAGATGATAACACTGGTGGCCGGGCATGAAGAAAGCTGTGGCAGAGTTCGTTTCGCGATGCCTCACCTGCCAGCAGGTGAAGGCAGAGCATCAGGTACCAGCAGGCTTGGTACAGCCCGTGGAGGTCCCGGAGTGGAAGTGGGATGGCATATCTATGGACTTCGTGACTGGACTTCCACACACTTCCAGAGGTCACGACTCCATTTGGGTGATTGTTGACCGACTCACCAAGTCGGCACACTTCTTACCCATCAGAGAGCAGGGCTCAGTGGAGAGCTTGGGACGTCTTTACGTCCAGGATATCGTACGGCTTCACGGTGTGCCATCGTCTATCGTCTCCGATCGAGATGCTCGTTTCACTTCCCGGCTATGGAAGGAGTTGCAGGAGGCGTTCGGGACGCGGCTCCATCTGAGCACAGCCTTCCACCCTCAGACGGATGGTCAGACGGAGAGGACCATACAGACACTCGAGGACATGCTCCGTGCATGTGTTCTCGACTTTGGTCGCAGCTGGGAGGACCACCTACCCTTGGTGGAGTTCGCGTACAACAACAGCTACCACTCCACCATCGGGATGGCACCATACGAGGCATTGTACGGCATACCCTGCAGATCACCGTTGTGCTGGATAGACCCTGGGGAGTCAGCACTCGTGGGACCAGAGATGGTCCGAGCCATGACAGAGAAGGTCCAGATCATCCAGGAGAGGATGAGGACAGCTCAGATCCGGCAGAAGTCATATGCTGACAGGAGGCGGAGGCCACTAGAGTTCGAGGATGGCAACCACGTCTTTTTGCGTGTCTCACCTCGACGTGGTTTACGGATATTTGGCCGTGGCAGAAAGTTGTCTCCACGCTTCATCGGGCCTTTCCAAGTCCTCAGCAGGATAGGAGAGGTGGCTTATCGCCTGGCTCTACCACCTCAGTTGCACCGGGTGCACGACGTCTTTCACGTGTCTCAGCTGAGGAGATACGTGCACGACCCGACGCACATCATCGACTTTGGGGAGCTGGACGTGGACGATGGGGTGACTTTTGCGGAGGTCCCAGTGGAGATCGAGGATCGACAGGAGAGGGTCCTACGTGGGCGGTCGATTCCTCTTGTGTGTGTCAGATGGCAGCACGGGAACCTCCAGGATATCACTTGGGAGCGGGAGGCTCAGATGCGTGCTCAGTACCCCCATTTGTTCCCCTAGTTTTTGATTTATCTTTACGGGGACGTAAAGCCCTGAGGTGGGAGGAATGTAAAGACCCGCAAATTTCAAGGAATTTTTTTTCCTTAATTTTCTTTGGAATTTTACAAGAGCGCAGCTTCAGACGGCACCTGATTCCGAGGCCCGGTGTACCCGGAATCATTTTCCGAAGTTTGGCTCGGGTACGTTCAGTGAACGGACGAGCGGGTTTTTCTATCTTTTGAACCGGTGCCCGGAATCGAATTCTGAGGGCACCGATGAAATCGCAGCGCCGGTTTTTGCTTAGAAACGCCTCTTCCGGAGTTGCGTTTTCTCAGACGTGGTTTTTAAATTTTGGGGCTTTAAGTCAGAAATAAAATAAAATTTGTGCGACAAATTTATTTTATTTCACTTAAGCTACTTGGAAGCCACTTGTACTGAGTTAAAGCGGATAGGGTGCTATCCAGAAATATCCTACCCCTTGTTAGGATATTTGTGAGGTGGGGCCCGCACGAGCCCCGCCATTTCTTCCGCTAAGTAACGCACCCGCGAAAACCCGTCAAAGTAACTGAAAAGTCAACCAGCGCATTTTCTTTAATTCTTAACAGACCATTTAATTGGGCGGTTTATTTCGTGAATTAAATGGGCTGTTTCATTCGTTGAATTAATTCAACGAATTTAATGGGTCGTTACTTACGCGTTTGCGTTCGTTGGCGAATTAATAAAATAGACAAACTTGTCTATTTTGGAGGATTTCTATCGTTGTGCAAATTCTCTGAGCCTCCACCCTCCTCGCGAAGAATGCGAAGAACGCGAAGAACACCGGCGACCGGAATTCGACGACGCACACCGTGATCTGCGACGTCGACGAGCTCTACCCGCGACGTTCTTCGGCGACGCCTCTTCTTCCGCGGCCGATCCTCGTTCGGCAACTAAGGTGAGAAACGGATCGTTTAATTCTCCCTTTTAATTTCAATAACAACGGATTTAATTAATTAAATCCATTTGTTCTAGATCCGGAGATCGTCGACGCGACGCTTTTCCCGCGGTGCGACGAACGTCTCTTCCGCGGCGACGCGACGATCCCCTCCTTCCGCGACGAGCGATTCCGCGACGACCTCACGTCCGACGGCGACATCGAGGTAGGGATTTTATTTTTCTTGGTGATTCGTTCCCGTGATCTAATTCTTTTTAATTAAAGAACCAAACTTGAACAATTTTATTTTTGGATAAAAGTGTGGCTGCCTTAATCCCTCCCGATGATTTTATGACTAACGCGGAGGGTGCGGGTCTAACGAACAAGACCCGGCAACCCTCCGCCGATCCTTTTGTTGTGCGGATTTGGCGGACGACGACGAACCGTGCGGCATGGGCGATCCGTTGATTCTGCAGTGAAGATCGGCCCCCGGGAGGAGCAACGGCGCAGACGGGAGAGGAATCGGGCCACCGGAGCAACTCCGGCGGCCCGCGGAAGGCGGCAGCGGCGCGGCGGCGCCGGCGACCGGAGGCGGCGGCGCCCGGCGCGCCGCCGGAGGATCTTCCGCGGCTCGGCCGCGGCGGCGGCGAACCGCCGGACCGCGTCCGCGGTCCGGCCACCCAGCACGCGGCCCGCGCGGGCCGCGTTCCTCCAAGCCACGGGTCAAACCCGAGGCGGTTTTCTTCGGCCGCTCTGCCGAAGCCGAGCCGGCCGGTCCGGTCGGCCGGGCCGAGTCAACCCGGTTCGGGTCGACCCGGTGCGGCCGACCCAGGGGTGGTTCGGGCTGGGTCGCCCCGGGCCCAGAACCCCCGTTTTCGGGCCCACTTCGGTCTTTTGCCCATATCTTGGGCATGGGACCTCCGATTGACGAACCGTCAGCGGATACGCGATCCTTGGATCGATACGGTCGTTTCGGTATATTACACTCAAGGTTTCGAAAGACTTTGGGTTCGGCCGGGTTGGTTCGTACACGAAACCAACCGGGCCCTCGGAGCGGAAACGCTCATAACATGTGCTACGGACGTCCGATCGACGTACCGTCAGCTGTGGTAGTTTCCTCTATGTGAGACGGAACTTTTGGCATACTCCGCCCGAGGATCGGACACAAGCGGAGTACGGTCGGGTTGGTTTTGCCCTAAAAACCAACCGGGCCCCTGGGGCAAAAATGCCAATAACTCTCAGACCGGGCGTCCGATTGACGCGCCGTCTGTTGCGTTGAGATCCTGTTGTCGATACGGAACTTTTGGATACATCAACTTCGGACTACGTGTCAGTTGATGTATCAGCCTCTCGGCTCGTGGAGCGGACCCTCCTAAACGAGCTCGCTATGTGCGGGAACCCTAGCGCTGGCTGTGACTTCGACGACAGAGCAGAGATCCTCCGTGGACTGCGACGACGGCAGAGCAGAGATCCTCCGTGGACTGCGACGACGGCAGAGCAGAGATCCTTCGTGGACTGCGGCGACGACTGTGCAGAGATCCTCAGTGGACTGCGTCCACTACTGCTCTCAGCGATCCTACGTGGATCAGTGCTACAGGTCCTGTGTGGGCCCGATCCTGTGTGGGTCCTTACTACCGGTTCTGTGTGAGCCATTGTCTACAGGTTCTGTGTGAGCCCGATCCTGTGTGGGTCTTTTGCGGGGGTTAGTACCTATCGATCCTTCGTGGGTCCGACGACTTAGATGGATCAGTGATCATCTTTGACGTCATCTGAAAAAGTATACATGGTTGAGCTGAATCTTATGTTACTCTCCTTTGTGGATTGTGTCGAACTATCCTTTGTGGATTTACTGTTTACTCTCCTTTGTGGATTTGAGTCTTGCTTTCCTGCGTGGATTGAGTTGTTCGTGAGCTCGTGAGCAGAGCTAGAATTGGGGACTTAGGTATATGTATGGGCATATACCTAAGTCGAGTCAGATGTTACTTCGTGATTGCATCTTTCTTTTGTGCTATATCCTTTGTGGATTTCGGGAGACCTTCGGGGGGTCTCGGGGTCCTTACTGAGTAGCTTATACTCACCCCTGCACGGGCTATGCCCGCACCTCATTGTGTTGGATGCAGACGACGGACAGCGCTGAACACGGTTGGGGCGTGGAGCAGGACGGTACCTGGAGGTGGACCACTGGGCGGGACGTGCTCGGAGCGGACGTGGGACCCGAGGAGCCTGGAGGCTATCTGTACCCACCCTTCAGGTGGGATCGCCAGTGGACGACACGAGGCCACCGTCTTTTCTTCAGTTGTTGTTCTTTACCTTTTCAGTTGTACTTTCAGTTGGGCTTGTATTCCGGCCCCCTTTACTTTTCTGCACTTGGTAGTTACTTTCTGTTTGCTGACTCTGTGGCGGTTGTTACTTATAAAGGCAATGCCTTCCCTGTTTACCGGGATTTTACGCCTTGGTGCTAGTCGCCAGCCCCTGGCCTATGGAAGGCGGGCTTGGGGTAGTCACGGCATGGGCCCCGAGGTCGGGTCGTGACAAATAATTAGTAATAATTAGTAATAATTAGTAATAAATTGTAATAATAACTAATAAATTGTAATAATTTGTAATAATTTTTAATAAATTGAAATAATTATTAATATAGAATAATAATTTTTATTAAATACTAATAATTTGTAATAAATTCTAATAATTAGGAATAATTAAGAACAACTTCCAATAATTAGTAATAATTAGAAATAATTAGCAATAATTAGCAAAAATTAGAATTAATTAGAAATAATTAGTAATAAATAGAAATCAATAGCAGTAATTAGTAATAAATAGCCATAAATATCAATAAATAGGAATAATTAGTAATAAATATGAATAATTAGTTAAAATTAAGAATACTTAGGAATAATTAGGAATAATTAGTAATAAATTGTAATAATTACTAATAAATCTTAATAATTAGTAATAAATACAAATAATTACTAATAAATTCTAATAACTAGCAATAGTTAGCAATAATTAGGAATAATTAGCAATAATTAGGAATTATTATCAATAATTAGCAATAACTAAGAATAATTAGCAATAATTAGAAATATTTAGCAATAATTAGTAACAATTAGAAATAATTAGCAATAATTAGTAATAAATAGAAATAAATAGTAATAAATAGTAACAATTAGTAATAAATAGAAATAAAAAGAAATAATTTGGAATAATTAGTAATAATTAGGAATAATTAGTAATAATTTGGAATAATTTGGAATAAATAGGAATAAATACGATTAATTAGGAATAATGAGAAATAATTAGGAATAAATACAGATAATTTGTAATAAATACATATAATTAGAAATAATTTGTAATAATTAGTAATAATTAGTAAAAATAAGGAATAAATTTTAATAATTAGTAATAAATTGTAAAAATTTGTAATAAATTGTAATAATTAGTAATAAATTGTAATAATTAGAAATATTTAGTAATAAATTTTAATATTTAGTAATAAATTGTAATAATTAATAAGAAATTGTAATAAATAGTAATAAATTGTAGTAATTAGTAATAAATTTTAATAATTAGTAATAAATTGTAATGAATTGTAGTAAATTGTAATATTTAGTAATAAATTGTAATTATTACTAATAAATTGTAATAATTACAAATAATTTGTAATAAATTTTCATCATTAGTAATAAAATGAAATAATTAGTAAAAAACAGTAATAATTACTAATAAATTTTAATAACTAGTAATAATTAGTAATATTTATTAATAAATACTAATAAATGGAAACTGTGTCACCATTAATTAATGGTAATTATTAAGAAGTAGTAGTAATTATTTATCTTCTTTTTTTAGATAGTGTTTTTATAAATAAAAATTAAGAAAAACCAGTGATAATTTTATATTTTGTAGGAAAATATGGAACAAGGTAGTCGATATCAATCATTATTAGATGATTGTGATTGGATAAATTAGTGCAGAAATCCAAATGGTTCTAGTTTAAATCATTATACATTGAGGGTGTCGAAGCTCTCTTAACATTTGCTTAATGAAAACCAGAATATGTTTCAGAAGGAACAATTTAGTGTCCTGGTAAAAAATGTGTTCTAAGAACGTTTGACACATTTGACAAGGTTGGGGGCATCTCTTGCGGTTTGGTGTTCAACCAGATTATGTTTTTTGGTATAAAAACAGTGAATGCAGTTCCAGAGAAGTTGCTAATAACATGATTTTAAATCCACCATAGTTCAGAAATTTAGTACATGATGTTGCAGGTCCATATGTTTAACAAACTTAAACTCACGATGATATTGATTTAACTCCTGAGTTGGAATCATCCTAATTTTATGAGTTGTTAAGGTCTGGTGAGGATTCATTATATACTGGTTGCAAGGTAAAAAAATTAGATGCGGTTACAAAATTTATGGATATTTAATCAGATAATGCAATGTCAAACAACTATTTTGATCATATATTTTCTTTGGTTGAAACACTATTACCTAAAGGAAATGTGTTTCCTAAAAATTACAATGAGAGTAAGAGGTCAGTTCATAATATATGCCTTAGTTATCAGAAGATTCTTGCATATGAAAATGATTGCATCTTATATTCTGTTGAAAATGAGTCGGTGTATAGTAATCCCACCTGTGGAAAATCGAGGTATAAAGAAGCTCAACCAGGGAAGTATGGATCGATTCCTGTAAAATAGTAGAGATTTTCCCCCTCACACACAGGCTGCAACGTTTATTAATGCCTCATAACACATAATTACACAATGATGTTTAAATTTCAGTTGTTGGATACTGAGAGAGGCATGCATTTTCATCTGATTCATGGAATCGTTGATATTAAATATAAAAGTCTTCTTGCAGTAAATGAACCATTTTTACTGGCTTAATAGGAACATTAAATTTAATACGAAAAGTATTGTGCTTCTTCAAGAGACCTGAGTGATTTGTGGAGCATAATATAATTGAAATCTCAGGAAAATCAATTTAATCAAACTGGATGTCATTTCAAGGAAGTGGAAGGAATTTAAAATTTACAAGAAGCTACTCAAAATACATCTTTTTCACAATAAAACGTCAATATCGATGATGACACCCCACAATTAAGGGTCGATGATGATGAAGATGTTCAATATGTTAAAAATGAATTTGAAATGACAAGGGATGATGGAAGTAAAACTCCTATGGATATTGATGAAGCCGAGGAGAAATATAAAGACATTGACATTGTCAGATATTAAGATGATGATGAAGGTGAACATTGACATAGTTAAATGCTGGTTATAATCATAACTATTATATATCTATATATTATAGTTATTTTCAACTATCAGATAAAAACTATCATTTTGTGATTAAGATTGAATCTGATCTACTTCGTGAGTTAGTGGAGGCTGAGCTACCTATAGATGAAGGGGATGTGGGATCATCTTACCATCAGCCTACTGGTGGTTTAAGAGGTATGTGGAGGGGGCGTAGTCTTGCGTGACTGATGATTCCTTACCCTATCTTCGAGAGACTTCCACGTCATGGCATCGATCCATGCACACAGAGGTATAGAAACATGTATATTTTAGTTATATTTTACTAATTTATTTATATATATAATAATTGAAAGATTATTTATTCATTTTTCATAGTTTTGTGCATGTAGCTATTTGATAGGGGCGCTATCTTGTGCAATTATTTTTCTCAGCCATGGACCACATGGGAACAGATTTCCCATTGATGTGAAACTTGATATGTAAAATCATTGGCTAGTACATAAATAAATAATAATTATTTTGAAATTTATTATATTAATTACTAGGTATTATAATGTATTTTTAGGTTTTATGGTATCCAATTGATGATAGAATGTGTGACGATATCCAGGCAGCATGTGATGTGGCTATGTGTGTGCATTTGCGTCAGTTTTTGCACAATTTGAGAATGACGTCCATTAAGAAAGAAATAGAGATAGTATTTGATGATTTTTTAATGCCCATCGAGCAGAGTACATTTCATCTCACATTTGGGATGGATTATGTGCACACTGGTTGGGTGGTGGATTTTAGAGGAGTTCTTCATTGGGTCGGTAGAACCAGGGATGATAGGAGGTGACACATTGAGCTGGTAGCAATACATTCAGTACGCATGGAGAGCATTTGTTAAGTATTTTTTTTAAATATTTTATATTACATTAAATATAAACAGTTTATTTTATATTCGTATAGGTAGTTGAGCATCCCGGTATTATATAGTTCGATGTTTATCGGAGGATGTATAATGATCCAGCCACCAGAGAGATTAGAGGTGATCGCCATCGTCGGATTGTGGTTAGTATTATTTTTTCAGTTTGAAAATTAATTGCATATAATATTTTCACAATTTTAATTTTAAATTGGAATTTAAGGAGTCATATGTGGCTGCAACCTCTCAAACATAGGATGAGGTTTAGGAAGAGGTGACTGATCAGACCATTGGCCACCATTTAGACGAGGCGACATGGATGCATGAGACTCAGTATGGCTTTGAGAATGTCCAAGTAGTTGGTATCGACTCTCATGTGACTCCTGGTAATTATTATTGTACTGTTGCGATGTCGGCGTCTAGCTTGAGAGGAGCTCATGAAGAGGAAAAATCTTATACCTCACAATATTAATAAAATTTTCAAGCTCAGAATGACCTTATAGAGAGTATGCATAAGTAGTAAGAAAATATGAATCAACAGCAACAGTAGCAGAAGAAACAACACGAGGAGGAGATGCATCGATGGCACCAACAACATCACGAGCAGATGGAGTACATGAACAATCTGCCTCATAGTTTAGGGATGGTGTTTCCTCCACCATCTCCTTCACCTCCTCCACCTCCTCCAGAATATGACCCGCATTGTTTTTTATTTTAAAAATAATTTAATTTATCATTTCTTATAATATGAACTGTTTACAGTGTGTCTTTTATATTGGTGCGAATATTACATTATTTAATTTTTAATATTTTATGATTTCTTTTTGTGAATATTGAGAATTTTAATATTTTAATATTTTTTTATTAATTTAATAATATTAATATTATTGTTTCATTAATCATAATTTTATTAAATATATTTTTTCAGTATTATATTTTTTAATGAGTTTTTATTTTACTACTAATAATAATAATATTATTATTATTATATTATGATTTTTTTTATTTTTTTGTGAATATTGAGAACATTAATATTTTTTTATTTTAATAAAATTAAAATTAATTTTTCAATAATCAAATTTTTATTAAAAAAATTAAAATTTATTTATTATTTGTGACGGGATCTGTTGGGACGAGCTCCCATCGCAAAAATCTTCAATAATATTTTTTTAAAACGAAATTATTTGTGACGGGAATATAGGCCTATCGCAAAAAGTATTTGCAACAGGCCCGTCACAAATAGTCTAAATAAATATTTTCAAAATAGTATTTGTGACGAGATTACGGGCCCATCGTAAAAATTATTTGCGACGGGCCCGTCACAAATAATATTTTTTTCGAAGAGGTTTTCTGCAACATGCTATCTGCGACAGGTTCCCATCTCAAATAACTCATCGCAAATTCCAAGAATTATAGTTGTGAATAGTTGTATCAAATTTGAGAGCACATTTAACAATTTACACATAGCTATTGAATTCCCTTTGGAATAATTCCCTCTAGAGGCTTGGTTTTATGCCACTAAAGAATCCGTCATTTTTACTCGTAGGTTGAATAATAATTCCTGAATCATACCTTTCATGACTTGTAAAATTTGTTTTGTAGGAACCAATGAATTCATCATCTTTTTACTTATGTTAAAGAAACTCTATGTCCATCTGTTTGAAGAACATAAGGAATGTACATATTGAAATATATGTTCTCGAACTCATCCCATTCCGTGGACTCAATTTCATCTCCCTGCCTCGCATTCTTGATAAGATCCCACTATTGATTAGCTTCACCATCTAAATGATATACTATGAAGAAGACATTATAATATTCCGAACATTGTTGAATTAAAAACATCTTCAATGGTACCGATACATTGTTCAACCATTAATGGATAAATGACCTACTGAATGATGGTGGGCACTCCCTAATGAAGGATTCAGCAAAATGATACATCCTCTTTTCCCGGTTTGAAGTAAAACATGATTCATAACTTGGGAATGTTTTTTGGGAATGGCTACATTTTTTTCATTCAACTCCTATAACATTAGATTTTTCAGGGGTACAATCATTGCATTACCCATCACATTCATCATTAACATGGTTTTTTCAGGTTCTATCTATTTACTAAAACCAAGAAGCATAGTGTGAGAACAATATTAATAACTCTAAAACCAGATAATCAAGAATAAAATTTCAATTTAGGAGACTTTAGTTTTTATCCCAGTTTATTTATGGTCATTTTTTAAACAATTGGATTGTATCTTATACTTAGACATATCCTTAGGTTTCTTATTAAGGTTTTCTCATTGTAGTCTCAAAAGGGTAACTATACCATTACTCTTATACCAACTATAACAAACCATACATTACATATAGTTATTATATCAACATTGAGGAATATTTATTACATAACATAACAAAAACCAGGCTAGGAACGTATAGGTTTAGTTCCTTTAGAAATATGGAAACATAAAAAAAATGTTCATAAAACATCCACATTGTCTCTCACTTCTTTTTTATAACTAGAATCCTTTTTATATATATTACATAATAATATTATTTTGTACCATGGGAAAAGAAACATATGAATGGGTGAGAACAAATGCTCAGTAAGGTTAAAAAATGGAAATATCAGTCATATCATAATTATAATAACGTAACATTTATAAATATTATTTTGTATATAAACGGTCATAATATCATGTCAAGTGATAAATCATAAATGTGAAATGTAATCCCATTAGTCATAGAATAAGACATGAATATTTCTAGAAAACACACCTAAGCATAAAAATAAATTCATATTACTCAAGGCTCATTTCCCAGACCACCTAGTGGACAAAGCCCATTACTGAACCGAGTTCACACTTCGTTCTAACCCTGTATTACAAAACCATATTTACATTCCATTACAATATTGTCAATATCATGAGATATAAATCATTACCTAGTGAATTGGAGGTAGATATAGGTCCCTCCCATCTCATAATGAAACCATTCATACTTGGTCAACAAAAACATAAAAACTTTCATCATAGCATTACCAATGAAATAAAATTGGTTTTTGAAACATCAATGTATCACCCCAGATAAATAAAGAATATGAAATTTTCATATTTATCCATATTTTGTGAATAAAATATTAATATTACTTTATAGGGGATGCTATGCTCGATGGCGCACCCAATACGCAACAACGAGTTTCTTGGGAATCTTATGTTTCCCACTAATAATAAAATAATATTATTTTAAATGGTAGTTAACGCCTAGCCGTTGTAATGGAGGGAATGAAAAAAACTAACTAAAAAATGATTATATATGTTTGTCAAATATTTTTACTCTTTACAATAAATGTTAGAGGATTAAAAATGCGAATGAATCCAATTTTAAGCGTAAACATTCTAATATTTTTTTAAAGGTCGATTATCCGCCTTTTGATGGAGAACCTATTTTAAATCCACTTTTTGACTATTTTATGTGTTATACATGACAAAATAAAATTCTTCTTTAGAATCAGGACATCAAAATTTACTTTGTGTAAATTTTTGGTATTTTTCCGATAAAGTTCATTTTTTAATGAATAGTGAAAAATGTTGTATTTTAATTCAAAACCACATTTAAATATAATTTATTTATATGATTAGATTATCTTTTGAAATGGTTTTAAAGTGAAATAAGAATATATTTTTACCATTTAATCCAATAGTTGTCTTTGGAATTAATTTTACATTGAAATTGGAGTTAAACTAGTGTCAATATTTTAATAGATATTGTTTCTCAAAAACACGCTATTTGTTTTTACAGCGGGAATTAATTATTAAATTAATTAATTCAACTTATATGTTTTGAATTTTGTAAAATATACATCATTTTTGAGTTCGAAATATCAAATATAGCTTAGGGTGAATTTTTTATGTTTTGACAGAAGGAATTAATTATTAAATTAATTAATGCAAGTTATATGTTTTGAATTTTGTAAAATAGACATCATTTTTGAGTTCAGAATATAAAATATTGTTTAGGGTGAATTTTTGGTATTTTTCTGAAAACTGTCAATTTTTGATGAATAGTGAAACCACTAAGTGGTAGTTAAAGAAACTGATTTGGTGTTTAAATAAAACTTTGCCACTTCTGTGATTTGAATTTAAAAAATCCGATATACATGGCTGTCATTAAGAATTAAAATGTGGTTCAATGGGATTAAAATAATTTTTTGGTGAATAGTAAATTTTATGTTTATTAATCGCGATTAGAGGTAATTAGTGTAGTTTAAGGTAAATTTATTGTTTTAATAATATGAAATGAACATGAAACATGTCCTACCCTCATTGGATGTGTCATGGCCGAACAAGACAATCAATGGATCAACTTGGGGACCTCATGGGGTCACTTTGGTTGGAAAATGACATAAATACCTTTTTATTTAATGTTAAAATTAAAATGTCACAAACATGAGTTGTTTTAATAAAAAAAAATTTAAATGGGGCTATACAAGTCATATTTTTGACTATAAGTATTCATTAGAAATCTAAAATGATTTCCTACATCATGATTTTTTTTTAATTTTTAGACATTATATAAATTAAATTATTTTTGACATCATGATGATGCGGCAATTACCTCATTAATAAGGGATTTAAATAAAATGAAAAGATAATGTTCAAACTATAACCTACACTTGTCACAAACCTATTGGATGGCTGGATTTAGAAACCTTATCACCTTAGCCTTGAAATATATCCTTTTGGGACTTTTTAAATCCGAAAATCATTTTATAATAATGTAATATTTTATAACTTTCCAAAAGTGCCCCTCCTCTCCTCTTATAAAAGGCCCCCACCTCTACCACCTTACACACACCTCTCAAGCTTTTTGCTGGGCCAAACCCTACCCATTTAATCTCTCCCCATCCCTCTCTTCATCATTGATGCGTCACTTTGGGCAGAATCCTTTCCAAGGAAGCCTTTGAGCTCAAATAAAAAAGAGTTACCTGCTTTAAAGGTAATGTCTTCCCTTGTGTTCTTTTGTTTTAGTTTTTCTTCTCCAAACCACTAAAATAATTTTATTCCTTTATTTTGTGACAAAACCAGTATCTTAAATATACTAGGATGTTGTTATGTGATGTATTCGAGCTATACTTACATACACCTTGCTCTAATGGTTAAAGAACATACAGTTTCTGTGGATGGCGAATTTCTGTCTCACGAAACGATGATTGTTCAATCTCCTCTTAACACCTTTCTTGGTGGCCATTATGATGTCACTATATTTTATATATAATTTATATGGTATTTATTTTTTCTATATGATTATTAATTTTATATTTAAATCATTCCTTTATTCTTTTAATGTTGTGCAAATGCGATAATTTCATATGAGTAAGTGTGGACTACCGCCCCCTCAAGTGATATGACTCGTTCATGCAATACATGAAATGTTTAAAAAATGAAATTAATTAACATATGGGACCTATATAACATATATATTATACTGTAATTATAATATATATATCTCTAAATTATTTTTAATTCAATTAATATGACAAATAAATGAAAGTAGCGCTCATGCGTACGTACGGCCTACCGTCTCCATGAACGGTGCATTTCATTTCATACCTCTAAATGATTATGTATTATTATAAATACATGTATATTCTGGATATATATGATATATATGATATCCATATCATGAATATCATTCTGGATATCATTATCCGTTGACCATACGAACAACATGTAATTGTAAGAAGTCCACTTTCAACTTAAGAACCAAATATCGACAAAACAAACATTATTAACTTAAATGATTAAATAATGTTTAAAACGTTGAAATAAGTGATATAAAAGGAATAATGAACTTAAAAAAGGTTCTTAAGAAATTATAAATTAACTCAAATTTATTATTCAGGATGTTAAAGAACAATCGAGTCAAGTCGGACCCGATGAAAGGGATCCTACCCCTCTATTTTTAAGTACACTCTTTTAGGAAATTTCTTTTAAGCTCATATTTCTTATGATTGGGATGTTCTTGTATATTACTCTTACTGTAAATATTATGTTAATATGATCATATATCCTATTTGATCTCATTAATCCATTTTTCAAGTTTTAAGTGGCATCGTTAGGCGACCAGGTTTTCGTTGGGGGTTTTTCATCTCACTTTTATTCCCGTGACATTTATGCTATGTTTGGCACTATTTCCTTTGAGTGGTGTATGTACTTCCCATTATTATACACTTTGTGTAGTATAATTTCATTTATGGGTATTTACATATTCATTGTATGACCCTTCTTCCATGGGGTGTACATTTCGAAAGATACCCAACTCGGTAAGGGGACCTTTCACCCTCCTCTTTTTAAAAGACTTATTTTTGTTAGGTATTTTAATTTACATCTTATTATGTTGGGATATGTTCTTATTAATGTAAAATTTATTTCCAAGTGATGAGATACCATTTTTGTCTCATCAACTCATTTTCTAAATTTTAAAGTGATGCCGTTAGGCTGTCAAATTTTCACAAGGGAACGTCTTAACCCAATTTCGATTTCTTTGGGTTCAACTTGTAATTCTTGAACATGTCATCCTATGAATATGTGTGAATGACCTCTGATTGTTTCACACATAATATCCACTTATATTGGGTGTATTTATATTTCTAACACATAATTATGTGATATATTTATCTTTAATATAATGATACCATCTTTATTATGGATTTCATCTAAATTTATATTTCCATTGAGACTTCATTGTTGTTATGGACCAATTCACAATTATATGGTGTATATATTGTCCTATGAAATATTATATCATGAATTCCCTTTATTCTCATGATATTATAAAGTTCAGATTAAATGTTATTCTGAAATTATTTGTATTCAAGAGTCTCTCATTTTTTTAAAAACTCTTTAACAAAAATATCGTTTTAAATGTTTTAAAGAATCATTATTCTAAATCTTTATCTTTAATGTCCATGTTTTAAAAATGGTTTTCAGTATTTATTTATATGGACATTAATGTTTTAAAATTATAATTTCATTAAAAGCTTCAAAGTGGTATGGGACACTTTGATTCAAAAATATCTTTTAAATGGTTTTTGAAAATGGATTGATTAATTCAATATCATGGAATTATTTATTTTGATTGAAAATGAAATGTTGTTATTGAAATGTTTGTATTTTCAATATTTTATGTGTAATTATGGTACATGGACATTTTATAGGTGGTTACGTGATAAACCATATGACAGGTGGTGCCGTGAATACCAGGACGGGTGGTTACGTTATAACATCCAATGCATTGGCTATTGAAGTCGGCCATATGGCTATTCCATTATGTATGTGTGGAAGTCGACCGTATGGTTATTACATTTAAGTATGATTATGTCCCATGTTTCCTTTATATGTTATTTGTTCTTTATATGGGTTTTATGGTAATCTTTTGGTTACAAAATGGTATGTAATGGTCTTTTATTCAGTGAAGGGTTTTTACTATTTCGTAAAGGTGAAAAGTATTACTTTGGTAAATTATTCATAGTTTACTTTTTGTTTTGAAAAACTAACAGTTTTCCTTCTTTGTGTATGCTTTACTGGGATTTTTATGCTCATCCCAAGTTTTTGAAATGTTTTCCACAGGACTGAAATATCAATAGGGTCAAGGAGGTGATTGAGGAAAGACATTCTATCTAAAACATGGAACTTGACATGTTTCTCTTTCATTGATTATTTATTTTATGGAAACTCTGTAGAAGTGTCTACTATGTAATCTTTTGAGATGTAATAGTTATGTCCTAATTCTCTAAAACTCTAAACCTGAAAAGATCCTCTATGTGAATTATTTCTTTAATTCATGATTAAGTAATGTTTAAGGTCTAGGCCTTATAGTTGGTATCAGAGGTTGGTTTAGATAACTTTAGAGGTTAGGGTATTCTCTAAGCATAAGTGACATTACCATAATGGTTAGTATTTAAGAAAGAGTCCTATTTTTAGATAAAGTTAATGAGAAATTATATCTTTTTGTTTATCTTCCTCATTAGTACATGATGGTTTTGTTGATATACTCACACTGATCTTTTTGGTTTTATTAAATGGATGGATCTAGCAGGCACCAATGAAACAGTGGATATGAAGGAAACTGTGACAGTTTTCTGAGCGAGCAACTGAATGATATGGGAGCTGTAATGAAAACTCTTGTGATTATCCTCAACCAACTATCTGAAGTCATGATTGACCACCTAAACCTAGGTGATTTCTATAAGAAAACATATATGCGAGAAACAAATCCCTATGGAACTGCCAGTAATAATAATAAAGGTAAGTGTGTTCAAAAACCTATGTGTCAATGATGTGGAAATAAACAACAAGGAAATTTTTTCCAAGGGACAGAAATATGCTATAGATGTGGAAATGAATGTCATAATGCAAGAACCTGCCATGGAAAAATGAAGCATCCAGTTGACTCGAGGAAAGGGAAAGAAGTTCTTTATGAGGGATCAATTGAATATTCTAAATGTGGTGTGCATGGTCATTATGCAAACACAGGTCCTATGAAAAAGTTTCGGGAATGGGATCACCAAGATCATACAAATATTCGTTTACCAATACCTAATGACATTCCGATTGAGGATGATGAAACTGAAAATGACTAATCAACGGTATGGATTATTTCTTAACTTTTGTTTTCCTATTTTTGAAACTTGGGATATGATTCATGATTTTGTTTGTAGGAAAGATGTATTTAAGAATAAGTTGGAAATGAATGTGTAATGGATCATGAAGAATGTTGAATGAGTAAGAAGTCAACATATAAGGGCTTCAAAATTTATGGTGAAATTATTAAGAGTATTAAGTCTCTTTTGATGACAGGGTTACATTAGAAGAATTTGTTTATAGTATGTGTAACCCTGATGTTTGATATATGAAAATTTTATTCAAGGAATAGTTATCTGTTCTTTTGTGGACATAGTTATAAAGAACCATTTGGGTTTATATGATCCTTACTTTTGAGGTAATTTTGGGTTACTATATGTTATGATGGAAAGTGAAAGGCGTGAGAAAAAACATGAGGTTAAATTATGTTATGATTATTTTTGAAGATTTTACCTCGTTTTGGGGAATGTTTTAAGAATTATATAGTTTTGGAAAAAGGACAACACACAGACCGTGTGACAACCCGTCACGTCGGACAAAGCTGCGGGAATCGAACCCACAACCAAAGTGTGACTGGTATTTATCACCTACCACTGGACTACGTGAAGTCCCTGGTTAGTTTGAATAACTATTTTTAGTTATATGATTTTAGGAATCAATAGTAAGTTTATTTTAGGTTATCTATGGAAATGATTAACCTATCATCGAGGATATGTTATTTGGTTAATTACTTTTCAATATGAGAATTTAAGAGCAGTTGATGTTATTTGGAGATAAAAGTTAATTTGTACCTTGGAAGACTATGTGATTAAATCCTTCAAATATTTGTGTTTCAATCTTAGTCTGGTTTTATTTGAAGAATATTAAGGAATAATTTTTTATCAAATGGTCTTTGTTGAACTTTGGGTTTTTTGGGGAAAAATTTGGAGATTAAGAATAGATTTTCTTTTTATAAAGGATTATACTTTTGTGTATTATCTGATCTCATAGTAAAAATTTATTTTGGATTTTTTCTAAATGCAAGGGAAATATATAGTTCTCTTTTGTGGATAAGGTGATTCTCAAGAAGTTGATTATAGTACTCTTAATGCGAACAAGTCTTTCTAAAAACTTGTCTTTTAGAGAAAATATGAGTTTGATTAAGGAATCTAGTAAAATTCGAAAGTCTACGTGACAAGTAAGTATGTTTCATTATGATTTAGTTAACCTCAAAAATAAATTCCTCAATGAAGAGTAACTTAAAACAAAAATGTTGTCTTTTAACTTTTAGTACTGGGGAATCGAATACCGTTTAACCCACCACATGTTTGTGATTTTCTTGTGGTTAACTTTCTCCTAGACATGTTTACTATCACTCTCCATCAGAACATGTCCTTTTGTCCTCTCCTCCATATACATATTTTCTTACATGGTATCCTAGTATGGGTTTACTTGGGTGACCTTTGTACATCTCTTTCTTTATTTTATGGTGATTGTTTTACTGACTCTTGTTCTGATGTGGGATTTTCAATGATGTTTCCAAGCCCAATTTTAAAATTGCGAGGACGCAATTCCCAAAATGGGGGAAGGATGTAACACCCCAGGTAAATAAAGAATATTAAATTTTCATATTTATCCAATTTTTTTGAATAAAATATTAATATTACTTTAAAGGGGACTCTATGCTCGATGGCATACCCAATACGCAACAACGAGTTTCTTGGGAATCTTACGTTGCACTCTAATAATAAAATAATATTATTTTAAATGGTAGTTAACGCCTAGCCGTTGTAATGGTGGGAATGAACAGAACTAACTACAAAATGAATATATATGTTTGTCAAATATTTTTACTCTTTACAATAAGTGTTAGAGGATTAAAAATGCGAATGAATCCAATTTTAAGCATAACCATTCTAATATTCTTTAAAATGTCGATTAACCACCTTTTGATGGAGAACCTATTTTAAATCAACTTGTTGACAATTTTATGTGTTATATTTTACAAAATAAAATTCTTATTTAGAATTAGGACATCAAAATTTACTTTGTGTATATTTTTGGTATTTTTCCAATAAAGTTCATTTTTAATGAATAGTAAAAAATGTTATATTTTAATTCAAATCCAATTTTTTATCTAATTTATTTATATGATTAGATTATCTTTTGAATTGGTTTTAAAGTGAAATTATAATATATTTTTACCATTTAATACAATAGTGGTCATTGAAATTTTTTTCACTTTGAAATTGGACTTCAACCAATGTCAATCTTTTAATAGATATTGTTTTTTAAAAACACGCTATTTGTTTTGACATCGGAATTAATTATTAAATTAATGAATGAAACTTATATGTTTTTAATTTTGTAAAATATACATAATTTTTGAGTTCGGAATATCAAATATAGCTTAGGGTTAATTTTTTGTATTTTTCTGAAAAACATTAATTTTTGATGGATAGTGAAACCACTAAGTGGTAGGTAAAGAAACTGATTTTCTTTTAAATGAAAATTTGTCACTTCTATGATTTGAATTTCAAAAATCCGACATAAATGGCAGTAATTAAGAATTAAAATGTGGTTCAATGGGATTAAAATAATATTTTGGTGAATATTAACTTTTATGTTTATTAATCGCGATTACAGGTAATTAGTGTAGTTTAAGGTAAAAGTATTGTTTTAATAATATGAAATGAACTTTACACATGTCCTACCCTCATTGGATGTGTCATGGCCGACCAAGAAAATCCATGGGTCATCTTGGGGACCCCATGGAGCCACTTTGGTTGGAAAATGAAATAAATGCCTTTTTATTTAATGTTAAAATTAAAAAGTCACAAACATTAGTTGTTTTACTAAAACAATTTTTAAATGGGGTTATAAAATTCATATTTTTGACTATAAATATTCATTATAAATCTAAAAAGATTTCATACATCATGATATTTTTGTTATAATTTTTATACATTATATAAATTAAATTATTTATGACATCATGATGATGCAGCAATTACCTCATTAATAAGGGATTTAAATAAAATGAAAAGATATCGTTAAAACTATAACATAAACTTGTCACAAATTTATTGTATGGGTGGATTTCGAAACCTTATCACATTATCCTAGAAATATATTCTTTTGGGACCTTTTAAATCTGAAAATAATTTTATAATAATGTAATATTTTATAACTTTCCAAGAGTGCCCCTCCTCTCCACTTATAGAAGGCCCCCACCTCTACCACCTTACACACACCTCTGAAGCCTTTCGCTCGGACAACCCCTGCAAATTTCATCTATCCTCATCCCTCTATTCATCATTTAAGACTCACATTTGGTGGAATCCATTCCAAGGAAGCCTTTGAGCTCAAATAAAAAAGAGTTACCCGATTTAAAGGTAATGTCTTCCCTTGTGTTCTTTTGTTTTATTTTCTTCTCCAAACCCCTAAACACTTTTTATACCTTTATTTTGTAACAACACCAGTATCATAAATATAATATGGTGTTTTATGTGAATTATTAGATCTATACTTACACACAACTTCATCTAATGGTTAAAGAACATACTGTTTATGTGGATGGCGAATTTCGGCCTCACGAAACGATGATTGTTCAATCTCTTCTTAACACCTTTCATGGTGGCCATTATGATGTCACTATATTTTATATATTATTTTTATAGTAATTATGTTTTCTATATGCTTCTGAATTTTATATTTAAATCATGCCTTTATGCTTTTCATGTTGTACAAATGCGATTATTTCATACGAGGAAGTGTGGACTACCGCCCCCTCAAGTGATGTGACTCGTTAATGCAATAAATGGAATGTATAAATAATGAAATTAATGAACATATGTGACCTATATAACATATATATTATACTTTAATTATTATATATATATCTATTAACTATTTTTAATTCCATTAATATGATAAAGAAATGAAAGTAGTTCTCATGTGTACGTACGGCCTACCGTCTCCATGAACGGTGCATTTCATTTCATAACTCTAAATGATTATGTAATATTATAAATACATCTATATTATCTATATATATGATATATATGATATCTAAATAATGAATATCATTCTGGATATAATGAACCTTTGACCACACGAAAAACATTTAATTGTAAGAAGTCCACTTTCGACTTAAGAACCAAATATCGACAAAACAAACATTATTAACTTAAATGATTAAATAATGTTTATAACATGGAAATAAGTGATATAAAAGGAATAATTAACTTGAAAAAGGTTCTTATGAAAGTAAAAATTAACTCAAATTTATTATTCAGGACGTTAATGAATGATCGAGTCAATTCGGACCCGAGGTAAGAGATCCTACCCCTCACTTTCTTTTTAAGTACACTCTTTTATGTCATTTCTTTGAAGATCAACTTTCTTATGATTGGGATGTTCTTTTATAATAATAATACTGTATATATTATGTTAATATGATGAGATACCCTATATGATCTCATCAAACCATTTTTTATGTTTTAAGTGGCGTCGTTAGGCGGCTAAGTTTTCGTAGGGGATTTTTCATCTCACTTTTATTCCTGTGACATTTATGCTACGTTTGACACTATTTCCATTGAGTGGTGTATGTACTGCCCATTATTATAAACTTTGTTTATTATAATTTCATTTATGGGAATTTACATCTTCATTTTATGACCCTTCTTCCATGGGGTGTACGTTTCGAAAGTTACCCAACTCGGTAAGGGGACCTTTCACCCTCCTCTTTTTAAAAGAATTATTTTTGTTATGTCTTTTAATATACATATTATTATGTTGGGATATGTTATTATTTATGTAAAATTTATTTCCAAGTGATTAGATACCATTTTTGTCTCATCAACACATTTTATGAATTGTAAAGTGATGCCGTTAGGCTGTCGAATTTTTACAAGGGAACGTCTTAACCCAATTTCGATTTCTTTGGGTTCAAATTGTAATTTTTGAACATGTCATCCTATGAATATGTGTGAATGACCTCTGATTGTTTCACACTTAATATCCAATTATATTGGGTGTATTTATATTTATCACACATGATTATGTGATATAATTATCCTTAATAGAAGGATACTATCTTTATAATGGATTTCATCTAAATTTACATTTCCATTGAGACTTCATTGTTGTTATGCACCAATTCACTATTCTATATTGTATATACTATCCTTTGACATATTATATCATTAATCACTTTATTCTCATGATATTATAATGTTCGGATTAAATGTAATTCTGAAATTATTTGTATTCAAGAGTCTCTCATTTTGTTAAAAACTCTTTAACAAAAATATCGTTTTAAATGTTTTAAAGATTAATTATTCTAAATATTTATCTTTAATGTCCATGTCTTCAAAATGGATTTCAGTATTTATTTATATGAACATTAATTTTTTAAAATTATAATTCCATTAAATGCTTCAAAGTGGTATGGGACACTTTGATTCAAAAATCACTTTTAAATTGTTTTCGAAAATGGATTGATTAATTCAATATCATGGAATTACTTATTATGATTGGAAATGAAATGTTTTTATTTAAATGTTTATATTTTCAATATTTTATGTGTAATGATGGTACTTGGACATTTTACAGGTGGTTACTTGATAAACCATATGATAGGTGGTACCGTGAATACCAGGATGGGTGGTTACATTATAACCTCCATTGTATTGGGTATAGAAGTCGGCCGTATGGAAATTCCATTAAGTATGTGTGGAAGTAGACTGTATGGTTATTCCATTTAAGTATATTTATGTCCCATGTCACCTTTATATGTTATGTGTTCTTTATATGGGTTTTATGGTAATATTTTGGTTTCCAAAGGGTATGTAATGGTCTTTTATTCAGTGAAGGGTTTTTACTACTTCATAAAGGTGAAAAGTATTACTTTGGTAAAGTATTCATGGTTTACTTGTTGTTATGAAAAACTAACAGTTTTCTGTCTTTGTGTATCCTTTACTGGGATTTTTATGCTCATCCCATGTTTTTGAAATGTTTTCAACAGAACTTAAAGATCAATAGGGTCAAGGATGGGATCAAGTTAAGGCATTCTATCTAAAACTTGGAACTTGACATGTTTCTCATTAAGTGTTTTTTTATTTTATGGAAACTTAGTAGAAGTGTCTACTATGTAATATTTTGAGATGTAATAGTTATGTCCTAATTATCTAAAACTCTAAACCTAAAAAGATCCTCTATGTGAATTATTCGTTTAATTCATGACTAAGTAATGTTTAAGGTCTGGTCCTTATAATTGGTCTATAATAATTGATATAAAATAAACGTAATTAATAAAAAACAATAAATAAAATCATATAAATTACATGGATATAAATATAAAACTATTTGAAGAGTTTTATATTAAAAGTGAATTAATTTTGAAATACACTTGAATGTAATTCTTGAATAAAGTATCCTATCTTATTGCAAAAATGTTTTCCTTCCTCGAAATGCCACACCATTATAGAAGAAATAATTTTTTGTGAAAATAATATTGTAATCATATAGGGAATGCATTTAAGAAATAAGTCAATATTAAAACATAAAAATCCATTAATATTTAATTTGTTAAAAAACATTCTTCTCGTACTTTTATTGAGAAATTCATAAAGTACATTGTACCGAAAATGAAAAAAATATTCAATTAATAACATTTATAAAAAATTCAAAAATGGATAAAATTTAAATTAAACAATAATAAAATGAAATAAATAATATTTTAAATACATATTTATTAAACATGGAATTGGATGAAAATTATGCCCCATTAAATACATACGAATAAATAATATCGGATAGAAATAATATTTTCAAAGATCACCTTTTCTTTTGGTTTGATATCATTAGTTTGTATGAAGATCATGTATAATGATTTAAATAATATTATTAAATTACTCCATAATCATAGTTGATTTTATGATATAATATATGATTATATAATCATCTGTTTGTTAGTAAAATTTCATTCTCACTCGTCATTCAGATATTGAATGCTTTATGTTTTTATGCAATATGTATCAGATAAGATCATGTTTCACTTCATAGGTTACAGTTAAATCATTTAAATAATTATATTATTATAATATATAACATATTAATTAATTAAATTCATATATATTATCATGGTTTTATTAAGGTCATTTAGAATGAATCGCATCACATCGTGGGGAAGGTAGGTTATACGCATGCACGAGCGATGATATCATTCCAAAAAATATTAAATGGTTTTTAAGTGGATGGTATATGATATTTCATAATTAATATCATGTTAATATAATATTTTATAGTTATTATTTCTATAATTATAACTATCCATGTAAGTTTGTGGTGAAAAAAAGATTACAACACGACATTGAGGAGGTAAGCCGTATGTACTCACGCGTGATGATTTTGTTTTTTATAGGATATATAGAATGTGAAATATGGTTATTTAATATTTATAATAAGATATCAGTATATGATTGATACTTTTGTTATTAAATTATAATGAACCAAACAATGAATAGGAAGTAGAAGAAGAAACATTTTTGATTGAATCGGTAGAACATATTAAATTTTCGTTGACATGCTTTATATAAATATCTTCATAGAGAACTTGAGATGGAATTTAAAGATTTAAAGCACCAATAGAATGAAAATACGGGAGTTGACAAGGAAAATAGGTAGGGGATGGATGAGTTTGAATACTAAAAATGAATTGAATATGTGAGGGAGGATGTGCCCTTTTATAATTGAGGTGAGGGGCACTTTTAGAAACTCTATTAGTAATAATTTATTATAAATTAAAACCTACACGGAAACCATTAAAATGTCCCAATTTTGAATATGAGATGTGATAGGATTATAATATCATCAACCAATAAATTTTTTACAGGTTATTATATCAATCTAAACAACATCTATTTAATGGACACGTAGTTATTCAATTTAATATTAATTGTAGTAATAACATTCTAAATATTTTATTATTATATATATTTAATTATATAGTGGTAATGGACAATAAAATAATATTTTATGACATTTAAAATCTTATGATTATAAATTTTTAATTTTCAAATATTATAATAATTTTAAATTAATTTACAAAAATATTAGTTTTTATAAAATATCAATAGTGTTAATTATGATATAATTCATTTATTTGACTTTAAAAAAAATCACATAGATGATAAATTTTTTTTAAAAAATAAATATACTAACAACATGTAATATGAATCTATAAAATTCATGGATCATGTTAATTAGTTTCTATGATTATAAGGCCCCGACCTTAAACATTACTTAATCTTGAGATATTTCAAGAATACACCTTGAGGATCTTTTCAGGTTTATAGTTTTATAGAATTAGATCATAAAACATGTATTAAATTCCACATTTAAGCAATGTAGTTACATAAAATATAGTATTCATTTTTCCCATCAATGGAAACATATTTAAAATAAAACATGGATTTTTACTTGACACTTCCTTGACACTATCATCATATCATGTACCTTTCCCTTGTCCTGTGAAAAACATTTCAAAAAACATGGGATGAGCATAACAAGCTCAGTAAGGGTTATAAAAATATGGAAAGGAAACATGAGTTCATATATACATAAGAATGAAATCATAATTTAGCCACAAAACATAGGCCCATTAATATAACTCATAAAATCATGAATAAATCATAGAAATCATAAGACATAAAGGTAACTTGAGGCCTTCAAAACATTCGTACGTAGGGAGTAACCCTCTTGGTTACGTTTGGAATACCCATCACAGTATATTCCCTAAATCCCTTCGGAGAAACCTTAACATTTCACTCCTTCACGTTAACCAATGCATTGGAGAGATATATCAGGCTCACCCGCACTTAGTTTATCACGGAACCACCCGACTTCATAATAATTCCCAAGAACCATAACATAATCGTATCACATAAAACATACATAAAGGAAATATAACATTTCCACATTTCAATCACAAGATATCAATAAAACACATTGATATAATATAAAAATTATGAAAACCATTATCAATACCAAAATAAAAGAAAAGTAAAATAGGGTATTTATTTTTCTTTTAAAAAACGGTATGGCTTGTAGAGGAAGCCGAAACTCAAATAATGGTCACGGCGGCAGAGAAGTCATTGTCGCCGCATATGTAAGAAAAAAACATTTCCTTTTGTTTTTTAGTAAACGCTTCGTATAAAAAATATTCCTTTTGAATAAACGTAAAAGTCAAAGGAGTTTATACACCGTATAAAAGAATGTTGTGTATAAAACAAAATATGCCTCAATTAAAGGAGATTGAGACGAAGTCCAATACCTCGGGTCCGACTTGACTCGATCGTTCTTTAAACTCCTTAATAATAAACTTGAGTTAATTTCTAGTTTCTTAAGAACCTTTTTCAAGTTCATTATTCCTTTTATATCACTTATTACCTTGTCAAGAACACTATGTAATTATTTAAGTTATTAACGGTCATTTTAACGATCATTGGTACTTGAGTCAAAAATAAACATTTTATAATTACAAGTTGTTCATGTATCCATTATATCCAGAATTTTATTCATGATGTAGATATCATATATATCATATATATCCATTACATGCATGAATTTATAACATTACATAACATTTAGAGGTAAGAAATGAAATGCACAGTTTATGGAGACGGTAAGCCGTACGTACGCATAAACGCTGCTTCCATTTATATTTTGTATTTTTTTAAATGGAATCATAATGATATTAAGGTATATTATAATTCCTGTATAATATCATATATAATATCATAACACCATCCTTTATACGTCCCACATATGGTATTAACGAATCAAATCACTTTGAGGGGGCGGTAGTCTGCACTTACTTAAATGAAGATATCGCGTTTAACCATAATGGAAACCATAAAGGTATGCCAAAAATGAAAAATATAAAAGCTTATGGAAAACTTAAACATATTATATATCATATATAAATATTGTGTCATCTTAGTGTCCACCTTTGAAGGTGTTAAAACAATGTTGAACAATCATCGTTTCGGGAGGCCGAAATTCGCCATCCACGGAAACAGAATGTTCTTTAACCATTAGATGTAGGTGTTTGTATGTGTAGCTCGAATACTTTCTATAAAAACATCCTAGTATAAGGAAGATACTTGTGTTGTAACAAAATAAATGAATAAAAAGATTTTAGGGGGTTGGAGAAGCAAAATAAAACAAAAGAACACAAGTGAAGACATTACCTTAAAATCGGGTAACTCTCTTTGGTTTGAGCTCAAAGGCTTCCTTGTGAGGACTTCTGCCCAAATTGAGGCTTCAAGGAGTAATAGAAGTAAGTGGAGAGAGAAAATGGGAAGGTTTTGGCCGAGCAAAAGGCTTTGGAAGTGTGGGAAAGTAGGTAGAGGTGGGGGCCTTTTATAAGAGGAGAGGAGGGGCACTCTTGGAAAGTAAAGAAATGTTACTTTATTTTAAAATGAGTTTCGGATTCAAAAGGTCCCACATTGATATAATTCAAGGGTAAGGTGATAAGGGTTCTAAATCCACCCATCCAATAGAATTTAAACTTGTGTAGGTCATATAATTTACATTATCTTTTCATTTTACTTAAATCCTTTATTAATGAGGTAATCGCTGCATCATCATGATGTCATATATAATTTAATTTATTTAATGTCTAAAAATTATAAAAAAACTATCATGTTGTAGGAAATATTTTTATCTTTCTAATTAATTTTTATAGTAAAAAATATGACCTGTATAACCCCATTTAAAAATTGTTTTAGTAAAACAACTCATGTTTGTCTCATTTTAATTTTAACATTAAATAAAAAGATATTAATGTCATTTTCCTACCAATGTGGCTCCATTGGGTCCCCAAGTTTTCCCATGTCTTTTCATGGTCGTCCATGACACATCCAATAAGGGTAGGACATGTGTCTTGGTATTTTCATTTTATTATAATATCATTTTTTCCTTAAATTGCACTAATTACCTCTAATCGCGATTAAAAACATAAAAGTTACTATTCACCAAAAAATTATTTTAATCTCATTGAACCACATTTTAATTCATAATGACAACCATGTATTTTGGATTTTTTGAAAATAAAATCACATAAGAGGCATATTTTCAATTAAACGAAAAATCAGTTTCTTTAACTATCACTTAGTGGTTTCAATATTCATCAAAAATTGAAGTTTTTCAGAAAAATACCAAAACATAACCCTAAGATATATTTGATATTATGAATTAAAAAATGATGTCCATTTTAAAAAATTCAAATCATATAAGTTACATTAATTAATATAATAATTAATTCCCGCTGTCACGACAAATAGCGTGTTTTTGTGAAACAATAAGTATCAAAAGATTGACACTAGTTTAAGTCCAATTTCAAAGTGAAATTGATTCCAATGACCACCATTGGATTAAATGGTAAAAATATATTATAATTTCACTTAAAAATAAATTCAAAATATTATCTAATCATATTAATAAATTAGATTAAAAAGAGGTTTTGAATTAAAATACAACATTTTTCACTATTCATTAAAAATGAACTTTATCGGAAAAATACCAAAAATTCACACAAAGTAAATTTTGATGTCCCAATCATAAATAATAAGATTATTTTGACAAGAATATCTTATAAAATTGTCAAATGATAGATTTAAAAATGATTTTCCATTAAAAGGCAGTAAAACAATCTTTTAAAAATATTAGTGTATTCCATGCTTAAGATTGGATTTATTTTCATTTTAAGCCTCTAAAACGCTATCTAATTCATTAATAGACAAAGATAAAAATGCTTATTATTCATTGATTACTTGGTATGTTAAATCCTTCCCCCCTTTAGAAAATTGCGTCCCTGCAATTTATTTACTTATCGAATAAATGGGGGTACTTATCCCTCATTGCATTTTCAGATTCCCATGTTGCCTCTTCCATCATGTGGTTTTTCCAATAAACCTTTACCTGATTAATCACATTATTCCATAACACTTGCTCCATGTGGTCAAGAATCTGGACCGGTTGTTCCTCATAAGATAGGTTCTCTTCCAGCTGAACTACCTCTGGACTCAAAACATGAGATGGATTTGGCATGTACTTTCTCATCATCGAAACATGAAAAAAATTGTATGCCTGAGATAAACTCGGAGGTAAAGCCACTTGGTAAGAAACTGATCAAACTCTCTCCAGAATTTCATATGGTCCAATGAACCTTGGAATCATCTTTCCTTTCTTACCAAATCGCATCACACCTTACCATCGTGAGACATTGAGAAAAACATGATCACCTACCTCAAAAGACATATCCTTCCTCCGGTTGTTCGCATAACTCTTATGTCTGCTCTGAGCTGTTCTCATGTGTTTCTATATCAACTTAACTTTTTCTAACAATTATTCTACCAATTCTGGTCCCATCAGCTTTCTTTCACCCACTTCATCCGAAAAAGCTGGAGTTCGACACCGCTTCCCATATAACACCTCAAATGGTGCCATATGTATACTGGAATGAAAACTGTTATTATAAGAAAACTCAACCAAAGAATGATGTTGGTCCCAACTTCCCTGATAATCCATCGAACAAGCACATATCATATCTTCCAAATTCTGTATCGTTCGTTCTGACTACCCATCTGATTGAGGATGAAAAGCTATACTAAAATTTAATTCAGTACCCAACAACGTCTGAAGGCCATTCCAAAAGTTAGAAGTGAACCTGGGATCACAGTCAGATACAATGGAGAGAGGAACTCCATGTAACCTAACTATCTCTTTAAGATACAAACGGGAATGTTGATCTAGGGAAAAAATATCCCTTATAGCAAGGAATGAGCAGATTTAGTCAAGCGATCAACAATAACACAGATTGCATTATTACCTCGAGATGTTTTCGGTAATCCCGCAACAAAGTCCATGGATATATTTTCTCATTTCCACTACAACATTGGTAAAGGCTAAAGCATCACTTTTGGTAACTCCTGCTCTACTTTAACCTGTTGAAATGTCAAACACTTCACAGTAAAATCAGCAATATCTCTATTCATTCCATCCCACCAGTAATACTCCTGAAGATCTCTATACATCTTAGTACTTCCAGGATGAACTGAAAACGGAGAACTATGAGCTTCACATAACAACTCTCTCTTCAACTTTGAATCACAAAGCACACACAATATCTTCCCAAATCTCAAAACATAATCATTATCAATGTTTAATTCAGGAAACTTACCTTTCTGAACCAGCTCTACCTTTTTCTGCAACTCACTGTCTTGATTCTGTGCTTGCTTGATTCTATCTGATAGAGAAGATTTCACTGTTACCTGAAACAAAATATAAGAACATCCTGCACCAACAACTTCTATGCCAAAGTTCATCAAATCCTTTACCAAAGGATCACGTTCCAAACTCAACATTGCTAATGAATCATTATTTTTTCGACTCAAAGCATCAGCCACTTTATTTTCTTTTCCCAGATGGTAATGAATTGTACAGTCATAATCCTTGATTAATTCTAGCCATCTCCTTTGTCTCATGTTCAATTCTTTCTGAGTGAATATATACATTAAACTTTTGTGATCGGTATATATTTCACACTTTACTCCATACAAATGATGCCTCCAAATTTTCAAAGCGAAAACAACAGCAGCTAATTCTAAATCATGTGTAGGGTATTTTACCTCATGAGTTTTCAACTGTCGTGAATCATAAGAAATTACCTGATCATTCTGCATTAGGACACAACCACGTCATTTTAATGAAGCATCACTATAGATAACAAACTCCCCATTCCTGGAAGCTGGTTCCAAAACTGGAGCATTCACCAATCTTATTTTCAGTTCCTAAAAACAATCATCACATTCTTTTGTCCAAATAAACTTAACACCCTTCAGAGTTAACTTAGTCATTTGACTAGATAACCATGAAAAATTTCTAACAAACCTTCGGTAATAGCCTGCCAAACCAAGGAAGCTATGAATCTCAATTACATTTGTGGGTCTTGGACATTCTTCCACAACCTTTGTTTTTGCAGGATCAACAGTTATCCCATCATTAGAAACAATATGACCAAGGAAGGAAATTTGTTGCGAACAAAACTCACACTTTCTGAATTTCCCATACAATTTATTTTCATTTAATGTTTCAAAATAACCCTTAAATGTCTTTCATGCTCCACTTTACTTGTAGAAAACACCAAAATATCATCAATTAAAACAACCAAAATTTTTCACCTGAGTCAACTGATCCATCACTGCAACAAACTATTTAGTTCTGATTCTGACCATCTCAGGATACTGATTTGAAAGGTCATTTCCCTCTGTATGCCTTCCCAAAAAAGCTGCTCTATTTCCTCTATGTAAAACCATTATTATCACAGAAATACCTTAGGTGAAGCAACATGGTAATCTTTAAATGCTACATCATTTCAATTTGACCATTAAAAAAATATTTTTGGATAATCATTTAATAAAATTCTAACTTTTAAAGATATCTAAACTTACCTCTGATACCAACTATAAGGCCCCAGCCTTAAACATCACTTAATCATGAGATATTTCGAGAATACACCATTAGGATCTTTTTAGGTTTAGAGTTATAGAGAATTAGATCATAAAACATGTATTACATTCCACATTTAAGTAAAGTGGTTACATAAAAGATATTATTCATTTTTCCCAACAACAGAAACATATTTAAAATAAAACATGGATTCTTTATTGACACTTCCTTGAAACTATCATCATATCATATACCTTTCCTTTGTCCTGTGAAAAACATTTCAAAAAACATCGGATGAGCATAAAAAGCTCAGTAGGGGTCATAAAAATATTGAAAGGAAAGATGATTTTATATATACATAAAAATGAAATCATACATTAACCATAAAACATAGGCACTTTAACATAACTCATCAAATCATTAATAAATCATAGAAATCATAACACATAAAGGTAACTTGTGGAATTCGTAACATTCTTATGTAGGGAGTAACCCTCTTGGTTACGTTTGGAATACCCATCACAATATATTCCCTAAATCTCATCAGAGAAACCTTAACATTTCACTCCTTCGCATTACCCAATGAATTGTAAAGCTATATCGGGTTCACCTACCCTTAGTTTATCACAGAACCACCCGTCTTCATAATAATTCCCAAGAACAATAACATAATCGTATCACATAAATCATACATAAAGGAAACATAACATTTCCACATTTCAACCACAAGATATCAATAAAACACATTGATATAATAAAATCTTTATGAAAACCATTTTTAATACCAAAATAAGAGAAAAGTAAAACAGTGTATTTATTTTTCTTTTAAAAAAACGGTATGTCTTGTAGAGGAAGCCAAAACTCAAATAATGGTCATGGCGGCGGAGAATTCGTTGTCTCCGCATACATACGACAAAAACATTCCCTTTTGTTGTTTAGTAAATGCTTCATATAAAAAAGGTTCCTTTTGAATAAACTTAAAAGTCAAAGGGGTTTATACACCGTATAAAAGAAGGTTGTGTATAAAACAAAATATGCCTCAATGAAAGGAGATTGAGACGAAGTCCCATACCTCAGGTCTGACTTGACTCGATCATTCTTTAACCTCCTGAACAATAAACATGAGTTAATTTCTACTAGATTAAGCACATTTTTCAAGTTCATTATTCATTTTATATCACTTATTACCTTGTCATGAACACTATGTAATTATTTAAGTTATTAACGGTCATTTTAACGATCATTGGTACTTGAGTCAAAAATAAAATTTTTATAATTACAAGTTGTTCATGTATCCATTATATCCAGAATTTTATTCGTGATGTAGATATCATATATATCATATATATCCAGTACATGAATTCATTTATAATATTACATAACATTTAGAGGTATGAATTGAAATTCACCGTTCATGGAGATGGTAAGCCGTACGTACGCGTGAACGTTGCTTCCATTTCTATTTCATATTTTTTGAAATGGAATCATAATGATGTAAAGGTATATTATAATTCCTGTATAATATCATATATAATATCATAACACCATCCTCTATACGTCCTATGGTATTAATGAATCAAATCACTTTGAGGGGGCGGTAGTCTGCACTTCCTTAAATGAAGATATCACGTTTACCCATAATGGAAACCATAATGGTATGCCAAAAATGAAAAATACATAAGCTTAAGGAAAACATAAAAAAATTATATATCATATATAAATATAGTGTCATCTTAATGGCCACCTTTGAAGGTGTTAAAAAAAATTTGAACAATCATCGTTTCGGGAGGCATAAATTCGCCATCCACGGAAACAATATGTTCTTTAACCATTAGATGTAGGTGTGTGTAAGTTTAGCTCGAATACTTATTATAACAAATCCTAGTATATGTAATATACTGGTTTTGTTACAATAGAAATTAATAAAAAGATTTTAGGGGGTTGGAGAAGCAAAATAAAACAAAAGAACACAAGTGAAGACATTACCTTAAAATAGGGTAACTCCCTTTGGTTTGATCTCAAAGGCTTCCTTGGGAAGTCTTCTGCCCAAAGTGAGGCTTCACGGAGTACGATAGAGAAGTGTAGAGACAAAATGGGCAGGGTTTGGCCGAGCCATAGGCTTTGGATGTGTGGGTAAAGAGTTAGAGGTGGGGGCCTTTTATAAGAGGAGAGGAGGGGCACTCTTGGAAAGTGAAAAAATGATACTTTATTTTAAAATGAGTTTAATATTAAAAAGGTACCACGTTGATATAATTCGAGGTTAAGGTGATAAGGGTTTGAAATCCACCCATCCAAAAGGTTTTGGACATGTGTAGGTCATAGATGTTACATTATCTTTTCATTTTACTTAAATCCTTTATTAATGAGGTAATCACTGCATCATCATGATGTCATATATAATTTAATTTATTTAATGTCTAAAAATAATAAAAAAACTATCATGTTGTAGGAAATCTTTTTGTCTTTCTAATTAATATTTATAGTAAATAATATAACTTGTATAACCCCATTTAAAAATTGTTTTAATAAAACAACTCATGTTTGTGTCATTTTAATTTTAACATTAAATAAAAAGATATTAATGTCATTTTCCTAACAATGTGGCTCCATGGGGTCCCCAATTTGTCCCATGGATTGTCTTGGTCAGCCATGACACATCCAATAAGGGTAGGACATGTGTATAGGTATTTTCAATTTATTATAATATCATTTTTCCTTAAATTACACTAATTACCTCTAATCGCGATTAAAAACATAAAAGTTACTATTCACAAAAAAATTATTTTAATCTCATTGAACCAAATTTTACTTCTTAATGACAACCACGTATGTTGGATTTTTGAAAATAAAATCACAGAAGTGGCAAAGTTTCATTTAAACAAAAAATCAGTTTCTTTAACTACCACTTAGTGATTTCACTATTAATCAAAAATTGATGTTTTCAAAAAAATACCAAAACTTCACCCTAAGATATATTTGATATTCTGAATTCAAAAAAGATGTCTATTTTACAAAAATCAAATCATATAAGTTACATTAGTTAAATTAATAATTAATTCCCGCTTTCATGAAAAATAGCATGTTTTTGTGAAACAATAAGTATCAAAAGATTGACATCAGTTTAAGTCCAATTTCAAAGTGAAATTGATTCCAATGACCACCATTGTATTAAATGGTAAAAATATATTTTAATTTCACTTCAAAACCAACTCAAAAAATAATCTAATCATATAAATAAATTAGATTAAAAAGATGTTTTGATTTAAAATACATCATTTTTCACTATTCATTAAAAAATGTACTTTATCGGAAAAATACCAAAAATTCACAAAAAGTAAATTTTGATGTCCCAATCATAAAGAATAAGTTTATTTTGACAAACACAGCTTATAAAATTTTCAAAAGATATATTTAAAAAGGGTTTTCCATTAAAAGGCAGTAAAACAATCTTTTAAAAATATTAGTGTATTCCATGATTAAGATTGGATTTATTTTCATTTTAAGCCTCTAAAACACTATCTAATTAATTAATAGACATGGATAAAAAAAATATTATTCATTAATTACTTGGGATGTTACAATGATATTTCTTATAATATTTTTAAATGCATTTATTTTATTTTATTTGTTAATAAAATAATTTTTTATCAACATTGTGCCATCATTAATGGTAATTATTTAATATCTAAAAATTATAAATAAATTTCTAAGATATAGATAAATATTATAGATCTTGAAAGACATTCACTAGTCGATATTATATCCTAGTTATAAATAAATATATATTAATATACTTATATAAAATGAGATTTTGACAATTTGCCACCTTCATTAGTTTTTATCACATTCATTTTATATTCAAATGTAAGTGGCCATGAATTTGTTCCATATAAAACAATATATTATAAGGGTCTAATTTATTCATCCAATATAATTTCTATAGGTGTTATGGTAATTTAATAATATTATTTCTTTATTTAATTACATGATTGACCTTTAACCACGGAAATAAAAATAATTACTAAAGTTATTATTCATAACTTCCAAAAATTAAAGTAGTCTATTAAAATAATTTGGACCTACTGATTCATAATAGGGAGAACATTATTAATAATTCAAACCAAATAAGATGTAGTAATTAATATAAAATCTATCTTATTTTCAGAATGAGATAGCAAGTTTTGTTTACGATAAAACATTGCAAAGTATTGAAATGTTTTTACCTATGAATTAAATATAAAATTAAGGCTAGTGAAATAAATTATATTTAATGATAAAAAATATATTTTTATTTTACTTTACAACCATTTAATATAATAATTTATTAATAAAAATTATATTTATGAAAAATTTGTTTTCAATTAAAATTTAGCGTATTTTTACAATTCATCAAAAAATGAATGTTATGAGAAAAATAGAAAAAATTTATCAAAAGTAAATTTCAATATCACGATTCCAATTTATTTTTCTTCATATTAAAATTATTAATGATTCAAAATTTTAATTTAAAAGTGGGTCTCTATTCAATGTTGCAAAAATAAACTTAAAAAAATAGGTTTGTGTACATCAATATGGTTTTATTCATAACCTATGAATAAAATAACCATTGGGTGAATATAATTTTTTTTATTAATTATAGAACACATATATAACTCAATAATTTCATTACCAAATGTTACTCACTCAAAAATAAAAATATATAAATGAATTATATTTTTCGTTGATAACCAAATAAATTAAAAAATCATTTTCATGAGTTAGTTATAATTATTCCCACTACCCAAATGACATGGTTATAATGGTAATTTTTTAATAAGTGCATATCACATGTCATTTAAATTCACTGTTGAATACAACACAAGCTACTAATGAATAAAAATTATTTATTGAAAATATTTCCAAAGAAATCATACTACTGATACATTCTATCCCCCTTAAACTAATTTTTCCGTCCATATTTGTTACAAGGAATCAAATATATGAGTATACCTCTCCTACATAATATCCTCATGTTTCAATGTTTATTCTTGAATTTTTTGGTTCTCCCATAAAACATTTTCTAAGAGAGTGGTCTTGTTTCGTTGAACTTTTTCTCTACGAACTAGAATCTGAATCAGTTGTTCTTCATAAGAAATATCTTGCTCCAACATTGTTTCTTTTGAGATTATTACTTGTGAAGAATCAGGTATGTACTTTCTTAGGAGAGATACATGGACCACAGCATGAACCTGAGAGATATTCAGTGGAAGTACCAATCGGAAAGCTACCATCCCAACACAATCTAAAATTTCAAATGGATCGATATACCTTGGCATAGCTTGAACTTATTTCAAAATCTCATTACTATCTTATAGAGATATATTTTTCAAAAAATCCTTAGCACACACATTAATCATTAGGAATTTTTTTGGTTCTCTGCATAATTTTTGGTTAACTCTATGCTTCTCTTATGTGTTGTTGAATATATCTGACCTTTTCTACCATTTAATCAAAACTATCATGTCATAATAGATTCTTTCCATAACATAATCCCAACAAGTTGGAATTATATACTTATTTCCATATAGGACTTCATAAGGAACAATATCAATACTTGAGTGAAAGCTATTATTGTATGAAAATTGCACCAATGGTAGGTGTTGATCCAAACAACCATTGAAATCCATAGAGAATGCTCTAAAAATGTCTCCTAGTGTTTGAATTGCCCTCTCAGAATGACCTTCTATCCTATAATGATATGCAGTGATGAAAATTAACTCTGTATCCACCGCATATTAAAGACGTCACCAAAACAATGAGGTAAGAATTAGACCCAGATCAAATATAATGGAAATTGGTGCTCCATAAAATCTTACCACTTTATTTATCTATATCCTGGCAAGCTGATCAAAAGAAAAATTTTATGAATAGAAATGATGTCTGCTAAATTTTTAAGGATATCAACTATAACTCAGATGTAAGAGTTGGTATCCCAAAACCAATCAATAGTACTTTGATTACTTGAATATTGAATGTATTTAAATATAAAACATCAAATTACATATTGTACATTGTTATGCATGACTATGTCGTAATAATGCCTTAATATATTTGTTGAATTGAAAAGGTCATGACAATTCTCTGCTATAATGGGAAACATGAAATGATTTAAAAATATTATTAATTATAGTTATATAGTTGGATGACATGCTATGAAAAGACGAATAGCATGAAAACTGTCAATTGCGAGTACTCGTATATAGATGAGACTTCCTCTGATAAAGTTCACACTTGTTAATCTCCAAGACAGAAGATAAAGAGAACATACCTGCATGTTGAAATTATGCATGTTTTTATGTCATCAAATATTTCTATCAGCGAGAGTGTGTAATGACCCATAAACATCAATATTATTATTAGTACGTGTCACTAATCACACACTATGATTTACAAATGAAAACCATCATGTAAACATATTTCAATAATTATGGTATGTTAGATGCGTCTCAAGTGGCATGTTATTAGTGGATAATTCAACGGTGTATTTTTCCCTTCTATTTAAGGAATGTCATATCTTGAACTATTGACTTAAATAGTATTGTCGTATTAAATTCCATGGACATGGTGTAACATAGAATTTATCTCTGGTTGTCAAAGAATGACATATAATGCATAAAGGTTGAGTACACTATCATGAAACCTGTAAGATGAGATATTGAGGTGAAGGGATTATATTACACAGTGAGCATTCATATGTGGATGTCATTGTGGAGACTTTTTGTTCATTCTCTTCGGTACCTTGACCCATTACAAGATAATACTATTGGACATTAGGAAAGCTTTCCTAATGCTAATGAGAAATAATCCTTCAGGTCACACACTAAGTTTTTTTGGTGGTCTGGGTTAAATTCAATTTGAATTTAATTAATAAAATAAATATTATTTTCAATACCATGGAATAATTGTATTCATGTTACGATGATCACATAAATTAAATAAAATTTCTATATTTATTTTTTTAATAATTATATATATATATATATTTGTTTACTAATTTTTTAACAAAATATTTATTTAAGAGAATAAATTATTTATTTATTTATTTGGGTGTTCAATAAATGGCACTGGAGTTTGAGTGGACAATGGCTAGTCCAGAAGTAAAATATTTATTTTCAAGACGATAAATAATTATTTATCAAGTTTTCACAAGTTATAATAATAATGACACTCCTATTATTTTGTGATGTGGAATATTATTCATAATTATATTTTGCACAAGTTGGTGCACCATAACATTCGACATTGTACTATTATTATGATCAAGGGTTTTCTCTATGTTCATGAATGTATTTAATTTATATTATTCAACTAAATATTATAACTAATGTTTTGTTAATATAAATATACATGTATGTCTGTTGTTCCATAGAGAACACACCACACACATTGGGAATTGAGAATTGCTGGGTGAAACAATTTCTCTCTCAAATACACTTTCGAACCCTCTCAAGAATGATAGAAGTTCATCATGGATGAAAAACAATCAATCAAGAACGACTGACATAAGATACTCGCTTCACAATGCTAACACTCGGAGAATGAGTGGTGTCGATCGAAGTCCATCGTAGCACGTGTGGATCACAACTATATTGATTCTAGTTTGGACACCCTAAAGCACAATGAGATAATCTGAAGGGTCATTCCAAATTATCAACATTAACAACTAAAAAATACTAATTATCCATGTATTCTTATCTTTATAAAATTATTTAAATTAATTATAAACAAGATGTGCTAGATCCAATATAATGGTTTTTGGACTCTTCCTTATTTATCCAAATAATTGATTCTATTCCGTGGAGACTCACATTCATCATCGTATTGATCCCAGAATAATAATTGACAATGATAAAAATTAAATTTGGGTATCGTCCAAACCACTCTTCAAATGCGCCCAGATCCTTCAAGTTGTATCAAATCAGTTAAATCATTATTTATAATTATTTAAACACTTTTTTATAATTTATGCATTTAATAATTTTGCTGTTTCACTTCAAGTTAATCATTCGGAAAATCTGATTCTCTAGATTTTTTCCTCATATTTCATTTCTCTTTCAACTTACAAAATTGATATTTTCTTTTAATTTTGATTAAAATAAAATCAAGGTTCTCATCTAGAGGTGAATAATTATCCTGGCTATACAACACCTAAACACATGTCTTGAATTCGGTAGAACATACCATTCGGTCAAGATTCAATGCATCAGACCAATCCGCCAAACCAAGTTGCGTGTTGGAGTATTTCAACATTTAAATGACTATGTGTGTTGTCCAGGAACAGGTGGAATGCAGTTTACTCTACAAATTCCATGTAGTCTATTGGACACAACATGTATCCCATTTGGGTTAGGGATGTCCCATATACCCCAAACACGACTTTCGCAAATGAAAACAGTGTAACATAGATAGTACATGATGTCTGGCCAACTAAACATGTCATATACTCCATTGATTTTTGAACTACATCTACACGCCATGTACCTGGGTGTGTACTTCGGATGGACGGTGAAAGATAGTACATTTCGGGTAGTCAAAACTACACGTCTTGTAATCATCCACATTACGCTGATATATTATAATTTATTATTATATTATAAAAACCTTTGATACGTGTACCATAGTGCATGTGTAATGATGAGGAACAACATGTGATAGGTGTTTCATATATATGTGTTTAATTTAACATCTCCGTATTGTTCATTTATACTCATTAAGTAGTTATGAACAAGAATTCACAGGGATTCCTCCAGGGTTAAAGTAACATATAGATAGAATTTTAAATGAATTCATCTGTTTAAAAAATGATTGATGAAAATCTAAAGGAAATTCAGTAAAGGGTTAAAGATAAAAGGATTGATTAAATAAATAAAATTAATTTATTTGATTGAGATTTATGATAAATAAGAAAAATTAAAGAATTGAAGGATAATTTTATTTATCCGTAAATATGATTGCATGTATGGGTGGTCATGAGCTCGACCAAGACATTCGTATATGGATGGTTTCATTTAATTTATTTAAATTAAATTTATTGTCTTATGATCCTTCCCCTCATTAATATGTAGGGATTGCATTCCTAAGGATTATTTTATGTAATACCCCTTTTACCTCTCCCCTGCATGTGAGAAAAATTGAATATGTAATGATGGAGTCAGTTCAAGTTGGATCCGAGACAAAATCAATCCCAAGAGATACAGAGTCACATAGGTGGAAAGCAGTAAACGAGATCACAAATGGTTCAAGGTGTTTCTCCCCTAGGTCGGGGTTATTTTATTAGCTGCAAGATAAACTAACCATTAGAAATTATCAAGATCATGACATTTTCATTATTTTATTTCAAGTAGATGCATGTTTTATCATTATGTATGTGTTTTCACGATCACATAATTAATTAATTAAACAAGCATGGAAAATGGAACTAAAATAAACCAGGCTTATGCGCAAATATTATCATGATATGGTTAATCACATAAGTAACTTCCACATAAATATAAAAAAAATTTGAAAATGATAATAATAAATTATAGCATAAGATACTAAAATCCCTCAAATAAAATATTATGTCAGACCAAGCCTTACACTACTTGATTAAGGGAAATACTCAATAAAACTATGTGTTTAATCAACCCTTATTAGAAAACATATGTTTATAAAGGTATCCCTTATGAAAGGATTCTGGTAAACATAACCATATTACCTCAAGAGGAGTATAAATTTCTAGATTTTGTGTAATATTGGAGGCATGAGTTGAGGAAATTGATAGATACGATTTCATGATTGGGGAGTACACTCAACAGATCAAAGAGTTGTAGGCATGTATTTGGAAAAGCCCTGCCTAACTAAATACCTTCAAATAGCTTAACCAGCCCCTTTTGTGGTTATGTGAAGTGGAATATAGATCCTTTACACTAGAATGTCATGGAAACTAGACATTATAATTTCAATGGTGACTACCATAGAGATTTGATAAAATAGTTGGACACATAATTTATTATTTCTTACAAAAATGAAATCAGGAAAGTACTACTGTTCTACTCTTTTTAATTTAGAATAAAAAATTAAAAGCTCATCAACCAAACTACCCGTATGATAAATTATATAAAAAGAAAACATCATCATTGACAGTAAATTCTGAGAATTGTTTCGAGGCCTTTGAGTTATAATTTTCCATGAACGGATGTCTTACTTGTTGGTCTCAGCGTTAGCTGATCCACTCCACAAAGTGGCGAGTAATAGGGATTTCCTGATCTATGAAATACATATGAATGACATAGTCAGTGTAAAATGTTGGATGATATCATCAATGTCTATTGATCTCATGATGTCTCATGAAAACATGGATGTATACAGAATTCTCAAGCACCTATGTGGTCATTACCAGGAGAGAGAAAGACAAGAATAGTTTAATATCTCCAAGGTACTCTTTTAGAGTAAACGTGGATAGGGTTCCATATATGGGCTGTATATTGTCAAGATCACTTCCTATGTTGATCCCCTGGAGGTTCATGGGTTTAAATTCCACAAATAACTAGGCACCGATCTCATTATTTCAGCACTCTGTCAGACCCTCTATATCTTTGTTGGTAATTTTAATAGGAACAACATTGAGAAGTCTCTATCTGATCTACTTATCCTCATTCACTAAATGGAAAAAGATATGAAGTGTGAAAATCATTCTATTCTTTTGTTCAATAATAGAAAAGGTAGGGAAAATAGCTTTAAGCTCAAATCTAATTCACATGATTTCTTGAAAATAAGTACCAAATGGGAGGCAAGCGAACAAGAGGATATTTGTTTGTCATGTGTAAATAAAGTCCCCAAGAAAAAGAACTACACCCATCCTAAGAAATAAGGGGAAGCTTCAGGTGTGTTTTTTATCGAATGGAATCTATTTGTTTCTTCAAATTAGGTATTAGATACATCTTGTGGTGCTCACATATGTATCCAAATACAGAAAACAAGTATATTCAGGAAGATTGACCGAGGGTAGGTAGATCTACGAGCATCCAACAAAGCCAGACTTACTGATGTAGTTGTTGGGGAATACAACCTCACTTTTCCAACGGGGATGATCTTGGTGTCAGATGGTTGTTATTATGTGATGTTTGTTACTAAAAAAATTATTTCTGTATCCGGATTAGATACATATGGTTGTTTTTTCATGTCTAGAAATTAAAGATGGTTATTTAACAAAGATAGAATTTGTTTTGGTAGGGCACATTTATACATCAGTCTTTACTTGTTGTATTACACAAACCTTGTAATGGAAATTGAAAACAAAGATACTTCAAATTACTCATACCACACCCAACGTTGGCATCACCAAATAGGTCCTGTAAATAAGAAACGGTTGATAAAGTTACATTAAGATGGATATTTATATTCTTTCAAAATAAAACCACTTGAAGTTTTTCATCAATGTTCATAAAGAAAAATGACAAAATCTCCATTTAGTGGGTAAGGTGAAAAGGATAAATAAATTCTTGAATTGGTCCATACCAATGTGTGTGGACCATTTCTAGTTGAATCTAGGGAATGATTCTCATACATCATAAATTTTACTAAATAATTTCATACATATGGATATATTTACTTAATGTGGTATAAGTTGGATTATTTTGATAAGTTCATATAATAGAATAATGATGTTGAGAACCATCTTATTAAGAATATTATAAACCTTCAATCAGAACGAGTAGTGGAATATCTTAATCAAGACATAATTGATTATATACAAGTGTTTGGGATCCTATCCCAACTCACTCCTCCTAACATGTTGCAGTGGAATGGGGTATGAGAAAGGAAGAAACGTACCCTGTTATACATGGTGAGATAAATGATGAGTCGTGTTAGTCTTTCATTATCATTTTGGGGATATGCATTACAAACAGTGGCTGAAATACTAATCCAAGTACCAACTAAATTGATAAATGTTATTCTATATAATTTCTAGAGTGGAAAGAAATCCAAGTTATCTAATTAACATTTGTGGAAAATCAATTTTCTTTTTAAGGCCTATCCTTGTAACAAATTTGTACTCTTAGGTACAAAGTCTACCTTTATAGGATACCCCATGAAAACAAGGGGATATTACCTATACAACCAATCATAAAAAAAGGTTATAGTGGAAAGACATGACAAATTCCTTGAGAGGTAGCACATATCCAAAAGAGATAGTGGGAGAGAGATAGACATTGATGATGTTGAGGCTTATGTTACACAAGACTGGGTATACGAAAATATTCCACAATGCTCCATGGAAGAAAGAATTGTTCCTGAGACACAGGAATGTCATAGGAGTACAAGAGAGTTTAGTGAATCAGAATGATATGGTTTTCTATTTAATTAGGATGTTGATTCATTATTAGTTTATAATAAATATAATCTATCCTAAAAAGGATGTTTTATGTGGCATAGATATTTACATGTGGCTAGAATCCATGAATTCTGAAATGGATTCCATGTACCAAAACCATGTCTAGATTTTGGTAGATCCTCCAGTTGATGTAATGTATATTCATTTTAAATGGTTATTCAAGAGGAAACGTGTCCTGGAAGGGAATGTTAGTGCCTATAGGGCAAGAAAAGTTGATAAAGGGTTCAAACAACATCAAGGTATTGACTACGAAAAGACCTTTTCACCAGTTACAATGATGAAATTCATCAGAATGTTATTGGCCATTGCTGTTAACCATGACTATGAGATTTTGAAAAGGGATATGAAGAAAACATTCCTTAACTTGAACCTTCATGAAGATGTATACATGACACTACCTTAATGATTTATGACTCAAAAGGATTCCAATATGTTATTAAAGTTTCATAAATACATTTATAGATTAAAGAATGAATCCAGGATATGGATCATTCGTTTTGATGAAGCCATAATGAAATTTGGTTTAATCAAGAATGAATGTGGGCCTTTTTTCTACATATAGTTTAGTGGGAGTGTAGTCATACTTATAATTGTATATTTGGATGAAATATTACTTATTGGAAAAGAGATACATATCATACAGTCTGTTAAGGAATGGTAGAATAAATTCTTCACTGTGAAGGACTTGGGTGAGACATTATATATTGTTGGGATCAGGATCCATCGTGATTGATGTAAAATATTGTTGTGCATATGTCAATGTTCATACATTGATAATATACTGAAGAAATTTAGTATGGAACAATCTAAGAGGGAATTTTCTCCATTGTCACATGGAATTCATCTTTCCCTGAAATTTTTTCCTCATACACATGTGGATAGAATAATAAAGGGAATGACTCCATACACATCAATGATTGTGTTAGCCATGTAGTCAAGCAATGTACTAGGATTAATATCCTCTACGCATTGAGTGCAGTAGGAAGCTATCATGCTGACCTAGGTGACCACCATTGTATGGCAGTCAAGACACTCCTAAAGTATCTAAGGCGTACTAAGGATATGTTACTAGTTTATAGAGAAGATGAGTTACCTGTCATCTGAGGAAATACTGATTCTTGTTTCCATTCTGATCAAGATTAAATGAAGGATCCAACGAGATACATTTTCACTTTGAATGGAATTGAAATGAGATATAAGAGCTCAATTTAGAGTGTGGTCAAAGATTCTACAGTAGATTCTATGTATATCACATTTTCTGAGGTAGCTAAAGATGCAGTTTGGATTAAAAGATTCATCCTGAAGCAAGATGTGATTCTTAGTTGTTAAGATCCCATCACACTATACTATGATAACACTACAACATTGGATCATAAAAAATAGCCAATGTCACATCAGCGGATGAAACACATACATCGTATGTATCATCTATTTAGTGATTTTCTTATATAGGTGAAGTTTCAATGAGTAGTATTTCCATGGTAGACAACATGGAGGACCCCATGAATAAATCCTTGACTCAGCAGAAACAGGACCCCATATGAGTTCTAGTGGACTGAATGTCAAAGGTAGTTGGCTCTAATATAGGTGGGAGTTGGTAGAATATTTTTTCATAGAACCAAATGGTTGTAATTTGATTACATTGATATTGAATGTATTTATATATTAAACATCTAATAACATTTATTTCATTTTCTTAATGACTATGACATAATAATTTCTTTGTGTATTTTTTGCGTTAATAAGGTCATGAAAGTTCCCCGCTATGATGAGAACCTTGAAATTCAATAAAACTATTCTTAAATATAGTTCTATGGTTAGATGTCATAATATTATGGGACACATAACATGGAGACTGTCATGTGATAGTACTTGTAAGTAGATAAGGCATCTTCTCATGAAGTTCGCACTTGTTAATCTCCAAGACAAGAGATCATGGGAACATACTCACCAGTATGAATTCTTCATATTCTGATATCATCAGATATTTCTATATGTGAGAATTTTTAATGATAATTATACTTTATGATTTTCATTAATAAGTGTCATAACTTGTGCACTTTAATTTACTGAGGAAAACCATCATGAAAATAGTTGGCAGGATGTAGGGTATGTTGGGTGCGTCACGAGTGACATGTTATTAATGGATATGTTGAGGAAGGATTTGTCCCATTCGTTTATGGAAGTTGATATCTCATATAATTGATTGAAATAGAACCATTGTGCAAAATTCCTTGTCCATGGTGTAACGACAAGTTTATTTCATGTAGTAAAAGAATGATGTATCAAGCATAAAGGATGATGAAATTATCATGCGATATTGAGACGAAGATATTATATTACACAGTGAGGGTTCGTACATGGATTTCATTGTTGAATCATTACATTCTAACTCTTGGGTTTCTTGACCAGTTGCATGACAGTACTAATAGACATTAGGCAAGCCTGACTAATTCAAACGAGAAAGAATCATAGAGGATCACACACTTAGTTGTATTGGTGGTCTCAGTTAAATTATCTTTGAATTTAATTAATAAAATAAATAATATTCTCAAGAATGTGGAATAATTTTTTTCATGTTAATATGATATCATAAATTAAATAAAATATATATATTTATTTTTTAAAACATTTATAAATATTTATTTTAAATTTTGTAAAAAAAATATTTATTTAAGATAATAAAATATTTATTTATTTATTCGTGTTTTCAATAAATGGATGTGGTGTTTGATCAGACCATGGCTGGTCTGTTGTAAAATAATAAGTTGCATTATGATAAATAATTATATAAAAATTTGTCACAAGGTAAAATAATAATGACACTCCTATTATTTTGTGACATGGATTTTTATTCATAATTTTCTTTTGTGCATGTTGGTGCACCATAAATAAGGACTCTGTGTTATTATTATGAGCATGTGTTTTCTCTATATTCATGAATGTTTTTAATTTCTGTAATGACATTAAATATTTTAACTGAATTTCCATTCATCTAAATAGACAAGTACATATACCGTGACAAATAGAACACACCACATTCTTGGTGAATTGAGAATTGTGGAGCTAAACATTTTCTCTCTCGAATCATCTTCCTATCCCTCTCAAGAACGACAGACGTTCTTCAAGGTAAAAGAACAAGTGATCATGAACAACTGACACAAGACACTCGCTTCACCGCACTAGCACCCAGAGAACTAGTGGTGTCGATAGGAGGCCATCATCGCAAGTGTGAATCGCTACTAGAGAGGTTCTAGTTTGGATCCTCTCAAGAACAATGAGGTAATCTGGAAGGGTAATTCCGAATGATCAATACCATCAATGATTAAAATACAAAAGATCCATGTATTCTTTTCATTATGAAAATAATTAAATTAATTATAAACAAGATGTGAAAGATCCCCTCTAATGGTTTATGCCCTCTTCCTTCATTATCAAAATAATTGATTCTATTCCTTGGAAACTCACATTCATCATTTTGTTGTTCTCGGAATAGACATTGATCATGGTCAAAATTAAATTTGGGTTCTAGATGAATCATGCGTCTTTTAGGCTTGGATCCTTCACCAGATAACATTATTGCCTTTGGATATTATGGGAAGTCCGATACAAAGTCCATAGTGATGTTTTCCCATTTACATTATGGTATGGGTAATGGTTGTAACACCCCTTAAGGGTATGTCTCTCAGTATTAAATTGCTGAGAAACCAATCATTGTGGGACATATTCAGAAACATTTATTTTTATGATAACAATGAAATATATACTCTTTCAGGTCCCTATACATATTTGTGATTCTAGGGTGAATAGATAATGATGAACTAATAGCCTCATCAAATAGATCCTTCATGAATTTTTGTATGGGTAGAATACCAACCGGATTCCTGAACCTTATTATGACTCTCAATCATGGCTAATTTTAGGAACATTTTTCATATTCTTTTGTAACTCTAAATCTTCTTTATATGCCTCATTAATCATCACATGTATTGATGGTTGAACATTTATTTTAGAATGATAAGATTTCTTCTATTCTATTAAAATTTCCAGATACATCATTTGAAAATCCAAAAATATGTGATCTTTCATGATCCGCACCGTAGATAAGCTAGCATGGTCTTTTTGACTCCAAGAATCTACCACCATGTTCACTTTTCTAGGGTGGTAATGTATTGAGCAGTTGTAAAATTAAATCAACTCCAACCATATTATATGTTTCATATTCATCTCATTTTGTGTCAAAATATACATTAATAATTTATGATTTGTATAAATATCACACATTTCAATATAAATATAATACCTCCATATCATTAATGAAAAGATTACTGCAGCTAACTCTGAATCATGAGTTGGGTAATTTTTTCTCATGAATTTGAAACAGTTGTGAGGCATAAGCTATCACCATAACTTTTTACATGATAACACATCCAAACCCCTTTATGTATGTTTCACTATAGATCACAAACCTTTCTCCACTACAAGGCAGTGTGAGTACATGTGCATTGGCTAACCTTATTTTTAGCAATTTGAAAGTATCATCACATTACTCGATCCAAATGAAATTAACTATTTTCCTTGTAAACATTATGATTGGATTATATAATCATAAATGGTCATTCAAAAAACGTTTACAATATCCAGTCAATGAATGAAAACTTTGCATCTTTTTTACCTTTGTGGGACTCGAACAACTTTTAATAACCTAAATTTTGGATCTATTAATATATAACCCTTCCCTTGAGATTATCTAACCCAAAAATGATACATTATGAATAAAAAATTCACACATGGTAAATTCTTCATAAATAATCTCCTTTAATACGGTCATCGGTACAATTCTCATGTGATCTTAATTTTCTTACATTTTCTTTGAATATATTAGAATATAATCAATAAAGACTAAAAATATTGATCAAGATACTCTATAAAAATCCTCTTCATTAGATCCATCAAGATAATAGGGACATTAGTATGACAAAAAGAAATAATTATAAATTCATAGTGTCGAGACCTTGTTCTGAATGTCCTCTTTTAAATATACCACATTTTGACCATTAATTGAGAATATTCTGAATGATTATCTCTCTTGGAAAATTATTATGCTCTGCGTAGTTAGTAAAATAAGTCATCAATGTAGGGAAGATGAATTTTTTTATTAATAGTGTTCTTGTTATGTTATCTATAATCAATAAAGTGTCTCAATGATCCATCTTTATTTCTAAAAAACAAAAAATGATCTCCCTATGGTGATGTACTTGGGAATATGGATCCTTTACCAAGATTATCTTATAGTTGGTTTTTCAATTCATGTAACTAAATATGGGCCATTCTATAAGGATTCTTTTGAAATCGGTATAGAACTCAGTATGCGTTCTATTGAAAAATCAACATCAATATTTGGTGGAAAAACTTGTAATTTCTCTATAAAGAAGTCATCAAACTCTAGTACAATGGCCGTATTATTAATCATGAGTTTCTCCCCAACAATTTGAGAAAAATAACAATCATTTATTGAAATCTAGTCCCATAATATGGATGAAATTTATACTAGAAGGTTTTATTCATCCATGCATCGATAGATTATCATAGATTGACCTATAATCTGAAATGTGACTTCCCTTTAGAAGAAATTGGTATGAGCACCATATAAGGAAATCCAATGCATGAGAATAATCACATAAAATTCCACTATAGAAATGATTAAATGATTTAAAAGAAGCTCATTCACATAGAATTCAACCGGAGAAGAATTATAAACTTCTGATGTGACTGTTGTGCCATTAAGAGTTTTCATAGCTAACTCAACATTTAATTGCTGAGGTAAAATGTTGATACCCTTCCAAAATTATATAGAAATAAAAGACTGGGTGGATCCAGAATCAAATAGAACATTTGATACATTATAGTAGATGGTATGTATACCTTCTACCACTTCACTATCATACTCCACATCACCGATAGTGATTGCATGTGACCTTCTATAGCCTTTGACATTAAGAGTTTTTTCACATCGATCATCATCAATAACCCCTAGATTTAAGAATTGATTGAAATAATTCCCCATTCCCTGTCACGGGTAACATTGATGTTTAGAAGGTGCATTCTATGTATCCTTTACATTGTTCTCATCATTAGACATCCTTTTTCAATTATTTTGGCATTCGGCTACCTGATGACCCTCTTTTCCACACATAAAACATTTACTAGTCCATTTAAGAAAATTTCCACGATGTTTCTTTCCACACATTGAGCATAAGGGAAAATTCATCTTCTTTTAAATGTGGTCTTCATATTTTCATTCAAATTCCATTTTTCTATTCTTATCAAAATCATATTACTAATGTGTTACTCCAATATCCATATCATCCATGATATAACATCAAAATATTTTCTTATATCTATTAATGTCCCTTATAGATAATTCTATATAGAGACATGGTTTTATGTGACTAAATATTATATAAATTTTACTCCCCATTAGAATAATAATTTTAGAAGCGTACCATGAATGCCTTGTAAAATTTTCATTGTAGGTACCAATGGATTCATCATCATTTTTATTATGTTTATGGAAGTATTTCTCCATATGATTGAAGAATACAATGAATACAGTTGCAAAAAAATATGTTCTTTAACTCAACCCATTTCATAGAATCATTTTCCACTATTTGCCTTGTATTCTTGATAAGATTCTACCATTGATCAATTACACCTTCATAAATTATATATTGTTTATATGAATTCATCATGATTAGAACATTAAATAAATGAAAACATCTTTTCAATGGTACAGATCCATCATTCAGCTAGTAATGGATCTGAAGTCCAGCTGAATGAAGGTTGATATTGCCTTATTAATGATTCAAAAAAAAATTCTCCCCCCTTTGCCCATTAATAAATACGCCAATATTCATATATTGACAATGTTGTGTAATCATGGAAATTAAATTATTCATTCTTACTCCTATAACATTTGGTTGCTTATAGGGGATAATCATTCCATTGATCATCGCATTCATCATTGATATGGTACCTTCAGGTTCTTTCCATTGACTAATGCCAAGAAACATAGTGTGAGAAACATTAATCAAAACTGAAAAAGAAAATCATCAAGAATTATATTTCAATTTAAGACACATTAGGTTTTTTTCTACGTAATTCATGGTCATTTATAAAAAACTAGGATTGTATCCTATAATTAGGAATATCCTTAGGGTTCTTAGTATGGATTTCTAATCATAGTTTCCAAAAGATTAACTATACATTTTCTCTCATACAATCTGTAACTACCAATATTTTATATATATATATATTACCTCAAAATTGAAGAATATTTATTACATAACATAATAAACCCTTGCCTGGACTGTATAGGTTTAGGTCTTTAGAAACTGGGAAACAAAAACAAGTGGTTCATAAAATATTCACATTGTCTCTAACTTATATCTTCACAACTATACTCCATTTTGAGATATCACACCAAATACATTTATTCATGACCTGGGGAATAGAAACATATGAAAGGGTGAGGTCAAATGCTTAGTAAGGTTAAACAAGGGAATTACCAATCAAATCATAATTAAAATAACATTACATTTGAATGTATTATAATGTATATGAAATATCCTAATATCATTTCGTGGGATAAATCATAAAAGTGCATTGTAATCCCAATATTCATATCATCGGGCATAAAATTTCATGGAATACACACATAAATATAGAAATTCATTTCATATAAGTCAAGGATCATTTCTGAGACCATAATAGTGGACAATGTCCATTACTAAACCGATTTCACACCTCAATCAAGCCCAATATTTCTTAAACAAATATACATTCCATTCTAGTAATGATTATATCTTGAGATTTAAATCTTTACCCAATGCATTTGATTGAGGTTTCGGTCCCACACATCTAATAATTTAATCATTCTTATGTTTCCCAGAAAAACATATAAACATTCACTATAGCATAACCCATGAAATAAAATGGGTTTCTTAAACATCATTCCTTCATAATTTATATAAAATAAATTAATTTCATAAATAAAACACCATAAAATATTTTAATAATAGGGTTATTAATATAACTATATTTAAATATTTTCATTATAGATGGAAATTTTTTTGAGAAAACACTTGAATGAAATTTCTGAGGAAAATAACCATTCTTCTTAAAAAATATTTTACTTCCTCAAAATTCCAAACAATAATATAATAAATTATAATTTTGGAAAATAACCTTGTATGAATATAGGTGAATTTTCATTGAAATAAATAATCATGAAATCAGAAAAATACATTTTTTTTAAAAAGATGGGGCTTATGCCTTATATATTATGAAATCAATGCAAAGACCTCTTTTGACTGGGAAGAGGGATACACATTACATAGCCCGAACTCCCATTGGGGATTTATCACATTAAATGTCCCATAGACCCAAATATATGGCCCAAATCCCATTCTATGAATAATACAGATACAGTACAGTCCTACTACAGTACCGCACAATACCTGTCGATGCTATAGTACCCTGCTGCTGCTACAGTACTCATCGTTGCTACCATGCCGCTTCTGCTGCAGTACGCTATAGTATTGCTACAGTAACCTATGCCCAATGGGATTTCAACCCCCATTCTTCTCATAATTTTTTCAGAAAAGTCCAAATGTACCTTGTACCAAAAACAAAAAATGATTACATTATTTCCTTTTAGTTAAAATTATTCAATTGTTAAAATTGACATTAAAATATTATATAAGGATCTAAATAATATCATAGAATACATATATAGGAAACATGGAAATGTATAATAAATATACCACAGTAAATAATAACGAAAAAAATCTCGGATAAAAATGATATTTGCAATGTTATCTCTTGCCATAGGTCTTCTATCCTTCGTATGTATCTGAAAATCTTGTATAATGATTTAAATAATTTTATTCACTTACTACAGAATCATAAAATTTTTACTATATTCTATATGATTATGTTATCATTTATTTTAATATTTCATTGTCACTCATTCTTTATATATTTATTGCTTTATGCTCTTATGAATGATTTGTCAAATAAGTTTATGTTCCACTTCATAGGTTATATTAAAATAATTTGCATAATGATATTATTATAATAAGTATCGTATTAATTCATTCAATAAATTTATATAATAATGGTTTAACGAAGTTCATAGAGAATGAATCGCATCACATCGTGGAGATGGTAGACTGTACGGACGCACAAGCGATGATATCATTCCCCAAGTTATGGAATGGTATTGAAGTGGATAGTATATGATATTTCATAATTAGTGTCATTTTATAATAATAATTTATAATTATTCTTTCCATCATTATACCCATCCATTTAAGGTGGTGGTGAAAAACATATTACACCATAGCGTAAAGACGGTAAGCCGTACTTACACAGTCACGGTGATTTCATTTTTCTTAGGATCGATAGAAGGTGAAATATGGTTTTTTCATATTTATAATATCAAAAATGTATATGATAAATTCATATTGTATTAAATTATAATGAAACAACTAATTAATACGAAATATATGAAGATATTAGATTGAAAATATCAGTAGAAGAGATTACCTCTTCCTTGACGTGCTTCCTCTAAATCACTTCATAGAGCACTGGAGTTGGTCCCTAAAGATGTCTATAACTAATATAATAAAAATAGGGGAGTTTATAATGAAAAAGTTAAAGGTATGGACGAGATTGGAGTCTGAAAATGAAGTGAATAAGTGAGGGAGGATGTGCCATTTTATAATTGAGGTGAGTGGCACTTTTGGAAACTCCATAAATAATAATTTATAATAAAATAAAAAACAATAAAAAAAACCTTCAAAATGACACAATTTGGAATATGAAATGAGATAGGGTAGTTAAATCATAAGACAAGAAATTTTGGATAATTTATTTTTTTAATTTAAACCATATCATTTTAATTCACACTTACTTATTTTGTTTAATTTTAATTGTGGTAATAACATTATAAATATTTAATTGTTATAAATACTTAAATATATAGTGTTAAATGACCATAAATAGATATTTTATAAAATATTATATATTATTATTATCACTATGTGCTCTTTAAAAAAATTTATGATTTTTAAATAATTTAATAAAATGTTATTCTTATAAAATATCAATAGTGTCAACTTTAACACCATTCATTTATTTGACTTTTAAAAAATAAACACAAAATATATATTTGAAAAAAATATTCAATACACTCCTAACATGTCATAGTCACCTATAAAATTCGTGGATCATATTAATAGGTTATATGATATTTATTTTAATAATTTTAAAACCATTTATTTGTTATTTTTTTTAATGAAATAATTTTAGGTCACTATTATGTCGTCATTAATGGTAATTATTAAATCTATAAAAATTATAAATAAATTTCAAGGATTTAGGTAATTATTTTATATTTATAGATACTATCTATAGGTGATATTATCTTCTAGATATCAATATATTAAAATTAATAAACTTAAATTAAATGATATTATGACACTTTGTCACATTCAATAGTTTTTATTACATTCAGGTCATATTAATAGATTTGTGACAATAAAGTGGTTCAATTCAAAAAAACTAGATGATAAGGGTCGGATTTAGTCATCCAGTAAAATTTTTACTAGTGTTAAGGTAATTTTATAATATTATTTCTACCTTTAATTTCCTGATATAACTTTAATCAAGGTAATAAAAATAATTACCATTGTTACTATTCATAATGACCAAAGAATGTAGCCCATTATCATAATTTAGAACTACTGATTCTAATATAGATTCCATTGTTAATAATTAAAAACATAAATTTTGCAGAAATTAATTTAAAATCAATCCTATTGTAGGAATAATAGAACGGGTTTTTTGAAATTTAAAACATTGCAAAACATTGAAATGTTTTTATAGGTGAATTAAGTGTAAAATTAATGATAATGATATACATAATATTGAATGATAAAACTATATTATATTTATAATTTAAATCCATTCAATATTATAATTTATATGTATAAATTATCTTGATGAATAAAGTTTTTTTCATTTACAAGTTATCATATTTTTACTACTAATAAAAACATGAAAGTTATCTGGAAAATATAAAAATATTATCTATAGTAAATTATCATACCTTGCTTCAAAATAAAATTTTATGAAGTCATATAAATTTTTTAATGTGTCCAAATATTAATTTAAAATGGGATCTACATTCAATGGTATAAAAATAAACTTTTTTTCAAAAATATATTTTTATATATCAAATGGGGTTTTAGTCCTACCATATTACTAAAATATCTATTCCATGAATATAAAAAATATTTTTTTAATTATAAAACACATAAATAACTCATTAATTTCATTGCAAAATGTAATTCACTAAAAAATTCAAATATTTAATAGATTTAAGTTTTTTTATTTATAGCCAAATAAATTTGCAAGGAATTTTTATAAGATAGATATAATTATTATCACTATCCTAAAAGTTAAGAAATGATAGTAATATTATTATAAGAGCATCTCACAGTTTCTTTAAACTCATGATTGCGTGAAACACACACTACTAAAGAATAGAAATTATTTAAAGATTATATTTTATAAAAAAAATTCTGGAACGTACCTGAATACTACTTTTATAAAAAAAATGAAATATACTCTTTCATATTATATTGGATGATGGATCCAAGTCATAATAATTTATATTCTCTCTTAAAATGGAATTATCTAATCCCTATTTCAATATCCATGAATATTAATTGTGGGTTGGATAAAGATGCAATTTATTTAGGTCCATATTTTTTGGGAAAAAACGTTCTCAATAAATTAATATTGTAGAATGAGCTTCTAAATTCTAAACATAATCAAAATACATATTTTCGATCTCTCCAATTAAATTTTAATTTTTTTAATGATAAATAATTACACAATAAGAAGAAAATATTTTGATTTCAATATAGAATATCTATTGAATTAATAATATATCTCAAAATGAATAAAAATAAAATAGCAAGATGTATATTATATTCATTTTTTTGGATATTGTAAATATTTATCTATTTTTATATTTTTATAATTATTATTGATTGTTTTTAGCAAAACATATCCAACTGAATTAAATATCCCAACAATGGTGATGAAATTTTCATGATAATAACTTTTACTAATCACTATAAATTATATTATAATTTAATAATTTCATCAAAAAATAATAATGGTATAGTAGTAGGTCATTCATCCATATAGGGATTGGATCAGATGTGAAATGTTATTGGATGGTATTTAGAATAATTAATTAATTATGGGACTATACTTTTGTGTGTCATATAACTGAGAAGAGTGCGATATCCTCTTATAAAACAAATAAAAAACCTAATTCCTCAATTCAAATGATGTGGTTACACATGATAAGTTGTATGTATCAAAATATCCCAATAAATCCCATAAAAAATATTGATGTCAATATTTAAAATTTAGAATTTTATCCATTTAGTATCCACTTTTATGTATTCATATATTATATATAATTTTACTTATTTTTTTAATATATCTCTTAAAAATCCCAATAACATGATATCAGTGACATTTTTTTGGTGTCAAATCACTAATAATGTATGGAGAGATTGAATGTTTTATAATGGATTTTAATGCCGCAAAATTGAAGGTTTTTAGGAAACAATATCCTCACTATATTATTTGTGTCATATCATCTAGTTCTCAACCCATTTTTTCACCTTATATGAAAAAAAATTATATTGTAATTTTCCAATTAACAAAGTAGAAGACGAATTACATATTGGTAAATATAATATAAATGTACCAACAACCATATTTAATTAGATGTTAAGGGGTTATATTAAAAAAATAACAACATAAAAAAAATAAAACATCAAATTTTCAACTCCATTCATATATTATTTTAATAGTAAGGTACTAGATAAATTGTGTAGCCCCACAGATGTCTCTTCCATAAAAATAACTCATTCACAGCACACTTCTTTATTTCAAAATTCTCATTCCATGTGATCTATTTTTGTTCTTATATTCTCCTCCACCTAATACTAGACCATATTATATTTATCAATCTATATTGTAAATAGTGTATTTTCATCTCTAAATGATGATGAAGATTATATGATGATCATTAATTCAAAAATAATCCATGAGAATCCTTGGTTTTAATTAGTTCCCATAGATCTCTGTAATATAATATAAGGACCCATGTGTCTTATTTTTATGTATTAACAGATATTGTTACATATTTGTACTACTATTATTACATAACTTCAGTGTCTTGTATTTTAGAGATATTATTATTTATCATTGTTAGTGACTCTTTTTTAATCCCTATAAACATACTCGGATGAGAATTACTTAGTCAAGATGATTGGTTAATTGTTTCTTATTAAAAACCATATATACCCTCAATTTATTTTTATAGGGTCTATTATAAATTTAATTTATTAATCCAAATATCATGGATAATCTTACTTGAATTCTAATTTTATATTATTTTTCTTTTTATAAGTATGTGTTTAACAAAATTGTCCTTTAACATCTTAAATTTATGATTTTATTTCCATAATGTCAATAAAAATATAGAAAAGTAAAAAAGTTATAGGTTCTGAGTACAGTGGAAGCACATGGACCGATGTAGCCAACATTGACTTTATGCTTACCGATGATCGGTCTGAGATCCATCATGATGATAACACACCAGATCATTAGAATAGAATGAAGAACGAAAAAGGAATTCTAGAAGTCGTGGAACTATAGAGAGAATCATCATATGTTACTTATAATTAATTTAATTAATTTAAAAGATTTAACATGATGGAATTATCTCATTGTTGATACTTCTGGTCATTATCAAATGAGATCTTTCTTTGAGTCACATAATCCAAGTGTTGGATTACTCTAGAATTGATCCACATGTGCTCCACTTATCTCTGGACATCCCTGAAAGGATTTCAAGTTGCTAGTACAAAAGTTGCTTCTATTGTGATGTACGCTTTCAATCCCATTGAGGGCCGCTTCTAAAGCACTCTCCTTTGTCTGGTAGAGGTGGATCTCTCTCGTAGGATGTGATTATTATTGGAGGAAGATAATTATTTCTTAGATTTGGAGATTTATCCACATCTATTGTTCACAACTACAAAGAATGAATATGCATAATGATAATAATGTATTTGATATTTATATTACATAGACTAATGAAATAAATTAATTACCAAAAGGTGTTAAATTATTTCATTTAATTCTTAGTAATACCCCATGTAAAATAAAAGAATTTGACCATTTTTATCACTTCACATGCACCCAGCGAATTACACACTATAATTTTTAATTAAATAAAAAATATTATTTCACATAAATTCCACGAAAAATAAAATGGCATGTTTATTAATATAAAAGGCCTGTAATTTTATTTTTTAATTTTCATTATTTCCTCGAACAAATTTATTAGACCAATAATAATGAATATTTATTTCTTAAAAAAAACAACACACCAATATATTATAATAAATATATGGTTTATTCCATAGTATATTATCTCAAATAACTAGTGTCGAAATAAATGTGAGCATCATCCATTAATAATTTTTAAACCACAATCAAGAATAATCATTATTCAACCTGTAAAATTAATATTTTACAGAGGATCTTGGATATACTTAGTGTGTGACACTCTAGGATACTTTCTCAGTGGAATTAGGTGGATCCTTCCAAAAGTCCAAGGTTAGCATCTTATAACACACCAGGGAACCCATAGTGAATGAAATTAATTCTGCAATGATGTGTCACCTCCTACAAATTCTTGATGTGTAACTTAATCCCATTGTCTTGATATATCTTATCATGTAGGTTTCATGCTAGTGTCATCAACCAGTGTGCTCGATTGATATTTTGTTAACTTCCCAGAATTGATCTTTCCTATTCCTCACAATGGAAATGGGTTTATTTAGGCTATATAAATTACATTAATGGCCATAATATATCAACTTACATTATGGAAAAGAAGGGATGAATCCTTTCATGCATTATCTATTAATGCAATATTAACAGTGATTCTCCAACACATCCCACCTCATTATGAACAGTGTGTTGTCACAGTTTTAATCAATATATCTAAGTGCACCAGTTGTAATAGAAATTAGTAATCACCATAAATTATAAGGACCAATACACATTTTCATAGATAGGATCATCCAATAACATGATGAAATGTGGATTTCCTACTGACTAATCTCATTTTTAAAATATCCACCTAGTTATTACCAAGGGTGAACACCCTGAGAAAGTGCCCCAATGTTTTATGAGTCCTCACCATTAATATAATATATTATTTGTGTCCCTCAAATAACCTCATCCAACTATAGAATATATATTCAAGAATAATGTTATTTCACTTATGGGTTCTCATCATAGAAGGGATCTTTTATGAGCCTTTAGTGAAACAACTCTCCTAAGAACATTCTCACATGAAATTTCATGTATAAGAACAATCAACATATGATTAAGTAATTATTAATAATCAAATCCAAGAATAATAATTTATCATAGAGTACAAAGTAGTTTTTTCTAGGGGAAAAATCCCACAGACTCCAACTTGGACTAGATCCAACTACCACCAACTTTTAACCCTCTATCTCTCACATGATATTCATGTTTCAAATGTGATAAGACTTTAGTCATGGGGTCCACATTGTTCTCTTCTGTAGACAATCAACTCACTCCAAATTCACCCCTTTGATAGAAATCCCTAAAGAGTTGATACATCCGGAGAATTTTCATTGTCTGTTTTTGGGACCATGTTTAATTTTTGAGACCCACCATTGATGTATTATCACAATACAATGTGATAGGGTCTCTACTACTAGTCACCGCGTCATGCTGCTAGAGAAAATTAAAACACCCAGATAGAGTTTTTGGCTGCATCATATGAAATTATATATTCGAAATCCACTATTGAATTAGAGACAACTAAATTCTTTGAACTCTTCCAAATCATATATCCTCAAATGAGGAAGAAAAAATATCCCGATTGACACTTCAAATCATTCCGATATATCTGAAAACCAGCATCAGCATACCCTTTTATTAAGAGACCCTCATCTCCTCCAAACACCATTAATATATCATTAGTTCATCTCAGATACTTAAGGATAATCCTATCAGTAGTCCAATTTTGTTATCATGTATCTAATTGATATCTTCCTACTACGCATAGTGCATAGTCAACGTCAAACATGGATCATAACATGGAATACATTACGGATCTGATATTTAATGCATATGGGATCTTACTCATCCTATCATTATCTTATTGTGTTTGAGTACACATTCTCGTAGAAATATGTAATCCATGTGACACTTGAACCAATCCCCTCTTGGATTATTTCGTAATAAATCTATTTAGTATCTGTTCAATGTATGTTCCCTGACCTAGTCCAAGAAGTCTCCTGGATCTATAATGAATGATCTTTATCCCTAGAATGTAGGATGCCACACTTCTGTATTTCATGGAAGAACACTTGTTGAACTTGTCCTTAACTGACTGTAAGACTGGTATATCATTTCTAATAAGTAATATGTCATAAAAAATACTAATAGGATAAGGACCACATTCCCATTAAACCATTTATAAACTCTAGTGTCACATTTGTTTTTGATGAATCATAAATAAATTATGTCATCATCAATTCAAATATTCTATGAGCTAGATTCTTTATTTATTCAATAAATGATTTTTTGGAACTTGAAAATCTGTTTGGCTTCACCTGATGTCACAAACCCTTATTGTTGTGTTGTATACGAAATCACTCTAAAGGATGCCGTTAACTAATTCTATTTTGGCATCTATTTTCCAAATCTTGTAGTCATGGTAGGCTTCTATGGAAAGGATGATTAATATAGATTTAAACATGGAAACTGGAGAGAAGGTTTAATCATTGTCAATTCTTTGATGCACTATAAATCCATTAGCCACTATACTTACTGTATAGGATCTAAAATGACCTTCCATGTCCATATTTCTCTTGAATAACCATTTTAATACAACATGATTAATTTAAAATTGATCATCGACAAGAACCCAAAATTGGTTTTGAAATATAGAATCCATATGTGAATTCATAGCATCCAGTCATCTTGAAGCTTATGAAATCTCTAGTAATTATTTACAGGAGAGAGGTTCATCATTTTCCAATAAGAATGACTCATCATCCTCAGTGACTAGGAGAGTAAATCTCCTGTGATTCCTTGCTTAATTCAAGATCCAACACAGTACATGTGTTTCTGGAATCTCTTCTATAGGGACCTGTGTAACATTTTCCTATACCAACTCCTATGTATCTTGACCATCAACATCATCAAACTAAATCTTTCCCCAATATCATTTTTATAATGAATATTACCAAACTGATAATATTGGATTTTCATGACTTATCATTGACCCCATCATGTCCAATGAGGTGCAGTTATTCTTTTCACTAACACCATTTCACTGTGGTGTATAAGGAGGAGTGAGTTATGAAAGAATTCCGGACTCTGGTAAAAGGATGATGGACTCTTGGTTCATATATTCTCCACCTCGATCTGATTGAATATTCTTTATCTTCTTACCAAACTGATTTCCTACTTCAATTTTAAATACCTAAAATTTCCCCTTGGAATCTGACTTATAACTCATTAAGCAGATATATCAATATATTCTCAAATCATTAGTAAATGTAATGAAGTAAGAATATCTATATCAAGATTCCATTGAAAATTGTCCACTCACATTTATGTGTACCAATCATAGATTCTCTATGGTCCATTCAACATGTCCACTGAAAGACATCGTGGACATTTTACCTTGTAAACAAGTGTTACATCTATCATGTGGTTTTAGCTCAGTAGATTCAAAACATACATCTTGGTAGAGATTTTTCATGTGCTCATCATTTACATGACCGAGATGGTGATGCCACAACATTGTGTTGTATGAGTCATGTGAGTTTGTTTCACTATAGATTACCAACCCCTGGTTTTTGAAATCTAATTCATACAAATCATTTTTTAAATGTTCCACACCATAATATATATTGTTCCTATAATAAAAACTACCCTTATTTCATAAATGAAAATACATTCATAATTATCCAAACATTATATAGAAATTATGTTATTGGTAACACTAGGTACATAACAAGTATTATGTAAAACCCAAAGCAATTTAGTTGGCACTGATAGATGGTAATCTCCAATGTCTAATACAACCAACCTCGAACTATTGTAAGCTCAATTATCTACATATCCATTTGAAATAATTGTAAATATACATTTCTCCTGCATTTGAATACATATGTGAGCCCCAAATGTTGGATCTAATACCCAATTGTAGAAATAGTAAGATTGAACTCGATAACAAATACACCTAAAGCTTCCCCAAACGTCTGGGTGTAGTTTCTGTTCCTATGGCCTAGATTTCCACATACAAAACATACTACCACCCATTACTTTACCTTCCTCTTGATATCCCCCTTCATGTATGGATGGATCATGGGGACTAGAGACCATTTATAAATCCGTATCCCCTTTACCTTGTCCTTCATCTTCTTATTTACCATAAAGACTAAGGGTTTTTCACTCCACATGTCCTTATCAACCTAGAAAATCACATCTAGGTGTTATGATATACTATTATAATTATTTCTCATGGTTTTTTTGACAATAAAATTAAAGAATGACTTGGACAATGATGATAGGATGAAATCTATAAGCCACTCATCTGGGAACATAATCCCTCAAACGTCCAGGCTTTCAATGTAGCCAATACGCTTGACAATATAAGGAAAAACTAGTGTAGAATATCCAAGAATAGTTGTGAAAAAAGAATTGAAGATTTCATTTATCGCATGTTCCTCCTTCTACTTATAGCGATTCTTAATGTATGAAATCATGCTATATGCATCCAAGTTTTCATGTTTCTTCAAGAGATCATTAGAAATGGCCAATAGCATGAAACATTATAAATCTATACAATCATAAAAATCTTATATATTGATTGATATTTTCTCATCACTAGCCTTGTTTCTAGGTGCAACTGGAACATGCTTCACCAACACGTACTATTTCCTCTCATGGAGAAGAATGACACGTAAACGCCTATGCCACTCCTAGAAATTGTTGTCGGTGAGAAGGTTTTCATTCTTATGTATGGATTACAATGATATGTTTGAAGAAAATTTTCATTAAATTTCTACAATTTATGATTATCAAAGATTCAATACATTATCATGATAAAACTGAGACCAATAAATAAATTATTACATATTAGTCTCCCACTATTTTTTCGAAATCCAATATCTATCACCATTGATTTTAGGAATATTTTGTTTACTGGATACTCTAGTTATAATGATCCATATTTCCCATTGAATTAACTCTTCTATAATTGGTCAAACAAATTGAAGGGTTTTATATCGGTATTCAAAATGACAACTGCATTAACTCATAGCTCCTTGATCCACTAAATGGACTCCCCAATCCTGAAATCCTTTTATTTTGTATTTACTCAACCTTTGCCTCTTGGTCACACTAAGTCCTATAGTTGAAGTCAACCCTTCATGTGAACCTAGTCAATTAAATCCAAAATCCTTGAATTAGAGTTCCTCGATAATTGGATGCACCCCGTCATGGGTAAGTCATGCCCTTTAAACTATGGATCGATTCTATCCAAGATTATGGAAGGCTATTCCGACATAATATTTACTTGGGGTATTTTATCCTTTTGCGTAAAGTTTCATTTTATTATCTTCCTTACATGATTGTTAATATTAAGTGGGATATAATTACATGATTACTCATGTCTAGGATAATATTTACACATTATATGATATTATTTTAGTTCTATCATGCATGCTTGTTAAATTCATTAATTTTGTAACCGTGACAACACATCCGCAATAAATAAACCATGAAAATAACCTAAACAAAAAAATTTAATGATAATGATATTGTTCTATTTTTATAGTTTATTTAGTGGTTGATAATCTCTCCCATGACCTAGGGGAGAAAACACTTTGAACCATTTGGGTTAATGTTAATAGCTTTCCACCTATCCACTTTTTAATGTCTTAGGGTTGGTTTCACCTCGACTCCTAACTTGGGCCACCTCCACTATCTTGGGAGCTCCATCCATTTCATAAGATTTTATATCACATGTAGGTGAGTGTTAAATATAGATTTACATAAATGAAACCATGGGTATGTAGGACTTGCGTATTAATGAAAAGAAGGCTCGCTGAGCAAAAAAATTAATTTATATAAATAAATAAAATGAAACGCTCCACGTACAAATGTCATAGTTTAGCTCCTGATCATCCATACATGCAGTAATACTTACACATAAATAAAACTAGATTTTAATTCATCAAAAATTATTTTTGATGATAAATCACACTCGAATAAATTAATTATTATCATTAATTAGTAATTTTTTTATCTTAAAATCATTTCTGAATTTTCTTTGAGATTTTCATCCATCATTATTTTAAAATAATATAATTCATTTAAAATTATCTTTGTATGTAACTTGTACATTTTATGAAACCTTGGGAATTTCTATTCATAATTACCCAATTAGTAGAAATGAACATTATAATGTTGTTAAATTAAACACATATATTTATAACACTGATAATGTGCTGTGCTCCTGCTTTACACCCACTCCATGTTACATGTCACAAGGTTTTGAATAATATAACAATAATTTTTAATCAAACAGCGTGATTTTTATGACTATGCAGCGCCTTGTTCCTACGACATAGTGTGTACTATCGTTCACCATCCATTCGAGGGGAACACATGGAGATACTACTTGTGGATGTACTTAATAAATCGTCAAAGTACACAACATGTGTATTGGGAAACACATCATGCTATATCTGCTTTACATGGTCTCTAGCTGATTAAGTCATGTTTGAGGTACACAGTCAGACCATTACCCGAAGGGATTCCACGCCATGTCTAGTGGTCCACCTAGAATGTAATCTGGAAAAAGTTTGCCACCTATTCATGGTTAACACATAGAGTAATTTAGACTTTTAAAATCTCCAATCACACGGCTTGGTAAGGTAGACTAGTCCATATACCTTGAACCCTGAATACATGGCATATACTACCGAAAACAAGCCTTATGTTCTACTGTTGTATGGACAACAACCTTTGGGACCTCTAGATGATATCCTCTATTGTATTTTAATCAAAATTAATTAAAAATATCATTTCTGTAAGGCGAATGGGAAATGAAAGAGGAGGAACATATATTGAGATTCTGATTTATAGAATGATAAACATGAATTGAAATGAATAAATTATTTAAATTATCAAATCATAAAAAAATATTATAATAAATTATATGACTCTTTGGATATGACTTGTACGTTCTGGGTAAACAGATTCACATGGATGGGAGTACTAACATTGATTTTATCATTAACAACAATCAATCTGAAAATTGTCATGTTAAACATTATTTGTATCTTTGGAATATAATGAACAATGAAAAAGGAAATAGGGAGGTCCCAGAACCACAGAGGGGATTATAATATGATGGTTATAATTAATTTAATTAAATGGCAAGAATTATCATGATGTAATTCTCTCTCTGTGGATTCCTTTAGTCATGATCTAATGTGATCTGTTGCTGCATCACAGAAGCCAAGTGTTGGCTTCCTCAAGAGATGACCCTCACGTACTCTATATATCTCTTGATGTCGCCGAAAGGGTATTTGGGTGTTAGTGCCGAAGCGCCTTCTCTTTTGATGCTTACCTTCGATTGCCATGAGAGCCGCATCCAAATCTCTCTCCTTGATCAGATCAAGAAGGATCTCTCTTGTAACTTCAGACAGTTCTTGGAGGAATAGAAGTCTCTCTTAGATTGAGGGCTCTCTCCATATCTATTGTTCACAACCACAAATTATGTCTAGGATAATTTAGAATAATGTAACTGGGATTTATAATACACAGAATAATTAAATAATTTTTTTTCGTAAAGGCATTTATTTATTTCATTTAATTCATAGTAAGTCCCCATGTTTAATAACAGTGTTTGACCATTAATATCACTTGAAATTCACCCATAGAATTATAACAAATATTATTTAACTAAATAATTATTATTATTTCTCATAAATTCCAAGAATAACAACATGATGTATATATTAATATACATGGTGTGTACTTTTTTTCATTTTCTTTATTTCATCCACAACATTTATTAGATCTTTATTATTGAATATTATTTTCATAAATAAATATCACTGCATTATTCACTAATAATTTTATTATTCTTCCCATGGTATATTCTATTGAATAACTAGTGTCAAAATAAATGAGATCATACATCCTTAAATAATTATTACTCCACAATTAAGAATAATCATTATTCAACTTTTTAAATGAATATTTAACTCGGATACTTGGATACATATAGTGTGTGGCCCTCTATGTCTCATTCTTAGTGGAATGAGGTGGATCTTTCCTAAAGACCAAGGTAAGCATCTAGTAGAACGCCAAATATCCCATAGAGAAAAAAGTTAATTCCACAATGATGTGTCACCTCCTACAAACACTTATTGTGTAATGAAATCCCATTGTATCAATATCTTGAACATATATGTTTCATGTTAGTTCCATAAAACCACGTGCTTGGTTATTATTCTTTGAATTCATAGAATTGAACTTTTCCATTCCTCATCCGGACCAAGGCTTTATTTAGGATAAATTAATTCCATCAAAGTGCCTGAAATGTCAACATCCATTACAAAACAGAAGAGACAAATCCTTTGCCTCATTATATATTAATGTGTTATAATTCATGACACACCTAACATGTCCGACCTAGCTATGAACAACGTGTCTTCACAGTTTTTGTCAACACATCTAATGGAATGATTTGTAATACCCATTATTTATAATATTAATGTCTAAGAACTGATATACATGTACAAAGATAGGGACATTCAATGACACTATGAAATGTGGATTTACTACTAGCAGGTCTCGTTCCCATAATAATGTCATGGATGTTACAAAGGGTGAACACCTGAAAAGGATCCCCAAAACTTTATGAGTCCTTACCCATAATGTCCTATATTATTTTTTTCACTCAAAAAACATTATCCGACCATAGAACATAATTTCAAGAACCGTGTTATGGCACTTCGGGTTCTCATCATAGCAAGGATCATATATAACCATTTAGTTCAAAAATGATCTATATGATATTATCACATTTTTTGTCATGTTGAAGAATAATAAATATGTTATAAGGAATTTAAGAATACTCAAATCCATGTATACAAGTTTTTCATAAAGTACAAAGTAGTCAATTCTTGGCCACCAACTCAAACAAAACCACAAATAGAATCAAAATGAATTGATTTATATTTACAAAGGTAGAGAGAAATAAAAATTACCCTTATGTGGCTAGATAATTATTTAGATGCCTACATGTATTATTTCTACATAATTTATTTGAAAATGTTGTTACACCAATGAATATCTAATCCTGTTTAGTTTAAGATGAACGATGGTTTTTTTAATGTATAAATTAAATTAAAAATTTAATTTTAGTAATTAATAATATTAATATCTGTTAAAGGCATTTAGTAAGATAAATAATTTCAATAATTTGTTTTTTCAAAATATTAAAATAAAATATAATTTAAATTGTAAAAAAATAAAAATAATATTATTTAAATGTATGAAATAATATAAAAATGTTAAAAAATTATAAATCAATTAAACATAAATCATGATTGAATTTCATAATAAAATACAAAAATATTGAATGGTTAATTATTAAAATAAAAAATGATAAAAATGAACTCCATATATTGATCATTCATTAAAAAAAAGATATGAAAATATTTTTTGTAATTGATTAAAAAAAATACTATTGTAACTAAATGTATTAGATAAAAAATAACGTGATAATGATAAATCGAGTGAATGATCATTTATAATACGATAATATAAATACATAATTATATAAAAACAATAAATATTGATCATCTAATGGTATAAAAATTTATCATTTTAATTTTAACTAAACATATATAAACTATTAAATTATTAATAAATGTTTATGTAATTGTCATAATGAAGTATCTCATAATGAATGATATTCATGGAGATTCACAATGTGGTGAAATTCAATACATACTTCTTCCAATATCACAAACTATATCATGGTCAAATTCAAAGGGGCATGTTTTGTCCTGTTAATAAATCCTCATTAAATGTGAACACATTGAAATAATGTCACATCATATGTATGAACGTACAAATTCATATAATAACATCCTTTGAATCATAATATTAATATCAATTTTTTGAATCTTTAATTATTAAATTAATATGTTATTTTAATATTTTATCGATAAAATTACAAACAACTGTAAAAAAATTGTATTCCCCCTTGGGATGTATTATCAAAGAAAATATTTTTAAATTATATAATTCATAATTATAAGGAAGGAACATTATATATAAATGAATCAATACTAATGATGTTACTATAGGGTATTTAATGATATCCATCTAAAATATATATCATTAAGTATATATCTAATAGATAAATCTAACCCAACATGAATAATCATACAATATATCTACCCATAAACTTGGGTGACCATTAGACATGGGGTTATGTAATACTGTATTATCATTCACATCTATTATTAAGTCTGATCCTAACAATACAAATGAGGCATTCCTACTAATCATACTTCCTTTGGCTTGATCCATATCCATCATACAATCATTCTCAAATTGAAAGAAAAGATATGTTATTGATAAACATCATGGTGTTGTACATGGGGTGAAAAAATAAAATTTAGTTGGCCACTACCAATGGAGAACCTATAACCGTCATTGATAAGATAATTATACTAACATATTCTAATCCTATCTAAGGCACAATTGAAATGAATAAATAACAACAATATAAATACAGTCCTTAGATTCAGTATGTTGATCAACTATACATTTTAAGAATATGTAATTGAGAAGACACAATACCACTCAAGCTAAGTATAATCATGTTGGTCATTTCGTATATAACCCAAATCAAATGTAAATAATTATGAAAACTTAATAAATCTATAAAAAACATATATCATATTGGTTTCATAGTAAATATGTTTTAATCAATCAATGAATAACAACTAGGGATTGAAAATTATTTTTTTCATAATCACAATTAGTGATGTGGATAGTCCGGGCCAAAATACTAATAAAAATAGTGAGGAACATCCTATAAAACAATCCCCAAAAAATGACTCGGATCCCCAGATACAACATCTTGAACCATGTGGTAATAAATAATTTTGTACAATAATCACATATAAATGGTTATCAGTTCCATGTACAACATCCCAATAAACTACGGGAGTTACATTTTCAAATAATCCAAAAAATATCATAAGGACCCCCCTGAAAGAAATCATAAACCATGATAATAACTAAAGTTTATTTCACTGAAAGGATCAACAACCCCCTCCCTAGAATATTCCATGATGTGATGTAATAATGAGTCCCCGAAACCCTATAGAGTGTCATAGAAATCACAAGATGTTATCTTCACAAATCCCCAAGACTATATCAAATTTGGAACCCAATAGAATTTTTCATTCATAGAATCAAAATATGTACCCCTTATATAAGGATGGATCATAATTACACTATAAATCCTAATAAAGAGGAATTCAAATATCTAAGGCTCATTAGTTGGATCTTATGATGTATATCTGGGAATTCCAATGAGATAGTCATATAGGGATAAATGTTGGATCATTAGAAGTACCCTTGTGTTTCCCGATAAAGTGAGAGTCAAATATATATGCTAAAAATAAATATTACCATGGTAAGATCATTAGAAGAATACTAGGAATCGTGTTTGGAAATCATTATTGCATTAATAAAAATTGATTGAATGTATATTCAAGGAGTGAATTTTTCCAAATTCATAAACCCATCTATACTATCCAAAACCTTTATGATAACATGTTTGAAATGAGTTCTATATTAAAACCAACAATCATCCCTACTCAATGCCTTAATTCACTATATCACGATTCCTCTCCTACCAAGGCACCCATTGGGATCCCCTTGGATAACACACTTGAGAGGAATTTTACTTGGGAACTTCATGGTCTATACATAAGTGATGTAATCCCTATTGGGATCCCTTATATAATGAAGTATGCATTGGAATCCCACTTGGGATGCTTCAAAAAATAATCTAGAGGAGGAATCCCACACAAGATCCCCTACCTATTAAGATATGTATAAGAATCCCTTTTATTATTCATGGTTTAAAAATTTTGGTGGTGGAATACCACTTGGGTTTTCCCATGTGTAATCATATATGGATGGATCCCATTGGAGATCCCCTTTAAAATAATGGGCATCTGGGATGAGGCTCTCTTTGAGGGTTAACTTGCTAACATACAAGTTCAACACATAAATAAACATCTTAGAATCATGGGAAAATCCATGTATATATTGAGCTAGGTAGATGGCCCATTGCCCATCCCAGTTCAACGTTCTCAAACTAGCATGGTCCAGAAACCCAACCTATCTGACTACTCATGATGCATCTTAGAACCTATAACCATAAACTATCTAAAAAATTTTATAAATGAGGAATTTTAAAATTACATTCAAAATTATCTAGACATTTCCACGACCATCATATGGGTTTTTCCTCTTGTTTCACTTATTGGAGACCACAATAATCATTTATCTAAGAATGTACTTCTCCATCAAATCACTCTCACCCAAAATGCCTCTTATGAGCCCATAAATCAGAATATTTACTCCACAATCACTATTTTTTAGGAACACTGATTGTGATGGAATCCCATTATATCAAATTCTAGTTTCAGGGCATAAAAACACCCAAAAACTGCTTAAGGGTACAATGGGATTAGTACATGGTGTGTATACCCAAGTACAAGACATGGACACTAAAATATACCCCAAACCATGTAATTTAGTCATACATGGAATGTAAATCCCTTGTACATGATGTGTAATTAATTTAAATGGTGTGCACACAATAGGTGGTACCTATCCATGTACCACAAAAATCATGATCCTATGTTTTTTCTTAGGCATGAACTTCTAAAATGTGTCTATGACATAGGCCTGGGTACCCCTACACTAGTTGTTTGGCCTTGTGCCAGGCCACACACTGTGCTAAACTACATGTAATTCACTCAAATGTAAATGGAGTGTTAATAAAAAAATCATCCACCCATGAAAATTAATAACACATAGTCTGTGTTCAGAAACTACATTCCATGTAATAAAAAATTCAAAATAAGAACCCACTATAATCAAACCAAAACATATATGCTTCAATGTTTACCCATATATCGACCCATAATGGGTCTTAAATGGTCACAATAGGGGATTAAAAATATAATGTTGAAAATATAATGTAATTTAATAAAAATATATAAAAATGGCCTATATTTTGGTAGAATACACCGAAGTTTTACCAATACCCATGTTCCACTACTATCACATGATAATATGGATCCTCCCGAGCTTCATAGAGATGCCTTTCTTATTACATACCTCTCTATATCCCACTATAACGTTAAATACTTATCATCGTGAGAGAGATTCCAAATGTGTTCATAGAAAAGATGGCATGGGAGGAGAAGAATTATAAGGAAAATTAGAAATGGAAAAAAATAATAAATAAAATGAAATGGGGATCATTCCAAGACTTGACACCAGAAAAGAGTTTATATAGAAACTAGGTAAAAAACTTTACTTTTTACATGATAATTTGAATCACTAATAATTCTCTAAAATTCAAGTATTTTGGTCAACACCATATCTAATGAAAAAAATATAGCGGTCATGCAAATTATCAGAGATATTCTTCTAGGGTAAATATTTCATTTTACCAATAATGAGTATCTAAAAGAAAGGATATAAATTTCTTCTGAACATAACAATCCATAAATCACCAGTGTTCACATGTATCTATTTTTAGTTTTTCTATAAAAAACAATATATATCTCTATATTCCAATTTAATCACATGATTCATATAAACTATTGTAATAGTAAAACTAATTGGAATATAAAATATTACGATAATAAATATATTATTTTTCATAATCATTATGTTTGACACATGATAATTATTTTCAAATATTTTCATATCATAAAATTCAAAAATATTATATACATATCTTCATATAGTTAAAATGGGAAAAAATTAGAATATTTTCACAGAATAAAAAATTCCATGAGATCACTATAATTCCCCAACATACGAAATCATACAATATCCTATTTTTATCCCTTTAATCATAAAAAATTTCATGTTATAGATTTCAGTAAACTAGTATCAATATTTATTTATTTTATTCATTAGAATATACAAAATTAAATATACTCCTAATAGAACCTTTTAAATAATTTATTTTAAAAATTTATTTTTATTAATCAATTTCATGCATTTTAGGATACTATTTATATTTTATGTATCAAAATTTTATATAAAAATTAATTATTTTGAAAAAATTATCCATTATATATAAAGTTAAATAATTTTCAACATTTGAATTCCTTTCATGGAAAATTTACAATTTCAATGTAACTATAATAAATAATTTATAAATTTTATTTTATCATTATTTTATCAAATATAATAAAATATATTTTTGTTATAATTGCACTTATTTTTTTTTCAGATGAATGGATACTTAATTTATCATGTCATATATCTTATGATATTTTATGTGGTTTGAAAATATGATGAAATTAAAATAAAAGATTATTAAGTGTTTTCATAATGAATTCTTGGAACATCAAACCATATATAATAAAAAATAACATAGATAAAATGAATTTCTCTTGGATTAACATATTTTTAAAATTATTTTCATAAAACAATATAGAATATATCTTTTCAAAATATCTATTAATAAAAACAATATTCCATTTTATTTAAAATAAATAATGTTTATAAAATTATTTTTTATCACAAAAATAGACGAAAAACAATTACCCAGTATTATATTTAACATATAAATTTACCCAGATTACGTTAATTTAATCTTTAATTATTAATAGTAATGACTAAGAATATATTATAAAAAATAATTCTTCCCCAATGCTTTCATAATTTTTATCTCCCTTATTCATTTATAGTAGTAGAATTTAATAAATTAAAAATCATTATTCTCTATGAAAATTTTATAATTATTAAATATTCTGCTCATAATTTATTCAAGTCAAAATAGAATAGTTTTCATCTACAATAATAATATATTACATGGACTATCTGTAGATATTTTTTACTTCCCAAAAAATATTTACCGAAATTTGATCCATTAGAATTCCAAAATTTAAAACATTTAAATTCTTTAGTAACACTTCTATATGGTTTAAATGGCCGATGAATTCTATTTGACATTATAATATCTGTTTTTTCAATTCGTTTTAACTTTGAAATTTTTAAATTTCATCCAAACATGTGATCATGGAACTCCAGCATCCTTATTGGATATTAATATTAAATAAATCTTGTAAGGACGTAACACAATCATTCTTGTTATTATTAATAAAAATATATTAGGAATTTAAAATAAAGAAAATTGAATGAACAATAATATTGTCATCTTATTCTGTGTCCCAAAAATATAAAAATAATTCATGTACTCTATTATGTTGAACAAATGTTTATAGACTCAAGTTCATTGGATTATTTTTATTTTGAATAATAACCTTGAAATGTCAAACCATGAAATTTTTTTATGTTACATATATAGTTTTCTAAGGTTATAAGTCATTTTTTTGAAATTATAATTATTTATTGATTTTTCAAAATTTGTTATGTTGAAGTGCACAAAATAGTTGAGATATTCAATGAATCATTATTATACTTATAGTAATCATTTATTCTAGTTATTCAATATCATCACCAAATGGTTGTTTTGAATGCAGTTTCAAGAAAGTACATTAATTTTATCTTCATGCATTCCAATAACCCCCATATATATATATACCACTATGATAATTTACTACTACAAAGCTTTTTAAAAAAAATCGAAAATCAAAAAATTATTTTTTAAACCCATTTTATGAATAATATAATATTTTTTAAAATTATTATAATATATTTTAAGTATCTCGTAAATAGCCTTATTAAATATTTCAACTATAACTTAATAAACACATTTTCACATTATAACACCCCATTATTTTGTGAATTCATTTTTTTAATTAATTTAACCTCTTAGATATTTTGTGCTTTACACAACACCGAAGACAAGTTATTTTATATTAAAGAACCATGTTTGGCTTACATTATAAGAAAAACCTAGTTAATGATGCATTACACACAAAATTAGCATTAGATTTCTATACATGGAACACCAATGTTAACATTTGTTACACACAAAAATGAAATTCCTTGATGTCCTGTGTAACACGCAAGACCATGTTTTACCGAAAAATAATATATCATTAAAATGTTATTACTTAATATAATAAGATATAAGAAAACTATTAATTTGGTAGTTATGAATAGTATTAACTAATTTTTGATAATATATGGTTAAAAAATATAAGATGAATTAATAGGTTACCAATTAATTAGAAATGAATATGAAAACTAATTGAATATAAAATAAAATATTATTATTTTTATGGTCTTAAATATGTTTTAGCCTAATAAATAAAATTAATTTAAATTAGTGAGTGATATTAATCTAATATACATTTTTATATATTTAGTCAAATAATATTTATTTTCATCGTATAGATCTTATAGATATAATATAAATAACATTCCCAATTTTTTGCTTTAAAACCAATATTTTTAATAAGGTATTTGAACATGTTTTAATGAAAACCCCTATTTAAATCCTTTTTTAAATTTTTTTTAAATTTAATATGTCAATATAAACTTCTTATTTGATATTTTAACATATTAATTAGTTTAACATAAAATTTAGGTATTTTTCCGGGATGTTTAATTTTTTTTAATGAAGAGTAAAAAATACTAAATTAAATTTCGAAACTACTTTTTCATCTAATTTATTTATGTTGATAAATTATATTTTTAATTGGTTTTAAAGATTAAATAGATAATATTTTTATAATTTAATACATGTTTGGTCATTCATATTAATTTAAATTCAATATTCGGTATAAAAACATAGCAAACCCTTGAGTGTTCTTACTTTTAAACCCTCATTGTCTACCCGATATCAAAATAAAATTTAAATTAATTTATGAAAATTATGTGTTTGACATTTCAAAAAAAAAGTATTCCATATTTTGAAATATATTATATTATCTTCTCTAATATGTTTGAATTATTTTTTATGTGAAATGAGTAATAAATGTAATTAATATTAATAACATCGATTAATGTCAAGTTAAGCTTAACTAAAAACGAAATGTTAAATTTAATACCCAAAACGACCTTGAAATATTTACAAGAGACATTTTATGGACATATATAGACCCTATCGTCCCTTTTATATAATTTCGTCCATTACTGGATCCACATTACATTTGGAAATATGTATGGAATTCCTCTGTCAAAATATTAAAATAGTGACACTCCTCCTCTACTATAAAAAGTCATCACATTCACCACTCCTATAATCCTATACAAACCGTTCTATTTCCCATGATCTAACCAAATATATGACAAAAAATTATACCATTATTATTTGATCCTCCTTTTGAGAATAATACTTCCAAGGAATCCCATTATTGCAAACAAAAAGGATTTACCCGCTTAATAGGAATCACATTCCCTCAAACCCCTTTTTTTATTTCTTATCTCCACTCACTAATTTAATATTATTTTATTATTATATGAAAAATGTATCCTTAATATAAAGATATGTTTTTATGATATGTATTTTACCAAAAATCGCACACACCTCTATCTAATTGGTAACGAACATACTTTTTAGGTGTATGGTGAACTACTTTCACACTAAATGATCGTTGTTCATTTTTACATTATTCCATCTCATGATGGAAATTAAGATGAAAAATATATTTAGATATGAAATATATTATATTTATAATTTCATTATCCTTTTTTATTACTTTTACAACACATATATTTTTTACTCTTCATTTTTTTAAATTCGATTATTTTTTATAATGAATAGTGGACTATCGCTGCCTTAAAGCATTGTGATCCATTCACAAACTACATGGATTATATTAAAAATGGAATTAGTGAAATAATTTTACATTTATAATACTATAATTATATGGTAATTATATTATATGAATATATTTCATTTTCATTATTTCTTTCAATATGACACTAAAAATGGAAACAATGTTCTTACGTACGTATGACATACCGTCTCCATGAAAGGTGTATTCCATTTTATACCATTAAATTGTATGGAAATTTAAAAAAAAATATACTGAATATAAATTATATTTTTATCATGGTTCACAATCTTTAATCATTATGTATGTATGTTTAAGGAAAATACAACAAATTAAGACACATGGGAAGAACAAAATAGATATTACTAGATGTGAAACCTTAACCTAGGATTGTAAAATAGAGGGTAATATAAGGTCGTAATATAACCATATACAGTATAATATATAATAATATAATTTTATAAAATATTTATAATAAACTTACATTTATTGTATATGATGCTTTTACGATTAAGAAGAGATCCAATAAAAAGGGTAAGGGGATTTTATCTCCCATTTTATTTATGTGAGATACTTACTTTATTCCACACCCATTCCATTTGTGTGGAGTTTGTACTACACATATATGTATTAAAATATTCTTACACTTAAAATTATTGGAATTTACTTATCCACATTATTATATGTATGTTATGGTTTTCATGTTTCATATGTTACCAAATTGATAAAATTGTTTTTTCTCAATTATCTTTCTTTGAGACTCATGTTTTATTATGCACTTAAATTATATTTTAATATGTAAATAACTCCTTTTTACAAGTTATATAAAGAATATACTTATTTTTATTCTATTTTATGATTAATTTAGTTTCATTTTCTTACATGGAGAGTATGATCCCATGTTACCATGTGATAAGAGTTTATTGAAACAATCTTCTCACTTTTTCAGTCTTTTAATGAATATGATTCTTTCAGGATATATTATAAACAGTATATAAAGAAAAATTATGAGCATAATTTTACTCTTTTTATTCAAGATATACCCATGAATTAGTACCATTTTTCATCAGTTTTTTAATTTAAATAAATAAGAATTTTTTTTAAGATAATCAGACCTTATTCCAATATTCGGTCAGAAATATATTTTATTAAAAATTCAATGTTTTCTAAAATTTTTTATAAAACATTTTCCTATTATACATGAATATATTTTCATGGAATTTTTTTTTTAATTTGTTATTATTGTTTAAATATAGTTTTATAATTTTTCAAATCTATTTACAAAGAAATTGGGGTTTAAAAGTTTTTGATTCTTATTTTATAACTTTTCAAGGAAATTGGGTTTCAAAATGTTTTAAAGATTATTTTATAAGTTCTGAAGGAATTTTTTTTCAAAATTATTTAAGGTAATTTTATTTGTTTCCAATAATTTTTTTAAATTATTTTCAATCATACTTTCTATATTTTAAATGTATGTAAAAAGGAAATGGTTATAAAAAGGTTTTATGTATAATGATATTTTTTTCAATGAATAAAAGATATTTTTCTCAGGAAATGTTTTTAAAATATCCTTCCATGTGATTTTCTATCTAATATGACATCTATTGATGTTACTCATTCCATTATAGTAAAAAATTCAAAGGGTATAACAATATCTATTCTTTAATATTCTATGTTTTTATGGAATGATTATTATGCCACGTGTTTATTTTTAATGGGTTATATGGTCTTGAAACCTGATTCATATCATTGGTTATGATTAGGATGAAGTTATTCTAAAACCTATACCTTTTTCAATAGGTTATGATATTATTACATGTTTGTGAAATCCATTAAATTTCATGGGTTATGATATGATTGTTTATTATTCTGTGGCACATATATGTACGATTTCATTATGAGATGTGTGGGAATTATATCTCTATCCAATTAATTTGGTAAAAATTTATATCTCAGGAGATAACCTATGATGGTTTTTGGAATAAACCATTACTACTAAGATGGACATTGGAGTGAACTATGAATGACAAGATGGTAGTATGAGTAAATTCCTACTACAAATATGGACTTCGCAGTGAAAAATTAATACCATGTTGGAATATGGAGTAATCCCAATGTACCAATATGGTATTGGAAGCGATGCATTGGATACAATGGAAATCATATTTTATAATTATGTTTCTTCCAAAATTCCATGCTTTTTTTTATATTTTGTGCATTCATAGATTAGGTTCTTTATTTCCATAAGTTTAATTTCATATAAACATACATGACGTTTAAAATGATTGATGAATATGTTATTTTATATGAAAGGGATGATCATCAATTGTCATGATCCTGTAATCATACCCTTATTCTCATGATTATTCTTATATATATTCCTTCTTTACACTTATTGAGATTATGATATAACCCCTTTATATATTTATTTTTCCCCAGGTTGTGATGATATATATTATTTAGGATGTGTCTAAGATGGGTTACAGTTATGTATAACCACGTGGGAGATGATGTATCACATTTATATACCAATGTTTTTGTTTCCATGTTTCCAATAGCACTAGAGTAATAGAGTTTTTGGGATTCTTCTTGTATATTGTTTTAAGTATTCCATAAAAGTTATGTAATGATAATATATGTTAAGACTCAGTCACTATAATTGGTAATCAAGAAATGTTTCACGACCCCTCCTCGAGGCCTGTGCCATGACTACCCTAAGCCTGCCTTCCATAGGCCAAAGTCTGGTGACTAGCACCAAAGGTGTAAATCCTAATAAAAAGTGAAGGAATTGCCTTTATAAAAGTAAAAAACCACAACAGAATACGAAATATATAAAAGCATTAAGTAATACTAAATACAAAAGTAAGTGCTGAAAGGAAAGGGACCAGAAATATAAGCCCGAAAGTAAGTATAGTACAATTGAAAAGCTAGTACAGTTGTAGTAATGTAAGACAACAACCACCAAGTCATCCTCCATGAATCCCACCTGAAGTGTGGGTAAAGATGTCCTCCTCATCACCTCGAGTCTGTTTTTCTGCTCTGTGTACGTCTCTCCAAGTGGTCCACCATCGGGTACCGTCCAGCTCTACAAGACTCTACCTTGATCAGTGTTGTTCGTCTTCTGAATCTAACACAACGTAGTGCGGGCATAGCCCGTGAAGGGGTGAGTATATAATACTCAGTAGGGACCTTGAGACCCTCAAAGGACTCCCGAAATCCATGAAGTATAATCCACAGATGAAATGTACAATCACGAAGTATCAACCAACCCTACTCTGGTATATGCCCATACATATACCTAAGTCATCAATCCCAGTTCGGCTCTAACTCTCGAGCCCAGGCACAACCCGGTACACACAGGAAAGAGGTCAATCACATCGATGATAATGATTGAAAGTCAATACTCAGCTCACACATGAATAGATATTTTGCATAGAGATTGAGATGATCAGATGTAGTTACTGATTCATCTAAGCTGTCAGACCCACATAGGATAATAGACCAGCTAAGCTGTCGGACCCACATATGATATTAGGATAGCTACTATGTCGGACCCACTCAGGATAGTAGTACAGAAGTCAAATTGTCAAACCCACTTAGGTTAAAAGAACAGTAGTCATCACTGTCGAACCCACAGAGGATTCCAGTACAGTTTTCGTCGTCGTTGAAACCTTGAGGTATTCGAGTACGATTGTCTTCATCATCGAACCCACAAAAGATTCCAGTACGGTAGTCGTCGTAGTTGCAGTCAGCTCTAGGGTTCTCTCACATAGCACCCTCGATTTAGGGAGGGTCCTCTCCTCGACCCAAGGGGTCAATACATGAAATATCATGAATTCCAGAGTTGATATATCCCGAAGTTCTGTCTCATAAAAATGAACCCAACGTGGTAGAACACCTGTCAATCAGACGCCCAGTACCTTGTCATTTTCGAAAGTCATCCAAAACACACTTATTTTATCGCAAAATGACCACCTCTTCATGAGGATCCCCGTGCTGTAGATGGCGTGTCGATCAAAGGTGTGATCTTCATGTTATTCACATTTAGGTGAAACGGTCACGACCCGTCAAGCCCAGTGTGCTAGCGGGTCGGCCCGACCTGGTTCGGTGGGTCCGACCTAGATGGGGGTTGGCCTGGCCCATTAGTGCATGGCCCAGTGGGGCATGGCCTGGCCCGACGTAGCATGGCCTGGCCCGGACCGCGGCTGGCTGAGCAGTGCGGGGGGCGCGGCCACCCCGGCTTTCAGAACCGGCGCCGCCACCCTTCTGTCCGGCCGGCCAAATCCGTCCAGCCTTCCTAGTGCCAGTAGCCCACACGGGCAGGCCATAGTTCTCCTACGGGGTACCTACGAGTTTTGTGTCCTCCTTCAACTCGGCTGGCAGGCGGCCGACATGTTCATCGCTGAAGCAGCCCGCGGAGCGCGGGCCGCGGTTCATCGCACCGTAGTGACCCTCGTGGAGTCATGGTTACTTTGGCCCATCTAGCTTTAGTCGTCTGGTTCTTCATTGGCCGTGGGGCCCACGGATGCAGGCCACGGTTCTTGTCTATGGGGCCGACACACGGCCACCACTTCCTCTGGTCGCCGACGCTGCCGCCTTACTCATCCCATGGTTCTCCTCTGGTGTGGTGCGTCGGCACCACGCCTTCTTGACTTAGCCCTCATCGCCAAAACAATAATAACCAATGGAGGGTCATCGGGCCGTGTTGGTTCAGCCCGTGACCTCTGTAATATATGATATCAATTGGCCAAATTCAAACCAAGGAATACTTCGATGAACAATAGTTTAATTTAAATTCCATTAAAATTAATCAAAAACCCCTACCTCAATTTAAAGAATCGTGCACGTCAACAAGCTGCGGAAGACGTGAATCTCGGATGTCAGGCGTCGCGGAATACAAACGTCGATTGCGTTGATGTAGGGGGGTGTCCAAAGAGGATGTGATGATAGATAATTTCTCCGTGTTATTTGTTGAAGAACGATGTTCTTTGTCGAGGGAAAAACACTAATCGTGTAATTATCCAGAACTTTCCCAACACAATATGTGCCCCCCAAAATAATAGCTTAGGATATTATTTTATTCTCCCTCGTTTTCAGAATTCAAACACATAAATGAATTAACTAATTGTGGTGTTCAAAAAATTAATTAACGGTGTTTTCATATTAATGACAACAAGTGGGAGGTGGAGAGGATCCACCAAAATTAATGACGCATGGGTTGGCTCAAAATTTAATAGGGATGTTCAAGGGGGTTCAAGAAAGAGTTGAGGGGTGAGGCTAGTGTGGGACCCATGCACATTATCCTCCCATGGGAGGTTATGTGTGGTGTGGGTCCCACCCTAACTTCCCTTTGGTGGAAATTACCACCTCTTAAACAATAAAATTGTGTACAACAATTTTATTTAATTTAAGTTAAATCCCAAAATTATAACTTTCATCCCGCATAAAACACAACTACGGTAAAGGTCCCTTAAGTGAAAAATGGTGATACGAGTTCACCGCTGCCCTCAGATTTCAATTCTGAGCACTGGTTTAAAAGATAGAAAAACCACCACGCACGTTTACAGAACGTACCCGAAAAAAACATCAGAATTTAATTCCGGGCACACCGGGCCTCAGAATCAAGCGTCGTCAGAAACTGCAGAGTTGTAATATTACAAATAATCGAAGAACAAATTTTCCTTGAAATTTTATGGTCATTACATTACCCCCACTTCAGGGCTTTACGTCCCCGTAAAGTTACAACATACACTAGGGAAACAAATGGGTGTACTGAGCACGCATCTGAGCCTCCCGCTCCCATGTGCTATCTTGGAGGTTCCCGTGCTTCCAACGAATGTGCACCAGAGGAATTGACCATCCACGTAGGACCTGCTTCTGTCGATCGTCGATCTCCACCAGGACCTCCGGGAATGTAGCCATGTCATCGATGTCTAGCTCCTCGTGGTTGATGATGTGTGATGGGACGTGCATGTATCTCCTCAGTTGAGATACGCGGAAGATATCATGTACCCGGTGCAACTGTGGTGGAAGGGCCAGATAGTAAGACACCTCACCTACTTTTCTAAGGAGATGGAAAGTTCCTATGAAACACGAGGATAAAATGCCACCCCGACCAATTCTCTATAAAACTCTTCGAGGTGTGACCCTTTGGAAGACGTGGTCCCCATTCTCAAACTCCAGTGGTCTCCATCTCATATCAGCATAAGACTTATGTCTTCTTTGTGCAGTCTTCATCTGCTCCTAGAAGATCTACACCTTCTCCATTTTAGTATGTACCATCTGTTGTCTTACAAGTGCAGACTCCCCTAGGTCAGTCCAGTATAGAGGTGATCTGCAAGTTCGTCCATACAGTGCCTCATAAGGGGCCATACCGATGGTGTAGTTGTAACTATTATTGTACGCAAATGCTAGAAAGTGTATGTGATCCTCCTAGATATGACCAAAGTCGAGGACACTTGCACGGAGCATGTACTCAAGAGTCTGAATGGTCCTCTCAGTCTGACCATCCGTCTGAGGAAGGAAGGCTGTGCCTAGACGTAGTTGCATCCCAAAAGCCTCATGTAACCCCATACAAATACGTGAAGTGAAATGATCATCTCGATCGGAGATGATAGTAATTAGAACACCATGAAGACATACAATCTCCTGAACATAGAGGCGTCCCAATATCTCTACTGAGCCCTGCTCTCTGATCGGTAGGAAGTGGGCCGACTTGGTGAGATGGTCGAAAATTACCCAGATAGAGTCGTGTCCTCTAGATGTACGTGGAATCCCCGTCACGAAATCCTTGGATATCCCGTCCCACTTCAACTTTGGAACCTCTAAGGGTTGTACCAAGCTTGCTGGTACCTGGTGCTCTGCCTTCACTTGCTGACAAGTGAGGCATCTTGATACAAACTCTGCTACAACCTTCTTCATACCTGGCCACCAGTGCTGTCGTCTGAGGTCCTGATACATCTTCACGACTCTAGGATGTACCACTAGAGGGGAAGTGTGAAACTCCCTCATCACCTCCTTTTATATAGAAACTGGTACCATGGTACGTCCCCTGAAGAGGATGGCATTGTACCCACCTTCATAAAATCCTTCGGGTGCCAGCCCTGAGAATATATGTGCATGTCGTGTCTCATAGTCAGTGTCCCCATGATGCGCCTCTCTGACTTGCTGAAGAAGTGGGGGAGTGAATGTGAGAGACATTATAAATGTTTCTCCATAAATATCCACAAATTATTTCTGCAATGCGGCTAACTGCTTTGTCGCCTCTCCAAGAAACTGAATGCCTGACCTCCTACTGAGAGCATCTCCTACAATATTCCCCTTCATAGCAGTATAGACTATCTCAAAGTCATAGTTCTGGAGGAACTCGAGCCATTTCCACTGTCTCAGGTTCAAGTCCTTCAGTGAGAAGATTTACCTAAGACTCTGGTGATCAGCGTAGACTATAAAGCACTCACCCATCAAATAGTGCCTCCACATCTTCCAGGTAAAGACCGCTAATGCTAAATTTTGGTCATGGGTATCATAGTTCTGCTCAAGCTATCTCAACTGCCATGAACCATATATGATCAATGCTCACTCCTACATCAGGACACACCTGAGTCCGGTCCCTGATGGATCGTAGTAAACTATGTACCTAACACCCTCCACTGGTATCCTCAAGATGGACAAACTGGAGAATCTCTATCTCTGCTCATGAAAGCTATTCTAGCATCTATCTGACCACATGAAGTGTTTCCCCTTATTTTTTAATGATGAAAGTGGTGCTGAAACTCTTGAGAAGTCTGGCACAAATCTCTGATAGTACCCAGCCAGTCCCAGGAAACACCGCACCTCCGTCACGCTCTAGGGTGGCTCCCAAGAAAGTAATACCTTGATCTTCACTAGATCAACTGCAACTCCAGCCTCCTAGATGACGTGTCCCAAAAAAATGACCATCTTGAATCCAAAACTGGCACTTCAAGAGCTTACCATAAAGCTGGTGCTCTCGGAGTGTATCCAGTACAACCCACAAGTGGTAGGAGTACTCCTCATCAGCAGTCAAGTAAATCAGTATGTCGTCGATGAAAACTACGACAAATCGCTCGAGATAAGGCTTGAATTTCTTGTTCATGAGACTCAGGAACACTGCTGGTGCGTTGGATACACCGAAGGGCATAACCAATAACTCTTAGTGGCTATACCAACACCTGAAGGTTGTATTCTGCACATCCTCATCTCGAACTCTGAGCTGGTGTTAGCCTGACCTGAGGTCTATCTTCGAGAACCATCATGGTCCCTTGAGTTTATCATAGAGGTCATCAATCCTCAGGAGTGGGTAATTTTTCTTCACGGTCACCTGATTCTGGTGACTGTAGTCGACACACAGTCGCAATCCCCGATCCAAATTCTTGGCGAACAAAATCAATGATGCCCAGGATTAAACACTAGGTTGGATAAATCCATTCCCCTGCATGTCCTCCAGTTGTACCCGCAGCTCACGAAGCCCGGTGAGAGCCATCCAATATGATGGAGTAGATATCGGTGTTGTCTCGGGGTATAGGTCTATGTAGAAGTCTACCACTCTGTTAGGAGGTAGTCCAGGATTATCGTCAGGAAAAACTTCGGCATACTGATCCACCATAATAGGAAAACTCAGACTCTTCACATCAACCGATCCGAGGATGAGACTAGCCAACTGATGTGTGATCAACTACCCAATCCTCTTCTTAAGTCCATCTAGTGCTTCAAAGGCTCCCCACTCGCCAGTAAAGGTGAACCTAGTCCCAACCGTGCGGACACACTGCACTTTATGCCGAAATGAGGTGATATGAGCATGGATTTTAGACAACCAATCCATACCCAAGATGACGTTCTAAGACCTCGACGACTCTACAAGAAGATCCCAGCCGAAGATCTCGCATCCTAGAGTAAGCTCACACTACCATCACCAGTGCGTAATCATTGATTATTCTCTTGTAAGAATATCTAGCAGTAAATATTGAGCCAACGGATCTGTTGGAATCTCCAAACTCCGAACAAGGGCATCGTCAATAAAATAATGACACAAACCTTTGTCTATAAGTACTGTAGAAAGGGTGGAGTTGACACAGATAGTACCTCAAATAATCTCATCTGTGTCATGGTCATAGGGCTCGACTTCCTAGAGCTGAGCATACCCTCGTCTGCAAGCACTCTATGGTCAGGGTGGTCCTCCTGGTGGTGGTGGTGGTAAAGGCTCAAAACATCTTCTGCCACCTACTACTCAGTCAGCTCCTATGCCTCATCTGCCTTCTCCCAGCAGACCTCCATGGTTGAACCACTACCTCTACCTGGGAGGTCCCTCTACATTCTACTTCTCGTCTGCATTGAGGGTCAGTAGTCTCAAACCATGTGACCCTGCCTGCTGCATGCATAACACTGCCTGCTCCTCGTATAGCTGGCTCGATTTCGTGTTCCCCGCACAACCAAACCACTATCCTAAGGTCTCCCACCTGATGGTCTAGTCCTCTTGGACCTCTGCATAAACATTCAACTATCGGCTGTAGAAGACTCCGTTATGTGTTGTCTTGCAGTGGGTCTCGCAGCTGGTGTCGGCTCAACAAAAATCTCTCCACAAGAAGGGCTTGCTCCAGTACTCCCGCCTGCATATCAATACTGAGGGATATCATCGAAGCCCTGATCTCATGTCGGAGTCATTTCTCAAAGGTCTGGGCCCAGATGAATTGGTCTCGTACCATGTTAGTGGAGTAGACTGAGAGGTCAGTGAACCTCGCTGAGTACTGAGCTACTGTCATGTTACCCTGCTGCAGATGAAGTTACTCCTGAATCTGCACTGCACGAAGGGTGGCTGGAACAAACTCCGAGCGGAAAAGACTCTTGATGTCTTTCCAAAGTAAATATTCCTCATCATGAACCTGAAGCATCAAGCTCCAACATCTACCTACTACTTCATGTGGAAGACTCACGAAAAGGATCAGCATAAGGTAGGATGGTTTCCCTACCAATATGATAACTCTAACGATAGCCTCCAGCCAGTCCTCAGCTGCTTGTGGCTCTGTCTCTCCCTAGAACCTGGGCGGCCTCTGTCACTAGAAATCATGCATCGCACTCAATCAGTGTGTACTCTATGTTACTAGGGTTGGTGGCATTGGTGGACCAGCTGGTAGTGGTACCACGAGTTCCTCCGCTATGATGGGGCCCTGCACCAAGGCCTCATCACTCGGTGGGCTACCATCTTGTACGTAAATCGGAACCCCAGCTGGTTGCCTTTATTGGGCCATCCTGAATAGAAACTAGTGCGCCACATTTAAAACGGTATACCCAGTGAGCTGACAAAAAGTAATCATAAGGAAAACATTTCAATGGAAACGCACACGCAATCAGTGTTTTTGTGCACTGAGTTGGATATCAGAGGTCAGGGTCCTGGTGTATGGATATGTCGGCTGCCGCACATACACTAGACTTCTTGGACTGAAAACCACACTCAATAAATTCAATACTATTTATTTAGAGTAAGATATATCACTAATGTTTTCTCATCCTTCATATATGTTAACTCTCATTATATTTTTCACCGCTGAAGTGGCCCGCAGAGCGCGGGCCGTGGTTCTCCATAGTGTGGCGCCATGGTTCCTTCACCCTGCCGTCTTTAGCCGGCCAGTTCTTTTTCAGAAAACCGGGCCATAGATGTGGGCCACACTTCTTCTCTACTCGTCCGGCACATGGCTGCCAGTTTCTCTGGTCACCGACGACGCTTCCTTCCTCATCCCTTAGTTCTCCTCCGTCGGGGTGCGTCAGCACCACACCTTCTTGACCTAGGCCCAATCGCCAAAACAACAATAACCAACAAAGGGTCATTGGGCCATGTTGGTATGGCTTGTGCCCTCCATATTAGATGATATCAATTGGCCAATGTCAGACCAAGGCATGCGTCTAAGAACAAGAGTTTAATTTTAATTCCATTAAAATTAATCAAAAACCCATACCACGATTTCAAGAATCCTGCACGTCAATGAGCTGTGGAAGACATGCATCTTGGAGGTCGGGCATCGTGGAATACGAACGTCTATTCCGTTGACGTCAGGGTGCGTCCAAAGAGGATGTGTCGATAGAGAAGTTCTTTGCATTCTTCGTTGAATAACTGTGTTCTTCGTCGATGGTAGAACACTAAACATTTAATTACCCAGAGTTTTACCAACAAAAAACGTTCCCCCCAAAATAATATCTTAGGCTATAATTTTATTCCGCCACATTTTTTGAAATTTATACACATAAATTAATTAATTAATTTGTGGTGTTCTATCAATTAATTAATGGTATTGTCATATTAAAGAAAACAAGTGGGAGGTGGAGAGGATCCACATTAATTAATGATGTATGGGTTGGCACAAAATTTAATAGGGAAGTTCATCGGGGTTCAAGGGTGATTTTAGGGGTTAGGCTCGTGTGGGACCCATGAACATTATCCTTCCATGGGAGGTTATGTATGGTGTGGGCCCCACCCCAACTTCCCTTTGGTTGAAATAACCACCTCTTAAACAATAAAATTGTGTACAAATTTGTTTTTAATTTAAATTAAATCCCCAAATTATAACTTTCATCCCGCATAAAACACAACTTCGGTAAAGGTCCCCTTAAGATAAAACCAACTCCACGAGGTCATCGGTGCCCTCAGATTTCAATTTTGAGAAATGGTTTAAATGATAGAAAAAACTGCACGTACGTTTACTGAACGTACCCGAACAAAACATCTAAACTTAATTCCGGGTTCACCGGGCCTCAGAATCAGGCGTCGTCAGAATCTGCAGACTCATAATATTCCAAAGAATCTAAGAAATAAATTTCATCGAAATTTATGGGGCTTAAAAAAATTGTCTCTATTAAACATCAAGAAGAAGGATGAGAAAACATTAGTGATATCCCTAGGTATAATTCTATGTATATGTCTTGGGATGTCTCTAAGGATAAATATAATGAGAGTTAACATATATGAAAATGTCTTGGAATTTTGTTACTGGATATTGTTAGTGGTTTCCTAGAAATTAAACCTTGACTAGATACTATAAGTGTATATGGATCTAGTATAGATGTACATAGGGTTAACAACTCATATAAGATGTACGAGGCCTGACTCAGGGTAATCTAGTATATGAGAATAGGTCTGACTACACCACTGGTCTGAAAATCCAGGGGATTTGATTTAGGAATTCACCAAACACTTTATGATCCATCATGAAGTATTTAAATATTGGTTGGTTGAGAATAAATTAGGATTAACCATTGGTTTCATAGATTTAGGAATGTTTCGTGACTTATACATCCAATAAGTGATTATTTTCCTAACTGTGTGGTTTTATACTATGACAAGTAACGTTCACACTATAATTCAAGTTATAGTAAATATTTGGAACAAGAAGGAACTCGATTAATGATTAATTTAATGGATTATTAGATGATGATAAGAAATGTGGTATGATCACTAGAGTGAAATATGTGGTGATAATTCATAATTAAATTTCACGGAAGATGTTTAACAATGTTGTCCTTAACTAAAAAGTATACTCCCCAATGAATAGAGAGAATGATTTCACTAAGAGTTAGGTTAATGGAGACCATAGCAAAAATAATATTCAGTTTCTATTATATCCAAAATGTGGAAAAATTCACTAAAGTGATTTTCTTATAGGAATAATAATATTTTTTAATGCAAAAAAGCAAAAAAGAATGTTATTTAAAGGGAAAATGAAGAGTTTGGTTAAAAAATTGGATGAGAATATTATCCTCCCTTGGTCATCATCGAAGGTCACCTATTTTATGTTTCAAATAAAAGGTCATTATTCAACTCAATATCCCAAGTGGTATGATCCTAAAGATATTCCTAAAGGTGGTGCGAGTAGTGGGTACATTATGGATGATGACGAGAGTACATATGAAATGTGAAACAGAAGAGATATTAAGTAATAAGTGGAGGTAGCCTTGTTAATGGATCATGGATGAAGTGGAATAATAATTGTTTTTATGCAATTAGATTCTATAATTATGTTATATTAATGGTGAAATATAAAAGGATTGTTCATATTCTGTTTTTTTTCTACAGATTTAGAAGAACACCTATAATGGTTCTGATATAATAGAAAAGTGACTTAATGGAAGGGTGATGTGCATTGAAGAAAACTTAATTAATGAAATAAACCCCTTAGTACTTTACTCATGTTATGATAATATTGTTTGGATAATGATAAGTTGGATATAAGTAAATTGGATGGTACCTGTTACATTTGAACTAATTATTGACTTGTTGACATGTCATTTATTCTATCATGGTTAATATTTAAAATATCTTGGATTTATGGAATATATTCAGTAATCTATGTAATTAGGAATAATTCATGTTTTACTGTAGTTTTTATCATAATTCAAAATATTACCATACTTAAATGGAATATATGATGAGGATATTCAATTGTTTGGAATTTGAAAAAAAAAGAGTTACTTTATGCAATATGGGGGAATCAATTTTAAGCAAATTTCATGAAATTATTTCTTAATTTATTGATTTTCATCTTTTATAAGGGTTATAAGGTAAAACATCTATGAATATTTAAATTTAAATTTAGAGGAAATATTGATGCACATACATTTTAATATAAACCATTATTATAAGGCTATTTAGTGATTAAGCTTATTTCAATGATGTCCATATTATTTATTTCCAAAATTATATGATCATGGTTTTAGTAAAGGACATCATATATTTCAAGTGACAACTATAAATGTCTAGAAAAACCATGGGCCTTGAACCCAAGGCTGAAGGATGTTAATGGGTTCATGTCTAACAGTGACCTACACGATTTCCAGGTTGATGTGTAATTATTTTTATTGAATGATGAACAAGTAGAGTTACTTTTTATGATTGTGTATTAATGTATTGATCATATTTTATTTGAACAATATTTATAAATAAATAGTTATATGTTTTCCTTCTTTTATGTGTGTTATGATCTACTAAAAGTGTACTTTAGAACATCAAGATTCATAGATATTTTTTGAACATCCATTTCATGAATTAATGGATGAATTAGAAATATATAAATGAAATATTAAAGAATGATGGTTTGTTTATAAAAATATATAAATATTTTATTTTTCCATATAATATTATTCAATTAAGTAATTATTCAATGTTAATATAATGACCAAAATAAAATGTGTGGTCCTAATACATAATTATTTTGAACTGATGACATTTTAAATAATCATAGATTTATGACATTGAGGTCCCCAAGTTTTGTTTTATCATTAACTTGTTTATGATTAATGAACTCAATCACTCTCTATAAATATTTACAATTTTTATTCTATGTCTAATTTTCAATCACAACCTATGTTATCCTATTTGGAAACCTAGTTATATGTTACATTGGTTATCCGTTAGGGTTCCAATATTCTATTTTTAAGGGAAGTTTTAGTTTACATTATTATTAATTGGGTTTATATGAATGAAATTTTCATGTATTAAACCATTGATAACATATATGAATTTCAAGATAGAAATTACTGTTATGGGGGTAGAATGTTACACCTCGAGATTTTTTGAATTCTTATTTTTTTTATTTATTTATCCTTTTGGATATTTTTCATTTCACGAATCACTGAAGATAGATTATTTTTTATTAAATCAATAACTTTGGCTTGAATTGTAGACAACACCATGTTAATCCTGCACTACAAGCAAAAAAAATTACCTTTCCCTACATGGAACACTGAAGTTATCTTGCATTACACACAACTCCGTCTTTTCATTATGGATTTTGCAACATGCAAGATAGAGTTTTGCCAAACAATATAATAGAATTAAAATATTATTACATAATATAAGAAAGAAATATCAATATTTTAAATTAGATATTATAAATAATATTAACTAAATTTTGGAAATATATTGTATACACAAATACAATATGAATTCATAGGTGACCAATTAATTATAAATGAATATGACAACCAATTGAATATAAAATGAACTATAATTATTTTTATGTTCACAATGCAGTTATAACCTAATTAAATAAATTAATTACAATTATAGACAGATATTAATGTAATATATATTTTATATATTCAATAAAATAATTTTGAAATTCATACAATATATTTTGCACACATAAGATGATAAAAACCTAATTTTAATCTTAAAACTCAATATTTCTATTAATACATTTTTACAATCATTAAATAGAGAACCCATTTTAAATAAAATTTTTGGAACTTTTATAGATTTAATATATAAAAAGAAACATATTCTTTTAAATTATAAAATTATAATTACGACCGAGAATTTTTTTTGGTATTATTCTGTGACGTATTATTTCTTAATGAATAGTTAGAAATTATGAATTTTAGTTCAATGGTAATTTTTCTCATATTTTATTTATAAAGAAAAATAATATTATAAATTGGATTAAAATTTAAATTAGGTAATTTTTATATAATTTAATAATAAACATTTCAATGAGTTCAGTTTAAATTTTATATTTTGTATAAAAAGTTAGCAATCTGTGGAATGCTTTCACATTAAAAATACACATTATCGACATGGTTTCCGGATTAAGTTTAATTTAATATCTTCCACTTATATGATTGGAATATTGAAAAATGGATTCCATATTTGGAATAATGAATAAATTATAATTTCTAACAATGTGAACATATTTTTTGACCAAATTGATTAGTGAATGTAATTAGCATTAATTACATCGATTAAAATAAAATTAAGCTTCACTAAAGACAAAAAATTATATTTAAGACCAAAAAAAAACCATGAAAAGCATCCAAGAGACATTTAAGGAAATATATAGACCTTATAATATCATAAAAATAATTTTTTCTATTATTGGATCCAATTAAAATATGGAAAATGTGTATGTAATTATTTTGTCAAAATATTACAAGAGTTCCACTCCACCACCACTTAAAAAGGGACTCCTCTCCTACACTTATTCACAAGCCTAAAACTATTCCAATGAAGCCTTTTGTCAAAATATTACAAGAGTTCCACTCCTCTTTTAATTCTCTCTTTCAGCAGAAAGTATTCCAATGAATCCTTTTGGTGGAAACCCAAGGGAGTAACCCGATTATGTGGAAACACCCTCCCTCATACTCCTTTATTTTATTTTCATTCTCTAAACCATCAATTAATATTATTACATTATTATAAAATATAAAATGTATCCTCAATATGTCAATATTTTTTATGATAAATTTTTTATCTAAAATTTCACACACCTATATATAATTGGTAATGAACATACAATTTATTTGTAAGATGAAATATTACCTCACAAAACATTGATTGATCATTTTATCGTTTACTTCCTTTAATGGTGGTCATTATACTAGAACAAATATTTATATATGTAGTATATTACATTTATTATTTATTTAATCTTATTTATAACTTTTACAACACACATCTCATTAACATTTTATTTGGTGTGAATACGATAAATTCTTTTTAGAAACTGTGGAAAACCGCCCACAAAGAATTGTGATTCATTAACACACAATATCAAATTTCATTAGTATGAGTTATTCATTTTATATGATATATATATATAACATTATAATTATAATTTAATTATATTATGTACATATTAAAATATATATAAATTTCTTTTTAATTTCAATAATACTATAAAAACAGAAACAACGTTCGTGTGTATGTATAACTTACCATCTCTAGGAATGGTGTATTTCATTTCATACTTCTATATTATATTGATTTTTACAACACATATATACTGAATTTAAATTTTATTTATAAATTGGCTTAAATTTTTTTGTCATGATATATGTATATGGACCAAATATATAACAAATTAAGACACATACGAAGAACAAAGTGGATATTACCTAAAGTAATACCTTAACACAGTATTGATTACAAGAGTGTAATATGAGGACATAATAAAACTATACATGGTATTATATATAATAATATGATTATATTATACATTTATAACAAACTATCATTTATTATTTAAGAATATTGTACGAGTAAGGAGAGAGTTAAGACACAAGGAAATGGGATTTCATATCACTTTTTATTTCCATGAGAGACATGATTTATTCACCACCCATTCCTTTTTTCGTGGTGTTTGTAGTTACATTTAATTTATTAAATTATTCTCATAATAAAATTTATGAGTATTTAAATTATGAATTTTATGATATTTATTACATGGGGTTTAGGTTTAAAAATATAACAAACTGGTAAAATAGTTTTGTATCAATTTTACTTATTTGATACTAATGTTTTTATCCACCAAAATTATATGTTGAGGTTCATATGCATACATTTAACATGAATAACCTTATTTAATTGATATTTTATGATTTATTTATTTTCATTTTCTTACATGGATCATATAATCCCATGATTTTAAATGATATGAGTTTTTTAAACAATATCATAACTTTTTGATATTTTCAATGATTATGATTCATTAATAAATTATTATTATCCATATCTCATGATCATTGATGTGTTTCATTTTACTATATTTATTCAACACATATCCAGGTATTAGTATCATTTATTATCATTTGGTACTTTTAATAAATAAATTTTTTTTATTAGGAATATATGACCATATTTCTACCTTTGGTCAAAAATATGTTTTACTACAAAAACCATTTTTAAAAAAATCCAAAAAAATTTCAAATAATCCTTGTAGGTAATTTTACAGGAAAAAGGATTTTAAAAAGTATTAGTTGTTTTAAAAGATTCATTTATAAATTTTCAATGATATATTCATTGGAATAGTTTTTTAAAATGATTTGAAGCTTCTTTTATTAGTTATTAAGGAAAGTAGTTGTCAAAATGCTTCCATGATTATATTATATGTATTAATTGAAAATGTTTTTCAGAATTTTATCAAGCCTCCTTTATATGTTTTCAATTTATTTTAATAGGAAATTTTTTTCAAAAGGATTTAGATTTTAATGAGAAATTTTCAAAGAATAAAGTATATTTTCCTCAAGAAATTGATTCAAAATATCCTTCCATGTTATTTTCTATATAAAATGAAATAAATTTATGTTACTCATTACCTTCAAAGAAAAAAACATAATGGTTCCATTCATATTATTTATTGAATGGTTTATGATTTTATTGAATGATGCTTATGGCATCCATTTCACTTACATGGGTTATATGGTTTTTGAAACTCAGATATTTTCATGGGTTAAGCTTACGATGAAAGGAATAGGTAAGCTATATATTTTCCCATAGGTAATGACATGTTTATGTGGTTATGATACCCATTTAAATTCATGGGATATGATATGATCGTTTATGATTTTTTGGAACATGTATTTATGATTACATTATGAGATGGTTGGGACCTATATCTCCCTCAAATGTATTCGGTAAAGATTTATATCTAATGATATATGCTATGATGGTTGTGGGAATAAACCTTGAAAACTATGATAATAATAGGGGTGAAACATAACTACCATGATGGTATAAGGATTGAACTCACTCTAGTAATATGGATATGGGTGTGAACCATGACTACCAAGATGGTGTGGGGAGTGAGCACATACTGCCATGATGGTCTTCAAAGTGATTCCTTGTCGACTATGGAAATTATATTATACACTTACGTGTCTTCCAAAATTCAGTGTTTTATTTCAATGTTACGGTTTCATAGATTATTTTCATTATTTACTAATGATTCATGTCTAATGGATTCTTAGGCATGATAACATGTTTCATGAAAATGATCTTTGATATTCAGAGTATGATCTTCTATTTTCATGATCATGTTCTCAAACCCTTATACTAATAATTCTATATACACATCCCCCTTGTTTACCCTTATTGAGTATCTGATGTAACCCATTTTTATGTTTCCTTATCCCCTGTTATAAATATATGTTTTATGTATGACATGTCTAAGAATAGTGTTATTCATGACGAACTAAGTGTAAGATGATGTTGCACATTTATGCACTGGTGTTTCTGTTTCCATGTTTCCTATGGCATTGGACAAATAATGTATTTGGGTTTCACATTATGTAATGTTTTAACTATCCCAAATAATTTTTGTAATATCAATGTATTTCATGAATGGGACTCTATACACATCATATATATCCATGAGAAATTCAAATATTTCACTAAAAATTGATGTGATTTTTTATTTTATAAAATATTTTTATATTTTAATTGAAAATAATCTCTATTATATTATATATATTTCTTGGTTAGTTATGAGGATAACTATTTTCCTGAATACAACATATATACTATATCAACATGATATTATAAATATATGAATTTTTCTCATCAAGGTACATAATTTAATAGTTGAATATTACACTATTTTTTTTATTTTTTATGAACAATTTGTCATATAATAAAGCTTAATTTTTTGTTTAGATATTATTGAATAATTTTAAATATATTAACATAAAAACCATGATGTGATAAATGTATATAGGGAATTTAATTCTATATATTTTAGAGTAATAAATTCATCATAATAATTTACGACATGGATATGGTGTATCTTATGATATATCATGAATATGTGACTATAAAAGTAAAAACATAATGTTTAACTTGGAAACACATTAAACTCAATATATGAATAATAAATTTTTATGCTAAAATTCACCATTAATATTAACTACCTGAAATAAAAAATTCGTTGTTTTTCTAAATTTCCACTTTTATATATATACTAATAACAATATCATTATATTGAACATGTCATGCTACAGACTTTAAATATTAAAAAAAGGGGTAATTTGAAAATTTATTGAGATCCATGGGATGAATGAAATTTGGAGACATGAAGATATGTTTAACATGAAATTAATATTGTTTACATATTTTGGATTTCAAGGAATATTTTTTAATTTTTTTATATATCTTTGCATATATATGTAATCACCCCAACTCCAGCAGCCTAGAGCTTGTGCCAAAATTATTTCAATAAAATACATAGATGATTGAGTTGTAAAAGTACTAAATAGTGTAATAGTTTATGTAAATAAATTTACATATAGTATGCCCATATTACATTGATAAAATAAATTAATGATAAATTAAATTAAATATCAACATCCCTGATACTCATTAAAAAATTTTATCTTTATATCCTCATCAAAGGAAACAAAATAAGGTTGATCTCAAATTATTATTAAGGGATAAGTAAAACTGAATTAACAATGAAGGAATACGAATAATAAATGTTTAAATATATATAAATGAGCACACTTACATTCTTACTGGATTGATAAGGCATATTCAATAAGACGTGGTAAATAACATAAAACACATACCTTTTAATCAATTAAATGAGAATGAGGTGCATCCATAGATTTTATTACAATTGAAAATATCATGGATAATAGTTATAGTATTAATGAATAAAATTCATAATTATCAGATTTCATGTATTAGGAACATGAATGCCTCTATTGTCATGATCTAACATCCGGACAATTTAAAACTACAATTAAAAAAGCATTTAGTTTGGCCACCTAATTTGTCTCATGGGTACCTATCGATCCATTAAGGGGATATATAATGTCTAAGACCCACCTATAAATATATGTATAGTTAATTCTACCTATGAAAGAAAATATATTTAAATAATGAGCAATGTCCCTCATAAAATATCCATATTGATAAAATAATACGAGTTTATATATATTTCCCTAGATAATAATGTTACCATTAAAGTAAATATTATATGTTAAAGTGGTATATGGTTTGGTAAATGAAAATATCCATAATAATGATATTTATTTTTAGGATAAATATAATTTTAAAATGAAAATAAATAAAAATAAATTGAATTTTCCCATAGAAAGTTAAAAATCACAAAAAAATGTGGACTTTTGTAATAACTTGCATCACTTGGTATTTTTCAAATAAAATCCATTTGGAAGATATAATGCATATTGCAAACAAATATAAAATAAAAAAATTTATTAATGACATTACTTTTCAAAGGTAATTTAAATAAACCATATAAAAGGGAATTTGTGCATAATAAAATATATGTCTCAGTGGAATGTAAATTTAGATGAAATACCTTACCTTACACTCTCTTATGGTTGAAAGATATTTAACATCTTTTACAATTGTTTTATTAATATTATTAATTTATAAATGAACCATAATAATATTTATAATATTATATTATATATTCTTATAATATATTACTACCCATTTTCTAATAATCAATCTTTTTTTATTGAATTTTTGGTGTCAATTGCCTAATTTTTTGAGTATGTTTTGACTTATTATTTTTTTCCCACTACGTAGGTCTCGATTAAATAGTCTCCAAAATGTAAAAAATATGTAAATATTTTATATATTTAGTATATATGTATTTTTAGTAATCCATAATTTTTGGATATAGTAAATGGAATACACTATTCATAGAGACGGTTGGTCTTACATACGCATTAAAGCATTATCCATTTTCTTGTCTTATTAAAAAAAGAAAAATAAATGATATATATGCATTTTATAATTCCAGTATTATATTTATTACATATATGACTCATATTATTTTTACACCAACCCTTAATAGATTTTATGTAAATCATGAACAAATCACGTTACTCTGAAGAGGGAGTAGTCCACATTCCCACGAATGATGTTATCAAATTCTCACAAAATGAAAAAGATTGAGGTATGTCCTATATAATAATTATTTATAAATTAAAAAATTTTAATTATCTTATATATTATATTTAAACTATAAATACATAATTTTATCTAACCTTTATGGTGGTAATAGACGAATGAACGACATCTGTTTATGAGGTGGTAATCTATATTACACCCAAACAATGAATGTGTATCCCATTTAATAGAAGTTTGTGTGTTTTTAGGTCATAAAAGCATCATAAAAACGTTTTATATTATTTAATATCCTTTATAAGCTTATAATCATTATATAAAATTAATTTAAGGGGTGAATGATGAGATAAAACAAAAGGGCTCGTTTAAAAAATGTTACATCTTATTTAGGTAAATCCTTTTAGTTTATTCCAAAATCCTACTTGGGTGGGATTTATTATCTATTTGAGGATTATAGGATGAGGTTAAAGACATCATGAGGATATTATAGAAGTATTTTTATGATAAAACGGATTTAGAGGTGTTAATAATTGTGGGGTGAATACTCGATTATATTGGAGGAGGAGTGGAATTCTTGTAAATATAAAAATATAAACACTATTGGGAGGCATCCCTTACATAAGGTTCCTAAAATAATTAAAAAAATTAAATACAATGGATTATATGGTCAAATTATGACTATAAAATATAATTTTACAATCTTATATATCATTTATCACATTATTACTACAGTTTAACCACAAAGTATACTCATTTTCACCTTATTTGATGTAATTAATTTTAATTTCAATCACTAATATTTTTGTTAAATAACAATGTATACCATAAATGATATTATAAATTATGATGATTTAATATAAGAATCCCATTTTACATATTTAAATCAGATAATTAGATGTAATTAATTTAAAATTAATCCCATTGAGTTGACGAGATATCATGTTTTTAATGTGAAAATGTCCAAAAGTTTATTAGGCTTCTATATCTGATTTTATTATGAAAATGATTCAATTGAATTAATTTGGATTAACATATTTATAATTGATATAATTTGAACTTAACAAAAAACAAAATATACATATACATAAAAACATATTTATATAAAAAATTAGTATTTTTTACTATTCCTAAAAAAATTATACTTCTAAAAAAATATCCAAAAAACACCCTACGACAAATTTGACATTACAAAATAAAATACAAAGTTTATTATATTAATTAAAAATTATAATATTTTCAAAATTTAGTTTTAAAATAGGTGATCTATTATGTGGAAAAAACATAGACATTTTAGGAAACCACTATTTTTAAGCGTATAATAATATTTACCCAGATCTCATTTATATTGGATGATATTCAATAAATTATAAATATGTTTAATCCAAATATATATAATCTATTTCATACCCTCTATTATAATTTATATGTGGTAACTTCCATGTTAAATAATAATATTAATAGTATATTATAGTTCTGAAAGACTTGGTTTTGCGTGTATCAATGAAATTAGTTATTGCTAAAGATTACTCAGTGTTATGTAAAATAAAAGATATAAATAATATTAAAATTATTCTAAAATTGATATATTTTATTTTCATGGGGTGAGAAAATTTTTCCATAAAAAAAATATCATCCTCAAAATTCAATTGGTTTTTCCTTCTAAAAGGATTAGTGTAGTTCTCCTTCATAATATCATATGGTCACCGTGTTACATCCACCATTTTTTGATTCCTCTAGAGTACTTTTACCCTAGTATTCTTCTAATTCCAAAATACTTTCTCTATAGTATGAATAATATATATTTATTTTTCAGAGTTAGATAGATCATGTTTGAACTCATTTTTAATATATGGGAGAACATGCATTGGATATAGCTCATATATATTCAACTAATATATATGGAACACATCATGTGATTTTGTATGCTTTGGAACCATTTAAAAATGATAAGTAACAAAAAAATAATATTTCAATAATTTAAAAGGGTCTGATGTACTTGGTACTTTGTTTCCATTTCTTACCAAACCTTATTACACCAATATATGGAATTTTTTTAGGGAAACATGATCTCCCACTTGAAATTTCAAATATTTTCTCTGTTTATAATCTTAAAAAATAATCTTACTTTGAAATACATTAATGTGAGCCTGAATAGAATTTACCTTTTTATGCCTGTTCATAAATTTCTAGGCCTATATGTTTCCTTTTAGTAAATTCATCTATACAAGTTGAATAATGACACATGTTTCCATATAATGCTTCATATAGAACCATTTATATATATCAATTTAAAAAATTATTTTAGGAAAACTCAACCAATGGTATATACTAATATATTATAACATTAAAGTCATGTGAGCTTTTCTCAACATATTATCCATTTGTTTGGAATTTTTTATTCGGATTTTCAATTAGAAAGAGGACAGTAGGTAATTATCAAATGAATCTCAATATTAAGAGCCTTCTAAATACTTTTCACAAAATTTGATATAAAATAGGGATCTCAATCCATCAGCAATGATAGTGGCCCGCACTAATGTCTTACTACATCAATAATATAGATCTATGAAAGGAACTAAAGAGGTAAATATTATCTTATAGAGAAAAAATGTGCATATTTTATCAGTGATCAATGATTATCCTTATAGAATCATTATTTGTAGGATTCTTTGGTAGTCCCTATATAAATTCCATATTAATATCATATCATTACTACATAATAAGAGGAGTAAGATTTTAGACTCTTCTAGCATGTTGGCGCATAGCTTTCACTTGTTGAAAAACCAAACATTTGTACACATAATCAGTGATTTCCTATTTCATGTTATCCCACCAGAATTTTCCTTAAATTCTCAATACATCTTTATGCTATTAGGTTTCATAGAAAAATTCGGGGTATGATCGTTATACAATAATTCCATTTTTATCTCAGGTATCAATGAAATGCATGATATTTTTTCTAAATTCCAAAACACCATCTTCAAAAATAAAACCTATTAATTTCCCATCATACCATCTTAAATTTGTTTTTATTGTTCGAATCCTAATATTGAGAATTATTTATTATCTTTTATAAATATTCTTTATTAATAATTGGAAAAATTATTGATGTTTTCCATTCTATATAAATTCCCAACTACATCATTAAAATATCCACAAATATAAGATCATTCTCATTACTTATTTTGGTTAGGACACCATGATACTTCCCACTCAATGTATCAAATACCTTATTTTCTTTTCCTGGGTGGTGGGGTATTAAGAAATAATATTATTTCAGTAGTTTGAGACATCTCCCTTATCTCATATTGAGATATTTCTATGAAATGATATATTTAAGGATATTATCATTTGTGTATTTGTCACATCATTCACCATAGTGATAATTTCACCATATATTCAATGAAATAAATACATCTTCCAAATCAAAATCTAGATGGTAGATTGAAACCTGGATAAGTGAGTAATATCCCTTATATATCATCAATGATTTATTCACATTCCTTTATCAATGTAATCATAACCCCTTGACTTGTAATACTGGCTAATAGGGTAGTTAATAATGAAACAATTATGAATGTATAAATGAAACTATATACCTTAGTTAAATTTGTAGGTGTATGCCATTTTCTGATTTCCTTTTTCTATGTAGTATTAATAGAGATTCCATTTTTAGATATAATATGGCCATGAAAAGAGACATTATTAAACCACAAATAACACCTGTGGAATTTCAATTATATATAAATCATTCTAATAGTATTAAGAATGATCCACAAGTGATTATCATGTAAATTATATATTTTAGAATACAAAATAATCTTATCAATGAATACCACAAAAAATAATCATTATATTATTTGAATACTTTGTTCATTAGGTCCATAATAATCATGATTTATTGGAATACTTTGTTCATTACTCAACTACAATTATATTTGTAGTCAACAAAAATGATGGGAGATTTCATTGTATAAAGCGATACAAAATAGAAGATTTTATCTTTGAAATATGTTTCTACATTCGACCACTGTTATTTTTCATTACCTAATTATGTTAACATAATATATTCATAAAATTAACCATTCCAATACCAGCTATATTGGTTTCCTCAATAGGGAAATATCTACATTTTCTGCATGTAATGATTCAATTCATACTTCCATGATCCATTTCTAAACATTTTCATATAGAGGATTTCCTATCAAATTTATAAATTCTAAATCATAAATACTAATTCCTAATATTGTTTTATTGTTAACATAAATAAATAAAATTATACATCATAAATATTATTATTATATATTTGAGTTTCTCGGGGGATTCCATTACATAAAAATCAATAAAAAAGTTTGTAATGAAAATTTGAATTATCTTATGGATATCCCTAGGGTATGTAAAACCAGGTGCAAAGTATGGACCGTTGTCATGTACGAAGTTATACTGAATACAATCTCAATGCACCCTTTTCTAATTTATTACCCCAAGGTAAATATGTTCCAGAACCACAACCACTTGCAGTATCAAGACATGGGGGTATTTCAATGAAGACCCACATAATATCTATCTTTCCAAAACCAGAGGATGTTCTACAGTACTAATCCACAATGTATTTATTAGGGTTTTGTTTCCTATTTTATGTATTCTAAAATCTAGTTTCCATGGATGACACTAAACTATCATTAACACCAACTATAATGACCCCGATTTTAGTGGCCCGTAGTCGATGACATACTTTATTACAGTAGGATGTATATATGAATCAAATCACAAATGACCAAATATTTTAACAGTTTTATAAATCTTGATTACATACATAATTTCCATATAATGCTGGGATAAGAAAATAAATCATAAATAATGTAAATCTTAGTATCTTTGAAATTCATTCCATGAATTCATCTTCATATTCTATAGAAATGAAATAAAATAATGGTAAGCTCAAAATATTAGTATGTATTAATTACCATTGAAGCAATAATGAATCAACAATTATAATAAACACATAGTGGTAAATAACTGATCACACATTCCATTTTACTAATTAGATATGACATAGTATATATGGAAAGATAATTAACTGAAAACACATAACATTTAATCTATAAATTAATAATGAAGTGTATATATAGATTTCATCATTGTGAAAATATCATGAATAATAATGATAAATGAAATAAAGACAATGATTAACTAGAACACATCATGTCTAAAGCACATGAAAACCACTACTATCAAGAGATACTCCCAATACATTTTAATACTAGAGGTTTAAAACCATTTAATTTGGCCAACAGATTTGTTTCATGAAAACTTGTTGATTAATCAAGGGGATATGTAGTCATCAGGCCCCACCTATCATTTAATTTCAAAACAATTCCTCATCTATCAAGGGAAAGGATTCCTCTTCTCCCCTTTCCAAACCCAACCTTCATCCCCCATTTCCCAAAATCACTCAGGGCCTATGTTTCCATATCAGTACGATAGCTACCCAAACCAACAAATTTCAATCACATAGTTTAACAAAGATTTGAACCACCTAAACCTAGCTTTGATTGCTTGATTCTCACAGATAAATCCTTCAGTGGAATCATTTTATAGGTCCATTTGTGAATCATGGGATTTATATGTGAGGTAAATATTGGGATTTCATTGATTAAAAGAATATTATGATCCACATTGATTTGGATAAATTCTTGTTCAAATATATGTATAGTTCTCCCCAAAACATCAATAGATCCTAATTATATCTTCATAGACTGATCTATGATTTTTATATAAAGAAATACACTCATTCAGTGGAGAAATGTATTTGTTTCCCTATCATACCTTTACTATTTTAAAGCCAATAGATTGTTAGGATGATTGGGAACCTCATAGAGAGATACATGTGTTCTGATTTCCATACTAAATTACTTTTACATACTATAAATCCCCATGTATTTGTGGAAGTATGTGCCTCTATATTCTTTCAGAATACATTTGAATTATATAAAGTGAATATTTTCATTAGATAAAACATGTTTTTTAAAAATAATAGTTTTATTTTTGTACCGATTGTTAGTGAATGAGGCATTTGACAGTGGCATGTAGGAATGGTTCCAGAAGAGACAAATCCCTGTATTCTAGCATAGAGTATGGTTCATATGGTCATGGAAAAGTGGGTATATAGACCATGGAAAATTATTGCATTGTGGACCATGGTATGGTAACCCATTGTTGTTATACATATTCATCTGATTGAGAAAGGAATTGAGAGATCCTAATCCTTATATACATCCATCAATAGAGAAAATGTCTTTGGAGGTGGAGAATGTTTCTGGTGTTTTGGGGCAATAGTCTCTGGAGATTCCATGAGGTGGTAGGGGAAAAAATATGAAGTGAAACCTCAAATGGGGGATAAGGGTGGTACCAAGACTCTTATGGGTGCTTTATATGTGGAGGTCGTGTTCTTAGGGAACACTATTTATGATATAGGATAGAAAGTGGTGTATAAGGAACCCATGGAGTGTAATCCTACTAGATTCAATGTCACTTTCCATGTCAATGGGTGATGATTCAACAGGAAAAGTCCTAGATGGTTGGTGGAAGTAATTAAGTTGGGAAGTTGTTTTGAACAATTTACTAATGGTGATATTGTTTTTGAGTTTTAGGAACAAATGTGAATACCCTCCATGGATAGGAAAATTTTTCTTGTCGATGAGTTTAGTGATGTGTTTTTTTAATTGATATAGAGGATAAGGATTTTGTTGGTAGAGTTCCATGCTCGGGGATAAGTAAGAGTTGGATAGGAATCCTTAAAGTGGGAAGGGATTACTCATATTTTCCTATACCAATGGATATAACATATTAAAATAAGTTTAAAGATATAAAGGCATATAGTGATACCCACATTTCCTCCAAGGATGATTTTCGGCAATGGATGTTTGGTAATGGGCTTCATCAATACTTGGAATTTCTCATAATCATTGATGAATTTATTATTGAATCTATTCTGAAAATAGATTCTACATATCAAGAAGCTGACATAATGATGGGAAGGTCATTAAGGTAGACACCCAATGAGGATAAATTTACCTAGATACACATGAATGTCCTGATTTTAATAAAGGGATTCAATAATGAGAAGATCAGCCTAGAAGAGTACATCCAGTCCTAGTATAAGCTGCTGTTTTAGTTAGATGTTCTTCTAAAGGATGAACGAGACTCTCTGGTAAACACTCTCTCCTAGAATCTATTTAGGGATATTATAGATTGTTGGATTATGAATTTTTTTAAGGGAAATGATATTTTATTTTGTGGATGAACTCATAGTTTCTCACTTTTTCCTCAACTCTTTTTTATAATAAAATTACATATTAATCTGTATTGAGTAATGAATATGGATTTATCAATATTTTCATAGATAATCAACTAACTATCAAAATAAATACCATATGAAAAATTTGTTTATGGTTTATGAAATAATCATATACATGAAATTTATTTATATATTTAGGATAAATGAAATTTTATAATAAAAAATTATTATAATAAAGTGATTTTTTCTGATAAATTTGACAATCACCAAAGAAAATGATATTTCATAATAACAAACATCACATGGTAATTATCAAATAAAATCCCATTGTATGATTCAATTAAAATTGAAGAATAAAATTACACGAATAATAAAATGTTGATTATATTACATGTAAAAGGGGAGCTATAAAAACCACATAAAAGTAAATTGGTGGAAATTTTTTATAAGTCTCAATGGAATATAAATTGAGATGAAATCCTATAACATATACTACATTTTCGTTAAATGATCTTTAACCTCTTATATTATAGTTTTAATAATTTTATTAAATTATAAAATAAATATACTCATATTTATCATATCATATTTTATCTTTTTATAATATATCACTGCATATTTTATAATAATCGTTCATTTTTTTCATTATTTTGTTTTAATTTCCTTGTTTTTATTTGTATGATTTTTTGATTATTTTTGATCCTATTACATATATCATGAACTAATCATCTATGAAATTTAAAACATGAAAAAAAATATTATATATATATATATTAAATATGTATTTATAGTATTCTATAAAGTTTTAATGTAGGAAATTAAATACACCATTCATGGTCAAAATATGTTCTATGTATGCATAAACACTGTTTGCATTTTATTTATATAAAAAAGATTGAGAAATATATAAAAATTATGTACATTATAAATCTATTATCACATTTATTTCATATATATTACATATTATTATTGAAACAATACGTAATACATTCCCTATAAATATTGAATGAATCACATATCTTTGTTGAGGTGGTAGTCCACAGGTCCACAAATGATATTATCGTATTAAAGAAAAAATTAAATGTATCAAGGTATATGTTATATAGATATTATATAATCATGAAGAAAATTTAAATATCATATATATCTAATATAAAAAATTCATCCATTATTATTTTCATCCATTAAAGGGGATAATAGAGGAATCAATACATCATTCCATGAGGCGGTAGTCTACCTTACACACAAATGATGATTGCATATCCTATTTGATGTAATGGTGTGTGATTGTATGTTTTTATCTAAACAAAAAAGCATTTTACAATATTTAATATAAATAGGTAATTATATATGCATGGTATAAATGTAATTTAATGGGTGGGGAGATAAATAAAAAAAATTCTCATTGAAAACATTACATCTTCATCGGGGAACTCTTTTTAGTTTATACTGAAATCCTTTGTTGGTGGGATTTAAGAAAAAATTAGGCTTATAAGATGAGTGGATTGATTTTGGGAGATTATTCAAGAAGGTTTTTTATAAGAAAATGGTATTGATCAGTGTTAAACATGAGGGGGTGAATTCACTTTTATAATGAAGGAGGAGTAGTATTTTTGTAAATTTAAATAGGTAAACACTAATGGGAGGCCTTCCTTACATAATAAGCCTAAAATAGTAATAAAAATTATATAATAGAAATAAAAATGTCTAAAAATGTATATCCAAAAGGTTTTGAATAATTTTCGGGGTCATTTAATCCCTTTTGAATAAAGTCGAACTACTAAGTAAACTAATTTTAGTTTATTCTCTATAATTAATGTTAATTATTTAACTATTTTGTTTGTAAATATTATTTTTACCATATATGAAATTATAAATAATAATTATTTAAAATATTTAATAATTGTTTTCAAATTCAATTCATATAATTGGAAGATAACAATTTAAAATTAAATATATAGTCAAGACAACACAATGAGTTTTTAATGTGGAAATGTTGAAATGTTTGCTATGGTTTTATAATCTATTGTAATATGAAATTTATTAAAATTAATTAAATTGGATTAATATATTAATAATTTATCTAATATTACCTTAAATCCAATTAATAAAATAAATTAACACTATAAATTATTCAGATGAAAATTTGGTTCTCAAATAACATTCTATATATATCACTATTCAGAAAAAAATTGAACTTCTCAAAAAAATGCCAAAATTAAAACATAATTTAATCATTATATTATACATTTGAAAATAAATTTTATTAATTCAAAAGAAATTTATAATACTTTAATTTTTTTGATTTAAAATATTCGTTCTATTAAAAGGTGGTAAAATTTTATTTTTAGAAAAAAATATATTTTTAAGCGTAAAACTGAATTTGTTCTTTTCCCAATTTTTTGGGATGATTATTCTCAAATTTAATAAATATATGTAAAAATAATGTAACATGTATAATTAATATATACCAATATAATGAATAATCAATAAGTTCCTTGTTAAATAATAATATTAAGAGTATATTGTAGTTCAGCAAGACAATGTCTAGCGTGTAACAAAATCCATGTAAAAAAGTCGTTATTGAAAAAAAAACTCAGTCCTATGAGAAATAAAACATATCAATAAAATTAATGATATTTTAAAAGGCATATATATTAATTTATTGGGGCATCAAAAATATATTTTTATTACTTATTTAAAAATATTAAGACATATAAAGAATATAATGTATTATTTATAATTGATATTTACTTGATTTATGTTTTCTCATATTAATTAGTGGTTTATTTATTTTTATCATTCTTATAAAATATTCAATTACCTTGGAGATTTTTTATACACATTAGAGTAATGTTACTCTAATTAAAAGAATATATTTATCATATGTGGTGTGGAATTTAGTTGAGTGATATGTCTATATACTTTCATTATGGATTTTTTTATGAAGGAAAAAATCTCTCCATCATAATATTTATTTTCATAGTTGCAGTTAATTATTTATTAATTCTTTTAGAAATTATTCAGTAATGGACTAAAAAATCAAGGTAAATATATATTTTCATATGATTGTAATTTAGTTCATCAGTAACATTTTATTTTTAGTCCTCATGCATATTAGTACGAGTATTAAACATTTACCTAGATATTAGTATTAATTAAAAAATGTTGAAAGAATCTTATCTAACAGAAACCAATAACATTTGTAACCACCAAAAATTCTTGATAATTATAGTTTATTAGTATATAATATCACCATCCTTATAAAATATTAAATTAAAATAAAAACCCTATTCAAATTTGTGTATTAAAATTAATTAATATTTTAATTATTGATCATATAATTTGGGTTTAATTATATATTATTTTAAAAACATTATAATGTTATATTCATGAATATTGATTCATGTTTGGTTTTTTGGGGAATATTACTCTAAAATGGTTTTTTAATGTTTTGTTTTATGGAGTAATAATAACATATCAACTATGAGAACCCATGAGAATAAACAATTCATCCTGCATGGTGAGGATTTTAATATAATTTTCTTTTGAAACAAAAAATAGATGAAAGAAAAAAATTACATGATTAGATAAATAAAATTCATTATTTATAATAAAATATTTATTTTTATACTTTAGGTGTTCTTTTTTTATATTTTCAAATAGATAGTGTATGTATAAAAGTTTTATCACTATTTGAATGGGAATGTAAAATTAAAACAATTAAAATGTAACCCTAATATCATTTATAAAATAATATTTCCAATGATAATCAATGTAAGAGAGAAATTTATATTTTATAAATGAAAATATGATTATTTATTTTCTTTATGAAATTCTACATGTCATTGATCATTATAGATATATAAACATATCTACCATGTAATATCGAATTCCTCCAATCTATGAAGATTCCCAAAAATTAGTAAGATAACTAATTAAAAAAATCACGTGACTAAACCATTTTACCACTAAAATATTAACAATGTGATTTATTTTTATAATATATATCAATAAGACCCCTTTTATTACCACTAAAACATTTTTGAGATTTATAAATCTATTAAAAATATTGGTGTCTCAAGTAAATGAAGATGACAAATATCCTTTCCTTTATCATGTAATAATAATGAATAATTATTTTAGAATTTATTATTAATAGGATCAACGACGTCATTGAATTATTATTAATAAAACATTATTCTTCGGAATAGCTTATATTAAAAATTAGTGTATTATTGGTTGGATTACCATAATTTTACTTAAAATATAAATATTTTATTTTTGTGTCTATAAAACCTTACTGTGGCTCCAAATAGTTAAACTCATCTGGTAGTAATAATTTTAATTTACATAAATATATTTGATATCATCATATGTTCATCCTATAAATCTATCCTTAAGGTAATTTTTATTTCCAATTGGTTGAAAAAGAAAAGACTAGTATCATAAAAAGAGTAATATAAACTATAATGTATTATTATTAAATAAGAATTTATAATTATTTATTGGAGATAGAAATTCGCCATTTATTTGAGAATAAAATTATATATTTAATGGTAAAATATTAGAAGCTTTGTTTTCTAATCTATCTACAGGATCCCCGAATAATCCGCAACCCAACGAATAATAAATATGTTTTGTAACATTTATTTCTCTATTTCTAATATTTCTGTGATAAAACCAACACATGGATGAAAATTTTATTGATACAATCTACTGATTAATAAATTTAAAACCAATATATTCTATAATGTAAAATGGAGTATCAAATTTATGGTTAGTAGTAACCTGCATCTGTAAAGAATTATAATAATAATAAATGTCAATATGGCCTTCATTAGGAATAAAATATCAGTATTTATATTCATAAATAAAATTATCCCCTATAAATGATCACCAATCACCATATAACTAAATTTACATAAAAAAAAATCCGTATTTTAGTGAGTTTTTCAAAAAAATCATGAAGAAAAAAATTTAATAATTCACTCATGTGAAGAATTTTTTTGAATTATATTGATTAATTAATAAAAATTAATGATTTAAATTTAAATACATAATACCATATGTGATAGTTATTTATGAATAATTTTAAACAACCATATAGTATTTTATTAAGAAAAATTTAATTTATATGGTAAAATTACAACAATATTTTATTATGAAAAATGTATTTGAATAAATATTAACTAAACATCTAAGTGACAAGTTAATTAAATAAATATTTTTACATGAAGTATATATGGAAATTTTTAAGGATATATAAAAATATATATCCTAGTAAAATGGTTTAGAGAACAAAATTAGTTATAAATAACCAATAAAATATAGATATGCTGGAAAATAATAATCATCTTGCATTTATAGATAAGAAAACAATTATTAATGCATATGTGAAATACTAGAATTAAATATATATTATCACTCAACTAAAAATTGTAATCTTATTATCAATGTCTAAATCACAAATTCCAGATTGTGAAAAAAATTAAATTGTTGATAAAAAATATAATATTTTTGAGTGACATCCATCAATTAATAGATCTCTATTTTTGTGTTCCGAGATATATCACTAAAACATCATGACTCAAAAAACCCATATATGTTGTGCACTATAGGTTCTTCTAAATTTAGAGTATATATTATCAACTATTTAGTGATTTTATACCTGATTTCACTTTTTTTATGAATCTGATATTAGAGAATCCAAACACCATAAGAGTAATCATTTTATTTTTAGAGAGATCCTTCGAATAACTTAATAGAATTTTGTTGGATGTTTTCATCAATAATAATATACTTTTTTACTTCTTAAAGGCACTCTATAATTAATATCAATTTTATTTAAATCCACATATAATTTTTTTTTATAAAAGACAGGTTACATGTAAATGAATAAAGAAATATAATAATATAATAATTTAATCTATAAATGATTTTTCTTATATAGATATCTAAGATAATAAACTAGTGGATAGATAATAGGGTAAATCACATGAAGTAAAATATTTTATCAATATAAATTTTCATGAAATGAATCAATATATCATAAAAAATATTAATAGAAGTTTGATAAAACTTGTGATGAGATTAACATACTTGTTCTGTAAGATTCTGGACATTTTGAAGATGTAGCATGCTCATTTTGAGTTACTTCTTCGCTTTAAATTTGTTCATCCCCTGGAAGGATTTTTTATTTGAGGTTTTTTCAAGTTAAATTGTTGAAGTGTTGAAGCCCGTGGAGCTATTCATGGTTGGTTAATGTTTAGGAAAAAATGTCGGGCTTGCCCAAGAAACCATGCAACCCATATGAGAGGCATAGGAGGTGGTGTAGTATTGGAACATATTTTGGTCAAACCGTTTTACCTCCATCACCAAAATTTTAACCCTCCAACATATGGTATTAGTATGTTTTTTGTATGGTTTTTCAAACTATGTATCATTAAAGTTAAATGATCCACCCTATATGTAAATTCACACAGTTAAGGTGAATGTTTTGAAAAAACATCGACCCATACCCATAAAAAAGTGTGTGAGGTTTTTCCCAAAAATTATTTTTTGAAATCTTTGAACCCTAAATTTTGACCCAAATTACCCTGACTCATCCCTAAGAAAACTAAGTCAATTTTAGATACTCCCAAGAGAATTCTAGGTCTCCCTGAACCCCTCTTTTGATGAATAAAAGATTCATTTAAATACTTTTTTCCTCGTTGGTAAGTGGTTTTCCCCTTTTTGGTTCTTATCTCCCCCATCTCTCTTTATCAATTAAGTGCTTCATCCGTTGGAGGTGGTTTAGATCTATTTTTAATGGGTTATTGTACTTTGGATCATGATCTTATGTATTTGTGCTAAATCATCTGAACCATTTTGTTTTTGATTTTTTATGATCAATTTGGGGAATTTTCTTGATAATTTCTATCAATGAACGTGATGTCGGTGGTGTAATGTTCAATTCCCATAATCATAACTATAATTGTGTTTATTTAATAGTGAAATTGAAATTTACACCTTAGGAAACTACATTATAATTTGAATTAATCAATTTTATGAATATGGAATTTTAAAATTTATGGAATAATGGGTTTGAGAAACTGATATATTAATGGGTTCCTGAAATTTATGGTGACCCATGGTGTGTGATAGGATTATTAAATTCATAAAAGTTAATGTATGATTCATTGATAAATGAATTTATTAAATTTATTGAACAATTAATTATTGATGTGGTTGATATGTGGTTTGAGAAAATGAAATCATGATATGTCATGTTTGTGATTGAGTTGTGGGATTTGGAATGTTTCTCAAAATAAAAATGGGGAGGCAGACAACTTCTATAGGCCAGATATATATATATATATATATATATATATATATATATATATATATTTAATATGATCAATAATTTAGGGACATGGAAAACTTCTCTAAATATCTAGAGAGTGCCAGACTACTGCTATAGTCCCCCAATGTTTAAATATGAAATTGAAATTAAATTAATATTGTATATACATTATGGAAAATAATGTGATACACCATGGTAGATAGTTTCAGATTTGGCTTGGTCCAATGAAAGTATTGTTTCTTCATGTGTCATAGTGAACCCGATGATTATGTGGTTAATTAACAAAAAATTAGAAATTTATATAATTTATCAACGTAATTTATTATTTTTACAATTTAATAAACTAATATAGAATGGATATTATTTTAGGTAACATTTATGGTGGCCCATTTAGTTTTCCTCACACCTCACTTGGGCATCCTAATAAGTACCCTAATAGACTTCATGTTTTCAGGACATGAGAAATGTAAAGATACCTATGTTAGATTGCTGATTTGGTATAGAGTGTGGAAGGGGGAACTAGACATGTTGTAGGTGTCAGCTTGGGAGTTGTTAGTATATATATTTTTGGTTTTCATCTTTCACTTTTCACTTATTATATCATGACATTATTACTACTTTGGGATGGATATTATTTTTTAAATTTTGGATAATTTTGTGATGATGGTCTTTATTTTTTATTTCATTATTATAGTTATTATTTATTTTATATTGGATATAATTTATTGATTCTACTATTTTGTTGATTTTATAGAGTCAGTATAGTCTCCCGATAATATATATTAGATTCCCACTTCCATTGGGTAGCTTCTGGAATATATGAAGGAGTAGTAGATGTCACAAAACCAACCCCCTCAGGGAACCGACATGTGTCACCTAGTTTGGGATGATATGAAGTTGTATCATAGAACATTACATTATTTTTCATTTATATAAATATTTGTTAATTTTATAAATTTGACAATGATGAGTTAGGTATTGTTTAAGAGCTCATGAATGGTAGTATCTAACCCATATATAGGGGAGAACCCAAGTACCCTGGGTGAGATTTTTTATTTTTATGTTTGATGTTAGAGGTGAATGTTATTTCACCTCAAATGATGCACTAATTTTATGATGTTATTATATTTATGATATATTAAAACATGTAACAGTATGAAATTAGATTTATTTAATAATGCATCATCTTAAGAAGTCATTTTTTATCATGTAATGCATCATTTATGCACAAAAAAAAGGTTTCATGTGGGTTGTTTAAATGAAAATAAAAATTTTTACATGCATAATTTAAATAAAATGGTATGTGATTAAATATATAAATGGATAAAATAATGACAATTTTATTATTTGAAATGCTTACAATGGTTTTCTATTGGGAAACATTGAAATATGAAAATTTATTACCCTATATTTTCCATGTCCCAGATGAGGTATGGTTGAGGGTTGTGATATATCATTGGTTTTGATATTGTGGAGGGTTATTGGAGATGATTTCTTATATAATTATATCAAACACACTTATATAAATGTGATAATGTTGTGTTATGTTTCATAAGGATTGTGTTTCTAATTGTCGAGATATTCCCAAACATTGATGGTTGTTGATAGGATGATAAGATGATATGGATGGAAATAACCCTATAGAATTTAATCTTGAGGCTTCGATTGTATTAGGTGAAGGACTGAAAATAAGTTACATGACAACATTTCATTTATAATGGTGTTTATGAAACGATAAATTGTGTACATTTTTCAGAGTATGGAAGACTTTGTGTTATAACTCCAGTTGCATTACCCTCTAATCTTCACCGGTGTGTGTGGAATTGAGGTAGCTGAGTTTAGGATTGATTCTATTCAGATGATCATTGAGTAGTTAGAGACTACTTATATCAAGAGAGTAATGATGGAGGAATATATTTTATTGGTTCAAGAGAATAATTGGTTTTACATTGATACTTGGGATGAAATATTGGAGAATATGGTATGGAAATACGTTCATGAGATGTTTCTAGAAAATATTTAACCTCAGACGCTGAGGAAATAAAGAGCAGCACAATTTACATGGTTGGACCAGGGGAACATGTATGTAATGGACTATGATGGATTCTTTAATTACTTAATGTTCTTTATTAAACCATAATATGGAGGTGTGGAAAATTTAAAACAATGATTTATGGATGGGCTAAAATGTGAAATTAACTCCCATGTCAATATCATTACGCAAAAGAAGTATTCTAATGTGTTGAATCAGTCTCTCGTTTCTAAGGGTGAAAAAAGGAGGATTCCAATGAAAGTCATTTTGTTTAGACTAGATGACTAATATTTATGTTTTTATAGAGTTTGATGATTAATTAAGAAAATTTCCACCTTTGTAATATAAGAAAGAGTGGTTAGGGAGAAAGACCAATTACATAGAGAAGTAACTAAATATACTACCCCAAATGTGGTTGGTCTGGTCAAATTTGTAGCTAGTGTCCTTGAACACCATAGGAGTGATGATGTGGTGGTTTTAAGGGTCTCTTACAGAGGTGTTGTATAAATCCATTACAAGTGGGAAATAATGGAGAATCTAGGAAGATTCAGAGTAATAGAAGTAGGTATTCTACACCATATCAGTATAAAAGATGGAGTGCTTCTGGATGTGATGGTCAGGTAATTGAACTATGTATGTCAGGGTGAACACATTTCCATGACACATCAAATTTATTATATTTTCTACGTATGATTTGTACTTTAGGGCATACTGGAGGAAATCACTCAAAGAGCATTGGTGGGTTTTAGTGTACATTTTTAATAAAAATTACATAAGGAGGGGGTGGTTTTGAAAAAAGTTTTATAATAAAATGAATTAATTTAAATAGTTTATATGACTAAAATTAAGTGGATTTTTAAGAATAAATGGTGATTATGAGATTTTATCTAAGTTACTACAGTACATGAAAATATCCTTGTTATTTATTAATTATTAGGTTTTGGTGTAATCTTTTGATTAAGGGTTAACCTAGATCATGGGTACCCACATCCCCTAAAATGATTCCAATAGGACTAAACCATGAAAAATGTTATATAATTATGTTACATCACATTAACATTAATTATGGGTTTTCAGGGAACAATTAAATCTCAAATTGTTGTGAAATTAGAGGAGTCTTATGTTGTCCAATCGGAATAGCACAAGTCACACAGCTAAAATTGCATACTGATCGGTAACGAAATAAATGTTTTTCAATAAAATGCATCAAAAAATGTTAAGATTAATATAAAATATCAATTAATAACCACAATATACACAAAATTAGAATATAATTTTGTTTTTTAACTCCCTCTTCAAGTGTGTATCTCCCTCACAATGATCACCCACCATTTAGCCTGCCATCGAGAGGTGGAGGAAGCTCAAGTGGAACTACTTCTTCATTTTTGACACCCCCTATAAGGATAGGGTCCTCCAAAAAATTTAGAATGATGAGGAGAATACCGTAGGACTCCATAATGTCATATATTTTCTCTTCTCATTTGAACTTGAAATTGAGGTACTTGTGGTATCTTTTTATAGCCAAAATGAGAAGTCATTTTAGGGACCCGGTTCTTGATATACAACTTGTGTCTCAATTTTGGGTTAGTAGACATACATATGATGACATAAACAATAGATAGAAGATTTATCCTTCCACTTGAATATATCCATGTCAATTTTTTGGAAATTATACACCTTTTCTAGGATGTATTCTCAAAATATCGAATGAAACATTTGAATTCTGCATGATTCTGTCTCCTAGATAAAATGGTTCAGATGGGCCCCTTAATTCACTAATTGGGCACGTGTTTATTAATATCAGATATATTCAATGGAGTTTTTTATTTTTTTCTAATAATTCCATGCAATTTTATTGTACATATTTCATGATATGTGCAAAATTGTATACATTTTTCCTTGGGATTCCATATAGTTTGACCCTTTTTCTTTCTAAATCATATATATGTCTTCCAAATAACCTCCACTTATAATGAAAATATCACAACAAGAATAATTTAACATTTTATAGTGATAAGTATTAACTAATGAAAAAAACATGAATTTAAATATGATATTATATTTGTAATTGACAATAAAAAATAGTTTAATACATTGGTGTAACAGTGATATAAAACAGTAAATCCCTCTACGATCACACCCCCACACCTAAACATCTACACTTCCAGTAAAAGTCACATTTTTAAAAATTATGCATGGAGATATTCCCAATTTTTTGAATACTTTTGATATTATGAAAATTTAGTTAATGGGAGAAATGTGATGAAATAAAAAATCCCACTAAGGAGTTACTCTTACTGATCCTAGAAAAAGATATCTCAAAAATTGTATCAAAACAATATTCCAAGAGATGCATGATACCAATAAAAGAAAATATTTCAAATGTTATTCATCTCACTAATTCTCCATGTTTGTGGTTTATTTATTTTTCATGATATTATTTCAACTTTCAATTTAATAAATATAAGTAAATTTAAAAATTTTCTGTTTACGTGATCGTTTCAATGAACCTCCCATACATCCTCCACAATCAAATTTCAGGACCAACTCAAGTAAAAATTCCCAGAAGTGAAACCATCATCTATCAATCTAGATAACCCCATATTTTTTCACATTTCATCACTCAAATCCATGTTTATTTATTTATTTTTTGTTTTCTGGGTTTTTTAGGGCATAAATTGTCAGATTACATGCACACACACATATTTAAATTTAGTACATTGATGAAATAGATTAGACAAGGAATGAACATATGGAAAAATAATTTTCTAATGAAGATAAATATTAACCTAACTTATAATTACCTTATATTATGTACGAAATTTTTACTGTTCATGGTTGGGTGAAAAAATGTGTGAGGAAATTATGTGACACAGTTTTCCTTAACACTATTCACAAAAAGAATACCATTATTCTCAAAAGGTTTGAAAATTACACGACAATTTATATCATCATGAAACAACCAAATTTGAATTGAATATCACTCCATGATGTCAAATTCATGATGAAATTCAAACTTTATCAAAAAATTAATGTTAAAACAACAGGAAATAAGGAAATTCCTCATGGATTTTCAATAAACTCAATGATTAAAGTGGCCAAATTTCCATGATAAAGTGGGAATGAATAATTAACATTCGATGGAAAAAGTGAGGGGGAGGGGGGAGTAAATATAAAATCATGCAATCTATAAAATAAAAAATAATCAAGATGATAAACATTCCTAACTAATCCAAGAGTGTACCCACCCCCACACATAGAGCATGCAGTTTACTCAATATAAAAAATAATATGAGATGGAAGCATAAAACATGTTGATAGTTATTAGTAAGATTATTCTTGAACATTGAGTTCCTTGATTGGGAACTCTGGAAGGGATTTGTGGAATATCTTAACCAGATTCTCATTTACAGTAATGATTTTTCTGGTTTCTTCACTTTGAACCAGATCAAAACCAAAGAGATAAACATTAGTATCAATGTATATGAAAAACCAGTAGGAACGAAGCTTATATTTATGAACTTCACCATTTCACTGTAAAAAAGGATATTTTTCCAAATATTGAATTAATGATGAAGGATGAGACAGTTATGGGAAGTCCTGGATACTTCTTATAAATCTGAGAGTTCCCATATGATTGTATTAACATTTCCTCCATCTCTTGAATCCAAAATTTCCATTGATCACCTTTACTAGAAATATTATAATTTCATTGTTTGAAAGCCTGATATCCCCAGTACTTTATATCAAGAGGGAGGTGAAAACGTTTTCCAAACTCTAGATGATATGGTGACATGCCAATTAGAGTTTTTAATATAGTATAATATTGCAATAATGAATCATATAGTCTATGTCTACACCCTTTTCATTTAGGTTAAACTATTATTTTCAAGAATCTATTTTACCTCTATATTCGACACCATGGATTGACCATTGGTCAATGGATGATAAGTTGTAGAAAATCGATTCCCAACCCCAAATCACCACAAAAGTTATTTCATTGTATGGTTCGAAAAATGAGAACCCATATCAGAAATGATAAGCCTAGGTATTCCAAACCTACAAAAACTTTCTGTTCTAAAAAATTATTCTACAATATTGGAATCATCACCCCTTGTGGTTTGTGCTTCTAACCCTTTTGAAACATAATCATATTATATAAGAATATAAAAATTTCAAAATGAATTGGTAAATTGAACCATAAATTCAATGTCAAAAACTTCAAAAATTTCATGAAAGAGAAAAGTTTTTCTCTCATTTTGTTTCATTTAGAGACATTCCCCATAATTTGACATTATGGAAATGATTTACAGATATCATGGGAATCCAAGAATAGTTTTGTGAAAAAGATACTATAATCAAGGAACTTATGAGAAGTCTGTTGAGGAACAGTGTTCACCCAAAATAAATAGTTTTTCAGAACCGTGGGACAAAATGAAACATTCTATCATGAATACAACACCTATGGACATGATAACTAAATATTTACCAAATTTATGTGTCACACAAAATTGACCAATGAGACTCATGATTTAGACGATTATCTTGGGATTAATTGAAATCAATAGGAAAGAAAGATGATGAAAAATAATATATAATTTCAGTACACAAAGGAATAATATATTGCACTAGGTAGAATTTCTCATCAAGAATCATGTCATTTATAGGAATATAAGGATATGATTAAATTTTTCAGGATGGGAGGATCCTATTAATATAGTCAACCACCACATTTTATAATATTTTTACCTTTAATTTCTATATTTAAATACAATAAGTGGAGCATCCATCGAATGAGAAGTGGGTGGGTATTGGTTTTGTTTATGAGATACCAGAGGGCTGCATGGTCTGAGAACACAATGACTTTATACCCTTAATGGTACAAAAATAATTTAGTTAATAAAAAATGAAAATGAGTTATTTTTAAGTTATAGTATTGTTTTATGGGGTATGGTCTAATGTACATGAAGCATAAGCAACAAAACATGGAGATCGATAAACATGTTGGGATAAGACATCACCGACATCTTTGTTAGAGACATAAAAAATTATCTAAAATGGTAAATCACATAATGGTTATTGGATTATATGGATTTATGTGAGAATCCATTTTATTTTATTAAATGTTTCCCCACATTATTTATTAAAAATTTTCCTTTTATTTTGGGATTTATCGGTATAGTGGGAGTGAAATCATTATAAATTCATCAATGAAACAATGATAAAATCTAGCATGACCTAAGAAAGTCTGCAAAACCAGCACATTTTGGGGAAGGCTAGGGAAGAGTTGACATTTACATTTGATTTATCAACTTGAATACCTACCCTTAAAACTATATAACCTAGTACTATAACTTGGAACACCATGAAATGAAATTTCTCTTAATTTAATATGAGATTTGGTTCAATAAAACAATATATAGAAATGAAACAATACTTATCAAAACATCCATCAAATTAATATCCATATAGAGTGAAATAAATCATGAATACTTCAATGTAGTTAACCATGTAATCTGAAAAAATACGAACCATGAATCATTGGAAACTAAACAAAGAATTTCACTGACCGAATCAAATCCTCCTATATGAAAATGATCTAATAAGATAAGTGAAGGTTGTCTTCTCTTGATCCTCAGGGTCATTTTGGATCTAAAAGTATCCTGAATACCGATAATGAGAACAATAATGGGACTTCATCTCTAGACTTTCTGGAATTTGGTCAATGTACGATAATGTTAAATGATCTTTCCTATGGAGTTTCTTTAGTATGTGATAGTATATTAAGACACACCAACTATTCTTCACATGAGTTGGAAATAATAAATTGTTTTCATTTTAATTATCATTATACTAGTTTTTTAGGAACCACATGTATTATACTAACTCATTGGCTATTTGATATGGGTTAAATGATTCCATCAACCAATAATTTTGTTAACTAATTTTTTAAAACATCTAATTGGTTTGGGCTTAGTCATTTTCTTAACACCCCAAGATTTCATTGTATGTTGTTTTCAATAAATTAATTAAATAGCTTGCGCTACACACAACACTAAGTTCGATCAGACCACGATATACAAAGCAAGACATTCAAAAAAAAATTATGAATAATATTCACAGATTTTTGAATTTTATATACTCCATATAATTTTAACATATATATTATGTGTTTCTTAGACATAGTATAAGAACAAATTATATTTTTCAGATAAATGAATTATTTTAAAAAAATTAAAATTTTACTACCTTTTAATGGAGAACCCTTTTTAAATCCAATATTTGAAAATTTTATATATTCATCTTGGAAAAATAAACTGATTCATTAGAAGTATGATATAAAAATTTAGTTTGGATAAATTTTTGGTGCTTTTCTAATAACTTTTATATTTTGATGAATAGTGGTAAATTCTAAATTTTAATTAAAAAAAAATTTCAATTCAAACTAATTTATAGTGTCATATTATATAGTTGAATGGTTTTGATATATAAATAGATTATATTTTTATCATTTAATCCAATTTTTTTCATTGTAAGTGAGTTTATAATAAAATTGGACATAAACACATAACAATATTTTGATAGTTTTTTACTTGTCGAAATCCCACTTTCTTGTTATGAGAACAGATAAATTTTCTTAAAATTAATAAATACAACTTTTATTTTTTTAATTTGGTAAAATAAACATTTTTTTTAATTTTGAATATTAAAATTATCTTTGGGTGAATTTGGGTATTTTTCTACAAACATTCAATTTTTTATGAATAGTGGAAACACTGCGTTATTGTTTAAAGAAATTTTTTTATTAATATAATTATTATTATTTTATTTTATTTTAAAGTAAAAAATAGATACATAATAGCTATTTTAGTCCAATTTAATTCATTTACATAATTTTATAATCAGATTAGATATATAAAATTATATTAAACTTTTTAGCCTCTTTTACCCATCTTTTAGAAACATTAAAAAATTTTCATAAAACATAATTTTACAAATTCTGTGAATTTAATTTCAAAAATCCAAGAGACATGGTTGAAATCAGTAAATAAATTGTGATTCAATAGGTTGACAATAATTTTTGGTGAATACTGACTCTTGAATTTTATTTACAATGGTTATAATTAAATATGGTATATAATGGTAAATATGATATAATAATCACCACAAAAAATTGATTAATTCAATTGGATAAGTGTATTTATACCAAAATACACTTTTGGAATAAAATATGATCCTTTTTTATCGACATGGATTTGATTATGACATTTATTATTATTTGATTTAAAGAGGAGTTCAAAGTGTTTAATTCAATGTTTAATAACTAAAACATTATTAACATAGGGGTACATAGAAGATAAATTAGAATATAAATATTCATTAGAAAGACAGTAATATTTAAAACATAATTTTATTTTATTTATAATTTTTAGACATTATATAATTAAATTAATTTATGACACAATAATGATGGATTAATTAACTTATTAATGAATGGGCAAAATAATTTATGTTATAAATATTAAATATATGTAAATTGAAACTTTTTAGGCATTCCACTAATTTTATATGTTAATATGAAATGATAGGGTAGATTTACTATATTGGTTTTAATGTAATCATTTGTTGTTGACTTTCACAAAGACCAAATTCCAAATAGTGTCAAAATTTACATAAATGAGTTTTTAAAATAAATACTATATTATTATATTATATAATATTCATAAAAAATAAGGTTTTAACCAAAGGACTTATATAATGTTAGATATATAATTAAATAAACACTTGAGGTTCACTTGGATTTTTATATTATTTTTATTAACCATGTAATATAAAAATACAAGAAAACATGGAATAAGTTAAACTGTTAAACTAAGAATTAAATCTAAATGATACGTTTAATATGGTGACCTAAAATTATCTAAAACCTATTTGTTGGGATTATTTTGACCCATCCCTACCTTATCCTCGAGTTTAATTTATTTTTATCCATTATAAACTGCAAAAATTTTATAATATAATAATATTTCCATCTTCTCCTAAACTGACCCACACCTCTCTTATAAAAGGGTACTTCCTGTCTCTAAAATTCACACAATTATAGCCATTTGGCTGGAAACACCCTAATCAAATAACCTTCCAAATACCCAAACATCAACCTATAGGCCTTAATTTGATCATAAATACAACATAAGGATCCCTTTTGATCAAATCAAAAGGAAACACCCGAAGAAGAGTAAATAATTTCACCACCTCTTTCAATGTTTTTTTTTCATCCAATTAATATTTCATTGTTGATTCAATACCAAAATAAACAATCCATTAAAATTTACAAACATTTAATATATTATAATTATGGTACAACTGTATTCATTATTCTATGCGTCTTATGAATGTCAAAGTCACCATGCGTGTGTACGTACGACTAACTGTCTCCACATCATGGTGTAGTTTGTAATTCAACACTTTATTATTCGGATGTGTATAATAATGAGTATAATTGATATAAATAATAAATTTAACATGTTAAATATTCTTTATATATTATATACCATCCAATATCATACGATTTGACCATTAACTGATTGATATTATCGTTCGTGTGTGCGTATGAATTACCTTCTCCAAGAACACGATGAGATTAATTTCCCATCTTAACCATTGAAGAATAATTTTAGTTTTATTATTTTAAATAGTGTTTATGAACTTAATATACCCTTGACTAAGGAAAATTACAATTTAATGGATTTTCATCTCACTACTTATTCTTGTGAGATTCATGTTATATTCCCACTATTCTTCTTTGTGTGGCGTATGTAATACCCATGATTATATTATTTGGGTAATATAAATTAATTTATTTGTATTTAAATATTCATTCTGTGATCATTCTTTCATGTAGAGTTTGTTACATATGTAACCTAATTGATAAGGGAATTTCTTATTTCAAGTTCCATGCATTAGATTTTACCCAATCTTTATTGATTATTTTACAACATGAATATGTGTTAAATCACTATTTATTCATTTATGTTTTAATTTATACTCCCTTTTGTGTGGATAAAATTTGTATACACATAACAAAATCATTGATAAATTATGAATTCATTGATATGAACTTTACAAGTGTAATCTTAACTCAATTTCCATTAATTTTGTTAAACATCCGAGTCATTTGTGTTGTTTTTACAAGAATATGTGTGAATGTTCTCTTATTCATTTACACTTAATATCCAATAATATTGAGTGTTTTATATTTTTCACACATAATTATGTCATTTATTTATACTTAACCTAAGGATATAGTCTTTATAAGTTATTTCATCTCAATTTACATTCCATTGTGACTTATTCATTGTTATGCACAAATTAACTTTTTTATGGTGTAAATACTATACTTTGACATAGTATATCATGAATCCCTTTATTCTCATGATATTATAATGTTTTTATTACCTAAATTCTCTATATTCAAGAATCTTTCATTTGGTTAGGAACTCTAACTAAAATATCATTTTAAATGGTTTAATGATTTATTCTTCTAGATCATTTTCAATATTTTCATGGTTTTAAATTTTAGTTAAGAATTTATTTATATGGACATGAATGTTTTGAAATTAATAATCATTTTAAAATTTTAAAATTGTTATGGGTTACATTGATTCAAAAATCTATTATCAACAGCTTCTTGATAAATAGTGAGAGTTTTAAATGTTTTCATAAAATATGGTTATTTATTTCAAATAGTTTTATAGGTTATTTTCACATCTATCAATATCCTTAATTATTATTTATTGGGGTTGATTTATTATAATAAAATATTTCATATTGAATTTATTGAGTTATATTTTATCGTGGATGTGCTATTTTTATAACGTTATTGGTTTTTTGTTATAATATTGACCTTTGTATTTTAGTTTTACTTATGAATATTCTGATTAAGTTTCAACCATTTCATATGATGAATGAATTGGACATAGTATGTGACTGGTGGATGGCTCTATAGCTCTTCGATTCATCGATTGGTCTCCTAAGATAAACTAATGTATTGGAACAAGGCTTTGACAAAATCATTATTTGTAATTTTGGAATGGGGAATTAAATATATGGTTATGGTGTCTGAAATTATGCATTCTATCATCATTAAATTAGATATTTATATTACATGTGATTATTATACTAGTAGGAATTCCATGTGAATATGTAAATGGAATTGTTTCATTTATATTTTCTATATTATACAAAAGTTTAAGTTCGAATGACTTTAGTTTTAGACATATACATTGCATTAAATGTTTATTCTTATTTATAAAATTTTCATCTATATAGTTATCTTTAGTAAGCATTTGATCTCACCCCATTCTTATGATTTCCTTTTCCCAGGATGTGATAAAGTATATTATGTTTGACCAAAAGGGATATGTTATGGTATAAGAGTTTGTTCAATGGGGACACAATTTTGTTGTTTTTTTATTACACGATGTCATATATAACTTATGTATGTATCTAGTACTTCTATGGCAACTAAATTAATCGGTATTTTGATACACGATCTCTTGTGATCATGCCAAGGTTATGTAATATTGCACAGACTCTAGGTAACTAGGGTCGGGGTGTTACAGTTGGTTTCAGAGGAAGTTTAGTAAAAACCATAGAAACATGATTCAGAAAAAACATTGATTAGATAACATTACCCTAAGATAGAAATTGAGAATTAGTATAGAAGAACCCCTAGAAATTTTTTATGTACCAATTTTGTGAATTTTACAAGCAATACATCCCTGTATGGATATAGCAGGTAGAGTCGGATCTGGAACATTTGTATCTAGGGGTAAAACTAAAAAATACATCTTTGAGATAGACTCGAATGAGAACTAGTGCTTGACAATGGGATTTGTTGCACTTTTGGTAATGAAACTCCCATGGGATACTCTTAGGATAATTCAAAATTTTTTACAAAAAAAATTGAAGGATTTTAATATAAAACGAGAATAAATAACCTTGGTTAATACAAATGTGTTATAGATTTAAAATAATGTGTCGTGATATTCTCTAAATGATTTCATGTCTCACACTATGATTTCTAGTTTTATTCTATGGTTGGATTCCAAGGAAGTCATAGTAACAATGAAGATGATGTAAAAGGTGGGAATGATGGTGGAAATGAGTAACTAAATGAATATTCATAGGCACAAAAGATATTGTGTTCATGATGAAGAATGTTTCCAAAAATATGATCAGAAATATATACATTAACCAACTCCCAAACTAAACAAAGAAGGGAAATGTGGAAAATGATAATAGCTCTAGCAGTGGAGACCTTGGAGAAAAGAGTGCTCAATTTTTATCATGCATGGAATGTGGATGGAGACACCACAATAGTGTCACAATGAAACCATGATATTCTTTATGTGTGGGAATGGTTGACATTCAGGAAATAATTTATGAATAAAAATGAAGAGTATTATGGAAGAAAAATAAAATGATCCTAATATTCCAGTTATATTCATTATCCATAAATGTAGGGGACCATGGAATTTCCCAAGTCAATTCCATATTCTATAGGATAACCACTAAGTCAAGGAAGATCCTATGTGTAAATAAATGAATAGAAAATTGTTTAAAAGTAATACTTATCTTCTTTTATGGGATTACTTTAAAATACTTTTCTCCAATATGTGTACCCCTATAGTTTTTATGGTGAAAATGAAACATGCATAAAATTTTATTTTCATTGGTGGCATTATTTCTAAAGAATAATTTATGTTTATATGATCCTCGAATTTGAGGAAAATATAGGTTATTAATTTTTGGGATGAAAATTCAAGGTACGAGATAACAATAGTGGTCATATTATGTAATAATTTTCCTGAGGAATTTTTCTCATTTTTGGAATGTTATAAAATATAGTCTATTAAAAAAGACAACATTGAAACCATGTGACAACCCTCACATCGGAAAAATATGAGGGAATTGAACCCACAAGAAATGTTCAACTGGGATTAATCTCCTACCACTGGACTACATGAAGTCCCTAGTTAGTTTGACTAATTATTTTTGAATAAATTATTTAATTGATCAAAAAATACGTTGATTTGGGATATTATGTTTTATCAAATGGATATACTTGTTATAGGAAAATGATTGGGTGATTACGTGATAAAATTTATTTTGGAAGACGTTCTCTCTATTTAGGTCACTATATTCCTAAGAAAAATAGAATAATATGGGATTCCAATTGAGGATTAATGGTGGGTCATTATTTTGGAATAATCTATGTGTTTATAGAGATTCTCATTATTAATGTAAATGATTAACCAATCATATATAATATGTTATTTTGTTAATTTCAATTCAATATGAGATATTAAGAGTAGTTTTTATTATATGGAAATAAATGTTAAGATTTACTATGAAAGACTATGTGATTAAATTCTTCTGATTTTTGTGTTTCAATCTTTCATTGGATTATATTAAATGATTTTGAGGAAAATTGTTTATGGATGGATATTTATTGAACATTGAGTATTATTTGTTTATCATGGGATATTAAGAATAGTAGTTATTTCTATAAAGGATTATCCATTTTGGGGATCATATGATATTGTACTAACCATTTTCGTTTTGATCAATATCTAAAGATAAGGGAAATATATAGTTCATCCTTTGTGGATTGTGTTATCTTCTAGAAGTTGATTCTAGCACTTCAGGTGTGACTAGGTCATCATGAATAGTCATCATTTGGAGAAAATATTTCCTATTTGTTAATCCCTGACCTACGATACACAGAGTTAGTGCATTGTTACATAACATTGGCATTATCACAGGATATCACGTCTCAAAATACATATTAGTTTAGTAGCCATAGAGATACTAGATACATACATACGTTTTACATTACATTATGAAATGGGAAAAATACAACATTATATCTCCTTTTAACACACTCATATAAATTAACATATTCTTACATGTAAATCATAATATACATTTTCATATCCTGGGAAAAATAAAACATAAGAAAGGGGTGAGGTCAGATGCTTAGTGAGGTTAACAATATAACAGAAACTATCACCACAAAACAAAAACATTTAATTCAATGTATAAGACTAAAACACAAGCCATTTGAAAATAAACTTCATCATAATATGGTAGAGATAAATCACCTAGTTCCATTTATTTATTTAAATGGATATTATACTAGTCGAATAATCACATGTAATACCAATATAAAATTTCATAATTATTGAATGCATAATTCCATACATCATAACCACATAGTCATGGCCTCGTGCCAAGACTACAAATAAGATTTTGTTAAATCCTTGGGACAAGACACTAGTTAGTCTCATGAGACCTAATGATGAATCTAGGAGCTATAGAGGGATATATCCAACACTTACTATGTCCAATGCATTCCACATATAAAAATGATCAAACAAAATCTAAAAATTCGTATCAATATTAGCATATGAAATGTCAATATTTTAACCACAAACCACGAATGGTATAAAAATAGAACATACATAGTCAAAAATATATCAATCATTAATATATATATGATTTTATTATAATAAATCATCCTCAATCAAGAATAATTAATGATATTGACGTAGAAGAAAATAATCACTAAAACAATTTGAGAGAAATATCCCATTCTTCTTGAAAACATTTGAAATCCTCAACATTTATCAAGAATCCGTTTAAAAGGGATTTTTTAAACAAAGTGTCCCATAACTCATTGAGACATTTAAAATTAAATTTAATTTTAAATCATTCATGTCCATATAAATAATTCCTAAAACCCATTTTTAAAAATTATGCATTAATGGGAATGATTTATGAGAATACATCCTATAAAAATTTAAAATGATATTTTATATAGAATTCATAACCAAATCAGAAATTCCTGAATAAAAATAATTGAGATTATATAAACATTATAATATCATGGGAATGAAGGGATTCATGATATAATATGTGAAAGTATAGTATATACACTATATAAAAATGATTTGGAGAATAACAAAAAAGACGTCCCAATAGAATGTAATGTGAGATGAAATCCAATAAAAAGGTTGTATCCATAGGTTAAGGGTAAATCAATGAATTTATTACATGTCAAAAAAATAAATACACTCTATATGATAGGATATTTTGTGTAAATAAATCATAGGACATTCACACATAATCTTGTAAAAACAACACCAATGACATGAATGTTTAACTCAATGAATTGATATTTAGTTAAGATTACTCTTATAACATTCATATAAATGACTTGAGAATTTATAAATAGAGTGATTATGTGTATCAACTGTATATCCATATAAAGGGGAGTTGAATTTACTACCTAAATAAATTAATATTGATTTCACAAAAAATACTAGAGTAAAATAATCAATCAAGTTTCGGTAAAACTCAATGAGTGGAAATCAAAATTAGAATTTCCCTTACCAATTTGGTAACATAAGAAACACATACCTCCTAAAAGAATAATTATAAAATTAAGTAGTAAATAACCATAAAATAAAGTATATTACAAAAAAAAATATAATCATGGGCACTACATACATTCAAAATAAATAAATAGTGGCAAAATATCATGAATATTATGCGACTATAAAGTGATATGAAAACCCCTTACCTTTTACTTTTCCTTAGATGAGGGTAAGTTAACCTCCTTTATAAAGGATAAATAATTTTTATTAAATTATACAAGAACCACAAACATAAATTTAGTATCATATAAGATCTTCTAATATTGTTTGATAATGATATTTCTGTAGTATAATTTTTTTGGGTGTGAACAGAATTTTTTTCCATTTTATGTTATGATATCTATGTCATGTTTTTTATGGATATGATTAATTTGATTCATATACAGAATGATATTAATTTTTTAAAATTATTGTTAATTAAAAAATGAATATTATTCTTGAATGGTTATGATGCGTAATAAATCTCATCGCGTTTATGGAGACGGTAATCCATACGTATATAAGAGTGATAATACCATTCTTCTAATGCTGAAATAGTAAGTTATTGAATGGTTATATTATATATAAACTATATTTAAGAGGTTATATTTAATATTTAAATCATTTATTCTAATTATTTTACCCATTTAAATAATGAAGTGTTGAAAAACTAACAACACCACGACGTGGAGATGATAAGTTATACGTACACACATATAATGACTTTGAAATTCATAGGATTGATTGAACAATTAATATGGTTGTACCATATTTATAATAACATTATAGTATGTATATATTTCAGGATTTATTATTTTGGTTCAGAATCAACCATGAAAAAGGATGTGGGAGAAGAAAATCACATTGAATGTGGTGATGAAATTATTACCTCTTCTTTAGGTTCATCCTTTTGATTTGATCAAAAGGGATCTATAGGATGGATTTATGATCCATTTAATCCCTCTATGTTGAATTTAGGGTAGTTGGGAGGTTATTTGCGCCGGGTATGGCTGAGACAAATTCCACTAGAGGCATGATTTTGATACATGGATATGTACCCATTTATAAGAGAGGTGTGGGTCGCTTTATGAAATGTTTGAAGTATTAATTTATTATACATTGATTTTCAGTTTATAATGGCTCCAAAAAAATTAATTTAGATTACTAGGTGGTGTTGGGTTGAAACAATATCAACAAATAGGTTTTTATAGAGGTTTAGGTCACCATATTAACATTATATTTTAGATTAAACTCTTAGTTAAACAGTTTAACATTTACAATGTATTATGGTATTCTTATAATCAATGGTTAATAAAATTACAATAACAAGATATGAGAACCCGAAGTGGTAAATTAATGAAATATATATCACTATATGAGTCTTTTATCTGACCCTTAGATTTTTAGTAATATTTTATCATATTATAACATAGTATTTGTTTTTAAAACTCATTTATGATAATTTTGAATCTATTTAGTATTTGGTTTTTGTGAAAGACAATAAAACATGTTTACTTAGAAATAAATAAATTAAATCAACAAAAACATGTCATATTAACCTATAAAATTAGGTTAATATATCAAAAGGCTCAATTTACATTGATTTGTGTTTTTATAATTTTATTAATTTTAATCATTCATTAATAAGGTAATTACTACACCATCATAGTGTCTTAAATACATTTAATTAATTAATTACTAAAAATTATAAATAAAATAATACTATGTAGGAAATAATTTCATATTTTTAATGAATATTTATAGTCAAATTTAACTTATGTATATCCTATTATTAAAAGTTATTTTTTCATGAAAATTTTAATTTAATACTTTTAACTCTTCATTAAATAAAATTAAAATAAATTTTTTAATATAATAAATGTGGATAAAAAAGGATAATATTTTATTCATATGGTTTATTTTAATCTAAAAACACATATACTATATAATTTGGACATGTTTTATAGTAATTATAATATCATTTTTACTTTAAATTCTCATATTAACTTTTAGACGTTGTAAAGAAATTTTAAAAGTTATTATTCACCAACAAAATTTCATCCTATTGAACTCAATTTTACTTAATTATGTCAAATGTGTCTCATATATTTTTTTTAATTAAATTCACTAATGTGTTAAAATTACTTTTTATGCCAATTATAAATTGTACCTAGAAGGCAAGTAAAAGACATCAAAATTATCAATAAAATTTTATACATCTAATTTTACTATAAAATGACTCCAATAAATTACATTGAACTTATATAGTTATTATGTAAATACTTTGTCATAAAATAAATTTAAATAAAATAAGTAATTATTTAAAATAGTAGGTTTTAAAAAATATTACAACGCATTCACTATTTATTAAAAATTGAATGTTTTCAGAAAAATACCAAATATTCACCCGTAGAAAATTGTGATATTCCAAATTAAAAAACAATTTCTATTTTATCAAATTTAAAACAAATTTTTTTTATTAATAAATTTAAAAAATATTCCCATTGTCAAAACCAAAAATCGGGTTTTTGAGAAGTAAAAACTATCAAAAGATTGATATTTGTTGTTATCCAATTAAAATTTAATTTTTTTTTAGAATGAACAAAGTTGTTTTTAATGATAAAAAATTTATCTAATTATACTTAAAAAACATTAAAATTTATAATTTAAAACTATGACTTTTTTTGATTAAAAAGGTGTTTTGAAATAAAACTTAGTATTTTTCACTATTCACTAATGTATGAAAGTTATCTGAAAATCACCGAATATTTATCCAAACTAAATATTAATGTACCTATTCTAGTGAAATAATTATTTTGTTAAATTGAATATATAAAAGTTTCAAATATTGGTTTTTAAAAGGGTTCTCCATTAAAAGGGTCTAAAATTTCATTTTTTATGTCAATATATAAAACATATTAGTTGTTAAATTGCATGAATAAGATAAAGGATAATGTTAGTATGAGGATGCTGTTGTATTTATAATTTAATTAAGAGATCAATTGTAATTTTTATGAAATTATTTCCATATATAAGGACCATATAATGTTTTGGAATGATTGATTCATAAAAAAACCATCTAAGGAAAACATACCGTAAATATATTTAATTTATAATTATAATTTTCTAGTAAATCAATAAACATTTTTTAAAACCCACACTAAAAAATTCACATAAAATATATAGTTATATTTTATAATTTTAAAACCACAATTCAATATTAATGTCCCATAAAAATTAAATCCAAAAACGAAATAACCCATAAAATTACTTATCAATTTATTAAAAAAGTTCCATGAATCATACTAATTTATAATTATAAAGTAGAACCAATATTATTGTTTCATGTGGTTAGTTTTTTTACACAATATGGCCACATGAATTAACCTGTAGGTTCCAAGTGAGTGAAAAACATAGTAACCAGTATAGAACCCTAAACATTGTCTACATAGGGGTGTTCAGGCCATATGAGATAATCATGTACCCCTAGTTCCACTCCTATATTCATTCAACATTTTAAAAATACTAAAATACTACATAGAACATCAATAAAAACAAAAATATCATTAATATAAATCAAAATAAATCGCTAAATAATGAATAGAAATAAAAAATTAACTCTTATAACATGATATTACATGGTCACATGAGGATCTGAGAATAGTAGTCTTAGATAGACTCTTTAGGCACATTCCATTAGAGTTTCAATTGTCCAATATCAAACAAACCATTGCTGCTCAAATAAACATTATAGTCTCTGATATAATTTTTTAATAAAACAAAATTCTCCATTTATCGAGATGATGCATGAGTTTTCATATGATAGGGCCTATGGGAATTCTTAATCCTGTAAGGATGTATACTAGTGTTAGGGAATTATAAAAACCAGTGTGATTTTTTTATTTAGAAAATAAATTAAATAAGATAATTAAATTTTAATAATATTTTATAATTGTTCCTCAATACACTAGGAATAAATATTAAAAAAATTAATCATACATAGAGTATATTATACCATAAAAAAGTTTCCCTCGCCTCAAAAAACCATATACAAACAGCCCATTTTATTTTAAATCTATAAAACCACATAAAAACCAACTAATTAAATAAGAGGAAAATGGTATGTTCAAATTTAGAAAATTTTACTAGGTAATGGAAATAAAATAGAAACCAAAAAAAACATCATTACATCATAGGTCATCATCCAGTTTGAAAAAAATAAATTCCTTATGAGTGTTCAATAAATAAACCAAAACATGAAACTATGATTTAATAAAAGTACAAGCATAAAAATTCATTGAATGAAAACATCCACAACACCACCTGGTTAACCATTAATAAAATCTATTATATCAAAATTGTTTAAAAAAATCTCATTATTTTCCTTGAAAATAATTTAATTTAAAAGTAAGAGTTAAAAATTAATTTGAATGATCCTCATTATTTAAAAATTAAGAGAAAGTTATGAAATTTGAATTATCCATTAATAAATATAATTACAAACAAAACCAATTTTTTAGTGATTTTATGGCCTTTTATTATATTAATAAATATATAATATAATAAATGATTCAATAATAAATATATTAACTATAATAATAAGGCTATGAAAATGAAATTAATTCAAATATAAAATACAGAAGATGAAAAATTTTGTAATTTTTATAACGTAGAAAACATTTTGGTATCATGGGAATACCTATGAGATGAGGTGAATATCTACATTATTCTATAATAGGATCCAATCTAATAACAGAATATAATTAAATACAAACTTCCTAAACATTAGTATTTCCAAACATATCCTAAATATGTAGAAATTCAAACATTGTGGTGAACCAAATACAATGGTATTATAGGGAGATCATATTCCAAAACATGTATAGTATGTCTTCGAAAAAGTTATAATAAATAATATTAATTTCCCAAGAAATAAAAAATGGATATAATGAAATAAGGAATTAAAAATTTATTTTTATACCAATTCATTTCTAAATAGACAAATAAAAAATCATATGAAATTCTCCCCCACACAAACAACCATCATGCTATCATTTGAGCCTAGATCTAGTGATATGATTAAGAGGGGTGAATCAATGATATGTTTTCATTTTATGAATCCTCTATTTTAAACATTTTATTTGAATTTTAATATTCATAACCGCTTTTTTATTTCACTATTACACTTACATGAGTTTGATAATTATAAAATGAATAATATATAATTGAAAAAGATGTTGCTCCTTGAAATATTACTCTTTGATAAGATTATGTGATATTTTGAGGCACAAATTATTTATTATAAATCTGATGAATACAATGATAAATATACCTTCTAAAAATAAAGATAAGTAATCTCTTGTAATACACTATTTATAAAATCCAAAAACATATGTTCTTAAATTGTTCAAAAAAGATTACCTTAAATGGGTACATTGTACTTGAACCAACTAGTTGAAAGAATCATCCAAAATATTCTTATTTTGATCTTTTTATGGGATATTTATACTTCCTCCCAACATTTCATCTAGTATCCACTAGGATCCATCTAAAAAATCATTGAATATAACTTCTCTTAATGCAAAATTTTTCATTTTTATTCTTTATGTATGATCATCCTCTTATGTGAGATGATAGCTTCAACTTACTCACATAGTCTCTCGACTATATAATAATATAACATGTAGAATTACATTGTTCATACCTCTTACATTCCTCTAGGAATACAAATAATATCTTCTTTGTATATATATATGTGTGTGTCTATATGTATATATATATTGTTAGTGAGTGTGCTATTTTTATTATCATCAATGTTTTATAATAGATTTTATTATTAATGTATGATACGAAATATCATTACTGACATCCTATTAGTATTATTGTTATTAATAAGGTTTATAATAATAATTATTGTTATTTATAATATTACTAATTTTTTTTATTACAATTATAACTATTGATGTTATTATGGATGTACATTTATTATAGATAAATGTTTTATTTATTTATTTATTTATTATTATTATTATTTCATTATTGTATATGTTTTTTCATATCATTATTGTTATTATTATTATTATTATTGGTTATTATTATTATTATTATTTTTAATATTTCTATTATGGCCATTTTTATTATTTTTGTTATTTCTGGTTATATTATTCTTATCATCATTATTATTATTATTATTGAAATAATAATATTATATTTATAATTATTATATTATTATTATTATTAATATTATTTTTATTATTATTATTATTTAAAGTAACCCTAAAATTACCCGCTCCCCCCTTTTCCCCCTAACCCTCGCTGCATGCAAACCCCTTCCGCGCGCCACCACCCTCATCTTCTACACTCTCCTTCCCCTCCATAGCAACCCAGCACCTGACCCCTCCTCCTAAATCCACTCCTGCTGATTCCATGCTCGCACGGTTGCAGCTCCGCCTCCTACCATCATCCACTGACAACTCCACATCCCACCGTAACACGCTCCTTCTTGGCAGTGGCGCCCCCTTTTTGCTTCGGCTCCCCCGCAACCAGGTTGTGCCTACTCTCCCGCCCGGTTCTCCCACGTGACACCCATTCCCTCCTCCAGTGCACCTCGGCTCTTATCTCGCTCGCCTGCTGGACCACCAACTGGCTTCCGCCTCCCAATCCGGCGCCCTCCTGCTGTACTGGCTCCTTTGCACAGCATGCACCGCCTAACGCCCTGCGCTTCCAGCCGTTCATCGTCCTCCTTCCAGACTCACCGGAATACTGTGAAATTTTCCATCCTCTTTGCCACTTGTAGCGCCTAACATTGTGTCTCTGGCCATCCCACACCCTTCAGCCGCCACACACCCACTTTCTTCAAGTCTTCCAGCCACCAAACGACCTGCATGCGATGCGAGACTCCCTGACGGTGATCCTCTGACCATCCCGAGACCACTTTCGACTGATCTGCAAGCCCCCAACCTCTTCTATTCGGCGAGCACCACCCCCTGCCTGCAACCCTTTTAACCTACTAGCCTTTTTCTGGCCAGAAATTCGTATTGGTGTTGGGACCCCTTTCCTAGTAAACATTTTGCTGGTGCACCCACATCAACCACAAACCCCCCCACCTCTAGCCAAGGTTTTTCCTTCTAGTAAGGTTTTGTGGTTAGTATATTTGTTGAGGGGGCTTTAGTTGTTGCTATAAGCCTATGTATTGAGGTTATTTTTCTCGATATATCCTTCACATTGGGTTCATGTAGAGACCCAAATCCTGACATACATGGAAATTACATTACTTTTGTGGAATACTTAATACATGACAAAAACAGAGGCCCGAAAACCGTATTATTTTAGTGTCTTTGGAAACTCGGAACGTAATCATCTAATAATGATAAAAGATCTTCAACATCTCCCATAAATATATTCCCCTTTTTGGTTTTCTTACGTAAAACCTTTCTTTATATCCTGGGGAAAATAGAACATAAAAAGGGTGATCTCAAATTCTTATCAAGCGTAAACATAGAGAACATAAAACAATCCATAAACATTTGAATGCAAAATCATAAACATAAAATCTAAACATCAAAATCGTGAGCAAAGACATAAATCGTGGAAGTACGTAAGGCATATATCATAACGGATCATAAATCATGATAAAAAGAATCGGAATAAAGCATGTAATTATGGAAACCATTAATCACATGTTATGATTTCCATAGTAGCCAAGGCATTGCTTCCGTGACCATTTTATTGGACAATGTCCCTTTCTGAATCGAGTTCACTCCTTGTTTCAGTCCTGTAACACTGAACCTGATTAACTTTTCATTCCATCCCTATCTATCTCATGAGATATAAATCATTACCCAATGCATTGGAGGGATATATAGGTCCCACCCATCTCATAATGAAATCATTCTTACGTGTGCCACAACATAAACATTAATCATTCATCAAAACCCAAAGAATAAAATGGGTTTCACAAACATCATCCCATAATAACATAATCCATATAAATAAATGGATATCATTTCATCATAAGAAAATTGAAACAATTTCAATCATAGAGGCATTATATTTGAGACATACACATATGAAATAATGTTATCTTAGATGAAAAATGGTTTTGATAAAACACTTGAAATGAATTTTTGAGAAAAATATCCTTTCTTTTTTAAAATCATTTTCTTTTCACAAAATGACATCAAATTTTAAAAGAAAATTATTTTTTTGAAAATAATCATGAAATATTATAGAGTATGATTCAAGAAAATTAGGCGTTATAAAACCGTAAAAATCTTTTCATGACGTATATGTTTAAAAAACATTTTTCTCGTAATTTTGCCAGAAAAATCAAAAAGTACCTCGTATGGTAAAAAAAAGAATGATTCCTTACATACCATGTAGTAAAAGTAAAAAATGGGTAAAAATAACTTTAAACATTCATGAAAAAATTTAGAAAATAGGGACATGGATGATAAATATAACCCCAGTAAATACTTACGAATAAACAATCTCTGATAAAAACGAGATTAGAAAAGTTATCCCTTAACTTTTGTCCGATATGCTTCGTATGTATCTGAACCTCCTTATAATAATTTAAATAATGTCATTGACTTATTAAAGAATCATATTCATTGTGATGATATCATATATAGTTTACTTATAACTTTATATTACACGTTCTTTTGTAAATTCGATGTAAAAGCAGCGATTTGGGTAAAATCGTTTCATTTATTGTACGTGTTTCGACTTGTTGTTATTAATATTATTACTTATATCCTGATTTACTTAATTACAGAATGTAAAACATGATTTATATATAATATATATTTATCATATAGAATATATATATGATATATCGATAAATGAAATGATATACACCGTTCATGGAGTCGGTAGGTTGTACGTACGCATGAACGTTGTTTTCATTTCCTTATTGAATTGAATGGAATTATGTAGAATATATATATATATATACATAAATAAAGTATAATTATTATGTCATATATTTCATTATTTTTCATTATATATACTTTATAATCCTTCATGAATTGTTAACATGGAGAATGAATCTCATTGCGTTGTGGAGACAATAGTTCGTATGTACGCACGAGGGATGATATCATTATCATGATCGTGGAATTGTATTGATGTTTATGCATAATATTTAAGAATCAATATCACTTTAAAATAATCATATATACTTATTTATTTACACCATTATACCCATCCAAGTAATGTGGTGGTCGAAAACAGATTACACCACGGCGTGGAGATGGTATTCCGTACGTACGCACGCACGGTGACTTCATTTTCTGTAGGATTGATAGAAGGTGAAATAGGGTTGTTTCATATTTATAATAACATATAAGTATATAATTAATACTTATGTTATTAATTTATAATGAGAAAACTAAAGAAGAATAAGTATAAGATGAATGAAACTAGAGAGAATCGGAAGATTAAATTACCTCTTTTTCGACGCACCTCCTTAAAGCTTCCTCTTAAGGAAGTCGAGTTGGACTTTTGAGAACACCAAAACCTCCAGAATGTTCCTAGGTAAGTGGAGAAGAGAAATGGGCAGATTTTGACCGATCTTCATGTCTCAAAAGGATGTTAATAGTAGAGGGAAGGGGTTCCCTTTTTATATGGGAGGAGAGGGGCACATTTGCAAAAACTTAAAATATTATTTTACTATAAATCCATATTCTCTTTTTAATAGCTCCAATTTGATTTATTTAAAAGATAAGGTGGGGATGGGTCTAAATACTCTTAACCAATATGTTTTAGACAAGTTTAGGTTACTATTTTAACCTTATACTTTAGATTTATCTTTATGTTAAATAATTTAACTTTTCCCAGGTCTTCTTGTTTTCTTACAATATATGGTTAATAAACTTACTATAACCAGACAAAAGAACCCCAAGTGGTTCATTATTAATATATATAACCTTATATAATTCATTTGTCTGATCCTTAGATTTTTAGGAATACAATAACAATTAATAATATAATATTTTAAAAAAAAACTATTTTATGTCAATTTTGACAGTATTTGGTAATTGATTTTTGTGAAAATTATAACAGAACGATTAGTTCGAAAAAATTTAATTAAATCAATACTAAAATGACATATTAAACTATAAAATTAGTTTAAATCATAAAAATTCTCAAATTATATTTATTTGGGTATTTATAATATCAATTATTTTAATATTTCATTATTTAGGTAATTACTGCATCACCATTGTGTCATAAATAACGTAAATTATTTAATGTCTAAGAATTATAAATAAAATAACCTTAGGTATTAAATATTTTTATATTTATAATGAATATTTATAGTAGAATTTATCTTCTGTATAGCCCTAAATTAATTTTTTTTACTGATTAAACATTGAATTTAAAAAATTTAAATCTTTTTTTAAATAAAATAATAATTAATGTCCTAATATAATCCAAGTGGACCTAAATGATAATATTATATTCCTAAAGTTGTTTTTGGTCGAATTATACTTATCCAATGGAATGAGGACATGTGTTATGGTAATAATAATATCATTTTTAACCTTAATTACCCTATTTACTTTTAGCTGTGGTAAATAAAAGTAAAAAGTTACTATTCACAAAAAATTATTTATTACTTATTGAACCAAATTTTACTCCTTGAAATTAACCGTGTGTCTCGGATTTTCAAAATTCCACTCAAATAAGTAGTAAAATTATGTTTTATGTAAATTTTCAAAAAGATCCTAGGATTTAGGTAAAAGAAGGTGAAAAGTTCAATAAAATTTTAATATATCTAAAATTATTATAAAATGACTCAAATGAATTACATTGAACTTATATAGGTATTATTTATCAATTTTTACATAAAATAAATTTAAATTAAATAAATAATTATTTAAATAAAAAGTTAGTTTTTAAATAGTAACCCAGTGTTTTCACTATTCATAAAAAATTGATTGATTTCTAAAAAAAATAAAAAATCCACCCTAGGATAATTTCGATATTCCGAATCCAAAAATGAAGTCCATTGTGTATGATGAAATTTTTAAAATTTCAAAAAGTGGTTATTACTATTTATAATGGCTATTTTATAATAATATTATAATAATATATTGTTTAGTGAAACTCGGTATTGCGTACGACACACGCTATCAAGGAAGGCCTTGATTGCGTGTAATTAAAGCCAGGTTAAGGCTGCGTGTATTAAAATATCCATTTGGTGTTGCATAAAACATAATAAAAACTTATTTCATTTATACATTAAACAAAATCTATACACAATGTTGCGTAGAATAATTTCCACAAAACGAACTTGAATTTGTGTGTAACACAGGACAAGAATAGTGTTGCATATAATGGAAGCTAATACAGTGTTGCGTATAGTACAAGCTATTCATGGTGTAGTGTATAATAGAAGACATCAAATAAATTAAAAATAATATATCTCATAAAATCTTGGGGTGTTACATTCTACCCCCCTTAAAAATGAAATTCTCCCTCAAAATTTGTCAGGGTTATAAATGGTTTACCTCTTGAAAGTTTCTTTCATAGAAACCCACATCGTAAAAAGTAATAATAAAATATCATTGAAAAAGGAAAGTTAGAAATGTAACGGTTACCCAGATTAACTCATCACTGGGTTTCCACTTAGGAGAACATAGGTGGAAATATGGATATGGAAGAAAAATCTAACCATCAAGTTCTGGTGGAGAGTGGAAGAGAACACGTCTATGAAAAAGCAAAAAATAAAAAAGCCATAAATTTGTGATGATCTAAGGTACCATATGATTCACTGGATATAAGGGCACTAGGAAAACATTTTTTAGTTTTCAAGATCATTTTCCTAAACATGAAGAATTTTAATTAGATGAAATACTTTCTTTATTTCAGTATAATCTCACTGTTGATCGTTCCTTGAACAATTTCCACATCATCTATTAAAGAAATGAAGTTGAATTTGTCTTACATGAAGTGTTAGCAGATCATGCGATAGAATGATAGGTCATTCCATCTGTCTCAAAAAAAATGGTTAGAAAATGTTATCAAATATACATATTCCATCTACGGGGAGGTTAATCATATATGATTACAAAAATTGATTATACTTCATCTATCATACTGCTTAATATAACAAAACTAGTTTCTACTAACCATGGACTTCCTATAGGCCAATGGTAGGTGATAAAGGCATGTCGCACTTCGTTTGTGGGTTCGATTCCCGCAACCTTGTCCGACGTAATGGGTTGTTGCCCGTCCTACGAGTTTTCCTTTTTCTAAAACTATACTATTATAACATAACAGAAGTTCTAGCCTTAAATACCACTATCTGATATCTATCTTAATCTATTCCAATCTTTAGCATTATCCAAAATACATCTATCCAATCTCACAGTATAAAGATAAGGATTACTTGAAATTTAATCTAACAATCTTGTGAATACCATCATTTATCATACGATATATCTTGTTGGTCACATTCCAAACATGTGAATACCTTAATCATGTATTCTCGTGAAACATGAATTATCATAGAACCTTAGTGAAAACTTGAGTGCTATCAAAATTTAACTATTTCCACATACCAAACACCAAAAAATTATATATTCTCAAACCATGATATCCCTTAGTACTTATATCAATCATGATCTCATGAATACTATCAAACATCTCATTATCTCCTTATCCCTTCATTATGCATATATCATCTACTTTCCAAAAATATCAGAATAACCTTTCATGGTTACTGGTACCATTCAACATATACTTTCAAATACTCAAGAAAAAAAAACAGTGTAACAATCCATAGATGTGTCTTTATTCCATAGTACCATTACCTATACAACATAACTCTTTATAAACAAAAATCATTTCACTACCTTCTTAAACCATTTACTAAGATTCAACATTTCATTCATCTCACATATCATTTGTAGTCTCTTCATTATCATCAACATAAATACTACCCATACGACCATGATGATTCTCTTCATGAGACGTTCCCTTAGTGAATTTGTTTGCATAATTCCCATACATCCCACATTGAAAACATTTAATCAACGTTGATGTCGTAGCTATACCATTATCCTTGTCCATTGTGTTAACTGAACCTCTTTCTTTACACTTACTGTATTTGTGTCCTTCTCTTGCACACCCAAAGAATATTCTAGTTAATTTGAAACAATCTCCCTAATGCCTCTTCCCACATGATTTACATGAGGAAAATTGAACATTCTTTCCTCTATGATCTTCATGAAACTCCATCTTTCTCTTATTATCTGAGTCAGAAAACATACCAAAGATGAGATTATTGATCATATTATAAGATTTCTGATTCAGAATAATAATGATGTTTGGACTTCCAGATCCAATTTCATTTGGTTTCTCATGATGAATATAATTGCATTGTCCCTCATATCCTCCATTATCGTGAATCTTCCTGTTTCCAGCTATGTTCTAAAACCGAAAAAGAATAGTGTGAGAGGAAACATTCATGCTAGGAAACAACATAATAAAGGAGGGGGGTACCTTTAATATATAACATCTTAGTTTTAATTATAAGACCGTTACCATAATTCTAGGACTATATCCAATATGTCTACTTAACCTTAGAGACATCCCTAGACATACCATATAAATATCTCTAGGGATTTCACTAATGTTCTCGCATCCTAGTTTCCAAAGGTTAACTAAACCTTTGCTCTGATACCAACTTTAGCGACCCAAATCCTAATGTACATGGATATTACATTACTTTTGCGGAATACTTAATACATGAAAAAAATAGACGCCCAAATACCATATTATTTTCGTGTCTTTGGAAATTCAGAACGTAATCTTCTAATCATGGTGAAAGATCTTCCACAAATCCCATAAAGATCTTCCCCTTTATGATTTTCTAACCTAAAACCTTTATTTATATCCTGGGGAAAATAAAACATAAAAATGGTGAGCTCAAATGCTCAGTAAGGGTAAACATAGAGAACATACAACAATCCATAAACATTTGAATGAAAAAACTTGAACATAAAATCTAAACATAATAATCTTGAGAAAAGACATAAATCTTGGAAGTACGTATGGAATATATCATAATGGATCATCAATAATGATAAAATAGCATGGTATTAAATCATGTAATTGTGGAAACCATTAATCCCATGTTATGATTTCCATAGTAGCCAAGGCATTTTTTCCATGACAATCTTATTGGAAAAAGTCCCATTCTGAATCAAGTTCACTACTCGTTTCAGTCCTGTAACACTGAACCAGATTAACTTTCCATTCAAGCCATGTCTATCTAATGAGATATAAATATTTACCCAATTCATTGGAGGGAGATATAGGTCCCACCCATCTCATAATGAAATCATTCTTACGTGCGCCACAACGTAATCATAAATCATTCATCATAACCTAAAGAATTAATTGGGTTTCATAAACATCATCCCATCATAACATAATCCATATAAAAAATAGATATCATTTCATCATAATAAAAGTGAAACCATGTAAATTGTAGAGTCATTATATTTGAAACATAAACATATGAAATAATTTCATCTTAGATGGAAAATGGTTTTGATAAAACATTTGAAATGAATTCTTGAGAAAAATATCCTTTCTTCTTTAAAATCATTTTCCTTTAAAAAAATTAAATAATATTTAAAAAAAATGATTTTGTGTAAAATAATCATGAAATATTGTAGAGTAAGCGTCATGAAAATAAGGCGTTATAAAATCGTAAAAATCCGTTCATTCCGTAAAAGTTAGAAAAAAATATTTTTCTCATAATTTTTCCTGAAAAGTCGACAAGTACCTCATAAGGTAAAAAGAAGAAACATTCCTTACATACCATGTAGTAAAAGTAAAAAATGGGTAAAATGGAATTTAAACATGCATGAACCCATTTTTATAAAAGGGGGACATGGATGATAAATATAACACCAGTAAATACTTACGAATAAACAATCTCGGATAAAAACGAGATTGGAAAAGTAATCCCTTACCTTTTGTCTGATATGCTTCGTATGTATCCAAACCTCATGTATAATGATTTAAATAATGACATAGACTTATTATAGAATCAAATTCATTCTTATGATATAATATATAGTTTACTTATGACTTTATATTACCCGTCCTTTTGTAAATTCGATTTAAAAGCATCGATTTGGGTAAAATCTTTTAATTTATTGTACGTATTTTGACTTGTTGTAATTAATATTATTACTTATATCTTTATTTACATAATTCAGTAATGTAAAAAATGATTTATATATAATATATATTCAGAATATACATATATATATGATTAATCGATAAATGGAATGAAATACACCCTTCGTGGAGACGGTAGGCCATACATACGCATGAACGCTATTTTTGTTTCCTTATTGAATTGAATGGAATTAAGTAGATGACACACATATATATACATAAATAAAATTTCATTTTTATGTCATATATTTAATTATTTTTTATTATATATACTTTATTATCATTAATGAATGGTTATCATGGAGAATGAATCTCAACACGTCGTAGAGACGGTAGTCCGTACGTATGTACGAGCGATGATATCATTCTCATGATCGTGGAATTGTATTGAAGTGTATTTAAAATATTTTATAATCAATATCACTTTACAATATTCATACATAGTTATTTATTTACACCATTATACCCATCCATGTATGGTGGTGGTTGAAAACCGATTACACCATGGTGTGGAGACGGTATTCTGTACGTACACATGCGCGGTGATTTCGTTTTCTGTTGGATGGATAAAAGTTGAAATAAAGTTGTTTAATATTTATAATAACATATCAGTATATAAGTAATACTAATGTTATTACTTTATAATGAGACAACTAATGAAGAAGAAGTATAAGAAGAAAGAAACTTGAGAGAATTAGAAGAAGAGATTACATCTTCTTCGACGCACCTCTTTAAAGCTTCATCTTAAGGATGTAGAGTTGGTCTTTTGAGAATAAAAAACCTCCAGAATGTTTCTAGGGAAGTGGAGAAGATATATGGACAGGGGTTGGACGATATTCAAGGCTCAAAAGTTTTTGAAGTGTAGAGGGAAGGGGTAACCTTTTTATAAGGGAGTAGAGGGGCACCTTTGAAAAAACATAAAATATTATTTTATTATAAAGTCATATTCGGTTTTTAATAGCTCCAAATTCATTTATTTAGATGCTATGGTGGGTATGGGTCTAAATCATCTCAACAAATAGGTTTTATACAAGATTATGTTACTATTGTGACCTCATCTTTTAGATTTAACTCTAATTTAAATAATTTAACTTTTACAATGTAATCTTGTTTTCTTACATTATATGGTTAATAAAATTACTATAAGCAGCAAAAAGAACCCCATGTGGTTAATTATTAATATATAGGACCTTATCTAAGTAATTTTGTCGAACCATATATTTTTAGTAATATAATAACAATTAATAATATTATATTTGTAAAAAAACTATTTTATGTCAATTTTGACAATATTTGGTAATTGATTTTTGTGAAAATTATAACAGCATGATTAGTTCGAAAACAGTTAATTAAATCAATACTAACATGTCATATTAACCTTGTAAATTAGATTAATTCATAAAAAGTCTCAAATTACATTTATTTGGGTATTTATAATATCAATTATTTTAATATTTGATTATTAAGTTAATTATTGCATCACCATTGTGTCATAAATAACATAGAGTATTTAATGTTTAAAAATTATAAATAAAATACCATTAGGTATTAAATCGTTTTATCTTTCTAATTAATATTTATAGTCTAATTTATCTAATGTATAATCCTATATTAAATTTTTTTACTTATTAAACATTTATTTTCACTATTTTAACTCTTTTTTAAATAAAATAATAATAAATGTCCTAATCTAATCCAAGTGGACATAAATTAAAAAATATTATATTCCTAAGGTTGTTTTTGGTCGAATTATACTTATCCAATAGAATTAGGACATGTGTTAGGGTAATAATAATAACATTTTACCCTTAATTACACTATTTACTTTTAACCGTGGTAAATAAAAGTAAAAAGTTACTATTCACAAAAATTATTTGCATCTTATTGAACCAGATTTTACTCCTTGATATTAACTGTGTCTCTTGGATTTTCTAAATTCCACTAACAGAATCAGTAAAATTATATTTTATGTAAATTTTCAAAAAGCTCGTAGGAGGTAGGTAAAAGACGGTGAAATGTTCAATAAAATTTTTATATATCTAAAATTATTAAAAAATTAATCCAATGAACTAAATTGAACATATATAGGTATTATGTATCAATATTTATGTAAAATAAATTTAAATAAAATAAATAATTATTTAAATAAAATGTCGGTTTTTAAATAGTAACCCAGTTTTTTCACTATTCATCAAAAATTGAAATTTTCTAAAAAATACCAAAAATTTACTCAGGCTATTTTCGATATTCTGAATCCAAAAATGAAGTCCATTTTGAAAGAATAAATTTATAAAATTTCAAAAAGTGGGTATTACTATTCATAATGGCTAGTTCATAATAATATTATAATAATATCTTCTTTAGTGAAACTCGGTATTGCGTACTACACATGCTATCGAGGAAGGTCTTGATTGCGTGTAATTCAAGCCATGTCAGGGCTGCGTGTAGTAAAATCTCTATTTGGTGTTGCATATAACATAATCAAAACTTATTTCCTTTATAATTTAAACAAAATCTATACTTAATGTTGCATAGAATAATTTCCACAAAATGAACTTGAATTTGTGTGGAACACAAGGAAAAAATAGTGTTGCGTATACTGCAAGCTACTACGGTTTTGCGTATAGTAAAAGATAATATTGGTGTAGTGTATAATAGAAGAAATTAATGAAATAAAAAATAATATATCTCATAATGTATAGGGGTGTTACAGTTCAATAATTGTTGCATATGGTTTATTTAAATTTCTGAAGTGTGAATTTGAGGTGAAAATGGTGTTTCACGCCATTTTTTGGGTGTTCTTCATCAAACGAGGTGTGTTTTTCCTTTTCAGAAATTTTATTTATTTAATATTCACATGTTTCATATATTTCACATTTTTTGTGATACTAAATTGGTTGCTTGCGATGTTATTAAAATTTTTAAAATACATTTACCTCGTTAATTAAATATTATATGTGGTGCACATTATAGTTTGTGAATATTTTGAGGTGCACATGACTTCAAAAGTAGACTTTTATATTACAGTTTTTAAAGAGGTGTGTGCATGGTTACAAAATGGGTTTTTTCATTTGGTGTATTTTTATTTTGTTATGCAATTAGTTTATTTAATGGTGCAATAGTTTCAATTTCTGCTCTAAAATGTTGAGGATATGTGGTTGATCATAAAAGATGTTTTCAGAGGGGTTTTGGTTGGGTGTGTAAAGCTGTGAGATACCTTTTGAAAATTGTTTTATAAATTTTATTGTGGTTTAGTAATTAGGGTCAATGGTGTTAGTTGGGATTTGAAAACGAGTCGAGGTGATTATTTCAAATTGTTTTCTTGTTTGAATTGTCTTAAGTCATTGGTTTTGAGTTTTTAGTTTTTGTGAATTTTTTGTAACATGTCAACAAGGAAAACCTGCGATACTACGATCATCGGAATGTGCATGATTCCTCGCATTTGCGAGGTGTGTCGCATCATCGCGTTCGAGTTCCAAATTGATGTAGGTCCCCCACTGCACTCGCCTTTTAATTTAGAATTTATTGATTGCTTTATATTTTATTAATTTTAAGAAATTTATAATAATTTAAGATAAATAATTTCTAAATGTTTATTTGGTGTAAAAAAGGCCGTTTATTTTCTACATGACACTTGATGTATTTTCTTGATGAGCAGACACCCAGTAGTGAAATAATGTTCATTTGTATTTTAAACATACTTTAGAGAATTTCAAATGTAGTTATAGTTTATGGATAAATAATTTATTTTGAAGATTGAACACGTATTTTTGTTCTCTTAAGAAATGATTATTTTTGATTAAAATTTGTGAAGGCCCGTTTGGAAATTTAATAAAATAAATTATTTTGGAAAACTCTCTTTGGGGTGACTCAGAGGTGATTTTTTGTGTACATTTAATGCATGATTTTTGTGTTCTGTTTGTGCTACATGATCGACTTTTTTGACTCACCCCAATCCTGTTTATTATACATTTTGACATGGGAACTTGGCATAGTAATTGAATCTTCTTGGGATGATTACTGCACTAGTTTAGATTACACACTGGTTAGTGGCTCCTAGTACATATGACACTCTGCTAGGGTATTGGGCCCCTTAGTTAGGCCATGTAGGGGAACACCAGGTGTTAGGGCATTATGACGTCATCGAGAGTAGGATTTCCTTAAGGATGAGTCACATGTATAATACGTTTGGTATTGTTCACGAGCTCTTAGGTGCGGCCTATGTTTTCAGTAGTGTTTATTTGTATGTGGTAGATGAGTGAGAGGTCTAGTTCGGTTTGCTGACCCCTGTGTAACACATTTTCCATTTCCCTTGGTGTGTTGCATGTTATGTGTTGTTTTTCTTTTGGCTAATAATGGAAGTTTGGATTTCTAAATTGTTCGTAAAAATATTTTAAAATGAAATGAACCTATTCCTTTCAAACAGTAAACTTGTTTTCAAATTAAAAAGGGAAATGGACTGTTATTTATTTTAGAAATGAATGTGTGTGTGTGGAAACCCATACTTTATATAATTAGTTCAAATGAGAATTTGGTAAATTCATTATTTAAAGGCAGTGCATTGGGAATTTTTTGTTGGGAACGCCTACTGAGTTTGAATACTCATGCCTATAGTTCTTTTCTGTTTTTAGTGTTTGTGCAAGATACAACTTGAGTGCGCTCTTTTTGGGAAATTCTTGATCATTGAGCCAGAGAGTGACCTGCGGGGTCACAAGGATTTATGTAAGACATCGATTTTGGGTAGTTTTATTTTCATTTGTTCTTCTTTCGTCACTTTACATGGTTTTTTTATTCTAAACCATGTTTTTTATTTTTGCTGATTTGTTTATATAGATTGGGAGAAATTGTTCCCACAACCTCTATTGATGTCTTTGCACTTTTTTCCAGCCCAAGAGGATTGAAAAATCCTTTAGGGTCATGTCGCATACCAACTCGAGTGTCCAGTTCAGGGTCGACCAGGGTTGGTTTGTGACACGTCTGATTCATGAGAATATTTCTATAGTAATTAATTTCTATTTGTCTTGAGCATATTTCATGAGTGGTCTTCGGACATATCACCAAACAAAACATTCAGTTTAACTTAAAAATTATATGAATATGATAAAACACATTTATAATGATTGAGAAAACATTTTATAAATAAATTATCCCTAAAATACTACATTTTCATCAATCTTCCTTTACCCCCATAAGGATATTTAGTGAACGTTATATGAATGATCCTGGTTTCAAGTTATTTTAATCCATTATTACCCTCCTATTAGTATTTTAAATATATTTTAAAATTAATATGTGGTGGAAGTGGGATTCATTGTTGAAGTGATGAAATTCATTGTAAGGAAAATGTGTGTGTGTTTGTTGGGGGAATCATTATTTTGGGATAAATTAAAGGTTTTTATATTCAATGTACATAAATGATTCCCCTTCTTGAATAAAATAAAAATGATGGCTGGGTTGTGACTTATAAGAATAAAAAATCACAATCACTATAAATATTATTTTATCACATGTATTTAGGTGGTGGATGTGTGGTTTATTCTAGGAATAAATTTATCATTAATAATAAAAAAACAACTTAAATAAATAAAATAAATATATAAGTGTAGAAAAATTCAACTAGTTGAACATCAGTAATTAGACGATCATTATTCCTGAACGTTGATTTTAATTTTTTCGTGTATGAATGTTACTAATTTTAAGGGGATAATTTCATTAAAAATTTATTCTTTATATCCTTCTCTATAATTTAGAGATAAACAATTCCATTAAGGCTTAATTTTCAAAAATCAATTTCTAAAAACCATAAGCCATAGAGTCATTTAAATCATTAACGAATTCTCTAATGATTTTATGTGACTTTTTTTATTACAAAATTGTGGAAGTAATTCTTTAAAAATACTATGGACATTAAGCTTGTTCTCGTGATATGGGTATAATGGAATGTGAATTGTATCTTTAGTGATAGTGAAAAGAGTATAAATAGATGTGGATCATGATTTGGTATGTTTAATAATAATAAATGGGGAATGTAGAATAAATAAAAGGAGGATTTTGCACAATTCATAAAATGAAAACGTAAAATAAATATCTTCATTTTTTAAAAAAAATGGAAAATTTAATTGATATTTTATATGACCTTTGGTAATATTATTTTACATTGATGATTTAATAATTATATTTTTTTGGAATTTTAAAAAATGGTAGTATTGGTGTCCTCTATATTTTATGTTGATTTTTTTATTCGTGAAAAAAATGGGTTAAGTGTGGAGGAATTGATAGAGATAATATTGCCCTATTTTTTATATAAATTTCAATTATTTAATTCCACCCAATATATCAATTTGATTATATTTGAACCAGTTTTGGATTTATTGGTTGTTTTGGGATAACATATGAAAATTTTTAAATTTTGGAATTTTAGAAGTATGTAATCACTTATCTATTTTGGGAATAACATTTAAAATATTTATCCGAATGATCTGATTCTTTTCTCTATTATTCTTATACTTTTTGGTATAAAATTTTTCTTCAATACCGATATATTATTCAAACGTATAGATGCTCGAAAAAATAAATAAATTTTATAAATTGTTAATGGGACAGAGTGGACCCGACTCGTAAAATGAGGCATAAATCATGATTCATAACACCAATTGAGGTAATTAATATATAATTCTAATGATTTCTCACATAAATGTTTCCCCATTAAATTTTATGGATTTATTCACTCATTAAGGGGGTCATTGGACACACGCCATTGAAGAATGATTTTGGATACATTCATTTAGAATAAAAATATAGAGTAATTTCTATACAATATATTCTACGAATGGATAATTGAGATTAAATTTCGAGTTCAAAAATACAAAATATTTTCAAATAGATTTATATTAGTTAAATTTTAAAGTATTTACCAAAACATTTGGGTTTTATGAGAAACAAATTTAAAGATAACTTCTGAAATAAAAATTTTAACCATTGACTACCATTATGTCTAAAAAATGAACTCATCTATTATGAAACCCAAGGACTCCTCCATAACTATAAACGAGTGGTTGGAGTTTTATTGAAGAATATATTGATTAGATAGGGATGTCATGGATAAAATCCATGCTTTAAGACTTTCATTTATTTATGTTTTTTTTATTTTCTCTTGTAACATGTATTTATATTTTAATTAAACTGTTTCATTTATTTTTCTTCCATCACTAATTTCTATTACAACTTTTATTTATAATCTATTAAATCACATATTGTGATATATTTTCAATTTTTAATAGAAATTAACAAAATCAAGGATTTGAAGAGGGGGAGTTTTTGCGATGTTCTTTGTTATTATTCTTCATTTCAATGTGTTTATAATCTATTTGTAATGGATAAGAGATTTTAAAATGGGTGTGGTGGTCATACACCATGAAACTACTTCCAATTCATTTCATTTTATTTGAATCATTATTTTTCCCTCCCTTATCTTAGGAAAACCCTTCATATGATGGAGATGGGTTTTTTAAGAGATAAAATGACATACGATGGAGCTTGGTGTTTTAGGAATAACATTCATGGTTGAGATGTTATACTTTATGAATATTATAGGAGGTGTGGTTTGGTTAATTGAATGCATACTAAAATTAAACACTTAATAAATCAATGGAAATTAAATAATTAATGAGGATTCAAAAAACAAATTATCAAACTGAAATAAAAAATAAATAAATAATTAAATGACCCACATTATCCAACCCTAAGACCAAATTCATTCTTCCCTAATTTAATTTTCTCTATATCAAAATAAAAATTTTAATTTGAAATTTTAATTTATTTATTTTATTTACACATTTTGAAACAAAATAAAAACTATCATTTTCATAAATATTATAAAAATTAGTTAGATTAAGTGAATTTGAATTAGTGATTAAACCATGTGTGAAGTTTTTCATGTGAGACGACCATGGTCATTCTATATGATGTGTTAGGAAAATTAAATATCATTTTCCAAACCCTAATAATGTTGTATGTCCATAATCTCATCTAGTAAGTAAGGGGAGACAAAGATATATCGACATATCATGAGCATATGTATATAAGAAACTATGAATAATATTTGAAATGATACAATGCATATAATAGATTAGAAAATTATTCATAGAATAAATAATTGAATTTAATAAGCCATAAATCATAATGTAATCAACTAAATTAACTATAAAAAGATAAAAATTTCATGAAGCATTGATTTGTGGCATCCACATAAGCATAGAAAATCATTTCCTTATTAGTTTAAGGCTCAATTCCATTATTAACACAGTGGATTGTGTTCCCTCCCAAAACCATCATAGTAGTCAAGGTACACACTCAAGACAATCATTTTTGTATAAAGTTATTTACATAATTTTATAAAAATATCCCTTTCATTCTAGTTTATCTCATGATATGTCAATCCTTACCCAATGCATTAGAGGGATATATTGGTACCACCCATCATATATAGAAATATATATATATATATATATGTGTGTGTGTGTGTGTGTGTGTGTGTGTGTTCCAAAAGACTATAAAATATTCAATATATCAAAACCATTGAAGAGAAAAATGATTCCTTTACATTCCATCATAACAAAAATGATGTATCTGAAAAAGGTTTCATTATCATTTTATCATTTCTTCAAAGCATAACCTCTATAAAAAGAAGAGAGTTTCATAATAATTTTGTCAGGGTAAAATCTATAGAATAGAAATAGGGTTCATAAACATAATTTCATTTTAAATATAAAAAATCACGAGAAATAAAAATAATATTATCCTTTGATAATATCCCCATTAAATCATAGGTAATATAAAATTATGAAATATATGATGGAAAATATTTTTGAAATATGACTTGGCACAGTTCATAAGGAAAATAAAATTTCATTGAAAATCATTTAAATACCCATTCATAAAAAAAAATTGTGATTAATTTAATTAAACATATACTTAAATTTATTTTATATTAATCATTAATTTTTTTTGGAATCAGGGATTTAAACTCTGCAGATGTCAAAAACATCAAAACAAATATTTCATTCACATTTTAAGTAAAACCCAAAGTGGAATTTATTGGAAAAGGATAAAAATAATTATTTTAAACAATATTTAAGAGAAAAAAATAAGGTAATAATTTATTTAAAAAAGATTATTGGAATATTATAATAATTTTTGTTTCTGTTTGGAAAACATAGACATGGGAGAAAAAGGTTTTTCAACTAAAGAGGGAAATAACTTCAATTTTTCATTAACACATTATTTTCCAGTGTTTAGTACACAAAAAGAGTAAAATTATTGTAAAATAATTATTATATTTAAATAAACTGAGGATTATAATTTTAATGGATTTAATTTGAAAGGGAACATAATATTTCATCATCAGAAGCAGAAAAATAAAAAATCATGATAAACGATGAGATTGTATTATAAAACCCTTCCCACTTCTATAACCTTGAATAAAAATACTTATGTAACAATAAAATTACATAAGTATTACAATATCATGATAATAAATAAATGAAGGATATTCAGTTGAAATGGGATGTATAAAAACCTCATAAAATATAATTGATCCATAAAAAAACATATAACCCATGGAAGAATGACAGAATAAAAAACACAATTCAATTGTGGTATATTGTGAATCAAAAACCCCATAAAAATGTATTCTAAAATGGATATGTAAATCATCATATTACTCCTTATATTCATAATAAAACACAATCACGGTATTATATACATTACATAAAATTTATTATTTATGAATAATGAATATGTATCACAAAAAATAATATTGAGATGCAAATCACTTACATTTTGTCCAAAATTCCTCCATAAAAGTCCAAACCACATGTATTATAAATATATTTATTATATATATATATATATTATACAATATATAATTCACTTTTGACTACTTATTACCCAGATATTAATAATTCCAGGTTAAATTCAATTTTTTCCCTAATTGCTTTGTTTTTTGAATATGTTTTTATGTTTTATTTTTGGAACCCTTAAATGGATCATACAAAAATAATATATATAATTATTAAAACTATTTAAATATAAAATAAATTATTATTTTTTTGTATATATAGTAGTACATAAATATATGAGATCAAAAATTCAATACACCATTCCCGGATACGGTATGACTTATAAATTAAATAACGTTGTTCCAATTTTCTAGACATATTGAAGGAAATAATGATAAAAAATATATTAATATTATTGAATAATTTTTATGTTATATATATCATATATTTTCATTGAACTCATCTTTCTGGTCTTCCGTGAAATTTTTTAGAAAATCACATTTCTTCATAAGGTTGTTGTATTTCACACACTCGAATGACGCTATCGTATTCCCACAAAATTAAAAGATACTGGAAGAATGTAATATTAATAGAAAATTATAATTATATAATGAATATAAATAACAAAATTTTAATAAAAATTTATATGGATCCAAGATATGTGGTTATGGGAATCATATAGCACCGGTTCATGAGGAAATAATCCTCCGTACAAACGAACAATAGTTTGGTTTCCCATCTGATAGAGGTGGAGATGGATATTTTTTATAAAATTAAAATCATAACATATCATTATCTGAGAGATAGTGGTTCTATAATATTTTAATAATTTAATAATATTTTAAAAGGATATATGAATATGTATTACAAAAAAACTTGGTTACAAACTATAACTATTCTTCAAACAACATCTTTAGGTTTGAACTAATACCTAAATATATTATATTTATGATATCAAAATGTACTATAAGATTTTGTTTTGTGTGTATGGATGACATTTTTTTTGTAATTTTGTGATCCTATGGGTTTTGGATGTTTTGATAGGATATGAGATGGGGTGGCTTTTTATAAGTGAGGTGAGTGACACAGTTGTAAGTTTTTAATAGATAAAAGTTCTCCCACATTTTTCAAATGTCATAATTATAAGAAATGGACCATTATCGATACATAAAAATTATATGGTCAACATATGTCCACAAAATATTCATTAAACATATTTTTAGGTAATTTAAACACTTATCATTATAGGTTACCCCATAGGTAAACATGTTTTCACCATAACCAAAGTAATAAAATTTTAATATTCTCACTACGTATTATAGTCAAAATTTAGTTCACAACATTACATATGAATGTGGGGTTTCCTAAGAAAATTGTTCATTTGTTTAAAACAAAATTATAACAAAATTAATTATGAAAATGATTCCAATTAACTAAATTTTATTAAAATTTATAAAATTGAACTAATTTTAATTATAAAACCATTATAAAAATTAGTAATATTTTTCTATTAATGAAATTAATATTTTTTCTGAAATGTTATTAAAATTTACCCTAACAAAATCTTTATTTTATTATTTAAAAAATAAATTTAATTTAATAAACTAAGTTTTATAAAATAAAAAAAATTATTCACAAAAAGAAATTATTTTTTTAGAATGTAGAGTTTTTGGAAGTTTAATAAATTTTAAAAAATATTTAATACTTTTTGTAAATTTTTTTTATTATATAAGAATGTTATACTTAATATTTTAAATTTCATTCTTTCTATTTATTTCACCATGTTTAATGACTATGTAAAAATGTTCCTCTTTAAATAATAATATTAAAATTATCCACGAAATTTATAAAATCTCGTGTTGTTACACAACCTATACCCATGCTTATCGCATAAGAACAATACTCATGTATTATGTTATTCCCACATTATAAGATCATTAAAAATAAAACCACATGGTTACTCATTTGACTTAACAATCCCTTCAACCATGAAACTTGTTTTTAAGATGAGGTACACTCAGACAATCATCACATTTCGTTCCACGTGGTGTTGACCCTAACTCATGTTCATGCACCCATATCTTCCATAACATAGGAAGTGGGAAGTGAGTGTTCCATATCTGTGTCTTCTATTTGAAATTTAATGTACATATCCATCTTACATTTTTAATATTTTTTTGAGAACTCAAATACTTATCAAATAAGAAAATTATAATTGTAATATTCTTTATATGAACTCAAAGTCCATCATTCCTAATTATACGTTATTAAAATATATTTAATAATTAATTATAAAAAAATAATTTTTTTGTAATCTATTCGCAATGAAACAATATCAAAATCATCCAAATATTATCTTCTTTATTTTTATTTTAGAGGGATAGTTACTTCACATCATTATAATAAACAAAATAAATATGTTTTCCCTATTATTTAACTAGTTTTTTTTCTCACATATCACTATGAAATATTCTATACATTAATAATTGTTCAGAAATAAATATTATTTCTTAAATATATAAATTTTACTCATTATATTCTTTAGTTACTTATAATTTGGAAATGAAAAAAATTAAAACTACAACAAATTATGACAACTATTTTGGGAAAAAATACAATCAACCCCTTGTAACACTAGAAATAAACCCACTCTCACATGAATATAACTATAATAATTTTATATTATACCAAAAAATATTTATCCATTTATATAAAATAAAAAGAAGGGTCAATATTCCAAAAAAACTATTATCATCAAGAATTATCCTATCAATGCTCTGAACAAGCCTCATAACTCTAATTTAAATATGACCACAAGAACTCACTAATATGAAATAATATTTATCATTTATAAGTCCATTTGTAAAATCTCATTTCGAATATTAGTTAAAAAATATGTCTATTATATAAAATATATCTTCTTAAACATTCATATATCAAAACATATATTCCCCTTTTTATAAATTGACACATATCATCTCATTCCACATATTCTCACATAATTCTATGATATGAAATATAACTTTAGATATTTATATTTATATGTATATGTTTATGATTATTAGAAGAAAACATGAGTGATTTAAAATATGTGATAAAAAATGTTATACATTATAAAATGTTACAAAACGCATAATAGTTATAAATACTTATTTCATATTTTATGAAAAAAAACATCCTTAAAAAATCTTAATAATAATAAAGGCATGTTATATTTATGTAAATTCAAACTCCAATTTATTATATTATCTAGTTTTAAATTTCAAACAATGATTATAAAAATAATATTTAAAATTTAAAATCATATTTATAAATATAATATTTACTGTAAATTTTTATTTGTTTCCATTAATAGGTAATTGCGTATCTTAGTTAGGTAAAATAGTAAATTGTAAAATAATTTTAATTTGGAAACCCTTTTCCTTCAATGAAAAGAAGTTTATGTTCAATTTCTTCTATGGGGAATATATATACACTCATAATATTTTCATTCAAAAAAATTGTCAAGAACATTTAATGAAAGACGTTAATAGTTCCCACGTAAAAGGTAATACATATTGAAAAACTTCCTTGAATCATTCTGGAATGGTCATAAACATCATATATGGGATGCAAGGGACCTGTAATAGAGATCTCATTACCTAGTAACATTGAAATCCCAAAATATATTCAATCCTGAAACCCTAGTATTTTACCATAGATTATGTTGTAATGTGACAAATGATAAGTGATTAGAATTGAGTGGAGAGAGGGGAAGGAGTAATATAAACCCTAAACTGATTAGATCTGAAATTAAACATTAGGTAGGTGTTACATGAATCCATGATAATAGAGATTTTGACTCATGTGAGTGGAGAATTGTGTCAATACCTTATATAAAACTAGTTATCTTGGTGATGATAAAAAAGTGTGGATTCATATGGGCAGTGAAAAACAGAGTTTAGAAAACATATAGAGAATGGTAAATTGTGATGTTGGGAAAAAAATTTGACATAGAATACACAAATAATGAACACCTTATAAAACATTCTTGGAACAACATGTGAGTTTCCCACATTCATAGGAAATCAATGAACCAATAGTGTCAAATGAGTCTGTTTCAACTGTAGTAATACAATTTTTTTTTCAAACTGTTAAAAATGAAAAAATGATAATGTTGTTCCCCATAAAGTAATTTCAAAATTTATACTATTTAAACAATTTTAACCAAAATATCAGTGCCATGATAAAAAAAAATTGTAAAAAATTGAAAGGGTAATTATTATTGGGACCCTAATGTTCTCATTATAAGGATGCCAATTTTTTGGAATCCTTATTATGAATGAACCATAAATAACATCCTTAATAGTATAGATCAATCCTACATGAATGAGACAAATATTCCATTCTTAGGTTGGATAACCATTATAGGTTATTCCTTACACAAAAGGTTCATACTTATATGGATGACCCTCAAGGGTTCATCTTTTCATATTGTCCCATATAATGTCATCCATATATGTTATTAACCTTTCACAGTGTCCCATATGTGAAGAGTATTTAAAATTTTCCATAAATATAATATAATATTTTATATCAGTTGTTTAAGGGGATTTGGGATGTTGTATGAAATGTGCACTAGGATATTGACTGATGTTGGTACCTCTCACCTCTCTTAAATTAAACAAGGTCTCTCTATCGATCCATTATCAAATCAAGTTTCATTTTATGTAGAGGGAATCCTAAATAAAATCAAACAATCAGTTTGAATTATTCATTTATATTTCTCTTTTACACGTTATTTATTTTTCCGTAATGGGTGAGTTTTTCTAGTTAGGATTATAGTATATCATTGTGAAATCATCCAAAATGTTGTAGGGTTTTCTCAAATTTGTTGATAAACATTGTAGGATGTTGACCACACTATGTGTTGGGAAACATAAAATTGGAATGTCATTACAAATATATAAATTATTGTTTTTGAAATTTGCCCCAAAATTGAATGTTTTATGTAAATAATAATATTTTGATTTTAGTTTTTAAGGATCATATATAAGTCAAGGGTGGTTTTCACAAAAACTTCTTAAATAACTGACACATAGATGAATCTAGTTGTGATGTTAAACATTTCTTCATTTTTGAATTATGTTGAAAAAATCATTTTTAATTTTACATATTATTTATTTTTGTAAACTAATTATATATTGATTATGATTAAATGCTTTTTTATAGAATTTGCTGCATACTTAGAGGATAATGTGAGGATTGGATGATTTTGGGAAATATTAAAGAACTAATTATGTGAAGGAAACTCTATATGAGGTTGGTGTTCCTCAAGAATTACCCTTAGTAATATTAATTTGGTAAATATTATATTGATTTTGGTCTTTACAAAAAGGATTATTAACAACTTCTAATGAAATGAGTCATCTAATTATTGTAAAATGTATGAAAATAATCAAAATTCTCAATGTGTATGACAGATTATTCAACAAAATATTGAATCCTCTTCCAATCAGGGACTCATTAATTAGTTTGAAATATATATTATATATATATATATATATATATATATACTTAATAATATTTATGGAATGGAATAATTGATTGTATCATACATTGGAAAAGGTTCCCTTAGCCTCCGCGAGTAGAAAACATTGACAGATCATGAATGAATAACCTCAAATGTAACAATAGAACATGTGAGTTGGTCATGATGTAATTTCTATGTCACTGTACCATGGACTAAAATATTTGATATCAAGGTGATTTTTTCTTCCCCTCTACCATTTGGGAACAATAGTGTTTATTACCTAAGTAGGATTATAAATATGTTGGGTGTATAATGACTAACCATGGATTACCTCATGATTTAAGACCCATGTTATTCAATACCTATAATGAGATGATATAGTTGATTATCCATAAAATATAGTGATGAATTTTTGTGATATATGTTATTTTGAGGGATATTATTCACTTTTTTTGGTTGATATACCCAATAAAATATTATGAGACTAATGAAGTGAGAATGGGTGTTCTTGTTGTAATGTGAGATGGAGTACATTAGTGGGTACCTAGTTATATGATTATCAATGAGAGGGTTAGTTATGGTATTATGGTTTTAATAACTATGTGTATTAACATTGAAACCAAATGTTAATGTCGTAATACTTGCAAAGTTATTGCAATCAGAATGGATTTTTCACCAAAGTATCCAATCCAATAGATATATGATAGGGTCAATATGTGGCTATGTATTGTTGTGAATGTAAAATGATATTTTCAAGGATTATTTTGTACTTATGATATTACAACCTATGTTTTTAAAATATTTCCCTCTTAGAATAAATTTACATTTGTCGATAGCTTGATTTACTTTAAATAATGACTTCATTTGATTGATTGTGTTACATGAAATACCATGTTTTACTGAATAGTATTAATATTATCAATTAAATTGGAATATTTAAATATGATTATTTAACTTAGGGAAATACATTTTTGAAATCATTAGTTACCAATTAATTAGAAATAAATATAAAAATTAATTTTATATAAAGGAAATTTTTTTATAAAAAATTATTTTTATGTTTCAATAGAGATATATCCTAATAAATTATATGAATTACAATTATTGGTTAATATTAATGAAATTTATATATTATTTATATTCAATAAATGTTTATACATTTAACTAGTATATTTTAATTTTATATGATAAGAACAAATCTAATTTTGCATATAAAAATTTGTTTGTTTTTAAAAGTTATTTTTCCATATTTAAATATAAAAATTGTTAAAAACTAATTTGTACAGATTTTGTAAATTTTAATTGATAAATTAAACATTGTTTTTTAATTTTTATTTTCAATATTTTATTCGGGTGAATTTTTCATTTTTTTGAGAAGTTACAATTTCTGAGGAATAAACAAAAAATTAAATTTTAATTGAATACTGCATTTTCATTTAGATAATGAATAATGAATAATGTTTTTATTAATTAGATTTAAATCCCATTTGTTAAATTATACACCTATTAATTTAATATCAATCATTTTAATCATTTTTTATTGATTTTTTAAGTACAAATACTTGTAACTTTTGAGCATTTTTACATTTGAAACCCACTTTCTCCCCATATTTGTGGGTTTAATTTCTAATTATGTTTTTACAGTTATGTTTTTTTAACTTGGATATATAGAATCCATATTTTGAGCCATAATAATTTATAATTTATAATAATTAATTCATATTTTTTTACCAAATTAATTAGTGAAATTATTTAAAAATAGTTACAATGATTAATGTAAAAACTAGTTTCCTTTAGGGAAAACATTAAATGTAAGATGATAAATAACCTATAAAATTATACAAAAAAAATATATATCCATGTATAGAATTTATACCATACATTATTCATATTATTCAATTATTATAGCCATATTTCTTAGAAAAAACATGGTTGAAAAACTCCCTTTTCAAATATTACATGTGTGCCACTAACACCACACATAAAATGCCACCCACAATACTCATCGCTTCACAAATTCTAACCACATTTATTTAGGAAATAAAATAAAAATAACTCCCAAAAATCAATACCCTAAATTTATAGTCCATATCCTAATATGAAACTCAAATTAATATGGAATTAAGGAAAACCTGTGGAGGATTCCAAAAAAAGTGGTAATGTAATTCAAAAAGCGTATTCCATTTATTTCCTTCTCCACCTCCATAAATTTATTTATAACATGATTAAATAATATAAATAGTATATTACGTATACTAAGTTATTTTTATGTTATTTATATGACCTATAACTTCACAAACATCCATCAAATGGGTTATAATGTCATTGTTCATGTCAACAAAAGACTACCACCTCACAAGCAGATGTCATTCATGTTTTCTATTACCACCATTCATGGTAGATAATAATGATGTATTTATAGTTTATATAAAATATATATGATATATATGATGTTATTATTATTAATTTATTATTATATCACACATAACAAGAGGGTTTTTATTTTTTGGAATATGATAACATCGCTCATGTATACGGTAGGTTGCCGCCTCATGATGCAATGTGAATCGTTCATGCTTTCATTGAATGTATTAAGGATGGTTATAAAATAAATATTTTTTATATGTTACATAATAATGATAATGATGTGATATTATTTATGACATTTACTTCCCTTTCATTTGACACAGTAGGAAAATCTAAATAGCGTGTATGTGTATGTAAAACTTATCGTCTCACTGAATGGTTCAGTTCATTTATTATGAACAAATTTCATTAATAAAAAGAAAAAAATATACATGATATATATTATATTATAATATTGTTTTGAATAATATATTTTATGAATTCATGATCAATGTAAGAGGAATACAAATTACAAGCCATAATGTTATTGAAAAACAAGGTAATTAACACCGAAAATGATGAAAATAATATAAGATTATTATTGAAAATGAAATAATTTGTTTTAAAATTATAATATTTGATTTTATAAATTTTAATATGGTTCTAAAATAATTTTATATCATGTTTAAAACCACTGTACATAATTTAGAGCATTTTCAACCAAATGATAGCACAAGGTAAGGGAATTCATCTCAATTTACATTCCATTGAGACTTATTTGTCATAGTGCCCCAATTCACTTTTATTTGGTGTATATAATGTCTCATTAAGATGTAATTTCATTAATAATATATTCATCATGATATATTATGTTTCTATTTTAATTATCTCATCCATGGGGATTTTACATGAAAATTACCAAGGTGTGAAAGTTATTATACAATATCAGTATCTTCTTTCATTATTAACATTATCTTAAATTAATCAATTTCTTATATTAAATATACATTGTAAATTATATTTCTATTAAATATTAACATTCTTGTGTAATTTATATGATTATTTCCAAAATCATATACCACTTCCACATATTATGTTTACATTGAATGTTATTTGATTAACAAGATAAATATGGATAAATTCATATCTTTTAATCAATAAAGATATTTGACAAGGAACATTGTTATATGTCAAATGAATTTGTTAGATATATGATGAATTATTTTTTAACTCTAATATAGTCCTTGATATATAATTAGATTTTAGGGTCCCAAAGCTTGATGTACATGAACATTTCATTACTTTTGCGGAATACTTAATACATAACAAAAACCGACACCAACGGACCGTAATAGTTTAGTGTCTTTGGAATATCAGAATATAATATTCTAATCGTGGTGAAAGATCTTCAAAATATTCCCCATTTATTTTCTTACCTAAAACATTTTTTAAATCCTGGGGAAAAGAAAACATAAAAAAGGGTGATCTCAAATGCCCAGTAAGGGTAATCATAGAGAACATAAAACAATCCATAAACATTTGAATGAAAAAAAACATGAACATAAAATCTAAACATCATAGTATTGAGAAAAGAAATGAATCTTGGATGTATGTAAGGAACATATCATTTTGGAACATCAATAATGATAAAATAGCATGGCAATTAAACATGTAATTGTTGAAAACCATAAAGCATGTGATATGATTTCTATAGTAGACAAGGCATTGCTGCCAAGACCATCTTAGTGGACAGAGTCCCTTTGTGAATCGAGTTCACACCCCATTCTTGTCCTGTATCACTGAACCGGATTTACATACCGTTCTAACCAGGTCTATCTCATGAGGTATGAATCATTACCCAATGCATTGGAGGGAGATATAAGTCCCACACATCTCATAATGAAATCATTCTTACTTGTTCAAAAACATGAACACAAATCATTCATCATTAGCCAATGTATAAAATGGGTTTCATAAACATCATCTCGTCATAACATAATCCATACAAAGAAATGGATAACATTTTATAATAAGAAAATTGAAAACATGTAAATCATATAGAAATTATACTTGAAACATATACAAATGAAATAATTCCATCTTATATAGAAAATGGTTTTTGATAAAACACTTCAAATGAATTCTTGAGGAAAATATCCTTTCTTCTTAAAAATATTTTTTTTTCTTCAAAAATTTACATTCAATTTTAAAATAAAGAGGGTTTGTTGAAAATAATCATGAAATCTTGTAGAGGATGCTTCATTAAAATGAGGCGTTATGAAACCGAAAAAATCTGTTCATGCCGTATAAGTTAAAAATAACATTCTCCTAGTACTTTTGTCGAAAAAGTCAAAAAGTTACTCGTGTGGTAAAAAACGTAAGATTCCTTTCATAACATGTGGTAAAATTCAAAAATGGGTAAAAAGGCCATTAAATAAACATGAATTTTTTATAATACATGGACAAGGAAGATATCAAAAAACCCAGTTAATACTTACAAATAAACAATCTCGAATAAGAGCGAGATTCGAATAGTTATCCCTTACCTTATATCTGATATGCTTGGTATTTTTCTGAACCTCCTTTTAATTATTTAAATAATGAAATTGACTTATTACAGAACCATATTCATTGTTATGATATCATATATGGATTACTTATGACTTTATGTTACCCATTCTTTTGTAAATTCTATTTAAAAGTAGCGATTTTGGTAAAATCTTTTCATTTATTGTACGTGTTTCGACTTGTTGTTCTTGATATTATTACTTATATTCTGATTTACATAATTCCAGAATTTAATACATGATTTATATATAATATATATTCAGCATATACATATATATATGATATATCGATAAATGGAATGAAATACACCGTTCATGGAGACAGGTGGCCGTACATACGCATGAATGATGTTTTCGTTTCTTTATTTAATTGAATGGAATTAAGTAGATGACATAAATATATATATATATAAATAATTCTAATATCATTTTTATGTCATATATTTCATGATTAATTATTATATATTCTTTATAATCATTCATGAATGGTTAACATGGAGAATGAATCACATCGTGTCGTGGAGACGGTAGTCCGTACGTACGCACGAGCGATGATATCATTACCATGATCGTGGAATTGTATTTAAGTGTATATATAATATTTCAGAATCATTAAAACATTAAAATAATCATATATAGTTATTTATTTACACCATTATACCCATCCATGTAAAGTGGTGTTCGAAAACAGATTACACCACGGCGTGGAGACAGTATTCCGTACGTACGCACGCGCGGTGATTTCGTTTTCCGTTGGATGGATAGAAAGTGAAATAGGGTTGTTTCATATTTATAATAACATATAAGTATATAAATAATACTGATGTTATTAGGTTATAATTATACAACTAAATAATAGGAAGTAGAAGAAGAATGAAACGTGAAAGAGTCGGTAGAAGAGATTACCTCTTCCTCGATGCACCTCCTTTAACCATCTTCTTAGGAAACTAGAGCTGGACTTTTGAGAAGACCAGAACCTATATGATGTAACAATATAGGTTGATAATAGTAATTTTCAGGGGTTTTCCGAGATTCAAGGATCAAAAGGGTGTGAAGAGAAGAGGGAAGGGGTTCCCTTTTTATAAGGGAGGAGAGTGGCATCTTAGGAAAAACATAAACTATTATTTTATAATAAAGTAATATTACTTTTATAATAGCTCCAAATTGATTTATTTATAAGAAAAAGAGGGGATGGGTCGAAATAATTTCAACCAATAGGTTTTATACAAGTTTAGGTTACTATTTTAACCTTATATTTTAGATTTAACTCTAAGTTAAATAATTTATCTTTTACCGTGTCTTCTTATTTTCTTACACTATATGGTTAATAAACATACTATAACCAGCCAAACTAACCCCAAGTGTTTTATTATTAATATATTTATCCTTATCTAAGTCATTTTGCCTAACCTTAGATTTTTAAGAATATAATAACAATTAATAATATAATATTTGTTTTAAAACCCATTTTATGTCAATTTTGACACTATTTAGTAATTGATTTTTTTGAAAATCAGAACAACATGATTATTTCTAAAAAGTTATTCAAATAAATAATAAAATGTCATATTAACCTATAAAATTAGTTTAATTCATAAAACGTCTCAAATTACATTTATATGGGTATTTATAATATCAATTATTTTAATATTTTGTTATATAAGTAATTATTGCATCACCATTGTGTCATAAATAACAGATATTATTTAATGTACAAAAATTATAAATAAAATACCATTAGGTACGAAATATATTTATATTTCTAATTAAAATTTATAGTCTAATTTACCTTATGTATAACCCTATATTAAAAATGTTTTAGTTATTAAACATTGATTTTAACTATTTTAACTCTTTTTTAAATAAAATAATAATAAATGTCCTAATCCAATCCAAGTGGACATAATGGGAAATATTTTATTTCTAATGTTGTTTTTGGTCGAATTACACTTATAAAATAGAATTAGGACATGAGTTAGTGTAATAATAATATCATTTTTACCCTTAATTACCCTATTTACTTTTAACTGTGGTAAATAAAAATAAAAAGTTTCTATTCACCAAAAATTATTTAGATCTTATTGAACCACATTTTAATCCTTTATATTAACCATGTCTCTGGAATTTTCAAAATTCCACTCACAGAAGCAGTAAAATTAATTTTTATGTAAGTTTTCAAAAAGCTCCTAGAAGGTAGGTAGAAGATGGTGAAAAGTTTAATAAAATTTATATATATCTAAAATTATTATAAAATGAATTCAAAGAATTACATTGAACTTATATATGTATTATGTATCAACTTTTACCTAAAATCGATTTAAATAAAATAAATATTTATTTAAATAAAATGTCGGTTTTTTAAAGAGTAACTCAGTGTTTTCACTATTCATAAAAAATAGATAGTTTTCAGAAAAATACCAAAAATTCACCCTAGGCTAATTACGATATTCGGAATCCAAAAATGAAGTCCATTTTGAATGATAAAATTTATAAAATTTCTTTTTACTATTCATAACTTCTAGTTTATAATAATATTATAATAATATATCGTTTAGTGAAACTTGGTATTGCGTAATACACACGCTATCGAAAAAGGACTTAATTGCGTGTAATACAAGCCAAGTCAGAGCTGCGTATATTGAATGCTTCATTTGGTGTTCATATAACATAATCAAAACTTATTTAATTTATACATTAAACAGAAACTATACATTATGTAGCATAGAATAATTTCCAAAAAACAAACTTGAAATTGTCTGTAACATGAGCCAAGAATAGTGTTGCGTATACTGCAAGCTAATACGGTGTTGCGTAATGCACAAGATATTCTTGGTGTAGTGTATAATAGAAGACAGTAATGAAATTAACAATAATATATCTCATAAATTCTTGGGGTGTTACATTATGCCCCACATAAAATGAATTTATCCCTTAAAATTCATCGAGGTTATAAATGGTTTACTACTTGAAAGTTTCTTTCATGGAAACCCACATCGTAAAAAGAATACTAAAACTTCATTTTAAAAAGGGAATTTCGAATCATAACAGCCACCCAAAGTAACTCAGCACTAGGTTTCCACAGAGGACAACATAGGTAAAAATATGGATATGGAAGAGAAATATATCCATCATCTTTTGATAAAGTGTGGTAGAGGAAATGGCTATGAAAAATCCAACAATCACAATGCTAGGAATTTGTGATGATCTAAGGTACCATCTGATTATCAGATATTAGAGCACTAGGACAACATTTTTGGTTTTCAAGATCATTTCACTAATGTTGATGAACATTTTCATGAGGAGAAATACTTACTTTATTTCAGTATAATATTATCATTGGTCATTACATGAACAATTTCCACATTATCTCTATTTAAATAAATGAATTTGAATTTGTCATTCCTGAAGCGTTAGCAGATCATGTAATAGAATGATAAGTCATCCAATCTGTTTCTATCATTAAAAGGTTAACATAAGTTATTAAAAATACATAAGTCCATCTATGGTGAGATAAATCTTATATGATTCCAACAATGGAATTATAATTCATCTATCATACTGATTAATAAAATAAAACTAGTTTCAACTAACCAGGGACTTCTTGTAGGCCAGTGGAAGGTGATAAAGACATGTCGCACTTTTGTTGTGGGTTCGATTCCCACAACCTTCTCTGACATGATGGGTTGTCGCCCGACCTATGGGTTTTACTTTTTCTAAAACTACACTATCGTAACATTTCAGAAATAAAAATCTATATCCTTAACCAATACTATATGATGTCCAATAGAACCTTTAGTCTTATCGAAAATACTTCTGTCCGATTACTAGAAATTTCATCTACCAAGCATGTGAATTCCTTCATTTATCCCCCATATATCATAATATATATCTTGTCGGTCACATTCCAAACATGTGAATACCGTAATCATGTATTATCTTGAAAAGTGAATACTCATTGAACCTTAGTAAAAACATGAATGTTGTCAAAAGTTAACTCTTTCCACAAACCAAAAATCCCAGAAATTCTATATACTCATACCATGATATCACTTAGTCATTATATCAATCACGAGCTCATGAATACTATCAAACATATTATTTTCTCATTATCCATTCATTATCTGCATATCATCCTCTTTCCAAAAATATCTGAATAAACTTTCATGGTTACCAGTACCATTCATCACACAACTTCAAATACTTTAGGAAAAACAATAGTGTAACAATCCTTAGATGATTCTTTATTCCATAGTACCATACATTATTCTTGATAAACATAAAATCATTCCACTAACTTCTTAAACCAATGACTGAGCTTCATCATTTCTTTCATATCATATATCATTTGTAGTCTCTCCATCATCATCCACATAAATACTACCCATATGAGCATGGTGATTCTCTTCATGAGATTTTCCCTTAGGGAATTGTTTGGCATAATTCCCATACATTCCACATTTAAAACATCTAATCATTGTTGATGTCGTAGCAATACCATTATCCTTCTCCATGCTGTTAAATGAACCTTTTTATTTGTAATTACTAGATTTTTTTCCTTCTTTTCCACACGCAAAGAATCTTCCAGTTTTTTTTTGAAACATTATCATTGATGCCTCTTCCCACCTGATTTACATGAGAGAAATTGATCTTTCTTTCCTCTATGATCATCATGAAACTCCATCATTATTTTATTAGTTGAGCAAAAAAACTTCCCAAAGTTGAGATTATTGATCATATTATGAGATTTTTTATTAGGTATAATAACAATATGTGGACCTCCAGATCCAATTTCATTTGGTTTCTCATGAAGAATATCATTTCATTGTGCATCATATCCTCCATTATTGTGAATCTTCCCATTTCCAGCCATTTTCTAAAGCCCAAAAAGAATAGTGTGAGAGGCCAAAATCATAATCAAGGGGGATTAACTTCAATATCTATCATCATAGGTTAAATTCTAAGATCGTTACCGTAATTCTAGGACTATAACCTACACTTATACTTAACCTTAGCGACATCCCTCGACATACCTTAGAAGTATAACTAGGTATCTCACTAAAGTTTTCGCATCCAAGTATGAAAAGGATAACTAAAAATTTTCCTCTAATACCAACTGTAGAGTCCCAAATCTTGAATTACATGGGCGTTAAATTGATTTTGCGGAATACTTAATACCTATCAAAAACAAACACCAAACAACCGTAATAGTTTAGTGTCTTTTGAAACTCAGAATATAATCTTCTAATCTTGGTGAAAGATCTTCAACATATTCCTCTATTATTTTCTTACCTAAAATGTTTCATTAAATCCTGGGGAAAAGAAAACATAAAAAAGGATGATCTCAAATGCGTAGTAAGGGTAAATATAGACACATAGAACAATCCATAAACATTTAAATGCAAAAAAACATGAACCTAAAATCTAAACATCAAAATCTTTAGCAAAGCCATGAATCTTGGAAGTACGTAAGGAATATATCATAAGGGAACATAAGTCATGATAAAATACCATGGTAATAAAACATTTAATTGTGGAAAACCATTATGCAATGATATTATTTCCATAATATCCAAGGCATTGCTGCCAAGACCATCTTAGTGGATAGAGTCCCTTTTTGAATCGAGTTCACTCCTCGTTCCAGTCCTGTATCACTAAACCGAATTAACTTACCATTATATCCATGTCTATCTTATTAGATATAAATCTTTACCCAATGAATTATATGGAGATATAGTTCCCACCCATCTCATAATTAAATAATTCTTACATGTGCAACAACATGAATATAAATCATTCATCATTACTCAAAGTATAAAATTGGTTTCATAAACATCATCCCGTCATAAGATAATCCATACAGAAAATGGATATTATTTCATAATAATAAAATTTATTACATTTAAATAATATATAAATTATACTTAAAACATACACATATGAAATAATGAAATCTTATATGGAAAATGGTTTTGATAAAACAATTCAAATTAATTTTTGAGGAAAATATCCTTTCTTCATCAAAATCATTTTCTTTTCAAAAAATTCCATGAAATTTTAAATGAAAAGGCGTTTGATGGAAATAATAATGAAATAATGTTGAGGAAGCTTCAATAAAATGAGGCGCTATGAAACCGTAAAAATCTGTTCACATCGTATAAGTTAAAAATAACTTTCACCCCGTACTTTTGTCGAAAAAGTCTAAAATTTCATCCTGTGGTAAACTAAAGTAAGATTCATTTCATAGCATGTGGTATAATTAAAAAATGGGTAAAAATACCATTAAATATACATGAATTTTTTTAGAAAACATGGACATGGATGATAACAAAATCGTCAGTAAATACTTAAGAATAAACAATCTCGGATAAGAGTGAGATTGGAATAGTTATCCCTTACCTTATATCCGACATGCTTCGTATGTATCCGAAACTCCTATATAATTATTTAAATAATTTCGTTGACTTATTACAGAATCATATTCATTGTTATGATATCATATATGGTTTTATTATTACTTTATATTACCCATTCATTTGTAAATTCTATGTAAAAGCAGCAATTTGGGTAAAATCGTTTCACTTATTGTACGTGTTTCGACTTGTTGTTCTTGATATTATTAATTATATCCTGATTTACTTAATTAAATAATTTAAAACATGATTTATATATAATATATATTCAGAATATACATATATATATGATAGATCCATAAATGGAATGAAATACACTGTTCATGGAGACGGTAGGTCGTACATACACATGAACACCGTTTTCATTTCCTTATTGAATTGAATGGAATTAAGTAGATGAAATAAATATATATACACACTTAATTTCATTATCATTATTATATAATATATTTCATTATTACTTATTATATATACTTTATAATCATTCATGAATGGTTAACATGGAGAATGAATCTCATCACGTCATGGAGACGGTAGTCCGTACGTACGCACAAGCGATGATATCATTCCCATGATCATGGAATTTTATTTAAGTGTATATATAATATTTCAGAATCAATATCAATTTAAAATAATCATATATATTTATTTATTTACAAAATTATACCCATCCAATTATGGTGGTGTTCGAAAATAGATTACACCACTACGTGGAGACGGTATTATGTACGTATGCACGCGCAGTGATTTCGTTTTCTGTAGGATGGATAGAAGGTAAAATAGGTTTTTTTCATATTTATAATAACATATAATTATATATGTAATAATTATGTTATTACATTATAATGAGACAAATTAATAAGAGGATGTAGAAGAAGAAAGAAATTTGAAAGAGTCGATAGAGGAGATTACATCTTCCTCGACGCACCTCCTTTAAACTTCTTCTTAGGGAACTAGCGTTGGTATTTTGAGAAGCCCAGAACCTATATGATGTAACTAGAGAGTTTGAGAAGAGTAATTGGCAGAATTTGGCCGATCTACAAGGATCAAAAGGGTTTTAAGAGAAGAGGGAAGGGGTGCCCTTTTTATAAGGGAGGAGAGAGGCACCTTTGAAAAAACATAAATTATTTTTTTATAATAAAGTTATATTCGGTTTATAATAGCTCCAAATTGATTTATTTCGAGATAAAGTGGGTATGATTCGAAATCCTCTCAATAAATATATTTTAGACAAGTTTATGTTACTATCTTAACCTTATCTTTTAGATTTAAATCTAAGTTAAATAATTTAACTTTTACTGTGTCTTCTTGTTTTCATACACTATATGGTTAATAAACATACTATAACCAACCAAACGAACCCCAAGTGGTTTATAATTAATATATATATCCTTATCTAAGTCATTATTCCAAACCTTATATTTTTAGGAACATAATAACAACTAACAATATAATATTTATTTTAAAAACCATTATATGTTAATTTTGACACTATTTGGTAATTGATTTACGTGAAACTCATTACAACATGATTAGTTCGAAAAAAGTTAATTAAATAAATACTAACATGTCATATGAAACATTAAAATTAGTTTAATTAATAAAAAGTTTCAAATTACATTAATTTGGGAATTTATAATATCAATTATTTTAATATTTTATTATATAGGTAATTAATGCATCACCATTGTGTCATATATAACATATATTTTTTAAGGTTTAAAAATTATAAATAAAATACCATTAGTTAGTAAATATTGTTATATTTTTAATGAATATTTATAGTCAAATTTATCTTATGTGTAACCCTATATTAAAAATTTTTAGTTATTAAAAATTTATTTTAACTCTTTTAACTCTTTTTTAAATAAAATAATAATAAATGTCGTAATCTAATCCAAGTGGACCTAAAGGGAAATATATCATTACTAAGGTTTTTTTTGTCTAATTACATTTATCCAATAGAATTAGAACATGTGTTAGGGTAATAATAATATCATTTTTACCCTTAATTACCCTATTTACTTTTAACCATGGTAAATAAAAGTAAAAAGTTACAAATCACCAAAAATTATTTTTATCTTATTGAACCACATTTTACTAATTGATATTAACCGTGTCTCTCAGATTTTTGAAATTGCACTCACATAAGCGGTAAAATTATGTTTTATGTAAGTTTGCAAAAAGGTTCTAGAAGGTAGGTAAAAGATGGTGAAAAGATAAATAAAATTTATATATATCTAAAATTATTATAAAATGACTTCAATAAGTTACATTAAAAATATATAGGTATTATGTATCAATTTTTTCATAAAATAAATTTAATTAAAATAAATAATTATTTAAATAAAAAGTTGGTTTTTTAAATAGTAATCGAGTGTTTTCACTATTCATCCAAAATTCAATGTTTTCAGAAAAATACTAAAACTTCCCCCTAGGTTAATTTCGATATTCCAAATCCAAAAAATGAAGTCCATTTTGAATGATAAAATTTATAAAATTTGAAAAAGTGGGTATTGCTATTTATAACGGCTAGTTCATAATAATATTATAATAATATCTCGTTTAGTGAAGCTTGGTATTGCGTACTACACACGCTATCGAAGAAGGTCTTGATTGCGTGTAATGAAAAACAAGTCAGGGCTGGGTGTATTGAAAGCTCAGCTTGGTGTTGCATGTAATATAATCAAAACTTATTTCATTTATACATTAAAAAAATCTATACTTAATGTTGCGTAGAATAATTTCCACAAAACGAACATGAAATTTTGTGTAACACGAGCCAACAATAGTGTTGAATATACTGCAAGCTAATACGGTGTGGTGTATAGTACAAGATAATCTTGGTGTAGTGTATAATAGAAGAAATAAAAGAAATTAAAAATAATATATATCATAAAATCTCGAGGTGTTACAAATATCATAAATAACATGAAAATATTTATTTCGAAAATAAGGAAATTATGATGTGTAAAAAAATAGAATATTATTTTTCATTAGATTATATATTTCAACATCTATTTCATATATTGATACAACACAAGAATCTATAATGAATGAGATTCTCAATGTGTAAGAGATGATAATATTTAGGTAAGACTATGGTAAACATAAAACTGGGTATTTACCTATTATATAGGAATAAATTGTTGTATTTCTGAAAGAATTACCTATACACCCCCTAGAAGATGAGATTGAGTTTTCCATTGATTTAATTCCTATTTAAAAGACAATACTACAGACTCCATATTGATTGTACACTATGGAATTATTTTATTTGAAGAAAATATTGAGTTAGATGATAGGTTATTTATCCCCGTAGTGTTTCTCAATGGGGAAACCTTATTTTTTGTTAATAAGAAACATGGATCCATGAGGATATGTATTGATTATAGGGAAATAAATTTCATTAAAATAAATTTAATGTATTATATGCTTCGTATTGATGAATTTTTCGATCACATTCATGGTGCCAAATATATTTTCAAATATTTTACATCAATCTTGGTATAACCAATTCTGTCTAAAGGAGGAAAACATTATGAAGGAATTTTTTTTGATGAGATATACACATTATGAGTTTACATTAAGTAATTTTATTTAACTAATGAAACCACTAATATTATGAAACTTATGAATATATTATATAAGGAATATCCTGAAAATTTTTATTTGGTATTAATTGATGATATCTGATATATTCTAAAATCTATGAGGACCGTAATAATTCCTAGTGGATTATTATGGAGACTCTTGGAAGGAAAGGGTAATAAGGTATATTTAGTAAATTTCATTTTTTTCATCATGATGTTTATTTTTTGTGCAATATTATCTTAAAAAATGGAATCTTAGATGATCCTACAAAAGAAATGTGGTTTGATAATTACATATCCTAATGTACATAACTAAGGTACGTTGTTTCATTGGCTTGATAAGTTACTATTAGGGATTCGTTCATAATTTCTCCGGATTGGTTGCTTATTAACAAAGATAAAATTCAAAATGGTTAAGTTAGTTTTCAAAAGTAAGGTGAAGGATGATTTGATGGAATAATGATTAGATTAGTCACTGCTTCAATTTTTACTCTACCAACCTATAGCGATGGGTTTGTGTTATAATATATTGTATCTAATAAGGGACCTAGTTGTATACCAATGAAAAATGATATTTTTATTTCATATGTATCCACACAAACAAATACTCTCTTATAAAAATATGAGAAACATGATATGTAGTTGGAATTATTATTATTATCTTTAAAAATGTGAATATATTATCATTGTAGAAAAATAAGTGAGCTGTACATGGATCATAAAAGCGTAAATTATATATTTTCAAAAAAATAAGTTTAATACGAGACATAGGTGATGGATTGGGGTTCATAGGATTATAATTTATCAATATACGACCACATAGGAAAATAAAATAATTGAGTGGATGCATTGATTTTGAATGATCATGGAATTTTGACCCAAATAAGGATTAAGAGTTATCCTATATTTGTTGTTGTAGTAAATATAGACATTGAAATTACTAAGGAAGGGTTTACATCAATCATATTCCAAGCTATTTAAAGACCATATTTATTATAGAAGATAAAAAATTATCTATCTAATGATTTTTACTTTAAAATGATATTAAAGACCCAAATAATTGTAAATTAAAATAATTCATTTTGTGAAGATAGTGACATGATATTTTGTTAGAGATTATGTGTTTCCTATATAATTGAGCTAAAAGGGTAATTTTTAGATGAAAATCATAAATCAATTTTATTTGTACACTATGAAATCATAATGATTTATATGGATTTTATAGAACACATTTTGTGGGATTAAATGAAGCGAGAAATTTCTAATTATGTGTCTACATGTTGGGTTTTTCAATAAGTGAATGATGTGAGTAAGAGTCCATGAAGAGTCATGTAATGTCTTCCTATGACTATGTGGATGTGGGATTATATTACAAAAGGCATTTTCATAGGACTAAAAATTAATCCTTGAAATAATGATGTAATATGGATTATAATTGATAACCTAACCAAATACGCACATTTCCTCACTATAAGATAAAATATACCCCTTGAACACCATCTAAGCTACGTATTGAGGCCATTATAAGACATCATGGAACACCTCTATCAATTTTTTCTCATTGAGATTCCTATTACACATTGAAATTATTTAAGACTGATTAGAAGGATCTTGATACTGAGTTTTATTTAAGCACATCCTACAACCCTCAAACGAATGGACATTCTGAAGTAAAAAAAAGTAAGACATGTTTAGGGAATTATCACTTGAAATTCAAGTTATGTGGTATTATTAATTGAATTTGGTATAGTTTTCCTGTTACAATTGTTTCCATTCTAGTAGTAAAATGTCCCCATATGAAGCATTATATATCATGATATGCCACACCCCAAATAGTTGGGATGATATTGGTGAAAGGAAACTTGTTGTCTCAGAACATGTTTAAGAGACAACAAAAAAGATAGAGTCTATTCAACATCATAATAATGAATATCATAGTAGGAAACATTATTTTTCTATTAATCAGAGGAATGAAATGTAATTAAAAGTGGATGAAAATGTTTTCTAGATTGTCTCTCCATATAAGGGTGATTTATTGTTTGGTAAGGAATGGAAACCAAGCCGCAATTACAAAATCCCTTTTCAAATTTTTGTAATAGTTGGAGATGTAGAATATTGTTTTGAAAAGGTTCCAAACCTTTAAAAAGTACATGTTGTGTTCCCAATATAATTTTTATGATTTTATATTCCATATCCAAGGTATGTTCTCACCTCTGATGAAATTGAATTTGAACATGATAAATCCTACTAGGATTAACCCAACCATATTAATGATTCGAGAGAGAAAGTACTGAGAAATCTGAAAGATCATCTCGTAAAGGTACTACAGATAAATCATTAAATGGGGGAAGCAACATAGGAAAAATAGGATTTTATAAAAATAAATAACATCCTATTTTATAATTTAATACCCATGAAATTTCATGGAATTTTTTTTTGTGTGAGTGATAAATACAGTACCCAAATACATTACAATATTTTTTTCTTAGAAAAAACTAAATTATGTTGATATATATCATTACATGCAAAAAAGAGTTTCATAGATGTAATAAATTATATGGAAAACCATGTTCTAAATAACACTATTCATAATATAAATTTAATTTGAAGCTATAAAAATGATTTTGGGGTTCTCCCTTTTGTTATATTACATGATTTCCACTCACCCACCTTATAAAATCCCACCCCTTTCAACCTCAATTGATCGATTAAAACAACATTTCATCGAAAAATACCAACGAAAATAACTCCCCAAATTACATCCATTAATACTAGAGAACTTATGTTGGTATTAAATCCAATTAGTTAGGTAATTTTGAAAACACAAGGAGGATTCATGAAGAAGATGTAATGTTCTTCTAAAAGCGTTTTGATTTTATATTTTCTATACATATGTACATTAATTTTATTAATTTATTATATAATAAAATATGTATATTACATATACATAAATGGATTCATGTTAATGGTATAACAAAAAAACTAATACACTTCCATAAAATGTGTTATTCAGTATTCATTCCCATGTTTGGAGGAATACCCTCTCATGAACCGATGTTGTTCATTTTTACATTACCATATTTAATGTTCAGAATAATGATGGATTTATATTTTATATTTGATATATATTATTTATTGTGTTATAATTCTTTATTAATTATTTTATCACACATTCCATCATTCAGTCCATTTTTTTGGAATACGATAATGTTGCCCATGTGTATGGGGGACTACCGCCTTATGAAGTGAGGTGATTCATTCACACATTCCATGGAATGTATTAATGATTGATTTAATAAAAATATGATATATATAATACAAATATATGAAAAAAATGATAATATATATATATATAATTTCTATTTTTATCATTCAATATGACATTAAAATGGAAACAACGTTCATGCATACATAGAGCCAACCATCTATATGAAAGTTGTATTTAATTTTCAATATCCAATTATTAGGGATAGATATAAAGAAACATATACTCAATATATATGATATTTTCATCATGGTATTTCATATGGAGACGATGAAATCAGTTTCAAAGTAATAGTAACAAATATGACACCTTAAAACATACTTGAAAAACAAGTAAATTAACACCCATATTCAATGATAATTATGAAATAATATTAATGAATGGGTAAAAAGATTTCATAAAAGTGTATTTTTTAATATCAATATTAATATGTTTATATAATAAATTAATAACTTGTATAAAACCACTCTACATGAGGATTGATCACCTTTTACTAAAAGGGAGATTAAGGTGAGGGATTTTGTCTCATTTTACATTCTATTGAGACTAATTTTTTTATGAACCAATTAACATTTATGTGGTGTATATACTTCCCCTTTGGAATGTAATAAATATAAAAAACATTACTTTATCATTATTATTAGACTTTTTATATAATAAATAATACATTACAAATATGTATTTTTCCATTTTTATCAGAATTTTCTCTTATAATATTTCATTAAAGGATAATGTCAAAATATCATTATGTAGATTTTAATAGAAATATAATATTTTATGATTTGGATAGAAATGTATTCTATTTGGTTAAAAATATTTATTTTAAGTATTATTATTTTTTCTTTCTCATTGTAACTTATTTTAAATTTTTTGTTATTTTATAATTAGTTTAAACAATTATGAATCATTAACACAATGTATATTTGATTAATAGGAAAATAGAATAAATGAAATTAAATATATATAATGAAATAAATTTGGATTCATTAGTGTCTTACACGAATTTTATATAAAAATTTGATATAATCATTGTGTTAAATGATTATTTTAATATTACAATATTTTCATTATTTATTTAATGTAAACTAAATTTAATAGAGTCGGAATTTACATAAATGATAATTTTTAATAAATAATATTTTTATTAAGGATTTTTAATTCCAAAAAATACAATATTATTCCATGTGAATGGGGTATGTATGAAAATAGAAATATTAGTCCATTTTTGGTATTTTTCCTCTTAGGGTAACATTATAGACCCTTAAATTGACAAAAACATTAATAATATATTAAAAGTAAAAATGGTTATTAGGGCTCAAAAAATAAATGTTAAGGATAAATAAATAACCAAAAGAATTCAAAAAAATTATGTTTGATCAGATTTAGATTCATCAAAATATTATTTTTAAAATATAGTAATTTTGGTTCAATTATTACTAGAATTTTTTAAATAATTTATAACTTTAAAAATTCTAATGAATTCTCCTCCTCTCACATTTAAAGTCATAGCAGATCTCTTTTTTCATTACACAATATATAGAATCACATATTGACCTCAAATTTCAAATTTATCTATTTATTTTTTTATACATGTCTTACATATTGTAAAATTCCCAAAATAGAACCCCTAAGACCTATAAGTGAAGATCAAAATGAAGTTTACCATAGAATCAGTAATCATCCTTACATAATATACAATGCTTATTTATTAATAAATTATTTTTAATTTACTATATACAACGTAAAACAATAACTATATTTTCTTAAATATAATAATATGTTTATATAACTATGGTACAACCATTTTTCATCGATTTTACAGCCTTTGAAAATTGAAAACACCGCTCTTGTGAACATATGGATTACCGTTTCCACTTAGTAGTGTATTTTTTTCATCACTAATTTAACTAGATGTTCATAATGGTCAAATTTATTAATATATTAAATATTTATCACTTAACTATATTTTTTAAAATATAATATCATATATTCCAATATATCTTCCAATATTTTTAAAAACTACAACATTATGTGTGCTTATGTTGGGACTACAACCTCTGTTTAGCGATTTGAATCATTTTAAATTACTAATTTACATGGATGGTAATAAGGATAGATTTAATATATATATATATATATATATATGATTTATATGATATAATAATAACTCTTCATATGTGAATTATTAATTACATTTATTTATTTTCTTCCATCGAAAAGTAAAAATCATGTCCATACAAATGTATGCCTTACCGTCTCCATCGATGACCTGTTTCATTTTTCAAAATCAAATCATTTAGGGATGTTTATAAATATAAATAAATTAATATATATGATATTTATTTATTAAATAAATATTTTAAATATTATAAAAATTAACAATAATCAAGGACTAAGACTACAAAATGAGAATGTATATGAAAAACAATGTAATAAAATGGTGAGAACAAGAAAAGACTGTTTAGAAATGGTTGATTAAATGTTATAAATGGATATTATATGATATTATAGATATGTATATATTCAATTATGTAATTATATTAAATTAAAATTTAGTATTCAATAGTTTAGATTACCTATAAGGAAAAATGAACATGAAGTATGGGATTTTGACTCAATTTCCACTCCACTGAGACAGATTAGGGATTGTGCACGTTGTTATATTAATATAATTTATATAATGCTTCAAGGATGTATTTAACATGAATAAAAATTTTGTTATGATGATTATTGTTTCAAATAACGTCTACTCCTTTAAGGGGTTCAATTAATTATTCTCAGAAGAGTTATTAATTAATATTACAATATCATTTCTTTTGATTTCTCTTATTTTAATTGAAATAATCGTATAATATATCATTTATATAATCAGTATATTTTCTAGAAAACTAGATTTTTTATTATTATCCATATGTTATTCCACTATTTCCACTCTTTTCATCCGAATCAATCAATGAATTTTTTAAAATAAATATCGATCTTTTTTGTCTTTTGATCAGGTACATTTTTCATCTATATCCAAATCTTTAATAATAAAAATAAAAATAAAAAAAATATAATTTACTATGTGGACAATTTATGATTTCATTAACTTTTTAAATATATTTAAATAGAAAATTTATAATTATTTCTAATTTTTTTGAATTTATTTTCAAAAACCAGAATATAATATATTTTAATATATGCGCCATTAAATAATTATCCTGTCACCATAACCATTTAATACGCATTAGCTTCTTATATATTTTTCAAATGTTTTAAAGCAAAACCCCATTAATGAATTTTATTTTATTCCAGTTTCAAATATTCCTCAAATGAAATTAATATTTTTCACAACTTATATTTATTGTTAATTGAATTGCATTTTTTATCTCTTATTAATTTTGTAGTCATTCATTATCACTTGAAATATTCATATAATTATGATAGTATTTAATTATTATTTTCATTTATTTTAAATATCCATCATCGGTATACATATTCTCTTAACCATATAACATTTATGTGAATAATAATTTACTATTAACATTATTTTAATAACCATGGATAACATTGATAAATTTATATTATTTAAAAATACATATATTTATAAATAAGAAACATTTCTTATGGATGAAATTGATTATTAAATATATAAATAATGAATTGGACATTTAATGACGTGTAGAGATTGTTTATAGTTTTTCACATGATGCATAGAGGGGTCTCATGATACAAATATGTTGTCCAAATTCAATGGGTTTCTTATGTATACCAAACCATTGATTAAATGAAAATCGAATAAGGATATTTTATTATATATAAATATATATATATATTTATGTCTAAGGACATGATGTCCAATATTTACCATTTTCATTAATTATAACACATTTTTTATTTATCCATGAAACTAATATATGGATATTATTTATACTTGAATTTATAAATAATGGTATTGATTAAATATAATGTATTTTCTATTCTTTACCAATCCATATTCATTATTCCTTATTTATTCAAGATAAATCCTGATATATTTAACCATTTCTGATCATCTATGCCAAACATTTATTTGTTTTCTTTTACCGATGATATTAACAAAAAGAAAATTTATAATTACAAGGATGTAAATATAATATTTTTAAACTTTGTAATTTATATTTCAAGCACAATAATGGGATCTGAAAGGATGAAAACTTTTTATCATATAGGATGAGACCCTTCTTCATTAATACTAAGATTATTGGTCATATTGGATGAGATACTTTTTATCTTATACTTTTGTAATTAAGTAGAAATGTGCTCTGGGTTTCTAGAGTCTGAGTTTATATAATTTATATTAGAGGAAGATTATTTTAAACCATGGGTATTTGGTTTAAAATAAAAATAACTATCATGATATTTATGATAATATCTTAGTATTGGAGAATCATTACTATTAAAGGTATAAATATAGTATGGAAAAAAATTCATAATGAATATAATTTAACTAAGTGTGATACAATATTTTTTGATGGTCGGTAATTGAAAAAGTGATTTGATAATCATAATGAATGTAGAAATTTATCTATTGATAAATCTAACATAGATGGTGTTAGAATTGAGCAGTTCAAGAGAATATTTTCTAAGATGACTTAGGAAATGTCAAATAACCTATTCTATATATGAAAAACAATTATTCCATAAAACAATTGACCTATGTTGTATTGCATTAGGATAAATAGTCTCCATCTTTTAGTGAACCATTAATCAATTGGTAGCTGAGAAATGGATTTTTCCATCCAATAGATATTCATGTATTTTGGATGTAATGAAAGTGAAATTTTTATTATGGTAATGTACAGTTTTATAAGAGATTCAAATGAATGTTTTTAATTAATCCATAACAACAAAGAGTTGGAAGAGATATAATAAACATAATAAATATCCTTTCATTTGATTTTCTAAAAGAAACAATTTTCATGAGACTAATGAACTGAAATGGTATGGAGGTTCTTTAATTTAAAAATTATATAAGAAGAGGGTGTGGCATTGAATAATTCCAAATTTATAAGATTATACCTGAATTGTTTTGATTTCATACATTATATTGAATGCAATATTGACCATTTCATTGAATGTCTCATGATAATTTGTCATAGGGCAATAGTTTCATAAGTTTAATCATCATAAGATTTTATAGTATAAGATAAAAATAAGGTGGAGAATAAATATCATAAATCAAATGTCTTGAAGGTAAATAATGATAATAGGAGGCAGATAAGCACAAAAAATAAGGAAACATGTCAAACAAGAAAAATTGAATGATGCAATATACATCTTATACAAATTGTGGAAATATATATCCTGGAAACTTCTTGAAGAACATGGGAATTTTGATACATTATTAGATATAAGGGTAACCTAGATAATTAATTTATGTTAAAAAATTACTAGTTATATTTGGATCATAAAATATAAATAGATAGAGAGTTATTCATTCCAATTACACAAGAATCAAGTGTACTGAACATAGTTGAGACCAAGTGTATAAGGAAAATCATATTGAATTACTTCAATTAGTGTGAAAGTTCATAGAGATATAGTGAAATGTATAATTATCATAAACACTAGAAGTGAATTTTTTTGGCTCAGTTTCTACCAACACATCCATATCTGAATAATATTTTATGGTTATCATATTTCAACCTCATTTATTAGAAGTTGAGTTGTCAGTGACATATTTTTATGGTATAATGTCCACTTATCAGGTCTATATCTCCATTATGATACACATTTATTGGATGTTCCTCCTTTATGACTTTCTATTCTGCAAATACATGAATTCGATGTTTTTTTCGATGGATTGTGATGCTTCCCAGTCAGTATCAACGTATCACTGAGAGGGGGAGGGAGCGAGTCAATGATATTTTTTTTATTTTATGATTCATTATTTTTCAAACATCCTCATCAACCTATAGAAGAGATCAATACCTGATAAAAAAAATCAAAACACACTTCCATATGAACAAATTTTTTACAATGTTCACAACTCAACAAGAGTAGCTACATACTTTGTATTGTATTGAAACATATAGTACCACACAATCCACTCGAAAAAAGCCTTTTGTGGAATAAAATGAGTAGGATATTCCCTTACACCTATATAACACAAGGAATAAAATCATCAAGTGCATACACACCCTCTTATCACAAATAGTGTAATACTATGTTTTTGTGATTTCTAAAAACCATTACAAATATAATCTCTTAAAAAAATTCTTGTCATCCCTACCTAGAAGCTGATTGAAAATTCATGGACTTTGTAATGATAATTGGTCATGTACCTAAGTAATAACTTTATTCACTTAGAAATAATATCCTACTTAAATAGTGTACTCAAATATTCGTCTCGCATAGCTCCTTCATAGAGTTCCTTCAAGAAGCTACCAACATCGCACTACACTCATGTTTACAGAGCTCACATGTTAGTAGAGATCACTATTTCATAAATACTATTATTTCCCAAATCCCATGATGCTATTTTCGAATATCACATCATTCTCAAATCTCAATATCATGCCTTGATGCTCCTTTTCTTCACAGGGCTTACAACCTTCAGAGATCTCAATTCCTTTACAAACATTCTTCACAATTCGAGAGTTCTAAAATTCACATTGAGTCTCTCCAATTTTATCAAGGGTGTAGGGACCAATTTAAATGAAATTCCAACAGAAAATAGAACCCTCCACACCATGTAAGTACCATGTAATCCCATTTCTCAAATCTCCAAAATTTCAGTGGAAAATATCTTATCTTTGTGAATCTTCATTTCTATTTTCCTGATCACAATGCTCGTCGTAATCAAATAGAATTCTATCAAATCATTTTTTACCCATGATTATCTTTCTTCCTTTCTATCGCCACAATTCTCTTCACATTAACCATCACAATTCTTAACCACAATTACATATTCCTTTTTCATTTGTGATGTTCATCATACTCACAGAGCTCACTATCAGGATCCATTAAACATTTTTTTCTCAAACTTAATAAAGTCTATAATTTAAAAAATAATGACATTTCCATATTTTTATGAGATCTCCACAGAAATTAACTTTTCAAAATGCAATCCCATCTTTAAATTGTGGACTGTTAAAAATTTGGTAAACATTATAAATCATTCCCACTATAGACACATACTTCTGCAAAACCAACCATGCTAATTGACAACACATTGTCTCCCCTATACATTATAATTATTGCATCCCAAGTTCTCTAAATTAATTACGATCGTTGTGAAATACTGACCTCTATGGTTATTCAAATTTACCATGGAATGTTTTATAACATTTTTATCTTCTCTCATACACTTATATAAAGTGATGTGATTTCCATTCTTCTCAAATAACATTGAATAAAATGAAAATACATGAAAATGATAATATTCATTATCAGCTCGGTCCAAACAGATTTTCTATAAAAATAAATAGGCCATAAACATTTTTTAGGAAGGGAATTTATATTTTATGTTTGAAATCATCCAATTATATTATTTATGTGTGAGGATGAACATGAACTTATAATTTAAATTTATTCCATTATATGAGTTTTACTACCAATTCATGGGGGATTTTAATATTAAATAGTACGGAAGGAATGAAATATTAAATATATCCCTTTTTTGTGCGAGTTTATTTAAATCTTTCTATAACCGTTTCATATTCTTCCTCTTAATGGTTTATGTTTTTTTAATAGAGATCATACCTAGTGCTACACCTATTTCAAAGAATCATTATTGAACTTCCTCAATTAAGTATTAGGAATCGATAAATTACCTCCATGAGAATTCAGATATGGGATTCATTTATCATAGTTCTTTACTATTTTTTGATCCTTAGTATGTTGGGTAAATACATCTTTGTATCGATTATCAAGAATGTAATAAAATATCTATTAAGAAAACGAATAATCTACCCCATACCAATAACCTATTATATCAATTAAAAGTTGAATAAAATATTTCAAATATTTCTCGTCTATCTATATGTCATTATCTAAGCATCAATGTGGAGGTTATAACCATGGATACATTTTTTATAATGTATGATCATTATAAATTTATTGTAATTCCATTTAGATTTACCAATTCTCCAGTCATCATTTTGGATTTTTTGAAATTATTTTTTAGATATTACCTTGATCAACTTGTGGTAATATTTGTTGAAGATATTTTTATAAATTCAATGGTAAAGGAAGACCACAATGAATATTTTGGAATTATGAACAATATCATGAGAAAGGGTAAGATATATTACAAATTTCTTATGTCTGACTTTTTTTAAAAAATGATCATTCATGGGAAAAATAATTTTATGCGAGGTAATAATGGTGGATCCTATAATGATGGATTTTATTACGGAAAGTCCTAGAACAACCATGGTAATTAAGATACATAGTTTTCTCAATGTAGATGGATACAACAATGGATTTTTGATAGACTTCTTAGGGCTATATAATCCACTAACTATGTTGACTAAAAATGCTATTAAATTATTGTAGACAAATGAATGTGATGTCAATTTTAAGGAATTAAAGAGAATGTTGGTTATTGAGCCTCTATATATAAAACCATACAATGTTGATGGGTATGTGATATACAATGATGAATTAGTTAATAGATTGAGATGCATCTGTTGACAAAGTATTGGTTTGAAAATATACAATATATTTTTATTAAAAAGGGGGAGATTGTTGAGAAAAATACTCTATCTCTTTATGATTATGTTGATGCTCACAAATACCCTTAATTGATTTCTAATGATTTTATTATTAGGTTTATTTCAGGAATTTATAATTTATTATAATTTTATTACGGGAAGAAATATTTATGTTCTTGTACAATGATAATTAATAGATAAATTATTTGTAGTAGAGTGTTCTAGAAACACTATTCATTCTCTACATATTCGGGAATTACATAAGCGTTTTCTGGAAAAAGTGTTCATACACTACATGAAGAAGTGTAGCGTATGGATGAAATGGATTGTATAATATATGAAATATCAGAAACGTATGGTTAAACAACCATATTTCATCAAAAATGTATAGATGAAAAAACCTACATTAAAAAGGAACCCAACGTTTTGGATATTGAAAAAGTATGGATGAAGTACCGTAAGTATGTTTTCAATGTAACATTTGTTTCTCAAAAGTATGGTTCATCGACCTTACATTTGTGAATATCATTACATTTAATCAAAAAGTAAAGATGATGTATCTTTTGTTGGGAATCTTATAAAAGTATGGATCTTTTATCATACATTTGAATGTAGGAATGAAATGAATGGATGATGAACCCTACATTTTTGTTTAACCCTACTTTTTTTATTCAATTGTAGTTTTGAAGGATGTTTTATCAACCTTACGTTTGTAATGTACCTTACATTCGGAGGATTCATGCTATAAAGTTGAACGTTATATTTGGTGTTGGAGAAGTAAAGAATATATTATTTTGAAACGGTCTACAAGTGAATTTTTAGGATGATTTCAAGCCATATTAAAAGATGCTTTTAATGTGCATCTTTGACTGATTCAAATCGTTTATCTTTGATTCAAATGATAAACATAAATAGATATTTTCATGATGAATTTTCAAGGGAGGTACGGATGCTCTATTATTTCGAATTTATTTTATATCGTGAGTCATAACGCGACTTTTATAGATTTTATTTTGCATAGAACGCACTCAATATATGTTTTCTATTTTGAAATTCAATATATACATAGTACAAGATCTGAAAGACGACATGAGAGAAGATATTCTTATGATATAAAATATATTCTTCATGACAACATTGAGATAATTGAGATAATAGGCACTTATAGATCTACTATTATGAAGAGCGACCAAAATATATTTATTCAAAAAGAAGAAACACGACAGAAGATTCACACATTCATCATCAAAGATCTAATGTGAATCTATTACTGCTGACGTTGAGAATTATTTTTCTATATCTTCTACAAACCAGATCTATTCAGAACGACTCATACTTGAGTATAATTATTTCTAAAGACTAAGATTCATCTACTGTGAATTTTATTATGTTTCATTTCTGAAAAACAATGGGAAAGTATTTTCAAAAAACAAGTTCTTCTTTTTATCTTGAGTGACCGAATTCTGATACTAAGTTGTGTAGGTTCAACGATTGAACTAGAAGGCTCTATTTTTCCTTAGATTGTAAAGGTGTTAACTACCTGTATTTAGTTGTGGAAAGTTCTATTTATAAGAGGACCAGATAGTGAAAATAACCAAGCTCATGGAGTAGATAATTTGTGGAGTGCAATTGGGGCCTTCTATTCCCTAAATCACTATACATCGTGTGTCCCTACTCTTTAAATTACCGCTGCATTAATCTATCTGATTCATGTTAATGGACACAACATGATCTCGCGATGAATTTGTAAAATACACAATTCACACTCTTCTTGTGTATTTTTGGTATGACCTGATCAATAATTGGTATCATAGGAATTTCTTTCTAATAAAGCCTTAACAAGATGAATGTGGTTAAGTATTACACACAGAGCTAGATGAATGATAAAAGAGATGGATTTTCTATGGTAAGAGCACCGTACTTCAATGGAACGAATTATAGATATTGGAAGTGATGAATGTTAATTTATCAGAAAAACCATTGATACAATGTATATTCTAGGATTCTAACTCCATATAATAGACATGAAAATCCTAAAACATGGAGTGAAACTACCGAAGTAGAATATGATATGAATTAAAATCAAATTAATGCAATTATATGTGGTTTAGTATGTGATAAATTTAACATAGTATCTCAATCCCTGAAAACAAATGAGATGTAGAGAACTATTGTTGATACTTATGAAGGAGCTCACAATGTCAAGAAAATGAGATATGATACTACTAAGATTTAATTTGATATAGTCATAATGTTTGAAGGTGAAAGTATTACTCAAATTAATGGATGAGTAAAAGAAATTGTTAACAATATAAATTCATTGGGAGAAAAAATCAAACAAGAAGATCAATCAAATAATGTTCTGAGAGTACTGCATACTAAATGGAATGGAATCTCTGTTGTAATTAGACAATAAACACCTCTCAAAGATATATCCGTGAGAGAGAAGATTGGAACACGTATAATGTATGAAGTCGAGATACAAGATGAAGAAAATGAACATGTGGTTTTTATCAGGAATGATGTCACAACCTGGAATGTTTAATCACAAAGTGAAAGCTGATAGATAAATAAAAATAATGTAAAGTTGAAATCAAACAGTTTGGATTCATTAAATTGTGATGTAGAGCAGGCTCAGCTATCCATAATGTTTAGTAAATTCTATATAATGAAGAAAATATTCTGAAAAACATTCAAAAATGATGAAAAAAGTTAGATGTTATGAGTGCATGAAAATGGGACACATCTAACCTGACTGACCTCAGTTAAAAGAATACAATAAAAATAACCTCTTCAAAAGGAATGGTTTTGTGAGGAAAGACAGGAAATCAATGAAAGATACATAGAGCATGTCTGAAGACTCAATATTCTCTTCAGAATCAGACTCAGAAAAATAAATATAACGTATGAATGCACACATCTGTTTCATGGCTGAAACAGCTGAGTTACAATCATACCACTCTTATGATTCTAATGACGACTCTAGTTATGAAACAAGCTATTCTAATGAAAAACATGAAGCTTACTAAAACATGATTGAAGAAAAATATAATTCTAATTTTATGAATCATAAGTATTTATAGAACATTCACAAGGCTATTTCAGAAAAATGAGATACAATACTAAAACATCTTAAGGAGTAAAATGATCAGTATATTTCAATTAACACTTACTATAAAAATTATGAATCAAAGGTAAAAACACTGCAAAAAAATAGAAACCATTAATAATGCATCCCTTGTTTTTACCTAAGGATAAAACTATTTGAATTAAATTCTTGGGAAAACAATCATTAATAATTAAAGATTCAGAATTGGTAGTAAACATGAAAAAATTAATATGTAAAAGGTTTATTTGGTTCTAAGATCAAAAAGAATACATTATAATTACTATGGTACAAGGAGGCATATTTCTAAAAATTGTTTCTTAAGATAACCTCATATAAGTGTCATTAATAATGTTTTTTTAACAAATAATTTATTTGATTATTCTAAATTTTGAAAATCTAAGAATGTATGGATTCCAAGATCATTGTTGGCTAACAGTCCTGGACCCAACAAAATATGGGTACCAAAGCAATTTGGTTAAATTACTTTTAAGAACATGGTCATAGAAGCAAAAAAGTCCATATGATATATGGAAAGTGGTTTCTCAAGGCATATGAGGGGAAGCTTATTGAATTTCACCACACTAACTAAAAAAGATGGTGGACTCATTACTTTTGGGGACAATTCTAAAGGATGGATAATTGGCATTGGAACAGTTGGAGATCCAGATGTTTTCTCAATAAATAATGTATTTTAGGTACAAGTATTGATACAGAATATGATAAATATATCTCAACTATGTGATAATGGTTTTTCTATTGATTTCTCTTCCAATTTTAGTTCTATTTTCAAAAATAAACTGCAAAAATTTAGAGCACCTAGAACTGATAATGTGTATACCCTAGGCTTCAATTTCTTATGTAAACCATAATTAAAATTCATAAATACTATGATAAATGAACCTTGGATCTAGGATATAAGACGTGGACATTGAAATATATTTTTTACATAAGTTATCCAAGAAACAATTAGTTTCTGATTTCTCTAGTATCATGTTTGAAAGTGATAGTTTTTGTGATGCATGTCAACTTAGAAAGAAGCATAAATCATCCATCAAACCTGTAAAAAAAATTTATACATATAAGCATCTATAACATATCCATATGGATTTTTTGGACCTTCATGAGTAGAAATATTAGTTGGTAAATTATATGTATATACTTTAGTTGATGACTATTCTATATTTACATGGATTTTATTTTTAAAATTAAAAAATTAAACTTTTACATTATTTGAATGTTTTTGCAAAGATGGTCAAAATGATAATGTTTTTAAAATAATTTTATTAAGAAGTGATCATGTTGGTGAATTTGGGAATCTAGAATTCAATTCATTTTTCTCTAATATAGGTATTAAACACAACTTCACTGCCCCAAGATCACCTCAACAAAATGGAATTGTTGAAAGATAAAATAGGATTATTCAGGAAATGAATATGATTTTGCTAAATGAATATTGTCTTCCTACCTATTATTGGGCTGAATCTGTAAGATAAAGTTTCTATATAATGACTATAGTTTTAATTAGACCAATTTTGAAATAGACACGCTATGAACTCTAGGATAACAGAAAACCTAATGTAAATTATTTCAATGTTTTTGGATACAAGTTTTACACAATAAACACCAAACACAATTTTGGGAAGTTTGTTCCAAAACCTATTGAAGGGATTTTCTTAGTATTTTCTTCTACATACAAAGCTTATAGAGTTTTTAATAAAATGTAAATGATTGTTAAAGAATCATTTCTTGTGAACTTTGATGAATATGATCCCTTTGAGAAAAGGACAGATCAAATATATGAATATGATTCTAATAAAAACATGAGACTTGAGGAACTGAAAGATGATTATGAAATGGATATAAATAAAATTCAGCCCAGTCCAGAAGAACATGACACTGATGAACCTATAAGTGTACTACCTAGATAGTTAAGGACATTAAAGAATCACCCATTATAAACTGTTATAGGAGACGTAGAAACTGGAACAAAAACCAGAAGGAACATAGGAAATCATGTTGTGTTTTCTTCATTTTTATTCCAATTAGATCCCACGTATATACAAGAATCTTTAAATGGTGAAATATGTATGATAGGAATGCATGAATAACTAAACCAGTTCAAAAGAAATAAAGTCGGGAAATTAGTTGAAAGACCAAAGAATTATCTAGTTATAGAAACAAAATGTGTCTTTTGAAATAATCAATGTGATCAAGGAATAATAACTACGAATAAAGAAATCTAGTAGCTAAAGGATATAATTAGGAAGTAGGTATTGGTTATGATGTGACCTTTTAAACTATAGCTAAATTAGTATCCATTAGAATCCTTTTAGCATGTACATCTCATATGAATATTAAATTATTTCAGATGGATTTTAAGTCTTCCTTTTGAAATGGTTATTTAATGGAGGATGTTTTTGTTGAGAAAACTCATGGTTTTGAGAATTCAGAAAACCCAGCTTGTGGTTTAAAATACTAAATATCTTTATTGATTAAATAAGAACCTAGAGCTTGTTATGAAAGATTAATCTACATTCTTAGGAAAAATGATTTTACTGCCGGAATGGCAGATCCAACACTATTTAAAATACTATAAATTATAATATTTTATTAGTTCAAATTTATGTTGATGATTTATTTTTTTATCAACTAATAAATATCTTTGTCATGAGTTTTGAAATATAATTCAATAAGAATTTGAAAAGATTACGATGGGAGAGTAAATTTTTTTGGAAATGAAATTTATGAAAAATATTTTGGAAATGTTTTAAATCAATGGAAATACATTACTGATTTACATAAGAAATATGGACATGAAAATTACAAGACATATACAACTGTTATGTGTACCAATATAAAACATGATTTGGATGAAACTAGGAAATTAGTTGACAACCCATTATATAGAGGTATTATTAGTAGTTTATTATATCTTACTACTAGATTACCAGATATAATTTATTTAGTATGTCATTGTGCAATATTTTAATCAAATCTTAAAGAATCCTATTTAACTTCTGTAAAATGAATTTTGAAATATTTAAAATAAACTGTTTTTAAAATTTCTTTTTTATTTAAAGAAGTATGATTTTAATTTAATTTCATATTTAGATGAAAACTTTGGGAGTTGTAGAATAGATAGAAAGAGCACTTCTGGTAATTTTTTGATATGAAAATACTTATTACCATGGTCAATTAATAAACATCATTTAGTTTCGTTGTCAACAACTGAGGGAACATATGTGTATGCTGACAGCTTATGAGAACAAGTGTTGTGGATGAAAAACACTCTTATGGAATTTAGACTAAATTTTAATATTACATCTATTTTATGTGATCGTAAAAGTGAAATTAATATTTCAAAAACTCTTATTAATCATTCTAGTACTATGAATATTTGTATTAGAAATAATTTTCTCTGAGACCATGTTCTTAAAAAGGATATATTAATTGAATTTGTAAGTGATGAAATTCCATTACATGATATTTTTACTAAACAGCTTCCGATTGCAAGGTTTGATTTTATTAAGGGGGAGAAATGTTTTTTAAATTTTAAATAATTTTTTATTTTATTCAATTGAATATATTTTTTTCTATAACTTTTTTATATGTGTGAGTACAATTTTATTTGTTTTTTAAATTTGTGTAATGATTATTTAAGACATGGAAATCAACACTGTCGAAGACCTTTTGTATCCAGAATCATTTCATTTCTACAGAAACCCCTTTTAAGCCCACAATGAATTACTACCCTTTGTAAATCCCAACCTAAACCTTCGAAACCCTAATCCTTTTTTGAACCATTAGAGATTTATGAAAGAAATGGACAAGACCAAGAGAACCGATGTGGCTGAGACCATCACTCCCAAGAGATAGCGCTATGAAGGATAGGAAAGTTTTCAAGAAAAGGTCATAGATCTAGAATTGTAATATAAATTGATTAGATTATAAATTTCCCTCATGAGGGAGTTTATCATTTAGATTTGAAAAATATTGGTGATAATGTACATAAATCTATGGATATTATGTTGTTTCTGTTTGGATGTAAAAATATTAGGAAAATGTTTGTAATGGACATGGAACCAGACCAGAATATATTGGTTAAGTTGTTGTAAACTGGGATTGCACCCAGGCTGTCTAAAATGGAAATGATTATTTTTGTAGATTTGAATTTAATGTTTTTGTTGATCAGTGATACTAAATTAAACTATCTGAAGTAAATGGTGATGTATCTGAGTTATTAATTCCAACCAGAGGCAAGAATGAGTTGTTATCCTTTTGGAATATTTATCTCAATAATTCTGTTTAAGACATATTTTTTAAGATTACTGCATGCTCTAGTGAGATGCCACCATGGAAACATCTTTAATGCAGGTACATTGAGAAAAATTGGATATTTCTAGAGAACTATCAAAGGAAAACTGCTTCCTATTAGAGCTGAAGAGGATGAAAAAAGTGCTCAGACCCAAATAATAATACCAAAAGGAGTAGCTGAATCTAGAATAAGTGCAGTATCATGGAGGATACGATTTGAAGCAGTTGATCCATCATCTGACGAGGAAAGTCAAAACGAACATCAGATTTCATGACATTGAGTGACTTATGATGATGAACAGACCACTCAAGCACTCCCAGATGAAACTAAACCTATTATGAAATACATATTCATTAGAGACTATGCAGTAAACGACACTTCTCAAACAATAGCTTCTCAGATTAAGATAGATCGTCATGTTAAAAATGGAGAAGATGATCAAGTAGTGTAAATAGTTGCAACTAAAGTTGAAACTATTTTAGAGGCTATAGTAAAACTAGAAACTGAAAAAGAAAAGGATGTTGTGCCTGGGGAAGTAGAAGTGACCATTCCTCATATAATTCAGGAGGAAATTGTTTTAGAAAATCCAGAGGAGGAAATGGATGTAGATGATTTTCATGAGGCGAAAAATCCATAAAATGTTAACATTAAGGCTGAAAATGTTTCAGAAGTACATTAAGAGGTTTTGAATGAGGATTTTTTTGAGGAAGAGCCTGCGAAAGTCTCTAAGGAATAGTCAGTGGAAAAACCTGATCAAGAAGAAGATAAAGAGATATCAGATGACGAGTCATTATCTATAGTGTTGCTGCATCAAGTACAAGATGAAGAAGAGAATCAAGAACATGGTGCCTCTACTTCAGTGAATATGGATTTAGAAGAGCTGTACATGAAGCTGTCATGTTTGGAATTTGAAAATGCTTCTCTGAGGAGAACCATATAAAAAGATTATTCGAAATTTCTGAATTTGAAAGTTAGTTATGTTTTAAAGCAGGAATTTAAGTGTTTAAGAAGGAAATGATAAATGAAGTTGTAGAGCTGAAATCATAGATGTTTATGAAGACAGATTTAATAAAATTTAGATAATTCCTAGAGAAACAATTTTCATCTATCAGACCAAGTGAGGCCAGCAATGTAACACCCCAATCTTCCATGGTATGCTTCTCTTTGAATAATATAATAGCGTGTGTTGTACGCAACACTGAGTTCAAGCGCACCACGACTTACCAAACTAGCCGTTCAAAAACAGTTATAAATTGTATTAACTGAATTTTGAATATTATATTATCCTTAGAATTTTAGAATCCATATTATGTGTTTCTAAGACATAATATAAGAAAAAATTCATTTTTTTTTTTGATAAAAGAATTATTTTTCGAAAATGAAATTTTAACACCTTTTAAAGGTGAAGCCTTTTTAAATCCAATATTTGAAACTTTTATATATTTAATTTTACAAGATGAACTTATTCTTTAGAATCATGACATAATAATTTATTTTCAATAATGTGTTGGTGTTTTTCTGATAAATTTCATATTTGGGTAAATAGTAAAAAATACTATAATTTAACTGAAAACAACATTTTAAATAAAAAAAATTTATATTGTTAAATTATAAATTTTAGTGGATTGGAATTATAAATAGATTAAATTTTTACAATTTAATCCAATGATGGTCATTGTATGTTATTTAACATTGAAATTCGACATAAATAAGTGTCAAACTTTTGTTAGTTAATATTTATTTAAAATACGTCTTTTGGTTTTGACATCGGAAATTAATTTTAAATTAATAAATGAAACTTTTATGTTCTTAATTTGGTAATATAGACAAAAATTTTGGATTTATAATATTAAAATTAGATTATGGTGAATTTTTTGTACTTTTCTAATAACTTTCATATTTTGATGAATAGTAAAAATTACAAAATTTTATTTAAAAACAACATTTTTATTCTAAAAAAATAATAGCGATAAATTATGAAATTGAGTGATTTTATAGTATAATTATATTATAATTTTACCATTTAATCCAATTTTGGTCATTGGACATAATGTTATATTTAAACTAGACATAAGAAAATGTCAATCTTATGATAGTTATTATTTGTTAAAAACACGGTTTTTGTTTCGACAACGGGTATTAATTTTAATTTAATTTCTTCCACTTAAGTGTTATGAATTTAGAAAAATATATTCCATATTTATAATAAGGAGGTATAAATTGTGTAAATAGGTATCTTTTATTTTTAGACATTTTGAATAATAATTTCGGTAAATATTTTATTTACCATTATTAAAGGGTAAATCCGGTAAATAAGGGTAAAAAATAATATTATAATAATAATAAATTACCCTAAAACGTGTCCTAACACTTTTTTTATACATATCCAACCATGGGAATCTTTGGGTCGATTTTGGGACCCCATGGAGCCATTTTTAAGTGATAATGACACTTTATATTAATTAAGTTAAAGTAAATACAAAAATGACATAAGCATATTTCTTATAGAAAAACAATTTTTACATAGGTTTATTTATGTTATATTTTCGACTATAAATATTCATTATAAATATAAGAATATTTCCTATATCATGGTATTTTATTTTTAATTTTTAGACATTAAATAATTAAATATATTTATGACACAATAATGATGCAGTATTTTCCTTATTAATGAATGAATCAAATAATTGGTATAATAAATGTTAAAATAAATATATATTGAATGTTTTGATGACAGAAACTGTTTTTATTTATTAATATGACAATTTAGTATTTCATAAATGAATTTTTTTGAATTAATAAATATTTTAATACTTTAACAAAAATCAATTATTAAATACTGTCAAAATTGACACAAATGAGTTTTTAAAACAAATATTATATATCAATTGATATTACATTCCTTAAAATCTATGGATCCTAAAAATGACTTATATCTTGATATGTGTATCATTAATTGACCACTTGGGGGTATTTTGGAAGTATATAGTAAGTTTATTAACCATATAATATAAAAATACAAAGTGACATGGTAAATGTCAAACTATTTAACTAAGAGTTAAATATAAATGATAAGATTAATATAGTGATCCAAACCAGTCTAAATTTTATTGGATGAAATTATTTTCACCCAACCCCACATTAGACTTTTAATAGTCCTCTTTGGATCCATTATTGACCGAATATCATTATATAATAAAATTATATTTTCAATCTTTCCTAAAGAGCCCCTCCTCGCCCTTATAATAGGACACCACTCCTAACAAATTCCACCCTCCTCTCAATCAATTTTTATCGTCCAAAATCTACCCAATTAATCTCCCTACATCCCTATCATCCATCTAGAATCTTTAACTTAGACAGAAATCACTTAAAGAGTCCTTTTTGGTTCAAACCAAAGGGAGTTACCCTAATTAAAGGTAACGATTTCTCTTTGATTCTTTTATTTTATTTTACTTCTCCAACCCCTAATCTCTTCTTATTATTTTCTTTTGTATAAAAAAAAGTATCCTCAATATACTAAGATATTTTTATAATATGTATTCGAACTACACTTACACACACCTCCATCTAATGGGTGAAGAACATAATGTTTTTGTGAATGGCAACCAAACACCTCACAAAATGATGATTGGTAAATTATCTCTCACCACCTCTCATGGTGGCCATTATTATGGCAATGTAATTAAATATGATATTAATGATATTTATTTTATATATAAGCTTCTGTAATTATATTTTATAGGATTCCATTATTCGTTTCATATTGTATATATAAACGATAATTTCATTTGAGGAAGTGCGGACTACCGCCCCCTCAAAGTGATATGACTCATTCATACCATATGTGGAACGTATAAAGGATGGTGTTAATGAACATAAGTAACATATATAAGATATTATATTATACTGGAATAATAATATACCTATTTATCATTTGGTTTTGATTCATTTTAAAATGAAAAATGAAATGGAAGTAGCATGCGTGCGTACGTACGGACTACCATATCCACGAACGCGACGAGATTCATTCCCCATCGTATCCATTCAAGACTAATTTCATTTGGTGATTAAAAATAATTTTTAAGGACATGATATCATTCGGAATATGAATAATATACAACCTATGGATATCAAACACTGCTTATGAAACAAAACATATAAAAGAAAATAAGTAAGTGAACACCCAAAACGATGATATTAATAACAAAGCAAAATTAAAAGATCATATATGATATCATATTTATGTATATGATTCTTGTATAATTTAATAACAATGATTTACATATTATATATGAGGTCAACATACCCTCTACCAAGTAAAAGTACAAGGTAAGGGTTTATTTCACAATCTCTTCATTATCTGAGATTGTTTATACGTAATTATCTAATGGGACCTCTTTATTATCCACATCCAGGTTTCATAAAAACGTATTTCAAATCATTCTTAATATTTTACAGACTATGGTTTAAAGTCATTTATTCCATTTTTTGACTTTTTATATGATTTTTATAAAGGAATCTTTTTGTCGTTTTCTAAATAAGGTCCTTTTAACCTTTTCGATTAAATAAATGTAAGAATGTCTTTTTTTAACTTATACGTCGGGTGCCGCTACTTTCCTCCGTTATAAAATCGTCGAAGATTCTCTTATAAGATATAAAAATATTTTCATGGAAAATGTTTTATTTTATAATTATATGATTTTAAATGATTTAAAAATGAATATTATAAGAATTTGTGAAAGGTACTCTTTATCAAGATCAAAATTTGAAATGTTTTAATGATTTATCTTTATAATTTTTTTTAATTAATGTACATGTTTTCAAATTGATTTTATGTATTTATTTATATGGACATGAATGGTTTGAAATAATATTTCTTTTCAAATGTTTCAAAGTGGTATGGGACACTTTGATTCAAAAATCTCTTTTGAAATATTTCCTTTATAAATGTGTGACTTTTCAATGATTTAAAAAAACTATTTCTCTAAAATAGTTTTGACTTCATCTATTTCAACATCCTTTGATGGATTTTATTATTATATTAGTTTTATTGTTTATGATACAAAAATTCCATATTGTATTGAAGTTTTTCTGATATGTTTGATTGTGCATGTATTATTTTTATACCATTCATGGTTTATGGATAAAGTATTGACATTTTTTATGCTAGTTTTAATACGAATTATTATGTTATGTTTAAACTTGTTCATATGAGAAATTCATTGGACATAGTAAGTAATGGGTGGAGCCCACTATATATCCCCGATGCAGCGGTAGGTCTCATGAGCCAACTAGTGTCTTTTCACGAGGCCTTGACAAAATCTTATTTGTAGTCTTAGCACGAGGCCTTGTCTATGTGATTAAGATAGTCTGAAATTATGCATTCTATCATTATGAAAGTTGTTATTGATATTTCATGTGATTATTCGACTAGTAGAATATCCATGTGAATAAGTAAATGGAATTATTTCATTTTACTTCTACCATATTATGCTGGAGTTCAATTTTAAAAAGATTTTTTTTAGTTATACATTTCCTTAAATGTTTATGCTTATTTATGAATGTTTCCTCTATATTGTTATCCTTACTAGGAATTTGATCTCACCCCTTTCTATGTATTATTTTTCTCAGGATGTGAAGAAGTATTTTATGAATGACCTGTATGGAAATTATAAGGGGATATGAGTGTGTAGACAAGATTTTTTTGTAATTTTCACATTATGATGAAATGTAAACATTATGAAAGTATCTAGTTATTCCAATGCTACTAAACTGATCGGTCTTTCGAGACATGACTTCCTTGTATAATGCTAATGTTATGTAATAATGCACAGACTTTGGGTAACTAGGGTCGGGGAATTATAGTTGGTATCAGAGGAAGTTTCTTACATACCATGGAAGCTAGATTTAGATAAACCCTGATTAGAACACATAGACATAAGATGGACTTTGAGGATTAGTATAGAAGAACATCCTAGAATTTTGGTATTGTAGAGATTGTGTGAGATTTTCGAGCAATACATCTTTGTCTGGATACGAGCAGGTAGATGCGGCTTTGGCACAGATGTACCTAGGGGTAAAACTCGAAAACAACGCTTTGAGATAGAATCGAATGGGAACTCGTGCACGACAATGTGCCTTGCTACACTCTTGGTTACGACACTCCCGGGGGATATGATTTGGATAATTATCGTTTTCTCTACAAACCAATATGAAGGGTTTATGAGTATATACCTCCTCAAATACAACATCTTTATGATTATGGCTTATATTCATAAATCGTTCAATTTACGTTAGGTATTTTATAAGTTTGGAATTATTCATTAAAATTCATAAACTGGCCTAGTTTATGCCATTGTATAGAAATGGTTCCCAATAGAAAAAATGTGAACTCCAGCAACACGTATGATCTAATGAGTAAGAAGGATCATATCTTTCATGGTATTAAGCCAAAATTTAGAAATGAAATAGTCTCCCATGTATTCTCAACATATGAAAAAATAGTATCATGTGTTAATAAGATAAATAGAGAATTCCTTCAGTCATGTGGCCTTTAAGGTAAGAAAGAGAAGAAAAGGATGGAAGATAGAAATATGGATAAAGGGAAGAGGGAAAAGAAGAATTTTCAGATATGTGATAACTGTGGGAAGAAACACCTTGGAACTTGCCTGAAGGGAATTGGAGTTTGTTATAATTGTGTGAAAAAGGACACCATTTATTTGACTGTAAGGGTAAGAAAAATGTTTTAAATGTACAATGCTTCATTTTCATGGTGTTGGGAAACTACGTGAACCAATGTCCAGATCATCAGTGTATTCCCCAAATGATGCTATTGGATAATAATCCAGTTATGATACTACCACAGACGAGGAGGAATGATTAGAGTTCTTATGTTGTTATTAGAGATTTATTTCATTTGAGTGTTGTATCAATAATGTTCTGGTTATAATAACTATGGAGTATATAAGGATTGTACAGCAGTACTATTTCACTAAGGACTTGAGATTGTGTGGAACCAAGAAAATTGACTCAATAGAAGGTTAAATTTTTGGAAAATATATGGTTGAGAGAAAGATAAACCATAATATGGTTCTGATACCGAGGTAGTAATTTTGGAATAATACATGATTGATTTGGAAATATTATATTGGATATTCTTGACAACCTTGAAACTGATAAATATATTCCATCATGGTTGTTATTTACAACATTTTTAGATGGGAGAAGTATATCTTTTATTCTATAAGGATTAAGAGAGCATAAATGTAATCAATATGATTTTATGGTAACTCAGGATGTTTCAGTGTTTTAAAAGAATACATGATGAAGGTATTCATATGTTATTACGTGGTAAAAAGGATCTAAATTATGTTTACCTTCCGTATAAATTTTGGACTAAGTGTTTGGATAGAAGTATTTCGGATAAGTGTAAATGTTGGAATGGATTATATTTTACATTGGATACTATTGTTAAGGTTATTTTTGGATATTTATAAAAAATACAACATGCAGATCGTGTGAAAACCCGTCGCGCCGGAAAAAGCAATGGGAATCGAACCCACAACCATAGTGCGATTGGGATTTATTGCCTACCACTAGGATACGTGAAGTCCGTGGAGTGTATAATTTATATTTTTTATGTTTTGATATATGAAATATAAATTTATTTTTGGAACCCTATACTGTAAGGATAACTAGAATATTTTTGAGTTATATTACCTTTTGGAATGAAAGATGGGATTGTGATAAAAATTTAGTTAGGAATGAATGTCTACATGAAAAGTAAGAATATTTCCTTACATTATTAGTAAATCTCATATATAAATTTTTCATCTTCTTGAGAGGTAACTTAAAACAAAAAGGTCGTCAGGTAACTTTTCCTACTGGGGAATGAAAGACCGTTTAACCAATCACATGTTTGTGATTTTCTTGTAGTTAAATTTCTCCTAATCTTGTTTTCTACAACTCTCTATCAGGCCTTGATGATTTTTTTCTCCTCTATATCAATATTTTAATATAATCCTAGTATGGGCTATCTCGGGTGACCTTTGTACATCATTTTATTTCTTTTAATGTTATATTTTTAATAACCCTATTTATGATGTGGGTTTTCAAAAAAGTATTTTCTATTTTCAACTTTTTATTTTCAAAGAAAAATTTCAATTTTCGAGGATTCAATTTATTTAAGGAGGGTAGAATGTAACTCCCCAATCTTCCATGGTATGCTTCTCTTTGAATAATAAAATAGCGCGTGTTGAACGCAAGTCTAAGTTCAAGCACAGCACGACTTTCCAAACTAGACGTTCAAAAGTAGTTATGAATAGTATTAACTAAATTTTAAATATTATATTATTCTTATATTATTACAATCCATATTATGAGCTTCTAATACATAGTTTAAGAACAAATTCAATTTTTTCAGATAAAAGAAGTATTTTTCAAAAATGAAATGTTACCGAATTTTAATGGTAAATACTTTTTAAATCCAATATTTGAAACATTTATATATTCTATTTGAAAAATTAACTTCTTCTTTAGAATCGGGACATGATAATTTAGTTTCAATAAAGTTTTGGTGTTTTTCTGATAACTTTCATATTTGGGTGAATAGTGAAAAATACTATATTTTAACTTAAAAGAACTTTTTTAATCAAAATAATTTATTTTGATAAATTATAAATTTTAATGGTTTGAAAGTTTAAATATATTATATTTTTACCATTTAATTTAATTATGGTCATTTTAAGTAATTTCACTTTGAAATTGGACATAAATAAGTGTCAACCTTTTGATAGTTATTATTTTTAAAAATACGCCTTTTGGTTTCGACATCAGGAATTGATTATAAAATAATTAATGGAAGTTAATGTTTTTAATTTTGTAATATAGGATTAATTTTTGGATTTGGAATATAAAAATTATCTTAGAGTGAAATTTTTCTACTTTTCTGATAACTTTCATATTTTGATGAATAGTGAAAATTAAAAGATTTAATTAAAAACAACTTTTTAATCGAATTAATTAATATTGATAAATTATGGAATTGAGTGATTTTAAAGTCTAATTAGATTATAATTTTACCATTTAATCCAATGTTGGTCATTGGAAATAATTTCATATTTAAACTACATATAAGAATGTGTCAATCTTATGATAGTTATTATTTGTTAAAAACAAGCATTTTGTTTCGGCAACGGGTATTAAATTTAAAATAATTTCTGCCACTTCTATGTTATTAATTTTGAAAAATGGATTCCATATTTATTATCATGAGTTTAAAATTGTTTAAATACGTAACATTTATTTTTAGACATTTTAAATAATTATTTCATTAAATATTTTATTTACCATGGATAAAGGGTAAATCAGGTAAATAAGGGTAAAAAAAATATTATAATAAAAATAAATTACACTAAAACGTTTCCTAAATCTATTGGTTGATACATGTCCGACCATGGTCATCTTTGGGTCGATTTAGGGACCCCATGGACCCACTTGTAAGTGATAATGACACTTTATATAAATTATGTTAAAGAAAATACAAAAATGACATAAGCATATATATTTTAGAATTTTTTTTACATAGGGTTATATATGTTATATTTTAGACTAAAAATATAAATTAGAAATATAAAAATATTTCTTACATAATTTTATTTTATTTATAATTTTTAGACTTTTAATAATTAAATATATTTATGACAAAATAATGATGCAGTATTTTCCTTATTAATGAATGAATCAAAATATTAGTATTATAAATGTTAAAATAAATATAATTTGAAAGTTTTGATGACATACACGAATTTTATTGATTAATATGACCTTTTGGGATTTCTTAAATTAATTTTTTTCGATTTAATAAATATTTTAAGACTTTTTGAAAAATTAATTATTAAATAGTGTCAAAATTGACAAAAATGAGTTTTTAAAACAAATATTATAAATTAATTGATATTCTATTCCTAAAAATATATGGTTCTGAAAAAGTACTTATATCATGATATTTTTATCATTAATGGACAAATTGTGGGTCTCTTGGAAGTATATTGTAAGTTTATTAACCATATAATATTAAAATACTAACTGACATGATAAATATCAAACTATTTAACTAAGAGTTAAATTCAAATTATAAGATTAATATAGAGTCCCAAACCTATATAAAATCTATTGGCTGAAATTATTTCGACCCATCCCCACCATAGACTTTGAATAGTCCACATTGGAGCCATTAGAAACTGGTAATCATTATATAATAAAATAATATTTTCAATCATTCCTAAATTTCCCCTCCTCTCCCTTATAAATGGACACCACTTCTAACCAATTCCTCACACCTCTGAAGCCTTTTGGATCGTCCAAACTTTTCCCAATTAACCTCTTTACATCCCTGGCCTCCTCCTATATGCCTTACCTTAGTCAGATATCACTTTAAGAGACTTTTTTGGTCCAAACCAAAGGGTGTTTCCCAAATTTACAGTAACAATTTCTCTTAACTTTTTTTCTTTTATTTAACTTATCCAACCCATAATATCTTATTATTATTTTCTTTTGTAAAAACAAAAATATCCTCAATATACTAGGAATTTTTTATAAGAAGTATTAGAACTACACTTACACACACCTCCATCTAAAGGGTGAAGAACATAATGTTTTTGTGGATGGAAACCAAACGCCTCACAAAATGATGATTGTTCAATTCTCTACTACCCAATATCATGGTGGCCATTATGCTGTAAATGTAATTAAATATGATATTAATGATATTTATTTTATATATAAGCATATGTAAATTCATTTTATAGCATACCATTATTCGTTTCATGTAGAATATATAGACGATAATTTCTTTTCAGGAAGTGTGGACTACCGCACCCTCAAAGTGATATGACTCGTCCATACCATACATGGAACGTATAAAGGATGGTGTTAATGAAATTAATTAACATATATAAGATATTATATTATAATGGAATAATAATATACCTATGTATCATTTGGTTTTTATTATTTTTAAAATGAAAAATGAAATGGAAGTAGCATTTGTGCGTACGTATGGACTATCGTCTCCACGAACGCGACGAGATACATTACCCATCATATCAATTAAAAAATAATTCAATTTTATGATTAAAAATAATATTTATGTACTTGATATCATTCTGGATATGAATAAGATAAAACCTATGGATATTAAACATGTCTTATTTAACAAAACATATAAAATAAAATGAGTATGTGAACACCCGAAACGACGATACTACTAACAATGCAAGATTAAAATATCATATATGATATCACATTTATGTATATGATTCTTGTATAATTTAATAAAAATGATTTAACTATTATAAAAAAGATTAACCTACCGTCGACCAAGGAAAATTATAAGGTAATCGTTTATTTCACAATCTCTTCATTATCCGATGTTTTTTATACGTAATTATCTATTGGGACCTCTTTATCATCCACATCCATGTTTCTTAAAAAATTATTTCAAATAATTCTTACTAATTTACAGTCTATGAGTTAAAGTCATTTATACCATTGTTTGACTTTTTATAAGATATTTATAAAGGAATATTTCCTTCGTTTTCCAAACAAGGTCCTTTTAACCATTTATATAATATTAAGGTAAGAATGTCTTTTTTTAACTTATATGGCGGGTGTAGCTATTTTCCGCCGTTATAAAATTTTCGAAGTATACATTACAATATTATATAAATATTTTCAAAGTAAATGTTTTATTTTATCATTATGTGACTTTTAAATGATTTCAGAATGAATATTTTAAGAATTTATTAAAGGTACTCTTTATCAAGATCATAATTTTCAATCTTTTAAAGATTTATCTTTTTGAATATTTTTAATTAATGTCCAAGTTTTGAAAATTATTTTAAGGATTTATTTATATGGACATGAATGTTTTGAAGTGATATTTGTTTTCAAAATCTTCACAGTGGTATGGGACACTTTGATTCAAAAATCTATTTTGAATTATTTCCTTTAGGAATGTGTAACTTTTCAATGATTTAAAAAAAGATATTTCTCTAAAATAGATTTGATTTCATATATATAAACATCCTGTGATGGATTTTATGCTTATTTGAATTTGATTTATTATGATACAAAACTTCAATATTTTATTGATGGTATTGTGATATGATGGACTATGGATGTCTTATTTTTATACCATTCATGGTTTATGGAGAAAGTATTTACATTTAATATGCTAGTTTTAATACGAGTGTTTATGTTTTGTTTAAACTTGTTCATATATGGAATGAATTTGACATAGTATGTGATGGGTGGATCCCAATATAGCTCCTTGATTCATCAGTAGGTCTCATGAGGAAAACTAGTGTCTTGGCATGAGGCCTTGACAAAATCTTATTTGTAGTCTTTGCATGAGTCCTTGGCTATGTGGTTATAATAGTATGGAATTATGCATTCCATCATTATGAAAGTGGTTATTGAAATTTCATGTGATTATTCGACTAGTAGAATATCCATGTGAAAAAGTAAATGGATTTATTTCATTTTACTTCTGCCATGTAATGCTGGTGTTCAAATTTAAAAGGATTCTGTTTTAGTTATACATTGCCTTAAATGTTTATGCTTATTTATGAAAGTTTCCGCTATATTGTAATCCTTACTAATCATTTGAGCTCACCCTTTTCTATGTTTTATTTTTCCCCAGATGTGAAGAAGTATTTTATGAATTACCCACATGGAATGTATAAGGGGATATGAGTGTGGAGACGAAATGTTGTTGTAGTTTTCACTTTATGATGAAATGTAATCTTTATGAATGTATATAGTTATTCCAAAGATAATAAACTGATCGGTATTTCGGGACATGATTTCCTTGTATCATTCCAATGTTATGTAATAATGAACTGACTCTGAGTAACTGGGGTCGGGAAGTTACAAGTACATTTGGTCCTTCAACAGAATTAATTAGAATATTTCAGGCAATCACAGCGACGATGATCAATATGAATGGGAGATTACATGACCTTCAATGAAATAATTACCCTTTTTCTATTCTATTAGATTGTCAAAAGTTTTTAGTTTACTAGTTGACCTCATGTGAACCAAGTATTAGAACAGTACTGACTCAGTTCCCCACAAAATTGACTCTGTTTATGGAGAAGGAAGAAAGGATCCATGAGTTTTTCAGTGTAAATATGATGGAAGATATTTATATGACTCAGGAGAATAGATATCTTATTATCAAACTAGGAGATGGAATGATGAGAAGGCTAAGGGAGTATTTGGTAGAAATCAAGGATGTAGTTCAGAGGAGATAGACCATATCTTATACCCTCACCACACCTTGCTTCATGTGTTCATTATTATTTTCACTATTACATATTTTCAATGATATTTTGTTTCATTATTTATTTGTTTGTTTATATTATTTTTTTCTATCTTGGATTTGATATGTTGGTAATCTAGATTCAATTATTGACAAAACAATTAATAATAGCATTAATTTATGTTTCTTGCGACATTAAAATGTGTTCTATTCCATATTCTATCATTCTTTTTGATATCACAAAAAGGGGGACAAATTTGCATAAATTGTTGTTTTTCAGACTTTAGAAAAAAGGGAAGAAATTTATTTTTATGATTATAGATAACAAAATGTTTATTTATTTTAAAATAACCTTGTTGAAACTAAATATTGTTTTATCTTAGAAAAATTCTAAACTATATGTAATTAATTTTGAAAGATAATTTTATTTTTATTTTATGGGTTTTTTGTTCATAAAAAATGGAGAGTTTGTTGAGAAATTTTTGTTTTCAACGATAAATAATATTTTTATTAAAAATGGGTAGATGGTTGAGAAAAATACTATAACTATTTATGATGATTTTGATCCACACAAATACCAATAATTTTATTCTAATGATTTTATTCTTAAGTGTATTTAAGAAATTTATTATTAATTATATTTGTATTATGGGAAGAAATATTTATGCTCTTGATCATTCATAACAATTTGATAAAGTATTTGCATTAGTGTGTTCTGGAAACTCTTATCATGCTCTACATATTTGGGATTTTCTTAATCATGTTATGGAAACACTGTTCATACCCTATGTGAAGAAGCATAGCATAATGATGGAATGTAGTGTATAAGTTATGAGATTTCAAAAAATAATTGTTAAACAACTATACGTTATTGGAAATTTATGGAAGAAGAACCCTACGTTAGGAAGGAACCCTACGTTTGGAATATTGTAAAATTTTGAAATAATAATTGTACATAATTTTTAAATTTTATGTCTGTTTCACAAAATTATGGTTCATCAACCTCTCTTTTGTGAACAAACTTATGTTTCATAAAAAAGTATGAATCATATATCTTTCGTTTGGAAGATTATAAATGTATGGATAATTTATAATATGTTTGAATGTTGGAAAGAAAAGTATGGATGATCAACCATAAATTTTTTATCAACCCGACCTTTGTTTTCAATCGTATGTTTGAAGGATGCATCATTAACCATAGATTTGTAATCTTCCTTACATTCAAAAGATTCATGTTATACAGTTAAACCTTATATTTGGAATAAGATAATTAAAGATGATATTATTATGAAAAGGTCTACAAGAGAATCATTAGGCTGATTTCAAGCCGGATTAAAAGATGATTTTAAATCACATATTTAACTGATTCAATGTAGTTTATTTATGATTCAAATGATCAATTTAAAAGGATATTTTCATGTCAAATTATTAAGGGAGTTATTAATGCTATGTTATTTAGGATTTTTCGAATATCGTGAGTCAACATGAAACATTTTGGGATTTGACTTTGCAATGAAATAACTCGATATACATGTGCTCTTTTGAAATTCAATATATACATCATAGAAGATCTGAAACACAACACGAGAGAAGATATTATTATGACATACAAAATATGATGAACGAAAATGTTATGATAATTGTGATAACCGAGACTTATAGATCTCCTATTATGATGAGAAACAGAACTCTATTTTTTGACGAATAAGAAACATGATTGAAGATTCACCCATCCGTCATTGAAGATCTATAGGGAATCTGCTATTGCTGAAGTTGTGAATTATTTTACTATATCTACTACAACCGGATCGACTCAGAACGACTCTTACATGAAGATAATTATTTCTTAATATGACGATTCATATACTATCAATTCAATTATATTTCAATTGTGGAGAACAATGGGAAAGTATTTTCAAGTAACAAATACTTCTATTTATCTTGAGTGATCGGGTTTTCGTAATAAGCTATGTAGGTTCTGTAATTGAACTGGAAAGATCTATTTTTCCTTAGATTGTAAAGGTCTCAACTGCTTGTACTTAGTTTTGGAAAGGTCTATTGATATGAGGACCATATAGTGAAACTCACCAAGAACATGGAGTAGAGCGTTGGTGGAGTGGACTAGTGGACTTCTGTTCCCCAAACTACTATACATCATGTGTCCCTCCTATTTCAATAACCGCTGCATTAATATATCTGATACAAGTTAAAAAACAGAACACGATCATGCAATGATTTTGTAAAAAACACAATTCACACACTATTGTGTACATTTAGTATAGCACAATCCAAAAACATCTTCATTAAATATGATATAGTGATAGCTTATTCCACCCATTAATTGAAAATTCTTGATATGAATTACGTAACTCATACATCAAATCTATAAGTGGACATTATTACTTTGAAGATGTGGATATATTACATGTGTGGTAAATGGTGTGATATATATATATATGTCATAAAGTATTTAATAAAATATTTTCACAAAACAGTTGATTATTCCCCAAATAAAATAGTTGGAGTTGAATAATAATTTTGAATTCCCAATTCATTAACTCCCATTGATTGATAATAAGGTTTTGAAATACTATGAGTAGAAAAGATCATGATACATTATCTACGATGAAGATTAATAATGGTATAATATTTATGGATTGTAGAATTTGGATCTCGGAATCCTGAGTAAAGGGGACAAATCATATCTTTCTCAAATGAATGTTTTACCATCTATACATGTAATGATATTGAAGGAAAAAAAAGATGTGGAATTATAGATTATAGTGAGGAATATTCCAATGTTCAACCATGGTTATTATTGAATTATAATCATTATGAACTAAATATCATTCCAATCAGTAAAATTATTGATAAAGGATATATTGGATGATGCTCATAGTTCATCACTCATTATTCTTCCTAGAAGTATGATTATGTATATAAATATAAATGATATTTATGGTTGGAAACTATGAAATGTTATATTATGAATTTTTTATCAAAATGGTAGGTGTGTTAGTATGTGAAGTGTGGGAGACAGAATTGCATGTGTATTTTTTTACCAATTAACATACCAGATCTGAAATGAGAAATCATTACGATGGATATTTTCTTCAAAAAACTGAAAAAAATCTAAATATGATACTGTTAATTAGGGTGTTAGGGATCATGTTATAAAATTAGAACATTGTATCCATAATAGAGAACATTTATCACTAGATCATCATATTAAGTTAAAAATTAAGGATTTTTTGAGATTGTAGATAGTAACACTCCCATTCATATCTGATCAAGATCATATGATTACCATGTTTCTATAAAGAATCTGTCAACTAGAAAAAATTATATATTTCAGTTTTTATAATGCTTAACATCCATATAGGTATGTTCAATTTGAAATAACTATTCAAACACTAGGATACATGATGACAGATTTCTTAATATATTTAAAAGTTAGATGGGATCAACAACTTCCTTTTGGCAGAAGTTTCATTCAACAATATATTTCAATCAACCATTATGATGGATCCATATGAATACCACTATGGAAGGATGTACACACTCTACTATATTATAATAAAAACTGGTTTGTGAAAATATTTGGACCAGATATAGATAAAAAATCCGAGGTAATATTAGATATGTGCCCCAACTAATATAGTCAGCTATAATTATTTAAAATTATTTTATTGGTTATCATATGTTTTGTATATTATTAAAATTTGATGATAAGGTATGTTTTGAAATATCCCATTTTAATAATGTTATGATATTTGGAAATAAATAAATTTTTAGCCATAAATATAATATTCCCATCAATATTCTTGATCGTATCTGGGTGAAAAAAATATCATTTATTTCTTCCACTGATTCTCTCTCAAGGTCATGATGTGTTCTATAAATATCTCATGAGAATTTATATACCTAATCCTAGAGATTTAATTAACTCAATGGACATACCAATTCAAATATATCTTTCATATGATGAACAACAAGTTGAAATTCTAGACTATAGAGAGAAAGTGATCCAAAACGGAAACACTCACTATGTCACTATTTTTTGGTGAAATCATAAAATTGAAAATGATATATGGGAAACTATGTATGTTAAATGGGATACATATCATTATTTTTTTTATCATAGTGACATAATTTCAATGGATTTTTTTAATTGGTGGCAGAATGTTACAACACAATATTTTATGATTTATTTATCTAATTTGTTTTCTTTGATAGATTTCATTAAACTAAAAACTCTGTTTAAACAAACCTGAAAGTACATTATAATGTGAATCAAATATTTTATTTGAAATAATATTGTCAAAATTACCATAGGTTTAATATTTATGACATTCGACAAAAAATTATTCAGTAGTGTAAATACTATTTTTTAAAACTGTAATTTATTCATTACAAAGAGTAATATAAATGTTCACTTATATTAGTTATATTATATTAATATTATTTAAGATAATTTTTTATTTTCATTAAAATCATTATGTAATTTAATTTTGATATATGTATATTTTAATAAAAAATACAATTTTTTAAAATCATTTTACAACGAATTTTTTAGGTTTATTTATATATTAATTTCTATAAAATGAATATATTTAATTTTAAAAAATGGATTACATATTGGGAATCATGATGCTAAATTTCCATATAAAGGTTTATTTTATTTCTTTCCACATATAAATAATATAATAGGTAAAATTTACCAACTCAATAAAGGAAAAATCATGTAATTAATTTTAAATATGATGTGTAAAGGCATTAATATTATATCCAAAACAAGAAATTATTTCCATGGATGAGTATATTCCCTAATCATAAAATATTTTTAAAAGCATGATCTTTTGTATCCATTTATATCTGATTCATACCTATATAATATTTATGTAAAGTATAATATTAGAATGTCATTTTATTTATTTTAATATCTATGATTTTTTTAATAGAGAAAAAACAACTTATTTTTGGTTAAAAATAACTACTTGAAATATGAATTTGTTTTTTCCCTCATGGTATTTAGTATAAATTTTTAATTATTGAATAGTAATATTGAATACTTTTAAAACGTTGACATAATTTATATTAAATTAATAAAAAACTAAAATATAGCGTTTTAAAAATATATAAGAAATATAAGGTGGATATTTTATAGAAATAAAAAAAATTGACATTATATGTTATAGATTTTTTGATTTATTTTATTTTAATTTAATATTTGTTTTAATTTATTAATATTCCAATTATAATAATTATGTAAAAAATGACATTATTGGTATTTTAAAACAAATAGTATTTTATTATGTGATTACAAATTCATAAATCCCTAATATTTTTCTAGGATAATGGTATATGGTTTTAAACATCAACCATAATCTATTTATTGGTCATTTCTCCTCTAATGGTAACATTCATGAAACTTAGTTAGTGGAAATGTTTAATTTTAAGAAAATTGTTGAAAGGGATAATAAGGAGTTGAAAGTAAAATATTAGGATGATAAAATAACCATAACTTTTCAAAAAACAAATTTATAAGGGTATTTAGAAATTTTTTCATATTATATTCACATTTTATCAATTTAGATCCATTTTAAACATAATGAAATTATTTATATTGACTAGTAAATTATGTAATACCAAGAATTCCCCTCTCATTTCATGAAAAAGGACACCCTATTATTATTTTTATTACTCAACTTTGAGCATCCATGATCAAACATTACCTATAAATTTCACTTACAAAAACATTTATCCATGTTATATAATTTTTTTTTTCTTTTAAAAAGACCATCCCTATGTCCATTAGGCAAATATGAAAAAAGGCCTACCAAATAATATGTAATATTATTTATCAACTAATTCAATTTTATTTCATATTATACATTATCTTAATTATTTTTATCCCTAAAAAATTAATAATAGCAGTAATATAAATATAAATATTATATTTTATGATCAGGATAATCCCCGTTTCCATCTACTTTCCACTCTATGAAAATTTAATATAATTCCCCTATATGCATACGCCTTTCAATCTCCACGTGGTAGTATATTTTTTTTATAATGAAATACAAGTATGGCTATAATGATGAAAATAATGAATATTTATAATAATTTTGGAATTTTTATATTTATTAAATTATAATATCATATATATTTTTTTACATAACAAACTAATAGTAAATGATAATTTCCCTTATGCGTACCTATGGGCTACCACCTCTATGAACTGATGTGACTTTTCGCTAATTTTACAGGATAGTAATAAGGTTAGGTTTCATAAATATATATTCTATATATGAAAAAATAATTATTATTTAAATGTGAATTAATATTTAAATTTATTATGTCCTATTTATTAGAATGTGAAGATAACATTAATGCCTACGTTTGACCTACTATCTCCACAAAAACTACAATTTATTTTTATATGTAAATATTTCATGGATTATTTTAAATATAAATAATTATATATATATTGAATATATATATTATTTATATCTTAAATAATATTATAGATAATATATAACAATGAAAATCATTTAGTGGCGGAGACTACCAAATCTAAAAATACATGAAAAACAACACAGTTAAATAATTAATATAATTAAAGAATCTTAAAAATGTGTGTTATAATGTAATAAATGGATTTAATATATTATTATAGATATGAATATGTATTTTTATATCAATATATTAAATTATAAATTATTATAAATATTTCTAGAGAAGCTCTGAGTAATTAAGAATATGATGTAATGGATTTCTTGTTCATTTCCACTCCATGGAGGAATATTTGCTATAATGAAACTAGTTATTTTTTATGTGGTGTATATACTACCCCTTTTTTGATTTAAAATCAATATATATTAATTAATTATGAATAAAAAATAAAATCATTTTTATACTTTAATGTGGTTATTATCCAAATGCTACTAAAAATGTATGAATTAATTTTATAACATCATATTTTGGGATTACTCGTGTTTTAATTGTAGGAATCATATAGTCTATCCAACATAAATTCGATATTATTTATATTTTTACATATATTTAAATAATTTCAATAAATTTTCCATGTTTTCCTGCCATTATAACATGGATGATGCAATTAAATGTTAAAAGTATATGCTATCATTATTTCCCTTTTTAATATGATAATTTATTTCCATGTCCATATATTTTAAATTTTATTTACAAAAATCTTATTTTATTTACTCAAAGTAAATTTTATATTTTTCTTTAAAAGCTGTAAAAGTAATCATTATTTTTCTAAAATAGTTTTTTTACTCTATTTAGAAATACAAAAGTGGAATGTTTTGTAACATATATGGCATTAATCCTTTTTATTTTATTATTTAAATGTAAAGAATTCATTTTAATAAATCTATTTAGGATGAATTTAAACTTGTCTTTTATCTCATTTTATTTTTTTGTGCATTAATATTATATTGAAATATTCAATTTATTATTATAATTCATTATTGGGAATTACATTTATATTAAATATATATCATGGAAATGTTATTTGGTCAAGAATTATAAATTTTATATATAGTATGATTTACTCTGAATGTTATATTATTAATTGGGGAAAAACTTGATAAAGATTTATTTTTTACACAATACAATTATTTGTTCATATAGAATATTGTATTTGAATTAAAATGATAAAAAAATATATAAGGAATAGATTACACATTTAGTGATGTGCTGGTTCTAGTTAATGATTTCAATTAAGGCATCAATCTGTTTCATGATAAAAATCTGTTGGCCAAATTAATTTTTTTTTCATGTGTATACATTCCCCTTTAATTAACCCGTCTTGGTACACAGATTTGAGGTATGGAAATCATGATGTTTGAGATCATGATTTCTAATATTAAGTCTCTACATCATTTAAAATTACATTATTATTATCCATGAAATTAAATCATTCATAGTCTTCATCGAGATATTTTTTTTCTCAAATCCTAGATTAAATGGAATTTGTGGTTTTTTATTTACATTACCACATTGATTTTAAATTATAAAATATATATATATTCTTTTGTAAAAAAATATTACTGATAACATGAGCTCACCCATTACTTGTTTTCATTTCCCCATTATATGGATAAATATCGTATTGATATTATCAAGGAATAAATAAAATTTTATTATATTGTATATTTTTTATTTAGAAATCAATATACGGATAATGTATATATATATATTTGTTTCTTAAGACTACTAAATAGATCGATTCACCCAGATGAGGACTTTTTGTATCTTCTATTAATTTAATAAATTTGTCCCTAGCACTAGGATACTGGATTTTGGGTTTCTATATAATCCCTCATGCTTGTGAGGTATATCCATAATCCATTCTATCCTAATTTTATCATAATGAAAAAGAACATAGTTTCTCTTACCATTAATATTAATTAGTGATATTAGTCCACACTCATCAATGTTCACTAGTACAATCACTTTTTTCCAATTTTCTTCTTTTACTTTGTAAGTCGTTCACGTGATATTCCATTTTTCACAAGAATAACATATGTTTTTCTAATCACATTTTCATTTAAAGAGATAATTATATAAATTTATTTCACCTGATTATATAAAGGTTGTTTGTGTCAATTAGATAATACATTTATGCTATAATATATTTTTCTCTTCCTTACATAGAATGCATATGTCTTCTTCTCCACTAAAAAGGCATGTATTCCCCTTAATTTTATTCCACTATAATATACGATATTGTATTTTAATTGCATAATATTTATCTTCATGAAGATTTTAATCACATGTGAATGTCAAACAATTCACTAACACATAGAATTTTATGAATAAGACCTTACACAACCATGTAAAATGAACTTATTATATAATTACCACAATATTTTTTTCCTATTTCAATAATCTATATAACATCATCATTTTGAAATTTTATTAATCCTTCCATATTTATTATTAAAATCTATTTACAAAATAATTATTTCCCTCACATGGGAAGTGTATCTACCATCAAGGATCCACACAACTACATAATCTTATTCACGTAGGTTAATCTTTAAAAATACAACCAAATAATTATTTTTCATTTTAATCCACATCATTGAATTCATACCAGGTGTTTTTTGAAAATATTGTTCATTATGGGAATATGATGGGTTTATTACATCTTTCTAATAAATAAATATAATTGTTATTTCTATATATATTTTAGATTACATGAGATTTTAATTATGAATTATTTGGGTAATTTTTTGAACATTTATCTACTTTGTCGATGAGAAATATTACACCAGATTTTCTAATTCAACCACAATAGAAATTGTTTCCAAACAATTAATACATGTTATATTAAACTCTACTAAAAAACTTATGATTCAATCATTTTATATTGTAAAATTTCACTATGGAACATAAACATTGTTAATGTATAATATTCCAACAATAAAAACACATTATATGATTTTAATTATTGTCTATCATATCTACAAAACTAGTTTCCTCTTGTTCTCTATGTGTTTTCTGCTTCAGAATAACAACTCATGAATTTGTCAACTTCTGAGTGGGTGATGGTGTCTTGATGTCTTCCATATATGATTTCTTTCTATAAATAAGACATTTAATGAGTTCTTTATTCTAATGAACCTTTTTATTATATTTAAAATATTATGTCTAAATTATTGGATCTCAATGATGGACATAAATTTTTTTATTTATTATATAACATGATTTATATAATGCCATACTGAGATCCTTGAGTCTCATTTAGTCTTCTAATTTTCCTCATGTAACGTTCCAATTCTGGTTTCCACATAAAGGTTCCTTGTAAGCGGTTGGTCACATGGCCTCAAGAGAATTCCTCTAAATTCTAGAGGCTACCAACAAGTAGCTAGGGCCTTGGGTATGATAGTGGGGAAACTATTCCCTCATTGGCAGAGTAAAACAGTAGAATGGAAATCAGATAACAATAATGTAAGAAGTAACACTATACAATAAGTAAGAAATTGAAAAATTAAGACAAATAATCAACTACATCATATATATATATAGTGATGCATGTCCCAAGTATCTAGGAAGCATCTAAACAAATCACATTGTTGGAATGGTGTACTAAACTAAGTACAAATAAAAAATTGGTAAACTACACCAACATCGTCGCCAAACATAGCTTGGTCTCATGCTCTCCAGCTCATCTACATACAAGTGCCATAGGTAGAAGGTATCTTTCCCTTATCCATACATGCACCAATATAATCTATTTGGGCCCCAAAACAATTACCCAAATGGGGTGTGAGAAAAATCCCATTACAAAAACACCCAAATATATATTCCTAATAGTTAGTTAATATATATGTAAGGAAATAAAAAATGAACAAAAAAAAATTAATTACTCAAAATTAATCATTCCTACAGTTTAAATTAAATTCTATTACATTTGGCAATTATTCAACCAATAAAAAATAAGCAACCGTCTCGGATGTTCTCATAGGTTATCCCCTCTGGTTCAACAAATCAATCTCATGTAACTCTCTTGGTAGGTTCTCACAGCCTAACCCACATGGTACAACTTATACAATGATATAACATCCTCTTTTGTAGAACACATGGTCTAACCTTATTTCTATCATGCAAACAAAGACTCTCTGAGAAAGCAGTTACCTTTAATTCTGCCAATATTCTTTTAATGATTAACCACATACACTCTTAGTAAGAACACAATATAAATTCTCCATTTGGTCTCGTAATAGTACCTATAGACACTCTAAGGGATCAATCAATATCAATCCATCCTATGGTCTCTCTCTCCATGGTGAAGAAATAATAGATACTCTGGGGAATTCCTCATTGTCAATTCTCAATATGGTCTCAATACACCACGTTCCTATAGCCCTGTGTAATGAATTCATGCACAAATGATGTTCAACAGCCAAAGTAATCCAAAAGTGCTACTTGGAAAAATAGATACAAGGATAACCAAAACAACAGATAATATCACACTATCCTAACAATACTTGGCATGGAAAAAACTAATAGGCTAGTCTAAACTAAGTGGTCAATATCATAAAAAACATGTGAAAACACCTCCATTCCAGGGTAAAACATCCATATTGACAAACAATATCTCTAATGAAAGAAAACATGAAGTTCCGGAATCAAAATGGATAAAATAACTAAACACGCAATACCCTAATCTAGGTTATTTGGAATTTATCACATAAAATTCAAATACTAACTACAGAAAGGAACAAACCACCTACCTCAGTATTGTACAATCAATATACATTGGTGTTGGCCCTTGAATCGTTCTATAATGTCATAGATCTAAAAAAGAATCTAAAATAATCAACCAACAATATATCATGAATGAAGAGAAAGAAAAGAACGTCGATCTAGAATAAGGTAGTTCACAACATAGTAATTCAGATGCCATCAATGATGTTTGATTCAGAGAACGAATGGTCGATTAGAGGCTAAGAGAAGAATCATGCCCAATTGTCTCCCAAAGATGAGACAAGTTGAGAAGAAGGAATTTCTCCAAATTATACCTGTCCTTGGTCCAGTATATCAAATAAAAAGAAAAGTACATTGGGTGTTCATTTATTGTACACACTGTGTATAGGCCTTAACATGCCTCTACTTTAGGCGGTCTCAAGGTCACCCCACATGGCCTTGTACTCGGATGTTACACGGCCAGTACACGGCTACTCGTGGAAACTGGGAACACAATATGTACTTATATGTACATGGTGTGTACTCCTTACATTATAAAAAAACTCCCCTTTTTCTCAGAACAACATAAAAACAAGATCCATACCTGAATAAAAAGATCAATGGTATTAAACCTCACAATTATAAAACTAAATCTTCAAGAACAATGGTAATTTTAACCAAATTTTCCCAATGATATTACAACATTTGATAAAAAATTTTATTTACTTGAATGTTGATATTTTTGAAAACAATATACAATTATTCTCTTATCATTATGGATTTTAGAATTTCAATTTTGACAATTCTACAACATCACAATTTTTGAATAAAAATTTTACAATAAAACCCACTATATTATATTACTTTATATATCATCTAAAAAATTACATAACATTATTAATATACATTATTATCACTTATAATCAAATTCCACCTTCAATATCGCCTTCATCATTATCTCTCTATTCCATTGATTTCTAACGTCCCGAAAGAGCCATCCTTTCTTTTTTTCCATGGAATTAAAAGTCATTAATTTCATCCATATACAATTATTTTAAACAAATATTTTATTTAATAAATTTATTATAGATGGTATTTTTATTTTCATATATATCCAATCATTCACATTAGAATATAATTATTTATAAAAACATCACCACTGTCATCAACTTCATGGAATATCTTCATGCACATTTTTACATGGTTCGCAAACATTCCAAATTAAAATTACATGAGTTGATTATTGAAATTAAAGAATAATTTTAACAATTTATCATGTAAGGAATTAAATAACATGAATTAATTCACATATTATCCTTCGTTTTCATTATATATAGTTTATTTCATTAAATTTCTGAATCCCACCTCCTAATACTTCTCCTTCTCCACATCCCCATTATCATCATTTTTATTTCCTGTGGAACTAGAAAACTATGAAGATATCCATTGTAAAATAATTTTATTCTTATTAAAAATAACATAAATTGTTAGAATAAATATGGGTTATACCCTCTTAAATATGTTATTTATGGTCATTTCATCATTTTTGGATTCTTAGAGATCGCGAGTGTCCTTTATAATAACACTCTCCAAATCGAAGAATGAAAAAATATAATAATTTAGGTGCACCATATATTCATGGATATGTTATAAAAACCTCTAATTTAGCTTAACATACATTTGATTCATATTATATGAAATTAATGAGATGTTTTCACATAGAATCCAAGGATTTACACAATAACACATTTATGAAAATTGAATTGGTAAAAGCTTTCCAAAAGCACAAATTCCTCTATCATTACAGTCAAATTCATTATGTTATACTTTTTATAAAGACTATCTATCCATACTTACTGAAATTATATACATATGGGTTATATATTCATACAATAATAATGATTATAAGTAATTATATTTCAAATTTTTAAATAGATGCAATTTTTTCTGTCAATGATCAAAATCGATTTTATTAAACACTTCCATAGCTTCTAGTAAGGGATAACCAATAAAATTAATAATTTTATTTTATACATATTAAATTCCATAATTTTTAAATACATAGAGAGTTTAAGGGAATTTTGGTATGAAAATTAAAAAAAATTTCATCTTTTAATCATTATTCAGTGTTAAACAAACTACTCCAATATCATTATCTCATAGTAATGTATCAAATGAAATGAAATCACATAAGAGACACATTAGTTTTACATTATTTGACCAAAATGAGATAATATATGGTGAAGAAATATTTCATTTGATAATGTACTTTGATACACAAAATTTCACTTCTTGTGAAATGTTTTATGCGGGCTCTCTATCCTTTTGATTACAACCATTATCCTTTGGAAAGATCATTACTAACTATATTAAAGTGTAGCAATTATTCCATTGGAAATCATAATTTTATAAAATAAAATAATTTTATATGAAAGTTAATTTCATTAATATTTTTCCTTTTAAAAAATATATTCACATATATTCTTCAATGAAAGAAGCATGATCATGTTTGTGAATTACAAAAAAGAAACTGTTATATTCTCTAGATTTTTATAATTTCATCTGATGGGGTAGAATCCTATTTATATGTAAGATTTTATTTTCATATATCTTATACACCTACTATTAAACCTTAATAAAACCTCATATTCTATGAAAGGACATTCTATAATAGTTTAATTTTTTTTTTTAATTTTCCATCCTAATGAAACAAATCCTTTGAATTAGTATCATTTGATCAAATCCATGTCATTCATAAAACTCCCCTTCTCTGAATTTTATAATTATTCATGGTGTTCTAAAATTTCTTGAATATTGATGTGGTTTCCTAAAATCAAACCATTCCCAATATATTTTACATGTTAACTAAACAATTCAATATCATTTAAATCCGTATATTTTATTAAAATTTACATTAACCATCATTAAAATTTATAGACGCCAAAATTTAGAAAAAATGTGAAATTTTCCCACTTATAAAATAATCATCATTAACACATTTATGGACCTCTTGAAAAAATACTCATAAATACATTATAGTTCTAATAATTATTGATCTTTTTCAATAATCATACTATCACTTTTCCAAATAAAATTGCATAAAACATTATCAAATAACTTTTTTAACAATTAAAAAAATCAAAAAAACCTTAAAAATCACCATGATATTTTTTAACAATATATATCCCAGTGAATAATATATCCAGGGATGATCATGTGTGATATATCTAAAGTATAATTGTTAATTTTGGAGGACAATTGGTTGTTAATAAATAGTAGAAGATCTCATTTTAGATTATTAGTTTTTAATTCCTCATACATGTTATTTTTTATTTATTTATAAAAATGGATCATAATTATGTACTATGTATAATGCCTTGTAATGTTCTTTAAATTGATTTTGGAATTAAGACCATCCCAATGATCATAATTTTATTAAAATTCCATTATTTTGTATTTTTATATGGTCATTTCATTTATGAATTCATAGAATATGGGGGTTGTTATGTTCAAGTGGTCTCACTTGTGTCAAACAAAATTTACCATGAAAAATAAAAGGATAACTATAGATCCATCCCTCATATTACCTCATTCACACGATGGTTTATAATTTTATTCAAAATTTTTATCTATTGTACTAAAATTAATTCTTATGAAATAGCGTTGTGTGGTGGAGTATGAATCAATGGAACATCATCTTCATGAATTAAACTATCCTAATAATATTTTTGATATGGAAAATATTATGTGTTCTATAATATTTTGGATGAATTAATTTTTAATGGATTATTTTTTCAATTTAATGGGAAAAATTATATCAATACAACTTCTCATAGGTGAAATTAAATCTCAAGAAACATCATTGTGTTAAACATCTTCATAAATGGGATTGGGACATATTTTGTTCTCTTGTTCACAAAACATTCATTGTAGATACTCATTGTTGGAATATTTTCCATCAATAGTTGAAATCAAATAAAGATGTGGAGAAAAAATTATAACATGTATTCTTGATATACATCCTAACAATGATGAGGAATTAGCGTGCCCTAATAATGTATAATGTTACAAAAAAAATATTATTTTCTTTATGTCATAAAATACAACATGAATTTGTCTTGTAAACATATCAACATTTTTTATGAATATGGATATATTAATTTACTTTTTTCATACATACTATGATACAAATAATAAGAATATATCAATGATGTTTTATTATTCGTTTTATTTATAATTTCACTAATATTTCATAATAATATTTTCCACAAGTTCACTTCTCATCCATGGTCTATGACCTCTTCCGCTATTTAAGTTACTTCATTCAAGAGGGTTAAAAATTTAAAATCACCATATATATTAAAATTAAATGAATTTATGTAAAATATAAAACACTAAAAAACAATTTTTGTCCATTATGAATATATTTTATTCACTTATAGATCATTATTATAATGAAATAATATATCTTATTATCGTAATGATTAAGGAAATTTAGATTGATCAAAGTTCACTTGAAAACCTTATATTTTCAATTATATTTCACTAATTATAGTGTCTTACTCAAAATCATAAATATTATATCTATTTAATTTTGTTTCATAATTTTTTTCTATTTTTGTTGATTCCCCATCTATATTCTCATATTTTTTAATTTACAATTTAAAAATCAAACTACATGAGGCTTCCAACATCAATATTTGTAAATATAGTAATTTGGTAAAATTCAAGTATAAATCTATAAATTAAAAATCAATACATAGTTTTCAAATTCATAAATAACCACCAAACCAACATGAGACTAACTCATCATCATAGTTATTCGAAATATTCCAATTACAGATATTATTGAAGGAAATAGCACTTAAAAACCAAACTAATCAGTTTTATCCTTAACTATCTTCAACTTCATGATGAGTCACAGTGATTTATAAGCCTTCATAGAATGTAATCTAATATATTCATAGATTTGAGAAATCTTCCAATAACTTGATTGAGTAGCTTTCTTATAGACAAAATTTATTTCATGGGTCCCTCAATCATATATTTTATCAATTTAATAAGATGTAGTGAAAAATTCATTCAAAATAATGCTCACCAATTCATCTAAATAATTTTAGTAGACCCAGTTTTTCTTCCAAGATTGAGTTATATATGAAAAAAGGAAATATAAAACTCCAAAACAACTAAAATTCAATAAAAACCCATTAGACCATGAGTTAATTAATTTAGATGTAACAATATATATATAAATATTATATAAGTTATCTTACATAATATATTAATTAAAAACATCAACCACCAATAAAAACTGAATATTTACATTCACTACTATAGTTATAGCATGATAATCATTCTCATATAATAATGATTATTAAAAAATTTTATAATAACACTTAGAAGTTTTTATAAAATATTAGATTTTTTTAAATCTAATCCTATTCATGGTGCAATGTATAAGGTCATGGGGTGTTATTTATGTTTTTATTATACTTCATTAATCTTTTCCAGTCCTCTAAAAATGAATCATAATAAATTACACACACATCAATATCATCCATATAAAATATAAAATTTTTTTATAGATGATAATAGTATCATTACAAGATATTATTGTAATAATATCCTCTGTTGGAATCTTATTTCTTCACATAAAATTTTGATAGGTCCAATTATCAAGAAAATATTGTTCTTCCATGTTTCCAATTCATTCATGGCCCCAAAAGTACAATGTTTTCATTGTGTTCAAAACTAGTCTTAATTTCAGAACCAATTTCAATTATTAGGCTTTATTCTTGAATTTTATTTGACATTGATAATAAAAACCAATGGTTAATCCTACATTAATTCAAATTATTCTCATATATCCATGCAACTGATACTATTTGTTATCTATATAATAATAATTTAACTAATATACAATCTTTTGTATGTCAATAATTAAAGTAGGTAATAAGAAAAAAAGTATTTCAATGGTTTCAAAACAATGGTCAAACAATTTAGTGTAAACCAAATCCCTATAATGATTACTTACCCCATTTACATTATCACCTATTAAATTTGATATCACATTTTCAAAAAAATATCCTAAGAGAACATAAAATAAAATTGAATGTGGTGGAAATCATGGTCTTTCTGGATTGGGGAAATTAATTGAACACCATGAAAGAAATATATTACAATTAAAAGAAAAAATATTAAGTTTCGTATAAATGAAATGTGTTCAGTGATATAGTATTAAAATCAATCCATCATTAAAACTCTTTTGAAAATATTTGTCATATGAATTTGTAATAGATCAGAATGTTCTTTGGGAAATAGAATTCCAATATATTTTTTTATTTATATATATTTTTATATCAAACTGAATTATCATTGGATATCTCGATAAATAATAAAGATACTTCAATTTATTTTATATACACATAAATTTTTTACATGATTTGGTGATTCAAATATCATCTTATTCTATTATATTCAATAAACGAAAATATTATTTCATACATATCCATATAAGACTATGTGTCCGATTGGGATATTTTCCACCACACAAGATTTTATAATTCTATATCTCGGTACCCCAATATAAATCATAATAATAAAAACAATCCAAGCCATTTAAAACATTTAAAAAAGTTATAATTTAGTGTTACCTTAATATTAATCATTTTTTCATCACATGTGAGAGGATTTTTGTCTTGAAATAAGTCTTGAAACATTATTCGAAAACAATGTTCTAAAATGTTTATATATTTCATTTCATACCATTTTTCAACATCATGAATATTTATCAATAAGAAATTGTGTCAACTCCCTATATTATTTATGCATTCTTATATTACTTCCAAATAAATTTAGAGTTAAAATATTCTGGCACACATCCATTTTAAATTTATAAAAAACATCCAATACATATATTATATGTAAGATGAATATACATTACCAAATTTATTTTACCACCATCCCCAATATGTAAATTAATTATATAATTGAGAAGGCATGTCATATAACATTTAAACATTCACCTTATAATATTTTCAGTTAGAGTTTTTAGAAAATACCTCAAATATTGTATTCTATATTTTATTGAAATTATTTTAACCATGTATACCAATCACGGTGTTATAATTTTTGGCAATGAAAACTACTACTCAACATTCATTCCATTTATTTAGATTTTACAATAACATATCCAACTAGATACTGAATATAATCTTCTTCAATTAAAACTCATTTTAAAAAATAAATTTATTTTAATCGATTTGGAAGACCTTGAACATTTATTTTCATTAAAAACTAGGAAGATATTGTTACACTACAATCACTCACATGTTGTTAATTCTTCTTCAATACACACACCTATGACCCATGAAAACCCATTACATTACATCATTTCTATATTTTGTATCACTCAAACTTTTTACACATACGAGTTTTTAAAAACCCATTTTGTTCCCATTATATTATTACTTCTAGGTCCTTTTAGAGAATCCCAATATTTATTTTTTTTATTTTTCCCAAATTTCATTTATATGATTTATCCATTATTTTAAATTTTAGTTCATATTTAAATTTAATTGTTCTTACATTTGATAATATATTATAATGATATATTCTCCTTGCCATCCGAGTTTTTATTAGATAATATTAGTCTCCTATTACATTTTTTGGATGAAATTAATACCAATTCATTCTTAAGTGATTCACATGTTGAATATATTACTCAAAAAACGTTCTTAATGATTTTATTTTAGATTCAAAAAGAATTTTATTATTTTGAAATTATTATAAATATAAATTTAGTTACATATAATCATAGAACCCTTTTAAAGTAACAAAATTGGTTGTTGTATAATTATATTCATGTCCAACTATGAAAACACAATAATAATATGTATAAATATTACATTGTTTTATATGAATATTATATATATATATATATATGATAATAAGATACACCATAGAACTATATAAGTTTAGTGTATTTTAAAAATTGGTAAATAGTCATATTATTTTATAAAAAGTATTCAATATCTCCAAATAAGATATTTAATATTTGTATCACTCTTATAAATTTGTTATGTAAATAATTTCTTCATAACTGGCATAATATTGAACAAAAATAAAGGGCGAGCCTTGTTGACCACTAATGATAAATATAGAAGATATCAATCAATGATAATAACAGACCACGAAATATGAATAGGTGTGTGATAAAATTATTATGACTTATATAAGTCTTTCCCATTATCTCAAATTTCATTCATCATTAATCTTGGAAGATGTGACATTCAAAGAATAAATAAATAAGTCATGAAATTTTTTCATTATCAATAGCAATTCTTGATCCATGATAATGTATTATAAGGAAAATAAATTTGTTTTTTGAATATAAATCATCGTAAAAAGTAATTTTTTTTTATGTATCCATTACAATATCATCATAATGGTTTTGGCCACTCTCAATTCAATCATTTCCTTAGTCTATGATAATTTCAAAGACTATTATATTTGATAGTTTACCACAAAACTATGTTTAATCCAAATTTGAGATAATATTATCAAAATAGATATCTATAATTATCAACTTCATTATAGTATTATTTAATTATAATACCACCAATAACATAATAATGAAAATACATATTTTTCTAAAAAATGATAAAAAATTTATCAATTAATAATATAATATCAGGTGGAATGTAAATGGGTTTTTGGAATGTCACATAATTTAATCAAGTCATAACCCATAGAAAATAAATGGATTGCATATAATTATGATTAAATCATATAAAGATATGTATATAATGAAATTGGTTTTAATCTTATGTTTATATCCCAAGAGAATCATAAAAGTACTTAAATAGTGTTGGTGTAAATGAAAAATACGTTTATAAGATCATTTCCAAATTTCTACGAAAACTTGAATATTGTTATAGTTCAGTATATTTAAAAATATATTCCATGAATATTGGTGTAATTTTTTTCCATTAAAATATCACTCAAAACACATCAACCAATAATAATATAAATTAATAGCCTTGATGGATGAAAAAGTACAATCGTGTGCTAAACATTAAAACAATCATTTTTCTCACAGCCTTGGAAAAATATTCATAGTTCCAAAAACAATAATATGAGATTTTTTATAAAAAAATATATAAATGGTTAAAAATGACATTAATAAATAATTTTATAATTATAAAAACATAAAATATTACATTATAATGAAAATATTTTCATGAAAAAAAACAATTCCCCTTCAAAGAGGGAAATGAAGTGTGTTTTGAGTAAAATATTTTTTTTTTGTGTTATTATTGGTTATAGAATGAAAAATGGATGAGAATATTTTAATATATTGTAAAAACCAGATTATAATAATAAAAAAATTATTGTTAACAGATATATCATTTAATTCCATGATTAATATTAAAAAAAAGAATCTCTCTAAAGTGTAAAATTCTTACATTAAACCCTTACCACTTTAACAACTATTGAATAATAAACCCCATTATAGAATAAATTAAAATAAAATAATATTTAACATGTAAAGAAATATATTCATGATAAAACATATCAAACTGGAAGTATATAATCTATATAAAGGAAATATGTGATGAATATTTCCTTTATCTCACAGAATGAAAAGTGACATGAGAAACCCTTACATTTGGCCATACCTGCTTCATAGAAACTTTTAACCACTTGTATAAAATTTTAAATTTATTATAATACAATCAGAAAATAATATTTATACATATTGTATCATACATCATTTGAATGTAATATCTTACCACTCGTTCATTTATAATCATTCATTTTCATCGTAATTTCATATGATAACTAGTTATAATATATGGTAATTAAGTATTTATTTGGATCTATCATAAAAATTATGTTATAAAATAAGAGGTACATTTTTGATGGAGAGGGTAGTGAGTACCAATGTATGAATGATGTTTTCATTTTTTAACAAAATGGTTGAAATAATAATAGATAATATTTTAACAATAAATTATCATTATTAAATAAATAATATCATATCAAATATATAAATCTATCATTATAAATATCAATGAAAGGTGGTGGTGGACAATGAATCGCCCTATTTTGTGGAGGTAGTAATACATAATTATGAAAATATAATACCATCATTTTCCAATTGATGTAAATGAGGTGGAAATGGTTGTCCAATAATTGAAACTATATATCAATATATTTATGATAATAAATTTTTTATATAGATATGGATAAAAATAATTTTTTTTAAATCATTAGAAGGAATAAACAATGGAGGATTCAGTTAAGGTGATCGCCTATTCTTTGAGAGACTGCCTTTAGACTAAAACTTAAGCCTTATTAGCTTCTCCATAGGGTTGTGAGAGAAGATAAATATTTAATTAAAGGATTATAATAATATTTTATATAATTGTTGTGTGATATACATTTATAAATATATTTGAATATGGGAGGAGAATATGCTCCCTTTTATAAGTAAGGGGTTGGAAAAACATGGAATTATTTAAAATATTTAAATAATATAAAACAATTTTCTTATTAATGTTGATCTATAGACAAACTATATTTAATATAAGAAATGATAAGGTTGAAATATATTCAACTAATAATTTTTTTACAAATTTATGTATCATTTTTTACCACTGTATCTTGGTCTAACCAACCACACCTGTAAACCCTTATAACGATTACATTGGAAAAAAATTGTTATAATTTTCAAATATATTAATGAAAAATAATAAAACCAGATGTCTAAAAAATATATATATTTTAATTAAAAATATATAATTCATTTTATCAAATAAAATTTATCCATGAGGTTGAAAATAATTTTTAAAAAAAATGAAAATATAAATGGGATCATTTTTCAATAAGAAATATTGTATTAAGAATAAACCATTATATATATTAATTAATTTTATACAAAACATTATTTATAATATTTTAAAATATTTATTGGAAAAATTATAAATAATTAATTAAGATAATTAATTTTTATTGATTTATTGAATATATTATTGTAGAATCAAATTACACACACAATAATAGTATTAAAAAAATCCTTTTACTTTTAAATTCATTTATCATCATTCCTACCAGTTTGAAAAAAATTATTAAATTAATAATAATACACTATTAGTAAATTCAATTATAATATATTATTACTATTTATTAATATTTTTATATAAAAATAGATAACGTCTGAAAAAATATATTTCTCGAAAAGATTGGGCTTTTAATCAAAAAAAGTTATATTAAAATTTATTGAATATATAATAGGAAGTAATAAATACATATGAATTTAGAAAACATATTTATATATTTATATATATTTATATTGTAAAATTTTTCATCCTGTTCATACCCTTCAATATAATATCTAGGTCATAATTTTCCCCTAAATAATAATATTTCAATGGAATATTGCAGTTCATTAAAACATAGTTTAGTTTGTAAGAAAATATATGAAGGAAAAAAAATTTATTTAAAGGTAAATATATCCTAAGATATTAGAGTGTTACATCAGACCCTCATATAAGTTTCCCACCATTAAAATTATGCCACTATAATTTGAAAAACTCATGATACTTTAGCCTCACCACATCCTCGAGTTGCAGAGAGTTTTCTCAAACATATAGGTTTGCACCCAACATTAAGATTGTGAGTGGTATTGTTCCCCATACCATTCCCTATTTATCAGAAATATCAAGAAATTATTCCTCATATGATATTTCATTATCTAGTGGTATATCATATTATTTAATTTTATGTGAATTATTTGGTACGTAATGTTTTTGGAGAGGTTTACAGAACACATCGTGGACAAGAGTAGAATCAGAGGATGTGCTTAGATATATGAAATTGATAAGATAAGATCATGTATTTAAATGGGAATGATATATATATATATATCAACCATATTTTATTAAAAAATATTTCATACTTTGTCCAAGGATATCTTCTTATAAGTACCCTCTCACTAATACGAAACTCGATATCCCATCAACCATTGTTATAATAACATTTATATCCATTCTGTGATCCTATGATGTATTTTTTAATTACTATTTACTTAGATTTAGCTTCCTTTGTAATATTATGTCTTAATATATTTCATTATAAATCTTCATCCAATCACATTGGAGTACTTCACTTCGTATCGTGGAGGGTAGAATTAGGGTCCATCATAATGCTTGTGTGAAAGAAATATTTATAAGAAAACTCAATTCATGAATGGAATATAAACCAAACAAATACAAAGTCCATAAAACACGATATTAGTATTTACTATTGTTTTTAAATGATCATCTTCTTCTAACCATAAATTTTAGGATAATAATAAAAACAAAAGTGAAACACTGTATCCAAATCATACCAAAATGGTTCTCAACAACAACCTAGTAGACATCATATTCCTATAAAATATAATAGAATATAATACTATGTAAAATATTTATTCTTTATTAATGAATATCCTTAATATTTAATAAAAATTTAAATATTATTGGATTTAAATAAAATATTATGATTTCAAATAGTGCTCGACTACAACTAAAATATAATTACCCACATTTGCTGTTTTGGGGAATTATATAGTGAAATTAGTTATGATGTTGTCCCATTTAAATTATGGAATTGGTAATGGATTTAAAAAAATACTAGAATTATATATCTAATCATTATATTTATAAAATATCAGTCATTGAGATACATATTCATCAATAAATATTTTCAATTCATCCATCCATAAATACGCTTTTAGCTAACTATTTATCATTACACTTACTAAAAAGAAAAAATAACACTAATCTTTGAAATTCATTTAACTTATTATTAATCATTTAATGTTTGTATATAGCATGTAATATTTTTAGAAATCTTTAATATTATATGACAATATTATTGTAGTTGAATTACATTCCTCACCTTCTTCTATATTTCAACATATTCTTTTCCCGTCTTTTATCCCTATTTGAAAAGAGTGTTATACATTAATTAATGAGATGTTATATATCCCCATTAATTTTAATTTTATGATCCATATTTTTTAAATCCATTAGTATTTGACTAATTTCAATCTTTTTTAATAAAAATATATCAGGGTCCTTTCAATCATCATTGACTATGTTCACATTGCAAGGGTTGTAATGTATCAATCAGTAATAATATTTAATCAACACTAACAATCATCTATTAAATATATTCCAAACATTCTAGGATAGTGTATTATTTATTATTTTATTAAATATATATATAACCCCTTTCATCATTTATATAATCCTATTATATAATCATTGAAAATACCACATATAATTCCAAAACATATGTTTGGTAATATTGTTCGAAGATAACTAATTTTTGATAGAAATATTTTATCACAATAAATTATCCATAAGAAAATATCATGTTACCTTTTAAGATTCTTCACAATAGATCACAGACTCTTTTCCATTTCTGTGTAGTGGGAGTACAAGTCCAATGACTAACCATTTCTTCTTTTCATTGACATTTTCTTCACATTTCCCATTCCAATGTATCATTAATCCTATTATAGGTAACATGGACAATGGATTATATATTCATAAGAAATTAGTCAAAAATCATCAATAATATACTTCCGATCGAAGAAACATATAGACCTTGTTAATCATAGTTTTTCAAGGCTATTTTTCAATATTATATTTCATTAATAGAACCACTGATCTTCCATCACTATAGATTATATAAACCATTAATGAAACTATATATATATATATAGAAAATGTACACTTGATGAATTTGAATTAAATTTTATCCTTCCTCAAGGACATCAATACAACCCTTAAATAATATTCATGTTATTCCAAACACTTATAATATATACGTATATCATTTATAAAGACTACGAAAAATTGATCAATGTATTCTATAATGTGTTTATTCATAAAATGAATAAATTTATAAAGGGAATTAGAATGTAAAAAAGAAATCATAATGAATTCATAATAATCATTCCTCATTTTTGATGACTTCTGGTTATATAAAAAATTATGAACCCAAATTAATGATATATGAAATGAATTACAATCATTTGAAACTAGTGATATTTGTTTAGTTGATTAAAAATTTAATTAATGTGGGGTAGAGGTCAATTTTACTTAATAAGGATCAAAATATGATCATTATATTCAATATATAGAAACATTATCCCATGTTTATTCTAAATAAAAAATAAATAAATTCACCTCATAGTGTACAATGTAATATGAATCCTTTATTAACACTCTTCTAGTAGAGTGTTTTCAATTACCACAACTCAATTGGGAACATTATATGTAGCATAATTGAAATATAAAGGACATTAGGTGGGAGTTAATTGGAAACTCAGCCTCATGATTCAGTAGAATAATAAGAATTTAATTAGCAGATAAATCATCATATTATAAATCAATAGGAATAATTTTATTTTTTACTATTTACACAACCATATGAGATAAATTTTCCCCATGAATCAGCAATAACACCCACATAATTGATGTAATGAATTTTATCAGTAAATTTTCCACCATGCAATAAATTCTATAATATATTACTTTATATAATCAAATGTAGCATAATTTTATTTTCATTTGATTTAATATATATATCAAATTACAAAATCCATTATTTGAAAAAAATACAACTATTATTAGAGTAACAAAATTTATAGGATGAAAATCCCCATAATAATTTTACAGGTTAGAGACATATACATGAGAGGTGATCATCATACCATATCAATTTTTTATTGTTACCTCATTGTATAATCTTTGAGGAGTTGACGTGATTCCCTTATATGAATTCTCAAATATAAATGAGTTGGAAGATCCAACATCAGATATATATTTTTTCAATTTTAGAATATAATGTAAGAGTAACTTATACTAATTCATTCTTAATGCCTATTTCTATTGTTGTGATCATGTGATCATTGCATTTATCCCATTGATTAAGATGTTATTGATGTGGATTTCTATCATTACCCCTTGGAATTATGAAATGATTGAAGTAATTTATATAATAATTTATATTATATCATTGAATTTTGGTTGGTAAATTTGGTTGTGTTTTCTTAGAAATATTAATATGTATATTTAAGACACCCCATTGTTATTTTTATAGATTTCCACCAACATGTAAATAATTAACCAAACCCCATTAGTCAATTTTTTTTGTTTCTATCTATGGATCTAGAGTAATGAAATAATCTTATTCTTCCATATATTATTTTCATTATTATTATTTTCATTAAATTTCGTCGTTCACTTCTTATAATAACCATGAGAATGACAGGTGACTCTGATATCCATTTCTACCATAGGAGAAGATCAAATTATTTCCTGAAAATAAATTTATCACAGGTGATTCATTTTATAGTCTCAGTTTAACATTTCTATCTAAATGATCAATATAACATTTATGTTCAATGTCTTTACCGTTATTTTACAAAGTTTATCTTATAACATTTCCCTCATAACTAGGAGTGGACTTATAGACCTTTTAATTTAGCTGATTTAATTTGATCTCCAATTTCATATGATGATTATGAAGAATTTACCTATATAAAAATAATCATTCGAACTCTATCCTCTAAATGGAGTAAATTTCACCACTCTTCCTCATTTTCAATAACTAATTCTACCATTGATCTATTTGTTCGTACAAATGATAAATAACTAAATGAATTTTCTCTTGAACTGAGGAATAGAAAATAAAATTTTTATTTCAAATAGAAATGATCAATTTATTAGTATTTTTTGGAATAGTGGAATGACTAAAATATTATGAATGATTCATCATGAAAGAATCAATAATACATCATTTCCTCTTTTTCACTTTTCAATATAATCATGATTTATATCTTGAGAAATTTATATAATCATAGAAATAAATTTATTTATTCCAAATATCATATCATTTGGTCACATAAGTTAAAAAAACATTTAATTGTCTTCAAAATTTACAATTAACAAAATTTCTCAATTTTCCATCCATTGACTCAAACCAAAAAACCAATGGTGAGGAATAATATACATATTGAGTAAACAAATAATCATGAAAAAAACTCATATAATATCAAAATAATAACACATATTTTTAAATATATGATACCATAGATTTTTCCCTGTTCATTCATTTTCATTATCAATTCTAATAATTCATAAATATTTATTAGGAAAATTTAAATTATTCTATGCATATCCTAAATGTTTGTCTATATAGGTCTGTAGTATTTAAACTACTCAAAGTGCTTTGCTGATGATTGATTTAACACCTAATCAACAAACTTTAGAGGTTTTAACCATTAGATATTCAATGCCAAGGTAGCATCAAAATTCATTTTTATATACATGTATTTATTTGTAATAAAAACCTAGAATATATATTTTACAAAATAATTTGTATTTTTTCATATATATATATATACTTTTCCATGGGGTTTTAAATAATGTTATATAACTCTAATGCCAATAAATAACTAATCCCTTATTTCATACCATATATGGATACATGAGAATAACATGTATAAATATAACATCATTTTAGATGAATATTCAATACTTCATAGAATAATACATGCCAAGAACCATAAAGGATAACTATATTTGAATAATATATGTATATTTTAAAATTTTTATAAAATATATTTAAAATATACAATAAAAATATTCCATCCTAGTAGGCATAATATAAATTGCATACTTAAATCATATCATCAAAACCTAGGAAAAATGTAAATAGGGGAATGAGTGATATCTGATTCTTTGTAAGGGAAATTATTGGAGATATTAATCAATAAAGATATGTTAGAACTAGAAGAACATAAGGCTACTACAATATCATCATAACATTTAAATTTATTACTCAAACATTAAAAATTATTTAATATTGAAACATTACATAAGTATTCTTCTTTAAAAAATACATAAGTCAAAAGAGTGAAGAATCATAAATTAATATTCATAAGTAATGAGGACATATCATAAGCATACGATATTGGTTTGGGATATGAACATAAGAAAAAATAGAAACTATTTTTCCCTTATAGAATCATTATTACATCATTAAACTCATATATATTCTTAAATTACATTATTATATTTATCCATGAGAGGTTCTGGGTTAACATGAGTCACATCACTACTCAATGTTGTACTACACAAAAAAAAAACGAGCGATAATTTTATTTCCAATTTGATTTAAAGGGGATTGAAAATTGTTGTACCATAATCATAATAATATATCAGTATATTGATGATCATAAAACAATTATTTTATGATATAAATAAGATATTAATTGGAATTTAAAGAAGAAAAGAAAATATAAAGTGTTTCGTATGATTATTTTCATTTTCTAAGAGACATCCTGAGGATTGAACATGAGTTATTTAGATGGTCTTATGATAATAATAAAAGTTCTACAATGATGGTATAAATGCATTTATGGTTTTTGAGTAGGTAATTACTAGTATATAGTTCCCAATATTTGTGAATAGGGGAGTATAATAGGTTCACTTTTATAACTTAGAGAACAGAAACACATTTAATTACATTATATATATATAATATTGAGTCTTTTTCCAGTGCCTTTTTTTGAAAATTATTATAACTTCAAATTCAATATAATATGAGGTCAATAAATCTTAAAAAAATAATATTTAGGGAATTATTTTTGAATATTTACCCTTATCACTTAGTTAACCCCCTCTCTCAGTAATGATGATAATACATAACTATCATCATAAAAATTATTGTTTATTATATTAATTATAAAAAAATGAATACAATTTCGTTAAATAATATTGACACATTGATTCCAAATTTGGAATCTATTTTCCATAAATCAATTTTTATTAGTGGTAAAAATTTATTTTATAATTAATACCCAAAATGAAATGAAGTCCTTTTATATAAAAAACTTATTTTTAATAAGAAAACTAAATTAACATTGATTCCATTATTCGAAAAAACTATTAGATCAATTTTATTAAATATTGGATTTATATATAAAATACACATTTAATTAACAATATTATTTATAAAGGATAATTTTAACATACTAAATTAAAACGAAATTTCATACATAAAAATAGTTTTTTTATTTAACTATTCCTTCCTTCAATGTTATTTACCCTCATTACCATCCATAAGATAAGTAGCGTTGTACTAATATTTATACAATAGAAATAAATAAATTATATTACTATTTTAATAGGGATCCATGTTTTTTTAAAATAATATAATTAAAATACTATAAAAGTACTTTTCTTTTGAAATGAAATTCATTTAATCATGAAATTTTTTTATTAAAATTTAATTATTACTTATTATATATTAATTAATAAATTTGAATTACAAAAAAATAATTTTTTATATAATTCATAATATTTTTATTCATATTAATTATATTTAACCTAATGTTCATGTAATAATTTTGACATTTAATAAGTATATTTCAATAGTATATCATAGTTCATTTGAACTAGGTATTGGGTTTTTGAGAAATATATCAAATAAATCAACATAATTTTAGAATAAATGTATTGAAAATAATAAGGGTCATACATAAATGAACATAACATTAATAATATAATAAATTTTTTCGATCTCTTTATTGATACACTTATATATGACTAGTACATAACAATACCTTCATCATCATTAACATCATATTTTCAAAGATTTATATTTTAATTTGGATTAAATAATTTTTTCAGAATATCCTATGATGATTATTAGTTGTATTCCTTCCATGATGCACTTTATATGGTTTAATTTCTACATAAATATAGAGTAATGATCAATTTTGAGTATACACATATATTTTCAATACTATATTCCAACTATTATGTGACCTACCACTATTTATCAACAATTCCATTCCCATATTGCTCACCATAATTTTTCCTCATTCCACATCCCTATTTTATTAGGTAGTAATCACCAATGACACATCATTATTAATACATTTATTTTTTCAGGATAATTTTTAATGTGTTAGGATTCGTACACATTTCTATTATGAGATCATAACAACATTATTGTTTTACAAGTATGATTTTCTATTATATTGGAATCATTTTTATGAATTTTTTATTCTATAATCGATAGAATAAACAAGGGTAATCCCATATATCTATAATCATAAATAAATAAATTAATATACTTTACACAATATATTAAATTATGAAAAATTTTATCACCTAATAATTAGTAAAACATATTTATACAACATGGTACCCACTACCTCTTTGGAATGTATGGATTTTGTGACATTTATTATTCTATAATGGGAAAAAATATAATTTATCAACAAGATTCATGTTAGGAATATACATTATAGTTGTAAACATTGAAAAAATTACCAAACATGGTCCGTAAATACAGCCAAACATTTATTGTTATGAATTTTTATCATTATTTTTAAAAACTTTTTTTCTCATTACAATGTACATGATTTATATTTTTTATTTTCATCCATCGTTTTATAAAAAAAATTAAATGATTACAATTTTATACTAAAACCATTCCAATTTAATATTACTTCCAAGCCTAAGTTAAATATCATTATTATAATCCATAAATAGTGTTGAATTGTATAAACATAATATACATTAATATTTCTCATTGAATATCATGCAAACCATGTCGTGCAACATCCTTTAATCATTAATGATCAAAATTTTATAAAACTAACTATTTTAAAATCTCTACCTTTTATATCATTAAATATATTCTTATTACTAAACATATGATATTAAGATCTATTTTCTATAATCTAATTGTTATTATTCTCTAATGAGTATAATGGAATTCCAGCCACATTTTTCACCTCAATATTTTTCATTTCCATCAAACGATATTCACAACTGATATTATAAATTTGTTGATCTCTTATAATTTAATTTTTATTAATAAATTAAATAATATTATTTTTCCCTTAAGTTATTATGAACACTCTTTCGAAGGATTACATTAAATAGTCATTCAACAAAATTCATTGGACATCTATCCAAATATATTCGTAATTTATTCCATAAATAAATAGATTTATATTCAAAATTTGAGTGATTAATTGTATAACCATAATACAAATTCATATTATGAGATGAAATATATGTTCGAAATCTCATTTTTGACATCGAATATACTCTCATAAAAAATAACATTTTCCATTACTATAATATGAAATAGTGTCACTAGGGGAACCGAAAAACATACACATTATCAATTAAAATATCTTATTACTTTCTACTTTTCACATATTACAATATTTATTATAACTCATTATTTATATATATATATTAAATAATAATTCTAAATTTATCTTTCATCCATCTTTTAATTTCAATTTAAAATAGAACTTCATATTTTTTTGGTTTCATCCTTATAATAATGATGACTTTACCAAAAAAAATAGGTAATTGAATACACATTAATTTCTGTAATTATTTTATACCTTGATCCACCCTTTCATTCGAAACATCATATGAGAATTTCAAAAACCAAATATTTTTTCTTAACCCATATATTATGAACTCTAATTCAAATTCATTTCTCAATTATAAGAAATCATCTCCATGTTTATAAATTTTCAAAATACTCTCCTTAATACATTCATTATGATGATCAATGATATTTTAATTTTCCTCAAAACTCAATATGAAATGTATTACTTCACATTCATTAACTACTTTTTAATCATTATCAGATTATTCTTCTTGTTTAAAAATATAACATTATAAATCCTTTAATAGTCTTCCAATTTCCATTTTAGTATTTTTATTATTATATCTATCACATTAAGTGTCCCTTCCAACTCAAATATATGATCTATAACTCATTATGATTGACAATTATCATGAAATTTAGTCATAGAATTTTCTACTAAATTAATCTTTCAATCATATATATTTTAGAATATCACAATATCAATTCATTCAAAAAGATAGCATCATACCACTTTTTCTTATATGATTGACATGATAATCCACGAAATGACTCGAGATCCCCCTATATATATTCATTAAATAAATATTAATTTTTATAATGAGCACCACAATCAATTATGAAATTAAATTTTATTTATTATACATTTTGATAAAAATATAACTATTAAATATAACGATCAAAATGTTTTCTTTGAATTATAAGGTATTAAAGAGTGTCACAAAATAATTGTTTTTATAATTAAATAAAATTTTACTTCTAATACAAAAAAAATTGAATAGGTATTGCTAAAAAATATCATTTTACGGTTAAAAATATATTTTATCAATCTATATTTATATTTCAATAAAATATCTATATAATTACTTACTATTTTTTTTAGTAATAATATAATGACACTAAATTTTTTTTTAATTAATTGGAAATAATATTAATGAATAGTTTATATATTATATATAATAATTAATTTTCTTATGGGAATAGTTTTCCACAATATCATTCAATTTTATTTAAACACTGAACAATCAAATTTTACAAATTATTTTTAAAATAATAAAAATATTTTTATTTATCATAATAATACAATCTTATGATGGATATTTTTTTTATTCTTATATAAAACTAATTTTATTGTGAATATAAAAAAATAAATTGTTTATAAATAAAATATATTTTTTCAAAAATTTATTATATTTGTATGAATTAGATAGTTTTGAATCCTTTCTATTTTTTAATTATATATTAATAAGTTTCATAAAAAATTTAAAAATATTTATTTTAGGTTACATACCTATATTTTTAATATTAAATCATATGTAATATTTTTTCTAATTGTGATTTTAATATAGTATACATATATTTTTTAAAAAAAATTCTATTTCAACCATTAGAAATTTTGTATTGTTAAATGGATTTCAAAGTTCGAATCTTTCGGTCCAAATTGTGTAATATGGAAAAATTTTAGGGAAAATATTATAATTTTGGTGAAAATTTGTTATCAAGGGAAAAAATAAATTCAAAAAATGAAAAAACATAATAGTAAAGAGTTGTGAGCAGGTTCAAAAAAATTATGCAAATAATTGATTCAAGTAATTTTTTTCATTATCTATTCCCCACTCAATTATACATCAATTTTGGAGAGACAATATTTGTTGGTGATTTTTGATTTATAATATGGTACAGATACATACAAAAAATTCATATCTTTTAACATATAAATGTGACTCTTGTTTCATCATTTCCCAATACACCAAAACCCAAATGCTTATTCACAAAAAAATCCCAAATAGTAAATTACATTCTGATACGCCATACGGATGTTATATTCTTCTAAATATACTATACCATAATGGTTTAACCATCTTATGAAATTTTATAACCCATGAATTAAGGTATAATATTTTAACAGCTACTCACTAATTTTTATTTCATTATTTGAACTTATTCATTATAAAATTACATTACAATATAATAAAATGAAAACATAATTTTAATTAATGTTTTAATATTTTATTATAATCATTGATGAATAATTAACAACATTTCCCTTTTCTATAAAATATATTGAAATATCCTTTTGTGGGTTTTGTAGACTACCACCTCCGTGAGAAAATGTGTTCCGTTTTACCTCACCTAATTGAATGGCTGATCATAATAATAAATTTAATATATAAGTATAAATTTTATGTAATTTTGTTTATTATAATATGATATAACATTTTAGTCATTTTATTAAATCTATTAAAAATAAAATCATCAAACATGGGTTCATGTGGACTACGGTCTCTATGGAACATGTCACAAACCAACCCGGGTACCCCTGGTAACCTGATAACTGAGACAACTCTGACATAACTCAAAGGGCATTCCCAATCCCCACGGGTCAGAGACTAGCACCTAGAATCGTACAACAATCACATGGGAACGATTTTTGCCACATGAATGTGGAAACAAAAGAAAGAATACAGTACGCATAACTAAAAGAAACTCTACTGGGAGAAATGTACCAGAAAATAAAGAGGCATAAGAAGACCAAAGTACTCAAACCCGAGTACTAAAAAGGGAAAAACAGCCCCAAGGCCCTTGAGGAGACAATACACCAAGAGAAGATCAACAGCTGGATCCCCCTCAAACTGAATCCTTCCATTTTCTCGAGCCTGGATGAAGGAAATATACAAAAACACGAAGGGAAAATTAGGGTGTGAGCTTATGCTCAGTAGGATTCCCCAAAGATTCCATAACAAATGCCAAATATATATTATCCAAAGAAAAGCATCTAATTCTCCAATAAATAGGTTTGGAATTTCAAAATCATATTCTTACGAAATATGCTAGAGATTTTCAAAGGGTGTAAGTAAATATTTTAAGCAAATGATTTACAAGTGATGGAATATTCCTAAAACAATTTCTTAAGAAAAACATTTATATAAAACATTTTATATAAATTCAACAGGCATGTAATGAAATTTAAATGCATTAGCATACATTTATATCTCAAATATAAATAATCAAGCGAGAAACATGGTCATCTACCAAAACGTACGATAGTATTAACTAGTTATAGGGTTCCACACTCTTTATGTGAACTCACAAAATTGTGTATACACACGTCCCTATGACACTGGACAAAGGAGACTTGTCACCAACACGTCGGGGATGTGACCTGCCGTAAGTTTGTTTTAGAATGTTGTAGTAGCATAGACTGTATCCAAATAACTCACTAACTACATAAGGCTTGAATGCGCTCTTACATGATGGGAGAACTATTTTAAGAATTCTTAAAATACAATCAATCCCATTATTCCATTTCAAAAGTGCCAATTTCATTCCATTTAAAACCAAAAAATGTTTTATTCAAAACATGTCTTTTTTCACAAGATAACACCAATGGGTTTCTATCAAATCATTTTAAGAAATTTTCACTGGTTTGAAATCCATTAAAAACCAATTCTATCATCAAAAAATTTATTTCCAAAATTAAATTAAACAATTTAGTTGAAATCATTTCCATAAAATCCACAATTTAAATTAATCAATTGAAATAAAAAAATTTCTATATTCACAACAAATTAAATGGAAGTGGGGTTTTCCAAATTTCCATGCCAAAACCATTTCAAATATCTTGATTCACAGGAATAGCATTTTTATAAATTTAATTGAAAGAAAATTTGAGCAATTTAATTTACATGAACAATTAAAATAAAACAAGAAAATAAAATGATACTCAATTTGGTATGTTGGGACGGAACCACCAGCCTCAATGATTTTGATGCAAACTGCAAATGTCCATAACACTCAAGAAAATGGGGTTTAATCTTCAAGAACACGCCTTAGATATCTTCTCTAAGAAAGATCAAGGCCAAATCTCATCATATTTGGAATCCACACACTTAGATCTTCCCATAACGGGTGTAGATATAAGTAACCGTGAGAAGAGGAGAAGTAGATCAAAGTAGATCTAACAAAACGATCAAGAACGTCGAAGAACGATCACATAGCTCAAGAATCCGGCTTCTATTCACCAAGAGGAGCCTTTGGATCACCTCCGGAACAATGGGATAACCTTCTCTTACCTTAAAAGAAGTAAAATCTCGATTTATGGCCACTTAGGAGGAAAACGAGGCACACTGAGGCAAAACGATTGAGATCCACAATTTAAGGATCTCATTTTAGTGCCCGAATGGTTAGTTCACACAGTTTAAAAAACCTTGCACTATTTGTGTGTTAGATACTATCTCATCCACCCTTCACGCACGGTTTCGCCTCACGGTTATACAAATGGTGCACTACCCATGCACAAGATACTGTCTCCAAGACTAACTACGCATAGTTTAGATAACCCGTGCACCGCCTGTGCGACTTCCCCTTTTCCCCAAAACAACACTTAATGTTCTCATGACTCTCCCATTCATTACTACTCCAAATCATAGGTACTTAAAAACATCAAAAATACTTAAAAACATAACATGATGTTACATCCTCCCCACCATAAGATCATTATGCCCCCAGAAACCCTATGAAGAAACCTCCACCTATAAAAGATGAGGCCACTTCCCTCTCATTAGTGCCTCCCCTTTCCAAAATCTCATGAGAATCAGAACCATGCTGTCATAGTACATGAAACAGAGGTATCATTTTCCCATGAAGTACCATGGTCTCATTATCAACAACCCAAACTGGTCGTTCAGTCACAGATAAATCTAGTTCAATCTCAAGATCACTCCAACTCAAAACATGAGATATATCAGAGATATACTTTCTCAGTTGTGATACATGGAACACATTATTTACTAACGTATGTTGTGTTGGTTGAGATAGAGGGTATGAAACTTTACCTACATGACCAACAACTCCAAAATGTCCCACAAAATAAGAAGCAAGCTTCCCTTTCCTCCCAATATGTCGATGGCCCAATCATGGTTAAACTTTCAAGAACACCTGGTCACCAACTGGGAACTCTAAATGACTACGATGATGATCTACATAAGCCTTGTACCGAATCTATGATGTCAACATTCTATGAAAAATCAACTGGATCTTCATTTTCATCTCTTGAACCAAACTCGGTACTACCAAAGAACCTTCACCAATCTCCGACCAACAAAAAATAGATTTACAAGGATGACCATAAAATGCCTCAAAAAGAGCCATTTTGAACACATAATGATAAATGTTGTTATAAGAAAACTCAACTATCCCGAGATGATCATCCCAAACCCCACCAAAGTCAAGAACAAAAGCGTGGATATTATCCTCAAGGATCTAAATATATCTCTCTGTTTGGCCATCTTACTCTAGATGGTAGGCCATGCTTGAACAGACCTGATATCCCAGTGCCTCTTGAAGGCCTCTCCAAAAGAGAGAAGTACACCATGGATCCATATCAAAGACTATAGCATACACAACTCCATGAAAATGAACAATTCCATTCACAACGATACTGCCCAACTCCTCAACTTTGGTTGTATCTCGAATTGGTATAAAGTGTGCCGACTTGGTCAGCCTGTCGATCACAACCAATATCGTGTTCTTCTTCCTCTGGGTTTGATGTAACCCAGCCACAAAGTCGATGGAGATTTAATCCCACTTCCAGGTAGGGGCTGTAAGTGGTTTATGAAAACACAAAGGTTTCGGGTGCTCGTCTTTCACCTGCTGGCATGTATATAAATGAGATACAAACTCAGCAATGTCTTGTCTCATACCTGTCCACCACTACTGCCGCCACATGTCATAGAACATTTTCATAGTTCCTCGGTTCACAGCCCACTGAGAGTTATTGAAATCCCCCATTAAATCCTTCCTTGCTGATAATGACACAACATAACAATTTTTAAAACACAGAAAACCATATTTGGAGAACAACCACTTAGTTTCGGTCTCCCCACTATAAAGAGAGTCCCTAATGCTTTGGAATTCATCATCCAGTTGTTGTTCCTGAAGATTTAACTCGAGAATAGCAGATGTCAACTGGAAAATGGATAAAGAAACTTCATTCCCCTTCCACTGAACTCCAATATACAACTGAGCAAAAAGAGCCATCAAACTCCACTCTTCAGGAGATTCTTTCATAGCCTGTGATAGAAGTTTGCTGCTTAACGCATCTGCAACCACATTCCCTTTCCAAGGGGTATAGGCAATGTCAAAGTAGAAAGATTGCAGGTACTCCACCCAAAACCATTGGTGGAGATTGAAATGATTTTGAGATAAGATATTAATCAATCTCTTGTTTACTAAATTCATAGTAAAACTTTCTCCATAAAGGTAATGTCTCTAACACTTATGTGTGTTCACTAAAGCTTCAATTTCAAGGTCATGGGTAGGATAGTTTTTCTCATGATTCTTAAGATGAAGAGACCCCTAGGAAACAACATGATTAACCTACATTAGGACACATCCCAAACCTGAACCTGATGCATCACTGAAGACCACATAACCTTTCCCAGCCTCAGGAAGAGTTAACCCCAGTGCAGTAGTGAAAATAGTCTTTAGATCAACAAAAGAACTCTGACATTTATCATTCCTGGAAAACTTCACTCCCTTTTGAGTTAGAGTAGTCATTTGAGAAGAAAACATTGAAAGAATTTAACAAACTGTAGATAATATCCTATTAATCCCAAGAAGATACGAATCTTGAAAACATTACATGGTTGTTCCCAAGTCAGAACAGCCCTCACCATCTCAAGTTCAATTGATATTCCTTGTTTTGACACCACATGTCCCAAAAATTTCTCATCCTGAATCAAGAAATCTCACTTTGAAAGGATGGAATAAAGTCAGTGATTCTTTAGATGACCCAGAACAGTTCTCAGATGATGCACATGATCCTCCTCAGACTTGAAGTAGAAAAGAATGTCATCTACAAAGAATACCATGAAAGCATTTAGATACTCACAGAAAACCATGTTCATCAATGTCCTGAAAATAGATGGAGCATTTGTTAGGCCTAAGCGCATAACAAGGTACTCATAATGGCCATACCTACTTCGAAAACTGGTCTTATGAATATTAGATTCTTGAATCCACAATTGATGGTAACCAGATCGAAGATAAAGTTTTTAAAACCACTTTTCCACTTTCAATTGATAAAGAAAATCATCAAATAGTTGTAACAGATAGTTTTTCTTTACCGTAACTAGATTGAACATTTGATAATCCACAGATAAGTGAATAGAACCATCAGCCTTCTTAGAAAAGAGAACTAGTGCTTCCCAAGGTGACACACTCGGATGTATAAAACCATTCTCAAGAAGATCATATAACTGAATCTTATGTTCTTTTAGTTCTTCTGGATCCATTAGGTAAGAGGGAGTAGAAACCGGTTGAGTACCAGGCATTATGTCTATAGATAAATAAAACTCTATTACCAGTGGAAAACCAGAGAATTCAGAAAGAAACACGACGAGAAAATCATTGATGAATGGAGGAAGATCACCACACATTCAATCTCTCTCCAGATCAAAAGCAAACACTGATATAAATTTCCCCAACCCTGTATAGGAGGCTACATCTCTGATTGACCTTGAGTCCCATTATCATTTATAAAAAAGAGGCACACCACTGGTTGATGTATGGTAGAACTGTCGAAGTTAACAATTGTTCTGGGCATTATTGGCAATGAGCCAATCCATCCCAAAAATGACGTCAAATGATTTCATGTTGAGGATCATGAAACTCCTAGAATGATCAAAATTTGATTGAGAGAAGACACAAGTAGGACTACATAGGAAATTATCTCACATTGTACTAAGGGGTGTAGTAATATCCATTGCACAAGAATAAATTTCCATAGGTCGATTAATCAGATTCACAATATGGGTTGAAATAAAAGAGTGAGATTCACTAGTATCAAAAAGAGTTGTCACTAATGATGAAGCAATAGTAATAGTACCTTTCATAGTTGCAGGACCTACATCATCTACCTCTAGAAGCTCTTCTACTACGTGAGAAGATTCGTTCCGAATTCCTATGGCTGTAATACTTTTGTATGTGAATCATTTTATTTCCCTACAATTTTGGATATGCTGATGAACGTGTTCCACTACGTGGAGTGGAGAAGTGATGAAAAAATCTCTATATGTGCCCTAAACGTCCGCCTGAGCAACAGTTCATGGGTGCCTAAGTTCAAACCTTCTTAGAATTTTCTGGCTTTCCATTCTGATAGCAAGACAAAGAAGCCCTGCTCATTGCTATCGGAGGTCTGGAATGACTATGTTGTGGAGAACTATCATGTGAAACGTCATGCTTCTGTTTTCTTTAATAGAAGTAACACTGCCCCTAGGAAGGAAAAGAACCTCCTTCGACACTGATTTCCCAGACAGGTCCATCTCAACCATCATTTCCCTATCCAGCAAATCAATATAAGTGGGTAGCATCCGCAATTAAACATGAGAACTGATATACGATCGAAGTCCCAACTCAAATCATCAAGCCTTCATCTTATCATTATATAAAATCTCAGGAAAAATCTTTACCAACTCAGAAATGCGATTTGAGTACATAGTCACTGTTCTGTTGGCCTACTCAAGCATGAAAAACTCCACAACATTGGCCAACACCATTGATCATGGATAGAATTGGTTAGTGAAAAGAACCGTAAATTCTTTCCACTCCAAACCCTCATGTTTCCCAACTATCCCCATTGTGTCCCACCATCTCTTACATGGTCCCTATTTTTTGAAGGCGGAACACTTCACCTTGATCACATCAGGTGTCTCCAAGAACACAAACAAGCATTCAATCTTACTCAACCATTCCTCAGCATGTTTAGGGGCATTGGAGCCTCAGAAAAGTGGTGGATTCTGGCATAGGATCACTTGAGAATGACTTCAGAGAATATCACCACGATGATCTATAGTTGGAGAATGAATAGGAACTAGAGGTGTTGTCTATCCTAGAGCGTGGACAGTGCGAAAAATCACCTCAACCAGACTCGGATCAACAATAGGAATCTCTTGTCGAGATTCATCTACAACCTCTTTTTGGATTTGATTCCTAGGTCATATCGGAGGCATGCTGATATAAAACATAAAAATAAATTGAATAACACTCAAACTGAGTAACAATAAAAACTATTATTGTAACATACCAATTATGTAATGAATAATATATATTCTTATCTTTGTCTATTTATGAATTAGATTGTGTTTTAGAGGCTTAAAATGAAAATAAATCCAATCTTAAGCGTGGAATACTCTAATGTTTTTAAAAGATTGTTTTACCGCATTTTGATGGCGAGCCAATTTTAAATCTTTATTTTGATAATTTTATAAGCTATATATGTCTAAATAAACTTATTCTTTATGATTGGGACATTTAAATTTACTTTGGATAAATTTCTGGTATTTTTCTGATAATGTTCATTTTTTAATGAATAGTGAGAAGTGTTATATTTTAATTCAAAACCTCTTTTTAATATAATTTATTTATATAGTTAGATTATCTTTTTAATAGGTTTAAAGTTAAATTATAATATATGTTTACCATTTAATCAAATGGTGTTCATTGGAATTAACATCACTTTGAGATTGGCCATAAACGAGTGTCAATCATTTGATAGATATTGTTTCTTAAAAACACGATATTTGATTCGACAACGGGATTTAATTATAAAATTAATTAATGAAACATCTATGTAATGAATTTTTTAAAATAGAAATCATTTTTGAATTTGGAATTTCAAAAATATCTTAGGGTGATTTTTGGTATTTTTCTGGAAAACCTTAATTTTTGATGAACAGTGAAACCACAAAGTGGTAGTTACAAAAACTGATTATTCATTTAAATAAAACATTACCACTTCTGTGATTTGAATTTCAGAAATCCAATATAAATTATTTTCCTTATTAAGTAAAATATGGTTCAATGGGATGAAAATAATAGTTGATGAAAAGTAACTTTTAAGGTTTATTAATAGTGAATAAAGGTAATTAGTGTGATTTAAGGTAAAAATGATATTATAATAAAATGAAAATATCTTGACACTTGACCTAACCCTATTGGAAGAGTAATGGAAGACCAAGACAACCCATGGGTCGATATTTGGGGCCCCATGGGGCCACTTGGGTAAGATAATGACATTACTGCATTTTATTTAAAGTAAAAGTAAAAATGACACAAACATGTATTGTTTTACTAAAACAATGTTTACATGGGGTTATACAAGTCAGATTCTTGAACATAAATAGTCATTGGAAAGATAAAAATATTTTTTACATCATGGTAGTATTTCTATAATTTTTAGACATTATATAAATTAAATTATTTATGACATCATGACGATGCATCGATTACCTCATTAATGAACGATTTAAATAAAATGAAACGATAATGTAAACTCTAAGACATAAAATTTTCAAAGGCCAATAGGATGAGTATATTTAGAGCCCTTATAACCCTTTCATCAAACTAGATCAATGTGGGACTTTTAAAATTTGAAACAGATTTGAAAAAAAGTAACATTTTATACCTTTCCAAGAGTGCCCCTCCTCTCCTCTTATAAAAAGCCCCCACCTCTACCTCCTTACCCACATATGTCAAGCCTTTGGATCGTCCTAGATCTGATCATTTTGTCTCTTAAAATCCCTCTCCTCATCCTAGAAGCCTTAAATTAGGTAGGATTCTCTTCAAGAAACCCTTTTGGTTCAAACCAAAGGGAGTTAGCCGATTTTAAGGTAATGTCATCACTTGTGTTCTTTTGTTTTATTTTGATTCTCCAACCCCCTAAACACTTTTTATTAATTTCTTTTGTAGAAACTACAATATATTCAATATAATAGGATTTATTTATATGAAGTATCCAAGATACACTTACACACACCTACATCTAATGGTTAAACAACATACTATTTTTGTGGATGGTGAATTTCTTCCTCACGAAACGATGATTGTTCAATATTATTTTAACACCATAAAAGGTGTCCAATAAGATGTCACTACATTTATATATGATATATAATATGTTTATGTTTTCATTATGCTTCTGTTTTTTTCATTTATGGCATACCTTTATGGTTTCCATTATGGGTAAACACGATATCTTCATTTTAGGATGTGCAGATTACCTCCCCCTCAAAGTTATTTGATTCATTACTACCATATGTGGTACGTATAAAGGATAGATTTAATTATATTATATATGATACCATACTGGAATTATAATACTATTATGTATCATTATGTTTTAATTCCGTTAAATATGAAATATAAATGGAAGTAGCGTTCATGTGTACGTACGGCCTCCCGTCTCCATGAACGGTGCATTTCATTTCATACCTCTAAATGTTATGTAATATTATAAATGCATGTATATAATGGATATATATGATATATATGATATCTACATAATGAATATAATTCTGAATATTATGGATATTTTACCCCATGAAAAAACTTGTAATTATAAAGGGTTTATTTTTGACTCAAGTACCAATGATCGTTAAAACGACCGTTGTTAACTTAAATAATCATATAGTGTTCATGACATGGTAATAAGTGATATAAATGGAATAATGAACTTTAAAAAGGTTATTAAGCATGTAGAAATTAACTCATGTTTATTATTCAGGAGATTAAACAACGATCGAGTCAAGTCGGACCTGTGGTATGGGACTTCGTCTCAACCTCCTTTCATTGAGGCATATTGTGTTCTACACACGACATTATTTTATATGGTGTATAAAACCCTTTTACTTTTACTTTATTCAAAAGGAATATTTTTTATACGAAGCGTTTACTAAATGAAAAAAGGGAATGTTTTTTGTCGTACGTATGCAGTGACAATGACTTCTCCGCCGCCGTGACAATTATTAGAGTTTCGGCTTCCTCTACGAGCCATAAATTTTTTTAAAAAAATGAAAAATAAATACCATATTTTACTTTTCTTTTATTCTGGTATTGAAAATGGTTTTCATAATGTTTTTTTATATCAAGTTGTGGTATTGATATCTTGTTATTGAAAGGTGGAAATGTTATGTTTCCTTTATGCATGTTTTATGTGATATGATTATGTTATGATTCTTGGGCATTATTATGAAGACGGGTGGTTCAGTGATAAACTAATGGCGGGTGAGCCCGATATAGCTCTCTAATGCATTGGGTAACGCGAAGGATTTAAACGTTAAGTTTTTTCTGAAGAGATATATGGAATATCCTATGAAGGGTATTCCAAACCTTACCATGAGGGTTACTCCCTACGTAAGAATGTTATGAATTCCTCAAGTTACCTTTATGTATTATGATTTATATGATTTATTCATGATTTGATGAGGTATGATTATGTTTTATGACTAAAGTATGATTTCATTGATTCTTATGTACACTTGTACTCATGTTTACTTTCCATATTTTTATATCCCTTACTGAGATTTTTATGATCATACCATGTTTTTGAAATGTTTTCATAGGTCAAGGTATAGGTAAATGATGTGATGATAGTGTCAAGGAAGTGTCAAAAAAGAATACATGTTTTATTTTAAATAAGATTCTATTGATGAAAAAAAGAGTACGATCATTTATGTAACCACTTTATTTAAATGTGTAATGTAATGCATGTTTTATGATCTAATTTTCTAAAACTCTAAACCTGAAAAGATCCTCAATGTGTATTCTTGAAATATATCAAGATTAAATAATGTTTAAGGTTGGGGCCATATAATTGGTATCAGAGGTCGGTTTAGATTACTTTAAGAGTGATAATTCTATTAAATGATTATCCAAAAATATTTTTTTTATGGTCAAATTGAAATGATATAGCATTTGAAGAATACCCTGTTGCTTCATCTAAGACATGTTTGTGGAGAATGGTTTTCCGCAGAGGAAACAGGGAAGTGGTGCTAGGAAGGCATACAGAAGGAAATGACCTTCTGAATCAGTATCATGAGATGGTCGGAATTAAAACTGAACAGTTTTTTGCAGTAATGGTGCAGCTGACTCAAGCGATAAATGGTGGTGGTATCCATGGATGAGATCAGCCAGATCAACCGCAGAAGAACATGTTAGTGGTGGAACATTTAATGAGGCAACATCCCTCCATCATTCAAAGGATCATCTGACCCTGTGCTATCTGAAGGGTGGACTAAAGCACTGGAGAAGATTTTCGATGTCATGGGGTGTTTAGACAATCAAAATGTTAGTAATTCTATTTACTATTTAGAGGGTGAAACAGATCAGTGGTGGTCGATGGTTAAAAATATTAGGGATGCTGATGAGATTGATGCTCTTGACTGGGATGAATTCAAAGGTATGTTTCATGAGAAATATTTTCCTAAGTCTATTCGACTTAGGATGGAAAACATCTTGGAATTGAGGCAAGAGGAAGACTCAGTGGCTTCTTATGAAGAATTGTTCACTCGATTGGCTAGGTATGCTCCAAATTTTATCTGAGACCTTGATAGTAAAATCCACCGTTTTTACTTAGGATTAAAGCCAAAATATCGAAGGGATTTAGCTTTTTGTGAGTTAAAGAGTTATGAAAAGCGTGTTCTATGTGCTGAGAAGGTGAAAATGGATTTTTACGATGATCAAGTGGTCGATAAAACAGACAGAAGTAGAGACTGAGGTGGCAGGAGAAAGGGTAAAATTCTTCAAAACAGTATGATGGTAAGAAAACTATGATTCCAGTTTGTGATAAATGTGGTAAAAGTCATGATGGGGAATGTCTTTTGAATTCTGGAAAGTGCTACCGATGTGGTAAGACTGGACATAAGGCTCGTGATTGCACTGGAAAAGAAAAAAGTGATGGGAACACCAAATTTGATTTACATTTAGTGAAATGTTTTATGTGCAATGAGATGGGTCACTATGAAAATGAGTGTACAACAAGAGCTCGAGTGATGGGAAGAAGTTAGACTACAAGTAGAAAGGGGTGGTGAAATCCATTGAAACTACATCAACAGAAGTTGGGCCATCAAATGGAGTGGTATCAGGTACTTTGTTTTTTCAGATTATGCAAGTGTGTTGTTTGATTCAGGGTCTACACATTCCTTCATATCTGAAAAATTTTCAAGTAAAATGGGAATACCATCTCATGAAATGACTCCTAAACTTGTGGTAAAAACACCTGGGGGAAATTTTGAGGCAAAAACAATTTTTAAGAATCGTCCTATCCATATCTGTGGAAAGAACCTACTTGCAATCCTTATTGTTTTACCTCTAGTAGAGTTTGATGTTATCTTGGGTATGGATTGGATCTCTATCTACCATGCTAAGATTGAATGTAGAGCTAAAGAAGTTTCTTTTCAGAAAGTCTTTCAGTTTGTCTACAAGAATGAACCCTTACTGTTGATAACATATCAAGAGGCCGAGAAACATGTAAAAGATGGAAATGAATGTTACCTTGCACATATCATTGAAAATAGGAGAACTGTTCAGATTAATGATGGGCCAGTGGTAAATGAGAATCCTGATGTTTTTCCTGATTAGTTTCCTAGAATAATACCAGATCGGGATTTTTAGTTTACTGTTGACGTAGTTCCTTATACTAAGCCCATTTCAAAACCCCCTTATTGAATGGATCAAACTGAACTTTTAGAGTTGAAGGAGAAATTGAAAGATTTATTATAGAAAGGTTTAATTAGACCTAGCACATCACCTTGGGGTGCTCCTGTTTTATTTTTTAAAAATAAAGATGGTTCTATAAGACATTGCATTGATTATAGATCCTTGAATAACATCACTGTTAAGAACAAATATCGTTTGCCTCATATCGATGATTTGTTTGACCAGCTCTAGGGAGCTCAGTTTTTTTCAAAGATTGACATGAGATTGGGGTACCATCAGTTGAAGGTGAAGGAAGCAGATATTCTGAAGACCGCGTTTCGTACAAGATATGGCCATTATGAATTTGCAGTAATTCATTTTGGGATATCCAATTAACCTTCTGTATTCATGGACTTAATGAATAAAATTTTCCATGAGTTCTTGGATATGTTTTTGGTGGTTTTCATTGATGATATTTTGGTGTTTTCTAAAAGTAAATAGGATCATGAAAGACATTTATGGGTTATTTTGAAAACCTTAAAAGAAAAAAAATTGTATGGGAAATTCAGTAAGTGTGTGTTCTTGTTGCAACAAATTTGATTCCTTGGTCACATTGTTTCTAAATATGGGATAACTGTTGATCCTGCAAAAAAAATGTTGTTGAAGAATGGACAAGACCCACAAATGTAACTGAGATTCGTAGCTTCCTTGTTTTGGCAGGCTATTACTGAAGGTTTGTTAGAAATTTTCCCGGTTATCTAGTCCAATGACTAAGCTAACTCGGAAGGGTGTTAAGTTTATCTGGACAAAAGAATGTGGTGATTGTTTTCAAGAACTGAAAAGATGATTGGTGAATGCTCCAGTTTTGGCACTACCTTCCAGGAATGCGGAGTTTGTTATCTACAGTGATTCTTCATTGAAAGGACATGGTTGTGTCCTAATTCAAAATGATCAGGTAATATCATATGCTTCAAAGTAGTTGAAAACTCATGAGGTAAATTACCCTACACATGATTTGGAATTAGCTGCTATTGTTTTCACTTTAAAAATTTGGAGGTATCATTTGTATGGAGTAAAGTTTGAAATATAAACCGATCACAAAACTTTAAAGTATATATTCACTCGAAAATAATTGAACATGAGATAGAGAAGATGGCAAGAATTAATCAAGGATTATGATTGTACAATTCATTACCATTCTGGAAAATAAAATTAAGTGGTTGATGCTTTGAGTCAAAAAAGTAATGATTCATTAACAATGGTGCCTTTGTAATGTGATCCTTTGGTTAAGGATTTCATGAAATTTGGCATAGAAGTTGTTGGTGCAGGAATATTTTCTGTTTTGTTCCAGGTATCAGTGAGATCATCTCTATCAGACAAAATTAAGCAAGCACAGAAGCAAGACAGTGAGATGTAGAAAAAGGTAGATCTGGTTTAGAAGGGTTAGTTTCCAGAATTCAACATTGAAAATGATTGTGTTTTGAGATTTGGGAAGAGATTGTGTGTGCCTTGTGATTCGCAGTTGAAGAGAGAGTTGTTATGTTAAGCTCATAGTTCTCTGTTTTCAGTTCATCCATGCAGTACTAAGATGAATATAGATCTTCGGGAGTATTACTGGTGGGACTGAATGAAAAGCGATATTGCTGATTTTACTATGAAGTGTTTGACTTTTCAATAGGTTAAAGTAGAGTGGCAGTTACCGAAAGGGATGCTTTAGCCTTTACTAGTGCCAGAGTGGAAAAGGGAAAATATATCCAGGGACTTCGTTGTGGGATTGCCAACGACACCTCAAGGTAATAATGCAATCTGGGTTATTGTTGATCACTTGAATAAATCTGCTCATTTCCTTCCTATTCGAGATACATTATCTGTAGATCAACTTTCACGATTGTATCTTAATGTGATAGTTAGGTTGCATGGAGTTCCCCTATCCATTGAATCTGATCGTGATCCCAGGTTTACTTCTAACTTTGTAAAGTCCTTCATAAGTCGTTGGGTACTGAATTAAATTTTAGTACAACATTTCATCCTCAATCAGATGGGCAGTCAGAATGAACAATTTAGACATTGGAGGATATTCTATGTGCTTGTTCGATGTATTATTTGGGAAGATGGGACCATCATATTTTTTTAGTTGAGTTTTCTTATAATAACAGTTTTCATTCCAGTATACATATGGCACCATTTGAGGCATTAAATGGGAAGCAGTGTTGAACTCCACCTTTCTGGGATGAAGTGGGTGAAAGAAAGTTGATGGGACAGGAATTGGTAGAAGAGTTGGCAGAAAAAGTTTAGATGATACATAGACACATGAGAACAGCTCAGAGCAGGCAGAAGAGTTTTGTGGACAACAGGAGGAAGGATCTCACTTTTGAGGTAGGTGATCATCTTTTTCTCAAAGTATCACCATGGAAAAGTGTGATGCGATTTGGTAAGGAAGGAAAGATGAGTCCAAGGTTCATTGGACCATATGAAATTCTTGAGAGAGTATGATCAGTTTCATAACGAGTGGCTTTACATCCGAGTTTATCTCAGGTACACAATGTTTTTCATGTTTCGATGTTGAGAAAGTATATTCCAGATCCATCTCATGTTTTGAGTCCAGAGGTAGTTCAGTTGGAAGGAAACATATTTTATGAGGAACAACCTGCCCAGATTCCTGACCACAGGGAGAAAGTGTTGCGAAATAAGGTGATTCATCAAGTAAAGGTTTTGTGGAAAACCCACATGATTGAAGAGGCAACATGGGAATCTGAAAATGCAAAGAGGGATAAATACCCCCACTTATTCAATAAGTAAATAAATTTAGGGGCCGCAATTTTCTAAAGGGGATAAGGTTGTAACATCCCAAGTAAGTAATGAATAATATATATTCATATATATGTCTATTTATGAATTTTATAGTGTTTTAGAGGCTTAAAATGAGAATAAATCCAATCTTAAGCATGGAATACCCTAATATTTTTAAAATATTATTTTACCGCCTTTTGATGGAGAACCATTTTTAAATATTTATTTTTACAATTTTATAAGCTATATATGTCAAACTAAATTTATTCTTTATGATTGGGACATTGAAATTTACTTTGGATAAATTTCTGGTATTTTTCTGATAATGTTCATTTTTTAATGAATAGTGAAAAGTGTTGTATTTTAATTCAAAACCACATTTTAATATAATTTATTTATATAGTTAGATTATATTTTTAATTGATTCTAAAGTGAAATTATAATCTATGTTTACCTTTTAATCCAATGGTGTTCATTGTAATTAATATCACGTTGACATTGGACATAAACGAGTGTCAATCATTTGATAGATATTGTTTCTTAAAAACACGATATTTGATTTGACAATGGGATATAATTATAAAAGTAATTAATCGAACTTATATGTTATGAATTTGGTAAAATATAAATCATTTTTGAATTCAGAATATCAAATATATCTTAGGGTGAATTTTTGGTATTTTTCTAAAAAACCTTAATTTTTGATGAACAGTGAAACCACAAAGTGGTAGTTACAAAAACTGATTATTCATTTAAATGGAACATTAACACTTCTATGATTTGAATTTCAAAAATCCAATATAAATGATTTTCATTATTAAGTAAAATTTTGTTTAATGGGATGAAAATAATTTTTGATGAAAAGTAACTTTTATGTTTTATTAATCGCGATTAAAGGTAATTAGTGTGATTTAAGGTAAAAATGATATTATAATAAAATTCAAATATCTTGAAACTTGTCCTAACCCTATTGGATGAGTCATGTCCGACCAAGAAAACCCATGGGTTTATTTTTGGGACCCCATGGATCCACTTGGGTAAGATAATGACATTAATTCCTTTTATTTAAAGTAAAAGTAAAAATGACAGAAACATGTATTGTTTTACTAAAACAATTTTTACATGGGGTAATACAAGTAATTATTTTGACTATAAAAATTCATTGGAAAGATAAAAATATTTCCTACATCATAGTATTTTTTAATAATTTTTAGACATTAAATAAATTAAATTATTTATGACATCATGATGATGTAGTGATTACCTCATAAATGAACGATTTAAATAAAATGAAACGATAATGTACAATCTAAGATGTAAACTTGTCAAAGTCCAATTGGATGAGTATATTTAGAAACCTTATCACCTTCTCCTTGATCGACATCAATTTGGGACCTTTAAAATCCGAAACTCATTTGAAAATAAAGTAACATTTTATACCATTCCAAGAGTGCCCCTCCTCTCCTCTTATAAAAGGACCCCACCTATACCTATTTACCCACACCTGTCAAGCCTTTAGATTGGAGAAGCTCTGACCATTATGTCTCTCCACATACCTATCCTGATCCTAGAATCCTTACCTTAGGCAGGAAGCTCTTCAAGAAGCCCTTTTGGTTCAAACCAATGGGAGTTACCCGATTTTAAGGTAATGCCTTCACTTGTGTTATTTTGTTTTATTTTTCTTCTCCAACACCTAAACTATTTTTATTAATTTCTTTTGTAGATAATATAGTATATTTAATATACTAGGATGTTTTTATAATAAGGATTCAATCTACACTTACACACACCTACATCTAATTGTTAAAGAACATACTGTTTCTGTGGATGGTTAATTTCTGCATCACGAAACGATGATTGTTCAATATTCTATTAACACTTTCAAAGGTGGCCATTAATATGTCACTATATTTATATATGATATATAATATTTTTATGTTTTTCTTATGCTTCTTTATTTTTCATTTATGGAATACCTTTATGGTTTCCATTATGGGTAAACACGATATCATCATTTAAGGAAATGCGAACTACCGCCCCCTCAAAGTGATTTGATTCGTTAATACCATATGTGGTACATATAAAGAATAGATTTAATGATATTATATATGATACCATACTGGAATTATAATACTATTATGTATCATTATGTTTTAATTCCATTAAATATGAAATAGGAATGGTAGGAGCTTTCATGCGTACGTAAGGCTTACCATCTCCATGAATGATGCATTTCATTTCTTACCTCTAAATGTTATGTAATATTATAAATGCATGTATATAATTGATATATATGATATATATGATATCTACATAATGAATATGATTCTGGATATAATGGATATTTTACCCCATGGACAAACTTTTAATTATAAAGAGTTTATTTTTTACTCAAGTACCAATGATTGTTAAAATGACCGTTATTAACTTAAATAATTTCATAGTGTTCATGACATAAAAATAAATGATATAAAAGGAATAATGAACTTGAAAAAGGTTCTTTAAGGAAGTAGAAATTAACTCATATTTATTATTTATCTGATTAAATAATGATCGAGTCAAGTCGGACCCGAGGTATGGGACTTCGTCTCAATCCACTTTCATTGAGGCATATTATGTTTTATACACAACTTTCTTTTATATGGTGTATAAACCCCTTTGAATATTATTTTTATTCAAAAGGAATCATTTTTATACGAGGAGTTTACTAAATGACAAAAGGGAATGTTTTTTGTCGTACATATGTGACGACAACGACTTCTCCGCCGTCGTGACAATTAATAGAGTTTTGGCTTCCTCTCCAAGCCATAACTTTTTTTTAAAATGAAAAATAAATACCATGTTTTACTTTTATTTTATTTTGGTATTGGAAAGTTTTTTCATAATGTTTTTATTATATCAATCTGTTGTATTGATATCTTGTGATTGAAAGGTGGAAATTTTATGTTTCCTTTATGCATGTTTTATGTGATACGGTTATGTTATGGTTCTTGGGCATTGTTATGATGACGGGTGGTTACATAATAAACTAAGAGTGGGTGAGCCCGATATAGCTCACCAATACATTGGGTAACGTGAAGGAGTTGAACATTAAAGTTTCTCCGAAGAGATTTAGGGAATATATTGTGATGGGTATTCCAAAAGTTATCATGATGGTTACTCCCTACGTAAGAATGTAATGAATGTCTTAAGTTACCTTTATGTCTTATGAATTCTATGATTTATTCATGATTTGATGAGGTATGCTTATGTTTTATGAGTAAATTATGATTTCATTGATTCTTATGTATACATGTACTCATGTTTCCTTTCCATATTTTTATATCCCTTACTGAGCTTTTTATGCTCATCCCATGTTTTTGAAATGTTATGATAGGTCAAGGGAAAGGTACATGATGTGATGATAGTGTCAAGGAAGTGTCAAGAAAGAATCCATGTTTTATTTTAAGTATTTTTTTTGATGGGAAAAATGAGTACTATCTTTTATGTAACCACTTTGTTTAAATGTGGAATGTAATGCATGTTTAATGATCTAATTCTCTATAACTGTAAACCTGAATAGATCCTCAATGTGTATTCTTGAAATATCTCATGATTAAGTAATGTTTAAGGCTGGGGCCTTATTGTTGGTATCTGAGGTCGGTTTAAATAACTGTAGGAGTTAGAATTATGTTAAATGATTATCCAAAAATATTTTTTTATGGTCACATTGAAATGATATTGAATTTGAAGATTACCAAGTTGCTTCATCTATGACATGTTTGTTTAGAATGGTTTTCTATATAGGAAATAGGGAAGCAGTGAAAGGAAGGCATACAGAAGGAAATGAACTTCCAAATCTGCATCTTGAGATGTTCAGAATTGGAACTGAACAATTTGTTGCAGTAATGGTGAAGTTGACTCAAGCGATAAATGGTGGTGGTATCCATGCACAAGATCAGCCAGATCAACGACAGAGGAACATGTTAGTGGTGGAACATTTCATGAGGCAACATACCCCATCATTCAGAGGATCATCTGACCCTGTGCTAGTTGAAGGGTGGATTAAAGCACTGGATAAGATTTTCGATGTCATGGAGTGTTCATACAATCAAAAGGCTAGTCTTGCTATTTACCATTTGGAGGGTGAAGCAGATCAGTGGTGGTCGATGGTTAAAAATATCAGGGATGCTAATGGGATTGATGTTCTAAACTGGGATGAATTCAATGTTGTGTTTCTTGAGAAGTATTTTCCTAAGGATGTTCGACTTAGGATGGAAAAAAATTCTTGGAATTGAGGCAAGAGGAAGACTCAGTGGCTGATTATGAATAAAGGTTCACTCGATTTACAAGGTATGCTCCCAATTTTATCCGAGACCATGATAGTAAAATCAACCATTTTTACTCTGGATTAAATCCAAAATATCAAAGGGCTTTAGCTTCCCGCGAGTTTAAGAGTTATGAAAATCTTGTTTGATGTGCTGAGAAGGTGGAAATAGAGTTTGCCGATGATCAAGAGTTCTATAACAACCAACAGAAGAAGAGACTGAGGTGGTAGGATAAAGGGAATAATTCTTCAAAAAAGTCTGATGGTAAGAAAAATATGTTTCTAGTTTGTGATAAATGTGGTAAAAAGCATGATGCGGAATGTCTTCTGAATTCAGGAAAGTGCTACCGATGTGGTAAGATTGGACATAAGGATCGTGATTTCCCTGGAAAAGATCAAGGTGATTGTAAGACAAAATTTTATTTACATTTAGTGAAATGTTTTAAGTGCAATGAGATGGGTCACTATGCATATGAGTGTACGACAAAGAGCTCGAGTGATGGGATGCAGTTAGACTACGAGCAGAAAAGGGTGGTGAAATCATTTGAAACTACTTCCGTAGATGTTGGGCCATAAAATGAAGTAGTATCAGGTACATTGTTTGTTTTTTAAGATTATGCCAGTGTGTTGTCTGATTCAGGGTCTACACATTCCTTCATCTCTGAAATCTTTTCTAGTAAAATGGGAATACCATCTCAAGAAATGACTCTTGAACTTGTGGTAAAAACACCTGGGGAAAATGTTGAGGAAAAAAGGATTTATAATAATCTTCCCATCCTTATCCATGGAAAGAACCTACATGAAAACCTTAGTGTTTTACCTCTAGTAGAGTTTGATGTTATTCTGGGTATGTATTGTTTCTCTATTTACCCTGCTAAGATTGACTGTAGAGCTAAAAAAGTTTCTTTTCAGAAAGAATTTCAGTTTGTGTACAAGAATGAACCCTTTCTGTTGATAAAAAATCAAGAGGTCGAGAAACTTGTAAAAGATGGAAATGATTGTTACCTTCCAAATATCGTTGAAAACAAGGGAACTGTTCAAATTAATGATGTGCCAGTGTTAAATGAGTATTCTGATTTTTTCCCTGATGAGTTTCCTGAAATAATACTAGATCGAGAAGTTGAGTTTACTGTTGACTTAGTTCTTAATGTTAAGCCCATTTAAAAACTCCCTTATCTAATGGCTCAAACTGAACTTTTAGAGTTGGAGGAGAAATTGCATGATTTATTAGAGAAAGGTTTCATTCGACCTCGCACATCACCATGGGGTGCTCCTGTTTTATTTGTTAAAAATAATGATGGTTCTATGAGACTTTGCATTTATTATAGAGCCTTCAATAACATCACTGTTAAGAACAAATATCATTTGCCTCATATCGATGATTTGTTTGATCGGCTCCAGGGAGCTCAGTTTTTTTCAAAGATTGACCTGAGATCGGGGTACCATCAGTTGAAGGTAAAGGAAGAATATGTTAAAAGTCCGTGTTTCGAACAAGATATGGCCATTATGAATTTGTAGTAATTATCTTTTGGGCTAACCATTGAAGCTGCTATATTCATGGACTTAATGAATAAAATTTTCCATGAGTTCTTGGATATGTTAGTGGTGGTTTTCATTAATGATATTTGGTGTTTTCTAAAAGTAAAGAGGAGCATGAAAGACATTTAAGGGTAATTTTGAAAACATTAATATAAATGAAATTTTATGGGAAATTCTGTATGTGTGAGTTTTTTTTGCAAAAAATTTCTTTCCTTGGACACATTGTTTCTAAAGATGGGATACCCGTTGAACCTGCAAAAATAAAGGTTGTTGAAGAATGTCCAAGACCCTAAAATGTAACTATGATTCGTAGCTTCCTTGGTTTTTCAGGCTATAACCGAAGGTTTGTTATAAATTTTCCCAGTTATCTAGTCCAATGACTAAGCTAACTCGGAAGGGTGTTATGTTTATCTGGAAAAAAGAGTGTGATGATTGTTTTCAAGAACTGAAAAGAAGAATGGTGAATGCTCCAGTATTGGAACTACCTTCCAGGAATGTGGAGTTTGTTTTCTATAATGATGCTTCATTGAAAAGACATGGTTTCTTCCTAATGCAGAATGATTAGGTAATTGCTTATGCTTCACATCAATTGAAAACTAATGAGTTAAATTACCCTACACATGATTTGGAATTAGATGCTGTTTTTTCCCTTTAAAAATTAAGAGGAATCATTTGTATGGAGTAAATTGTGAAATATATACCGGTCAAAAAAGTTAAAAGTATATATTCACTCAGAAATAATTGATAATGAGACAGAGGAGATGGATAGAATTAATCAATGATTACGATTGTACAATTCATTACCATTTGGGAAAAGCAAACAAAGTGGATGATGCTTTGAGTCGATAAAGTAATGATTCAATAACAATGTTGTGTTTAGAACGTGATCCTTTTGTTAAGGATTTTATGAACATTGGAATAGAAGTAGTTGGTGCAGCATGTTATTCTGTTTTGTTTCAGGTATCAGTGAGATCATCTCTATCAGACAGAATTAAGCAAGCACATACGCAAGGCAGTGAGTTGCAGAAAAAGGTAGAGCTGGTTCAGAAGGGTATGTTGCCTGATTTCAATATTGATAATGATTGTGTTTTGATATTTGGGAAGAGATTTTGTGTGCCTTGTGATTCGTAGTTGAAGAGAGAGTTGTTATGTGAAGCTCATAGTTATCCATTTTTAGTTCATCCAGATATTGCTAAGATGTATAGAGATCTACAGGAATATTACTGGTGGGACGAAATGAAAAGAGATATTGCTGATTTTACTGTGAAGTATTTGACTTGTCAACAGGTTGAAGCAGAGCGACAGTTACCGAAAGGGATTATTCAGCCTTTACCAGTTCCAGAGTGTAAATGGGAAAATATATCCATGGACATTGTTTTCGGGTTTCCGAAGACACCTCGAGGTAATAATGAAATTTGTGTTATTGTTGATCGCATGACTAAATCTGCTCATTTACTTCATATTCAAGATACTTTATCTCTTGATCAACTTTCTTGAATGTATCTTAAAGAGATAGTCCAGATGCATGGAGTTTCCCTCTCTATTGTATCTGATCTTGATCTCAGGTTTACTGTTAACTTTTGGAAAGGCCTTCAGACGTCGTTGGGTACTGAATTAAATTTTAGTACAACTTTTCATCCTCAATCATATGGGCAATCAGAATGACCAATTCAGACATTGGAGGATATGCTACGTGCTTGTTTGATGGATTATCAGGAATTTTGGGACCAACATCATTATTTAGTTGAGATTTATTATAATAACAGTTTTCATTCCACTATACAGATGGCACCACCTGAGGCATTACATGTGAAGCGTTGTCAAACTCTAGCTTTCTGGGTTGAAGTGAGTGAAAGGAAGTTGATGGGACCAGAATTGGTAGATGTTTTGGAAGAAAAATTTCATATGATATAGAGACACATGATAATGGCTCAGAGCAGGCAGAAGAGTTATGCAAACAACATGAGGAAGGATCTCTCTTTTGAAGTAGGTGATCATGTTTTTCTCAAAGTATCACCATGGAAAAGTGTGATGTTAATTGGTAAGAAATGGTAGCTGAGTCCAAGGTTCATTGGACCATATGAAATTCTTGAGAGAGTTGGATCAGTTGGATACTGAGTGACTTTACCTCCGAGTTTATCTCAGGTACACAATGTTTTTCATGATTCAATGTTGAGAAAGTATATGCCAGATCCATCTCATGTTTTGAGTCCAGAGGTAGTTCAGTTGGAAGGGAACCTATCTTATGAGAAACAACCTATCCAGATTATTGACCACAGGGAGTAAGTGTTTCGAAATATGGTGATTCATCAAGTAAAGTATTTGTGGAAAACCAACATGATTGAAGAGGCAACATGGAAATCTGAAAATTCAATGGGGGATAAATACCCTCAACTTATTCAATAAGTAAATAAATTGCGGGGACACAATTTTCTAAAATGGGGAAGTTTGTAACATCCCAAGTAATTAATGAATAATAGATATTCTTATCTATGTCTATTTATGAATTATATAGTGTTTTACAGGCATAAAATGAGAATAAATCCAATCTTAAGCATGGAATACTCTAATATTTTTAAAAGATTGTTTTACCGCCTTTTGATGGCGAACCAATATTAAATCTAACTTTTGAAAATTTTATAAGAAATATTTTTCAAAATAAACTTATTCTTTATGATTGGGACAATTAACTTTACTGGGGATAAATTTCTGGTATTTTTCAGATAATATTCATTTTTTAATGAATAGTAAAAAGTGTTATATTATAATTCAAAACCTATTTTTAATCTATTTTATTTATATAGTTAGATTATCATTTTAATTGGTTTTAAAGTGAAATTATAATATATGTTTACCATTTCATCCAATGGTAGTCATTGGAATTGATATCACTTTGATATTAAACATAAACGAGTATCAATCATTTGATAGATATTGTTTCTTAAAAACAGGCTATTTGATTTGACAGCGGGATTTAATTATAAAATTAATTAATGCAACTTATATGTTATGAATTTGGTAAAATATACATCATTATTGAATTTGGAATATCATAAATATCTTAGGGTGAATTTTTACTAATTTTCTGAAAAACCATAATTTTTTATGAATAGTGAAACCAGAATGTGGTAGTCACAAAAAATGATTTTACGTTTAAATGTAACTTTACCACTTCTATAATTTGAATTTAAAAAATACAATAAAAATGATTTTCATTATTAAGTAAAAAGTGGTTCAATGGGATGAAAATAATTTTTGATGAGAAGTAACTTTTAAGTTTTATTAATCGTAATTAAAGGTAATTAGTGTGATTTAAGCTAAAAATGATATTATAATAAAATGAACATATCATGACACTTGTCCTAACCCTATTGGATGAGTCATGTCCAACCAATACAACCCATGGGACGATTTTCAGGACCCCATGGAGCCACTTGGGCAGGATAATGACATTAATGCCTTTTATTTAAAATAAAAGTAAAAATGACACATACATGTATTGTTTTACTAAATCAAATTTTAAATGGGGTTATACAAGTCATATTTTTGACTATAAATGATCATAATAAAGATAAAAAGATTTCCTACATCATAGTATTTTGTTTATAGTTTTTATAAATTAAATAAATTTATTTATTTATGACATCGTGATGATGCAGTGATTACCTCATTAATGAACGATTTAAATAAAATGAAAAGATAATGTAAAATATAAGACATATACTTGTCAAAGACCTATTTTATGAGTATATTTATAACCCTTATCACCTTATCCAAGAAATACATCAATTTGGGACCTTTAAAATCCGAAACTCATTTCAAAATAAAGTAACATTTTATACCGTTCCAAGAGTGCCCCTCCTCTCCTCTTATAAAAGGCCACCACCTCTACCTCCTTAACCACACCTTCCAAGCCTTTGGCTCGGAAAATATCAGATCATTTTGTCTACCCACATCTCTATCGTCCTCCTAGAAGCCTTATCTTAGGCAGGAATCTCTTCAAGAAACCCTTTTGGTTCAAACCAAAGGGAGTTACCCGATTTTAAGGTAATGTCTTCACTTGTGTTCTTTTGTTTTATTTTGCTTCTCCAACCCCCTAAACTATTTTATTAATTTCTTTTTTAGAAACTAAATTATCTTCAATATACTAGGATGTTGTTATAAGAAATATTTGAGCTACACTTACACACACCTACATCTAATGGTTAAAGAATATACTGTTTCTGTGGATGGTGAATTTCTGCCTCACGAAACGATGATTGTTCAATATTCTTTTAACACCATCAAAGGTGGCCATTAAGATGTCAGTACATTTATATATGATATATAGTATTTTTATGTTTTCCTTAATCTTCTTTATTTTTCATTTATTTCATACCTTTGTAGTTTCCATTATGGGTAAACATGATATCTTCATTTTAAGAAGTGCGAACTACCGCCCCCTCAAAGTGATTTGATTCGTTAATACCATATGTGGTACATATAAACGATATATTTAATAATATTATATATGATACCACACTGTAATTATAATACTATTATGTATCATTATGTTTTAATTCCATTAAATATGAAATAGAAATGGAATTAGCGTTCATGCGTATGTACGACTTACCATTTCCATTAACGATGCATTTTATTTATTACCTCTAAATGTTATGTAATATTATAAATGCATGTATATAATGGATATATAATACATATATAATATCTAAATAATGAATATAATTATGGATATAATAGATACTTTACCCCATGAACATACATGTGATTATAAAGAGTTTATTTTTCACCCAATTACCAATGGTCGTTAAAACGACCGTTATTAACATAAATAATTACATAGTGTTAATGACATGGTAATAAGTGAAGTAAAAGGGATAATGAACTTGAAAAAGGTTATTAAGAAAGTTTAAATTAACTCATGTTTATTATTCAGGAGATTAAAGAACGATCGAGTCAAGTCGGACCCGAGGTATGGGACTTCTTCTCAATCTCCTTTCATTGAGGCATATTATGTTTTATACACAACTTTCTTTTATACGGTGTATAAACCCCTTTGACTTCTACATTTATTCAAAATGAATCTTTTTTATATGAAGCGTTTACTAAACGACAAAAGGGAATGTTTTTTGTCGTACGTATTCGGCGACAACAACTTCTCCGCCGTCGTGACCATTATTAGTGTTTCAGCTCCCTCTACAAGCCATAACTTTTTTTTAAAATGAAAAATAAATACCATGTTTTACTTTACTTTTTTTTAAAATGGTTTTCATAATGTTTTATTAGATATATGTGTGGTATTTATATCTTGGGATTGAATGGTGTAAATTTTATGTTTTCTTTTATGCATGTTTTATGTGATACAATTATGTTATGGTTCTTGGGCTTTGTTATTAAGACGGGTGGTTCCATGATAATCTAAGGGAGGGTGAGCCCGATATAGCTCTCCAATGCATTGGGTAACATGAAGGAGTTAAACATTAAGGTTCTCCGATGATATTTAGGGAATATACTATGATGGGTATTCCAAATGTAACCATGAGGGTTACTCCCTACGTAAGAATGTTATGAATGCCTCAAGTAACCTTTACGTCTTATGATTAATATGATTTATTCATGATTTGATGATGTATGCTTATGTTTTATGAGTAAAGTGTGATTTCATTGATTCTTATGTATACATGTACTCATGTTTCCTTTCCATTTTTTATATCCCTTACTGAGCTTTTTATGCTCATCCTATGTTTTTGAAATGTTCTTACCGGTCAAGGGAAAGGTACATGATGTGATGGTAGTGTCAAGGAAGTGTCACAAAAGAATCAATGTTTTATTTTAAATATGTTTCCGTTGAGGGAAAAATGAGTAATATCTTTTATGTAACCACTTTGTTTAAATGTGGAATGTAATGCATGTTTTATAATCTAATTCTCTAAAACTCTAAACCTGAAAAGATCCTCAATGTGTATTCATGAAATATCTCAAGATTAAGTACTTTTTAAGGCTAGGGCCTTATAATTCTTAATATAATGGATTACAATATTTGGATTCCACTCTATCCAAATCAAAAAAGAAAAAAATACTAGAATTAATCCACAAGTTGTATTTTCCTAATCAACCCTGGTGACTTAAGGTTCATTGTGGTGAGATCTGGCCAGGAACACAATCACAACTACCTTCCAAGTCCTGAGAAGAATACTCAAAAGGATACTGTCATCAAGGAAAGATGCTTAACCTTCCCTTTGATACCACTTTTTCATGAACTATCCTGGGTACCCTGATTACCTGATAACCGAGACGACCCTGACATAGCCCGAAGAGAGTTCCTGATCCCCATGGGTCGGTGAGTAGGACATAGCATCATACAACATTAAAGTGGGAATGATTTTTTCCACAAGAATGCGGAAGAAAAGGAATAAAGATAGTATGAATAACAAAAAGATATTCCACTGGGAGAAATGTACTAGAAATCAATGAAGAAAAAAAGCCCAAAGTACTACATCCCAAGTACTAAAAAGGAAAAAATATCCCCAAATCCCTAAGGACACAGTACACCAAGATAAGATCAAGAACTGGATCCTCCTCTAAGAGAATCATTCCCTTCTCCCGAGCCTGGAAGAATAAAATCTAAAAACACAAAAAGGACAACGTAGGGTGTGTTCTTAAGCCTAGTAGAATACCACCAAAGATTCCATTAACGATGCCAAATATAGATTATCCAAAGAAAAGCTTTAAATTCTTAAATAAACAGGTTTGGAAATTCAAAATCATATTCTAACAGAATATGCTATACATTTTCAATGGATAGAAATAAATATTTTATGAAAAGGCTTAACAAATGATGGAATATTTTTAAAATAATGTCTTAAGAAAAAGATTTATATAAAACCATTTATATAAATTCAGCAGGCTTGTAATGGAGTTTAGAAGCATTGACATACATTTATATCTAATATATAAATAAACCTGCGAGAAACATGGTCATCTTCCAAAAGATAGGATAGTATTAAATGGTTATAGGATTCTGCACTCTCTATATGAACTCAAAAAAATATGTATTCACTCGTCCCTATGAGAATGGCCAAAGGAGACTCATCACCAACCCGTCGGGGATGTGACCCACAATAATTATGTTTTAGAACGTTGTCATAGCGTAGAGTGTATCCCAATAACTCACAAACTACCTAAGGCTTTCATGCACTCTTACATAATGGGATAACTATTTAACGACTACTTAAAATACGATCAACACCATTCTTCCATTTCAATTGTGCCAATTTAATTCCATTTAAAACCAAAATAGGGTTTATTCAAAACATTCATTTTTTACAAGATAAAAGCAATGGATTTCTATCAAATCATTTTAAACCATTTTCACCAGTTTGAAATCCATTCAAAACCAATTCCATCATCACACAATTTATTTACACAATTAAATTCAACAAACTAATTTAAATCATTTCAATCAAATCCAAAATTTAAATTAAACAATTTAAATCAGAAAATTTACATAAATACACCCAATTCAATGGAATTAAGGTTTTCCAAATTTCCATGCAAAAAAAATTTCAAATATCTTGATTCATTAGAATTGAGTTTTTATCAATTTAATTGAAAGAAAATTTTATCAATTTAATTTGAATCAACAATTGAAATAAATAAAGAAAATACGATGATAATTAATTTTTTATGCCGGGACGAAACCACCAACCTCAAAGGTTTTGACGAAAATTACATCGGTTGAGATCGCTCAAGAAAACCTGGTTGCTTATTCAAGAATCCTCCTTAGATATCTTCTCCTAGGAATATCAAGACCAAATCTAATCATATTTTGCATCCATGCACTTAGATCTACCCATAACGGGCATAGACCTAAGAAACCATGAAAACAGGAGAAGTAAGATTAAGTAGATCTAAGAAACTGATCAAGAACGATAAAGAATGATCACAATCTTCAAGAATACATCTTCAATTCACCATGCGGTGCCGTTAGATCACCTTCGAAATGATGAGAGAACATTCTCTGACCTTAGGAGAAGAAAAAACCCGAGTTATGGCCACTTAAGAGGAAAAACAAGGCACTTAGAAGCAAAACGAGTGAGATCCACAATTTAAGAATCTCATTTAAGTGCGTGCATGATTAGTTTTCATGGTTTAACAAATTGTGCACTAGCTGTGCATTAGCTTCTGTCTTGGCCACCCTTCGAGAACGGTTTGGCCACATGGTTAGATTAACCATGTGCTGCCTGTGCGGATGCTACTGCCCCAAAGAGCAACTACGGACAGTTTGGCTGCACGGTTTAGGCAACCCTTGCTCCGTCCGTGTGACTTCCCCTTTGCCCCAAAACAACACTTAATGTTCTCCCGGCTCTCTCATTCATCACTACTCCAAAACAGAGGTACTTAGAAACATCAAAAGTACTTGAAAACATAATGTGATGTTACAGAAAAATCAATTTCTAATTTTACATTGATTTAAATAGTTCATATTTGGTCATTATAATATTTTAAAAGGATTATTATAATGTCTATGAAAATATAAAATTTCCAAAAGGATATATTGGATAACCAATTCACAATATTAGGAATAAAAAAACATTATAAATTCCACTTACAAAATGGAATTCTAAATTGAAAATTATTTCTTCCTACCATGAATATGGAATATAAGTTTTATTTTAAATAAAATTCTAATTAATTTTTATATATCACTCTATTTAACAATAGATAATATCATTATTCTTCTGGTTTATTGATACTACAACAATACCACCTAATAATCCTTCATTAACACGAATAATAATCATGTTTTTTTACTTTAGCAACCTTACTTGAGAATACTATGTAAATAGTTCATATATAAAAATCGGATAATAATTAAATATATAACAAGATATAAATGTGAAAATAATAATTTTATTCTTTTATATATGATATACCAATATTTTTTAGATATAATTAAGAAAACACACTTTGAACGTCATTTATCAAAGAAACATGCATGTTATCAATTTAATATTCGTAGATAATGAATAAAATAATCATGAAATAAATTTGAACCATAAAAGTTATTTTAAATAATCACAAATATTTTCATTAATATTATTTCAAATAATAATTTTTTATAATAATGAATACAAACACTAAAATTATTAAATTAAGACAACTATTCAAAACTATAAACACCTAAAAAAGAGAATAAGATGTATTCATATAATGAATGACCATATTGAATATTATAAATGAAATTTTATAACATAAAGGATAAAAATTAAATTATTAATATATATATATATATGTTTTTGATCTCTGAGGACAATGTTTGTGCATGGATGTGAGGACCAATAGTAACGTATTTATTCCTCAAATTCCCATTTACGATCTAATATTTTCATTGTATATTCCTCTTTAAATTATTTTCTAAACAATTTGATGTGGTAAATTTATGTTTTAACCACGCTATAGATCCTTAGTCGGGATAAAATGTTCACCTTGGAATCAAAATGTGTTGAGGTGAAAATCACAATCTAAGGTCTGAATTTCTAATTTGTACTCTAGTGTAGAAAACTAAATAATAGTGATACAACTAATCCATAATGGCATGGAGGAAGTGATTTTAGGTATACTACCAATTTGGGAATATATTTATAAAGTTATATGTATATGGTGTATGACATACTATAGTGGTTGAGTGGTTGTCCCATAGAGAAGAGGGATGTCAAACAATGCTCCTCGAAACAATTTTGGTTTTATTCCAAATTGGTTCCCCCTACTACATAATGGTATGATGATACATAGACCATGCTTTAGAAATTAAATGTTTGTGTGGTGATGTCCATATATGAGCCCAATACATCCTCAGATGACTGGGATATATTCCAAAGAATTTAACATGGGTATAAGATGCATCTTTTACCATTAAATCTGTTGTGTGGTCCCTTTCACACAAGTGTAGTTTTAAATGTATTAACAATTTTTTTGATAGGGTCCATGTGTATTCCCAATGGTCTTATATTTTATAGTCTCTCTATAAATACCAGAATCCCATTCAAAATTTAGTGGATTCTATATTTTTATATGAAACTATATTAATCCTCAAGATTTTTCTCCAAGGATATTGAAGACTATTTAGATTGGATTGAACCCCCACATTCTATATATCAATACTTGGGGATCCATTATTTTCCATCGCTAAATATAAGCATTCACGTCATTCATAAAGAATGTTTCATTTATATCATGGTAATTCATACCTAGAATTTGATATGATGAATGTGGTAATCCGTATGAAACCTTGAAAATTGATGAATTATCTGTTTCATGTTTTATATTAAGGTTGGTTGTCTAGAAAAAATAACTTTTATATGTTTCCATTTATTATATTATGTCAAATTATAATGATCAAAAAAAATTCCATCCGTGGAACCTAAATAATTAGACAGTTCACTTCAATGGGGGAGATTGTTTTTCTTCAACCAACCATTGATCTCATTGGGAACATTGGTGTTAAAACTTGTATTTTAGCATCCCGTGAGATGGACATACTAATTAAATCAATATAAAAGAATATAAATTATAATGAAGTTTGTGGTGTAATATGCTTTGAATGATTTTGGATTAATGTTATGAATTTCAATAACATGAGATATTTGGTTATTGCATGAATTAGAATCACACAGAGTAAAATAAATTAATCAAAAGTTAATTATATTACTTTGATATCCTGATGATATATTGATATATCTCATCATGTTAATAGGTTTATTCTAAATAAATATATGAAGCTAAAAACTATTGTGTATGTTGTTATAATTTGAAACTAAATTTTATATTATGTATATACTATATAGATTTTAATTGAATAGATTTTATATTGTAGTTTTTGTTGACATGTATGGACTTCTTGGAAATTGTTTATGTGTTTTCTGTTCGTAGAATTCAATATTGATATGAATATGATTATGATTTACTCTTAAAGGAGGAATGTTTATAACTTGTTGGGATTTTAAATAGATAAGAATAATTTGTGTGCTTGGTGATTGAGAGAACTATATGTTATTCATGAGGATAAGGTTTATGGTTACATTATTGTACGAGGGGATGGTGTATGTAATTTGATACCGCATGAGGGTATGATTTCTAATATTTAAACTGATTAAGGATAAGACTCACAATCACCAAATTTTTAATGGTGAGATTCATATATTTTTAAGGGAGATATTTTTTTATCTCGTGGGTAGAGAACATGTGTTCATGATAAATTATGCCCAATTCATCCTCAATAGATGAATATACCAAATACTTTTCTGATCTATCCCAATGTAAGAGGATTCATCCCTAGATAGATACATCATGTATGGTGTCCATGCATGTTTGGCAGACATAAGGTGCCATATTGAAACTCAAGGTTCAGTTGGTTTATTTCATGTGTAATATATATTTTCTAAATAATACATCTATTTAATATCATTATTATAGTCACTATATATATTGGGAATATATTGTTTTGAAATTGTTTTTTTTTTACCTACTGAGTTTCACTCATACCATGATCGAGTAAATGTTTAGTACTTTTAAAGACATCATCAATACAAGTATGTAAAAGGGAAAGGGACCTTTTTGTAGATTGTTTCATATTTTATATTTTACATTTCTTAGATAACACCAACATGGGAATCATAACCAATGGTTGTGGGGTCTCTTATCATTTCATTTTTCTCTATCAATTTTATGGTATAAAAAATATTACTTAATTATATTTCATCATGGAATTTTGTGGATATATTATTATTGGATTTGATAATTTTTTTCATTCATATACCATGGATTATTTTTTATTATTCATGTGGTTTACATTATTTATGATATGATATTATTATATATATTTTTATAGAAACTCTATACTAGAATGTATAGTCTCTCTATTATATTCCTTACACAATTACTTCTAGTAATAATCCTCTATAATATAGGGTGGTTCCACTATGTTCAAATTTCTAACCTGTATATTTCGTGTGAGGGAGTAAATATTAAAGGAAATTACAATGTTATATCGAGGATCATGTTTCTTTCCTATTTCATTACATTTGGTGAAGGTGGAAAGGATACTAGAATGAATTGGGGATTAGAAATGATATAATGAATGGGATTAGTTAATCCATATACATTATACAAATAGAGTTCCTAGGGATGTTTTTTTATGTTCTTCACTAGTTATAGTTGATGATTTTTTACCTTAGGTGATTCAGTTGTTTCTTGATGCTACTGTATGATGATATTTTTAATCTTGGGTCACTATAGTATGAGATCGCTATGAATATATCAATATATGCACATAGAGATATATGTTGACATGAAGTTTGCATTATATGGTAGTATATATTGAATTTTAGATATTTTATAATATGATTTGTCAAAATAAAACCCCTAATATAGTATATAATAATTAATGGATGAGTATTTATGCTTTTCCAAATCATATGTTATGAAATGTATATATGAACATTAATCTAGTGGTAATATATTTAATTAAACACTTTATCTTGATGTAGTTGTGAAAAATGATTTATAAGGTGTGTGTTAAAACCTACACATAATATGTATCATTGTAATCATTGTAAATATCATTATGAGAGTTGAAATTTGAATGATTCTAATGTAGTTAGTCGGGACATCCAACAACTCTATAAAAAATGATGTAAAATCAAATATGTGAAATATTTCCAATGGTGATTTTATCCATGTAATGGGATATTGTACACATAGTGATATAAATTTATGAGCTGATGAGATAGTTCAAGATACTATATATGGATATGTTCATTAGGGTGTTAGTCCTTTATGAAATTATGTTATGGATTGACTAATTCTAGATGATCATCAAGCACCTAAATACACCAAATGATTGGAGGTTAAATATTTTTATTTTTATTCTTCAAGGATCGTCCAAGAGTTGGTGGGACATTATCGATCAATACTTATAATAATACTAGTTTTCCTAAAATGAATTATTTGTATAGTTCATTATCCACTAAAACAAATAGGATATTTACAATGAGTGGTATTTTATTTCATACGCATGATTTAGTAGGGAATGTCTATGATGAAATATGAAGGTTGATTTATAGGTCTATTATATTTTACACAATCCATATTAACTGATTAGATATGTAGGTCAAGTCATTTATAGGATGGGATTTTCCAAGAGAAAAGGTAACAAGCAATCATCTATCAGCTGAGAAGCATTATATAAGTGATTAATCTAGTTATAAAAGAAATAAGGAAATCATAGAGAAAACCTGAGTGTCATATATGCATTTTTTGTAGAGAGAACTTTGAGTTATTGTTTTAGAAACAAGAAGTGTTGGTAAGATAGTTACCATTAAGATATATGTTGGAAGAGAATCCAAGTTAGTAGGAATATTTCATAGATCCATGGACTATTGTAGTGATATTCAGTGTGAAAAGACGGGCCACAAGTGGACCATGTTTTCTTACCCAAATATGTAGTTTAATGATTCCAATAGTTTGGACCATAAATAGATGATATTTTGGAAAATTATATATAAACGAAATTGTAAGGGATCTAGATAAACACCAGACTCAGGTAAGGATTTATACACCCCAAAACAATATGGTAGATAATATTCAACTAGATAATCGAGCTGGCATATGAGATGGCGTACCTCAGTAAAAGACCATAATTACCATCATTCATGATAAGTATATGGGATTTAGGCTAGAGACCAGGGTGGATGAGCGGTTTGGATGCACACTATGTAGTCTAATTCAACTATTTCGGATATATTTCATTCTACGGTGAGTGGTAAAGTTATTATATCATCTACTATTTCATTAATTTTTTATTATAAGATCCTAAAATTCGTTTTTTGTGCTCAATATTCAAATGGATTTTTCTTTGTTCTGTAGTGATTTAATGGAATCATATATATTGGAACAACCTTGTTAGTATGATTGGGATGTATATTGCATTACAAAGTGTTCTATTGATATTATGGGGTACCAATTCCTTTGGGGGAATTTTTTTGTGATCAATATAATAGGCATTGATTTGATTTTTTGTATAGATTTGATATATTAGTACTAGGATAACAAAAACTATTATTTGGTGTAGTAACCTTTTTATCTCCGAATGGGGGGGTCATATAATCCCCTTGCTGAATTGGATTTTAATATTATAAAATAATTCCAATTTATGTTAGGCTAGATTGTATCATGGATCATATATTAAGACTTATTATGGATGATTGAGGAATGTAGTATGATTTTGTCTTCGAATAATAATTAATATTTAGGATGTATTTCAGGAATATTTTTTCATCTTACCACCCAAGTGGGAGATCATTTTAACATTTTTCTTGGTGATTGGTGATGATATTATTTCTAACTCACCTTATTGAATGGAACCAGTATATGTAATTTAGTTGAATGCTCATTTGGAATACCTAGAAGAAAAAAGTTTAATGTGACACAGTTCTTGTATGTGTGGTTATCCCTTGATTTCTACCAGTAAGGCCGATATGACATTGTTCATATGTACATATTATCATTGGATGAACCAAATTATGATCAAGAACTTGTGTCCCATTAAATAAATTTATTATCTATTTGTTCAAATAATAGGTTCTACGATCTCCTACAAGACAGATGTGTGGTTAGAAAACTATCAGTTGTTGGTGATACCAAATGTTATATCTCATAATACATTTAAAAGAAATTATGGAATGTATGTTTTTTGGTGTTGTCATCAGGTTTAAATAATGCTCTGATTGTATTCATACCATTAAAAATATGATTTCTCATCTATTCATGGATCATTTTGATGTAGTTTTTTTCTAAACAATCATGGTGTAATCTGTGTGTACAGAATATCATTCCCAATATATTTCCATCATTATGTGTAAATTGAGATTTTATCAGATTTATAGTAATCTATCCAATTTAAAAAACAAGACTGATAGATTGAAATTCTAGTGGAAGATTATCCTTGAGTATGGAGTGGAAATGGACAAATAAAATGATATAGTTTTACGGTATTGGGGGAGTCCCAAGAATTTATTTTAGATTCAGTGATTTCAGGGTCAATAATTTTATTATTAGTTCTTTATTAAAAAATTCTACCATTTAAAATCACTCTTATTTGAGTTAACAAAGAAAGTGGTGTAGTTTTTTTAGTGGAGTTATTTTGATAGATCATTTCCGGTGATGAAGAGAAGGATGACCTCAACCCCAATCCTCACTTTTACTAAGATGGAAAAATATTATATCATGTATAGAAACACATCCATTGTTAGACATATAGTAATTATGATGCAGTTGGAATGCCCAATTCCTTATGTATCAAGATATATGAGACCACATGATAGAACTTATCTTACTGACAACAATGAGTTAGATACAGTGGTGTATGAAATGAATTATTCAACACTATTTTTTATGGGAGAAGTTTGTGGTGTAATCTAACTATAAGAGCCTCAAGTTCACATTTTCATAACAAGGGTTGAACATTTGACATAGCTGGTGGTTCACGTATCATCAGACATTCAAATTCAAGATGACATATATTATCATAAAAGGTAAGTTTTTCTATGATTACTTCAGTAAAATGTCATATATAGAGGCATTTTAGGTGTATTTGGAAAAGTGGAAGCTTATATAACTCCTTATGGACATGAATATAGATTTCCAAGAGTCCCAATTTTGTTTATCTCTAACATCGATATCTGTTATAATCATAATTTTAGAACAGATCAATACATAATTTTTTTCTAAAGTACATAGATATAAGGGAAAATTTTATGGTTTTGAACCATCATAAAGATGTTTTCATGGAAGTTGTGATATTCTTATTATAAATGGATGATTAGAAATTCTAATAAGCTTCTACAAGGAGTTGATATGGCAGTTTCATGATTATATTTTAGTGGTATGTCCTGGTCAAAAAAATATATATCAGGATATATTAAGAAAATACTTGTTCATATGGATGGAAAAGTAAATAGAGTGATTAATGGAAACATGTTTCGACTGTAATCATATTGATAAGAATAACCAATGACCTTTAAGGCTACTATATACTTTACACATTTCAAAATAGAAGAGGGATGATGCCACTATGGATTTCGTTATAGTGTTATCATGACACCCTGCTAGAATGATGTAGAATGGGTGATCGTGGGTCAAGTGATGATGGTAACATACTTTCTTCCAATATGGGAGTCCTTAACCATATATGATATGTTTTTTCTCTACATATTATGAATATTTTGGCTACACTATTGTATAATGAAAATAGTTTCATAAAGAGATTTATGTTTTACATATCACTTCACATAGGGTCTTCAAAAATCATTGAGATCATGTGTTCATCTGAGTATACCCTATCATCCTTAAGGTAATGTAAAATATGAATGAATGATTAATATTATGAAAGATGTGTTTTGATTTTGTGTACTGGTATTTTTTTATTATTATGAGAATCAATTTAAACTTTTGTAGTTCTCTTATAATTAAATATTTCATGCATTGATCCAAATGGATCTTTATATGGATTTATATGGATGATCATGTTGTTTATCTTTTTACTATTTAGACGTACGTATATCAATGATAATTGTATTTAGTCTCATAGAAGAGACATTAGATAAGGCTCTAATGTTCATAAATTGGCTGGTAACCACACATATCTAGCATAAATCCTAATCTTACCAATGAAGATGACAAGTGGAGTTTATGTTTGGTTGTCATGTTTTCCTTCGGGTGTCTCCTAATATTCGGGAATTTTGTATCAAGATGTAATGGACGCTACTGCCAATGTTTTTATGTTCATATGAGATAGCACAAATCATCATACAAGTCATGTATTTTTTTATCCCTTGTATAATATTAAAACACCATTCTCGACATCATTCACATGTTATGAAAGAATATATCATCCTAATAGTTATTATGTGATCAATATCGATTATATATTGTTATATTTATTTGATTAATTTGATGGGAATTTGATCCATATTGGGGATCATGTTGATGAAAATCTTCTGGGGGAAGATAATACCTATAGCGTATGGGTAGTGGTTGCATGGGATTGTGTATGTGGATACATTGGTGAGGAAATATGATATCTAGACATATTAGATATAATATTTAATTGATGCCACGTAGTGATTATTTAGGAATCATTGGTATTCTGTATTATATTTTTTAGAGGTTTTAATATAACATTTTTTCTTAGGTAGATCTATATATAATGGTTTTGGTAAAATACTTTGAGTTAATTATTTTCATCTTGAATAGTGTTATTGATCCAAATTTTGGTTCAATTTTTCGTTGGAGAATAAATAGGAGTTAAGATGATAAATATCATCCTTTTTTATAGATATATCTGTTGAACCATTATTGATGCAACTTTTTTTTGGTGATCGAGTGTGTGGTTTACTGTCTTGGAAGTATGTATTTCATGGATTCTACTAATTAGGGTATATATGCCCAATGTTGGCTAGATATATTAGTTCATTTACATAGAGTTTGTGTTGTGGTGATTTGTATAAGTGAGATGTGTCACAAAGGGCCTCATTAGGGTTTTTGATGGTTCTATAAAATCAATAGCCCTTCCATTGTGGAGCTAGGATACAATGTGGATCCTACCTTGGAAATGGAATACTTATGGTATTCTCGGCTACAATGTGGTCACATTCTGGATTAATACGATGTATTTTATGTACTTTAGTATAGATATTTAATGAATATCAGGCTAGGGAGGTTGCTGCTTGGTCCTATTCATTTGGATATAGTTTTCTCTATGTCATTAATTTTTTCAATGTAGACTAGTGGGTTTCATCATGTTCTTCTATTTTATATGTTATCTATAAATACCTAATTAACATAAAAACTACATTTTGTTCAATCACTTTAACTTGAACCATAGTTGTATTAGAGATATTTTACAAGATAACTAAATCACCTTCTGATCAGATTAAACCCTTATATTTTTATGGATCAATCAATAATGATACATTATTTTCAAAAACATCCACTAAGAATCCAATCGATCCAGATGATTGTCTCTATTGGTTCAAGGGGTTCTAAAACAAGTGTTTTTCGGGATTGAATGATGGAATGAGATAACTATATCAAACATTGAGTAACTAACTACATCTAGTCTATTTGTTGGTAGCTGGTCTAGAAAAACTATATTTTTTCTATATTAATTTATTATAATTTTTGTATTAATGGTGATCACATTTGAACATTGTATGTGAAACCTAAATAATTGGTTAATTCAAATTTTTTATTGTGATCCTTTTTTTAACTTTGTTGGATCCCATTGGTTCCATTGGTGTTGATACAGTGATTGCAGTCATCCAGGAGGTGAGCCTACCATTGAAATCAATATGATCAATTAGACATGATAATGAATTTTTTGGATTAATAATGTTATTTTATTGTTAGCTTAATAAAATGAATTTCAATATCATGATATTTTTGTGATTTATTGATATGGAATATTAGGGAATAAAATCTATAACATGACTTTTAATTAGCATGGTGTGTTAACCTGGTGATATATAGTTATATATTTTCATGTTAATAAACATATGCTATATTAATTGATGAAGTTAAAACAACTTAATTTTTTTTATAATTAGCAACCATATTTTATGATATGTAAATGACTAGTGAAATGGTAAATGAATTAATAGACCATTGTGGTTTATTTTCATGTGTCTTATTTTATTGCTACAAGGAAATGTATTTTTCATTCTTAACATAATCTCTTGATATGGAACTATATATAATTTAAGCTAGATGGTAAAATGTTTCTGGAATTGTTTGTCTAGTGTCATGATATGAATGTTTCACATTTTTGGTTCTTGAGAGTAATATATGTCACACATAAGGGTTAGGTTCATGGTTATATTCCCTACTGAGAGTAAAGTGAATATTAATTGATACAATATATGTGTAATATTCATAGGATATTCCCCACATGAGGCTAAGATGAAATATCATCAAATGCATGAGGGTAACATGATTATATTTATGGGGGTGATATTATAGTTATTCTGAGGGAATGGACCATTTTTTTTGAGATATTATCTATGATTTATACTTTAGAAGATAATATACCTCAAAATTTGATGATCTATTCAAAATAGGAGGTTCTACCAATGGATATGAATGATTGGCATGGTACATAAATTGGTCTACCTAAAACTGTGTGTCAATCCAAACCTCATGTGTCAGTAGAATGATTTCATGACCAATTTTAAATTTTAAATTAACAACCATGTCTAATCTCATTATTAGATACACAATATATATATATATATTCAGAATTATGTTTTCAGAAACGATGTTATTGAAATACTATGTTTTAATCTAAAAAAATTTGGTACAATGTATTTTGGTGTGGTATACCTAATGAATATAGGTAGTAAAAAGGGAATGGGAACTCATTGTTGACTGCTTCTTCCTAGTTAAGTTGGAGTTTGGAAGAAGGATTGTCTCGAGGAACGTGAATGATGGTTTTTGAGTCCATTAATTTTTTTAATTTTTTTTTATGAAATAAAAGATTTCATTAAATGACATTTAATGTGGACATTAAATGGTTCAATAATTATTTTATGTTTTTGTTCTTATTTTACTCTACTGTGGATTATTGTTTGATTATATGTGTTGTTAATGATCTTTATATTACCTTGTAATTATTTCCACTACTATAGAAACTGTGTAACACACAATATTTTCTTAAAAATACACTCTATATAGTATCGATGTTAGTCAGAACCTATGGAATACAAGGATATGTGATTATGGTCACCTATCCAACCTGTCTTAGTCAAAGGGGGAAGTATCGGATCAGGGACGTCACATCATCACTTTGATTCAATTTTTTTATTTACTTAATTTTAATTATTTGGTGTATATAATACTTATTTGAGTATTTATATCTTCAAATAATTTTTATCCATGGTATTTTAATTTTAATTTGAAATACAATGTTTCAAGTGGTATTGATTTATTTTCAAACTTATCCATAAGTTGGATATCCCACCTCAACTTTCATTAATTAAGAATCATGTTATATTGATGGAAATTTTTGTTTTTTAAGGTTCATAAATTTATTTTGGAAGAAATTTTACCATATTTACTTTTGGTTTTATGGTATTTATAGTATTTATTATTATATGAACCCCAATATTATCATTACATATGAGTGAAAAATTTGATAAAAACAAAATATTTTTCATTGTCTAAAAATTAGATGTTTAAATAATGTAAGAGTGAAATTAGATTCCAAGAAAATATTTCTCTATCTTGATATTGGAAAGTCGATGCTGCTATGGAAATGATGCACCTACGAGTATTCACCACAAAATTTACTCTTTTAACATTTACTTAATCATCCCTCAGATTCATGATAACTTGGATTAGGAATTCACACATGGGTAGTCACTCTGATAGCATATAATTCTGAATATTAACATGCTATTGTTGAACAATGGTGAAAGTTTTTTTATAATATTTTATTTTATATTTAACCATAAAATCTATTATACCCAATTACGATCCTAAATGTATAGTCCTACATGATGATTATACCCTTACCAATATACTTCTTAATTAGGGTATCTCCTGTTACATTGATGATATATCACATCATCCATGTTAATCATACGATATTATCCTAGACATGTACATTAATATATTTTATGTGAGAGTATATTTTTGTAAAATTTTTTAATATATGAATTAAAATATTTTAATTCACTCATATGTTCCATTTATAATTCTATGAAATTTATTCACGACTATTGTGGTGAATTAATTTTCCATAATTAGGTGATGGGTGGAGATCCAAAATATATGCCCCATTAATTAATAGAAATGAATCCTACTAAAATATTTTTTGGGTTTTCCTATACACCTATACCCATATTATTATATTATCTTACTACAAGGCCTTGAAATAATGGGTTGTTGAATGATCTTATGAATTCCAACAATATGATGTCAATGATTATTGTAACCCATGGATTCAAATATTATAATGCATAATGAATTACCTCATACTTAGTTGATTATGGATCCATGTTGTTTATTTATTACTATCAAATGAATTATTCCATGTGTAGTTTATGATAACTTTTGACATATGCTACACCTTAGTGTGAATCTAGGCCCACCATTGTTTTCCCCTTTCCTATGGAAAAGTCTAAAATTGTTGAGAATAAAGTAAAATTGGTTTAAATGAAGGTTTTTTTGAGAAAACATATTAACATTGAGGATTAAAATTCATATTATCATTTACTATGATTATATTATACATTATCAAAATAATATTGTATTTATCATTTTTTTGAGATAGGATCATGAAAATTATGCTATGAAACATAAGAATCCAGAAACTAATATTTATTATAACCAAATAATGTAGAATAAATTTATGGTTTAAAATCTATGTAAATACATTTTATGATTGCAATGGAAATTTATCAATGTCTTAAACAATATAGTGTGGATTACATCCCAATAGAAATTAATTCTAGGTATTATTATTATATTCAATAGAGAGTTTTATTAATCAATGTCATTCAATTATATTTTAAACGTTATTAAGAATATGTGATACATCTAATGATTTCTATTTATTTGTTAGTTATTCATTTGGAAAACTATATGAAATGGTATCAATATCCTTGAGAAGTTATTTTATGAAATGGTTATATATTTGGTGATCACTAATAATGAGCACATGATTGAGGGATGAATAACTAATTGGTCTAAAATGTTGAATAAATTTGACAAAAGTGAGTTAGATATTCTTAATAGACTTCGAATTTATCATTTTTAATGAAAAATTTACCGAGGATATATTATTCATGTTTATTAATTTGGATTTTTATATATGTAGACTAGGGTGAGACATTATGAACTAGTGGTTTAAGTTATGCTAAAAGTTTCAATAGAATATTTGATTTCTCAATGGTTTAGTGCCTTAAGGATTCAATTGATTTTTTGGAATGGTATGTTATGCTAATATATAATAAATGTATATACATACATAGCTATATTAAATTGTTATGAATTCACATTTTTTTAGGAATAACATGAAGCATGATATAACCAAAGTGACTAATTTATATGTCATATTTTATGTTTTATCCTGAATGATTGATATGTTACAAACACTCACCCCCACATTCATATGTATGTAATAATTAAAATTTTATCAATAAATTTATTTAAGGATAAAAATAATATAATTAAGTGAGATTTCTATATTTATATTCCTTTTATAAATAATATGTTTCACAACCATATACACAAGCAACACTAAACTTAAATGATAACCATGAATCATTTAGTTAAATATATTACTATTTATGATGATATTTAAAACAAATTCATTAAATTATCATCTATGACTAAGACTAACCACATTATAATATATTTATATAATTAAAATATTGGAAAGTTTTAATACAAATGAAATTATACTATTATAACTGAACAAATTAGAAAATCATTTTTTTCAAAAATATATTTTCCAAATATTTTATATTTATTTAAAATCACTATATATATCATGAGTACATAATTTTGATATGATTAATATTATATTGACACTAAATTTATTAGTAACTTATATGAAATAAGAATCAATAATATTTAGCGTTTCTTAAAATCTATTTTACTATATAAATAGTTTCCCACTATATTTTTCAAATTTTATATAAAATACAATTCTCATATATTTTAAATATATTTTAAAATTTTAAAATTAATTTAGGATTAATCATAAAAATATTTAAAAAATATGAATTTTTTATAAATTTTATAAAAACATTGTTTTTAATTAAATCCTTAATAATAGAGTTTTATATAATACTATCACTATTATTCCATTTTTAGTATATAAAAATGGTCGAAAAATCATTTTCCATTTTATTCAATTTATATTTTTTTTATTTTATCAAATAAATTTTAAAAAATTTATTTTATTTTACAAACATATATTAGAAAATTTAGTAATTTAGAATTATTATCACAATAAAAGTGTAATTCATTATGGTTTTATTGTATTAAAAATTATTATTTAACTATTATGATTTTATTATTATTAATTATTTTAAATTTTAGAATTTTTATAACCAATTTCATAAATAATTTTAATTTTATTTTAACGAATAAATATATATTTTTATTGTTATGAACTAACATCTTTCGTAAAAGAAAATATGTTAAAATTACATTATATAATGGTAAAGAGCTAATATAATGTTCAAATATTTCTTGGGAATGGGTAGTTACGGTTTTTCTTTACAATATTTATTTCAAAATTCATCATTTACCAGTACAATATCAACGTTCCAAGATAGTTAGTTCCCATTATTAATTTTTTTTTTGAGAATTGAAAATGTGTGATCCGTTTTAACTTATAAATGGGTCTCCCCTCATTTTACTTCACCTCAAACCAAAATTGCCATTATTTTTCAATAATATATTCAAATAAATCCAAAAAATTCCAATACACCATAATGAATTCTCAGAATATCATCCTCAAATTTTTAATCCCATTTGAAAAATATATCATTCAAAGAGTGATGTATGAATTTCTAGTGTTCTATTTAACCTTTTTGTTTCATTAAGTGAACATTTTCCCTAAAATTCCATAACATCATCATAAAATTATTGATTTAATATAGTTACAAGAATTATATGTTTTCATAATGAACTTTTAAGTAGTAAAAACCTTAAACATTTTTATTATGAAAAATTATATCACTATCCATGCGTTGTATGGACTACCACAACCATGAGGCAACATGATTAATTTTTCATCACCACCATTCAAGGACAATCCAAATATATAATTTAGTATATACATATATATATATTAAGGAAATATTTTATATTATAATATTATAAACAATATATCTTTTCATACTGATTCTATAGAAAATTAAATCATCATCCAAATATATGTGTGGAGTATATCCTCCATAGAATAATCAATTGACAATTTTACATTCATAAAAATTCACATTAATTATAATTAAAGTAGAGAAAATTTATAAATGTAATTTTTTTATAACATAAATTAGTTTTAAATTTTAATTTAACAACCTATAAAATCTATTAGCAATAAACAATTGTTGTTATATTAATCATCCAAAAGATCATTGTAATAGAAAAAATAATTTCTTACTACTATTAAATAAAAAGGTATATTTTATATTATTCATGTATTTAAATTCAATTTTTATATATCAAAATAATTATTCCATGTAATATATTTTATAGTATATTGATATTATAACTTAACAAAATCATAATCACTCATTAAATACGAATTTGTTCATGCTTGAGGTGGATTGGGCACATACTTGAACAATAATGTGAATATATATCATCAATGAATAAGTTATCCTAATTAATGTAATAGTATTATATTAATGCATAAATAATTATTTTTTCACAGTTATTGTTATTTAATAACAATATTTAATTGATTATTTATAAAAAAACACGATGATTTTGAAGAATCACTAGAACATTATTGTTATTGATTTCATCTTCTTAGATCAATAATTAAAGACTCATGAAATGAATCAAAAAATAATATATTATTATCAATCATGAATAGTATTAACATTAAAAATGTGGTAAATATTAAATTTTAAGGGAAATAATATGGAATCTAATATTATAAAACATTTAAAAATGATTAATACTATAAATAGAAAATGGGAAAAATGGGAAAAATTAATATATATAATTAATAGTTATAAATAGTATAAGATAAAAATATATATGTTTAGGGTTATAAATTAATTTATTAATATATCGATGTCAATAAATTATGAGGACATAATATGTTCTCGTAATATAAATCACCCTTTATGTGTTATCTATATCAAATTCAACTCCCTGAGACATTGTATTATGCACCCAATTTTTAATAGTGCTTTATAAAAAGATATTTAAGAATTTATATCATTAAGTAACATTTACTCTAATGAAATTATGAATAATTTGAATACCTCACTTTTAATTTTTCTTTGTTGTATTTCTATCCATGCCACAATTGGGTTTTCAATCTCAATTTCCATTTTTTTGAACTCTTTTTATATTCACATCATACATCAATTTGTGAAGTACATTAAATTCCATGAAAGTATCTTTATAGTATTACTTATACATTTCCATGGATTCTAATGGTTTTTTATCCACCTTACAAAATACATTGAAGGAAATGTAACAAATAAAATTTTAATAGTAAATTGAAAAACCATCATATGTGTTGTAATGTAAAACATTGTGTGGTTTCATGTAAAATATATCCATTTATAGATATTGGAATGTGGATTAGGTTGTGTAATAGATGATCCATGGGGTAATCATGCCAAAATATTTTTCTGACTATTAAATCAACAATCAATATAATGCATGAAATGTTGGGTTAAGAGTGCACACCAATATAGAAAATCTATGGGAAATGAATTAGAAATTTTACTGGTTATTTATGAAACATGATGCAGGATTTTGAAAAATATTTAATTTGTATCATTAAAAAAAATTATTAAACATAATTATTGACTTTTATAAATAATCTAACACATTAAATGTACTTTCTACATTATATATATTTTATAATGGTACATCTGCTTAATTTTTTGATACTCTAAATTTTTTATGTTAATTAACAAATATTCTTCTGATAATCTACATAATTCCATTAGATGGATAAGTATTTTAATTATACATTTTTTATTATAAAGAGAAATATCTTTTTATTCAGTTATCGATTCCTAAGGGAATAACATTAAATATCCTTTTGAATATTATAGTGTATACATTAAAAATAATTTGGAGATTAGTTGGGACTATAACAATATAGGAATTTAATACATAAATAAGTCTCATGAGACAAAAAATCTTGAGTTTTGGTTTATACCCCTCCCCATATAATTAGAGGGACTTATAAAAATTTCTGGACTTCATCTTTGGAGGTCCATCAGAATAAATTCTGAAAAATGAGATCGTTTATTATTTTTATCAATATATTTATCTATTGATAAGGGTTTACTATGCCCCCCATTCCAGTGGATTAAGAATTCATGTTAATTTATTTATTTCATCCATGTATTTTATACCATTATTATGTTATTATATAACATCTTCTATACTCCACTTCTTTTTATGAATATGAGGAAACAATTATTGTTATTCTTTACCCACGAACCTTATTTGAGAACTATGTACAATTATCAATTATATAATGATTGAGATAATAATTATCTTGTATTGTGACCTTATTGAATCATTCATTTTATATTGTAATTTTTTGTCACATACTTGTCATATTTTGAAGTTATTTTTCATGTAATTCTCATTCTCTCATTTATGCAATGGTTTAACATGCATTTTTGGAGTAAAGGGTGGGTTTTCATGATTTGGACCGAACCCTAATCCCATGTTTAGATTTAAAAATAAATTTTATTTCATTTATAAATCCGTTGTTTTTCAGAATTGTTCACCCATTTCATTTTCCAGGTAGCCAATCGTAACCTATTATATATACCATATCTATTTTTACCCCATAGGAATAGAGAATCAAGGTTGATATGGGTTATTTTTTAAGGTATTTGTCCAACTCGTGATCCCATTAACAATAGTAAAATAAACTGTTTCTTTTATTTATTATTCATTTTTTAAGATTTTTCATAGATTCTACCTCTCACATGAGTCCACTGACCCTAGGCGCACCCCCATGTTATTTTATCTCTTTATGGATCTTATCATCACAATGGATTAGGAAACAATTTCTTATTATTTTTCAGATTGTCCAGATTTAAAAATTTAGTTAGTTTCATTCATAACTCCATAATTTTTTAATCCCCTGTCATTTCAGTTCCAATCGATCTCTTCATTCTTATTTTATCCTCTATATGATTTTTTATGGTTTTATATTAACCTGTTGGTGTATTTGGAGTCATTGTTTTCATGATCTCTCAAGTTAGTGGGTTGTCGTCCATCCTCCTCCCATTTTATTAGTGTTTCTTTAGTTTTTCTTATAGTTCATAATTTCGAAAAAGTAGGTCATAGAACCTATGTTTCTATAATTGATTTATTGATCTAATATTGTGGTTTTAGATTTGATTTAACTCCATTATTATGTGATGATGGTTCGGTTGAACATTCACACAATGATTTCGTGTTTTGGAAAAGTGTAGTTGGTGATTCCATGTGTAAGCACTATTAGATGATCTAGACTTGCTTGATTTATATTTTTAGCCTACTCCTACATCATTGTGCTTGAAGCGAAAATAATTTTTTGGTTGAATTATTTATGTAATTGATTTTTATGTTCCATTTTTTGTGAAAATTTTGTTTTACATGTGCATTCCCTGTTTTACAGTTTGAGTTGTTTAATAATTCATTTATGGGTTTTATTAAAATGTTTTTCTTTGTAAAGTTATGGTTTGGGGTAATATTTGTGGGCATTGTGTTTTAAATGATTTATTTTAGAAGGGTTTTAGGGGTAGTGTTTTGTTATATTCCTTGATATTAATTTTTAAGGAAATTCTTAGTGGATTATTGAGTGATATAAATGGTGAAATAATTGTGTAGTTTTTTTTGAATGTGTATGATAAGAACTTATTTTGTTATGGGAAAATGGATTTTTGTTACATGTAGAAATAGTTTGAGCACAATGGGGGAATTCTGAGTATCTTGGTGGGCAGATGTTTAATAGTATTCTAGTGATTCATAGTGGGTTTTCCCTTATTTTACATAGAAATTTGGACATTGAAAACACTAATGAAACTATAATGATAATGATTGGGGACCATTTGGTTATAGGTATGTTCCCATCTAGTTTCTTGTGCATGAGAATAGATATGCATATGGTTAATTTAAAATGAGAAATTATGTACATGTAGTCCAAACTAACTAGTTCTTTGGGGTGTTCCCAAGATTATTAATTTTGGACTATTTAGTATTTACCATTTTCAAATAGTGTGTTTGGATGGAATATTTAGAAGAATACCAGTTTTATTTAAATGTATTCACTCCTGGTAATTTCTATTTGATACAATTTTTTCAGAAATAAAATATGGTCACTATCAAAACAGGCACCAAACATGGCCTTTTGCAGGATCCAAAGTGTGTTCTATATCCCCATGGGTTTGCACAGGTTCCAATGTATCATAAATATTGGTTTTGGAATTATTTACATGAGTTTAGTATCGGTTAACAATCAAATACTATAAATAATCTAAATATGAGAATTTACAACCAAATAATCCTTAAATAAAATTCAGAACTGAATACATGGTATTAAACATGACACAAGAGGTCCAAATAAAAAAACAGAAAAATATCCCAATGAACACCACATGACCACGGGTCATCACCCATGATCTCTCTCTACAACCCCCCAAATTATAAGGAAACTAACTAACTGAACCACCACCATCCAAGGACATTATTTTAACTTTTCAAACATGATCAAATATATATAAACCCCAATGTGTATGTAGGGTGTGAGCATAATCCAAATATAATTCCAGCCAATGATTCCATATAGTAAGAAATAAAATATAAAAAGCATTCATGTTATAATAAACAACAAATGTTGTCAATAATTTATAAGGAATGAAACATTGCGGACATCATTCCCATGAAACTAAAGGACTTGAACTAGTGGAATAGACGTTAGATGAAGCACCTTCTCATGAGAATAATCTATTCGCCCAGGTTGCTCAAAAACAAATAAATCAGTCTATATATCGAAATCCTCCCAATTCAGCACATGGGAAGGATATGGGTTGTACTTTTTCAAATGGGATACATGGAAGGTATCATGAATGGATGCCAACTGAGATGTAAAATATAACCTGTATTCTACAGTTCCAATATGCTTGTTTAATCCAAATGTATTGACATACTGTGGTGTAAACTTCCCTTAATATCCCAAAAGACGATGCCCTAGTTGAGGGGACAATTTAAAGAATAATAGGTCACCCCCAGAAAACTATATGTATCAACTCTTCTAGTCCAAATAATATTTATGGTGACTCTGAGCTATCAATAAGTGATTCTTGATCATATTGACCTTCCCAGATGTCTCTTGAACATGAATCATCCCCAATAGCGAAGTATCACATATCTAATCCCAACATAGGTGGGACCGACATGACCGACCATAGAGAACCTAAAAAAAGAACCCCTTTAATCGAGGATTTGTAACTCCTATTATAGGAAAATTCAAATAATCCCAAATGGCTATCCTAAGAACCTCTAGAGTCCAAAACACATGCACTGAGCATGTCCTCAATGATCAAATCACATGCTCTGTCTGATCATTCATTTGAGGATGATATACAATTGTTATATTATTCTTTGACCCCAATTCCTTATGAAGGCCTTCCCAAAACCAAGATGTGAAGTGAGGGCCTCTAACTGGTAAAACTACTGATCGCACACCATGATGTATTTCTATGGCCTAAAGATATAAATGACCCAACTCATCCAAATTAGTAGTATCTTTGATTGGAATGAAGTGGGTTGATTTGGTCAGAATATCAATCATTTCCAATATATAATTCATACCCCGAGGTGTACGAGGAAATCCAATAATGAAGCTCATGGATACCTCTTCCCACATCCATGTAAGAATGGGTAATGGATTGAGAAAACCGGTGGGCCTATGGTGCTCCTCTTTCACCAACTGACATATATAGAATCGTTACATGAATTCAGATTTTTCTCATCATCAACCTGGCCAAAAGAACTCATGAATAAAGTCATAGTACATCTTGGTGGTACCAAGATGGACATCCCACTGAGACCGGTGGCTATCTTGCATCACCACATTCCACAAAGATGATGGAACTGCAGATTGACCCTTGAAGCAGAATATTCCCTTAAGAGATGAAAACCATTCTGAAGACGTCTCCACACTAAGACCAAATGAACTCAACTACTAAAAGTTATCATCACTGGGTAGTTATCATTGAATAAACTCTAAGAGGGAAGGATCCAACTGAATTCTCAACAATAACACACCTCCACTGTGCTCTTAGGTCACTACATGCATCTAAGAAAATATCCCTATTAGAGTCCACTCATCACTAGACATCCTCATGGATTTCACGTTTAATTTTCTACTCAACACTACTGGAAATCGGATCTTTCCCAACACTTATATACACCCTTTCCCAACGGTTCTTCCAAACCGTTGGGAAAGGGGGGGTCTTTCCCAACGGTTTGGGAGAACCGTTGGGAAAGGGGTGTTTTGAGGCCCCTTTCCCAACGGTTCTTACAAACCGTTGGGAAAGACCCCCCCCCCTTTCCCAACGGTTTGGAAGAACCGTTGGGAAAGGGGTGTTTTGAGGCCCCTTTCCCAAGGGTTCTCCCAAACTGTTGGGAAAGACCCCCCCTTTCCCAACGGTTTGTGTGAACCGTTGGGAAAGGGGTGTTTTGAGGCCCCTTTCCCAACAGTTCTCCCAAACCGTTGGGAAAGACCCCCCCTTTCCCAACGGTTTGTGAGAACCGTTGGGAAAACTCACCCCAATTCCAACATTCACCCCACCTATCCCAACGGTTTTGAGAACCGTTGGGATAGATTCTTTCATTTCTTCCAGGTCTGCTACCCGAGAACATTATATAAATCTAAATTTTAAATAATTATGATAATACATATATATATTTATGAAATTATGTTGACAAAAGTGATGTTAGCTTAGTGGTTAAGTCGTTCGATTATAAACGAGGGGTCCTGGGATCAAATCCCAGCGGATGTTTTTTTTAAATACATTTACCAACAGTTTTATAACCGTTGGAATAGATTTTCATATTACTTATACCAACGGTTTTAAAAACCGTTGGGATAGGTCTATACCAACGGTTTTGGGAAAACCGTTGGTATAGACCTATCCCAACGGCTTACTTCGCAACGGATCTCCAAACCGTTGGTATAGGCTATACCAATGGTTTGGAGGCCTATACCAACGGTTCCAAACCGTTGGTATAGGTTAGTATTCTACTAGTGCAATGAGCCCACTAATAAATTTTCCTTTCCTGGGGTATATACAATGTCAATTTCAAACCCCTACAAGTACTCAATCTAGTGGCACTTGCACAGAATGAGATCCTTTTGAGATAAGATGTATGTAATGCTTTTGTGACTGTAGTAGACCAAAAACATCACCCCACAGAGGTAGTAAGGTGAAGTTTTCAAAGAATGCATCCAAGATGAAAAATCCAATTCATAGGTCAGATAATTCTTTTTCAGTGGTCAATGTTGGGAAGAACAATACATAATCATATAATCATCTTGCATAAGAACACACCCAAAACCCTTATCTAATGTGTCACAATACACCACATAGCCCTTTTTTAATTATAGAAAGATCAACATGGTGGTGGTAGTCAACCACCACATCTTCTCTTCAAAGTATGGATGACATTATGGGCCCCCAATAAACATCCAACAATTTTCGGTGAGTGCGGTCATGGGTGAAGCATGCTGAATGAAATCCCAAACAAACATCATGTAGTATCTTGCCAACCCGAGGAAACAACTGATCACAAACAAATTCTTAAATGGCTCAAATGACAACATTTCACTGATATTCTAGGGATCTATTGAAACTCCCTACTACAAGATCACATACCACAGAAACATAACCCTCATGATCTAGATGGTTCACTTGGAAAACATTTCATAAAGGTGGTGATCCCACAATGTTCCCAACATGATTAAAAAATTGTTCTCATACTCCTCATCGGACTCATAGTAATCAAGTATTTCATACACTAATACCACAAAAAAGAGTCAAGATACTAGTGAAACACTCTATTAATGTGTTACATAATGACTATTAGAGAACTAGTCAATCAAAATGTAATTAAAAATTACTCATAGTGGTCGTACCTACTATGGAAGGTTTTCTATGGGATATCTACCTCTTTCACTGTGAGTTGGTGGTAACCCAAACATATGTCTATTTTAGGAAACCACTTTTCCCCCTTAATCTGATCAAAAATATAATCTATTATAGAAAAAACATATTTTATAATGATGGTTACCATGTTCAAAATATTTTAGTAAATACTCAACCAAAGGGATCTTCCAGCCTTCTTCACACACAGAAGAGGAGTAAGTGTTGTTGGTTCTGAAAGAGAACACATTCTTGTTTTCATATCAAGCTTTTGGGTGACATTCTAGGGTGGAAAACTGTTAATCATGTGGAGAAAAATACCATATATGACTTATTTGGAATTTAGTATTTCAAATAATATCCATTCATGATTTTTTGTGGGGGGTTTCCATGAATTTTTTTTAGAATGGGTGGGTTTTCATGATTTGGGACAAACTATGAGCCCATTTCCAAATTTTTTTTAAAAAGTTTTTCTTTTATAAATCCTCTATTTTTTCAATATTTCTTACTCATTCAACTTCCCACATCTCCTATCATGGCTTATTAAAACAACCATATCCCTTTGGACCCCTTATAAATCCTTAATCCTGGTGGATTTTGGTTATTCATTAAGGTATTAGGTAAGCCTGTGAGCCCATTTAAGTTTTTATAAAATAATTTTTTCCATTTATTGGGTATAAATTTTTTAATACGTTTTCAGTTATTACACCTATCAATTGAGCCCACTAACCCTAGGCACTCCCGCATCATCGTTTATCCATATATAGAAGAAATATTCATCCCAAATTAGGGAAAAATATCTCAGGCTTTCCCAAATCATCAATATTTGAAAAGATCATTGGTTTCTTTCATAACTCATACATTTTTTCAATTTCCCCCCGATTTATATTCAAAATTTACCTCCATGGCCTTATTATAATCTTCATATCATTTTTTTATCTCGGATACTCACTTATTGGTGTATTTGTAGAGACTGTTCAAGATCTCTCAAGTAAATGTGTTTCCTTTTTTATCTTCCCATGTGTTTAGGGTTTCATCCATTTTTATTGACGTTACTAATGTCTAGAATGAAGGGAATCAAACCTAGGGATTGATCTAGGGTTTCATTGTCAAATATTGTGGTTTTTGTTTTGATTTTACTCCCTTGTGGTGAAACGATGGTGTAGTTGAATTTTCACAAAAGGATTTGGTGTTTTTGACACTTTTGGTAGGTGATTCTATGTTTAATCACTACTATATGAGTTATCCTTGCTTTATATATATATATATATATTTATCCTACTCCTACATCATTTTTTTGGTTGTGAATATTATTTTTGGTGGAATTTGTTATGAAATATATTTTAAAGTTCCATTTGTTTGTAAAAATTGGTGGTTTACATGTGCATTCCATGTTGTACCATTTAGGTCCATATTATAATTCAGGGAAATCATTAATTAAAATGTCTTTCTACAAAAATTTATTGTTTCGGGTAATATTTGTGGTAATTTTATTTTCGAAGAGGGTTTTTAGATGAGTTTTATGTTGAAAGGTTCATTACATTCCTTGAAATCATTTTATGGAAATTTTAAGTGGTGTATTGAGTTATATAAAGTGTGAAATGAATGTGTAGATACTATTTTTAATGTTTTTGACCATAACTTATTTCTATTTATAAAAAATTGATTTTGGTAACATGTGGAAATTTTTTATCTCAAAGTGGGATGCTCGAGTGTTTAGGTAGGCGGATGTGTGCTATTAAACTGGTTATTTGATGTGGTTTTGTACCTATTTCACATAGAATTTTGGACATTTATAAAACTAAAAAACTATATAAAAGATGATTTGGGACAACTATGTTATGGTTATGATCCCTACTAGTGGCACGGGAATGATACCAATACGGTTTTGGTTACCTTACATCAAGATACGAGGTTCATGTGACCCGAAACTAACTAGTGTCGAGGGGTGTTACCAACATTAGTTCTCATTGAATATTTGTTATTTATCATGGTACAAAGTTGTGTTTTTCAGAAATTTCAACAAAATAAATGACTTATTGAAATTTCCTCACACTTTTAAATTTACCTTTGAAAACAGTATTCTTTTAATAGATTTGTTCTTTAGAAATTATTTCAACAATTTCTTGTTTATTAAAACTTGAATGATTTTTATATTGTATTGATTACAATATGGAATATTTGGGTGTTATTATCTTATAATTATCCTCACACCATACTCACACCTTTATGTGTAAGTAGACTCGATCCGTTTTGACATAGGTAAAGTCAAGGTCGTAGGTGATGGTGGATCGAGTTGTTAGTTTATTTATTTGGTGGGGTGTTGTATAGACGACTCCTGGGAGGTTTTTTTGTCTTATGGTGATCCTTGTTATATATTTATAGTATATTAATATATCATTGGCCCTCTTCTGTCTTGAATAAGATCATGTATTCAGTTCTGAATTTTATTTAAGGCTTGCTTGGTTGGTATATTTTTGATTTCATTTATTGATTCTCTTGGGTTGTTAAATGATTCTAAACTTGAGTAAAACAATCCCAAAATAATATTTAAGATAACATAGAAATTATTCGATCCCATTGGGATAGGGAACGCCATTCAGGCCTTTCCATGGTTCATGTTTGGTGCTGGTTTTGATGGCGACCATATTCAGTACGTGACATTAATTTATTTAAATATTATTCAACGAAAAGTACGTTGTTAGATCGTATAGGGAATAAATAATTTTACACAACTAATTAAATAGAACTAACATCCAAGGGTTTCTAGATTTTGGGATGTACATTCTACTAAAATATTATTCGACTTATAATATATGAGTAAATGGTCCATCTAGAGGGAAGATTCATCTTTTATTATAGTGAGGATTAACACTCCATATAATAAATATAATATCTCTTTGAACACCCACCAATTATATTTCCAAAAGTCCCACACAAAAATATAAGTGATTATTTATGGATAATATTACTCTTTACTCATTCAAATTTACATACCTCTAGTGACATGAACTCTTCATTTACATATGAATTATTTTATTCTGATTGAACTTAATACTTCTCAAATGGGTTGAATGATATCATTATAAATGAATGTTCCATAGAGAACTATAAATTAATTTTTTTTATAATAAAATAATCCATGAGGTCATGTCCAATTCTAGTCATATAACCTGAAATTTTAAAATCCTATTTAAAAAACAATAAAAATTATTCCTAGAAAATATCATCAAATCATCAAACACATTATTATAAGCCTATATTTTTTATTATTTTACATTTAAATAATCTAATAATATTTTTTTAAAATTTCATCTACAGAATATTTTTATCTATGATAGTCAATAAATTTAATATATTTTAATTATATAATTTTTTAAATTATAAATTTTTGATCCATAACATTATCATTCAATAATTTCTTACCTGTTATTTCCATTGGCCATTTACTAGGATCACTTACTTGAGTTCCATGTACAAAAAATGGAATAAACATCAATCCCATGATATTGTGTATAGGATCAATCTGAATTCATTCAAATCTAATATTTTTAAGACTAAAAAAATAATGTTCTATTTTAATTCATGATATCCATTATAAAAACTTATTTACACCAATATATTCAATATAAATCATATAGATTTAATACAAATTTTCTTAACTTGTGATTCGTTTTTATATAGAAAGATGGGGTGAATTGGGGTATCTTATAAAATTATTCTCTTCATTCAAATAGATAAAGTATATAAATCTCTTTAGAATAGGAATCATGAATATGTATCAATGATGAAATCAGATAAAAAATTGTAAATATATTGGTAACGTGATTTTATTTTGTTTATTCCTAATGGGGATTTTCTAAAGAGCCCAAAAAACAGGGTTTATTCTATAGTATATATTTTTATATAATTATATATCATTAGGGATATGAATAGTTATTTATTATTCTATTCATAATCGTTAATGTAATTCCTATTGACCATACATCAATTTATATTTTTTATATATTTAATAATATTCCAATGCAGATATACTCTTTATCTTAATCCTAAACTATTTTCCTATTCTCTACATATATCCTTGTTTCTTATTTATCTATAGAATAACACCTACTATATTCCTAAATAATGTTTGAATTTCAAATTTATAATTTGAATTATAAAAAACATTCAACCTTATTTATGTGAAATGACCACATTAGATAAATTCTTTATATATCTCTAACAAATAAATTAAAATTTTTAGTCATTGGTTTTCTCAAATAACTGCCAACCCATAGAGAATCATTCTATTATCACCTTTGTTAAATCATTCAAAATATTAAAATATTAAAAAAATAAAACTTCATAGCATGACAAATTATTTTCATATTTATATATATATAACATCCATAAGATTATTGGAATGGAATGATACGTCATGGTGTGTAGTCCATTGAAGATACATATATCCTATGGAAATTAAAATCATGGTCCCATATATATTTCAAGGAAGGATATATTTTAATGACTCTTTTAAAAACATATTCTCTTTATAAACCATCATGACGTAAAATTTATTCCATAGAAAAATCACCAGATATCAAGAAACATAAATATTTCTCAATTTATTCATTATAAAATGATACATGTCTTTCAGTGTGTAATATAATCCTAAAATAAACTAAAATTTTATTAAACATGTAACATGGTATGGATTAATGAATTATTTACTTTACAAACTATAAATTATGGGAAATTATAATATCTTATGAAATTATTGAATTATATCATACATATGAAGGGACTATTAGAATTTATTTTTATTATTCTCATCAAGGAATTACCATTCATCCCATGGTGTGAACGAATCATTTGATATTCCAAGACAACTCTTATAGAAATTTAATGAAATTTTATTTTTTCATGTTCTCTATCATTCATACAATAAAATCAAGGGTAATGGAATGATATTTCATTTTGAAACTACTTACATAAAATCTGGAAGTAATATCAACTCAAAAGCATTCAAATTCCATATATATCCAGCTCCCTCATATGATTTTAAAATAATATTCATTTGAAAAGAAATAAATAATTGGAATAATTTATTACAATGTTTGATAAATTAACATATAGATGATATAAACTTATATAGAGTATAGGGGTAAAAAGGAAACACCTATGCAAATCAATCATTTATCTGTAATCATGGATCATTTAAAGGACATCCATATTTTATACCATGATCGTGTCATTATTCGATGGATAATTAATAATAGAGGGATACATAATTATTTTGTTCAATATTTATATATATTTTTACACATATAGGGATGAATAGTGGTCTTTGTTGGGTTGATTGATGATGTGATGAAAAATTACCATTCTTCATGGTATTTTTTTCACCCTAAGATCATGAAAATATTCTGGAAAATCCATCACACGTTTTGGTGTCCCTTAATGAAGGATTATTCCAAAGGATTCACTAATAAATCCCCTAACAATCTTAAATCCAATATAGAGGATCAAGAACTCCATTTTTCATTTTAGATAAATAATTTTCACAAGGATCCTAAACTTTATTAAAATTATGAATGTCTCAACCTAAATATTAAATGTTATCAAAATTTCCTTTTCACAACCTATAACATTATTTCCATGTTTAAAAAATGAACTTTTTTAATATTTTCAATAAAATAAATATTCACATTATACAAAAGTGTGACTTAAATATTTTCATTGTATTTCTATTGATTTAATGGATTTTCCCACCATTTTTACATTTCATTTCATTAAATATAACTTCTCAAGTATCCTTAGTTATTTTCAAAGAAATTAATTTTAAAAAATTTCATTTGATCTTTTATGAAAAAATTTAATAGAAAAATATGGTATTTAATTTTCTCAATAAATTGATCCAATAATAATTTAATGTTAATTTATCAACGAAAATATTAATTGGGAATTATAATTCTTCGTAGGGGATTTGGTCTTATGATACAATCCAAATTCTTGTTATGAGTGTGTTATGATGATGATATAAGGATGATTCTATTAAAATTATTAATTTCTCACTTCTAATATAATTTTTGAATAATCCTTAGGAACATAATTTTATTTTCCATGGTTTATTCTATTATGAAATAATGATATATTTATAATACTCATTTCCTTTCCATGTAGAATGATATGATTGTATGATGAATGTTTTATGATCTTGTGTAACACATATGTTTGACATTAAACGTGAAATGAGTATGCCAGAAATTATATAACCCTCCAATAAATTTGGAATAGATTATTATCTCATGAGATAATAAAGACTAGAATTGAGAGTGAACTCAGTTCGGTATGGGACTCAATATAATATGATATCCTTGGGAGTCCACCATAACTTAGGAAGTGGTAGAATGTGGAGTAAACCCAATCAACACAGATAGCCTTCTGACTGAGCCTTTACTAGGGATTTTAATTTTCTTATGTGTATTACACAAACATATATATAATAATAATGATGTGTTTTTATGGATAATGATTGATTATATATAATTCAAAAAACATATGATTTATGCCTATTGTTATGACAAATCCTTTTGCCATTCCCTTTTCCCACACCCCCACATAAGAATGGTTCTAAGGTGTGTTTGGAATATTGGGATGGTATTCGTGCATCCAATTATGGAGGTTACAATCTAGAAGGTTGTTGGGTAGTGTTTGTGGCTGGGCTGTTGTCATGATTGAATCTGTTTTTCTCTTCATTTTTGTTGGTTTTTTGGTCCTGTTGCATCCTAGGTTTTGGATCATATCATTGGAGGTGTTGGGTGGTGTGTTGATGTAGTGGTACTGGCCCATAGTGGTGGTCTGATACGGGGCGTGTCTCTGGAGGTTGGAGAGTGGTAGTCCATTCTGATCTACAATCTTTGGCGACAGGATGCTTGGGTTCTGTGAAGCCACAATAGTGTTGGTGTTCTGGAGGTGATACATGTGTTATGGGTGTTATGGGAATGTGCGGGGTGGTAATAGTGGTTTTCAATGTGCTGCTATAACACCCGACGATTTTATGAGATATATTATTTTTAATATCTTTGATTTCTTCTATTATACACTACACTAAGATTATCTTGTACTATACACAACACCGTTTTAGCTTGCAGTATATGCAACACTATTCTTGGCTTGTGTTACACACAAATTCAAGTTTGATTTGTGGAAATTATTCTACGCAACATTACGTATAGATTTTGTTTAATGTATAAATGAAATAAGTTTTGATTATGTCATACGCAACACCAAATAGAGATTTTTCTATACACATCTCTGACTTGGCTTGAATTACATGCAATCAAGACCTTCCTCGATAGTGTGTGTAGTACGCAATATCAAGTTTCACTAAAAAACGATATGTTTTTAAAATAGTATAAAAACTAGATGTTATGAATAGTAATACCCATTTTTTGAAATTTAATAAATATTATCATTCAAAATGGACTTAATTTTTGGATTCGGAATATCGAAATTAGCCTAGGATGAACTTTTGGTATTTTTCTGAAAACTTTCAATTTCTGATGAAAAGTGAAAGCAGTGGGTAACTATTTAAAAACCGACTTTTTTATGTAAATACGTATATATTTTATTTAAATTTATTTTAGGAAATAAATTGATTTATAATACCTATATAATATCAATGTGATTCATTGGAGTCATTTTATAGTAATTTTAGATATATAGAAATTTTATTGAACTTTCCACCGTTTTTACCTACCTCCTAGGAGCTTTTTGCAAATTTACTTAAAACATAATTTTACCGCTTCTGTGAGTGGAATTTCGAAAATCTGAGAGACACGGTAAATATCAAGGAGTAAAATTTGGTTCAATAAGATAAAAATAATTTTTGGTGAATAGTAACTTTTTACTTTTATTTACCACAGTTAAAAGTAAATAGGGAAATTAAGGGTTAAAATGATATTATTATTACCCTAAAACATGACCTAAATCTATTGGGTAAGTTTAATTTGACCAAGAACAACCTTAGGAATAATATATTTTCCTTTATGTCCACTTGGGATAGATTAGGACATTTATTATTATTTTATTTAAAGAAGAGTGAAAATAGTTAAAATCAACGTTTAATAACTACAAAATTTTTAATATAGGGTTATAAATAAGATAAAATATACTATAATAATTCATTAGAAAGATAATAATATTTCATAACTAATGGTATTTTATTTATAATTTTTAGACATTGAATAAGTTATGTTATTTATCACACAATGGTGATGTAGTAATTACCTAAATAATGAAATATTAAAATAATTGATATTATAAATACCAAAATAAATGCAATTTTAGACTTTTTATGAATTAAAATAATTTTATAAGTTAATATTACATGTTATTATTTATTTAATTAACTTGGTTTGAACTAATCATGCTGTTATGATTTTTAAAAAAACAATTACCAAATAGTCTCAAAATTGAAATCGAATAGTTTTTAAAACAAATATTATATTATTAATTGTTATTTTATTCCTAAATATATAAGGATCATCAAAATGTCATAGATAAAGTTATTTATATCATCAATTAACCACTTTGGGTTCATTTGTCTTCTTATAATAAGTTTATTAACAATATAGTGTAAGAAAACAAGAAGACACGGTAAAAGTTAAATTATTTAACATAGAGTTAATTCTAAAAGATATGGTAAAATAGTAAGATAATCTTATCTAAAAACTATTGGTTGAAAGGATTTCGACCCATACCCAACTAAGATTCTAAATAAATCAATTTGGAGATATTAAAAACCGAATATGACATTATAATAAAATAATATTTTAAGTTTTTCCAAAGGTGCCCCTCTCCTCCCTTATAAAAAGGGCACCACTTCCCTCTTCTCTTCACACCCTTTTGATCCTTGAAGCTCGGCCAACCCCAGCTCATTTCTCTTCTCCACTTCCCTAGAATCATTCTGGAGGATCTATTCTTCTCAAAAGACCAACTCTACTTCATTAAGAGCAATCTTAAAGTAGGTGCGTTGAAGAAGAGTTAATCTCTTCTTCCGATTTTCTTGATTTTATTTCTTCTTCTACTACTTCTTCTTTATTTGTTTCATCAGAAATTAATAACATCTATATCGCTCATATACTGATATGTTATTATAAATACTAAAAAACCCAATTTCATCTTCTATCTATCCTACGGAAACGAAATCACCGTTTGTGCGAACGTACGAAATACCATCTCCAAGTCGTGGTATAATCTGTTTTCCACCACCACCTTACATCGATGGGTATAATGGTGTAAAAAAATAACTATAAATGATTATTTTAAATTGATATTTATTCTTAAATATTATACATACCCTTAAATACAATTCCACGATCATGGGAATGAATTCATCGCTAATGTGTACGTACAGACTACCATCTCCACGAACGCGATGATAATCATTTTCCATGATTAACCATTCAAGTATGATTATAAATTATATATAATAAATAATCATGATATATATTACATAATAATGATACTGCATTTATGTACATATATGTTTCATTTACTGAATTCCATTTAATTCAATAAAGAAACGATAACAGTGTTCATGCGTACGTACGACCTACCATCTCCTTGATCGGTGTATTTCATTCAATTTACCGATCTATAATATATATATGTATATTATGAATATATATAATATATAAATCCAGTTTTACATTCTGGAATTAAGTAAATCAGGATATAAGTAATAATATTAAGAACAATAAGTCGAAACACGTACAATAAATGAAACGATTTTACCCAAATCGCAGCTTTTACATCAAATTTACAAAAGAATGGGTAATATAATGTCATAAGTAAACTATATATGATATCATAACAACGAATATCATTCTGTAATAAGTCAATGTCATTATTTAAATCATTATACAGGATGTTCAGATATATACGAAGCTTATCAGACATACGGTAAGGGATAACTTTTCCAATCTCGTTTTTATCCGAGATTATTTATTCGTAAGTATTTACTGGGGTTATATATATCACACATGTCCCTATTTTCAAAAATAGTTTCATGTATGTTTAAATTCCTTTTTACCCATTTTTTACTTTTACTACATGGTATTTAAGTAATCTTTCTTTTGTTTACCATACGAGGTACTTTTTGACTTTTCTGGCAAAAGTATGAGAAAAATGTTTTTTTAACTTATACGAAATGAATGGATTTTTACGTTTTAATAATGCCTTATTTTCATGAAGCATACTGTACAATCTTTATGATTATTTTCAACAAAATACATTTCCTTTAAAATTGGATGGAATCTTGTGAAAATAAAATGATTTTAAAGAAGAAAGGATATTTTTCTCAAGAATTCATTTCATGTTTATTATCAAGACCATTTTCCATCTAAGATGACATCATTCCATATTTTTATGTTTCAAATATAATGTCTCTATGATTTAAATAGTTTCAATTTTCTTATGATGAAATGATATCCATTTTTTTATATGGATTATGTTATGATGGGATGATGTTTATGAAACCCATTTTATTCTTTGGGTTATGATTAATGATTTATGTTTATATTGTGGCACACATAAGAATGATTTCATTATGAGATTGGTGGGACCTATATCTCCCTCCAATGCATTGGGTAAAGATTTATATCTCATTAGATAGACATGGCTGGAATGGTATGTTAATCCGGTTCAGTATTACATGACTGAAATGAGGAGTGAACTTGATTCAGAAAGGGACTTTGTCCTATAAGATGGTCACAACAGAAATGCATTGGCTACTATGGAAATAATAACATGTGATTAATGGTTTCCACAATTACATGCTTTATTCCCATTCTATTTTATCATGATTGATGATCCATTATGATATATGCCTTACGCACTTCCATGATTTATGTCTTTTCATAGGATTTTGATGTTTAGATTTTATGTTCATGTTTTTGCATTCAAATATTTATGGATTGTTTCACGTTCTCTATGTTTACCCTTACTGAGAATTTGATCTCACACTTTTAATTTTTTATTTTCCCCAGGACATAAATATTGGTTTTATGTAATAAATCCAAAATGGGGAATATCATTGTGGGAGATGTTGAAGATATTTCACCATGATTAGAAGATTATGTTCCGAGTTTCCAAAGATATTAAACTAATATGGTCTTTGGGTGTCTGTTTTTGTCATGTATTAACTATTCTGCAAAAGTATTGAAATGTCCATGTACGTCAGGCTTTGGGTCTCTACATTTGGTATCAGAGTGAAGGTTTAGTTAACCTTTGAAAAATAGTATGCTAAAACTTTAATGAAAACTCTAGATATATTTCTAAGGTTTTTCTAGGGATGTCTCTAAGGTTAAGTATGCATATAGGTTAGAGTCCTAGAATTATATTTAAGATCATGAATAAGCTAGGGTTAACGTAAGGTGTCATGGAATAATTTTTTTTGATAAGTTAGACATCCCATAAGTAACTTTTTATGAATATGTGGTTCCTCTTTATTTAAAATGTTTCTTACACTATGGTTTCTGGTCTTAGTCAATGGAGGGAACGAGAATGAATTTAGTTAACATTGATTCCAATGGAAAAATTGGTGAATATGATAAACAAAATTATGTAACACCTGGAGAGAAAGATATTATGATTATGCTGAATCAGTCATTTCGATATATGATTAACAAGGTGAACTTTAGTTGTATTCCTAAGTCATCAAATAAGAGGAAGATGGAATTTTGTTCATGTTCACATGGCGAGGATCATAGAGAATGGAATATTGAGATTTCTAAATAAGGTAAGAATAACCTTGAGGAATACCTCAAATGGAGGAGAAGATGTTATCTATATGGAGAGAAGGGTCGTAAGGTGACAGACCATTATGGAGTCCAAAGTCTGATTCGCGGAGAACATGGGCATTACCGAACTCAATTCACAGACCTATGAAGTTACTTCTAAATCAAGGAAGGACCTATTCCATTAAAATAATTAAAGAGGATGGATTTAAGTGGTTATTTATTGGAATTAAATAATAATGTTGTTGAGGTAATTTTATAGAATATTGAAATATCTGTGTATTGGTCCCTTGTGGTTTTCTATAAGAATATGGTACCGGTAACCATGAAAAGTAATTCAAATATTTTGGAAAGCAGATGATATGCGCATAATGAAGGGATAAGGAGAAAATAAATTTGTTTGATATTATTCATGAGCTCATGATTGATATAAGGACTAAGTGATATCATGGTTTGATTATATAGAATTTTATTGATTTTGGTATGTGGAAAGAGTTAAATTTTGACAGCACTCATGTTTTCACTAAGGTTATGTGGTAATCCATGTTTCAAAATAATACATGATTAATGTATTCACATGTTTGGAATGTGACCAGCAATATATATCTTATGATATATGGTGGATAAATTATGGTATCCACGTGTTTGTTATGTGAACTTTTCAGTAATTTTTTTCTTTATACTATGAGATTGGACATATGTTTTTTGGATAAGCATAAATATTGTAATGGATTATGTTAGACATCATATAGTATTGTTTAAGGACAGAACTTTTTTTTAATATTATTTTGGGAATATTATAATAGTATAGTTGTAGAAAACGGATAACCCACAGGACGAGCGATAACCCGTCATGTCGGACAAGGCTGTGAGAATCAAACACACAACTGAAGTGTGACAAGACTTTATCGCCTACCACTAGCCTACAGGAAGTCCCTGATTAGTAGAAACTAGTTTTATTATATTAAGAAGTATGATAGATAAATTATAATCCATTTTTGGAATCATATATGATTAACATCACTATAGATGGACTTCTGTATATTTTATAACTTTTTCTAACCTTATGTTTGAGATAGATGGAATGACCTATCATTCTATCGCATGATCTGCTAACACTTCACAGAAGACAAATTTAACTTAATTTCTTTATGATATAGAGTGTAAATTGTTCATGGAACGAACATTGGTGAAATTATACCGAAATACAGTAAGTATTTCATCTAATTCAAATTCTTCAACATTAAGAAAATGATCTTGAAAACCAAAAATATTTTCCTATTGCCCTTTTATCCGGTGAATCAGATGGTACTTTAGATCATCACAAAATTATGGATTTGTGATTGTTGGATTTTTCATAGCTGTGTTCTGTACCACTCTCCATCTGAACATGATGGTTAGATTTCTCTTCCATATCCATATTTCACCTATGTTCTCCTATGTGGAAACCTAGTGATTAGTTAATTTGGGTAACCGTTACATTTCATAATTTTTTTTAAATTTAAGATTTGGAATTCAATTGTACGACGTGGGTTTCATTTAAATAATCTATCAAGTAGAAAACCATTTATAACCCCGACAAATTTCGAGGGGGAAATTCATTTTAAGGAGGGGTAGAATGTAACACCCCATGAATTTTTGAGATATATTATTTTTAATTTCTTTGATGTATTCTATTATACACTACACCAAGATTAGCTTGTACTATACACAACACCATATTATCTTGCAGTATATAAAACACTATTCTTGGCTTGTGGTATACACAAATTTAAGTTTGTTTTGTGGAAATTATTCTATGCAACATTAAATTTAGATTTTGTTTAATGTGTAAATGAAATATGATTTGATTATATTATATGAAACCCAAAAAATATATTTCACTATATGCAGCACTGACATGGCTTGAATTACCCACAATCAATACCTTCCTCGATAGCGTGTGTAGTACTCAATATCGAGTTTCACTAAACAATATATGTTATTAAAATATTTTACAAACTAGCCATTATGAATAGTAATAACCAATTTTTGAAATTTTATAAAATTTAAATATCAAAATGGACTTCATTTTTGGATTCGGAAAATCGAAATTATCCTAGGGTGAGTTTTTGGTATTTTTCTAAAAACATTCAGTTTTTGATGAATAGTGAAAACACTGGGTTGCTATTTAACAAACCGACTTTCTTATTTAAATAATTATTTATTTTATTTATATTTATTTTAGGTAAAAAATTGATACATAATACCTATATAAGTTCAATTTGATTCATTGGAGTCACTTTATAATAATATTAAATATATAAAAATTTTATTGAACTTTCCACCGTTTCTTACGTACCTCCTAAGAGCTTTTTGAAAATTAACATAAAACCTAATTTTACTGCTTCTATGAGTGGAATTTCAAAAATCTGAAGGGAAATATTAATATAATGGAGTAAAATTTGGTTCAATAAGATAAAAATAATTTTTGGTGAACAGTACCTTTTTTCTTTTATTTACCACGGTTAAAAGTATATAGGGTAATTAAGGGTAAAAATGATATTATTATTACCCTAAAACATGGTCAAAATCTATTGGATAAGTGTAATTTGACCAAAAACAACCTTAAGAATAAAATATTTCCATTTATGTCCACATGGATTAGATTAAGACATTTATTATTATTTTATTTAAATAAGAGTTAAAATAGTTAAAATCAATGTTTAATAACTAAAACATTTTTAATATAGGGTTATAAATAAGATAAATTCGACTACAAATATTCATTATAAAGATAAAAATATTTCCTACCTAATGGTATTTTATTTATAATTTTTAGATATTGAATAATTTAAGTTATTTATGACACAATGATGATGCATTAATTACAAAAATAATAAAATATTAAAATAATTGATATTATAAATACCCGAATATATGTAATTTGAGTATTTTTCTGAATTAAACTAATTTTATAGGTTAACATGACATGTTATTATTTATTTAATTCACTTGGTTAGAACTAATATTGTTGTTATGATTTTTACAAAAATCAATTACCAAATAGTGTCAAAATTGACATAAAATAGTTTTTAAAACAAATATTATATTATTAATTGTTATTTTATTCCTAAAACCTATGGTTCAGCCAAATGACTTAGATAAGGTTTTACATATTAATAATGAACCATGTGGGGTTCTTTTGACTTGTTATAGTATGTTTATTAACCATATATTGTAAGAAAACAAGAAGACATGATAAAAGATAAATTATTTAACTTAGAGTTAAATCTAAAAGATATGGTTAAAATATAATCCTAAACTTACCTAAAACGTATTGGTTGAATGGATTTCGACCCATCCCCACCTCACCTTCGAAATATATCAATTTGAAGCTACTAAAAACCGAATATGACTTTATAATAAAATAATATTTTATGTTTTTCCAAAGGTTCCCCTCTCCCCCCTTATAAAAAGGGAACCCCTTCCCTATTATTTTCACACAATTTTGAGCCATTAAACTCAGCCAACCCCTACCCATTTATCTTCTCCACTTCCCTAGAAACATTATGAGTGTTCTCATCTTCTCAAAAGACCAACACTACTTCTTCTTCTATATTTTCTTCATCATAAATAAATAACATCAGTATCACTCAATTACTTATGCATTATTATAATTATGAAACAACCCAATTTCATTTTTATCCATTCTACGGAAATGAAATCACCGCGCGTGCGTACGTACGAAATACCGTCTCCACGCCATGGTGTAATCCGTTTTCCACCACCACCTTACTTGGATGGGTATAATGGTGTAAATAAATAACTATATATGATTATTGTAAAGTGATATTGATTCTGAAATATTATACATACACTTTAATACAATTCCACAATCATGGGAATGATATCAGCACTCGTGCGAACGTACAAACTACCGTCTCCACGAACACGATGTGATTCATTTTCCATGATTAACCATTCAAGTATGATTATAAAGTATATATAATAAATAATAATGAAAGATATTACATAATAATGATACTGGATTTATGTAAATATATGTTTCATTTACTAAATTCCATTTAATTCAATAAATAAACGATAACAGTGTTCATGCGTATGTACAGTCTACCGTCTCCATGAACGGTGTATTTCATTCCATTTATCGATCTATCATTTATATATATATATGTACTAAATATATATTATATATAAAACATGTTTTACATTCTCGAATTAAGTAAATCAGGATATAAGTAATAATATTAAGAACAACAAGTCGAAACACGTACAATAAATGAAACGATTTTATTCGAATTGCTGCTTTTACATCGAATTTACAAAAGAATGGGTAATATAAAGTCATAATTTAACTATATATGATATCATAATAATGAATATGATTCTGTAATAAGTCAATGAAATTATTTAAATCATTATACAGGAGGTTCGGATACATACAGAGCATATCAGACATAAGGTAAGGGATAACTTCTCCAATCTCGTTTTTATCCGAGATTGTTTATTCGTAAGTATTTACTGTGGTTATATTTATCATACATGTCCCTATTTTCTATATATGGTTTCAATTATGTTTAATGTCCTTTTTACCCATTTTTTTATTTTACTACATGCTATGTAAGGAATCGTTCTTTTGTTCACCATATGAGGTACTTTTTGACTTTTCCGGAAAAAGAATGAGAAAATGTTTTTTTTAATTATACGGCATGAAAGGATTTTTACGGTTTTATAACACCTTATTTTCCTGAATATTACTCTAGAGTATTTCATGATTATTTTCAACAAAATGTTTTTCTTTTAAAATTGGATGGCATTTTGTGAAAAGAAAATGATTTTAAATAAGAAACGATATTTTCTCAAGAATTCATTTCATGTGTTTTACCAAACCATTTTCCATCTAAGATGAAATTATTTCATATGTGTATATTTTAAATAAAATGTTTCTATTATTTACATGGTTTCAATTTTCTTATGATGAAATGATATCCATTTTTTATATGGATTTTGTTATGATGGGATGATGTTTATGAAACCCATTTTATTCTTTGGGTTATGATGAATGATTTATGTTTATGTTGTGGCACATATAAGAATGATTTCATTATGAGATGGGTGGGACCTATATCTCCCTACATTTCATCGGGTAAAGATTTATATCTCACGATATAGACATGGCTGGAACGGTAAGTTAATTCGGTTGAGTGTTACAGCACTGAAATGAGGAGTGAACTCGATTCAGAAAGGGACTTTGAACAATAAGATGGTCATTGAAACAATGCCTTGGCTACTATGGAAATCATAACATGTAATTAATGTTTTCCACAATTACATGCTTTATTCCCATGGTAATTTTTCATGATTGATGATCTATTATGATATATGACTTACTTACTTCCATGATTTATGTATTTTCTCATGATTTTGATTTTTAGATTTTATGTTAAAGTTTTTCCATTCAAATTTTTATGGATTGTTTTATGTTCTCCATGTTTACAATTACTGATCATTTGATCTCACCATTTTTATTTTTTAATTTCCCTAGGATATAATGAAAGTTTTTAGGTAAGAAAACCAAAAAGGGGAATATATTTATGAGATATGTTGAAGATCTTTCACCATGATTAGAAGATTATGTCCCGAGTTTCCAAAGACACTAAACTAATACTGTCATTGGGCATCTGTTTTTTTAATGCATTAGGTATTCTAGAAAAGTAATGTAATGTCCATATACGTCAGGCTTTGGGTCTCTACCGATGCGTCCCCTTTTTTATGTTTGGTTCTTTCCTGGGCTGGTTTGGTCTTGGACTATGCTCATAAACAAACCTCTTTTTCTTTGATTGTTTTGTTGTTTTCAGCCTGGCCACTTGTACATTTCTCAAAATCCCAAAAATTCAGTTATTTAAATTATAAAAAAAATTAGTTTCAGTTTATTTTGATAAATCCATATTCCATCATATGTTATCAATGATCTTTGACCGATAGGGTGTGGTTATTTTAATAGATTATTATTTTATCATAACCTTATATTAATATTATTCAAAATTGTTTTCATTGATGGTTATCACTTATATTTATCTTTACATAGAATCTATGATCCCCCACTCTTACACTTCATTTCCCCTGTTTATGAATAATTGTTTTATATGCGGCATTTCAAGGATTTTTACTATTTTATAATATATCTATTGGTTATTTTAACGATCTTTCATAAAATAAGATGATTATGTACCTACTCTCAAAGTACTATAAACTATAATGTCTATGATGAATTTTTTGTTATGACACATATTGAATGTTTATGAATAATGTGGTAATGAATATGAATTAAACTTTCAAGTGACCTCAGTCAATATGAGAGTAGTGTTTAGTAAATATTTTGATATTAGATTAGAGATCATTTTTTTAAAACCATTAGTTAATTCTATGAACATGATCACATCATTAAGATTTTGTAAATTAGGGCTTTTTTAGTTTACCTATAAAATATATCTAATTTGAGTCATGAGATGGTGGACATGGCTATGGAATAAATGAATATATGGGTAACAAATATGGAATGTGTCATTTGGGTATTAACAATATCATCATTGGTTAATGATGAGTGGGTCTAATATTTCACACATGGATTGACACTGTCTTGGGATATGCTTAATTAAATTATCATTTTTTATGAACCCTTATTAATGATTTAAATAGTTGTTAACTATGAATGATCATGGTCAAACCTATGTTGTCATAGATTTAGAAGAATGTGTCATGATTATAAAATACAACGAAGGATTTATTATGATTAAAATATTACTCACTGTGATTATTATTTCTCACACTATGATATTTTTTAATCGATGGATGCACCCCAGAGGAAGCGTGTTAATGAAAAATGTGAAGGAATATGAAATTATTATCGTCTTGAGAAAAAATTAATTATTAATTTTTATGACATATTTTGTAGCTATTCTCATCCAACCCTCTCAATATATTATTGGTAATATGAACAATACTAATCATATAAAATACCATATATAGGTAAATATTTATTTATACTTTTATGTAGAAATATAACCCTTCCTTAAACTGATCCCATAATCAACTAAATGATTTGAAGTCAAACGGTAACAATGAAATGGTATTTTTCATTCCCCACTGTCTAAAACAAGAAAATCAATTACATAGAAGTATATCTTTTAGAAGTAGAAAAAGTTAAATGGTGGTATCTTTCTATTATTAAGATTATAAGAGAGGAAATTTTCTACATGACTTCAGATGATAGTATGTGGATATTTTTTAATATATTTTTTCTTTAAACACGATAAATGAAACTTTAAAGGTAATTTAAGGATAAAATTCATAAGAATGATGAATAAATTGGTATATAAGAGAAAACATTCACCAGACAAGAAAGGTATTCTTCCAGTTGTGTTATCAATACTGAATGAAATTTTGAAAAATTATTTACAATCATGAATCTCAATCTTCAAAATCCATTTCTTTTTAGTGAAATTGAAATCTATAAATGAACCACTCAGTTTTCTCTCATGTGAGAATTCGAAAATTGATACTATAAGTGTTCTTGTGGTTTTGGGGGAAATATATATGGAATATCATAGAGATTTTAATTATAAAACCCTTGTGAAACATAAAATTAACATTCATTAATGTAAAACTCTTGGAAGAAAGAATAGACGAAATAACCTTCTTGGACATGGAAAATATTTAAAGAATATATGGCCATAAATAAAATTAATTATATTGTGATGTGAAGAGTCAAGATAATGAAATGATTCGTGAAAAGGTTATGCTGAATGTTTTTACCAAACTCCAATAATATAAGTTCAATGAGTATGTACATTAAACCATTGAGATCATCAATATATGATTTTTTGATGAAAATGAGAGTTTCCAAGATATGCAGAGACAAAAAGAAATATATTATGATCACAACTACTAATGTGGGTCATGGGAATGAAATTGAGAAAGGTATTCTTACCATACACTATATAACTCAAATGTATTATTTGATTTTGGAACAACACAACCTTTTTTATTTGAATATTTTTAAACGGTATCATGTCACCACATAACAACTAGTTATTATGATTGTATTAAAAACTATTAATGGTATGATGGTCACTTCTATAGTCTATATTTTCACTCTAATACATTTTTATTTTTATTTAAATCAAGAAAGTCACGTTATTCTCCTTTTTTTTATTTTTTGTGATTTTGGTCATGTATTGGTTATAGTTATATACATCCAAATAAATTAGAAAATAATGGATTTCACATTTGGTATCACCAATCATCATATTGTCATATTTTTGGGTGAGGATGAATTAAAACAAAAAACGGATGTTATATACATTTTATTTTTCTTACTACCAATTCAAGAGGGATATTTATCATAAATGTTTGAGGAGAAAATCAATATCAAATATATTCATATTGTTCATGATTATGATGATGTATTTAAAAATGATATTATTATCCTTTACCCAAATATTAACTTTTAATTTTATATATAACCAATACATGATACTATACTTGTTTTAGAGCATAAATATATAACTAAATTTATTGAGGTGTTGGAATTTATTAAGAAACTCTAGAAGAATCAGGGTAAGGGATTTAAATTTCCTAGTCTGTCACAATGGGGTAAACTCATTCTTTTTCTTAAATAGATTTATGGTTCAATGATTTTTTCTATTGATTATCATGAACATGACATGATCAAAAATAGGAAAATTTATCTTCTACCCCATATTGAATTTTTTGTCTACTATATAGAGATCAATACTTTCACAAGATTTCCATTCATTCCTGACATCATCAATTGAGGGTTAAGAGGAGGTATATATCAATGAATGTCTTTTCTATGAGGTGTTGTCATTATAAATTTATAGTGATTACATTAAAACGTATGAATTTCCCAACTATCATTATTGATATAAATATTATAATATTTATAGATTTACTAGATTACATTACAGTAGTCATTATAGAAGATATTATTAAATATTTAATTATAAATGAAGATCGTGAAGAACATTTGAAGATTGTATAGAACACCATGAAGAATGAGAATTTGTAAAAATATTTATAAAATATGAATTCATCTTATAAAAAATCACTATTGTGACTTATGTTGGAATGATAGGGGATATAGATGGATAATTTTATGTTTGATATTTCTGAGCAATGGTATAGACCGATAATAGTAACCAATATAAACAATTTTCTTTTTTTGGAAAGATACTAAAACATCATTATGAGATATTTTTCATTGAGATATAAAATAATAAGAATTTCAACTTAGATGGAATCCATATTCCATGGTATAGATTCATATTATAAAAATTTGAAATAGAAAAAAGTGTGTTTTTTAGAACACCAATGGTTATACTACCCAACAATCGAGAATGAATTAATATTTTCTACAATGAATTGATGAAGTAACAAGTCTTCATCCTCTTATAAAATGATATAGTGAATGTTTATGTATCACTATAATATAAATATCAATAAGTGAAATATGAAACTTTTGATTTAGGGTTAGGAGTAGTAACGTTTTCACTATAAATATGGAGGCATTATCATTAAAGTGAAAGGTGTGACAACTTTAATGATAATAAATTCTTAAATTATATTTTCATGTTTATAGATTTTAACATTAACCAATGGATATGGTTTTAGTTAATTAAAGACTATGAATTCCCAATACATTACCACACGGATAAATAGAACATGGTTATTGATTCTGTAAGTAAAAAATACCATCACAGTGTTTCCATAGATAAGATTGATAGAGATCCAATACATATGGATTTAAATATGTATGAACCATAAATACCATGTAATAAATGATAGTTTATGACTTTATCATATAAATTGTTAACTATTCAACCATGTGAGAATCAAGTAGGTCCAGAATAAGTATATGGGTAATAGAGGAAGGAGAGAAATGTTACTGAGTCGAATAATTATTTTTAAGGAATGATATGATCCAAAAATCGAGTATCATTTGATTCAATAATAGAATAAATTAATGTGATTTTTAATGAATCTCATATTTAATCACTCACTCTTAATACCAAATGTAAAACTATGCATATTAATGTGAAATGGTATTTCTTATGGGATAACATGAAAAGGGATATTAAAATGTATGTATCCCAATGATTGGTTCATCAACCTATTAATTATGTGAGAAAATATTATAATAGTTCTGAATATATTACCCTTGGAATAATGGATAAGAGAAAAAAATAAAATATATTTCATTATTACACACCCCAAAATATTTAAAGAAAATAATTTAATTTTTATTGTAGTAAATCACATTACAATGTCATAACACATAATTGACATCAAAGAAGATATCCCTCTTTTTATACATTATAGTATATACATTTTTTATTTGTGATATCTCATGGAGTGTCACTCTAAAATATATCTTATCATTATCTAAGGTTTACCATGAATTCGTATAGAAGACTATGACATTCTCTAAAATAATTGGTTTTTTAGTATTCTATATCATCTTTATATATTTAGTAATTATAAAATAATTATATAAGCACTAAATTATATAGTTGAGAGACTTTTTTTAAATATTTTAATGGAGGTAGGAATCATCACATTTATATGGTCATATTTTCTCATAAGACATTATTTTCCTCCATCATTTAGATGGATCAATATGAATCCATCTAGGAAGGATATTCATAACTACTATTTTTTGGATGTCATTATAGAATGAAATATATTGGGATGTCATCATGATTTGGAAATAGAAGATAATTTTTTTTCTATTCATTAGCAGATATGGGTACCATCATGTTGAAAAAAATGTTAGGTAAAAAATATTTGGTGAGATATGGAGTACGATGATAGTGAGAAGCTATTCTTATGATTTTCTCAATGGAATATGGTTATGAAATTTCAAATGAATTGAATAATGATCCTCAACTATTTTTACCATTTTATATTTTTGATTGTATCATGCCAATTGTTTATCGCATGGCACATCCACTGAATCCCTCCCATATTCCTGAAATAGTCCCCATATCTCTCCAGAGAAAGTGAATGAATGATACTTAATATGTATTCAAACAATAATAAATTCCCTTTTATAACGATGTATATTATGAAGAAAAATTATTGTAAATTTTATATTTATGAAAGAAAATGTTACAAAAAAAGACCACTCACATTTTCAAAATTTATAATGAACAACTATAGATTTAATAAATCTACATATGGACCTAATGATGCTATGAGGAAAAATATTCCTCATTAGTTTATATTTTTGTGATAAAAATTTTATAGGGAAATTATTCTAATGGGTTAGAGTGTAAATACATGAAATTTTATGATGTATTTATATTTAATAAATATATTATTTTTGAGAGCATTCATCCCACACTACAAAGAGTTAAAATTGTATGTGATATACATATAATATATTTTTGTTAAGTGTGACAACTGTCACATTGTAATGGGATTTGAGAGTATTAACAGAAAAAATAATATAAATTAAAAATAATTTTTATAAATTTATAAAAATAAATCATTATTTTCTAATTGGTTAAAATAATGATTAACTCATTTCTAGGTAAAAATATATTTTTAAAAATAAAAAACTATTTTATAGGTATAATGCATTTTTATCAGATTGAATTAAATTAGTTTTTTTGTTTAATAATCATATGAATTTTTTCTAATTTATATAAAAACGTATATTTAACATTCACCTAATTTTTTTAGTTGTAATAGATTAGTAATAAATTTAAGTATGTAATTGCAATGCAATTTCCCTAAAAAATTGATTATTTTATATTTTCTAGTATATTTAGAAATGATTTTTTACACCATATATAAATTCAATCTTTTAAAATTGATCTATACATGGAATCAATATAATTAATATTTTTTAATAAGTAGATTTTAATTTTTTGACATAATGATTAATAGAAATACAAAAATTTTGATTTAATAATTAGGGTTTACAAGGTTTTTATGGGGGGGGGTTAAACTAATATATATGCTTGAAAACATCACAAAACAATTTATATAATTTTATTTTTATACTTTTTTAACTCACCCTAAATAAATTTGATTAATTATATTTTTGGATCCCATTTACATGACTAAGAAATTATTATATTTTAATCTTTTGAAAAATATGATTTGGCTCTTCTCTCACCCTTATAAAAAAGTACAACCTACCCAACCATCCTAAAACATCTTGAACCATATATATTTTCCAATAACAGCCCTACTAACTAACTAATAGCTATGCCCTTGTCTTATTGGCCCTGGTTTTATATAGAAACCAAGATTTTGAGTATTTATGAATACTTAAAAGGAGTTCTCTCAATGAAGAGGTATAAATATAAATAGTGTACCTTCATTTTATTTCATCTTATACCTCCCCTATGTATAACATATCCATTATTAAATTATTAATCCAATTTTTAAAAGATAACAAATTTTAATTTAGTTTTGGATCAACCACATTCCATATCCTTTCCATCAAATTGGATTTGAAATTATTGCTTATTTCCACACATAGACTACCACTTATATATAGAAAAATTATTTATCCACAATAATTATAACAAATTATTGGTTATTATAATGAATTAAGATTTTTTACATGATATTTATGAAAATTCATGATTTAATAATTATAAGACATTCTCCATCATTAGAAATTTATATTCTTTGAAAAACAATAATGTTGGTCGTGCGTAGGTGTGGACATCCACCTTTATACTGAGATGGAATTTATTTTTTATCACATTATTATATAAATAATTATAAAAGATTATATTTTGAATTTTTTTTAATTATTACTTAATAAATATTATGAAGAAGATGGACCTATAAACAATGTGCTTGCACTTGATCTAGCGATGGAAAAAATGCATGGAAAGCAAATGATTTATCAAGTGAATGACTGTTTTAATGAATAAATTTTTGATAAATTAAATATTGAAAATTCTAATTGATTGAAATATCAAATTTCTTATGATTACATTTCTATATTATATATAGTATACTGTATATTTATGAAGGGACATAGGTTGTTCATTGATAATAATGAATTATGGTTTGTGTTTGTTGTCAATTTTCACATGGGTGGACAGTAAGTTTTCAAAGAATGTATTCATACAATTGAGGATGAAAGGCATATTGATGGTGGCATAGTTTTCCAGATTTTCCAAATTTCTGGGTCCTCAAACACAAATTTTTTTTAATAGGAATGTATGACATGGATAATGATGAATGAATTCATTAAAGGGAGAGAAACATGTATCTCGGGACATGGACTGTGTACCAGGTCTGGGAATGACTCACAAACCACGTACGAAACGTCAAGAATGGTACACATTGTGGTTGTAGAAACCAAAATCTATTCCAGGAGATAGTATGAAGATGAAGGAGTATTGTAGAAATAAGGATGGAGGTGTGTTAGATAGCTATGGTTGTTGGGACAAGAGGGGTATGCGGTGGAGGCTGTATAGAATAAAATATTTGGTAAATCCTAAATTAACCAATATATTGAATACATTTTTGAATATATAAAGAGTATTAATCACCTTCGATAAGTAGATGGATTGGAGATTTAAATTTCAAGAAGAAATATTGTGATGTATGAAGTAGTTTGCAGAGGAAAAGATGGTACATAGATAGACAGATCAATGTAAGGGAAAATAATATTGGAAAGAGAGCATACTTCATTGAGGAAGATCTCGTTGTACATAGATGATCAGGGAAATATGAGGAGAATGTATGGTGGTACTCATAGCACATGCATTACGCGATGTAGGGGTAGTTTGAGGATGATGTTATGTAGAAATAGTATACATAGTCAGTGAACAGATGGAGTATGAAGGCATTTTATGCAGATATAGTTGCGTAGATGGAGAAGAAAGAAGGTTCATAGAGAGTTTATCTATGATCCATACCTACTAATCAGCATACAAAGGATGCAAGTTGGTACATGGTATACCTAAGAAATATTAAAAAGTGGCCAAATCAGTTTGTAAAATTAATTTCCCCAAACTAACAGTGTGTGGGAATGTAAATTAAATCTCTGAGTGAAAACACCAAATCAATAAATTATCCCTTCTTATTTAAGGATTCATTTTTTAATTATAAAAAATTTAGGCAACCATCAAGTCGAAAAACTCTATAACGATTCCTTTAACGTAGAGAGTAGGGGAGTCAGAATAATTTGTTTGAGGGATGTAGTGTGCAATCCATAAAACTTTAAATAAATGTTATGTCAGACACATAGTGGATATGATAAAATCTTATAATCCACAACATATGAAGATTAGGGGATTTTAGTATGACCAACACACTGTTTGAATTTTCTTCGTAGACATTTCCCTTTCTGTTGAACTATGTAAAATTGTCATGTCTTTGCATTGTATGTGATTTTTTATTTTTTACACTTCCTCGTCAAATAGTTTTAATAGGTTCTTACCAGCGTGGGATTAAGATCAGTCAATTTAAAAGATTAAATTTAACACCTTGATTCACCCATCCCCTATTAGGGTGTTCTAGGGTCCTTCGTGTGGTATGAAATGGTAAAGGTTGTTGGTGTTCAATCTGTCCTACTTTTCCTACATGGAGAATACAGTGAATATTAGTGATTTTTTTTTGTTTTATGGAAGTAACATTAAGATATGGAAGAAAATGATGATACCTAATCTAATATCTCTTAGTGTGAATATACTTTTTCCACTATATAAGGAATAATGTACACTAATCCAACCAGTCTATCTATGATTGACACTGATAGAAAAATGAAATTTGCTGATGCTAAAAACATAATTCCATAACTAAAACTCTTTCAAATCAAATATATCTTTAGGTGATGAAATTTACATCTTTATAATAATTGTGGGAGGAACTAGGTAATGTTTATGAAGGATACAACAATGCGAAGGAGGTGAAACTCCATGTTTTTCACAACAAGTTTAATGATTTGATGTTTCACATTGATGAAAATGAAGATTATTTCTTCAATTGAATTACAAATGTTGTAGTAGAAATTTGATGTATTGGAGAAGAGTTAAATTACGTTAATATTGTAAAGAAAATATCGATATGACTTACACCCGTTTTTAATATATTGGTTTTAACTCTTCAATAATGGTATCTTTCTATGCTTTATTTGGATGATCTCTTGATATTCCTAGTGAAATATGTGATGAGATTAAAACTAGATGATGCAACGACCCATGTGAGCATATAAATGGCATTTAAATCCATGGAAAAACGATAAATTTGAAGATACAATGTTGATAATGATGAATAGGAAAAAGAAATGTTTATTATCACTACAATGAAACATAAGAATGGGACTGCAAAATTTGAAGGAAAGCTACCTATAGAATATTTTAACTATAGAAGAGTCTTTCACATTCTATATCAGTTCCCAATAAAGTTCAGTGATGAAAATGAAAAGATGGAGATATTGAAAAGCCTCAATAATGGTTTATTAAAAAGATATATATCAAATTTGAAATGAAATTATAGATAAATAGTTTTTATGTGAAGTAGAAAAAAAAATGAAAATGAACTCATTGATGGAGAGGAAGATGAATTATAATATGGGAAGAATGCATCCATTATGGATACAATTAAAAAATCAATACCTTTAATAGATAAGGCTGGTGATAATCTGTTAACCAGTGATGCCAATACCATGTTTCAACATAAGGATGCTTTTCATAAGATGAAGAATCAATTTAAGAAACATAATTAGTGTAAAGGAATTTATAAATGTAATTAAATTATGTGGATCATGTATAAGTGAAAATTTAATGACTGGATGAATTTGTGAATGTGCATTTATCAATCCTTGAAATCCATGAAGATGTTGTGGAATTAAAACTCTGAATTAATGTACAGGGAAATGTGTAGTTTCAATCCTACTTAATGATTTCACTAAATAAACAACATATATAAATTAAAAAAATAGAAAATCTACTCCACTAATGATAATTGTGGGGTATTTTGAAAATTCATAGAAACATTTTGGTCAAAATTTCCTTCTCTAGGGGTTAGACTCTATGTTCCGCATATACAGTAGTTATTAGGAATATAAATAATTAAACTTTGAACGACTTTAACGACATTTCAGGTCATGTTTTTCAAAACAATTTTATTATTTCCTAGAACATGGGTTAAATTCATTTATACACATTATTAACTTTTTATAAAATGATTTCAATTGAATCATTCCTATGTTTTATAAACCAGGTACTTTTAAACCTTTTCGACAAATTAATTTAAGGATGCTTTTTTAACATATACATCTGGTACAGATATTTTCAGCCGTTATTACTTCTTCAAAGCTTCCCTTACTTGTTTAAAAAAATTATTTTCAAATTAATTGTTTTCTTTTATAATTATGCGAATTTTAAATAATTTCAAATTAGAAAGATATATTATTCTCAAATAGTCTCAATTTCATCTATGTCAACGTTATTTTATGGATTTTACACTTGTTTGAAGATGATTTATTATAATAAAATATTTCATATTGTATTGAAGGTTTTGGGATATGTTTGAATGTGGATGTGTTTTATTTATACCATTCATGTATTATAGTTAATGTATTAACATCTAGTAATCTACTTTTAATACGAATTTTTATGTTATGTTTCAACCTTTTCATATGAGGAAGGCATTACACATAGTATGTGACATGTGGAGCCCGCTATAGCTCGTTGATGCATCTGCGAGTCTCATGTGACAAACTAGTGTCATGACACAGGACTGTGACAAAATCTTATTTGTGGCCTTGGAACAAGGCCTTGACTATGTGGTTATATTGTCCAACATTATGCATTACGTCTTTATGAAATTAGCAATTGAAATTACAAGTTATTATTCGACTAGTAGAATATCCATTTGAATAAGTAAATGGAATTATTTGACATGCCATTGACATATTATTCTGATGTTTATTTTTAAAAAGATTTTATTTTAGTCTTTACATTTTTATAAATATTTATTGTTATTTATAAATGTTCATGCTATATTTTTATCTTATATGAGCGTCTGATCACACTCTATTCAATTGTTTTCTATTTCCAAGGATGTGACGAAGTATATTACTATTAACCTACATGAATAGGGTAAAGGATATGTGTGTGTTCAAAGGGGACACAATGTTGTTTTTTTTTTCTATTTCATAATGAAATGTAAAACATTTGTATGTATCTAGTACATCCAAGGCTGAGAAACATATCGGTATTTTGAGAATTGATCTCTTGTGATCACGAAAATGTAATGTATTAATTCACCAACTCTAGGTAACAAGGGTCAGGGTGTTATTGTTTCTATCAGAATAAGTTTATTAAAAACCATTGAAACTATATTTCATAAAACAATGATTAGAGAACATTTCCCTAAGATATAAATTGATGTTGAGTATAGGAGAACAACCTTGAATTTTGGTAAAGTAGATATTTTGTGAATCTTTCATGCAATGCATCTTTGTCTGGATTTGAGTAAGTAGAGGCAGCTCTGGTACAGATGTACCTAGTATTTAAAACATCGACAATGAGTTTCAAGTTTGACCCAGGGTATCCTGGTACACAACAACGGGCCTTGATGCACTCATGGTTATGATACTCACTGGGGATATGTTTAAGATAATTTAAATTTTATTTATAAACAATTATAAAGGATTTATGAGTAAATAACTCCACAAAGAAAATAATTTTTTATGATTATGTATTATATGCATAAACTGTTCAATTTATGTTAGGTAATTTACTATATTGGAATTATGCATTGCAATTAATAAAATAATATTATGTATTCCATTATTTATAATTGGCTCCTAGTTGAAGGAATGGAAACTGTTTAAACGCACGTAATCCATTTATGGATTTTCATCCTAGTCAAGTTAATTATAGTAGGGATGGTGATACAACTGGTGATGAACAAATTATAACCATACTAGGACAACACACTTTGGTTATGAATAATAACCTTACCCATATGGATCATTCTGATCCAAAATGCATAAGATCAATGTTATACTTCTTCATGAAGAAAAAATCACCAAAATTCAACGTGACTACAAATCCATTTTTAGTTGATAAATGGATATTTTATTTTAAGAGAATATTTCATGCTTAGGGGAGTAGAAAAAGGGAAAAACATTTCATTGATATTTATCACATCAAAGGTGATGAAGATTAAAGGTGGTCATTGATTCAAAACACAAAGTATGATGATAAAGTATCAAATATGGAATGAAAGGTGTTAAAATATATTTTCATAGAAAAATAATTTTCTCATGACTATCTTGGAAACATGGAAAGAGAATTTCTGAGTCTGAGGAAAAAGGAGGATAGGAATTTCACTCCGTATGAGGATAACTATACAAGGTTAGCAGGGCATGCGAGAGATTAAATATGTAACCTAAGGAGTAAAATTGATCAATTATTTGATGGGTTAAAACCATTTCTCCATCAAGAATTAGTCTCACAATATTTTTAATCATACAAAGATATTTTATATTATACTATAATGATTGAAAAAGAAACTATCAATGTCTTATAACATTAATGCAATGAAAGAGAAGATGATATATGCTGAAAAATCTCGAAATGGAATTAAGTAGAATAAAGGAAAAGTTGAATTTCCATCTTGTAGGAAATGTGGGATGAGACACCCAAGTATATGAATTAAGGGAATGAGTGTCTGTTACATGTGTGGTAAAAAAGGCCACCAGGATCATGATTTCAAGGAAATGAAATATGTTGACATTATTGAATGATACAATAGTATAGAAATGTGGGATTATGAAAATTAATTTTCTAAGAATCATGGAAACATACGTAAAAATAGTCAAGGGAGAAAGGATAAGATTATGTGATCAAAAAAACTGAGGTTGAAGCTATTAGTGACGTGATGGAATGTAATTTAATGGTTTCCTCAAATTTATCCAATGCTTAATTTGATTCGGGGCCAATGCATTGTTTCAAATATTCCCAGATTTCTAAAAAAAATATATTCAAAATTTGATTTAACAAGGTAGTTTTATGTCAAAACTCCTAAGGTATGTATCATTGCAACAATGTTTTTTGAATCATTTTCTATTAGGGCTTATAAGCATGCTTTATCTTATGATCACATCATCATACACATGATTGAATTTGATATAATCTTCAGTATCAATTGGATTTCAGACCATGATTTGCAATTATATTTTAAGAAGGAAGAGGTTACAACTTCAAAATATGATAAGGAGTAAAATATCTTTATAGCAGATACGTCGCCATCTTAGTCTTTTCTAGATCCACTCCCTATAGATCTATTAAATTCAATTATTGGAGAGGAAGATAGTAAAATAACTATGTGAGAAGAAATGAATTTTCAAATAGGGGACGTACCTATTGTGCAAGAATATGTTTTTGTGTTTCGTAGGATTTAGATTGACATCCTCCATAACGAAAAATTATGTTTTCCATTGATTTAATTCATGGTTCTGGCCCATAGGATTACACTTATAGAATGGACACTGTGGAATTTGTGAAATTAAGGAAACAAATAGAGTAATTGAGTAATAAATGATTTATTCTCTGTAGTGTTTCTCTGTGGGGAGCCCTTGTTCTTTTTGTTAAGAAAAATATGGATCTATGAGGTTGTGAATTGATTACAGGTAGATCAATACTATAACAATAATGAACAAGTGTCCCCTTCTTCATATTGATTATTTATTTGATCAACTTCATAGAGCTCAATATTTTTCAAAGATTTTCCTTCGATATGGATATTATCAGTTGTGTGATGAAGGATGACATTATGAAGATAGTATTTTCTTCCAGGTATGGGAATACGAGTTTACAATAATGAATTTTAGACTTACTAACTCCCCTATGTCTCCATGAATCTAATTAATAATGTTTTCAAGGAATATCTTGTTGACTTTGTAGTGGTATTTATTGATGATATCTTAGTATACTCCAAAATATATGTAGGTCAAGAAAATAACTTGCACACTATTCTAAATACATTTAGAAAAAATTAATTATATGGGTTGTTTAGAAGGTGTTAATTCTGGCTTAAAGAGATTTAGTTACATGGCTATATTCTTTCCAAAGATGTAATCTATGTTTATCCTTCTATGGAAAGTCTAATACAAGAATGGCCAGCACCTATGTGTATAAGTGAGGTACATAGTTTTATTTGTTTAGCAGTTTATTATAAGCGTTTCATCTAAAATTTTTCCAGATTAGATAACCCATTAACCAAGATCACACGTAATGGGGTTAAATTTGTTTTCTGAAATAATTGTGAAGAATGTTTTGAAGAACTAAAGAGAAGTGTATTCAATGCTCCAATCATGACTGTTCCATTGGGGAATGATGGGATTGTAATTTATAATGATTCATTAAATAAATGAGTGGGTTTTGTCCTTATACAGAATGATAGAGGTATTACCTTTTCATCACTCCCTCTAAAAATTCATGAACAAAACAATACCACTCATGAGCGTGAGTTAGGATCTGTAATCTATTATTTGATGATATGGGGACACAATCTCTATGGTAAAAATTGGTAGATATATACCAATCACAATAGTTTGATGTATATTTTCCACAGAAAGAACTCATCATGAGGCAAAGACGATTGTTGTAACTATTCAAGGATTATGATTGCACTATACACTACCGCATGGGGAAGGCAAATATGGTAGCAAATGATTTGAGTATAATAGATCACATATTTTTGAAAAATATATGAGGTTAAAGGGATTTTATTATTAGATCTATTAAATATGGATAAGGGAATAATAATGGAAGGTGAAAAAACAATACTTTTTTCAAATGGTGTCTAAACCATCTTTACAAGAAAGGATAAAAAGCTATCAGACTCATGAGGAGGAGTTTCAAAAGAAAATTAAAACATTGAATGAGTGGATATGGATAAATATTATATATGAAGTTGAAAATGTGAAATTTGTGAAGAAATATTGTGTTGCTGATATATCCGATCTAAAAGGGGATTTGGTCGAGAATGCCCATACCAACTATTTCTCTATACACCCAAGATGCACTATGATGGGTATTTATTTGAATGAACAATTTTGGAAGGACAACATGAAAAAGGTAGATTGCAGATTATGTGTCATGATGTATGGTTTGTGAGTAGGTTAAAGTTGGAAAACCACATTCTGGTGGATTCATGCAACCTCTTCCTATACCTGAGTGGAAATGGGATGATATTAGGTTTGACATTTTCATGGGGATAACAATGACATCTAGAAGGAATGATGCAATATAGGTCATTTTATGATCATCATACAAACTCAAAACAAATTTTTGCTATAAGGGATGATTTACCACTTGAACTTTTAGCAAAAATATATATTCATGATGTTGTAAGACTTCATGTAGTACCCTTATCGATAGTTTCTGTTCGCGATCCCCATTTTACATCAAGATTATATAAAAGTATTCATAAGGACATGAATACTGAACTATGTATGAGAATGGCATACCACTATCAAACTGATGGAAAATCATAATAGACTATTCAAACCATAAAAGTAATGTTGAGATGTTGCTAAATTGACTTTCAAGGTATATGGGATAAAAATTTACATGTGGTAGAATTTTATTAATACAATAGATTCCATTAATGTATTTAAATGACACCATATAAAGCATTTTTGGGAAATAGATGTTGCACACCAACATCTTGGGATGATGTTGGTGAAAGGAAATTCGTTGGCCCAGAACATGTTAAGGAAAAAATGGAAAGGGAAAGATTATCCAAACCCACATCAAAGCATCTCAAAGTAGGAAAAAGATCTATGGCGATAACCGAATGAAGGATTTGGAATTTTAATTAGAATATCATGTTTTATGGAAGGTAACTCCAGGGAAGGGAATTATACGATTTTATAAGAATGGTAAATTTAATCCCAGGTACATTGGAACTTTCAAAATTCTAGAACGAACTGGAGTTTTTGTTTGTATTTAGGCAATTCCACCATGTCTCTCCATAGTTCATGATATGTTCCACATATCACGGTTGAGAAAATACTGACCCGACCCAATGCATGTACTCACCTATGAAGAAATTGAACTGGAATCCAATTTTTCTTATAGTGAAGAGCCTATTAATATTCTTGATAATAAAGAACCAGTGTTGAGAACCCGGATGACTCGTTTGGTAAATGTTATTTGGAGAAACCATAAGATTGGCGAGGAAACGTGGGAACCTGAGAACCTAATGATGAAGAACCACCTGAATAATTTTATGTAGTAATATTTTATAATTCTCAAGGGAAAAAATTAATTTTCGGAGGGATGAAGGTAAAACCCCAATCTTCCATAATAAATTTCACTTTGAATAATGCAATATCATGCATTGTACACAACATCGAGTTCTAGCATACCGTGACAAATGAAACTTTCTATTATAAATAGTAATACCCACTTCTTGAAATTTTATAAATTTGGTTTTTTCAAAATGTTCATCATTTTGGGGTTCAGAATATCAAAATTATTTAGCGGTGAAGTTTTATTATTATTATGAAAACATTAAAATTTTTTATGAATATTAAAAAACACAGCGTTATTGTTTAAAACCGACTTTTTATTTGAATAATTCGTTATTCTAATCAATTTTATTTTATTTTAAAATATATACATAATACATATATATATTCAATGTAATTTTTGGCAGTCATTTTATAATAATAATAGATATATAAAATTTTATTGAAATTTTTTCCGTCTTTTACCCACTTTCTAGGGGAATTTGCAAATATGGATAAAACTGAATTTTACAACTTTTGTGAATTTAATTTCATAAATCTATGAGACATAGTTGATATCATTATGTAAAATGTGGTTCAATAAAATGAAAATAATTTTTTGGGTAATAGTAACTTTTTACTTTTATTTACAATAGTTCAAACTAAATACGGTAATTAAAGGTAAAAATGAAATTATAATTAACATATCACATGTCCTAATTCTATTGAATAACTTTAATTGGACCAAATTCAACCTTATGAATAATATATGTTCATATTTCTCTACTTGTTTTTTATTAGGACTTTTATAATTATTTTATTTAAAGAGGATTTAATTGTGTTAAATTCAAAATTTAATAACTAAAACATTTTTAATATAGGGTTACATAGAAGATAAATTCGACAATAAATATTCATTATAAATATAAAATCCTTTCCAACATAATGGTATTTTATTTATAAATTTTAGATATTAAATAATTAAATAAATTTATGAAACAATGATGATGATGTAATTAACTAATTAATGAATGATTAAAATAATTGATATTATAAATATAAAAATAAATGTACATTTAGACTTTTGATTTATTCTACTAATTTTATTGGTTTATATGACATGTTAGGGTTTATTATATAATATAAATTTAAATAGATAATGTTTTTATGACTTTCATAAAAACAAAAACCCAAATAGTGTCAAAATTGAATAGAATGAGATTTTAAAACATAGACTATATTATTAATTGATATAATATTAATAAAAATCTATGGATAGGACAAAGTACATTTATAATGTAAGATATATCCAAAATTAAACACTTGGGGTTCTCTTGGATTTTATAGTAAGTTTATTTACCATTTATTATAATAATCAAAAAATACCTGTAAAAGTTAAACTATTTTACATAGAGATAAATCAAAATGATATGGTAAATATGGTGACCTAAACCTGTAAAAAACACAATGGTTGGGAGGTTTTTGACCCATACCAACCTTATAACCTAAATTAATTGTTATGAATACATTATAAACCGGATATGACTGTATAAAAAAAATATACCAAGCCTTTCGTAAAGTGATCATCACCCCTCTCAAAAAAGGGTACTTCCAATTCTCTAAAAATCACACATCCATGCCATTTTCCTCATCCCACCCATGCTCAATGTAATTCATTGTTGTCATTTAATAATAAAATGAAATGTATAAAATTTTATTGAACTTTTTAATGACTTTACCTCATATTCTAGGCATATTTGAAAATTTCCTTAAAATAAAATTTAACCACATATGTGAATTCAATTTCAAATATCTGAGAGACATGGTTGACATAATAAAGTAATATTTGGTTCAAAAGGATGAAAATAATTTTCTGTGAATAATAACTTTGGAATTTTATTTACTGCAGTTAAAATTAAATAGGGTAATTAATGGTAAAAAATTATATTATAATTACCCAAACACATGTCCAATTCTATTTCATAATTTTGTTTCGGCCAAAATTAACCATAGGAATTAATTTTATCTTCTTGGTCCCCTTGGATTTGGTTAATACATTTATTATTATTTTTTCAAAGAAGATATAAAAGTGTTAAATTTAAATTTTAATAACTAATCCATTTTTATTAAGTTTATAAATAAGATAGATTCGACTATAAATATTCATTAGAAATATAAAAGTATTTCATATATCGTGGTATTTTACTTATAATTTTTAGGCATTAAATAATTATATTTATGTATAACACAATGATGATGCATTAATTACCTTATTAATCACATTATAAAATAATTGATATTATAAATATTAAAATAAATGTAAATTGATACTTTTGATGAATTCCAATAATTTTATTGGCTAATATGACATTTTATGGTTGATTAAATATTTTTTTTAAAGTGATAATATTGTTACGACTTTGATGAAAACCAAATACTAAATAGTTTCAAAATTGAGTGAAATATGATTTAAAAAATAATATTATATTATTAATTGATATAATATTCCTAAATATCTTAAGATCATCCAAATGAATTATAAAAGGTATAATATGTCAATAATGAACCACTTTGGGTTCACATGGATTTTTATAGTAATTTTATTTACCATTTAATATATTAATACTAGAATACATGGAAAAAATGAACTATTTAACAAAGAGCTAAATCTAAAAGATAAGGTTAATATGATGACCCAAACAAACATAAACCCCATTGGTTGAGAATTTACCGACCCATACCAACATTATTCTCAAAATAAATCCTTTTGTATCCATTATAAACTAAATATGATTGTATAATAAATAATATTTCTATCCTTTCCTAAAGTGACCCCCACATATCTTATAAAAGGGTAATACCCCTTATAATAATTTCAAACCAACAAAAACATTTGGATCAGCCAACCCCTACTCAAATATCTTCCCAAATATCCTCACTTAAACCTAGAGACCATAACTTTATCACAACACAAACTAAGGATATCTTTTGATCAAAACAAATGGAAGAACGCAAAGAAGAGGTAATTACTTCATCGCATCTTTCAAAGTTATTTTCTTCTTCCATATCCACATTCATTGTTGTTTTGATAATAAAATAATAAATCATGTACCTTCTAAATACTGAGAAGTTACTAAAAATATGGTACAACTGTATTCATAATTTTTTCCATCCTATGAATGACAGAGTCACCATACGTTCGTAAATACGACTCATCGTCTCCACAACGCGATAAGATTTTGTTTCCCATTGTAACCATTCAAGAATAATTATAATTTTATTATTAAAAATAGTATTTATGAACTTAATATCATTATGTATATGAATAAAATAAATATTATTCAGAACAATCATGACTTACGTAACAAAACATATAAAGTAAAATCAACTAGTTTACACCAGAAACAATGATAATACTAAAATATTATTAACAATGAAATATTAAAATATCATATATTATATCAAAATTATTTATATGGTTCTTGTATAATTTAATAAAAATTATTTAAATAGTATAAAATAGGCTAACATACCCTCGAACAAGGGAAATTACAATGCAAGGTTTAATTTTACAAACTCTTTATTATACGAAATGTTTACAAGTGAGTTTCTACTCAGAACTCTTTATCATATATATTAGTGTTTCTTAATAAGGTATTTCAAAAAAAAAATCTACTTCCTAGAAAATGAGTTCATTTCATATATACCATTTTTTACTTTTTATAAAATAATTCGAGAGTAATCATTCAGTAATTTTCCAAACAAGGTACTTTAGGACCTTTTTTCCAAATAAAGGTAAGAATATTTTTTCAATGTATACGACTGGTGCAACTATTTTATGCCATTATAACATCTTTTATGATTTCCATACAAATTTATAAGAATATTTTCAAAATAAATGTTTCATTTTATAATTTTTTTATATTTAAATTATTTCAAAAATGAATGATATATTTCTATCAAATTGTTTTGATTTCATCTATGTCAAAAAAATTTGATAGATTTTACAGTTGAATGAGGTTGATTGATTATAATACATTATTTCATATTTTATTGATTGTTTTGTGATATGTTTGACTATAGATCTATTATTTTTATACCATTCATGTTTTTATGGTTAAAGTATTAATTTTTTGTTTGCTAGTTTTAATATGAATGATTATGTTATGTTTCAATGTTTTCATACAAGGAAATAATTGGACTTAGTAAGTGATTGGTGGATCCTTCTATAGCTCTTCTATGCATCGGTAGGTCTCATGAGGAAAACTAGTGACTTGGAACAGGGCCGTGAAAAAAATTGTAGTCTTGGAAAGAGGCCTTGACTATGTAGTTATGATGTACGAAATTATTTATTCCATCATTATGTAATTAGATATTGAAATTTCATTTTATTATTTGACTAGTAGAATATCCATGTGAATAAGTCAATGAAATTATTTGTCTTATATTATCCCTATTATCTTGATGTTTTTAAGGCTTTTTTTATTCTTATACATTGCCTTAAGTGTTTATTATTATTTATGATAGTTTTTGATATATATTTATCCTTAATGAGAATCTAACCTCACCCATTTCTTAGGTTATATTTTTTCTTGGATGTGAAGAATTATATTACTATTAACATATAGGAAAATCTAAGAGATATGACATTGTTCAAAGGGGATACGATGTTTTTTTTTCAATTTTAGAATGTAATGTAAAAATTATGAATGTATCTAGTACATCCAAGTCTAATAAACCAATCGGTATTTTGAGAACTGATCTATTGTGATCCTTAAAATGTTATATATTAATGCTCCGACTCTGGGTAACTAGGGTCGAGGTGTTACTTTCATGGGAAATAGTAGAATATCTTGTGATGCCGAAATATTAAATGATACAAATAAACGTGTCCAGAATAAATGAAATTTGAATGTGTTTCATGTTCAAAAGTCACATAAAGTACTAAAAACGAAATCCTAGATTTACTATAAAATATGAACTAAATAATATCCTTAGGTATTAAGAAATTATAGGCAGCCAAAAATTGTACATAAATAAGGATACTTGAGAAGGAATCGTATTGAGAAGACATTTCTACTTATGAAATGTCAGTTCTGTCTCAATCAAGGTCACACCATGTCATTTTGCAAATAGGAAAAGAGATATTTGAATGGGAAAAAGATAGGAGTCCATCAAAGGAGAACATATTCATATAATACATCTTTATTGAGGAAATATTTTCTACGGATATTGTTTTCACTATTTTAAAATTGGTCATAATGTTGTTTATTGTTGTTGGAGTTATGATTGGTGAAGTTCTTACAAATCTCAGAGATAGGTCAATACTCGTCACTTAGATTATGTTTCTATATCAAATCTGTTTTCACCTTTAGAAGAATATTTTGAATATGATGATCCTTTATACATGGAAGATAGAAATGAAAGGCCATTAGTGTCCTATACTCAATCCAATATCTCATGGAATGAAAAGGAGATAATTGGGAAATGTAACTTTGTAGTAGTAGCTGTCAAAGAAACTAAGAATAGAAGAACATGAATTATTGATTTTGGTTGTTTTTACGTTGTGATGGAAAATGATGACGAATTAATAAATATCAAGAAAAATATTTATGGAACAATGAGGTTTGGTAATGATAGTAAACTAAAGATCAAAGGATGTTGAAATAATCAACTGGCTAATGGAATCCTAAAGAAGAATGAAGTTCTTTATGTTGATAGATTGCATCACAATCTCTTGATTGTGGGTCAACTATGTTACTCGGCCCTTATTGTGACATTAAATCATAAGGGATGTTATAAAAGAGAGAAGATGTGGAATTATCTTATGAAAGGATACATAATAATGGGGAACTTGTATTAGGTCGTCAGTAATGAAAAAAATTTCTACATGACCATTGAATAAGAAAACATCCTATGACATCGAACATTGGGTCACATAAATAATCAAGACATGGAAAAGATATCCATGATGAAGATTTTCATGGTTATCCCCGAACAAGAGTGTGAAAGAGAAAAAAGATTATGATGCTTGCATATGGGGGACGTCAGTCTACAGTTCTTATAGTCCAAAGAATAAAAGGGCATCAAATCTTCTTTTTATTATATATACAGATGTATGTGGGCCAATAACTGTTTTCGAATATCACTGATAAAGGTCCTTTATTATTTTCATAGATGATTATAATAGAATCTCATGTGTGTGGATATCGATTTGAACTAACAAATTATTGGTAACATGAAAACGTATCAAAGAATTGCAAGAAATAATACTGCATAGACAATAATGTTCTACGGTCTAATAATGTAATAGAATATACCTCAATTGAGTTTAAAAATTACATGAAAAAACATATAATTTTACATCATGTGGCTACTATGAGAACCCCATATATTATGATGTTACTGAGCACTAAAATCGACATGTGAAGAGTATGGACATATCTATGAGGATTGAGATCCATATATCTCACCATTATTGGAAATAAGTTGTTCAATACACAATATATATTCGAAATCCAATCGGGATTTACATTAGTAAAACTAAGACACCCTATGAGTTTTTGTATGTATGAAATCCCTCATCGAAGTACTTCTGTGTTTCCCAAAGTAAATTTTTTATCAGAAATAATGAATGAAATCAAGGAAAGTATGTGGATGTGGTATATGAAGGAATATTACTTGGAAGTTAAATGAATAGAAAATTCTATATATGCTTCAATAAGTGACTTTGAAAAATAGTGGAAAACATTGATGTAATGATCCTTGATGAAAACAATCTGTTAATGAATTCTTATTTTGATGCCATAGAAAATGAAGAAGAATGTGGAAATGGAGAAGATCTGAATATAGAAGTAATGGAAAGAAAAAAGTCTCAGGAGTCACAAAATGAAGTTAAATATGATGAAGAATCAAAATAGGAACCCATGGCTGGAGATATTTCACTTGAACCTCATAGGAGAAATAGAAGAGCATAGATTGATCGATACATCCTCATTGGGGATTGGACTACACCCACACAAACAAGGAGAATGAGAAATAGTACAAAATCTACATTCCTATCAGTTGTGGAACCATCCTCGTTTGATGATGATGCTAATAATGAATCATAGGAAAATTAAATGAAGGAATATATGGATCAAATTGAAAAGAATGAAACATGAGATTTAGTTATAATTCCTGCAAATCAAAATGTGATTGGTACAATTTGTATTTTCATGTATAAATTCAATGAAAATGGAACTGTCATTATATACCAGGTGAGATTACTTTGTAAAGTATATTCACATATTGAAGGATTTGATGCTGAACAAACATTTTCCCTAGTGGATGGACTAGAGTCAATCAAGACATTTCATGCATTGGAAATCAAAATAATATATAAAGTTTATTAGTTATATGTCAAGGATACTTCCCTGAATTTTATAATTGAGGAAGAAGTAAAAATTGAAAACCCTATTAGATTCCAACATGAAAATTATGAAATTAAGGTCTTCAGATTTAGGAAAGCACTATAAGGATTGAAGCAAGCACCACATGCATGGTACTCTCGACTAAATTCATACCTCAAAAATATCATATTCAAAAGAGAAAAAGAATATCACAATCTCTATGTGGTGAATTATAAAAAGTATCAGTTCACGGTATTGGATTATGTTAATGATATTATTTTTGGTGGAAACACCTAGGGATCAATGAATGAATTTGAATACCGAATGAAATCCGAATTTGAAATATCATTGATAGATAAAATCATATAGTTTAAAGGGATACATGTGATTTAGTAGAATGATTAAGCATTCATTTCTCAGGAAATATATGCAAAAGAGCTACATCATAAATTTAATACGCATGATTTCAAACATATGTTGACTATTATTGTGGTTGGATCAAAACATGGAAAGCATGAATACATGAATTATGTGGATCCCACGATTAATAGGATAATCATTGGAAACATACTGTAACTGAAAGCGATATGAATAGATATTGTCTTTGCAGTATTCTTATCATCCCAATTTCAGAGTAATTTGAATGAAGGACTTCTAGAGGTAGTGAAAAGAATCCTGAGGTACATTAAAGGAACTCAAAAATATGGATTTTATTTTTCTTCATTAAGTGGAGGTGAACTATTTGAAATTTTTTATGCTAATTGGATGGGAGATGTAGTGGATAGAAAGTAAATAGGTAATGGAGAATTCTATGTTGGGATGAAATGAATGGGCTGGAAAATCAAGAAACAACAGTTTACATCTCTTAGTACAACTGAATATGAATATATCTCTGCAACAAAAAACTTGAAATCAATTTATTTGGATGAAGAAGCAATTGATAGACATTGGTGATGGAAGGAATTGACAAAAATTTATCTACTCTGATAACAATAGTACAATTGATCTTATGAAGAATCCTATTCATCATTCTTGTATGAAACATATTGAAATAAGATATCACTTTATTACGGAATAAGTTAAACAAGGCATGATTAGAATGAATCATGTGAGAACTATTGAAAAAGTGGCTTCTATTTTTTCCAAGCCACTAGCATCGACTATGTTTGAGATAAATTGGTTGAACATTGGTGTTCAACAACCACAAAATGCATTAGGAGGTAATTAAAATCCCCTCTTCTAGTTGTTTTGACAGTTTTAATGAGGTACTAGAAGTGATGATGTTTAATGGGGGAGATATAATCTATGAGGAGAATGTTTTTTAGATATTCATGTGAAGATTCTGTTCTTTGGGTTTATTTCCAATAGAAGAGAATGGATAAATTCAATGTAGAATGAATTGGGTTTTTTCTTGATACAGAAAGAGAATGTAGAAAATGAAACAATGAGGGAAAAAAGAAAACAATTAGAACATAATTCATGTACTATATCTTATTTTCAACACCACGAACTAATCACATATACATTGAGTGATGGAATTGTTTTTTCTTGAAATTTTTGGTTTTTATAATGGTTGGCAGTTCAATGAATTTATATGGAGATTTCCAACAAACCCATAGGGGGAGATTGATGGAACCAGCTTTGTTTGTTGATAATAATAGAGTATGGTATTTGTTTTTTTTTCAATTTTTACATGGATTTCCAAAGAGTTTGCAAGTAATGTGGTCATAAGATTTATTCTGAAAGTACTATTGAAGGTGGTATAGTATCCCAATGTTTGCAATGTTTTGGGGCCTCAAAAAACGTGAGTTTTTATAGGAATAAATAGAATAAAGAAGGATGATTTAATTCAGCAAAGGGAAAGAACCATGTAACCGGTGACATGGACCACATAACAAGTTCGATAATGGTTCAAACAAACATACAGAACATCAGGAACATAATGAAGATAGGTTTACGGAACAAAAATCATTTTTCAATGAATGAATGCGGACCAAGGCGTCTAGTATGTGGATGGATGGAGGTTTTCAAGATAGTAGTCGTTTGTGGGAAAGAAGTGGTATGTGGTGAAGGATGTATCAAATCAATTATTTTGTAAATCATGGTGTAACATCCCAAGTAAGTAATGAATAATAGATATTTTTATCTATGTCTATTAATGAATTAGATAGTTTTTTAGAGGCTTAAAATGAAAATAAATCCAATCTTAAGCAAGGAATACACTAATATTCTTAAAAGATTGTTTTACTGCCATATGATGGAAAACCATTTTTAAATCTATCTTTTGACAATTTTATAAGCTATGTTTTTCAAAATAAACTTATTCTTTATGATTGGGACATCAAAATTTACTTTGTTTAAATTTTTGGTATCTTTTCGATAAAGTTCATTTTTTATGAATAGTGTAAAATGTTGTATTTTAATTCAAAACCACTTTTTAATATAATTTATTTATATGAATAGATTTTCATTTTAATTGGTTTTAAAGTGAAATTAGAAAATAATTTTACCATTAAATCCAATAGTGGTCATTGGAATTAATTTCACTTTGAAATCAGACTTAAACTAGTGTCAATCTTTTGATACTTATTGTTTCATAAAAACACGCTTTTTGTCATGACAGTGGGAATTAATTATTAAATTAATTAATGTGACTCATATGTTTTTAATTTTGTAAAATAGACTTCATTTTTGAAATCAGAATATCAAATATAGCTTAGGGTGAATTTTTGGTAATTTTCTGAAAAACTTCAATTTTTGATGAAGAGTGAAACCACTAAGTGGTACTTATAAAAACTGATTTTCCATTTAAATGAAATATTTCCATCATTGTGTTCTGAATTTCAAAAAGCCAACATACATGTTTTTCATTAAGAAGTAAAATGTGGTTCAATGAGATTAAAATAATTTTTTGGTGAATAGTAACTTATTAAGTTTTTAATCGCGATTAGTGGTAATTAGTGTAGTTTAAGGAAAAAATGATATTATAATAAAATGCAAATACCTTGACACATGTCCTACCCTTATTGGATGTGTCATGGCCGACCAAGACAAGCCATGAGTCAACTTGGGGACCCCATCGAGCAACTTTGGTGGGGAAATGACATAAATAACTTTTTATTAAATGTTAAAGTAAAAAAGACACACACATGAGATGTTTTACTAAAACAATTTTTACATGGGGTTATAGAATTCAGATGTTTGACTATAAATAGTAATTGGAATGCTAAAACGATTTCCTACATCATAGTATTTGTTTTTATAATTTTTTGACATTAAATAAATAAATGTATTTATGACATCATAATGATGTAGCGATGACCTCATTATTTAACGATTTAAATAAAATGTAAAGATAATGTAATATCTAAGACCTACACATGTCCAAAACCTGTTGGATGAGTGGCTTTAGAACCCTTATCACCTTATCCTCTAAATACATCAATGAGGGACCTCTTAAATCCGAATACCATTTTAAAATAAAGTGACTTCTCTTTACTTTCCAAGAGTGCCCCTCCTCTCCTCTTATAAAAGGCCCCCAACTCTACCTCATTTCACACACTCCTCAAGCCTTTGTCTCGGCCATCCCCTTCCAATTTACTCTCTCCACATCCCTCTCCACATTCTAGAGGATTCCCTTTCGGCAGAATCTTTTCAAAGGAAGCCTTTATGCTCAAATTAAAAGGAGTTACACTTTTAAAGGTAATTCATTTTCTCATGTTCATTTGTTTTATTTTGCTTCTCCAACCCACTAAACTCTTTTTATTTATTTCTTTTGTAACAACACCAGTATCTTCAATATACTAGGATGTTGTTATAAGATTTATTCGAGCTACACTCTCACATAACTACATCAAATTGTTAAAGAACATACAGTTTCCGTGGATGGCGAAATTCTGCCTCCCAAAATGATGATTGTTCAATACTCATTTAACACCTTCAAAGGTGGCCATTATGATGTAACTATTTTTATATATGATTTATAATATGTTTATTATTTCCTTAAGCTTCTGTATTTTTCATTTATGGCATACCATTATTGTTTCCATTATGGGTAAACATGATATCTTCATTTTAGGAAGTGCGGACTACCGCCCCCTGAAAGTGATTTGATTTGTTAATACCATATGTGGGATTGTAAAGGATAAAGATAATGATATTATATATGTTATTATACTGTAATTATAATATACTCTTATATCATTATGATTCCATTACAGAAAATACGAAATAGAAATGGAAGTAGCATTCATGCGTACGTACGGCTTACCATCTCCATGAATGGTGCATTTCATTTCATACCTCTAAATGTGATGTAATATTATAAATACATCTATATGATGAATATATATGATATATATGTTATCCAAATCATTAATAGCATTCTGGATATAACGAACCTTTGACCAAATTAACAACATGTAAGTGTAAGAAGTCTATTTTTGACTTAAGAACCAAATACCGACAAAATGAACATTATTAACTTAAATGATTACATGATGTTCATAACATGGTATAAAAGGAATAATGAACTTGAAAATGGATCTTAAGCAAGTAGAGATTAACTCAAGTTTATTATTCCAGAGATTAAAGAACGGTCGGGTCAAGTCGGATACGAGGTATGGGACTTCGTCTCAATCACCTTTCATTGAGGCATATTTTGTTTTATACACAACCTTCTTTTATACGGAGTATAAACCCCTTTGACTTTTATACTTATTCAAACGGAATATTTTTTATACAAAACATTTTACAAAACGACAAAAGGGAATGTTTTTCTTGTCGTACGTATGCGGCGACAACGACTTCTCCACCGCCATGACCATTATTGGAGTTTCAGCTTCCTCTACAAGCCATACCCTTTTTTAAAAATGAAAAATAAATACCATGTTTTACTTTGGTATTGAAAATGGTTTTCATAATGTTTTTATTATATAAATGTGCTGTATTGATATCTTGTGATTGAAATGTGGAAATGTTATGTTTTTATTATGGTTCTTGGGCATTATTATGAAGACGGGTGGTTCCCTGATAAACTAAGGGTGGGTGAGACCGTTATAGCTCTCCAATCCATTGGGTAACATGAAGAGTGAAACGTTAAGGTTTCTCCGAAGAGATTTAGGGAATATACTGTGATGGGTATTCCAAACGTAACCAAGAGGGTTACTCCCTACGTAAGAATGTTATGAATGACTCATGTTACCTTTATGTCTTATGATTTCTATGATTTGTTCAAGATTTTATGAGGTATGTTAAAGTGCCTATGATTTATGGGTAAAGTATGATTTCATTCTTATGTATATATGAACTCATGTTTCCTTTCCATGTTTTTTTATATAACCCATACTGATCTTTTTATGCTCATCCCAAGTTTTTGAAATGTTTTTCACAGGTCACAGGAAAGGTACATGATAAGATGATAGTGTCATGGAAGTGTCAAGAAATAATCCATGTTTTATTTTGAATATGTTTCTGTTGATGGGAAAAAGAATAATATCTTTTATTGTAACCACTTTGTTAATTGTGGGTTGTAATGCATGTTTTAAGATCTAATTCTCTAAAACTCTAAACCTGAAAAGATCATCAATGTGTAATCTTGTGATAACTCATGATTATGCAAGGTTTAAGGCTGGGGCCTTATAGTTGGTATTAAAGGTCTGTTTAGATAACTTTAGGAGTTAGAATTCTATGAAATGATTATCCAAAAGTGTTTTTTATGGTCAAACTGAAATGATATAGCATTTAAAGATTACCATGTTGCTTTATCTAAGACATGTTTGTTCAGAATGGTTTTCCGCAGAGGAAATAGGGAAGCAGTGCTAGGAAGGCATACGGAAGGAAATAACCTTCCGAACCAGCATCCTGAGATGGTCGGAATTGGAACTGAAAAGTTTTTTGCAGTAATGGCACAGTTGACTCAAGCGATAAATGGTGGTGGTATCAATGAACATGATCAGCCAGATCAACCGCAAAGGAACATGTCAGCAGTGGAACATTTCATGAGGCAACATCCCCCATCATTCAGAGGATCATCTGAACCTGTGTTAGCTGAAGGGTGGATTAAATCACTAGAGAATATTTTCGATGTCATGGGGTGTTCAGATAATCAAAAGGATAGTTTTTCTATTTACCGTTTGGAGGGTGAATCAGATCAGTGGTGGTCGATGGTTAAAAACATCAGGGACGCTGATGAGATTGATGCTCTCGACTGGGATGAATTCAAAGGTTTTTTTCTTGAGAAGTGTTTTCCTAAGGCTGTTAGACATATGATGGAAAAGCAATTCTTAGAATTGAGGCAAGAGGAACACTTAATGGCTGCCTATGAAGAAAGGTTCACTCGATTGGGAAGTTATGATCCAAATTTTATCCGAGACCTTGATATTAAAATCAATCATTTTTATTCAGAATTAAAGCCAAAATATCGAAGGGCTTTAGCTTCTCGTGAGTTAAAAAGTTATGAAAAGCTTGTTCGATGTGCTGAGAAGGTAGAAATAGAGTTTTCCGATGATCAAGTGTTCTACAACAACCAGAAAAAGAAGAGACCGAGGTGGCAGGAGAAAGGAATGAATTCTTCAAAAAAGTCTGATGGTAAGAAAACTATGTTTCCAGTTTTTGATAATTGTGGTAAAAGGCATGATGGGGAATGTCTTTTGAATTCTGGAAAGTGCTACCAATGTGGTAAGATGGGACATAAGGCTCTTGATTGCACTGGAAAATATCAGGGTGATGGTAATACCAAATTTGATTTACAGTTAGTGAAATGTTTTAAGTGCAATGAGATGGGTCACTATGAAAATGAGTGTCCAACAAAGAGCTTGAGTGATGGGAAGCAGTTAGACTACAAGCAGAAAGGGGTGGTGAAATCCTTTGCAACTATTTCAGCAGATGTCGGGCCATAAAATGAAGTTGCATCAGGTACTTTTTTTCGTTTTTTCAGATTATGCCAGTGTGTTATTTGATTCGGGATCTACACATTCTTTAATCTCTGAAAACATTTCAAGTAAAATGGGAATACCATCTCAAGAAATGACTCCTGAACTTGTGGTAAAAAGACCTGGGGGAAATGTTGAGGCAAAAAATGATTTATAATAATCTTCCTATCCTTATCTGTGGAAAGAACCTACTTTCAAACCTTATTGTTTTACCTATATTAGATTTTGACGTTATACTGGGTATGGATTGGCTCTCAATTTACCATGCTAAGATTGATTGTAGAGCTAAAGAAGATTCTTTTCATAAAGACTTTCAGTTTGTGTACAAGAATGAACCCTTACTGTTGATAACATATCAAGAGGCCTAGAAACTTGTAAAAGATGGAAATGAATGTTACCTTGCACACATTGTTGAAAACAATGGAACTGTTCAGATTAATCATGTGCCAGTGGTAAATGAGTATCCTGGTGTTTTTCCTAATGAGTTTCCTGGAATAATACAGGATCGGGAAGTTGAATTTACTGTTGACTTAGTTCCTGATGCTAAGCCAATTTCAAAACCCCCTTATCGAATGGCTCAAATTGAACTTTTAGAGTTAAAGGAGCAATTACAAGATTTATTAGAGAAAGGTTTCATCCGACCTGGCACATCACCATGGGGTTCTCCTCTTTTATTTGTTAAAAAGAAAGATGGTTCTTTGATACTTTGCATTGATTATAGAGCCTTGAATAATATTATTGTTATGAACAAATATCCTTTGCCTCATATCGATGATTTGTTTGATCAGCTCTAGGGAGCTCAGTATTTTTCGAAGACTGACTTGAGGTTGGGGTACCATCAGTTGAAAGTAAAAGAAGGAGACGTTCTGAAGACTGCTTTTTGTACGAGATATGGCCATTATGAATTTGTAGTAATGCCTTTTGGGCTAACCAATGAACCTGTTGTATTCATGGACTTAATGAATAGAATTTTCCATGAGTTCTTGGATAAGTTTGTGGTGGTTTCTATTGATGATATTATGGTGTTTTCTAAAAGTAAAGAAGAGCATGAAAGACATTTAAGGGTTATCATGCAAACCTTAAATGAAAAGAAATTGTAAGGGAAATTCAGCAAGTGTGAGTTTTGGTTGCAACAAATTTCCTTCCTTGGTCACATTGTTTCTAAATATGGGATAACTGTTGATCCTACAAAAACAAAAGTTGTTGAAGAATAGCCAAGACCCACAAATGTAACCGAGATTCGTAGTTTTCTTGGTTTAACAGGCTATTACCGAAGGTTTGTTAGAAATTTTTCATGGTTATCTGTTCCAACGACTAAGATAACTCGGAAGGGTATTAAGTTTATCGGGACAATAGAATGTGATGATTGTTTTCAAGAACTGAAAATAAGATTTGTGAATGCTCCAGTTTTGGCACTACCATCTAGAAAGGGTGAGTTTGTCATCTACAGCGATGCTTCATTGAAAGGACTTGGTTGATTCCTAATTCAGAATGATCAGGTAATTTCTTATGGTTCATGACAATTGAAAACACATGAGGTAAATTACCCAACACATGATTTGGAATTAGCTTCTGTTTTTTTTTGCATTGAAAATTTGGAGGCATCATTTGTATGGAGTAAAGTGTGAAATATATACCGATCACAAAAGTTTAAAGTATATATTCACTCAGAAAGAATTGAACATGAGACAAAGTAGATGGCTGGAATTAATCAAGGATTATGATTGTACGATTCACTACCATCCGGGAAAAGCAAATAAAGTGGCTGATGCTTTGAGTCGAAAAATTAATGCTTCATTAGCAATGTTGTGTTTGGAACATGATCCTTTGGTTAAGGATTTGATGAACTTTGGCATAGAAGCTGTTGGTGCAGGAAGTTCTTCTGTTTTGTTTCTGGTATCAGTGAAATCTTCTCTATCAGACAGAATCAAGCAAGCCCAGAAGCAAGATAGTGAGTTGCAGAAAAAGGTAGAGCTGGTTTAGAAAGGTATGTTGCCTGAATTCAACATTGATAATGATTGTGTTTTGATATTTGGGAAGATATTGTGTGTACCTTGTGATTCACAGTTGAAGGAAGAGTTGTTATGTGAAGCTCATAGTTCTCCGTTTTCAGTTCATCTTGGCAGTACTAAAATGTACAGAGATCTTCGAGAGTATTACTGGTGGGATGGAATGAAATTAGATATTGCTGATTTTACTGTGAAGTGTTTGACTTGTCAGCAGGTTAAAGCAGAGTGGCAGTTACCGAAAGGGTTTCTTCAACCTTTACCAGTTCCAGAGTGGAAATGAGAGAATATAACCATGGATTTTGTTGTGGGATTAACAAAGACATCTCGAGGTAATAATGCAATCTGGGTTATTGTTGATCGCTTGACAAAATCTGCTCATTTCCTTCCTATTCGAGATACATTCTCTCTAGATCATCTTTCTCATTTGTATCTCAAGGAGATAGTCAGGTTGCATGGAGTTCCCCTCTCCATTGTGTTTGATCGTGATCCCATGTTCACTGCTAACTTTTGGAAAGGCCTTCAGAAGTCTTTGGGTACTGAATTAAATTTTAGTACAGCTTTCCATCCTCAATCAGATGGGCAGTCAGAACGAACAATTCAGACTTTGGAGGATATGCTACATGCTTGTTCGATGGATTATCCGGGAAGTTGGGACCAACATCTTTCTTTGTTTGAATTTTCTTATAACAACAGTTTTCATTCCATTATACAGATGGAACCATTTCAGGCATTATATGGGAAGCGGTGTCGAACTCCAGCTTTTTGGGATGAAGTAGGGGAAAGGAAGATGATGGGACTAGAGTTGGTAGAAGAGATGGCAGAAAAAAGTTCAATTGATTCAGAAGCACATGAGAACAGCTCAGAGAATGCAGAAGAGTTATGCGGATAACCGGAGGAAGGATCTATCATTCGAGGTAAGTGATCATGTTTTTCTCAAAGTATCACCATGGAAAAGTGTGATGCGATTTGGTAAGAAAGGAAAGTTGAGTCCAAGGTTCATTGGACCATATGAAATTCTGGAGAGAGTTGGATCAGTTGCATATCAGGTGGCTTTACCTCCGAGTTTATATCAGGTACACAATGTTTTTCACGTTTCGATGTTGAGAAAGTATATGCCAGATCCATCTCATGTTTTGAGTCCAGAGGTAGTTCAGCTGGAAGAGAACCTATCTTATGAAGAACAACCGGTCCAGATTCTTGACCACAGGGAGCAAGTGTTAAGGAATAAAGTGATTAAGTAGGTAAAGGTTTTGTGGAAAAACCACATGATGGAAGAGGCAACATGGGAATCTGAAAATGCGATGAGGGATAAGTACCCCCATTTATTTGATAAGTAAATAAATTGCGGGGATGCAATTTTCTAAAGGGGGGAAGGATGTAACATCCAATGTAAGTAATGAATAATAGATATTTTTATCTATGTCTATTAATGAATTAGATAGTGTTTTAGAGGCTTAAAATGAAAATAAATCCAATCTTAAGCATGGAATACACTAATATTCTTAAAAGATTGTTTTACTTCCTTTTGATGGAAAACCATTTTTAAATATATATTTTGACAATTTTATAATCTATGTTTGTCAAAATAAACTTATTCTTTATGATTGGGAAATCAAAATTTACTTTGTGTAAATTTTTGGTATCTTTCCGATAAAGTTCATTTTTTAATGAATAGTGTAAAATGTTGTATTTTAATTCAAAAAATCTTTTTAATATAATTTATTTATATTATTAGATTATAATTTGAATTGGTTTTAAAGTGAAATTAGAATATATTTTTACCATTAAATCCAATAGTGGTCATTGGAATTAATTTCACTTTGAAATCGGACTTAAACTAGTGTCAATCTTTTGATACTTATTGTTTCATAAAAACACACTTTTTTTCATGACATCGGGAATTAATTATTAAATTATTTAATGTGACTTATATGTTTTGAATTTTGTATAATAGACTTCATTTTTTAATTCAGAATATCAAATATAGCTTAGGGTGAATTTTTGATAATTTTCTGGAAAACTTCAATTTTGATGAATAGTGAAACCACTAAGTGGTACTTATAAAAACTGATTTTCCATTTAAATGAAATTTTTCCATCATTGTGTTTTTAATTTCAAAAATCAGACATAAATGGTTGTCATTAAGAAGTAAAATGTGGTTCAATGAGATTAAATTAATTTTTTGGTGAATAGTAACTTATTAAGTTTTAAATCGCGATTAGTAGTAATTAGTGTAGTTTAAGGCAAAAATGATATTATAATAAAATTAAAATACCTTGACATGTGTCCTACCCTTATTGGATGTGTCATGTCCGACCAAGACAAGCCATGGGTCAACTTGGGGACCCCATGGAGCCACTTTGGTTGGGAAATGACATAAATAACGTTTTATTAAATGTTAAAGTAAAAATGACACACACATGAAATGTTTTACTAAAACAATTTTTACATGGGGTTATACAATTCAGATTTTTGACTATAAATAGTCATTGGAAATAAAAAATTATTTCCTACATCATAGTTTTTTTTTATAATTTTTTGACATTAAATAAATAAATTTACTTATGACATCATAATGATGTAGCGATGACCTCATTATTTAACGATTTAAATAAAATGGAAAGATAATGTAATATCTAAGACCTAAACATGTACAAAACCTATTGGATGAGTGTATTTGGAACCCTTATCAGCTTATACTCGAAATACATCAATATGGGACCTCTTAAAATCTGAATACCATTTTAAAATAAAGTGACTTTTCTTTACTTTCCAAGAGTGCCCCTCCTCTCCTCTTATAAAAGGCCCCCACCTCTACCTCATTTCACACACTCCTCAAGCCTTTGTCTAGGCCATATTCTTTCAATTTACTCTATCAACATCCCTCTCCTAATCCTATAGGATTCCCTTTGGGCATAATCCTTTCAAAGGAAGCCTTTAGGGTCAAATCAAAATGAGTTACACTTTTAAAGGTAATTAATTCTCTCATGTTCATTTGTTTTATTTTGCTTCTCCAACCCACTAAACTCTTCTTATTTACTTCTTTTGTAACAAAACCAGTATCTTCAATATACTAGGATGTTGTTATAAGATTTATTCGAGCTAAACTCCCGCACAACTACATCAAATGGTTAATGAACATACTGTTTCTGTGGATGGTGAAATTCTGTCTCCTGAAACGATGATTGTTCAATACTCATTTAACACCTTCAAAGGTGGCCATTATGATGTCACTATTTTTATATATGATATATAATATGTCTATTCCTTCCTTAAGCTAATGTATTTTTCATTTATGGCATACCATTATTTTTTCCATTATGGGTAAACACGATATCTTCATTTTAGGAAGTACGGACTACCGCCCCCTGAAAGTGATTTGATTCGTTAATACCATATGTGGGATGTGTAAAGGATAAAGTTAATGATATTATATATGTTATTATACTGGAATTATAATATACTCGTATATCATTATGATTCCATTACAGAAAATATGAAATAGAAATGGAAGTAGCGTTCATGCGTACGTACGGCTTACCGTCTCCATGAACGGTGCATTTCATTTCTTACCTCTAAATGTGATGTAATATTATAAATACATGTATATGATGAATATATATGATATATATGTTATCCATATCATTAATATCATTCTGGAAATAACGAACCTTTGACCAAATTAACAACATGTAAGTGTAAGAAGTCTATTTTTGACTTAAGAACCAAATACCGACAAAATGAACATTATTATCTTAAATGATTATATGATGTTCATAACATGGTATAAAAGGAATAATGAACTTTAAAAGGGTTCTTAAGCAAGTAGAGATTAACTCAAGTTTATTATTCATGAGATTAAAGAACGGTCGGGTCATGTCGGATACGAGGTATGGGACTTCGTCTCAATCACCTTTCATTGAGGCATATTTTGTTTTATACACAACCTTCTTTTATACGGTGTATAAACCCCTTTGACTTTTACTCTTATTCAAAAGGAATTGTTTTTATACGAAGCATTGTACAAAATGACAAAAGGGAATGTTTTTCTTGTCGTACGTATGGAGCGACAACGACTTCTCTGCCACCGTGACCATTATTGGAGTTTCAGCTTCCTCTATAAGCCATACCCTTTTTTTTAAATGAAAAATAAATACCATGTTTTACTTTGGTATTGAAAATGGTATTCATAATGTTTTTATTATATAAATTTGTTGTATTGATATCTTGAGATTGAAATGTGGAAATGTTATGTTTTCTTTATTCATGTTTTATGTGATATGATTATGTTATGGTTCTTGGGCATTATTATAAAGACGGGTGGTTCCGTGATAAACTAAGGGTGGGTGAGCCCGTTATGGCTCTCCAATGCATTGGGTAACGCGAAGAAGTGAAACGTTAAGGTTTCTCTGAAGAGATTTAGGGAATATACTGTGATGGGTATTCCAAAAGTATCCAAGAGGGTTACTCCCTACGTAAGAATGTTATGAATTCCTCAAGTTACCTTTATGTATTATGATTTCTATGATTTGTTCATGATTTTATGAGGTATGTTAAAGTGCCTATGTTTTATGGGTAAAGTATGATTTCATTCTTATGCATATATGAACTCATGTTTCCTTTCCATGTTTTTTTATATAACCCATACTAAGCTTTTTATGCTCATCCCATGTTTTTGAAATGTTTTTCACAGGTCACGGGAAAGGTACATGATAAGATGATAGTGTCAAGGAAGTTGCAAGAAATAATCCATGTTTTATTTTCAATATGTTTCCGTTGTTGGGAAAAAGAATATTATCTTTTATTGTAACCACTTTGTTTAAATGTGGGTTGTAATTCATGTTTTAAGATCTAATTCTCTAAAACTCTAAACCTGAAAAGATCATGAACGTGTAATCTTGTGATAACTCAAGATTATGTAAGGTTTAAGGCTGGGGCCTTATACATGGATTAACTAATTTTTGGATATATTTTTTCCTATATAATAATAAGTAAACCCCTTCGCTAAGGGGATGGATTGAATATTAAATATTCTGAAAGAATCATTGTGACGTCTGATGCGGTTTGTAGAGGAGAAGGTGATATGAAGATAGAATGATCGACGTAAGTAAAAATATTCTGTGAAAGAGAGAACATTTTGTGGATCAATATCCCACAGAACGCAGCAGAGAAGGGTGGTACACGAATCAAGAAGGGTTGTACAAAGAGAAAAGGAAGTGTGAGAAACATGGGAGTTTGTGGAAGGTATTTTTTAAAATAAGTATACAGGGTCAATAAAAAGACGTAGTGAGTAGACGCATTATAAAGAAGGTAGTTTTTGAAGGTGGAGAACGGAGATTCTTCATAGAGAGGTGATCCACGAACCATACCCACAACTCAGTATGTGAAAGTGGTTTGGTGGTACACAACACAGCCATGGAAGCCAGAAAAGAGACCAAATCATCTTGATAAATTAATTTCCACCACCTATAATTGTGTAGAAAAGTATATTACATCTATGATTGGAAACATGACATCAAAAGAGAATACATTTAAGTTGAGGATGCATGATTTAATACTAAACAATTGAAGTAACCTTAAACTTGACAAACCGAGTGAAGACTCTTCTAATTTAATGATAATGATGGAGTCAGCGTATGTGATCTGAGAGATTTAATATTCTATCCCTAAAACAATGTAATGGTTGTGCACCTATCATAGAGTGAATGTACAATACTCATATAATCCAAATCATTTGAATATTAGTGGTTGTTCGTATGACCGACACACTTTCGGTGTATTCTCCTTGGATGTAGCCATTAGTGGTGAACCATGTAAAATTAATGTGCTATATATTTTCATGTGATTGTTTTTTTTTCTTCACATACACATTAGAAATGTTTAATAGGATCTTACCAATGTTGGAATAATACCTATCAATTTAAAATGAAAAAAATTGACACCCAGATTCACCGTCCCATCTCAGGTGTTTTGGGGTAATTCAATTTTTACCCTTACAAAGAAAGATAGGACATGGTGTAAGGATTTCTGTGATAATCTCATTTACTTTAAAAATTATTTATGAAAATTATAAAATGATATAAATTTTAAAATTATGAAATTTGTACCACATTTATGTTATTCTGAAGTGGTAACTTATAAATATTTTATTTATTAGTTCCATTTCCTCATATTATTACTTCAAATGATATGGAAAATGATTCCAAAATAATTTAGACCTTATTTCCTCTATGGTCATAAATGTTTTAATCTATTTCCATAAAATAAAAAATTAATTTCTAAATTTTCATAAACAAAGTTGAAATTTAATGAAATGAAATTTCAACATCAATTATATATATATATATTTAAAAAGAAATATTTCTAAATGATTTTTAAACAATGAATTTTGGAGATTCTACTATACTATGAATAGAATTTTTACATTTAATATATAAGGAATTATTTAATTTTTACAATATTATAACTATTAATATATTTAAAAATCATTACAACATTACACTGGTTATTTTCAATAAAAATAATTTAGTCAATATTTTTTGAAATTTTAAATAACTTTTCCTCAAAATATAAGGATATGTTCTCAGGTTTAAAATTAATGTTTTGATTAATCTATTAATGTTATTTTTAATTATATCAATATCCACTGAGGATTTTTATTATTTATTAGGGATTTTATATTTTGATACCTTCCACTTTCTCCCTCTATATTTCATAGGATGATAATTATTCAAGGATGATTCTATACATCTCATTTCATTCTTAGGTGTTGGTTAATTCATGCTGAAACCTTCATGAAAATAATTTATTTTCCTTGGTTTATTTTATAAATAAATGAAGTACGGTTTTTAAAATACGATTCCTTTCCATGGGTTATTATAGGATGATTTTATTAATGTTTTATGACATTATGGAACACATAAGTTTGATTTTCATTAACTGATGGGTTGGTATTGTCTTATATAGACCTCCAATGCATTAAGAAATCATGGATATATCATGAGATAATAAATACTAGAATGGGGCATGAAAAAAGGTTAGTATGGGATTATTTACACATTGATAGACATGGGAGTGAACTTTAACTAATGAAATGATGGGATGGGGAGTGACCCCATTTAATTTTGAGAGAATCAATAGTGATCATTGATTAAGTAAATGATTTTCTAAGATTATTTTTATGCCCCACAATTATGTGTTAGGATAAAATATTCTTTCATGGATCATGAACGATTATAAAAAATAATTAACACTTATATATTATTTTTTTAATGATGAAAAATCATTACTTCAAGATTTCTGATTATTTATCTTTTATTGATTGGGTATTGTAATTTCATGTTTTTCTCATGTTGTAATAAATATTGTATTATTTTATTCATTATTATGATCATTTATTATTGTGTATTATGTTAATTATTTCTTATAATTAAAGAACACATTTTAATATTTTTCATTTCCATACATTATGAAGAATTGTTTTTCTGTGTGTATATTTAAGATGCCTACATTGTGAGAAGTTATTTTTATGAGATGTTGAATATCTTTTTTGAAAAAAATGAATAGTTATATGTTATGTTTTATTGTAATATTAATTGAAAAATCATCTAAAATGGGGTTATATATATATTAATCTCTCAGGTCACCTCAGAATACCCCTACATTTACACACATAAATTATTTTGTGAAATTATCGACATAATCATATAGACATTACTATATACATATTAAGTTTCTGGGAGACTTTTTGAAAACCTAGAAAATATTATAATAAATCAAATTTTACGATTATTTATATTCATTAGTAAGATTTTATTGTGTTATATTCAATATAATTATTTTAGATATTCTTCATTCAATATGAAAAATAATTATCTCTAAAAATTTATATTTCCATCAATTATTTATTTTTAATTAAAATATTTACTTCAAAAATAAATATCTTCAATTTCTCAAGATGAAATTAATTTTTGAAATCATCTAGTTAAAATTATATTAGGATGAGTTTTTGAGAATTTTCTAAAATGATTATTTTTTCTATGAATATTTGAAAATACTGATAATTATTTAAAATATATTTTCTTTTAGTTATTGAAAATGTAAAACTATATTTATGAGTTTCTTTAAAATTTATTATATTAATTTTTATTTAAAATAATACAATTTTCAGTTTATAAATTTATTTTAAATATTGATTTATTGGGAAAAAAATTATACTCAAAGATGCATTTCTCTAAAACAAATTTTTTTAACATTTTTTATGTTTAATTATGAATATATTTATACAAACTAATATTTTATAAATCATAGAAAATGGATTCCATATTTTAAATTTTAACGTCCCGACCATACTAAAAAAATATCTTGTAGATGGATTGGTCACCACATGGCCTCAATCGCACCTCCCTGTATGCCAGAGGTTGCTGACTAACAGCGAATGTCTGATGGTGGTGAGTTGGGGATACTTTGACCTTTTTACCAAGGTGTCACAAAGGTTTATCAGATATATATAACCATATATGATAGTGAAGGTAGTAATAATTATTTTAAAAGAAGAAAAAAAGCTAAATGTAAATACTAAAGAGAGTGGTCAATTCGAGATATAATACAGTGTATTCATGTATAAGAGATGATAGAAAATAAAAAATATGAACGCATGACATAATGTAAAATATAATTAAATAAATTAAATAAAATATAGGAAAATTCCCCATGTTTAGTCTCTATAATAATATTATGTTCTAGCTCGATCACATCATCATATCCCCCCATGTAAAATACAGAACACCAAGAAATAAATCATGATCCTACAAATATGAATATATACTCATGTACCGCAGTGCAATGGTGGCCCAAAAAAGGGGTGGTATATAATTAGTAGGCCAACAGCAATGGTGTCTAAATCAAAATCCATTTCATGAAAATAAAATAACTACTTTCCATGAAAATATAAATGAAATAATTAATTTGAAATAAAAAAATCACTAAGTAAGGCTTAGGTTCCTCAAGGACCGCTGTCTTGAATATAACTTAATCAACCTAAGATAGAAATTTATTTATCATAGGAAAACTGAACAAATAAAATAAGAGAATAAAGATAAGAAAAATAACATAAGAATCTATATTGAGATGTAAATTCCACTAGAATGTTATTTTCCTTTGAGGTTGCATCCCTTTATTGATAAATTAATATTATTATCTATTTTCTATAAAATATATTACCAAAAATTAATAAGAATTTTGTCAGGACCATCCAATGTGAACCTCAACAAGGAAAACTTATATATCATGAGGATCTCTATAAAATCTGAATACTGTCAGAGTCTGTCAAAGGTGATATAATGTATATACCATAAGGAACTAGTTTTTCTCTTAATGAGGTAAGTGGATTTCATGGTGAGACCATTCAACCATAATAGTATCAAACCTATAAAATAGAATAACTATCATTGAAATTAATCACATGAACGGTTATCCCATCCTTGAAATATTGCTAAATAAAACATGAGAATCAGTCATTACATATATAATTAAATTAGTCAATTAGTTTAAATAATAAAAAACACCATGCTAAAAGGAATGACATTTAAAACAAGGATTCATTAAGGTTTCAACACCCATTTTCCACTCTATATATTTATTAAAATGGGTATCATACACAATAAAATCACATTAAGAGGATATAATACAATAGGATCCATAGAAATACCCATACCATAAATACTACCAAGGAATAAACATAAATAACTTTTCTGATTTGAATACAACACTCCCATTTTGGGGTTTAATTAGAAAACATGATGTTTTTATTCAAGTAATTCATTAAGTTAACTTTAGGAAGACCAATTCCACACGAAACCATAAAATACCGACCATAAGTTCGTATTAATATATTAGAGAATAAAAAATATATAATATAGAAATAAAAAGGAAAATCAGAAGAGGAGACATTAACATTGAGGCATATGAAATTTTAATGAGAGACAAAATGAACCCACCCAATGGGGTGGCTTAGGTTGAGGTCATAGCCTTCAACCGCACCACGTATGGTTTAAACTCATACCATGGAAATATAAGAAAACTAATTCATGTCATTTTATAATTTTTAAATGACACTGGGAAAGTCTTGTGTGTGGAATAATTGTTATATTTTATCTGTAACAACCCTAAATTCTAAAGTACAACATTGTATTCAATAGCGTGTATGACACCCAACTCCATGTGTAATAAAGGGAATATATAGACCAGATACATTATAATATGACTATTATCTTACATAAATATAAAATATTCCATATCTCTTAATTCACACAATAATGAGTTTTCATAGTTTACATGCTAGAGAAACCTATCTCAACAGCTTTCATTATACATAAGAACAACTTTCCACAATATCTTGTGTTACACACAAGGCTGTGTTTCCCCAAATAACATTGTATTATTAAAATATATTTACATTATATATTATGATATAACATAGTGGTTATTTAAGTGGTAATGAATGTTATTATCTAACATTTGAAAATCATTGGTTTACACAAGTATCAAATGAATTCATTGGTTACCAATGAATGAGAAACAAAAATAATATCCAATTGGATATAAAAAGAAATATTATAATATGTATCCATCCAAAGGAGTTTTGTCTTAATAAAAAAAGAATTTCTAATTAATTAAGTATTTTAATTAAATATATATATGTAATATATTTGATAAAATATTTTTGATATTCATCCATTATGTTTGATAGACATAAGATAATAATAAACTCAATTTTACACATAAAACGCTTGATTTTATGGCGACAATATTAACACCTTTAAATGGTGAACCCATTTTTATCTTAATTTTCACACTCTAACAGATTTTATATGAAATAATAGACATAATATTTGAAATAGAAACATAATAATTATGTTTGGTTTATTTTTTAATATTTTTATTAAACATTTCATTTTTTTAATGAATAGTTAAAGTGATTGAAGTTTAGTTCAAAATTTATTTTTCATATATTTTATTTATAAGGTTAAATTAGATTTTGAACTAGTTTTAATGTTTAACAAGATGATATTTTAATCAATTAAAAAAATTTAATTCATTGTAATCAATTTCACATTGAAATTTGTTATAGAAATAATGGAAACTTTCGTATGTTTGTACATCAATAACTAGCTTCGTCATACTGCCTATAAGATTAAATATAAATCAACTTATTACACTTCTATGATTGAAATTTTGAAATATTTATTCAATATTTAAATAATAATAATTTATGTTTCCTAATATGGTCAACATGGTTTTGAACGAAAAGTTTAGTGAATTTAATTAAAATTAATTGCAACTATTAAGTCAAAATTAAGCATGATAAAGGACTAAACCATAATCTTTGGAGCCCAAATGACCTGTACACTTTTCCAAAAGCGATTGTATGGCCATAATTGGCCCAAAACCCATAAATATTTGGTTTTATTGTGTTTTTAGGAAATTGTTTACGTATAAACATGGGTACACCTAACGTGTTTTCAAAATACCAGGTGAGTCATTTTCCACCCTTATAAAATGCATACACTGGTCTCCCTAACTAGCACCTTTTAATCCACTTTTTTATTAAAACTATTTTAAAAAATAACTCTTAACCATCCCTAACAACATCATAGCAGCATCCTATTGTGAATATGTAAATCCATGGTACATTTGTTTTGAACCTAAAAGGAGTTATCGATTAAGAGGTAACAAAACATCCTGAAGCACTTTAGTTTTATTTCCATTATCCAACCCATAATACCTTCTTATTTAATGGTTTTATAAAAAAAATGGTATCATACATATAGTATAATGTTTTTATTCAATTTTATTTACCTAAAATTACACACATTTGGATCTAATGGGTATCAAGCATACTTTTTCTGAGTATGGTAAACTACTACCTCCCGAAATGACGAATGTTCATTTTTATTTTTCCACCTATCATGGTAGACATTATGATGGGAAAAAAATTTATATATGTTATATGTGAAATATATTGTGTCTATAAACTTCTTTAATTCTTTAATAACTCATATCATTAATTATTTCCATTTTTTCTTAAAATGATAACATTTTTGAGGTAGTGTGGCCTACCGCCCCCTCAAAGCAATGGGATCGATTCAGAAGATTTATAGAATGTATAAAATATTATTATAATTAAAAATATTATAAATAAATAAAATAAAATATATTCATTTCATGTTATATTTTATTAAATATAAATATAATGTTATTTTTTACCCATTCCCACACTAAAAAAACGATAATTCTATTCATAGATTTGTGGACAACCACCTCCTCGACATGATGTGATTCCTTTTTAAACAAAATAATTTATATATAAGTATATATGGTTAAAGAATATCTAATTTATGATATAATAATAATTCTCGAATGATATTTTGTTACTGACATTTCTTCCATAACAATCATTAAAAAATAAAAACACCACACATGCGTACGTACAACCAACCGTCTCGAAGAATGTAAAGTTGATTCATCTATTCAAAATAGTATGTAATGATTGTTTTAAAAGACTAATTTGTGTATAAATTTGATAATTATTTATGTATTAATATTTTTTATATTTTATATAATGACGTTTTTGACCATAGTTGACCATCCAGTGTTGTTTTCGATACATAAACAAAAATTTTCCTATACACTCGATGTAAAAAAAATTAAGTAGTTGTTTTAAAATTTTTAAGAAATTAAAATAAAAGTAATTATAAAGATTAAAAATGTTATCCAGAAATTAAATATTTAACCAAATTTGTTTATAAAGTAAATTAAATGACATTCACCTAAAATGAAATTCTAGGTAAGGGATTTTTAAATCGCATTTTACTTCTTTGGGATATATGTCATGTTCTCCACTTACATAGTTTTTTTCTTCTATCTAATACCCATTTTTTAATATTATATCATGGATTAATTTTTCATTATGGAACATAAATCTTACATTTAATATTATTTCTTTATGAGGTTTTTGATTTAAAATTTTTTAATGTGGTATGGGACACTTTGGAATGTTTAAATTTTATTTTCCTTAATAATAACATTAATGATATTCAAATGGTTATTAAATTTATTAAAATTATTTTATAATTGTTAAATAAAACAATTAATTTTCCAATTATATGGTTATTCCTGACCATTTTCATGTATTAGTGCTATTTTACCACTCTTTGGTACTCGAAAACATTCATACAATATTATTATGAAAAACCAAAATTATTTATCACTTTAATTAGATTACTAGTTTTCTTCAACAAAAAAAACCCGGATTTACTAAAATGATTTCAAAAATCATTTTAAAATGATTTGGTAATTTTTTTTTACCCTTTTAACTTTTTTTGATTTTATCAAATGAATTTTTTGTTATTTTCTTGATAAGGGATTTCTCAAAAGAATTTACCATGAAAAATGAATGTTATTTTACATCGTAAGAAAAGTACATATTTACTAGCAGTAATTTCGTAAAACTATCCATTTCATGACTAAGAGTTTTTTTTAAATAATAAGTTTTCAAAAGTTATTTTCAAAAAAAATGTTTTTTTAAAGGTTTTACAAAACAAAATGATATTTTCCTCAAGATTTTTCTATAGTATTTCTATTCATCATAAACCGCAACCCTATTTTTTTACTCGACTTTCGATTTCTTCTATTAATACAAATCTTGTTATTCATCAAGTTAGATTATTATTGATTTTTCATAGGATAGTATTCCAATCACATACTTGAATCATTTCTATTCTCCATGAAGTATTTAATATCCGATGATCATTGAACATTAAATTTCCCCATTATTATTCATTTCACATGTCATGGATATTAGTATTGTTGAAAATGTATAAAATTTTACATAATATGAATAATTTTATAATTATTTTAATTTCATGGAAAATATTTATAATTCTGTATTCTTTATTTAATAAAGATATATGATAATGCGTATTACTTATTTTTATTATTCAATATACAGAATTATTTGGAGTGGTAATGACTAGTTGAGCTTAGAATTTATATAGATCCTTGATGAATCAGAAGGTTCTCATGGAAAAAACTAGTTGTGAAAATTAAATGGGTTTCTATGCGTAGTTTTAAACAATCTCGTGGAAGGTATTGAATGTATAGGTTTTCATATTGCTTATACATGATGTCTAGTTAGAAAGAATTTTCTTCATTAAGTTTAAATTATTATTCATCCATGAGATTTTGAGTCGACATACCAATGAATAAATTTCATTTTTTGTTCAATGATTAAATGTCATGTGTTTTATTTTCATACCTTTCCATATTTATTTTCTTTATTTAGTTATATTAATGGAATGTGTTTCCATTTATTTCCTTTTTATATTTTTTAGGATCATCCCTCTATAATATTTCATTATATGGTATGTGTGGTCTATTATTTACCATTCCATAATTATTATTATCGTTGATTCATTATTTATCATTCTATATTTTTTCATTATTATGAATTTTATATCACCCTTATTATGATTATTTCCCCAGGAATCCAAGATGCATATAATGAATAACATGAATTGATTTACTAAATTGATTAGAGTTACCAACATTGTTATTTAGAAATTAGGATAAAATTATGTTGTAATTTGTGTAATAATTTATAATGCAAGACACATTTATATCTCTAGTTTACCAAGACTACAATACTCTTCGTTCTTCAAGGATTTTTTCCTTGTAATCAGGAATATGTATTTCGTATATGAAACTAGATCAATGCGATCTAGGGCGGGGCTGATACTACTGTATCATAGGATGTTTATTATAAACCATGGGAACTAGTTTTTGGAAAACAAAGTATAGAGAACATAATCCTAAGGTATTAGTTAAAGATATGTATTGAAGAACAATCCATGAATTTTGGTGAGGTAGGGATTATGTGGGTATTCTTAGAAATAAATCGTCTCTTAATACTACAAGTAAATGTGGTTCTGGAACTGATATAACTATGAGAAATAATTCTGACAAGGTGTTCTCCGCATGACTCGTGTTAACATGGTACATGAAAATGGCCCTTACTACGCACCTGGTTTGACACTCCTAGCGTATTCCCTTTGGATAATAAATGTTTTATTTTCAAACCAATATAATGAATTTCAATGGATAATGGATATTAATAATCATGGATAAAACTAAGGTGTTTTTGATTTATAAATAAGGTATCATGATTTAGATATCTTATATATAATTGATAACTTGTCTCTTTGAGCAATCTCACTGCTGAAATATCTTTTAAGTGGGAGAGAAATCCTTTTCCCCTAATTATCTTGATGGTTTCTTTACATTGAACACTTGGGTATTTTTTTATTCCCTTTGTGTCTATCTTTTTTTTAGAATTTTCACCACTATTTGTTTAATGGGTTTACTCTCTTCCCATTCTACAAAGGTAGAATATTTTTATTTATATTAAATAGGGGGTAGTTCCTAATAAATGTAAAAAAAACATATTTATCACTATGACTATTATTTCTCTTTGTATTCTTTATAGTCTTAGTCAATTTCTTGAACCCCAAGGATTTACATTAACATCGAATATGATGGTCATGGTAGTCAAAATGAGCATCCAAATGATGCATTGATAGGAGTTAAGGATATCTTGATTATTCCATATCATTTTTCCTAATATAATATTAACAATATATACCGTAACCAACCCCCAAACACACTAAATTAGATTAGGATATAAGTTTCTAAAAGATAAACTGGTGGATACTGTAAAGAAAATAATTCTCGATTTCCAAAAAGAGAGAAATGTGGAAGGAGACACTCATGAATGTGTCTCAGTGGAGAAAGGAAGTTCGTTATTTGTGGGAAATAAGTTCATAATTAAAATTAGTTTTTAGAAAAAATATAGTGTATGATGAAAAAATAAATATCGTCTTAAGAAATACTTTATAGTTCATTATTGTAAGTGTGAGAAACCTTGACATTACCCAAACTAATAACGAATTATAGAGGGTAAATTCTATAACTAGTAAAGATCTATTTGAAAATAAGTGGACGATGTTTTCATGTATTAGGGTTGTATTGAGAACCGTTTTCAAAAATATATTTCAATGATGTACATCATAATGATTTTAGAAGATAAAATAATTTGGTTTTAGAAAAAGATAACCTATATGTTAGGTGAAAACAAATGAAATTTAGTAAGGTCGTGGGTCTTGAACCCATCACCAATGGATGATTAGGGTTTCACACTAACCACTGACCGACGTAATGTATTGGTTAATTTTTATTTACGTTTAGTTAAGAAATTTTAGGAATAAATATTAATGATGAAACATCAGTAAATTTTTTAAGGATTTTAGATTATTCTATTTACCATATTAGTTTTGGAATATAGTTAACAAAAAATAGTTAATCTTTTAACTCTTTAATCTGCCATTAGATCCTTTAGAGATATATTTTGGTGGTTCATATATCAATATTAGTTTTAGAATGAATTGAAAATTGACCAAAGAAGAAAAATAATTTGGATATTTGATTATTGAAATATATAATGTAAGTATACATAGGTTGTAAATTAATTCCACAACACAAGAAAATGTATCTTTAAACAAAAATTTGTCCAAATACATTATTTTTTTTGAACCGATAGCCTTCTAAATCATCACAGATTCATGGTATAGAGTCCCACAAAATTCCATTGATCATGAAAATGTTTGTGATTGATGACCTCAATCACCACATATAAATAATTAAACTATTCCTCTTTGTATGAATATCTACATTCCACTAATGTTCTCCTACATAGATACCAAGTTATATTATTAGTCCATGTAAACATTTCACTTCTCATTCTCACTTTTCTAGAGTATGTTTTATGAACGTTTTTCATGATATGGGATTTCAATGTAGGAAATATAATGAAATCTAAAAAATTAATGAGTTAAAATTGTGAGAATTAAAATAGTCAAATTGTTTTTGACCAATAATATTAGTGAGTGTAATTAAAATAAATTCCTATTATTAAGAAAAAATTAAGATTAACATATGACTAAACCATTTACTTGGGGGACCAAATAACCTATAAAAATGTTCAAAAACACCTTTATGCCCATAATTCTTCCATGAACCTTCCAGTATTGAGATGTTTTTGTTTTTTATTTCGTTTTAGGTAAAAATATAGGTAAACCTAACTTGTTTTCAAAATTCCAATTGAGTACTTTTACTTCTTTATAAAAGGGAACCGCATATTTAACATCTCTACACATCTCAGGACAATTTGCATCAACCAATATTTTCCAAAAATATATACTCAAAATTGATACCCTCATACTAGATTCAACCACCAGTTGAGAATGAAATCTGAGGAAAGTTTCATTCAAACCAAAATGAGTTACCCTACTAAGAGTTAACAAACATTCTAAAGCATTATAATTTTATTTCTATTCTCCAAAACCTAAAACTTTATTATTATATGGTTGTATAAAAATAAAAGTATAATAAAGATACTGTTACATTTTTATACTAACGTTTCTTCCTACACTAACACACACTCCCATATAATTGGTAATAAAAATATTGTTTCTTTTATGATGAACTACTACCTCACGAAACGACGATTGATCATTTTTTCCTTTAACACCAATAATGGGGACACTATGATAGAAATTATATTTATATATGTTATATATGATACATATTATATATTTACCCTTATATAATAATTTTATAATGCATACCATTAATACTTTACATTTTTTGTTAATACAATAACATCAATTGAGTAAGCACTAACTAACTCCCCCTCAAAGTGATGCGATTCATTGAAATGATACATGGAATTTATAAAATATGAGTACGATAAAAAATATGACACAAAATAATATATATATGATATTAATTATATTATTACCTTTCAATATATATATATATATATCATTTTCTTTATAAACGTTTGACACACTTACAAAGTGATAATGTTTTTAGGGACGTGTGGACTTCATAGTTACCCAACCAATGTTGTTTTCGACACATAAACTAAATTTGGTATAAACAAATGATGTAATGAAAAAAATTTATGTAATTTTATACAACATAGTAAAAAGTGAAATAAAAGTAGTGATAAATATGATAATATTTCTAAATCATGTATATAAATAATGTATCATTATTATATAAGATATTAAGGAATGTTCACCAAAAAGAAAAAAACAAGTTAATGGATTTTCATCTCACGTTTTACTAATGTGATCGAAATCTCATGTTCCCAAATTAATTATTTTGTGTGGTGTATCCAATGCCAATTTTTATATAATATATCGTTAATTACATTATCTTCATTTTATTTAACACATTTTATTTAATATTATTTCTTAATGAGGATAATGATTTATAAAATTTCAATGTGGTATTAGAAACCATGGAATTTTTATATATTATTTTCATCAACGATGAATTTAATGATATTTTAATGGTAAATAATTTTGTGGAAATTAAATTTCAATTTTTAAATAAAACAATTAATTCAAATCATATGGGTTTTCATAACCATTTTCATGTATTAGTAAATTTTTTCAACTATTTAGTTTGTGAAATGTTTTTGAAACTATTTTTAAAAAACACGACATTATTTCTATCATTAGTTGGAGAACTTATTTTCTTCAAAAACCCTTATTTATTAAAATGTTTTAAAAAATCATTTAAAATGATTTGTTAAAGACAATTTACCCTTTATCTTATACCATTGTTTTAAATGAAATCTTTTAATTGTTTTCCCAGAAAGGAATTTTTCGTTCTATTTTACCGTGAAAATTGAATATAGATTTACCTCATACTCTAATTAAGAATTGACTCACCATCATTTATATGATTCTACCATTTCAGGTTTATGATGTTCAATTTAAAATGAAATTTTTTCAAATGTGATCTTAAAAGTACAGTTTTTACAAAACAAATGGATATTTTACTCAAGATATATCTAATGTATTTCAATTCATCATCAACAAAAACCCTCTATTATTACACCAATCGAGATTTGTTGTATTAACACCATCCATATTCTTTCCCTAGATGGTTTATTATTGATTTGTACAAGGATATCATTCCAATAAATTCCATGAATAATTTTTTATTCCCGTTTTAAAATTTTAATATCCTATTCTCATTGAACTTTTAATATGCCCTGATTATCCATTTCATTTTTCATAGATATTTTTATTGCCTAAACCATATACCCTTGATCATACGGTGTCTAATTTGATAGTAATTTTATTATTTGAACAAATATTGATAATCTGGAATTCATTATTCTATTCAAATATTTAATAAGGCTTATTATTTATTTTGATTATTCTATAGGAGGAATGATTTAGACATGTAATGATGGTTGGAGACTGAAAATTATGTATCCCCAAGATGCATCGATAGTTTATCATGAGACAAACTAGTTGATATAATTAAAAAAGTTTCAACACAAGGTTTTAAAATGTCCTATGAAAGGTCTTGATAGTATAGGTTTCAATGTGCTTTATAAATGAGACCCATTATGAAATAATTTTCTATATTTCAGGTTCAATTATTAGTCATCCATGAGATTTTTCATCGATATATCTAGAGATATTTTTTTATATTCATTATTAAATACAATGTGTTTTGTTTTCATACATTTTCATATTTATTTTTCCATATAAAGTTATTTTAATGGAATGTGTTTCTCTTTATCACATTTACCATGACATAATTATTATTCTAATTGATTCAATATTTCTTCTACTAAATTATTTCCTTAGTGGTGATTTCATATAACAGTTATTATGTTCCTTTCCCCAGGAATCCAATAAGTGTACTATGAACGAAATTCTTGGATTTACTATATGGATTAGCATTATCCTCAAATTTAATTACAAAAAATGAACAAATTAAGTTGTAATTAGTTTATTCATTTGTATTAATAGAATCATTTATGTATCATGTTTTCCAAAACTGATAAACTCTCAATCCTTTAGGGATTTATTATTCTTAATCAAGAAAATAAATTTATGTATAGACACTGACTCCAGGCTATGTGGTGATAGTTCAATATATTATAAAATGGTTCATATTAATGGGAGAAATATAGACCACCAACCATGATTAATGGAAAACCCACTTGTCCAATAACAATGCTTGATTTGGTCTGGTTCAAGAGAAATTGGAGAAACAACATATCAGACATTGTACATAAAATGCGGTGTCAATGAGTCTGTCCAAGTTTATCTTACTTAGAGACCTTGGCATCACATATAAACAACCATTTCAATAATTAAAACCATGACTCTTGAGTGAATTACAATTTAGATCACTTATCAATCCCAATTACATTAAAATTTGGTGTGGTGTATATATGACTCTCTCCCAGTGTACCCAGATGTGTCATGATAGGGGACATTGTTTCCATTTATCTGAGAGTATACAAAGTGGATTTTAATATTTTATAGAAAGGACATGAGACACTCCCACTATTATGAGAGATAATTGATCTATTGGGTTTAAAACCAACCCATAAAACATTACATAGAAAATTTAGTTGAACCACATTGAATGATTTAATTTTAGAGGGCCTGGCATCACCCATCGATGCATCACCATTTATAGTTCACAATTCTTTTACCACTCAAAGAATCTTATGATCACTCAAGGATAACAACGAATGTATATTACAGTCTAATGGAATCATAAAATATTGAGTACAAAAATAACAACAACATCATTATTCTATTATGCAAGAACCAACATAAAATTGGAGATTCCTTCCACATGGGACCTTATGTAAGGCCTAGAATTTACAAATGTTATGTCAGCAGTAGTTGTCCCACTACATGGAGAACTTTCCATGAAATTACTTTCTTGATTATCCACACCATGAGAGTGTCATTGCCTTTGAATATTCTGATGGAGGGATCTCATCCCATGGTGCATGCTCCATTGAGTACTGAATGTGGCTACTAGACGCCGACATCATTCGTTAATAAGAATTAAACCAAAATAAGATGTATATTATTTTCTTAAAATCATTCTTGAATTTATTGTCATCATAGAAAATTCATGACACTCCATCTGATTTATGTCCACACCCTCTATTGTATTACGTGTTGAATCCATGAGCAAACTGACTAACATGTCAAACACCGACCCCCTTTACCAATTCCTTCCAAGAATCAAAACGAGTTAGAACCCTATTGATTCACAAGTTATTATACTTTGAAATGGATTTTGATTCAAGAATAATAGATCCATGGTATAACGATCCTATCAAAACTCAATAGATAACTGTAAAATTTAAAAAACTCGAAGGGTATTGTCTGTAAATACACCCACTACTACAAGGTTCGTTAAAAAATGGATTTTCATTAATTATATACATGATATCATTTCCCAAATAGATCCAATTTCTAATGGATTGGGACAAGGGAATAGTTGATATTTGTATTATCCCACATCTTGTAAAAACATGCTGACGATCATCTGATTCATATAACATTCAAGAGAAACAGGAATAAGTGTCAGGTGAACTATTTATTGGGTTTCCATGCCGTAGGTATGTCTATCTCAGTAAACTAATAATTTTCTGATGCTCCTACCCATAATAAGGATAAAACCAAACACAAACATCTATCAATGCAATTGTATTATTTTGGAGGCTTAGAGTCCAACATGGGACCACAACACCTAAATATTACTACATATATGATACACTTCAAGAGATATTTGAATGTATTTAAAACATTGATGTAGAAACCTACAACTGGATAACACCTGGAAGAAATAGAACATATAGAACCTAAATCTAGATAATTCATATAATAATACACTAGGATATACCACCTATAATTTTTTAAATGAAACATAATAGAATCAGGGGCCTATGTAAAATTAGCACATTCTAATTTAATGTAAAAACACAAGGAACAATGAAACTAAACATACAAGACAATTTAAATTAAGGTCTCTCCTTTGGGTTTAAATTTATTTTTTTACCTTAATTCACATTTAATCCTTTAAGAATATTTTTTATGTATAATTTTATTAAATGGATTAGTCAAATAAAATTATATTTTAATTATATAGCGGAAAAACACTTTATGTTTTAATAGGAATTTTAGTTAAATAATTCTTCATATAAGAACAAATAGAAAGAATAATGTTTTTAGTAGAATATGACATAACTGGTACTGTATGATGCCACCAAAAACCTATATGTACATCCATATAGGTGGTTTTTGACACCTAAAATTACCATCACCAAATTATACATTAATACCCCCATGAGATTTAGTATCAATCATTGAAGAATAGAGGTGACAAAGTATTCATTTTAGGTTCAACTAGAATGATGAGACTTTTATTTAAAAACATTAATATTTAAAAGAAACATATTTATTGTGTTTATTTCATTATAAAATTCCCCAACTGACCTAAACGGAATCATTTTTCCATTTAAAAATTTAGCCAAATGGTTCTTTAACCACAATCAATACGGGTGGAAAATATAACAAGGAATCCAAATCATTTGAGGAAAAATATTTTCAACATTTATATAAGAAATATATTCTATGTATAAATATCATAACATATGGTTCAGATATATAAGTCCATAGTTCTTAATTTCTAAAGTGCACATATACTTTACAAATTGATGGAGACTCCCATATAACCGCAACCATTTTATTAATGATTTAAATTACAATTTAATTGTATTAACTTTTTCTAAAAATAATTTAATTATATAATATAAATATACAATGGATAAATTATAGGGGTTAGCATTTTACATTTCATAAATCACCCATAAAATTTATAAAAAAAAATGGGCTTCCATCTAACCACAAAAAACGTTTCAGCCCATGAAACCAATGGTTTAAGGCTTAAACATGTCATCATTGGTTAATAAGGTGTCACTATAAATCTCTCTGGTAATACACTATTTCAGTTGTCCTTTTACCCTCAATAACCAATTTTACATTTTAAAATTTATAATTAGGTATGCAAAACATAAAAATTATATATTCTTTAACATGTAATGGAATCCAAGAAGCATTTCAATTTAACCAGTGAAGCCTACTATGTGACCTGGGAAACACATCATCATGATAATAATAGCATTAAAATAATGAATGAATGGAATAAAAAGAAATGTATGGATACTATTTAAACAATTAATCATGTTATACACATGAATTAAAAAAATTGCTAAGTAGGTAATAGTTAATAATGTTATTAAAAACAACTAGCATGGCATACAATTGGAAGGAAAAAAGCACACAAGGCACATTATGAAAAATTTCAAATGACCTAGAAATTTAATATACATGTCATGGAATATTGGAGGGATGTAAATACATGAGTTTCTATAAGGATTCATGTAATGATACATCCTTTCCACATAGGTCCAATAGCAAATATGATATTTCCAAAAATCAATAAGCAGTAGAATTCACTCGAATCACTCAATGTGAAATCAAATTCAACTGTAATAAGGAAAAACCTGAACAATAGTCTCTTCCCTAGGCACTAAAATTTTTCCCCATATGCGGGTTGAACACTCCTAGACACAAATATTTACCAAGCACCAAGACATTCCTTATATCCTATCTACTAGCCAAAAATAGTATGAAATTGTAAAAACAAACATGTAATTCAACTTTGTAATAGTCTAGACCCACTGAATATAAAACCAGAAGCTGAATTAGTTGACACATGGCCTCAAGAGAGCCTCACTATATACCAAATACTTTGTACTAACATAGAGGGTATGAAGGGGTCTGGCGACCCAAGCTTGACATACATGGACATTAAATTACTGTTTCAGAAAACATAATACATTACAAAAACTGACGCCCAAAGACCATATTAGTTTAGTGCTTTTAAAAAAATAGAAAAATATCATTTAATTTTGTGAAATATATTCAACTTCTCCAATAAAGAACTTTAACTTCAGTTTTCCTACACAAAATATGTCTTTATATCCCGGGGAAAATAAAACATATGAAAATGGTGAGTTGAGATGCTTAGTAAGGGTAAACAAGGAATATATCAAACATAACATGAATATAATAATGTAAAAACAGGAAAATATATTTTGAAAATAATACCATATATAATTTATTTAATAATATTGACTCATGGAATAACTATTGGCATTTTATAAGGCATAAATCATAAAGGAATAGAAGTCATGCGGAAATAGCATTGGCAAAACTACTGGAATTGTGGAAAACACCAAAGCAACGAAAATCATTTACATATTATCCCAGGCTAATTTCCATGACCATCATAGTGGAAAAAAATATTATTGAACTGAGTTCACATCTCATTCTAGCCAAGTATTACTAAATGATGATTACATTTTGTTCCATCCTTGTACTACTAATCCATGTTTACTTAGCCATTCGAGTCCTATCTTTGTATTGAGATATAAATCTATACCCAATGAATTGGATGTATATTTTGGTCCCTCCCATCTCAATATGAAATAATTTTTATTTGTTCCACAGAAAAATAAATCATTCATCATAGCACATCCCATGTTATTAAATGGGATTTTTAAACATTATTCCATCATAACATAATCCGTGTAAAACAAATGGATTTTATAAATAACATTATAAGATAATTATAATCAAACTATATAAATAGTAGTTATATTATCTTGAAACATATCCCTATTAAAATATTACATATTAGATCACATGTAATAAATTTTTGAGGAAAATATCCTATTTTCATAAAAAATATTCTCTTTTATCAAAATGAAACACAATTTTAAATGAATAAATTTTATTTTAAAATAAAAATGAAATATTTTAAAGGATTCAACATATAAATTATGTATTATTAAAATGTAAAAAATATTCTTACAGTATAAGATAAAATAAAAAAATATTTTCATACATTCATCGGATAAGTTAAAATGTAAGTCGTTTAAAAAATGAAAAAATATTTCTTTTATACAGTTTATAAAATAATCCAATGGCTAAAATTGAATTTAAAAATATGTAGTTTATTTAAATAATATATTGTAATAAATATTTAGAAAACATAGACATGTATGATAAATATACCCTAGTAGATACTTATATATAAACAATCTATGCTAGTAATGAGATTGAAAAATCATCTCATACCATAGGTACATATTCCATAATATGTTTATGAGCCTCCAATATAACAGTTTAAATAATGTCATTAACTTATTCTAGAATAATATAAATCTTTATAATATGATAAGTGATCATATTATTACCAGTTTGTTAATAGCATTATTACTCGTCCTTTGGGTATTAGCTACATTAGTTTCTTATACTTGTTTTGTCAGAGATGATCATATTACTCTATATTGTTCATAGTTATATCATTTAAAAAATTAAATTAATATAATATATATCATATTTATTCATTATAATCATCTATATAATCACTCTTTAATGAATATTATGTGGAATGAATCACATTGAAATGTAGAGACGGTATCTCGTACAGACGCAAGTGTGATAATATAATTCAATTAATTATGGTGTGGTTTGGAAGTGGAGTGTATAAATATTGTTCCATAATTATAATCATGTTATAATTATCATATATAGTTTTTAACTACAACATTATACCCCCAAGTAATGTGGTGGGGAAAAAGATATTACACCATGACATGGAGTTGGTACGTCGTATATACACTGACGCGGTGATTTCATTTTTTAGGATAGATATACGGTGGAATATGGTTGTTACATAATAATAATAACATATAATAATAATTATGTATTTTTAGTTATTACACTAGAGATAAAAAAACTCAAGAAGAGAAATTATAATAATAAATCAGTTTAAAAGAATCGGTAGAGGGGATTACCTCTTCTTCGTTGAGATCCCTTTGTATCTCTTGTTAATGCACTAGATTTTCCCTCTAGAGAAGAAAAATAATAATATAATGTGACAAAGAATGTTAAAAATTGAAATGGTTTTGGAATTGATGATATTTATTACTCAATGTATTGTAAATAAGTGATGGATTAAGTTTCCTATTATAATTGAGATGAAAATCGATTTTGGAATGTTCCAAACTATTAATTTATAATGAAATCAAAAACCAACCCAAAACCTCAAAAATTTCATAGTATAAGAGTTGAGATGAGTTAATGTCGTTATATTATCAAAAGATTAATTTTAGACATGTTTTCATGTCAATTTAAACACCTTTATGCCCATAATTCTTCCTTGAACCTTCCAATATTGAGAGATTTTTGTTTTTTATTTCATTTTAGGTAAAAATATAGGTAAACCTAACTTGTTTTCAAAATTCCAATTGAGTACTTTTAATTATTTATAAAAGGGAACCAAATCTTCAATATCCCCACACATCTCAAGCCAATTTTCATCATCCAATATTTTCCAAAATATATACACAAAACTGATAACATATTACTAGATTCCACCACCAGTTCAGAATGAAATCTGATGAAAGTTTTCATTCAAACCAAAAGGAGTTACCCTACTAAGAGTTAACACACTTTCTCAAGCTTTATAATTTTATTTCCATTCTCCAAAACCTAAAACATTATTATTATATGCTTGTATAAAAATAAAAGTATAATACATAAAATATTAAAATTTTATACTATGTTTTATTCATACACTTACACACACTTCCATATAATTAGTAAAAAACATATTGTTTCTTTTATGATGAACTACTAGCTCATGAAACGATGATTGTTAATTTTTTCCTTTAACACCAATAATGGGGCCACTATGATGGAAAATATATTTATATATGTTATATATGATACCTATTATTTATATAACCTTATATAATAATTTTATAACACATACCATTAATACTTTACATTTTGTGTTAATACAATAACATAAATTGAGGAAGCACTAACTAACTCCCCCTCAAAGTGATGTGATTCATTGAAATGATAAATGGAATTTATAAAATATGAGTACAATAAAAAATATGACACATAATAAAATATATATGATATTAATTAAATTATTACCTTTCGATATATATATATATCATTTTCTTTATAAACATTTAACAGACTTCCAAAGTGATAATGTTTTTTAGGGACATGTAGACTTCATAGTTACCCAACCAATGTTGTTTTCGACACATAAACTAAATGTGGTCTAAACAAATGATGTAATGAAAAAAATTTATGTACTTTTATAAAACATAGTAAAAAGTGAAATAAAAGTAATGATAAATATGAAAATATTTCTAAATCATGTATATATATATATTGTATCATTATTATATAAGATATTAAGGAATGTTCACCTAAAAGAAAAAAAATAGTTAATGGATTTTCATCTCACGTTTTACTAATGTGATAGAAATTTCATGTTCCCAACTTAATTATTTTGTGTGGTGTATCCAATGACAATTTTTATATAATATATCGTTAATTACATTATCTTCATTGTATTTAAAAAAATTTATTAAATATAATTCCTTCATGAGTATAATGATTTATAAATATCAATGTGGTATTAGACACCTTGTAATTTTTTTATATTATTTTCATCAACAATGAATTTAATGATATTTTAATGGTATATAATTTTGTGGAAATTTAATTACCATTTTTAAATAAAAACATTAATTCAAATAATATGGTTTTTCATAACCATTATCATGTATTACTAAATTTTTTCCACCATTTAGTTTGTGAAATGTTTTTTAAACTATCTTTAAAAAACAGGACTTTATTTCTATCAATAGTTGGAGAACTTATTTTCTTCAAAAACCATGATTTATTAAAATGTTCTAAAAGATCATTTAAAATGATTTGCTAAAGACAATTTTACCCTTTATCTTTTACCAATGTTTTAAATGGAATCTTGTTATTGTTTTCCTAGAACGAAATTTTTCTTTCTCTTTTACCATGAAAATGGAATATAGATTTACATCATACTAAAAGTAATAATTTACTCACCATCGTTTATATGATTCTACCATTTCAGGTTTATGATGTTAAATTTAAAATAAATTGTATTCAAATGTGATTTTAAATGTAATGTTTCATCAAAATGAATGGATATTTTACTCAAGATATATCTAATTTATTTAAATTCATCATCAACAAAAACCCTCTATAATTACTCCACTAAGGATTTGTTGTATTAACACCATCCATATTCTTCCCCTAGATGGTTTATTATTGTTTTGTACAGGATAGAATTCCAATAAATTCTATGAATAATTTTTTTATTCCCCTTTTAAAAATTCAATATCATATTCTCATTGAACTGTTAATATCCCCTGATTATCCATTTCATTTTTCATGGATATTTCTATTGCCTAAACCATATACCATTGATCATACGGTGTATAATTTGACAATAATTTTATTATTTGGAAACATATTTATAAGTTTGAATTTATTATTCTATACAAATATTTAATAAGGAATGTTATTTATTTTGATTATTCTATAGGAGGAATGCTTTGGACTAGTAATTATGGTTGGATCCTGGGAATTATGTAGCCCAAAATTCATCGATAGATTTTCATGAGGCAAACTAGTTTATATAATTAAAAAAGTTCCTACAAAAGGTTTTAAACTGCCCTATGAAAGGTCTTGATAGTATAGGTTTCCATGTGCTTTATAAATGACACCCATTATGAAATAATTTTCTATCTTTCAGTTTCAATTATTATTCATCCACAAGATTTTTCATCGATATATCTTGAGATAATTGTTTATATTCATTATTAAATAGAATGTGTTTTATTTTCATACATTTCCATATTTATTTTTCCATATATAGTTATTTTAATGGAATGTGTTTCTCATTATTTCCTTTAACATGCCATAATTATTATTCTCATTGATTCAATATTTCTTCTAATAAATTATTTCCTTACTGATCATTTGATATAACAATTATTATGTTTCTTTCCCTAGGAATCCAATAAGTGTACTATGAAAGCAATTCCTGGATTTACTATATGGATTAGCGTAATCCTCAAATTAAATTACAAAAAATGAACAAATTAAGTTGTAATTAGTTTATTCATTTGTAATAATAGACTCATTTATGTATCATGTTTTCCAAAACATATAAACACTCAATCCTTTAGGGATTTATTATTTGTAATCAAGAAAATAAATTTAGGTGTAGACACTGACTCCAGGCTATGTGGGGATAGTTAGATATATTATAAAATGGTTCATATTAATGGGAGAAATATAGACCACAAACCATGATTAATGGAAAACCCACTTGTCCAATAACAATGCTTGATTTGGTCTGGTTCGAGAGAAATTGGAGAAACATGTAAATGCCATAAAAATATGGAAAATTAGGTCACAACAAAATAGCACATAGGGGGTGAAGATAAATGAAAAATGGATAAAAGAGGAGTTGTAGACATAATGAGGGATCTCCAATTCACATAAAGGAACACGAATTAGAGAACAATGGAATGATATCTTCCCATACATATTAGAGTAAAAGGGTTTTCCATGAGGGAGGTTCTACATGTGGGTGAGGATATAATGGAAGGAAAAAAAGGAAATATGGAGGTAGGGTAATAAAATACACCATTATTGAGGTGCATGTTTTGACTACATAGATTTCCAAACTACTCACCAACAAGTAGAGGGTCATCAGTTAAGGGGTGGGGTCCCATGACTCATTCACACATTATGTAAAACCATGTTGAAGTTGTGCCTTTCACCTCTTTCCAATATCTATAAAATGTTGGATGGCCATGTAACCTGGTGTAATGGTTTAAAAAAATTGTGTGACACTTATACATCCTCTAGACTATCTGCACTATTACTTCTAGAGGAATGTATTATTTTAGACAAACTGTGTTCGCCTTTCAAGTCCTCCTGAATAAAAGTTTCAAAGCTCGACACTCTTGAAAATCAACGGAACACCCGAGAATCCCCTCATCAATTTAACCAATAATAAAAAACAATATTATGTGGTAAAAATCATGAAATTTTCTTTTAATATCATTTTAAAAAGTAGACCATCCACTAAATGAATCAAATTCAAATACCTTTGGAATTTCATCGGGTCTAAAAACATGGGATACTACAATCACCCCCAATTTAAAAAATCTTGTTCTAGAGAAGCCTTGGCGAAATGAGGAGAACATTATTTGATGAAATAAGGTCATGATTCCTAGATCTAATGGATTTATTGAGTTTCTAAAGTCACAAAAAACTTCTAATAATCACCGTCTCATACATTGTAGATAAAATGTATAAATTCTAGTTAATGCTTGTTTTTTCTGAACATAAACACTAATACAATGCCTAATAGAGACTTTATAACTAAATACATGGTAACATATAAATCTCATTTACAACAAGTTATATAATTATTTATTCCAAAACCAATTCATATTATTCATATAATTAAACTATCAGTTGATGTATTCCATTGTGTAGTCTAATAGTGCACTCAACATGATTCTCATCTTAAACAAAGAGTAGTCCCCAAATCAAACATAGAGGTCTGGTCAAGTCCACATTTATGTAAATTCATGAATTAAACAATCCTAAATATCCTCAACCTGAAAACATTCCATTAAAAAGTTCCCCACCAACCATATACAAAAAACAGTGGAATAACTAGTCAAATATTTTCTAGCTGAAAACTCTCTATGCACTTCTATTAGATGGTTGTTGTACTCCAAAACTAAATTATAGACTTTTTTATAGGGAATCCTTGATATTCATTTAGGCACACTCACAGAATCCTATAAACCTATTTTGTTGACCTCTCTATCCCAGACACCCACTTTATGTTATCATTCCCCAGTATGAATATGGGTGCATGAAAGATCCATCTCACATGGATCATTACCCATTAAACATCTCATCTAATCAAGGTTGTATTTCATGTTATCATCAAAATCATCAAAATAAGTTAAAATAGTAGATGAAAGGGAAAAAATTAATGGCTCATACAAGATTAATGTCAAAATAAAGAAAAATATACAAACAACAATAACACTGACTCAGTCTAAAGTGACATACACTTGGAAATCAAGTAAACGGGAAACATATGTTGTCAATGAGTCCGCTCAAGTTTCTCCTACTTAGAAACCTTGGTATCACATATAAACATCCATTGAAATAATTAAAACAATGATGCTTGAGTAAATTACAATTTAGATAACCTATCAATCCAAATTACATTAAAATTTGGTGTGGTTTATATATGACGCTCTCTCAGTGTACCCAAATGTGTCAAGATAGGGGACAATGTTTCCATTTTTCTGAGAGTATACAAAGTGGATTTTGTTATTTTACAGAAAGGACATGAGACACTCCCAATATTATGAGAGATAATTGAACTATTGGGTTTAAAACCAACCCATAAAACTTTAAAGAGAAAGGTTAGTTGAACCTTATTGAATGATTTACTTTGAGAGGGCTTGACATCACTCATCGATGCATCACCATTTACAGTTCACAATTCGTTTATGTAACACCCGAGACTTTTATATTATATAAATTATCAAAGGAATCTTTTTCTACACAACACTTGCTTGACTTGCTTTACACGCAATCACGACCTTCCTCGATAGCTTGCGTCGTACGCAATACCGAGTTTCACTAAACAACAATATGCTATTAAAACTAGCCGTTATGAATAGTAATAACCACTTTTTGAAATTTTATAAATTTTATTTTTCAAAATGGACTTGATTTTTGGACTCAGAATATCGAAATTAGCCTAGGGTGAAATTTTGGTATTTTTCTAAAAACTTTTAATTTTTGATGAATAGTGAAACCACTAAGTGGTAGGTTAAAAACTAAATTTTGCATAAAACATAATTTTACCGCTTCTGTGAATGGAATTTCGAATATCCGAGAGACACGGTTAATATCAAGGACTAAAATGTGGTTCAATGAGATGAAAATAATTTTTTGGTGAATAGTAACTTTTTACGATTTTTACCGCGGTTAATAGTAAATAGGGTAACTAAGGGTAAATATGATATTAATATTACCCTAACACATGTCCTAATTCTATTGGACAAGTGTAATTCGACCAAAAACAAACTTAGGAATAAAATATGACCATTTAGGCCCACTTGGATTAGATTAGGACATTTATTATTAATTTATTTAAAGAAGGGTTAAAATAGTTAAAATCAAAGTTTAATAAGTAAATCATTTTTAATATGGGGTTATACATAGGATAAATTCAATTGTAAATATTCATTAGAAGGCTAAAAAGATTTCCTACATGATGATATTTTATTTGTAATTTTTAGACATTAAATAATTTAATTTATTTATGACATAATGATGATGCAGTAATTATCTTATTAATGAAATATTGACATAATTGATGTTATAAACACCAAAATAAATGTATTTTGAGACTTGTTATGAATTCCACTAATTTTCTAGGTTACTATGATATATTAGTGTTGATTTAATCAACTTGGTTGGAACATATAATTCTGTTATGACTTTCAAACAAATCATATATCAAATAGTGTTAAAATTGACACAAAATAGTTTTTAAATCAAATAATATATTATTAATTGTTATTTTATTCCTAAAAATCTAAGGTTCGGCCAAATGACTTAGATAAGGATATATATATTATTAATAAACAATTTGGGGTTCGTTTGGCATGTTATAGTAAGTGTATTAACCATATAGTGAAGGAAAACAAAAAGACACGGTAAAAGTTAAAATAATTAACTTAGAGTTAAATCTAATTGATAAGGTTAAAATAATACACTAAACTTGTCTAAATCCTATTGGTTGATAGGATTTCGACCCATCCCCACTTTATCTTCGAAATAAGACCCTTTGGAACCATTATAAACCGATTTTTACGTTAATATAAAATAATATTTTGAGATATTCCTAAGGTGCCCCTCTCCTCCCTTATAAAAGGGCACCTCCTCCCCCTCCTCATCACACCAAATTGAGCACTCAAGCTCGGCATTGAATATTATTCAGAATGAATCAAATTGCAATATAGAGATTGTAGCTCGTACTTACGCATGTGTGATGATATCATTCCATTAATTATGGTGTGGTATGGAAGTGGAGTGTATATATATTGTTCCATAATTATAATATTGTTATAATTATCATATATAGTTGTTATATACAACATTATACCCCATGTAAGGTGGTGGTGAAAAAGATATTACACCATGACATGGAGATGGTATGTCGTACATACACATGCACGATGATTTTATTTTTTGTAGGATAGATATATGGTGGAATATGGTTGTTACATAATAATAATAACATATAAGAATAATTATGAATTTTTATTTTTTACATTTGAGATAAAACAACTCAAGAAGAGAAAGTATAATAATAAATCAGTTTGAAAGAATCGGCAGAGGGTATTGCCTCTTCTTCATTGAGATCCCTTTGGATCTCTTTTTAATGCACTAGATTTGTCCTCTCGAGAAGAAAAAAATAATATAATGTTACAAAGAAAGTTTATAATTTAATTGGTTTTGGAATTGATGATATTTATTACTCAATCTGAAGTAACGAAATGATGTATTAAGTGTCATATTATAATTGAGATGAAAATAACTTTTGGAGTGTTCGAAACTATTAATTTATAATGAAATAAAAAACCAACCCAAAACCTCAAAAATTTTATAGTATAAGAGTTGAAATGAGTTAATGTTTTTATATCATCAAAAGATTAATTTTAGACATGTTTTTATGTCAATTTAAACATTATCATTTTAATTAAAACATAATTATTCTATTTAATTTTTAACTAAGGTAACAAATATTTCATTATTAAAAGGGAGTAATATTTTCTTATTTGAGGTCAATTAGACCAAAAATTAATGATTTAGATAATTCAAAATCATATCATTAATATTATATATTTTAAAATATGTTTTATGATATTTAAATAATTTAATAATACATTATTTTGATAAAAAATCATTAGTGTCAATTTTGACAATATTCAATTGGTTGAATTATAAAATATCAAGAAATGATGTTATCTTCAAAAAAAAATTTAGTATTTTTATGGGGTCAGGTTCATTTATGAAATTCATTGGATATATTAAATATCCCCATTAACATTTATTAATTTTTTCAGAAACATTATTTTTATATTTCCATTAATAAAATAATTAATACATGTATTTTGTGTGATTATTTAATATACATATGTTTTGAATAAAAATAAAGAAAAAAATAATATGAAAAATAAAAAATCTGACGAATTTAAAAATACTACTTGTTGTTGAATAAATATTCTAAAAAATCCAACATAAAAATTTGTATATGTATTAAAACATGATTTTGAAAACATTAACATAATAATAAATAAAAATTTTTAAGTGTCATTACCTTTTCCATATTTCACTAAATAGTTAGTAACTCTACCCATAAATTATTATGGTCGATAAATACTCAATCGATAATATTTTTCATGTTTTTTAAAATATAATAGTTATTAATATTTTAATAATTTTTTTTGGATTTTCATCAATTAAATAATTTATGGTGTCATCAATACATAATAATTTGAGGTCACGATTTATCTCTTAAAAATTTCAAATAAATTTCCATTATAAATAAAATTATTTTTTATTTAAAATATTTATTTATATTTGATCTTATCATATGTAAAACCATATATTAAAAATTATATACTTATTAATATTTCTAAAAGTAATATTTTACATTCCTAAAATAAAATATATTATATTTCTTAATATTACGAGAATGGAATCCAAATGATACCATTTCCTCCTAAAGATGGTTTATGCTAAAAAAACTCATCCAAGGATGTTAGAACAAGGGTTAGGGTTGTTTTATAATATTATTTTTCCCATATTTACTTAATTATCCCTTTTACCGAATTAATAAAATATACCAAAGTTATTCTTCATAATTCCCCAAAATAAAATTAAATTTATATATATAATTTTGATCCACTTATTCCAATTATAGAAACCATATTTCAAAATTAAAAACATAGAACTTGTAGAAATTAATTTAAAATTAATCCTCTTGTTGGAATGAGAAAACTGATTTCAAACATGAAAAGGAGTGAAGTATTTTTACATAGAAATTCAATGTAAAATTAAGGCCAATGACATAAATTATATTAATTAGTTAAAATATAATCTATTTATACATTAGAAAAATTAAAATGTATATTATAACACTATAAAAAATTTTATTAAAAAGTAGTTTTATATTAAAAGGCATTTTTTCTTTTCATTAAAATGTGAAACATATCCGGAAAATAATAAATATTCATCCAAAGTATATTTGTATACTCTAAAATCAAATAATAATTTTAATTTTTCAAATATAATAAAAAATTTGTCAAAAACATCATTAAAAAATGGAATGCTATAGAATGGTGGAAAAACATTATTTTTTTAATTACTCTTTATTATCTAAAATATTTAATTTTTTATTATATCATATCTATAAAAAATAAAAGATAAATTTAAAACATTATATTTAATATATAACAAATATATTTCTGTAATAAAATCTATAAAATGTATTTTTATAATTTTATAAACTCAGTTATTTTAATTTAAATAGTTCTTCAGAAGATTGTTTATAAAATTCACAACCTCTATTATAATGACTATGTTATAAGGTAACAAAATAATATTGGATGGTTTAATTAAACTTTTTCTCGCATGAAATTGATTCTATCAAAAGAAAAAACAATTGTTTGTAACACTAGGCAATCATAGTGTTTTGTATACCCCAATATATGCGGACATAGATTTTAGCACAAACACATATTGGGGTAGTTTACAACAGAAGAAATCAATGAAATTTTAAAAAATATATATCTCATTAAAATATTGGTTTTCAACTTTCTACCCCCATAAAATGAATTTCTCACTCAAAATTCGTCTTGGTTATAAAATAATTAATAATTGAATGTTTCTTTCTAATAATCACACATTTTAATAATGAATTCTAAATCATAATTTTTTAAGGGAAAGATAGAAACATACCAATTACCAAAAGTAACTCATTACTGGGATTCCACACAGGAGAAAATATGGGGAATGTTAAAAACAGGATATGTAAGAGAAATCAAACTATCACGTTGTGATGGGGAGTGATAGAGAACATTGTTAGGAGAACGAAAAAAATCAAATGTTATAAATCCACAATGATCTAATGGCCATATAATTCACTGGTTACAAAGGTAATAGGATAAAATATTTGGTTTCAATATAATTTAAAAATAGTTATAGAATGAAAATAAGTACTTACATGATTATGTATGATCTCATATTGTGTTCTTACTTAATCAATTTTCACTCCACCTCCTTTTCTAAGAGATGAAGGTGAATTTTTCATTCGATAAGAATTAACAGATCATGAGATCCATAAATCGAATGACAGGTCATTCCAACTGTCCTTATCAAAAAAAAATTATCATAAGTTATAAAATTTTCGGAATTCCACATATAGTGAGATAATACCTTCATCTAACAATCATCAACTAAAGTTTATCTTTTACTTTACATAAATTGATAACCTTAAAATACATAGGAATGATGAAAATACAAAACATTAGAAAGTGATTCACTAAATCTACATAATAGTTATCCCCCATATTTTAAAAGGAAGATATTATTGGTCACTTTTAAAACATCTGAATTCTTTCATCATGTATTTTCTCAAAACATAGTAATATGTTTATTTACCGTAATACATTTCTAAAAAAATGCATTATTTAAAAAAATAACTCATTCCATATACCACAAATCCCAAAAAAACTATATACTCACTCTATAATATCAGTACATAGGTCATTATTACTATAAAACAACTCTTTATTTTCTAATCCCAATTTTATTAACATTTTAAGGGTTATCATTCACATTAACATTTCCAAAAAATATTTGTTTCACATTCCATGGTTACTAATACCACTAATCATATACTATTAAATACATATGAAAAAATCATAGTGGAACAATACATATATATTTCATTATTACATAATATCATAAAAGTGATTCTAAAACATTATTCTAGAATCCCATCACATACACACTCAATCACTCAACCAATTTTTCTATACTCAACATCACAATTTGTGATAACATTATATACTACTTTTTATTTGGATTCAATAGGTTTTTATTGTAGATCATCGCTGATAAACCATGGATTAGATAATTGGTTATCATAATACCCCATTTCATTGCACTTGTAGAATTGAAAAGTCAGAGGTTCTTTCATTGTATCATTTTTAATATTTATGTCATTAGAAATATTTAAACCATTAGTTTGACAGCCAAATTTTTTATAACCTTCTTTTCTTCACATAAAAAAATTACTAATTCCATTATGAATATATCCCCCATGATTCTTTCCACACATTGAGCAGAAAGAAACATTCATCTTCTTTAAACCATGGTGTTGATATTTTTTCTTGAACTCCATGTTCAGTTTTTTTTCAAATCCATGAGATTGATATGTTACACAAACTTTCATTTAAACCACGAAAGCACAAAACACTGTCCATTTTTTCTATTGACGTCTCTTATGGCTAACACACTACAAATACTTGGTTTTGAGCCACTGAATAATTGATCAAACACAAATTCAGGTTGGGTGATAAAGCCAGAAGCGTACCTTGGAAGTGTATTAAAAGTTTCCTCGCAGGTAACAACATATTCATCATCGTTTTTCTTATGCTAATGGAACTACCTTTCCATCATTATATCAAGAGTATGAAAAATGTACTTATTAAAAAATTTGTTCATGAAATCGTCTCTATTCATGGATTATATATCATCTTGTTGCATTGTATTATTGATTAGATTCCACTACTAGTCTGCTTAAACTTAAAAATGATAAATTGACAAAATGGATTTTTCATGTTTTGAACAGTGAAGTATAAAAAATATATTGTCACTGGTACTGATCCATAGTTCAGCAACATGTGTATCATAAGACACATTAAATGAAGGTGGGCATTGTCTCATAAAGGGATCAACATAGTGTTGTTCCCATGTAATATCAATTGGAATTACAAATGATTCCTAGATTTTGTAAGTATCGATTTATGATTCTTTATTCCTACTCCAATATAATTTTGTTATACAAAAGGGAAATAATTTTATTTACCATTAAATACATCATTATCATAAATTTTTTCAGTTCTATCCATTGCCTAAAACCCAAAAAGACCAGCATGAGTGGAATAAATAATACATGGAAAACAACATAATCAAGGAGAAGTTATTTTAATCACTAGAATATTAGGTTTAGTCCAAGGTTAACCATGATCATTAGAAAAATTTAAGGTTTTTAACCTATAGTATGATTTATCCTTAGAGAAATCCCTAAACATATCATTTTTATTATTTTTTGGGATCTTAGTAAATTTTTCTCATCCTTGTTTACAAAGTTTGACTAATAATTCACATTGATACCGAATCTAATGAACCAATATTAATGTACATGGAGATTACATTAAATTTTTTACTAGTTAATAAAATACACAAATGGTTGCCCAATGACCATATTAGTTCTATGCATTTAGAAACATGGAACACATTCTTTTATGTTGTAGAAATATCCTCAATATATCTAATAAATATCTTCCCCTTCTACCTAAAACCATTCTATATATTATGGGGGAAAAATATGAAAAGGCTGAGAATAAATGATCAATAAGGTTAAAAGAAGATAATATTAAACATATCATGAACATAAGAATGTAAATACAATAACATCAGATTTAAAAATCATACCATGTATAACATATATGAAAATCATAAGTCACGATATAATTCTTAGTAAATCATAAGGCATAAATCAAAATGGAACGAGAGCCATGCGAAAATAGGATTGGCATAAAACATGGAAATATTGGAAAAACATAAGAATCAAAAATAAATTCCATATTAGCCAAGGCTTATTTTCAAGACCATCATAGTAGAATTTTTTTAAACCGATTTCACTTCTTCTTATAGCCATTTATTACTGAATGGTGTTTATTTTCCATTCAAACCATATACTATTAAACTGAGTGTACTTTCTCATTCCAATCCGATATATCCCATGAGATATAAATCATTACCAAATGATTTGGAAGTAGATATAGGTCGGACCAATATTATAATGAAACCATTCTTATATGTTCCACTAAAACATAAATCATTCAACAAATCAAAACCTAGTGAATAAAACTGGTTTCTTAAACATCATTCAATAATAAAATAATACATGTAAAAAAATAGCATTCTTAAATAGCATTCTAGCATACAAATAATAAAACCGTAGGAATAATTGGGATAGTATACTTGAAACATAAACCTATTAAATAATTACATCTTATACTGAAAATAATTTTTATAGAACACTTTAAATTAATTATTGTGGAATATATCCTTTCATCTTCAAAAACATTTTCTTTTCTCAAAATTCCACTAAATTTTAAAAGAAAATATTTTCGTTGAAAATAAACATAAAATAATGAAATGGATACTTCATGAATGTAAGGCATTATGAAAACATAAAACCCTATTCAAGTTGTATAAGTCAAAAGGAAACATTCTTCTCGTACACTCATTTGACATGCCAAACAGAATTTCGTATCAAAATTGACAAAATATTCCTTTCATACCATTTAATAAAATTAACCAATTGATAAAAATGAATATAAAAAATTATATAAGAATAAGAAATTTTTTTAAATAAATATTTAAGAAACATTGACACGGTTGATAAATATACCCCCATAAATACATAAATATAAAAAATCCCACATAATAAGGAGATTGAAAATTTATCAATTAACATAGGTCTGGGTTCCATCATACATTTCTGAACTATATGTATACGGGTTTAAATAATGTAATTAAATTATTTTGGAATCATATTAATTCTAATGATACCACAAGTGATCATATTATTACCTTTTTGATTATATCATTATTAATCATCCATCGGGTATTAACTGTTTTATTTTCTTATGCATGTTTTGTCAGATATGTTCATGTTACTCTATATAGGTTATAGTTATATCATTTGTATAATTATAATTATGTAATATATAGAATATTAATTTACTCTAAACATTAATATAATCATTCCTCAATGAATATCATGTAGAATTAATAGCACCATATCATGGGAATAGTAGGCCATACGTACGCACAAGTGATGATATCATTCCCTTAATTGGAGAATGATATTGAAGTAAATAGTATATATATTTTTCCACAATCAATATGTTATTATATTAATCATATATAATTGTTATTTTCATCAGTTTACCCATCCGTATTTTTTGGTGGTGAAAATCATATTACACCATGGTGTAGAGATGGTATTCCATACATATGCCCATGTGGTGATTTTATTTTTCGTAGAATGGATAAAAGGTGGAATATTTTTATTCCATAATCATAATACCATCTCATAATATATTGAACAACTTGATAAGTGGAGGTATAATAATAAATTAATTTGAATGAATCAGTATAGGATATTACCTCTTGTTCGATGAGGTCCCTCTAGATCTCCCCTAAAAGAAAAATAGTTGGTCTTTGGAGAAGTTCTAAACAACTAGAATGTTACTAGGGAAGTCTATAATTGAAATGGGTTGTTGATGGTAGAGAATTAAGGCTCAATATAAGGTCAATAATTGAGGGAGGTTGTTCTTTTTTATAATTGAGGCCAGGTGCAATTTTGGAAATTCCCAAAATATGAATCTACAATAAAATAAAAACCCATCTCAAAACTCCCAAAATGTCTTCGTTTTGAAGATGATATGATATTAGGTTTTAATTTCATAAAAAAATAATAATTATAAATATTTTTATATCAATTAAAAAATTATCTTTCTAGTTAATACTTAGTTAATAAAATTTAATTTTGAACTATGGTAACAAATATTTCAATATTAATAGGGTGAAATTATCATGAACCATCCGAGGTTGACCCTGAACTGGTCACCCATGATACTCTTTGAAAGGTCCCGATAGGAGTTACCGATATTCTTGGGATGGATACATGCTCCAAGAAAATTAGTAGTATGATAAAAAAATGATTTCACCCAAATATAAATATCAAAAATGCATCTAAAATAAGAAGGCATCCCAACAAACATTTATATAAAATTCAACTAAAAATCATTTACAAAAGAAACTGAATGTGTAACTAAAAAATAAAACCATCCAACCTAACTTGATGACCAAACTAACACCATGTGACACCAAGGTCACTCTCCAAAACAATTAATACTCGTCACCCACAGATTTCAAACTCGTGTTGAAACCAACAAAATGGAAAATATAAAAGAATACTATATGCATGAATATTAAAATTCAGTAGGTTAGGCTGATATTCTATTTCCAATGCACATTCATTATAATAAAATAATATTAAATTAAAACCTTTAAATAAAATATATAAAAATATATTTTCCAAATGAGGTTCCATGGTATAAAAATTACAAGACAAAAACATGATTTTATTGTAAACAAGAATGCCACTAATAAATTACCTACCATGAATACATGGTAAGATGATTACACATATAAGAAACGTCATAAATCAACATTCCTCTAATCTAAAACCCATGAAAAGGTTTACAATTTCTAACAAACTGGATATAAACCATGACATGAAAAACCGGGCGAGACAATTATCCCCATCATTAAAGAATTCCTTGCCCAGAAAGTCACAACACATTCCAGCTAATTAATCAACACCTAAGGTTTTCTTATCAACATGGTTCAACTAGTCAAGATGAAGACACACCATCCAGCATCAATGAAACTTAAAATAGTTTCCCAACCAAAACACCAACTCATAACCACTTTCTGATAATAAAAAGAAATATCAAGCCACTACCTCCACAGCCAAAGAGCGCTCATGAAATATAATGATTGGGGGAAAAGACTCTCCACCATTAGAGAAAAACTAACATCTAAAAAATCCTTAAATAAAAGATCATAGAGACCTATAGTGGGTCTTCCAACAATTGGAAACCAATTAGAAGTGGAAAAAATAATGAATCGTGAACTATAATCATGCCTCACTCGTACAGGCCCACCAAAACTCTCCCACAACAACATACAATCCCATTTAATGATGGCAACAACAAGAATACATAAAACACCCACTCCCGAATAAAGGGGACTAGAACTGGTCTATCACTTTTAGAACATTTAAAAAAACCCCACCACTTGTGGTGGGAATGGAAGGGGACCTAATCATTATGTAGCTAAACCAAAACAAGAAATAGAAGAACCACCCAACACTCTCCATATTCGAATAGGTAAAACCAAGATTGAACCTGATTAACATCAGAGGTCCACATAGAAACATTGATTAGAAACCTTAATCTGAGAAGGAATAACCATCGACATTGCATACTGGGTATGTTTGTCATGCTCTTTGTAAAAAAATGAAAATTTATAGTGATGAGAAGCCATAATAATAACATAAAAATTTCCTTACCATAGTAGGGAAGGCAGGATATTCATTAAGCTCCCCACACCACTGGGGATTTTCTGACTATGGTAAAAACATCACTCTAAGGCCTATTGATGGAGCCATGTTGTTTGAACTATCTAATTCTCTTAATTCAGGTTTTTTATATCCCAAAACCCCCAAAACACTATCATTCTAAACAACACAACTTCATCTAAATACAAAATCAAATATACATATCACCATTCTCTCTCACACTGAACAAGGAGTGGAAATGAGAAATAATATAGTGTAACACATCAATATCACTAAAAAAACTATTATATCCCAATTAATTGTCACAATAGGAAAACACTTGAAATCAAGACCAATTAGTTATATATTCCATGAAACAAGTTGATGCATCATCAAAATAGGTGGATTTAATACTTGAAATGAATCCTAAGGCTGATCAACTAGAATTATTGCCAATAGAGAACCATCTAGGGAAACATCATAACATCCAACATTTCCTCAGAATCCTATTGAAAATGGCTACAAAATCATGCCACCCAGATGATCCCATCTCAAGACACCCCAAGAGTTTCACTTACAGACTATGACATAGCTTTCCAAACAAAACACACTTCTAAAACATGAAAATGGAATCCGTATAAAAATTAATTTAGCAAAAACCCCACAAATTATAAATTCAAAACACATGAAAAACAAACTATCATTGTGTATTCTCAAATTTAGAAATGGTGTTTCATCATGTATCACTCAAATTCACATTCTTGCGCTACCCAAGGAACCCAACCACTATGTCGTACCTGTAATCCATCAAAATATCTATAAAAATTCATGAATGTGAGCACCCATTAAAACACCAAGTCCTCAAAAAAGAATCCCAATTTATTAATCCAAAACAATCAAACCATTTTAAAAATCATGTACCATTCATAAGCACACAAACCACCATGTCAATGATCATTTTCATATTCCATAAAAAAATCCATTTTACAATGATTTAAAAATATTCCCCATAGGATTATATCAATATCCTATCCCTTTATTCAAATTTTTTTAGCATATAATAAAACCCCACTTTTTCATGAACCATTTGATTTAAAAACCATTTCATTTATTTTAAATCAACTAATAAAACAAAAATTCATTCAAACACCCCATACCCATTTTCAAATATTTAGCTAGGTGGCTTTTGTAATCTGACAGCCACAAAGTCCAAACCCCATTTAATGAAAATGAAACTGCTGAAAACCAATTTCCATAACCCATTCAATAGATTAAAACACTCATAAACATCCAAAAACATCCAATTTTAAACATATTAATAGAATCACTTTATTTTAATCCATGAAATCCATACATTGCATTTGAAGAATACATAAGATTAGATTAAAAAAATTCAATAATGTTAAATCATTTCCTCTTTATCCCCAAGATTTATTTCACAACATTACTAATCCTTTCTCATATTAAAATTATAAAATCCATTTTCCACTTTTCAACAACAAAACATTCTTTTAAATCCCATTTCCATAGGTCTCATAGATGGATTTTTTTAAATAAAATTCTTAATTTATGAAAAGTTCATGAGACCCATATAATGGAACTAGTGTTGGTGGGTGACTTCACCATATGGTTGGAGTCCATATGTCAAACCCACACCAACACAGAGAGCCTTCTTAGGACAATTCTCTAGATCCAAATGTCCTTGCAGACCCTATGATATCATGAAGACCATTATTCCAACTCCCCTTGTTGTATCCCAAAACTACATAATCAATAAGAACGATAAACACAAATAAAACTAGACTTCCCATGGACAATAAGGGATCAGAATGAGAAAGAAATTGCAATACTCTCCATGAACCTACCCCTCATGTTCAAACAATCCTCCTCTATCAACATTTACGTACCCCAAAAACATGGACGCTTTTTAATTGTATGGTTTCCAAAAAGCCACCCTCCATTATATAATATTTTGTCATGAACCGGCCCGGGTCGACCATGAAACGGTCACCCAGGCTGCATCGGGACAACTCCTGAGAGGTTTTTGCAATCCTACTGGGATAAAGACAAGAAACATGGGAATTAGTATAATGTAAACGAAACTATTTCTGCCAAATATATACGATAACAATTTAGCGTAAAGAAACAGATAGCCCAATATTCATTTATATAAAATTGAATTGAACATTATTTATACAAGAAATCGAAATTAAAACTATCATATTTTACCAAGTGAACAAATAAAATGACCAAACTATCACCATATGAACCCACATGACACTGTCCAACACAACGAATACTCTTCGCCAAAAGCAACCGAACTCAAGCTAAAACATTCACAATGTATATAAACAGAATAAAACTATATGCTTGAGTATTAAAACTCAATAGGTCTTCCCAATATTCTATACCTAATGTAGATAATTTAAAATAAAATATACATAAATTTAATTTTTGAGATACAATATCTAGAAATATGTTTCAAAAATCCGGTTCCATGTTATAAAATTTACTATACAAAAACGTCAAATATTTATAAACATGTATGATTGTAAAAAAATTTCAAAAAGGAAAATCCTAAAAATGAAAATAGTTTTCAAGAGGGTAGATTTAATGAATATAAACATTAAAATAAAAAAAATCACACTTCTAAATTTACCAAATAAATACATCTTTATGACAACAGTGAGTACAAAATAACCAATGAGCACATGTTATGGCAAAACTTATAGGTACTTGTTCATTTTTGTCCCTAGGTACCTCGTATCTTAGTGTAAAAGTAACTATAAATATATTTTTATCATACACATGAGACACTAGTAAGATAATCATCCATAACCTAGTGGTACTAAATATCATCATCATCATAATTTAGTTCGTGATGTCATCATCAAACTTGCTATATGGAGATGGGATAACCCCCCCCCCCCAATTATTAGCATACTGGTAAACGTCTTCCCACTAGGATAATCAGGGTTCTATTTATGTGCTCATTAAAGTTACATATCTATAAAATAACATTTTTCATGATGATGAAATTTAAAATCCATACACACATCAAATATACCATACAAATTTCTCACATTACTTTCAGAAATCAATAAACCGTCTAAATTTTCATTAAACAATTTCAAGAATTGTGACGAGGCCTTGAACATATAATCCATTCAGAAATTATTTTTTAAGGAAAAAAACCAACCAATACCATATAAACCTCAATTGGAATCCCCAAAATCATTGAATAAATCAATTTCATTGACCATAAAATGGACCCAAATGATACAACATAAAATACACATTGAAATAATTTTTACAAAAAATAAAAAATGGGCCATCAAGAATTACTCAAAAATAAAACTTCACAAAAGTACAAATTTAACTTTTAATAAAAATATGTAAAAACAACTTTTAAAATAGAAACAATATTTCATTATTCCCTTTAAGCATTTAGTATACACATCTCAATCGCAAACATTTTTATAAGGATCCAAAATAGGACATTTTCTAGAAACTCTAGCTAAAACATGTTTACCACCAAAAACCCATTTGTTTTTAAATACAAAAAAAATTTGGAATGCCATAAGAGAGCCCCCAAAATATAATTTTTCAAACTGAAAATATATTTATAAATTGGAACAAATTATTTTAATTCACACTAGGCACATAAAAACCAACCAGGCAATTTACCGAATTCAGGGAATACACATTTAAAGAAAAAACTTATTTTAAACACATGAAAAGAGATAAAATAACCTTTTCATGCCATATTTTATTCATGATACTGATACATGCTAAATATACCATAAACTGGGTGTGTAAGATAATAGAACATTTAATTAAACAATGGGTGTACAAGTTTTTAACAAAACAACACTACCTTTCCCAAAACAAGGCTTAAACAAACATTTTCCAGAACAAGAATATTTTCCAAATGCTGAAAAATAATACTAAACATATATATCAGGTAATATTATTCAGAAAATGAGGAAAATAAATGATAAATGAATGTTCAAGGGAATCGTAACTCAAACCCAGGGTAGAAAGTCACCGTACACCTGATATCACCTATAGCGGTTCCAAACTCTCTATATCCACGAAGACCCAACCTAAAAGAACCAAAACACCATAAAAATAATATTGTAACATTAAAATAGGTTGTACATGACATGGGGATAATAGGAAACAAAAATTGAGTGGAAGGAAATGGAAGAGGGTGGAGAAAGGACAAGGAATATCACATTAGGAACTAGAGAACTCTTTATATTCCCTTAGATCTACACCCTTAGAAGAAAGGGAATGTATTATAACTAATTTTAAAGGATTATTAGGTATGTGATAACCATTTAATGAATATATTTGTGGAAAACATAAATAAATTAATTATTCATTAATGAAATAAATTAACTTACCAAGTCTGGACGATTTGATAAACCTGAAGAAATTTCTCCCTAATCTAAGAAAAACATGAGCTCCAAATTGGGAAAATGGATCGTGGGGGAGTTCCTAGAGTTATTGGGATCATTTCAGAGATGTTATCATCAAAAATAGAAAAAATGAATAATATATATAAGAAAAAGTTTTTAAGCTGTAAATGGGCTCCCAAGCTCGCCCAATACCTAAATAAATAATCCAAATCCACCATGATTATTAATTCATATGGGGGTAAGAAAAACATATTGTGGTTTGAATATATTTGGGGAGGCCAAGTGGGAATTGTAATGAGTGAATAATGTGGAAACATGAAGGAGTTATAAAATAAACAAATTTAGTTTTTAAAAATGGAAATTGTATCACGGTTGGACCAATTCTTGAAGTAACCACCCTTTTCTCCAAAAAACACAAACTAGATATATGGAATCAATGGTCATATTATTTAAAATATATGAAACATATAAAGAAAAAATTAATCTCTATCAAAACAATGAAAAGGATAGGAATTTCCATTTAAACAGATCAATACTAAGACATTAAAAATCAGCTGTTACAGAAATATTTACTTATTAGATGTCAATTAGACCTAAATGAATAATTAAATCATTTTTAAACATATAAAAATTATTATATGTTTTAAAAAATGTTTTATGAATTTTTAATAATTTAATAAAACATTATTTTGATAATCAGTCAATTGTATCAATTTTGAGACTACTCAAATTATTATTTTTAAAACTTTCATTATAAAATGTTATCCTCATACCAAATATTTTACAATATCCCTAAGAGTAAAAAGGCATCTAAAAATTAATTGGATATATTAATTAAAAATTTATATTCATTTTATTATTTTTAATAACATTAATTGTATATTTGCTTTAAAAAAATAATTACTACATTAGTTTTGTTTAATTATTTAATATACTTATTTTTTGAATAAAAATTAAATAAAAAAATTATGAAGAAGATAAGTCATATATATTTCATAATAATACTTATAGATTAATATATAATTTGTTGAATTTATAAACTAAAAATTTTATGTATATTAAAATATGAATGTGACGACTTTTACATGACATTAAAAAAATATTACATGTGTCGTTATAATTTACATTTGGTTCAAAATGGCCAGTAACTCAACCATTTAATGATTATTACTGATAAATACTAAACCAATAATATTTTTCATGTTTTATATGTATGTTAATCGTTATTATCATTTTAATGAAAATTCTTATATTGATTTTTTATCAATTAATTAATTTCTACATCATCAAAGTATAAGCCTTTGAATACATTATTCATTTCATAAATATTTAAAATATATTAAAATGATAAATAAAACCATTTTAGATTTCAAATGAGTTATTATAGTAAAAAATATTTATTTATTACCCAATATTAAAAATGATATATTTTTTAAAATTTGAGTAAAAAATATTTTTCTTTTCATAAAATAAATTAAATTAAATGTCCAAATCCTATAATTTTTTTAAAAGGATATCATCTAGACATAGTTATGATTTATTTCTAAAAAATCATCGAATGTAATTAGAAAAATTTGTTGGATACATTTAAAAATTATTTATACTATTAATTACTTGATTTAGCCTTTTAACATATTAATGAAAAATATTGAAGTTTCAATTCATAATGATAAAAAAAATAAAAGAATGATATTTACATAATTTTGACCCACTGATTACAATTATTGAACCCATTTTTACTTATTTGAAATAAATTATTTGATGTAATTGATATATAATTAATCCTATTTTCGGAATGAGGAAAAGGGTTTTAAAATGCTAATGATTGAAATTCCTTTAATTCTAAATTCAATGTAAAATTAAACAAAATTGACTAAATTACATTACATGATAAAATATAAAATATTTATAACTTAAAACCATTCAAATATATAATTTACCTATATAAAAAAAATTTAATGAACAATAGTTTTCAATTAAAATGGATTATTTTTTTACTATACATCAAAATGATAAATATATCAGAAAAATACTAAATCTTTAACTAAAGTAAATTTTAATATCATTATTTCCAAAAATTAGACTATTATATTGAATATAATATAAAATTTTTCAAAAGTATTATTTAAAATCTGTGCTCCATCAAAATGTGGAAAAAAGTTAATTAAAAAATTACTTCTATTGTATTGAAAAATCAATTTGTTCTTATACCATGTATAAAACACATATAAGATCAATTTTAAAGATTATATCAAATATATTAAATATATATTTCATTATAAAAATCCATCAAGAGTGATTTTATTATTTTTTTAAATCACTTATTTAGAATTAAAAATTTTTTTTAAAAGAAAGTTTATATTATTCATACTCGCAAATATAAGATTGTGGTTATAAGGTAACAGAATAATATTTAGTTTTTCATTTAAAAATGGTCTTTCCTGAAATAAATTCTGTCTAAAATACATTGAATTGTGAGTAACACATTACAAGAATAGTGTTGCGCATACCTCAAGGTAATTTGGTGTTGTGTGTGACACAAGCTTTTCTGGGCGTTGTGCACCACACAAGACATCAATGAATTAAAATAAATATATATCTCAAAAAATCATGGAGGTTACAAGGGGTGACAATTCTATCATTAATATAGTAGAAAAATGTTATATCAAATATAAATAATCACAGATAACAACAGAAGTAGAAATAAGATATGAAAATGTAGTAGATGATAATTATAAATACAGAATAGATTTGTCAATTCCAAATATAATAAAATGGATTCATGTTTAATCCATGATACAAATGATAAAATAGGAAACACTTAAAAATGATGTTTAGATAAACAAAAAAATTAAATAAAAATTTTATCAATTCCCTGAGGACAGTCTCCACGAGAGTCCTATGTACTATCTTAGTCTTGTGACCCTATCCCAAATGTACAATTCACAACACCATGAAATAAATCATAGAACTATGAACATGATGGTCCACTTTGGAAACCCAGTGTATTGGCAGCCCCAACACAGTGTGAGATTTTATCCGTTGGCTAGTACTAGTGGTTTCTAAATAATAATATAGTTCATTAAACCAAAATATACAATGTTCATGTAAATCCAAAGTAATGAAGAAATGTAATATAAATAGGCCACCATGTCAATATGAGGTTCTTCATGGAAACCTTTTCTGATGATGCTTACATTAGCCTAAACTAGAATGTTCTGAACCATAGTTATTTAGAAAATATTAAATAAGGGATTATTTATAACGAAAATGTCATAAGAAGGTATATTAAGATCAACCGACCTCATGCTCTTTATTTTGAATTGAGGAAATTTTCCATAATTAAAAAATATGGATCATTATCACTTTCTATTAAAATAACTAGTAAAATCAAATATGTAGCATTCATGTACCGTATGAGGGAAACAATAATAATTAATCCATATATCTAATCAATATCACCATAAAAGATCACTTCCATGGATTTATATCCAAGAAAATCCATTAATTTTATTTTCATGTATATATTCTAAACTAATGTGGGGAAATGACCTCTGATCTATTACCATGCATCATAAGTAGAGGACCAAGTCTCATTCATGGCCTGGTACAATCATCTCTACATTGATCCTCTCAATGGTGTCTCCCCTTGGGAATCAGTTTGAATTATAATGAGGTATGAGTATCAGACAATGATTGCATCCTAGCATGCTAGTATCACCCCATTGAATACATAATTTGACAATGAAACAACTAATAAGCATGATGAGAATGTATGTGGTGTTCTATGGATGGAAACCCATGTTTCAATCATTAAGTCCATAAATCAATTAGTAAATTAGTTTAAAATATAAAAAATGGATTGAAAATGGGAATTATATATGAAGTAAGAATGTATTATGGGGGTCACACCAATTTTACACTCCACTTATTTATAAAAATATGTTGCGTACACAATAAAGACTCATCAGGATGCAATATTTTAATAGAATCCATGGAAACACCAATACTGAAATCCATGAAAGGCATAACACCTAAATTATTTTCCAATTTGAATACAACACATCTCATTGAAGGGTTTTATTAGAATACATCACGTTATTATTAAATAAATGTATTTAGATCACATTAGAAAGTGAAATTACAACATAGTGATTAAATAACCTACCACTAGGTAGTGTTCATTCATGAGGGAATACAAATTTAAAACATAAATTAAATGGCACACCTAAAGGTGTGGATCTAATAAGGGGGATATAATTTATAAAGGTTAGTTATTCTAATTACATTAAATGCTAGGAAAATTAATTCAATGCATTCTATTATTCTTAAGAGACGTGAAAAAATTTCAGCACCCGACCTGGTGATGAATTTTTTTTCAAATGAATAAGATTGATAAAAAATATATAAATTACACTTAACTTATACCATATAGGATCCACATGTCCAATATCATAACACTATTTAGTTCAAATCAAGAGAAATTGGAGAAAAAAGTTGAATTCTTTGAAAATAAGGAAAATTAGGTCACACCAAAATTGCATAGAGGGGGAGAACATAAACGAAAAATAGAAGAATTATGATTTATATAAATACATAGGGTTCATCCATATACTCTACGACACTCAAATCAATGGTTGGAAGAAGGAGGTAATTCCAAAATAATATGATAATAGGATAGCTCTATGAGGGAGGTGTTGTGAGAAGGTGAGGGGAGAAAGAAAGGTGGAAGGGGGAAATAATGTGGCAGGAGAAAATCTGGAAATTCAAACATTTAATGATGAACACTGTTTTCCTACATTGATTTCCAAACTGTGCGTGAACCATGTGAGGGTCACTGATTAAGGGGAAATTTTTTACAACCAATGCACATGGTCTGGGAAACTGTGTGAAAACTGTGGATTTTTCCTCTATCCATGATTGTTTGATGGCCACACATCTATCAAACCCAGTGGACGTGGAATAAAAAATTGTGTGATGCCCAATGTCCCAATAGACTAGTTGTACAATTCCTAATGGGGGTCCATTCATTTTCTTAAAAACCATGGTTCAATTTTATCTACTACGGGATTGAGTTTTCAATTCTCAATGCTCTCAAAACTTGACTAAACACTAAAGGCACCACTCAGACCATATTCGAAGTCTAAATAAATATTTTTACATGTTTTAACTCATAGAATTTCATTTTTATTCCCATTTTAAAAAATTAATCATCCACCAAATGAATAAAATTAAAATTACTTTTTAAATGTATCCCTTCCAAAAAATAGAATGATAATGAAATTAAGAGGTCTATGTTTGTTAAATATGAACACATTATTTATTAAAATTAGTAGTTGTAATAAAATATTTATTCTACCATGATAATTAGAAAATTTGATCATTATATGTTATAAATATTATAATAATGACTCAGAATAACCCTAAAACCATCCATGATCCAATTTCATGAGGGTTATTCAGAAACATCCATCCATGTATTAATAATATAACAATATTATTACATATTTCATTGATTTTTACCTTTTTATTATGTATGAAGATATCAAGAAATTAATAATGTACTCCGGCTTTTATCAATTCTATATTATTTAAAATGCATAAATTTAACAAATTTTTGGTTATAAATATTTATTCTTAATATAAATGATTTTTTGTCATGAATTTTTTTTACAAGTTCTAAGTGAAAAATAATTACGTTAAAATATTTTCAAATGTTTATGTGATGAATATTCAATTAATAGAAAAACTAAATATTTTTTATAAATATTAAATTGAGTATAATTTGTAATATTTTTTCTATCACATAAATTCAACATATAACTATAACATATTAGGTGTTTTTAATGGATTATATTCAAATCTTATCTTAGTTTTAGTGTAATTGATATCCAATTAAATGAAAAGTTTTAAAATCAATATTAATTATTTTTTATTAAACTTAATATTTAATTGATTTACCTAAAAATCCAAAAACTTCTATTTCTAGCCATGTTATTGGGATATGGTTTTGAATATCATCCATGTTCTACTTCATGGATGATTTTTTATTTTTTAGTAAATAAATTGATCCCTAAAGAGTGAAAACCTTGTTATTGTGGTAATCCGAAAAAAGGGTACACATGGGTTGAAATAAAGAGATAAAAGTGAAAGATATTGTATAAAAATTTCCAAATTTTATTGAATAATAGGATTTTTACTAAGACATATATTATCATATAATCATATCAAATTGGATCCTTTTTAAAAATAAATGTAATTTATATTAATTTTATATTTTAGGAAAACCTTGAGTAGCCCTCCCCTCCATAATTAATGGGAACATTCAATCCTATTTTCTTCACACATAACAAGTATCTTGATTCAGAAAATTCCTAACCAAATACATTCCTTGTATCCCAGCGGCATTTTATAGGTCTTATTTTTTTCATAAAACAATCCAATGTAATATTTTGGTGTAAATCATAAAAAGTTATCAGAAGAATATGTATTGTTCTTTACATGGTTTTTTTATTTATTCTTCTGCCACATTGAACAATTTATCTTGCATGTAAATAATAAAATTAAAATATCTCTCATATATTGTGATTTCATTATATATAATTAGTAATTTATATCTATTTAATCTTCAAAAAAATTGGAAACAAAATCACCAATTGTTTGTACAGAGGACTACCCCCTCATGAGCTGATGCAATTCATTTTCCATGACCATATATCGTAGTATTTTATGATGATGGATTTAATATATATATATATATATATATATATATATTATTTTCATGAAATAATTATCTGTTTTAAAAATAATATATTATTTATTTTATTGACTATTTATTCACTTTATAATTATTACATCGTTCATGCCTTTGTGTTTACTAATTCTTCCATGAAATGATGTGATTCATTTTTTATCACCACATAACTTGGAATATATATATATTTATGGAGATGCTAATTTGGTTCCAAATAGTGGATATCAAGGGGTTTCATTATGTTTACTGACTCACATTGGATATATAATCTTCAAATGGTATCCAATGGGGTTTTGATCGAGGACCCGAAAATGCCCAATGTTTCTCATATCCTGAGGAATAACGGAAATACATTCCAATGATAGTAATTCATTGAGTAACACGGCCAATCATACTTAATAACAAACATTAGTTGATAGGATGTTATGTTTCACTAATCACACTCTGTTGGGGGTGGACAATGCCTATTTTAAGACTCTCTTATAGATTTAATATAGGTATATGAACCCTTTGTTCATTCTCATGTATGTGTACATGGATCTTCCTATATTAATGATCCAATAGTATTAAGAATGGGTCTTGAATCATATAAATGTATCTGAGGTTTTCCATTGGTAGGAATATTTATTAGTATCTATGGTTTCCCATCAATGGTGTCCTTTTATAGACATATTTGTGATTCTTTTGTTTTTTAGGATGATGATGTTTTTAATCCATGTGTTGACGCACTCAAGAGTGTTCTGTCACTCTGGGAGAAGAATTTTGTTTGGATGTTTGGATCAAACACATAACATTGGATTCCTTTATACCCCCATTATAATAATAAAAACCAATTTATTTTTGTGCCACATAACATGGACAATTAAATTTTAAGGTCATAGGACAAGGAACCATCCATAAATTTTAACGACCTTTAGAAATGATGTCCAGGTGGATAGTTCATAATCAATATTTTGTGTAGACATAATGATGAGGCATCCTAAGGGACTCAAAATAAGTATGGTCTTTTAGGTGGATCCAAAACTAAAAAAAATGTGGCCTGGAAAACATTACGGTTAATTTGAGTTATGGGTTTGGACCATAGGGAGGTTTTCTACATATCACTGTTAGTTATGAATGAAAGACCACGTAGTTCGATAATGTTATCGATTACACATATATATGATTACCATTTGAGGGAACATTATTGGATTGTGTCTCACAATCAGAATTATTCCCATGAGGTGTTGCTTCATTTGGAATAGGGGTTAGATAGTTGAGCCATGGGTTTACATCTTATACATTATATGTGGCCCAATTGAGGCGATTTTATTGAGAATTATGCAATATAAGTGGCCCATGGTTTTTGATCAAGTGGATGTAATGATATCAGCTGACCTTTAACCCCATGAGATTCATGATCAGTGTGAGAAACAAGGGGAAACAGTATGTTACAAGGTCACACAATCAACTTTTTTACACAAGTGGATGGGTGCTACAACCCAAAGGTAGATAGAGATGGATTTCAATGTTCCCACCTCCTAATTTATTTTGTAAACAATGATAATCACATATGGTGACCAATTTAACTACATCATGGGCTAGAGAATAAGAGAATGTGAATGTACTCCTACAATAATGCTTAGGGGCTTACACTAGGAGTGATTCTTTACTGGTCCCTAGGGAAGAGAGAAGTGAATATCATCAATCCTTATCAAATGGAAGTGCTAAAAGTCCCCCCCCCCCATTACCTAGAGAGGTAAGGTTCACATTAGTTCCCCCATGTTTAGAACTCCCATTTCCATAGGAATGTAGTTTGTTAGAGATTCTATTTTTATGCCCGGTTGAGTAGGTTACACATATGGCTCAGTTTACAACAACTTTGTAGGCTCTTGAGGACATTCTGATTTTTTAGATTATACAATAATATATGTCTAGTATATTTGGAAAATGAATTGGCCTGATACCCATATACTGGGTCATGAAGGGGTCAACCTGGAACCAGATGATATGAAAAAAGGGACTGATTTGATCTCGAACGTACAATAGCATAACAGAACCCATTCCACATAGAATGTTCTTAAGATCGATGGGTTTTCCTCAGTGTATGATTTTTCATTGTTGTTGAGGTTATTGTCAATGAATTATTGTGCAATGTGGACCTTGGTTCGACCGATGTATTTTGTTTCTACATAGTGATATGTTCTTCCTACATTGTTTTTTTTCTATGTGGGGTCAAGTTACATCCACATATTATTTTTCCATGAAGGGAAGGTTTCCTCTCTAATAGTGTTTTTTTATGAGGGGTAGTGGGTTGAAAATGGAACATCCATTTTATAATTTTAATGGTATTTTGATAAGTAATTTTATGTTCTGGATGAATAGTTTTTTATTTTATTTCCTCAATTCTATATTGTGGGTTTACTTTTTGGAATCAAATGATCCCACTCTATTAGTCTTAAATGATCATCATTTTTTATGTTTCCTCGTCACTCGTCTCCTAATGCTCACATTTTCTCCATCTCTTTTCAATCACATTTGGGTCTTTTTACAAAATAATTGAGTGACTGGATAATGGGATGACCATTCGTCTATGGTGGGATATGGGACATCATTTTTGGGGTGTAAAAGGAGAATGGCCCGACTAAGGGATGCATTCATTCATAGAGGATTTAATTCATTTATGGGGGATTAAATCTTATTTTAGCCCCAGAAATTACATGTTTTTTTGGAACCATTGGTACTCTCATGTCCCATAAATGGTTTCTTTCACGGGGGTGGTCATTCATGGAGGTTGTTGCTCATTTGTGGGGGAAGAAATCATCATCTTTCCTCGCAAATTACTTGGTTTGGTTTGTGGTTTCTGGTGGTTCCATCTCATCACACAATTTATTTCATTTTCGGGGGTTTATTCCCATAGCGTCATACAACCACGAATAGAGGTGGAGGTGTGATATTGTCATCGTGTGAGGAATTTTCAAGATCTATCAAATCCCCCCCCCATCAGAATGAGCTCTATTTTGGATGATGGTGAGGTTGTTCTGGGGTAAAAAAATGGCCATTTATTAAACTATTTTGTGGTACACAAGGAGAACCAAATGTGGGGACCATATATATAAATAGGGGAGGTTCATTTTACTTTTAACATATATATCAGTGTTCTGAGAACTCCATAATATCTCAGAACGCCTATGCTGCTGCATACCATTTCCTTTAAAGATGGATTTTATGCTAACTGAACATAGATTCTAGGTAATAGTAACATTTAATTATTTCATAGTGATAGGAAACTCCTTATATTTATAATCACATGGTTTTAATTCCCCTCAACATAATTATTTATAGGATGGGTCTTCCAAAAAATGTTTATTCATAGGTCATCGCTTTGTGGGATGATCACATCATGGGATGATTACTATGCAGACTAATGGATTCACAGATAGATGATTTTAGGGGCTTAATGCATTGAAATATTTTATGGAGACAAAAACATATTCTTATGGATTTGGAAGTAGACAATATGTTGGAAATTTCATTATATTTTTATTCTACTACTGCATGAATTCTCTCTGTCTCTAATGAAAGGAGGAATGCTATGATATATTTTATTGAAAATAATTCAAAAATATTTATCAACCCCTTCATAAACTCTTACTAGGGATTCATAGTTAAGGTAAAATGGGTAGTATTTCAATGGCCATGCGTCCATTTAAGGACTCAAGATACCATCTGATTCTTTGATTCTAACAGTAAACACAACAAATCAACCTACAGACTGGATAATCAAAAATATCCATATTCCCCAATACAAAATCTCTATGAGGGGTCATTTATATAGGAAAAAACACTATTAGGTATCCTTTGAACTACACACCTTATCCATTATAAGAAACTGTGTGGACATCTGATGAGAAAATCCATTGCTATCAAAGCATCAAACATTATTACATGACAAAATTTCCAAGATTGTGGTCCTATAAATGGGACGTCTATCAAGGGGGTATTTTTGAGTGGACTGTGGGTGTCCATTTTAGGTTTTCATGAATTTTTAGGGATTTTTGACTGAGATGATGATCATATTTAATATGAGGAGGTCTGGGTATCCTAGACATAATCTCTCTAAAACCAAAATATTATTCTACAGGTACATGGTAGGTAGAGCAGAAACAACCTACCCACCCACATGCTTTATGGGGAGGTATATATCAGTCACTGGTATGTATATTATGTTTCAAGGGCTCCCTTCATGGGAGATATGTATATTGAGATTATTCCACCCCCTTCAGCCTACGATGACATAGGAAGTACTTCTCCACTTTCCAAAAAATACTTTTATAAGAGGATGGATATTTTGAAGTGTGAATATAATCCTTATAAGGGAATCCCATTTTATTTTTTGATCAGTTAATTTTCTAAATTAAGTTTCCATAGCCTTGTGCGAGGTGGCCGACGATATTCAAAACTCCTGATAACTGAAGGTGCATGGGTGAATATTGGCCCATGATTGGGGAGGGATAGTTTAAATAATGGGGATGGAAAATCATCCCTAATATAGATTGGATGATTCAAATGGAAGCCTTTATATCCATGTTTCTTACTGTCTCGTTAATACATGTGCATGACTCTAGTACTAGTGGTAGAGTCAAGATATTAATAATGGTGGCATAATAGGCCACTAATAGGTGTATAAAGCCTGCCATCCTATTAATGGGGATGATTTACCAATTTTGGGAGGAATTAGTGAAGGGTGGAAACCATACCTGTTGGTGAATCCTTTCCATATTATCTAGAAATGTATCGAATCCAACATGGGTGACTATATATTTTTCAAACCTTATTATATATTGGGGAAATATTTTGACCATATCATAAAAGAATCGGTGGGGGAACCCCATTAAACTATAGTGAAAGGTTAATATGTATCATCTCAATTGTCATAACTCATTCACCTATGCTTTATACACCCCTCTATCTGGTAAATTGTTAATAAATCCCTCTTGGGATCATTCTAGGAGAGGGTATCTTTTTTTATAGATGTAATCATTGTTTTTATGGATTATGAGGACCTAATATGAGTGTGTTACACAGCCTAAATATTTTCACATTAGTTCATTTGAATTTAGATGAAGTGTCCTCTCACCATCAGCAGTGAATGCTAGGAGAAACACATAATTAGAGCTCAACATCTCTATAAAGTGTTCTCTCTTGAGATAACTAGATCCTAATTTGGGATTCCACATTCCATGGGTTTCAATCCTATGATGACCAGATCATATGTTGAATTATGGAACCAACCACACAATTATGAAAGACTAATAAACCATGTTTATATTTTCTTAGACCAAAAAATGTCAATGGCTGCAGGAATTCAAGGGATAATTGTCGAGAATTCTGGGCTGGTAATGAACAAAAATATGTCCCTTAATGTTGAATCCATACGAAAGATGTTGAGAGCCTATGGTTCAGTCCAACAATCTTCCGACACAACTACTCATGGTCAAGTATCCATCCATCCTGATGCCACCTTACCAATGGCCTATAAAATATTATATTCCTTGATGGGTTCATTTGGTCAACTCATTATATCAATTTTTCAAGAAAAAGAGGTTTCATTGATAGGATATATAAACATGTTAGCACCTGACATTATCTCTCATGAAAATGACACTGATATGGTGGAACCTTATCTTTTTTTTCTCGAAACTTTTATTCATTCACTATTGAACCATCATAGATATAACAAGTTAGATCATTAAATTGGTAGATCCATGGACAATGAGAGTAGAAGAGATGATACTATCACAACTAAATGGGATGATAGATCCAACCCCCATGATGTGACTGGTGATGGGAAAATTTATTTTTCCCACATGGGGTCTTGTAGGTGCCCCACCACTAGATGGTTATAGGGTGGTTTAGGCACCAAAAAGGTAATTGTGGATATCAAAACTCACAACACTCACTAGGGTGGATTTTTAATCCTTAACGATTCCCATCACTATATCCTTCCCAGAGACTTGGAATGAAGAGAACACATTGAAAGCAAGAACATCTACAATGGGCATTTAGGAAACATCCTAGGAAGATACCCTTATGCTTGTGAGATTCAACATGATAATTTCTCTTGTGTGTATATGTAATCAAGAATATCCCGATGAATTTGATTTATATTTTTAAGAGATGGGAACATGCATGTAGTGATAAAAGTACTAACCTTACTTATCTAACACAGAAGCGGATATGGTGATAGTAATGATGGGGAAGATGTGATGCCCCGGACCCGGCTACCTCATAAATCGTGCCCGAAACCCGGTTGTCCAGATGACCCCTACCACGTCTCCCCATAATCCTGGTGTGGTAGACAATTCACAGGGTATAATGTTATATCAACAGGTAGACTATACCCCCATGTCAGAGTAACACCGTAGTTGTAAAAAAAACATGAAATAGTTGAATCGTAAAAAATAGAGATAAAGTAAATAGTGTAAGAGTGAATAATATAACCAAAACCATAAAGGATGTGTATAATACTAATATGAATGCATTTAATTCTATTACAAAATTATAATATGAGAGGAGGAAGTGAACATATATATTCAAGGTAAAAAATTATGAAAAGTAAAAAGATACCCCATTGACTATCGAGACTATGCCTGGTCCTCCACTCCTAAGCTCCATCTAAGTATGAGAGTCATCAACCAGATGAGTGGTGTTGGCCTCTATCCACAACTACATGAAAATAACCTATTCAAGTGCCATTGGTGGCCTGGATATGATGTGATATAAATCTCAGTATGCCACCACCAACAATGTCTACGTTTATACCGATTGGATATCTTATGTAAATAGTGTACAATGGATAGTAGGAAAGTAATGTAAAATATAATATACCATTACCCTCCCTCTATGGATCTAAAATGAAACCCGTTGTGTCTACCAACATTATATCAATACTTTCATGTTTGAATTTGTTATATTTTTTTGTGTGTTTTTGTGTGCGTATAGTTGGTGTGGGGTAATAGTGCCTCCAATCCATGGAAGATAATATCATGGGGAAGGAAATAATGGAACGGGATAATAATACCTCATTCCCACATGTAAATAATGACATGGGATAGTAATGCCTTTCACCCACATGTAAATAATGGAACGGGGTAGTAATTCCTCCCACCAACATGTAAACAATGGACCATAGTAGTAATGCCACCCGACCACATGTAAATAATGGTTCGGGGTAAAAATACCTCCTTCAAAAATTTAAATATTGTGAAGAAACCCATCTTACACTATTTAATGTAATGAATACAAGATAATGATGCAATTCATTTATAATGAAAACCAATGCAACAGAATGTTCATGCCATCCCTTGATAATATTATTTTAAGGAATATCACTTTAATGTTTCAATCTATCTCCTCATATCCAACCCATTTAAGATAACCATACCATTCTCCTGACATGCCATGTTCATCTCTAAGTAAAAAATCCAAGCAATAAGTCATAACAAAATTTTCATAGGGTCAAATTGGAAGTTCCAATCTTAAGAGGTCCAAACACCCATGGGGTGTCATGGATTAAAGAAAACAAACAAGATATAATGAATAATTCAATTTAAAAACTTACCAGAACCATAATCCAAAATTCATGATTTTTAAAAATTGAACCAAAATGGCTAATGTAGGTGGAAAACACTTTTGGGGTCCATATAGTGCAAGGGTGAAGACAAAACCATAAAAAAGAGTCAATAAACATATGTCACCACACAAGGGTAACATATACATGATGAAAACAAATCACCAAATGATCTTGGAAAAGGTTGTATCCTGACACAACGAGAGTAAATATGAAATTGTTAAATCACATATGGAAAATTATGCTACCACCTACCTTAGGGAAGTATATGATGCCTCAATGAGTATCGATCACATATTCCGAGTTGGATGGAGTATATATGAGTTTCCATCCCACACTAGAAAAAATACAGCAAAAGAGAATGCATCTAAATAAAGTAATAGATGGCATAATTTAGTGGAAATGGAGGAATGCATGAGGTTGTACCAACATTTTCTTGTCCAATACCACTGACTGACTGACAATCAAACACTAAATACAGGATAAAGAAGAAATTTATGGAGAAGAGGACATCGAGATAGGAGATGGGGGTGCGAGGTTTCTATTAGTAGGAAGGAGAAAAAGGAATAAAAAATAACCTCAAGGGGATATGGGTAAATGGTCATTTGGCCATAAAAACAGGATTTTTCGATATCTATGCAGGGTTTTTCAAATTGTGCACATGGTTATTCCCCTTTATTAAAATGTTGAATAGTCTCTAAGAATTATTTACCAAATCGTGCACACACAGTGCATAACCCATTGCCTCACTGTGCACACCTCAGTACCTCTTCATACAGTTTCAATAGCTATTCTTAAACAATAAAAATGTGTTCTGAAACCATATGCAATTAGTCGCACGACCATGCTTCTGTGTCGCATGGTTTCAAAAAAACTATTCGGTCCAGTCTACATTCCCCTTTTATGGGTGCTCCAAGTTCCAAAGGTGCCCAATATTCTATAATGACCTCTATATCACATTTACAAGACTTCATTACAACCAAAAAATACATTAAAAATAAAAATAAAAATTTGTACCTTGTCCAATGATTCGGGTTGTTACATCCTCCCCTCCTTAGAGAAACTGGTCCCTAAGTTTCCCTTCTAATGATAAATAGGTACAGTCAACAAAGTGTTCCCGCCATTGAGATCGTATATCGGCATCCCACTCCCAGGTCTTGTCTTGTACCTAGTCGAGCTTCCAAAGAAACTATACAAGAGGAATATACCTTCCACGAAGAATCTTTACACTTTGGTCAATAATTTGAACATGGTACTCCTTGATGGAAACATAAATATATAGCTCAGCCACATCAGAATAAAATACATGATATGAGTCTTATTAATACCAAAAAAAATCCAAGATACATGAAATACATTGTGCTTGGACCAATATTTATGAGGATGTTCCAACTGGTGAGAGACTGGTCCAATCCGCTTGTCAACTTTAAAGGGCCCAATGAACATCATTGAATGATTTTCGTGATTTTGTATATGTCTATACCCTAATCTATGTGAGACTTTCAAGAAAACATTGTATTTGAACACGAACTTTAGAGTTCCCTGGTTCTTGATAGCATAAGACTACTGTCAGGACTATGCTATCAAAATTCTCTTCTGAATTAGTGGGAACTGCTCTGAGGCCTCCAACATGTGACAAGGCCCAACAACAGCTGATTCCCCTACATCTAACCAACACAGAGGAGAGCGACATGCCCTACCATAAAATGATGCATATGGATCCATCTCAATGGTAGTTTAGAATATGTTGTTATTTGAAAACTCGACAAGTTGAATTTGTTTCTCCCAAGGATCCCCAATGTAGAGAATGCACACACAAAGCATATCATCATGTACCTAGAATATATGCTCTATATGTCCATTGGTATGATGGTGATAGGTCATGATAAAGAGTACCTACATACCCAATGAAATTTTCAACCCTTTCCAACACCATGTCGCGACATGGGGGTCTCTATCAGATATAATAGAAAAAGGTTCCCCATTAATATGTACCACCTATTTTACGTAATACCTTCTAATATCATTTACATGAAATATATCTCTCACATGTAAGAAGATTGTGAACATTTTTAGATGATAAAAAACCCATATAGCATCATTTCCACAATGTGACATGGGAAAACCAATCATCAAGTCCATAAAAATGTCTTCCTATTCTCACATAGGATTGGAAAATGGATATAGTATCCCTACCAAAAACTGATGTTCTCTCTTCACCTACAGTTTGGTGGAACATCAAGTGATGAAACCAGCTATCTAATTTTTCTTTTTATGCCACCAATATTGGAATTGTAAATGTCAATACATTTTGGTGACACTAATGTGAACTGCCCATGCTGAGGCATGAAAAACCCTCATTAGTTCCTCTCAGATGTGTGTTGGGATGCATACACACCCACAGAATATATGATTTTCATCTCTATCGACTATCCTACCCAAATATGTATTGTCCTTAGAGACAATATCTAAGATGAAAAGGCATTCAGGATCAGATAGTTGTCTTGATCGTACATGTTATAGAAGAGTATATGTCACCTCTCTGGAAGAGAGACTTTTTAAACCCTGGTCCTCTTGAACCACAATGTTCATCTCTGAGAATAAGTCCATAAGCTTCCATTCATCACTGGACACCTGATCTACTTGTGTCAGAGTCATTGGGGTCAGATAATTGGCTACAAAATTAGTATTACATAGAGTGGATGCAATTTCAAAATCAAATGAGTAAAGGAAATCGACCCACATAAACTATATGAAATTCAAATATCATTGAGTGAAGATGTATTTGAGGGTATTTTTTTCTATAAACAACAAAAAATACTCTCTATATTGATATTTTCTCCAACAATATAAGGAATGAACTACATCAGTGAGCTTGAGGACATGCATCAGGTAGTTTCACACATGAGGCCTCAACTAACATGAACCATACACTACGAATCTCTCATCCTGCATCAAAACTACTACAAGAATGATATCTGAAGCCTCAAAATATACTGAATAATACCTATCATCCTCATGAAGAATCCATATCAGTGTTGAATTAATTCTTCCCTACATCTTCTGAAAGGATGCTTTACAGGCTTCTGACTATTCAAATTTCACACCCTTCCCCATCAAACCCATAAATGGTGCTGCAAGAAATGAGAAATCATGAATGAAGCATCTCTATTATCTGTGAATCCCCAAAAATCCTGATTTTAAATGTTCTTATCCATGTGGTTATATAATTCCTAAAATGGTTGATTTAGTGGGAAAACTATTTTCTAATACACAAGGGCCCATACATCTTATAATCAAGGATTGACAACCACTAAACTCACACAATATAAGGATCCAAATACTACTAAAAAGTTTCTGGACAACTATATATATAATATAATGTCCTAAAATATGAAACTAGTAATGCATGCTGCAAATTTAAATGTCCCATGGAATTATGAATAACCTTTTCATATTGTACCTATCATGAATCATGTTCTAAAACATAACCCCCAATTCATTTTGTTGACAAATAAAATCACAATTCCAATATCAATATTTTCAATAACATCACAAAACATGTGAAAACCCACTGGTGAAAAGATATCAATTGTAATTTTAGAATCTATAATAGAAATAATTTATGCAATATGGTCTTTATCATTTAAATGGGATCACAATGCCCATGAAGGGATTGTCAACAAAATCTAAATGTTCCCAATATCTAATCCATTTTCCGCAAATAGTGATGTTTGAAATGAAACTCCATCAGATACAACATTGTGACAACCCAGACTCGATTTCCACTTATCCCATGCTAGGGTTGGGTTTTCCACATGACCCCTCGCATTTCTCCCCATAAACTAGGGGCTATCGACTAGGAACACGGGTGTATAGATATATCAGTAGGAAGTCTATACCCCCATGTTAGAGTAACACCTCAGATATAACAACAACATACAATAACTAAAGAATAAACAACAAAGAGATAAAGTAAATAGTGGAAGACCGAATAATATAACCAAAGCTTCATAAGTAGTGTATAATACCAATACGCATGCATGGACTTCTTGTACAGAATGGGAATAAAAATATAGAATAAATCAGACGTATAAAATGTACAAAAGTAGGAAAAATAAAAAAAAATCTCTATAGCATATAGAGCATAATACTGATCCTCTACTCCTAAGCTCTGTCTATGTTTAAGATTCATTATCCAAATAAGTGGTATTTTCTTTTATCCATAACTAAAGGCAAACATTGTGCTCTTGTGCCAATGACGACCCAAATATGATGTGATTTAAACCTTTGTAGGCCTCCTCCATTGGTGTCTATGAGTAAACTGAGTGGTGCTCATAAGAAAATAGTGAGAAACCAATAAAAAGAATGTGAGGAGAAATAGAATAAATAGTGACCCTCCATCTCAAGTTCTAAATGGACACTTGACGGATCTAACTGCATCAGCTCAATGCTGGCATGTTTTAACTTTGTTCAATATATATATTTATTTATTTATATTTATATATTTTGCATTGGGTAAGAATGCCTCACACCCATATAATATTGTGCCTGGGGGTAAGAATGATTCCTGACAATAGGAAATAATGTCACAGGGTAATAATAACTCCCACCCATAAGTGACTAATGGCATGGGGTAGTAATTCCTTCTTCTACTATGTAAATAATAAAACATGGTACTAATTACTCATGAACACATGTAAATAATGGAACTATTTAGTAATTTTTCCTATGTAAATGTATATAATGGAATGGGGTGGTAATGATTCTTTCCCACAAGTAAGTAATGGATCATATAATCAATTTGATCCAAACCATCTAATACAATTTAATGTAATGAAAAAAATCCAAATATTAAATGCTATTAAAGTGAAACCAAACTCATGGGAATCACCATTCCATCCCTTGAAAATATTCATTTAAGGCATTTCATTTTAATGGTTCAAGCTATCTAATCCTAGCCAACCCATTTATGCTAACCATCCCATTCAACTAACATGCCATGTTCATCTACATGGAACAAGCCAAAAGAGAGTCCATATAAAATATTCATTAGGTAAAATTGCAGATTTCAAGCCTAAGAGGTCCAAACGCCCATGGGGTGTCCTAGATTAATGAAAATACACATGGAACAATGGATCATTAAATTTCAAACATTTCCAAAACCCATAAACCATAATTCCCCATTTCGAAAAATTGGCCTAAAATGGATACTTTTGGCGGAACACCCATTGGGAGTCCATATATTGCATGGGGGATACCAAAACACATAAACAAAAGTCAATTATCCTATTTCACCACATTATGGTAAATTAGACATGTATAAAACAACTCAACAGAGGAGCTTAGAAAAGTCAAGATCACACAACAATGATATTAGATGTGAAATGACTATAAATAATAAATAATAACTATGTGAAAAACTACCTTAGGGACATAGTTGATGCCTCACTATGTGTCGACAATATATTCGGAGAAGGTTGAAGATGATCTGAGTTTCCTTCCAACACCCTAAATATATGGAGAAAGAAACTCCAACTAAATAGTGAAATATATGGCATGGTTTAGTGGAGAAGAAGAAGTGCATGATGTTATACATACCTTGTACTATTGAATGCCACCAATAGGCTCATGATCAGACACTAGATAGAGGAATGGCAAGATATTTAAGGAGAAGATGACTTTGAAAGAAAAAGGGTGTGGTGTGAGGGTTCTGTCCAAAAGAAGGAGAAAATGTAAAAAAATAACATAAATGGAAAAGGATAAAAATTTTAATTTTTCTATAAAAACTCGCTTGCATGGTTTTTGAACATGGTTATCCAAACCATGCACAAACAATGTGAATGATTACTCCCCTTTGTGGAATGTCTGTAGGGTCACTCTGCACGGTCTTCCAAACTGTGCACACACCCTGCGTAACCCACTACCTCACTAGTCATGCCACACAACCTCTGCACAAAATTTCACTAACCATGCATATAAAGTGCAGATGGGTTCTGAAACAATTGGAGACTTTTCGCAAGGCCTTGTGCATGGGATGGATAGTTGTACAGAAACCGTGCGGCCGAGTCTGCTTTCCACATTTTCGGTGCTTCAGGATTCATAAGTGAACTGATGCTCCCATGAACTCATTATCTAGATTAAAATATTTCATTAAGACTATTAAATAAATTAAAATTAAAATTAATGTTGTGTAACTTGGCCAAAGTGTTGGGTTGTTACACAAGAAAACATTGAAAAAGATGTAATAGATTTGTTTTTAACAACTCTTCTTCTTTCTTATTTTCATGACCTCGAAACCTTAATCACGGTACTTATAAAAGAATAGGTAGAATTGGAAAACTAGTTATTTACTATATTATACCCTAATGGGAACCACATATGGATATAATATCTATTAAAACATGGGCGTCACTAGAGAGGGATACCATACTATAATCGAGAATATGGTGGTTGTTCTCATATATATTTATAGGGAATTTACACTCTCCTCCCCACCCTCTGTTCATTCCAAGGGATCACCCCCATTGCATAAAAAAATTCATCGACATTCATCATTTCATATGATATTTATGAATTTAGGGATAACATGTTATTGTTGTATCTCATTATTTATTTTTCATTTTATGTACATTCATGTGCTGACTAATTATTTTTAAAATTAATTTTCACATGTCTGGTGAGTATTTAGGATTCAATCACCCCGAGGTCTACATCCATTTCTTTTTCAGATATGTATGTTATATCAACATCAGTTGTTTAGAAATTAGATAGGGAACACATTACAATTGTATCCACCATGGAGGTTCTAAAACCTAAAGAGTTGACACTTCTTGATCAAATGACTTCTACCCTCGTATAGTAGTTGTCATTAGGGGTCAATGTTCCTACTATTCAAATAGATCCAACCATTATGTGGAGAATAACCCAAGAAGAGGGATTGATTCAACCGAAATGATAATTGGAATGAGTTGTCACCCCTAGTTTTTTTCTTGTAAATGAAAGTAATGTTTTCCATAGTGATATTATGGATTACATTAAACCAGCTAAAAAGGATCCTCTACCATGGGTGTCTATTGAAAAAACAAAATTCAACCTATATATTGATTATGATACTTCCATTTATTTGTTGACGATGATACAATGGTGTTTAGGTGTGCTGATGTTCCTAAAAGTGAAGGTAGTACTCCCTTATTCCAGACATTACCTTTCCATTTATATTAAAAATAGATGCATTAACTGCATTATTTTTATGATTATATAATTATAAACCCAATTTTATATAGGTTTAGCTGATCAATCAATACTACCACCTGCTGATATTACAAGGAAGGTGGTTGTTTTTTAATTAGGCTGCATCGAGGTTGCTGAGTCAAGATCCTATTTGGTGGCTCTCATTCAAGAATATATTTTACCTTTCAAGAGTGATTACCAGGAAGACCACAAATCTATGTATGCACATCATGATAAATTTTTAAAAATATTTACATACAGATATATGTTAATTTTTGAGACCCTCCCATGAAAACATGTCAACAGAACATCCCAAATCATATCACATGTTTTCCATTCATGGATATAGTGGTTTGATTATCATGAAATTCATGACATAGTAAAATTGTAGATTTTTTTCCAGATATAGAAATGAAATTATCCACTATCATTTTTAAAATAAAAATTCCATGGTCTATCTTACTACTTCCAGGAATCTAATTTTTGATTAACTGTTTGATCATGTTGGGATTTCTTCAATGCAACATGGTGTGGTTGCAGAGCAGAGGACCTCATCAAAGTAGATTCATTAATAGGTAGAGTGTTTTGTTCAAGAACTGGAGTGGCTCAAAAAATATTTTTCTTAAACTAAGTAATATATTAATGAATGGAGATAGTTGGTGGTAGAGGTGGATAATATATGATTGGATACAGCTGAGATGATTGAGGCACTGCAGGCAAATACTAATGCTGAGATTATAACCTTGTCTACGCTATGCCAATCCATATAAGTCATGGACTAGAAACTGATATATCATTGTGAATCTACTGAGTGCCACCTATTTCCATAAAATTTTACTTTTATTGAGATATTTTGTGTTGTTGATTCCCTTACATTCAAATTTAATATAAAAAATCGGTTTTCCCTCCAATTAATGTTCTTTATCTTTCCTGTAAATTCCAATCAATCACAACTAGTCACACATAATTAAATAACTTCTATAAGATATCAATTTAAATTTTAATATGGGATAAACAAAATGATATGTCCTTGTAAGTCACTAATTATATTCATTTCTGAAGGACACATTGAGAATTGTTTTGACAGTTGCTAGAGATACATGGAAAACCCTACCAACAATATTTTATTTCATTTATTTCCCAAAATTTTCCTAATTCCACAATGTATTGAGACTATCTAGAAGAAATTGAACATTTCATTGGCTGAAATTGTGATGTTTTCAACCTAACAAGTTTTGTTACTTTTCAGTTTTCTATTGTTCGCTTAATTTTTTTACTAAACATTACAAATAAATAGTCGAGATACTTCGTACTTGACATTAACCCAATTTATCATTTAAAAGGTTTAAAATATGTAAGGTATATTTTTTTATGGGATGTTTAATATCTTTAAAATTGTACTAATGAAAACATTGTCTTATGTCAAACATCTTTGACCATGTATTATGGGGAAAGGATCGCAATATGGATTAATGACTGAGAATATCTAATTTATCAGACATAAATGAGGGATTTATATATACTAGTTTTGCGAATATAGAATATGAGACATTATATTTGGAATTTAAATGAGGGGTAACTGTAAGAATGATTTTTGTGTGCTATTGATAGGGTGTATGGTGATGGGAGATGTCTCTAATGGGCACCAAATATCATTGGGTTGATAGGGAATTTTTGCCGGTGACTTATGCTAATAAAAAAATTATATATTGTTTATAGTCAAAAAATGTTTCCTTAGGACACCACCACTATATTAATAATGTCCATATAGTTTGGGAAAATTCTAACTACTTAGGTCCACAAACTGTTGATTCTCAAGGAAACGTTTTCTGTAAATGATGAATAAATTTTTATTTGCACAGGCCAGGAATAAGAAACCAATCTTACATAAATTTGGGTTGTGTAAAGAAGGGATAGAACATGGAACATGTTAATTTCTTGTATCCCAGACATGTACCATGTAGTTTAATGTCTTAAGGTGATGAAATTTGGGGGACAAGTTTTCAAGTCCCTTAGATTTGACCAAGGGAGAAATGATTTGACATTTTCATGGTAATCTATTCAAGAATGACACATCATCCATATATTTAAATGGGTAAGGTAATAAACTATCTTCTGGGTGTTTTTGAATCTAAAGAGTGATTTTGGAATAAATCATCATTGGGGTGTATAGAGGTTGAATATGTTTCTCTTGAAGTGTAACAGCCTGACCCTAACTACCGAGAGTCAGTGCATTATTACTTAAAATTAGCATGATCACAGGATATCATGTCTCAAAATACCAATTAGTTTATTATCCTTGTTAGTACACAATACATATATATGATTTACATTATCTCAGGAAATAAAAAATCAATAACATTGAGTCCCCTTTTAACAAACTCACATCCCTTAGCTTATCACTGTATATTGAACATAATATACCTCTCCACATCCTGAGAAAAATAGAACATAAGAAATGGGTGAGCTCAAATTCTTAGTGAGGATAAAAATGTAGTGAAAACTTTCCTAAGTAAGCACAATTATTTAAGAAAATGTATAATACTAAAACACAAACCTTTTAAACATTAATTCAGTATGACATGGAAAAATATATCAATTAATTCCATTTACATTTTTACATGGATATCCTACTATTTTAATAATCACATGTAATATCAATATATAATTTCATAATGATGGAATGCATAATGCAGAACAACATACCAACATTGTCATTGACTCATACCAAGACTAAAAATAATGATTTTGTCAAGGCCTTGGGCCAAGACACTAGTTTATCTCATGAGAACTATCGATGAATCGTGGAGAAATAGAGTTCTCCAATCTTCACATACTATATCCAATTAATTCCCCATATGAAATTGTTGAAACAAAATTTAAACATTCGTATTTAAAAATAGCAAACGAAATGTAAATATTTTGACCACAAACCATAAATGGTATAAAAATATCACATCCACAGTCAAACATAACACATTAAAAATTATATGGAATGTTGTATAATAATAAATCAACCTCAATCAAGAATAATTATGGATATTTACATAGATGAAAACAATTAGTAAAACTATTTGAGAGAAATATCACCTTTTTCACGAAAACATTTAAATGTATAACTATTTATCAAGATGCTGTTAAAAACTAATTTTTGAATCAAAGTGTCCCATTCCCCTTTGAGATATTTAAATGGAATTTTAATTTTTAAATTTTCATGTACATATAAATAAATCCTTAAAACAATTTTTAAAACATGGTCATTAATGAAAGAGAATTAGAAGAATAAATATTTAAAAAATATAAAGTGTTATTTTAGTTAGTGTTCCTAACCAAATGAATGATGCTTGAATACAGATAATAGAGGTAATTATAACATTATAATATCATGAGAATAATGGGATTTATGATATACTATGTCAAATTACATTATGTACACCATATAATAGTGAATCTGCACATAACAACAATAATGACTCAATGGAATAAAAGTTGAGATGAAATCCAATATAAAGATTGTATCCTTAGGTTAGGGATACATAAATGAAATAATTTTGTGTGAAAAATATAAATACCATCAATATGATTAGATATTCATTGTAAATAAATCATTGGACATTCACACATATTCTGGTGAAAACAACACCAATGACTTGGATTTTTATGTCAATGAATGAAAATTAAGTTAAATATATTATTATCATGTTCATATTAATGAAACAATAATTTATTAATGGAGTGATTATGTTTATTAAAATTATATCCTTACATAGGGGAGTGGAAATTACTACATAAATAAATAAATAGCTATTTCCAACATAATCATGTAGTAAAATAATCAATTAAGATTATGTAAAACACAATGAGTGGAAATAGAAATTAGAAATTCCCATACCAATTTGATAACATCTGCAACATACACTCTATGAAAGAATAATCAAACAATGAAGATGTAAACATCCATAAATTAAATTATATTACACAATTAATACAATTAGGGATAATACATACACCACACAAAACAATGGTTTCAATATAGCATGAAACTCAAGGGAATATAAAGTGAGATGAATACACATTACCTTATAAATTTCCTAAGACGTAGTTATATTAACCACCTGTATAATTGTTAACAATATTTGTTAGATTATATAATAATCACATAAATAAATAGTATATCATACATGATCTTCTAATATTTCTTTATTAATAATATATTATTTGTATCATTATTTCATGTGTTAACTAATTTGTTTTCCTTTATTTGTTTTGTTACGTAAGTCTTGTTCATTATTGATAGGTTTTATTTAATTAATATCCATAATAAAATTTAGTTTTTAATAATTATTTTAAATCATACTATAACAATTATTCTTGAATGGTTACGATGCGAAATTAATCTCATCGCGTTCATGGAGACGGTAATCTATAAAAATGCAAGAGCTATAATATAATTCTATTGATGGTTGAATAATATGTAATTGAATGTTATATCATATATAAATAATAAATAACATGTTATATTTATTTTTTACATCAATTATACTCACTATTATACACATAAAAATATTGATGTGTTGAATAACAAGCTACAACGTGATGTGAAGACGGAAAGTCGTACATACACACGTATGGGGACTTTTTCATTAACAGGATTGATAGAATAAATAATATGGTTATACTATATTTATTATAACATGAAAATATGTTGAAGGTACTGATGTTATTATTTTGTTGTAGAAACAATAAATAAAGAAGAAGTGGATGAAAAAAACATTGAAAGAGGTTGTGAAAATATTACCTTTTTTCGGGTGTTTCCTTTTGATTTGATCAAAAGGGCTCTTTAAGATATATATTTGTCAAAATATAAGACCCATTAAAGGATGTGAGGGAAGTGGAGAGGATATTTGAGTATAGATTGGCCGTTCCAAATGGCTTTTTATGTGTGAATTTGAAAGAAGGGAATGTAGGCTTTTGTAAGAGAGGTGAGGGTCACCTTAGGAAATGCTTGAAATATTATTTTATTATAAAATAATTTTCGTTTTATAATGGCCCCAAATATATTTATTTCTTGGATATGGTGGGTATGGGTTTAAATATTCTCCAAAAATAGGTTTTAGACATATTTAGGTCACCATATTGACCTTATCGTTTAGATTTAATTCATAGATTAATAGTTTATCATTTACCATGTATTCTTTTATTTTAATATTACATGGTTAATAAACATACAATAAAGTTCTATTATAACCTAAAGTGGCTCATAAATGAATGATATATCATTACATAATTCATTTGGTCGAACCATGTATTATTATAAATATTATATCATTTAATGATATGTTATTTGTTTTAAAAACTACTTTATGTCAATTTTGACTGTATTTAGTATTTGGATTTGGTGAAAGTCCAAAAAAGATGATTACTTCAAAAAAATAAATTAAATCAAACCTTTGACATCATATTAAACTAAAAATGTATCTTTATCTATCAAAACATTCAATTTACATTTATTTTAATATTTATAACATCAATTAGTTTAGTCATTCATTAATAAGGTACTTACCACATCATTATTGTGTAATAACTAAATATAATTATTTAATGCCAAAAAATTATAAATAAAAAATCATTACGTATAAAATCGATTTAGATTTCAAATTAATATTTATATTTTAATTAATCTTGTGTAACATAATATTAAAAAAATTACTTATTAAATAGTGAATTTAAGACATATAACTCTTCTTTAAATAATATAATAATAAATATAATAATCTAATCCAATTAGATTAGAAAGTATTATTATTTTTATAAGGTTGATTTTAGAAATACCCTTATAAAATAGCAGTAATACATCTTTTAGGGTGAATATAATATCATTTTGAACTTTACTTACCCTATTTACTTTTAACTGTGGTAAATAAAATTCAAAAATTTCTTTTTACAAAAATTATTTTCATCCTATTGAACCAAATTCTATTTAATAATATCAACTGTGTCTCTCAGATTTCATAAATTCAATTCATTGAAGCAGAAAAATTATTTTTTATGCAAATTTCAAAATGTGCCTAGAATGTGGTTTAAAGGGGTTGAACTGTCAATAAAATATTATATATCTAATATTTTTATAAAATGGCTTTAATTAATTACATTGGACTAATATAGGTATTATGTATCTATTTTTACATTAAAATAAATTTAACTTAAAAATAATTATTTATATAATAAGTCGGCTTTAAACAATAACGCAGTATTTTTTTACTATTAATCAAAAAATTGTTATTTTTAGAAAAATACCAAAAATTTCACCAAAATAAAATTTAGATACTAAAAATTCAAATTTTTTATATTATACGAAATTCATAACATTGAATTTTTATTAATTAACATAAAAATATTTAAATTGTCAAAACTAGATAACGATTTTTGTAGAAGTAAACACTATCAAAAGATTGATAAGTATTTATGTCCAATTTAAATATAAAATTACATCCAATGACTAACATTGTATTAAATGATAAATATATAATCTAATTATACTTAAAAACCATTCAATTGTAAAATTTAACACTGTAATTTATTTTGATTAATTTTTTTTTGAATTGAAATTTAGTATTTTCCACAGATAATCAAAATATGAATGTTATTAGAACAAAACAAAAAATTTATCCAAACTAATGTTTTAAGTCCCTACTATAATGAAAATCATTATTTTTTTCAAAATCAGTATATGAATGTATCAAATATTGGATTTAAAAACGGTATAACACTAAAAGACGATAAAATTATGAATTTAAAAAAATTAGATAGTAAAAACATTGGTTGGAACATAGATCATTGATTGGTCATGTTGTTTATAAAGAAGAAATGATTTTTCAAACTGATAAAAATGTAATAGAGAAGTTTCCAGGACCTACAAATGTCCTAAAAATGCATAGTTTTCATTGATTAAAGGGTTACTATCATGGAGTATTTTTAAATTGTCGATCTAATTTCCCACTAAATATGTTAGCAAAAAGAGTTCAATTTGCCTAGAAAAATGAATGTGATTATTATTTTTGGCATAAAAAATTATGATTCACAGATGATCTAGTTTTAGCCCTTCCTTCTAGAAAAGGTGGTTTGATAATTCTTTCCATAAATTTAAACATCATGAGATAATTTTTATGTCATGTGATCTAGAATTTGATAGTATATACTACATTAAAAATATGAAGGTATCATTTACGTATGGTAATGTGTGAAATGAATAATAATTATAATCATTTAAAGTATATATGAACTCATTAATAGTTAAATATGATGATGAGAAGATTTATGGAACTGATTTCAAATTAGTTTTTCATAATATATTACCATCCTGGAAGATAAATAAATGTTGAAGATTGTTTGGTTTTAAAATATCAATGAATCTATCAATGTGTTATGTTTTTAAAATGGACCTTTGGATAATGTTCTTATAGATTGTTCCCCTGAAATTGTGAATTCTTTAATTTCCTCTATTTTTTAGTTGAAAATATAATCATATTTGATATAATGATATAAAAACACTTATATGGAAGAAAATAATTTATATGAAATTTTAAAATTGGATAATAATGGTAGGTTTCCATAAGATAGTGTTGAAAAAGAAAATGGTTTAGGATTTTGAATATGGTTATGTGTTATGTAGCTTTCAGTTGAAGAGTTAATTTTTTATTTAGGACAATTATTTATTATCATCTTTTCATATTGGATGTTCTATGATATACAATGACTATTGGGAGTGTAACTAATGGGATGGAATGAAGTGATATATTTTCTAATTTACCAAGAAAAGTTTTAATTAGAAATAAGTTAAATAAGAATGAAAATTTAAGAATGGGATGCTTCATCATTTCCCAATGTGGGACTAGAAATGGTAAAATATATAAGTGAATTTTATATTGGAATTAACAGAGACATCACAAGGGAATAAAGTAATTCTGATTATTGTTTATCAACTAACTAAGTCAACACATTTCCTTCCCATTTGATATAATTTGTCTTTAGATCATAATACTCAATTGTATATCAAGTTGGGATTAATGTTTAATGGATTCACACTCTCTATATAATAGTACTGTTATAACTAGTAGAAAACAATTTTATATAAAGGAAATTAAAATTTAATGGGTACTAAATTATGTTTTAGTATAACTTTTTCACGTCAATATGATGGACTATTTGAGGGAATGATTCATACCCTGATATATTTACTTATTTCATATTACATTTATTATTAGGGATTTTGGAATAAATAACATTCATTATTTTGGTTTTCTTATAAATATATCATTAATTCCAGTGCACATATTGAATCTTTTTAGGCATTATCCTGAAATTGGTGTCAAAATCTATCACATAAGGATGAAGTAGAGGATATTATGTTCATTGAAATATAGTTCATAACATAAATGTTTGAGATGTTGATTATGATTTATCAACAGATGAGGATGTCTGAGAAAAAATATGCAATCAATTTAGATTACCTAAAGAATGATATTTTATTCAAGGTAAGTGGTCATGTTTTTTCCACATTTTCTTCAGAGAAAAGTATTATATGGTTTGGTAAAAATATGAATATTTTTTATGGATCATGAAAAAATAATAAAAAACAATTAAAAGATGTTGATGAAAAGATGGTCTTTTTTTAAAGATGTTGAAGGATGTGTTTAGTGGAACCACAAAAAATTATGATTTGTATTTGAGGTATCCAAATTGGTCCTTAATCATTATCAAGAACAATTGATTTTTCTCACTTATTTCATATACTATATTATTTATTCAGGAAGGTGATAGGTTTTCATAATTTCAACCTATCTAGAGATGTGTTTGTTCTGGAATTTTGTTAACTCCAAAATCATTATCCACAAAGACCTTTTGGACATTGAAAATATTTATCCCTCCATACTCATAAAATGTTGTGACATATCTCGGTGTAATGGAATTTCTATTTTGATTAATTAATAAGATGACATCATGGATTTCCACATTATCATTCTTTATTTTATAGACCTCAGTAGTGGAAACATCATATTCAAATTCCCACGGGATGAGAAAATATTCTATGAGTTCTTACCTATGGTATTTTGACAAATTAAGAGTATCAAAGATTTATAGATTGGATGGTACAATGTCCAACTATTTCAAGATTTCACAATCTTGTAAATAAGACAAATGCTTTACTGGGTGGATATTCTATTTCACATGTACTTTAGGGGCTTCGTTATTTGACATTCATGGATCATCCATCAAAACATTTTTTAGAGATGATCATGTACTTTGTTTGTAATGATGGAAGGGTCTGACTCCCAACTGAGGGTGATCTTACACCTATTCATCTACTGATTTATAATCATGAGTGATAGGGTCAGGGTGGCTTTTTGATGATGAAAGATGATTTTCTATCTCTTAGAAATATTGTTGAAGAGATCTTATGTGAGATTCTATAATATTGATAGTCAGAGTTGGGATATGGCTAGAAGTCTGTATTCTATTAAGGATGCACCTTCCTCTATATCCTTGTCTCTTGTGATTTCATCCTCCAGTTCCCCAATCATATGTGGGGAACTTGAGTTCATATAAATCCACTTTATCGGAGAATGAAATCTTTATTAAAATGAAATTAATGAAACAAGAGAATAAAAAATCATATGAGGATGACTTTTCATGACAGATAATCTCTTTTGGTGTCGTTTAGTGGGTTAGTTCTTCTTGTTTCATATCCAAGGGCCTAAAATATAAGAGTGTCAAATAAAATTTTTTCTTTGATACATGTTCATCCTCTTATATTCCTCTATGTATTTCGGGATAGTCACATTTTTTAATCGCTTTGTTATGATGGTTTTTGGGGCCGACAACGTAGGATGTGTAATGGTGAAAGGGTCTGGGAGCATAGTTGGTTGTTTCAACTATTCATGGTTAATAGCAGGAGTTTGGATGATTCCATTTCAAGTCATAAAATGATCATTCATATGATTCCTCTTGCTAAAAACTTCTTTCCACTCACATTTATTATTATTGGAAGTTGAAGAAACACATTCCACTTTTTTTGGTGGTCTACCCAACTTCACTTTAGAAAAATATAACATTTTCTATAGGTAGTATTTGAAGAATATGCATTATTTAATAGTGTTCCCTAGTATCGATTTAATGGGGTAACAATACAGTTGGACATTAAGTCATTTCTAGTTAGGTTTCAAGGGCTCTGGAAGTTAGATTAAATAATATTCAATAGTGTCTATAAAATATCTATAGAATTGATCACCTCGAAACGAGTAAATATTTTCTATTATCTCCTCCAATTTCTTTCACCTAGGTACCCTCCACTCTTTCTGGAGAGGTGGTAGTTTCTGTTGATTCTCAGGGGGATACACTATATAGTGAAGGATTTGGAGTTTTAGAAATGGTGGAGGATTGATTAAGGGTAATAGTTTCCACCTCCACCTTCCCTACTCATTTCTTTAGGACTGGTAAAGTTATCTAGGACATGATCTTGGTATATTGTAGGTAATATTAATTTTTTTTAAATGGTGGAGAAATCCCAAAAACCATGCATATATATCACTCGGATGAGTTTCATTTACATCTCATATCAAAGGTTATCAATGAAGATAGTGAGAATATACTCCTGGAAAAGACATAGGTTTCGGGAGTAGGTTAACCATTTCAATCTAGGAATGAAATATAACACTATCTCATCTTTTCATTTAATGATTCGTGAGAGGTCACTGATGGTTTTGTTTTACATAATTTTGATAAATTGAATGAGGAAGTACCAATATTGGGTTTTCCATCCCTTTATTCACATAACATGAAAACTGGTATACTATACGAAGGATGAAGCATGAAATATTCAAAAAATGATTCTTAGTTGGACTGTTTTTGGTCTAACATGAGTTCCCATAATGGGATATCAATGGGATTCAATGTATATCATATATTTTTCAGGGTCACTTGAGCCATTGAATATCATAAATGTGGAAACTCAATGTTTGTAGGTGGATGTTTTTCAGTCATCATGTCAAGGTTATTTTGTCATTCTAGATTCACTAGTACACACTGCTCCCTAATAAATTCTAATTGAGATTATAATGACTCAATTGTGTCAATAATCCCTTTATGATTGTTTAATTGAACATGATGATTGATAAGTAATACTATCAATAGGATCTGTTGTGACTGTTCAGCCATCAATTGAAGGTGATATTCGACTGGGAACAAATTTTGATGGGTTTCATGAAACCATTCAGGTTGTATCCTTGATGAAGGTAAATATTTATATTCATTAATGTTCTTGTCTATGAAAATTGAGTGTCTAGACACCATGTTTGGTAGATCTCTTGGCCATACTTCCATTGTAAGGATGAATCCATGATATTGAGGTACATCATCTGGATGATTACATTGTGGATATGTCCAAGGATAATTTCAATAGAAATGATACCTCAAATAAACTGAACCTTTGGTCTCCTTAACTCATTCATTTCGACATCTAGTAAATTGAAACATTACTTGACAAAAAAGATCATGTAGTCGTTGGAATGAGGTGCAAAATTGTATGTTTCTTTGACATTATTATTATCATATATTTGTTGAGTATGTAGTATAAGATGGGTTGAGTGAGAAACCAAATTTATGATGATTCATTAGGTCTGAGTACTCACACCTTTTCATTCATCTCAATGTGGGCCATGTTCTGGATGAAAAAAGCATCTCCTTGATATTTTGAATTTCACAATTTCTAATGTCATCTGTATTGTTGATGTCCATGAAATTTATCGATGCATAATACATTACAAGAACTATACTTGTAGAAAAATGATATGAGGTATATTTTCATCTTTTCCTATATCCCTCTCTTCCATTTTGGGATCCTCTTTGATCATCTTGGTGAAGGGAGACTCAGTGGGAACCTTTATGTGTCCTATATATAAACATTCTTTCTAGAGGAAATGGGCCATTAAATGAGGTAGAATGTGAGATCAACCAACTTTTTTTCGTCCCAAATCAAGTAGATATTGATTTTATATTTAGGGGGTGGTTGAGGTAAAAATTACCCTAGGTTTAGGAGATTAGGTTTCTCTTGTTCTCTTATTGTTGTGCCTCTGTCAAAATTCATAGATCTTATGTGGAAATTTTTTGTTCAGAATTTTCCCAGCCCATAGGGTTGGGGATAAACATGTTCTACGGTGGAGGATGCATCATTTTTCACTTTCTTTACCTCATGCATCCTTATTTGGATATTATCTCAGTACAATGTCTTGCCTTCCTCTGAAATGCTTGATTCTGTGAAAATTAATCGGTCTTGATTAATATATTCCATTAAGTGAGACGTTCGATGAATTTTATTAGTTACCTAGTTTATGGGTTTCCCAATGGATTTATATTGATGATCATAATGTGTTTGAAATATATTCAAGGTTTATTATTTTGGAGTGTGTCATCATTCATTTGAATGATTTTTTCGTAATTTCCTCCTCATAATAATGAAATTATATGATTTCATTTCTTGTGGGTTCTATTGTATGTGGACTGGGGTGAAATGTTATGATCCATGTTCCTCCATCACCATATATGATCACTCCAAAGGTTGTTGATAATTAGATGATGCAAATTATGAAATGTGTTGTGGAACACTGATTTAATATCCTTCCATCAATTATAAGATCATGTCCCCCACATATATAGAAGGGATTCCATGTAGATTTGAAAAAATATCAATATTTTAATATGTTATTCATCCCCCTTTATAAGGTAATAATTTTTATTTTTGGTGGTGGAGATTTTTCACGAGATAACAATGGATTTTTTGTATGAATTCATCAATCAATGTCCTTGTATTAGTTAACATAGAAGTGGATTCGGGAAAAACACGATGGGAATGTCATCCCATTATAATTGTATTCTCATGAAAAAAATATCATTTTGTTATTCTTCGAGAGAATCCATTACATGATATTCTCCATGTGAGTTCTTCTTGATAGTTTTGTCGCATGTAATAGGGTATTAGGGTTCTCGTTGGTGTGGGAGTGGCTTGGGGGTGGATTTTGGGGTTATCATTATCAAGATCCATATTCTAGTTGGTAAAGGTTGTTTATTTTCCATGATAATTTATCTAACATGTATAGAACAATCTTTGAAACCACAAAAGAATATGAGGGATTTGTTATATTTGGATCTTAAAGGGGATGGAAATCATCTTTAACTACTATGTCATAATGGAGAGTATTATCGCATTTCATTCCTTCATGAAGAGGACTACCACAATAGATTGAAGTCTAACTACATGATTATTTTTTTTGCAATATACCTAGGGAGGTCCTTCAATGATGAATGTAGTAAGGTGTTTCCATATTTATGATTTATTTTATAGAAACAAAGAGAGATACCATGATGTTCATTAGGTGATATGATCTCATGTTTAATCATTTTATTACCATGAAATAAGCCTTTATGGTAATTGATTTAGGGATGATCTCCAGAGTCATTGGTAAAAATGTTGCAGGTTGGAACATCAAAACTACTATTTCCACTTCCGTAATTTTGTAATAGATAAAAAAGATACTAATCCACCATTTATTGATGATTGATGTCCTCAATAACTCTATATTCCATCATATTAGGGTTATGAGTCTTATATCAATTTCCTAGTTTCCATGGGAATGATTAATTTTTTGGTGCTATCATTCAGGTGAGTGGGGACACTTGATGTAATTGATGGAATTCATATACAGGTTCCTATTGAAGTAAATCCCATAGTGTTGCTGGTATATTTTGGTATTATTCTATAATTATGTAAAAGATATATACCTAAAATAGATTGGCAACCGATGTGGACTAATTACTCTTATCTGGAATATGTATTTTTTTCTTAGTCATGTTTTCCATTTATCATGAATTATTGATAACTACCTTACTAGATGGGAGTAGATATGCATATTTTCTCTTGAGTGATCACCCTGTTGTGTTGATTGGTTACCCAACATGAGAGCTTGGGGTTGTGGGACTGAATCCTATCTATTTACATGGGCATGACTACATCATAGATAATATGTTGGATATGGTAGATGATTGATGTATAACTGTTCATATTTTCTAATACGTATTTATAGACGTCCTCATCGGGAATGAGAATATATGCCCATTTTGGCAACGATGTGGGAATATATGCCTGATATGGTCATCCATTTCATGTATGTAAATACTAGAAATCCTTCTATATAGGGGAATATATATATTAATCTTACCCTGATTTACAACTAAGATATGGTAGCTAATTTCCATAATTATCATAGTTTTTATGGTGGGATTGATATAAAGGAGAAGGAATTTTTGCCTCCTAATAATCTTCCATCATATTTAACTAATTGTATTCATATTTATTCATATTAATTTTCATTTTCACCTTCTCTTCTACCATACTTGACTGAATATATATATATATTAATGGTTAGACATTTTTGTTTTCTCATTAGTCATTATTGTAGTTGGATTATTGAGAATTCACAGGAATTGAAATCTTCTTGTTGGTTGATGTCATATTTAAATGGATATCTTCATACTTATGGGAATTAATTTTTATCTTCGGGTAATTTTCCATTCCGTTTTCCTGGTGGGTCTCATATTTGTGAGCATGAAATTTTATTTTCACCTTTTCACTGTAGTTACAAGGAAGGTTTCATGTGAACAAGAAGGAATTTGATTACACTCGTGATTTTTATTTTGTATGTAATGCCCCGACCCCATTTACCCATAGTCAGTGCATTATTACATAACATTAGCATGATAACAAGAAAGATCAAGTCTCGAAAGACCGAATAGTTTAGTAGCCTTGGAAACACTAGATACAATCATAATGTTTTACAATACATCAAAAAAACATCTTGTCTTCATATCCCCTCATACTATCCCTGCATGTCATTCATATATTACTTCTTCATAATCCTGGGAAAAATAAAACATTGAAAGGGGTGAGCTCAGATGCTCAGTAAGGATAACATTATAGAAGAAGATTTTGTAGATAAGCATAAACACTTAAGGCAATTTATAACTAAAACGAAAGCCTTTTAAACTTGAACTTCAACATAAAATGGAAAAGATAAAATGAAATAATTCCATTTACTTATTCACATGGATATTCTACTAGTCGAACAATCACATGGAATATCAATAACCACTTTCATAATGATGGAATGCATAATTCCAGACTATCATAACCACATAGCCAAGGCCTCGTGCCAAGACTACAAATAATATTTTTCCAAGGCCTTGTTCCAAGACACTAGTTTGTCTCATGAGACCTAACGATGCATCGAGGAGCTATAGAGGGCTACACCCATCACTTATTATGTCCAATTCATTCCTCATATGAACAGGTTTAAAAATAACATAAACATTCGTATTAAAACTAGCATACAAAATGTCAATAATTTATCCACAAACCATGAATGGTATAAAAATAGTACATCCAAAGTCAAACATAACCCATTCGATACAATAGGGAATATTGTATTGTTTCACATTAACCTCAATCAAGAATAATGAAGGATGTTGACATAGATGAAAATAACCATCAAAACTATTTGAGAGAAATATCCCACTTTTTCTTGAAATCATTTAAATGTCACACTATTTGTCAAGAAGCCATTTAAAAATCGTTTTTTAATCAAAGTGTCACATACCAATTTTAAACTTTTAAAAGGAGTTTTAATTTTAAAACTTTAATGTCCATATAAATAAATCCTAAAAACCATTTTTTAAAACATGGACATTAGTGAGAAAGATTTAAAATAATAGGTCTTTAAAAAATTTAAAAATGGTATTTTAGTTAGAGTTTATAACCAAAAGAGAGACACTTGAAAAAAAATAATTGAGGTAATAAAATCTTTTTAATATCATGAGAATAAAAGGATTCATGATATAATATGTCAAAGTACATTATATACACCACATAAAAATGATTTGGTGTATAAAAACAAAGGAGTCTCAATGGAATGTAAATTGAGATGAAATCTCTCATAAAGGTCGTATCCTTAGGTTAAGGATAAATCAATGAAATAATTATGCGTGACAAATATAAATACACTAAATTTTATTGGATATTCAGTGTAAAACAACCAAGGGGCATTCACACATATTCTAGTAAAAACAACACCAATGAATTGGATGTTTATCTCAAAAAATCGAGATTGAGTAAAAATTACTCTTATCAAGTTCATACCTATGACTTGAGAATTTATCAATGGAGTGATTATGTGTATAAAAAGTATATCCACAGAAAGGGGAGTGGAAATCATGACATTATCAAATGAATAGTGATTTCAAACATAATCTTGGAGTAAAATAATCAATGAAGTATGCGTAAAGCCGAATGAGTGGTAATTGAAATTTCAAATTCCCTTACCGATTTGGTAAATTATGAAACATACTCCCATGAAATAAGGATAATACAATGATGATGTAAATATCCATAAATTAAATTATATTACACAACGAATACAATCATGGGCAGTACACACACCACATAAAATAAATAAGTGGTGAACAATGGGATTCTAACGGAATTAAAAGTGAGATAGGAAACCCCTTACCTTGTAGTTTTCCTTGGTTAGGTGTTGGTTAACCTCATGTATAATGTTGAAAAAATTGTTATTACATTATTCATGAATCATATACATAAATATGATATCATATTGATCTTTTAACATTGCTTTGTTAATAATATCTTAGAATTATCGTCGTTTCGAGTGTTAACTTACTTGTTTTGTTTTATATATTTTGTAAAGTAAGCCATGTTTTTCCTGAATAGGTTGTATATTATTCATATCCAGAATGAAATAAAGTTCTTGAAAAATATTTTACAAATCATCAAATGATAATTATACTTGAATGGATATGATGGAGAATGAATCTCATTGCGTTCGTGGAGACGGTAGTCCACACGTACGCACGAGCGACAATATCATTCTTTTGATATTAAAATAATATATAATTGGATGGTATATTATATATACATAATCATTATCATGTTATATTTATTGTTTACATGAATTATACATCATTATTATACCCATTCAAACATTAATATATTGAATAACAATTACACCACGACGTAGTGACGGTAAGCCGTACATACGCACGAATGGTGACATGTTATTCAAAGGGTAGATATAATACTGAATATGGTTGTAGAATATTTATAATAACATCACAGTATATATAATATAATGGAGTAATTATTTTATAATTGTAATAACAAAGAAAGAAGAAGTGGAAGAAGAAAGGAACTTGAAAATGGGTGGTGAAAACATTACCTCTTCTTCGGGTTCTTCCTTTTGATTTGATCAAAAAGGCTCCTTAGGTTGGCTTTATGATCAAAATAAGGCCTCTAGGTTGTAGTGAGGGATGTTGAGAGAGTATTTGGGTGGGGTTTGGCCGAACCAAAAGGCTTTGAAGGTGTCAATAAATGAGAAGGAGGAGTGACCTTTTATAAGAGGGGTTAGGGGCACCTTTGGAAATGCTAGAAATATTAATTTATAATAAATTAATATTCAGTTTCTAATGGATCCATTGTTGATTATTCAAAGGTTAAGTTGGGAATAGGTCGATATCCATTCAACCAATAGAATATAGATAGGTTTGGTTTACTATATTGACCTTATCTGTTAGTTTTAACTCTTAGTTAATTAGTTTTACATTAACCATGTCACTTTCTATTTTTATATTATATAGTTAATAAACATACTATATACATCCAACCGACCCCCAAGTGGTCCATTAATGATACACCTATCATGAAATAAGTCTTTTTGAAGAACCTTAGATTTTTATGAATTTAATACCAATTAATAATATAATATTTGTTTTAAAAACTATTTTATGTCAATTTTGACAGTATTCAATAGTTGATTTTTGGGAAACTCATAACAGAATGATTACTTCTAAAAAAGTCAATTAAATAAATCCTAATATTTCATTATATCCTATAAAATTAGTGTAATTCATAAAAAATCTCAAATTATATTTATTTGGGTATTTATAATATCAATTATTTTAATTTTTCACTATTATGATAATTACTGCATCATCATTGTGTCATAAATAAATTGAATTATATAATGTCCAAAAATTATAAATAAATTATCATTATGTAGGAAATACTTTTATCTTTATAATTAATATTTATAGTCGAAATTAAAACATATATAACCCTATTAAAAAAAATTCTAAAGGATATAAGCTTGTGTCATTTTTGTATTCATTTTAACATAATTAAAATAAAGTGTCCCTATCACTTACAAGTGGATCCATGGCGTCCCAAAATTGACCCAAATATTCCCATGGTCAAAACTTTATCAACCAATAAGTTTAGGACACGTTTTAGGGTAATTTTTTATTATTATAATATTATTTTTTTAACCCTTATTTACCAGATTTACCCTTTAAACATTGTAAATAAAAAATTTACCGATGTAATTATTCAAAATGTCTACAAATAAAAGTTACCTATTTACAAAATTTGAAAATCCTGATTCCAAATATGGAATCCATTTTTCCAAATTCAAAACACAAAAGTTGCAGAAATTAATTTTAAATTAATTCCCACTGTCAAAACAAAAAGCGTGTTTTTAAGATATAATAACTATCAAAAGATTGATACTTGATTATGTTCGGTTTAATTGTGAAATTTTGTCCAATGACCAAAATTTTATTAAATGGTAAAAATATATTCTAAATATACTTTAATACCACTAAAATTCATAATTTATCACTATTAATTATTTTGATTAAAAAAGTTGATTTTTAATTAAAATTTATTAATTTTCACTATTCATCAAAATATGAAAGTTATCCGAAAAGTACCAAAATTTCACCCTAGGATAATTTTGATATTCCAAATCCAAAAATGAAGTCCATTTTGAGTGATAGAATTTATAAAATTTCAAAAAGTAGGTATTACTATTCATAACGACTCGTTTTTTTTGTGGTGTGTTAGAATCTCGAAGTTGCGTACAATGCACGCCATTGCATTATTCAAAGGAAACGTACCGTGGAAGCTCGGGGTGTGGCATTATCTTCTCCTTAAATAAATTGCGTCCTCGCAATTTTTTAAAAATTGTGCTTGGGAATATAATGTAAAGTCCCACATCAGAAAAAGATTCAATAAAACTATCACTTTAAAAGAAAGAAAGAGAGGTATAAAGGTCAACCAAGATATCCCATACTCGGATTCCATGTAGGATAACATGGATATGGATGATAAACTATGTGTCAAGTTCTGATGGAGTGGGATAGAAATCATGATCAGGAGAATGTTAACGATAAGAAAACCACAAACATGTGTTGGGACAAACGGCCATTAGTCTCCTAGTAGGAAAGTAAACGGATAGGATTTTTTTGTTTTAAGTTACATTCATTTATGATATTGACTAAGAATATAATGATATATACTTAAATTTTAGTTAGAGTTTCATTCTTTAATAAATTTCCACCACTAACTCATTCTTTTTAAACAATTAGTATTCAAGAAGACTTGGTCACACTGGAAGAGCTAGAATAAACTTCTATAGAATCACATGATCCATATAGGATGAACTATATATTTACATTGTCTTTAGAGATTAATCAAAACCAAAATGGTTAGTACAAGATCTAATGATCCCCCAAAATGATATTCCTTCAGAGAAATAAACACTAATTTTAATTTCCAAAATTAAACCAACAAAACCCAAAGTTAAATAAATACCATTCAATAATCAATTGTCCATAAAATCCTTCAATATACTCAAAACTAATATTGAAAACCAAAACTTATTAAGAATGTAGTCTTCCATGTTAAATGGTATCTCCAAATGACATTAATTACTCTTAAGGTCATATACATAAAATTAATTAACCTAATCACTTCCATAAACAACCCAAATCACTATAAATCCATAATAAAAACATAGATAAAAATCCACCATTACTCTTCAAATGAAATCCCATACTATTCTATTTTCCTTGGGCATATAGTTTTCACAACAAAGAGAACAACTTCCAAAATAAAATCTATCACTTAATCACCAAATAATTTTCCTATACCAAGGGTATTCATTTAATAAGTCATAAGAACCCAAATCAACTTATTATTGATCGTTAAAATCATTTAACTAAAAATATTTAGTTACACTATCTAGGGACTTCACGTAGTCCAGTGGTAGGCGATAAATTCCAATCGCACTTTGGTTGTGGGTTCGAATTTCACAGCTTTGTCCGATGCGACGGGTTGTCACATGGTCTGTGTGTTGTCCTTTTTCAAAAACTATATTTTATAATATTACCATAAAGAAATAAATTCCTCAAAATAACCATAACATAATTTAACCACAATTCTTATCTCATACCATGCATTTTCATCCCAGATTATGATAACTTATAATTTCTCCAAACCCAACGATCATAGAAAACCAAATGATTATTTATAACTATATCCACAAGAGAAGAGATAATTCTTCCTCAAATATCATTCTCACATGGCAAACTGTGGGGTTACATATACAAGAGAAAATTATTCCAAAGTAAACCCATCAACAAGGGCACTAATACTTTTTAAACATTTCTCCAACCATTTATTTCCACATAGCTTCTTCTTTGACCATGAAAATATCCTATAGAGTACAGAATTCACTCGGGTAATGGCCAGGTCCCATACATTTATGGAAAATGACTGTAAATGGACTCTTGGAACAATTTTTATCTTCTTCCATAGTACTCTTCATTTTTCTTCAGCAATTCTTCACTTTATGTCCTTCCTTCCCGCATGTAAAGCATTTCTTTGTCCCATTGAGACACTTTCCTGGGTGTCTTCTTCCACATTTCCTTCATAATGGAAGTTGAGGATTCCTTTATCCATGGTCTCCACTGCTGGAGCTCTTATCATTCATCACCTTTCTCTTCTTTTTTGAGTCCGGGAATTTGTTTAATATATATATTGTTGGTCACATTTTTGGAAAATTTATTTGTCATAAAGAAGATATATTTTACGCCTATCAACATTCCATTTTTTGGTCATTTCCATCACTGTTCCCACCTTGTACATCATTCTCAAAGTCACTATGACATCCTTGGAATCCAGCCATTGACTAAAGCCAGAAATCATTGTGCGAGTAACAGTAGTCATAAAATCATTTAGAGATTAACACGTCACCATATTATCCATTTGAAACACATTAGGATTAACCATGGTCATTCACTCACATATTATATATATAATACTTAAAATAGGTTTGTAAATAAAATGTAAATTATCCTAAGAATATCCCCTGGGAGTATCGTAACCAAGAGTGCAGCAATGTCCATTGTCGTGCACCAGTTCTCGTTCAAGTCTAGCTCAAAGCGGTGTTTTCGGGTTTTACCCCTAGGTACATCTATGCCAGAGCCGCCTCTACCTGCTCGTATCCAGACATGGATGTATTGTTTGGAAAACTCAAAAAATCTCTACAATACCAAAATTCTATAAAGTTATTATATACTAATCCTCAAAGTTCATCTTAGGTCTATGTGCTCTAATCAGAGTTTATCTAAATCTAGCTTCCAAGGTTTGTACTAAACTTCCTCTGATACCAACTGTAACGCCCCGACCCTAGTTATCCATAGTCGGTGCATTATTACATAACATTGTCATGATCACAAGAAACATCACGTCTCGAAAGAGCGAATAGTTTAGTAGCCTTGGAAACACTAGATACAATCATAAAGTTTTACAATACATCAAAAAACATCTTGTCTTCCTATCCCCTCATACTATCCCTGCAGGTCATTCATAAATTATTTCTTCATAATCCTGGGAAAAATAAAACATTGAAAGGGGTGAGCTCAGATGCTCAGTAAGGATAATATTATAGCAGAAGCTTTCATAGATAAGCATAAACACTTATGGAAATTTATAACTAAAACAAAAGCCTTTTAAACATGAACGTCAGCATAAACTAGAAAAGGTAAAATGAAATAATGCCATTTACTTATTCACATGGATATTCTACTAGTCAAACAATCACATGCAATATCAATAACCACTTTCATAATGATGGAATGCATAATTCCAGACAATCATAACCACATAGCAAAGGCCTCGAGCCAAGACTACAAATAAGATTTTTCCAAGACCTTGTGCCAAGACACTACTTTGTCTCATGAGGCCTACCGATGCATCGAGGAGCTATAGAGTGCTCCACCATTCACTTAGTAAGTCCAATTCATTCCTCGTATGAACAGGTTTAATCATAACATAAACATTCGTATTAAAACTAGCATACGAAATGTCAATACCTTAACCACAAACCATGAATGGTATAAAAACAGCACATCCACAGTCAAACATAACCCATTTGATAAAATATTGAATATTGTATTGTATCACATTAACCTCAATCAATAATAATTAAGGATGTTGACATAAATGAAAATAATCATCAAAACTATTTAAGAGAAATATCCCACTTTTTCTTGAAATAATTTAAAAGTCACACTATTTGTCAAGAAGCGATTTAAAAATAGATTTTTGATTCAAAGTGTCTCATACCACTTTGAAACTTTTAAAAGGAGTTTTAATTTTAAAACATAATGTCCATAAAAATAAATCCTTAAAAAAAATTCTAAAACATGGACATTAATGAGCAATATTTAGAATAATAGGTCTTTAAAACATTTAAAAATGGTATTTTATTTAGAGTTTCTAACCAAAAGAGAGACACTTGAATACAAATAATTTAGGTAATAAAAACATTGTAATATGATGAGAATAAAGGGATTCATGATATACTATGTCAAAGTACATTATATACACCACATAAAAGTGATTTGGTGTATAATAATAAAGGAGTCTCAATGGAATATGAATTGAGATGAAATCTCTCATAAAGGCCGTATCCTTAGGTTAATGATAAATCAACAACATAATTATGTGTTAAAAATATAAATAAACTAAATATTATTGGATATTCAGTGTAAAACAATCAAGGGGCATTCACACATATTCTAGTAAAAACAACACCATTGAATTGGATGTTTATCTCAACAAATCGAGATTGAGTAAAAGTTACTCTTATCAAGTTCATATCGATGACTTGAGAATTTATCAATGGAGTGATTATGTGTATAAAAATTATATCCACAGAAAGGGGAGTGGAAATTATGACATAATCAAATGAATAGTATTTCACACATAATCTTGGAGTAAAATAATTAATTAGGTATGCGTAAAGCCGAATGAGTGGAAATTGAAATTTCAAATTCCCTTATCGATTTGGTAACTTATGAAACATACATCCATGAAATAAGGATAATACAATGATTATGTAAATATCCATAAATTAAAGTATATTACATAATGAATACAATCATGGATAGTACACACACCACATGCAATAAATAAGTGGTGAACAATGGAATTCTCACAGAATAAAAAGTGAGATAAAGAACCGCTTACCTTGTACTTTACCATGGTTGGGGGTAGGTTAACCTCCTGTATAATGTTGAAATAATTGTTATTAAATTATTCATGAATCATATACATTAATATGATATAATATATGATATTTTAACATTGATTTGTTAATAATATCAAATAATTATCGTCGTTTCGGGTGTTAACTTACTCGTTTTCTTTTATATATTTTGTTAAGTAAGCCATGATTTTCCTGGATAAGTTGTATCTTATTCATATCTAGAATTATATAAAGTTCTTAAGAATTATTTTTAAATCATCAAATGATAATTATACTTGAATGGATATGATGGAGAATAAATCTCACCGCGTTCGTGGAGACGGTATTCCATACGTACGCACGAGCGACAATATCATTATTTTGGTATTAAAATAATCTATACATGGATGGTATATTTTTTATAATGAATAATTATCATGTTATATTTATTTTTTACATGAATTATACATCATTATTATACCCATCCAAACAATATTATATTTAATAACAATTACATCACGACGTGGAGACGGTAAGCCGTACGTACGCACGTATGGTGACATGTTTTTAAAAGGGTGGATAGAATACTGAATATGGTTGTACCATATTTATAATAACATCACAGTATATATAAGATACTGGAGTTATTATTTTATAATGGTAATAACAAAGAAAGAAGAAGTGGAAGAAGAACGTAACTTGAAAAGGGGTGGTGAAAACATTACCTCTTCTTCATGTTCTTCCTTTTGATTTGATCAAAAAGGATCCTTAGGTTGGATTTATGATCAAAATAAGGCCTCTAGGTTGTAGTGAGGGAATTTTATAGAGTATTTGGGAAGGGTTTGGCCGAACTAAAAGGCTTTTAAGATGTGAAGAAATGAGAAGGAGGAGTGCCCTTTTATAAGAGATGTGAGGGGAACCATTGGAAAAGCTAGAAATATTAATTTATAATAAATTCATATTCGCTTTCTAATGGCTCCCAAGTTGATAATTAAAAGTTAAAGGTGGGGATAGGTCGAAAACCATTCAACCAATAGAATTTATACAGCTTTCGGTTACTATATAAACCTAATCTTTTAGTTTTAACTCTTGTTAATTAGTTTGACATTTACCATGTCACTTTATATTTTTATATTATATAGTTAATAAGCTTACTATATACATCCAACCGACCCCCAAGTGGTCCATTAATTATACATCTATCATGATATAAGTCTCTTGAACAATCCTTAGATTTTTATGAATTTAATATCATTTAATAATATAATATTTGTTTTAAAAACTCCTTTATGTCAATTTTGACACTATTCAATAGTTGATTTTTGGGAAACTCAAAACAGAATTATTACTTCGAAAAAAGTCAATTAAATCAATCCTAGTATGTCATTATATCCTATAAAATTATTGTAATTCATAAAAAGTCTCAAATAATATTTATTTAGGTATTTATAATATAAATTATTTTAATTTTTCACTATTATGGTAATTACTTTATCATCATTGTGTCATAAATAAATTAAATTATATAATGTCAAAAAATTATGAATAAATTATCATTATGTATTAAATCTTTTTATGTTTCTAATGAATATTTATAGTCGAAAATAAAACATATATAACCCTATGTAAAAATTGTTTTTCTAAAAGATATATGCTTGTATCATTTTTGTATTCATTTTAATTTAATTAAAATAAAGTGTCCCTATCACTTACAAGTGGATCCATGGGGTCCCAAAATTGACCCAAAGATGCCCATGGTCGAACATATATCAACCAATAAGGTTAGGACACGTTTTATGGTAATTTTGTATTATTATAATATTATTTGTTTAACCTTTATTTACCGGATTTACCCTTTAACCATGGTATATAAAATATTTACCGAAGTAATTATTCAAAATGTCTAAAAATAAAAGTTACATATTTACACAATTTGAACATCCTGATTCCAAATAAGGAATCCATTTTCTCAAATTCAAAACACGTAAGTTGCAGAAATTAATTTAAAATTAATTCCCGATGTCAAAACAAAAAGTGTGTTTTTAAGATATAAAAACTATCAAAAGATTGTTACTTGTTTATGTTTGGTTTAATTGTGAAATTATGTACAATGACCAACATTGTATTAAATGTTCATAATATTTTCTAAATATACTTTAAGACCACTCAAATTCATAATTTATCATTATTAATTATTTTGAATAAAAAAGTTGTTTTAATTAAAATTTAGTAAATTTCACTATTAATCAAAATATGAAAGTTATCCGAAAAGTACCAAACTTTTACCCTAGGCTAATTTAGATATACAGAATCAAAAAATAAAGTCCATTTTGAGAGATATGATTTATAAAATTTCAAAAATTAGGTATTTCTATTCATAACCGCTAGTTTGATTTTTTGCGGTGTGTTAGAATCTCGAAGTTGCGTACAATGCATGCCATTACATTATTCAAAGGGAAACGTACCATGGAAGCTCGGGGTGTTACATTGTATTTGACTAATAGGCTTCGTAAAAGTGAGATGGAATATATGTCTACTCATAGGTGTTCACCATATATATTTTCATGGAATCATCCGTATAAATACAAATGATGGAATGTTATTTATTATCAGATCGTTTCCCTTCATGAGAATTTCAAGGGACCCATATTTGGATGACATTTGATGGGGACCACTGGGAGGTGTCCTCTATATATCAAGGATGCTGAGATGCATGGAGTTGATGGTGATTATTATAGGTAGTGGATTTTGGGTGGGACCCCAATGCTATTGGTATGATGTTTTGGTGATGAATTCACCAACTTCTCCAAGGTATGGGATGAACACATTGTAAAATTCCAGGGAAATGATCTATTAGTGGATTTAGAAGGATACTAAAACCACTATGATCTAGATTTACGACCATCGTTCTGATGATGGCTAACGATGCTTATTAAGATGGAGGGCATGTGTGCCTGCATCCTCAGTGGGTAAAGTATCATTATTGTGGTACTCCCAAAACAATTCATTCAAAACCCAATTTTTATGAAAATAGGTGGGAGACAATGTCCTCTATAAAGTTGAGGACACATCCGATACATGGTGGATACACATGACTGTAATAACTAGTGATGCACCACAGGATTGAAGAGAATTCTAGGAGACCGATGGTGAATTGAATGTTCTAAAATAAGGTTTTTTTATATGGAAATGCCCAATGACTATCATATCCATGAATAATCATGGTCCCACATTCCCAAGATAAATTCTCCTTAGGGAACATGACAAACAATAATTAATAACTCACATTGGTCACGAGGATGACAATTCGGGCTTATCAAACCCATTTAGGGTTGATTATTTTTTATTTTGGGATTCTCTTATAAATTTTTGATATATTCTTGAATCAACTATTCATTTAAAAGTATGTTTACATGGATAACCATGTATTAATGATACATTATGAATAAGAATGGGTCCAAAATCATCTATATGCATCCGATGTTCTCCATTGATATAAATATTTGTATGTATCAATTTTTTAATTTCAATCATACCATTTTATAGATATATTATATATTATATGTTTATTTATTAGGTAATTATTTTTTTAGCCACATGGTGAGGCACTCTAAACATTTTCATCATCTATGGAGATGAATGTTATTTTGATGTTTGTATCGAACACATAATATTATCTTCTTATGTACCCTCATGATAGGATTTAGAACACACATATTTAGGTGCCACTTAACAGGGGACAACCCCTTTTAAGGACATGTGAAAAGAACTAAACCATGATGTTTATCTTCATGTATATATGAAATCTAGGTGGGTTGTTCCTAGACAAATTTTTATCATGGACATATTCTAAGGCAAACTGAGGGACATGGAAGATATTTAGTCTCTCGAGTGGATATTAATTTATCGGCAATGTGGATTTGAGAATATTGGGGTGAATTTGAGTGTTGGGTTTTGACCTCATGGAGGGTTTCTATGTATCCCAATTAGTTGGGGGTAAAATCCCACATATTTCAGTAATGTTATGGTGTAAACCAATGGAGGGGTCAATTTTAGGGGAAATGACTAGATTCGGTCTTACACTTAGAAGGATTCCCTTGAGGTACCACTTTATTGGAAATATTTAACTTTACGATTTGAGGCATTGGTTCTCAGATTACACCATATAGGAGGATCAAATGAGTCGATTTGATTTAGTCTTATACCTTATAGATGGAAAATTGTTTGGGATTGTACAGATTTCATGGTCACCATTAAATGCTAAACCCATGTGAGTCATGATCGGTGTGGGAAACAAGAGGACGTAGTAGATCTGAAGATCCGACAACTAACTTTTATCTACTTTTGGATTGCTACTGAATCCCAAAGGGGATGATATATATTTAAATGCATTGTTATCCCCTTTTATTTGTCATCTAGGGTAGTCATATCAGGTGATACGTTCATCAACATCTAGGACTGGTGAAGAAGAGCAAGAGTGATGTGTCCCACAAGAATTCCTATGGGAGTACACCAAGAGGGATTTCCTTCTAGTCCTCGAGGATGAGAGGGGTGACCAGCACCCAACTATATTAAAGGTACTAGTTAGTGTTTACCCTATGTATCTAGAGTGGGGATGTTCACATTAGAACATACAAGGTCAAAAAACCAATTACATTAGAAATGTAGACTTTGAAGACATTCCAAGTGTCCTCCCTGTTGAAGAGGTTATAGACGTGACTCCTCATACCATGTGTCTGTAGACCCGAGAGGACCATTAGATGTTGCTAATGATCTATTTATACAAGTTAGGTGTCTTTGGAAGATACCATGGATTGATACCATTAGATTGGTTCGCATAGGGGTCAACATTATGAATAATGATATGACAAAAGGGAGTGATTTTCACTAGAGTGTAGAACACCCTAGAAGTCCCTATTCTATTTAAGATGTTCTTATGGGGGATGGGTTTCCCACCGCAAAGGTTGTTTCTATATAGGTGAGGGAACCATCCATGTAGAATTTCTATACGTTGACATTGGTTTTTCACATGTATCATGTGGCTAGGAAGGGCTAGGTTCCACCCACGTAGCCTTCTTCTACGAGGGTTCAAGTTACTTCCATATATTATTTTTCTACATGGGGAATGGCTTTACCCACATTGTGTTTTTCAATATAGGGTATGTTTCCACAGAGAGGTAATCCATTTCGGCTTCATAGAAGGGTTTCTGCTAATGGTATTTTATATCTTTTGATGACTGGTTATTTATTTTATTTCCTCGATTATATGTAGTGGGTTATCATGATGAGAACTTATATTTCACGCTTGATTTATCATAGATCCCCCATATATTTCCTTTCATCATTATTCATCTTATTCAGGTTTCCTTTAATCCATTTATTTTTACTCCCATAAGAGTCTAATTATTGAAAAATAAATGGAACAAATTCTAGGATGGCAGATCATCTACAATGGGTCGTGAGCATTCACCTTAAGGATTGTAAGAGAGATTCTCCAACCGGGGAATGGTGTCATTCATGGTGGAGAGTCACTCATTTGCAGTGGGAGAAATTATTATATTGACTCAAATAAAAATTTGTTTCGATGGTGGGAGATGTATTTTCCTTCTCATCCCATGAACAGATTCGTTTATGGGGGATATTGTTTTTTGGGGGAGTTCATGTGTTTGCAGTGTCAGAAATCAGAGTCTGGCCCTGAAAACAAAATGGTTTAATTTTCCGGCATCTGTAGTGTAGTATTGTCCCATGAAACATTTTATTCCTAGGGTACTTTCCATAGTGGTAGAACTCTATGATCAATAGTGAAATTATAAGTGGATTGGTAGTTCTTGAAGGGATTTTGAATTCTCATAAAGAACCCAATCTCAATGTTTCATACCCTATGACCATTTTCATCAAATTATTATTCAAAAGTAGTATTATTCTTTGAAATATTAATTGTATTTTCCTCTTCATCTGTGAATAATTTTTTAGACCCACCAATATAATTTTTTAAAAAAAATACAATATTTTTTATATTATTATAATATTGGAATGGTATATTAATATTTCCATTACTTCTATAATGATCATTAAAAATAGAGAATCTAACTATGTGTACGTATAACCAAGAATATTTGTGATTATAACATAGTTCATTTTATAAACCATTAATTAGGATTATTTTTAAAAGTATTTTTATTAATAAAAATTATAAATAGGTAATTATTATTAATTTTGTTATGATGGAATAATTTACTCTTTGTCCATAGTCAACATACCATTTTCATTTTGGACTTACGAACTAAATAGCATCACAATGTTTGATGTGAATATCATTGGATTAATAATTATATATAAAAAGGTAAGATGTAAAATAAAAATGAATAGTAAGCTTGGATTTTTTTAAGAATGTAAATATTTTACCAAAATTCATTATTCTAAAAGATAAATACCATTCTTGATGATTTAAAATCCTCTTAAGGTTTATTATTTTAGAAATTCATACTTTAAAGTGTCCCATATATCTTTTTTCTCTTCCATGTCCATGTTTTTAAATTATTTTATTATTGTGTCTATACATACATAGTAAAAATATATAATAAATTTTATCTGTCATTGGAATTTTATTCATTGTATTTCAAAAGGAATCTACTTATAAAACATTTTGACATTATTTTCAAAAAACAAATGGAATGTTCTACTATTAAATATATGATGACAAAAACATGTCCCAAAAATTTTAACATTATTTTATATTTTAAATACAATATAACATTAGATTTTTTCAACAAGGAAAATAATTTCTATATAATTTATTATATTAAAATGTGTTTAAAAATAAAATTGATATTTCAATATATTGAAATTTTCTCTTACGGGTAAAAAGAATATTTTTATGACTACAATGATGAAACTTCAAAAATCAATTTTTTATGAGTAAATCGTGGTTCTGTGGAACTATTTATGATAAAAAATATTGATCCATTATATTCTAGGGATGATTGGTTCATATTGGAAATCAAATATGAGTGGTTATTTTTAAACAAATTAATGATTGATCCATTATAATCCAAGGATTGGAAGAACTTTGATATCTCTCAAATGAATTGGCTTTGAAAGCTAACCATTGTATATTCAATTTATATGTGTGATAAGAAAAATTATTTTCCAAGTTACATACATTTTCTATCTATTATGACATTTTTTATAGAAATATTATGATTTTTAAAGGTAATATAATGATGTTATATTTAAAGGAATTTATATGATATTTTTTATGGAGAGAAATATAAATTTTTTATGAACATATAATGTTATTTTCATTGCTTCATAGATAAATTTATAACTTTTATTTTTCTACTTTATGATTTACAATATAATATTTCATGAAAATATATGGGTATAGATGTTTATTTCCTATGTAAATTTTTTTATTCTGAATCGTAATGTTTATTATGAAAATTAAAGTTTATTTATTGTATTAATGTACAAACATGTTTATTTATTTCTTTTTTTGTTTATCATATATATATATTTGACCTTATCCAACATTTTATAAATTTTTCATAGGCTTTATGGATGGATAGTGTAAAAGAAAAAAGTATGTTTGAATGGAATTTAGACTTAATAGGAAAATAATCAATTATCTAATTTTAAAATTTTATATTTTGGGAAAAATTGATAACAAGTATAAATATTCAGTTTTGAATATATATTTTTGTTATGTTTTCTTTATGACATAAATATTTAAAATTATAAACTAAAAAAATATTCAAAGAAGTAATAAAATTAATTATTTACAAAAAACATTGGATTGTATAATTTTAATGATTTTTTTTATAGTTACCATCGGACTATAGGTTTATATAATTTTAGAGGTTATAAAAATTTATGTAAACAATCTTAATTTATTTTAATTTATGGTAATAATGATATATTATTTTATGACATCCATGTTGTTTCTTCTAAACTCTATATGTTCTCAATTGTTTTCTATAAGTAAAATATAAAATTTATATAAGAAAGGTACCAAGAGGACATTATCACTAAAAATAAGTAACATAAAATGGTTGTAAGATGATCTAAAAATTGTATGAAGTGATTGATCAGTTAATGATGAATATATATTTTGGGGGTATCTATGAAATAGTGTAGAAATATCAGATTTAGAGGACCATGATGATAGTGGATCATTTTATCGAAAAAATTCCTACATCATTTAGGGGATCGTATGACTCAGTGGGAGATAAAATGATGGAATAATTATTTGAAAAAGTTATTTTAAGTCATGGGAAATTCAGAATACCTAATGGAAAAAACTATCAATTTACCATTTTTAAGGCAATGTAGATCAATAATGGTATTTGGTTATGGATACTAGATGGAAAAAATGATCTTGATTCCATTTAATGGGACACATTTAAGAATATTTTCATTGAGATGTATTTTCCTCTGACTGAATGAAATATGATTGAAAAACAATTAATATAAATAATGAAAAAGGATGATGATTCATTAACCACATATAAAGAAAATCATAGAAGGATTTCTAGGTATATATCAGATTTTATTCGTCAACATGGATATAAAATTAGTAGATTTTACTTATTATTAAAGAAAAAACATCAAATGGAATTTCATTCTTGTGAATCAAAATGTATTGAGATAGTTTTTCAATTTACCTAGAATCTATAAATGGAGTTTTTTTATCATATACCCATGAAAACAAACAAAAAAAACATTCAGATGGTAGGAATTGAGGCATCATCCCTCAATTTATTTGGAGCTAAATAGATAATGTTCAAATCCTGTGATATGTGTGGTAAACATAATCTTGGAAAATATTATACAAAATATATGAAGTGTTTTTATAGGTAATGTATAGACATGTGGATCATTACATTAAGGTAAATGATCAGAGAATAATAATGAGACACTAATGGAGAAATTTTATAATTTTCATGATTTTTGGTAATATGATATTATGTGAAAATATTTTGTCACTCATGATTGGAATCATCTAGGTTGGAATCCAAATGGTGATGGAATACATTTTAATACTATTATAGTTGATGTTGTGTATCAAAATCAAGTGGTTGTTGGTATATTACTTGTTTATTTAATTTATGGAAATACCTTTTCTGACACTATATCTTAATATTTATTCATTTTTAAGACGTTTTTATAAAATTATAAATATCACCTTATGAAATTAGGATTGAACTTTTGGTGAAATATTTGTTTATAAATTTTAAAGAAATTATGATTTTTATGAATCGTTTTATTATTATTAAGGGGATAGTGTTTCCTTTAATTGTTAGGGAACATCCCCTAGAAGATTATGATATTATTGTGATAATGTAATGGAATTTCATTTATCGTTATAATATGAATTGAAGATATGGGAACAATTTATTCAATTAGTTCATACCTATGATAACCTACCAAGAATAAGAGATATTGATTAGAAATTTCCCAAAATGATACACAGAACATATTGTTAAAAAGAATGAAATTTTTTATCTTAGTGATGTAACTATAGTGAAAGAATATATGGAAATCATTTCTAATGGTTTGCTTGGGGTTTTTCCTGATCGAGAGGATGCGTTTTCTATTGACATAGTACAGGATGCTAAGATAATTACACAATATCTTCTCAAATACCTCAATTATGACTTTTGGAAATTAAAATGTAATTACAGATGTTTTTAAATAATGTTTTCAATCATAATAGTACATCAAAATCATATACACCCATTTTTTGTTATTAAGAATTAATATGGTTCCATGAGTTTTTTATTTAGTATATTGATTTTATAACATCAATGTTAAGAAAATTTCCCACCTTAACATATTTATTATTTGTTTTCATAGCTCATGGGAGGGAATATTTTCTCGATGATTGATCTCATCCGGGGATACCATTAATTGTATATATAAAAATTATAAATAGATATTTTCTACAATATTTTGAAAATTACATGACGGTTTTAATGAAGACATATTGGTATGTAATAAATATCATGGGGATCATGAAAGATACCTACAGATTGTATTTTAAACCTTAAAATAAAATAATGAATTTAAAAAATTTAGACTGTAAAAACATTGGTTGGAACATAGATCATTGATTGGTCATGTTATTTATAAAGAAGAAATGATTGTTGAAACTGATAAAAATGTAATAGAGATGTTTCCAGGACCTACAAATTTCCCAAAAATGCTTAGTTTTCATTGATTAAAGGGTTACTATCATGTGTTTTTTTAAATTATCAATCTAATATCCCACTAAATATTTTAACAAAAAAGAGTTCAAATAGTCTAGAAAAATGAATGTGATTATTATTTTTGGCATAAAAAAAAGATTCACGGATGATATGGTTTTGGCCCTTCCTTCTAGAAAATGGGGTTTGATAATTCATTCCATCAATTTAAACATCATGAGTTAATTTTTATGTGATGTGATCTAGAATTTGATAGTATATACTACATTAAAAATATGGAGGTATCATTTACGTAAGGTAATTTGTGAAATAAATAATAATTTTATTAATTTCATGTATATATGCACTCATAAATAGTTAAATATGATGAAGAGAAGATTTATATAACTAATATCGGATTATGTTTTCATAATATATTACCATCCTGGAAGAGAACTAAATGTTGTTGATTATTTGGTTTGAAAATATCAATGAATCAATCGATTTGTTATGTTTTTAAAATGGACCTTTGGATAATTATCTTATAGGTTGTTCCCCGGAAATTGTGAATGCTTGAATTTCCTCTATTTTTTTAGTTGAAAATGTAATCATATTTGATATAATGAATTAAAAACACTTAGATGAATGAAAGTAAATTATATGAAATTGTAAAATTGGATAATAAGGGAAGGTTTTCATAAGATAGTGTTGACAAAAAAAATGGTTTAGGATTTTAAATATGGTTATGTGTCATGTAGCTCTCAGTTGAAGAGTAAATTTTTAATTTAGGATAATTATTTATTATCATCTTTTCATATTGGATGTGCTATGATATAAAATGAATATTGGGAGTGTAACTAGTGGGATGGAATGAAGTGATATATTTTTTAATTTACCAGGAAATGTTTTAATTAAAAATAAGATAAATAATAATGAAAATTAAAGAAAGGGATGCTTCATAATTTTCCAATGTGGGACTAGAAATTGTACAATATATCAGTGAATTATATAGTGGAATTAACAGAGACATCACAAGGGAATAAAGTAATTTATATTATTGTTTATCAACTAACTAAGTCAACACATTTCCTTCACATTTTATATACATTGTCTTTTCATCATCATAATAAATTTTATATCATGTTGGGATTAATGTTTAATGGATTCACACTCTCTATATAATAGTACTGTTATAACTAGTAGAAAACAATTTTATATAAAGGAAATCAAAATTAAATGGGTTCTAAATTATGTTTTAGTATAACTTTTTCACCTCAATATGATGGACTTTTTGAGGGAATGATTCAAACCCTGATATATTTACTTATTTCCTATTAAATATATTATTAGGGATTTTGGAATAATTAAAATTCATTATTTTGGTTTTCTTCTAAAAATATCATTAATTCCAGTGCACATATTGAATCTTTTTAGGCATTTTCCTAAAATTGGTGTCAAAATCTATCACATAAGTTTGAAGTAGAGGATATTATGTTCATAGAAATATAGTTTATAACGTAAATTATTGAGATTTCGATTATGATTTATCAACAGATGAGGATTTCACAGAAAAGACATACAATCAATTCAGATTACCTAAAGAATGATATTTTATTCAAGGTAAGTCGTCATGTTTTTTCCACATTTTCTACAGAGAAAATTGTTATATGGTTTGGTGAAAATATGAATATTGGTTGATGGATCATGAAAAAATAATAAATAACAATTAAATATGAATATTTTTCCTAAATAATGGTTCTTCAATCATTTTTATCTTAGAGATATAACATATTTTATGTTTCAATTTATAAAAATATGTGCAAGTTTTATCTCATTTTTTTACCCCTATTGTAGTTTAACTATATGAGAGATATTCTTATGTGGATCAACAAATTCAGGTTCTTATAAATTCAGATAATGTTTCATAGAAATTGATAATTCATCCCATTATGGCATCATCAGAAATAATATAGTGGAATATGAAATTGAGAATATAAAAATTAAATGACGGAAATACACACTAAATTTATTAATAATTGAATAAAATTTTGAGGATATAATTTACAATATGTGGGAAGAATATAAAAACCAATGTAATGTTTTAATAAACCATTTTAATGTCCTATTAATTTTATTTAGTTAATTTTTACCTAGTTATATTTAGTATAAAAAATTTAGGAAATATATCAGTCAAAATAAAAAATATTTATTTCGAACTAAAATAGATTTTCTAGCTGTATCATTGTATATTTACTATCATGATTGTCCAATTTTATAAATTTAATCTCATGAAAATAAATACATTTATGAATTTACTATTTCAAAATTATCTTAGAAATAATTATTTACAATTCTTTGAATATATTGATTTTTTAATGAATATAGAAAAATATAATTATTATGGAATGTTCTTTTTTGACGATTTACAAATTATAAATCTGTCCAAAATTATTTTGTAAAAATAATTATTTTTTAATTTTAATTTAAAACAATATAACTATATTTTTTAAAAAAACTTTTTCATAAATTCAGTATCAACATATTATCTACATAAAAAATAATTTTCCTCAAAAAATATATTTTTGATGCATTTTGATAATTTAATTGTTTATTCAAATATTCCACTTTTACGTTTTGAATATTAAAAAATATATTCCATATTTGGAATTCTGGAAGTAGAATTTTGTAAATAGGAACCCTTTATTTTTTTTAATATGAATAAACACTTTAGTAATTCTACTACCAATATTAAGGGTAAATCAGGTAATTAAGTGTTAAGAATAGTATGACATGGAATAAAAATGTCCCAAACACATTCAATTAACTGATATTATTAGTGGTAAAATGAAATATCAATCATGTTATCTAAAATATAGCAACATGGTTCTATATTTAATTTTTTTAATCATTAAAATATTAAAGCCAATATAAAGTTCAAAATGACACACTATTTCTTTAAATAACTATAATATTTTTAACATGGGTATAAAAATGGTATATTCTTTGTTAGAAATATTTATTAAAAAAATTTAATTATTTTCATCATTATATATGTTATATTTTCGTAACATTCTATTCATTGAAAAATGACAACAACATTCATGTGTACATATGGACTACCACATCCACAAAGCGATGAGATTCATTTTTCATCACCACACCACATTTATGATTTATATATGTGTATATAAAAAATTAATATGATATTTAGGATATAAATATCATTTTATATTCCTTAAATTACATACACCCTTCTTTTGTAATGATTTTCGAAAAATGGAATCATTACCCATGCATATGTATGGTCTACCATCTCCACGATAGTAAAAATATTAATTTTATATAGTAATATATCATTATTTGGATTAAAAGTAAAATTATTTATTTAAATTAAAACTAATTCAAGATCAATTGTCTTTATATGAATAAATAAATACCTCTTTCACCATAATTTTCCTACTGAATTTACTTTTCCCATATAAACTGTATATTGTCAAAACATCCAATGTGAATTTAATTGACTAAATAATTAAATATTGCATCATCAGAGATGAAGAAAAATTGAATAAAAAACATTAATAATTTTATTAATAATGTGAAGAATTAATATAATAATGATACATAGGAATATGAGTTACCTACATGAAGATTCAAGATCAATGTAAGAGATATCATTTTAAAAATCCTCTTTAAAAGATTACCTACCAAATCTTTTTCTCACTTTTTCATATTATTAAAATAAAATTTTGAATTTTTTTATTTGAACAAAAAATAATTATAAGGTTTATTTTATTCTAATATTTAATTTCTGATGATTTATTTCAAAATGATTCTTTGTATGGATTTTTTTAAAATTTTACACACAAAACAATATAAATGTTTTATTTTAACGTATACCATGAAAATGAATATTCTCGACACAATAACATTTAGTTGGGGAATGGAATACTTTATAATATTCCATGTTTTTCTTTAAAACATTAAATCTATATTTTTTGGGATTAAAAAAATAATGTGGACTTCATATTTCAATATCAAGAAATGTTATCTTTTGTGAGTGTATAATATTTTAATATGTACTTGGTTAAAGGATTAATTATTATGTTATGATTCTTTGCATCTTTTTATGATGATGTTTTTAAATTTTATTAATTATGTATGGGTGGTTAAATTATAATATAAGGGATATTTGTTATGTTTTAATCTAAGGATTAATAGATTCATTATAAATGATGGGTGGGTGGGTTAATGATAATCCACCAATTTAGTTGGTATATATGATGTCCATTTTGGTTATTCAATTTCTAAGAGTGATATGAACTATTATTTCCCATGATACCAAATTTTTTTATATTTTATTTCTATTTTTATATAAATATTATGATTTATATGGGTAAAATGATTCTTTTATGTTTAAATAAATGTATACCCTAATTTTTATACATCGAAATTATAACATTGTTATTTTTTTTATTTTTTAATGACTATAAAAAATCATTTTATGAATTGTTTTTAATTGAGGATTTATTATTGAATTAATATGTAATTTTTGTAGTAGCGTATGTTTATTTAATGGGTATGAAAATGTTTATTTTCACTCCCATATATTATTTTCAAAGTGAATTTTGTTTATAAATATTCTAGTACTAACATGTTTCTTTCTCCAATTATTTTTATGTCCCATATAATAATTTTTATTCTCATAAAATATATTAAAACTATTTTAACCAGTTTTTTAGATGGCTAAGAGGAAATAATTAATAATGTTTTATATATTTTAGAATTTTCAAGAAAATAAATCATGTTTTAATTTAATTTTTTTATATTATATTAAATTTTGATATTGATTAGAAGTGTCAACTTTTTAAAATATTTGATTTTTATGTATTTTTATTACAAGTTATTTTAAACTATAAAACTTAAATATCATTATGAAAGTAATAAAATGAATACATGACTAAAAACTCTTATTTATTTTTAATTTCTAAGGCTGGGTATTTATATGTTTATATATAAATATATTCTTTTAATTAATTAGGGATATATGAAAAAATTAAGAATTTAATCCCAATACATATGATTATTGATTTTAAAGTAATATTTACTTTTTATTAGATATAATATTCATTAATTCATATTATTAATCTATTGGGATTAATTACTATTATTTGGGGCTAACAATATCCCAATGACGTGTCTATAGGCCTCAATAAATAAACTACCATGTGTGTTTGGATGTATACATGCCCAGAACAAAATATTTCTTAAATATAGGGCCATGATGATAATATCATCATGTTTAATGGAATGTTTTATTATAATTGATAATATTTTTACATATTAAATATTATTTATATCCCCCCTAATGAATCAATTTTTTTTTTCATGTTTGTATTTATGGATATGTGAATTATATATTTGTAATTATCTCAGTTTTTTTATTATAGGTTTATTTTGATATTTTTTCCCTCAAATATTATTCATTACCATCTTATATTCACTTATGATCTTTTGTTATTGGTTCTTATTGTTACCCATTCTAGAAATTTATTCTCACCCATACATATTGTTTTATTTCCAATGTTATGAAAAGATGTATTGCACATGATATTACTAATATAATTCCTTGTTTGGTTAATTTTTTGAGAGATATTAAAGACTAATTAATGAAAATAAATTATTATATATACTAGAAAAATACTTCCAATTAATGATATATTAATTGTCATTTTTTGTTAATATTTTTTCCAAAATCTCTAAAACAATATACCTGAATGGGAATTTGAGTAAATGTGCCAGGATATTTGATAAAGATATTGTAATTTTTGATGGTAATGGTTTGGTCTCTTTTTTTCATATAAAATCCAATATGTAAATATGGGGTTTATTTTATCTAGATTTCCAAATTGCATGTCTATTGTGTCACATTATTTTATTGTTAACATCTCAAGTCCTAGAAATAAAATATTTAGCCTAATAAGATCAAAAAAATATATACACTTCCTTGTTACCTCTTACAACACACGATTATTAGAGTTTTATTATCCGTAAAAGAATATCTTATAACACTAATAATATTTTCAAATAATTAATTGTTACTACCCTCTTCTAATGGAAATTATTTATTTTGGTTGAATGAGTAATGTCCTGGTAATAACGAAATTTGTAAATTCTCAACTCATCCTAGGTTCTAGCACGGCCCAAATATAACAAAAAATTTATAATATTTAAACATGTTTAATTTGGGAACATGGAGTTCATATATGCTATTATAAACTAATATTTATATTAAAAGTGTACTATATATAATATCTAAACATTTAATATATAATACAAACTATTGAAAAGTTTTATAGTAATAGGCTAATAAAATAAACTCAATGATCGAAAAAACCCTTAATCTAATAAATTCTCACCATACTACAACAACACATATAGTGTCATCCATTATTATTAATGAAATAGGAGATAAATCTACAATGAAACCAAATAACTATCAATGTATAAATAAGATTAAAAATTTTAAATATAGAAATCATATTTCCACTAAACTACAAAATAAAGTTTGAGTAATGTGACTCAATATTTATCACTAATTCTCTCAAAACACATAAGAAATAGTCTACTGTATACAATAAAATGTGTTTAAAAAAATAAATATTGATTAATAAAATAAATTCCATAAAAAATATATAAGATATTTTACACTTAACAAAAAAAAATCGAAAATCTGAAATAATAATAATAACTACTCACATCCATTACGATGAATGTTTGAACCTATATTAAGTCAAAATTGAGATTAATAACACCATCTTTATGAAAACACAAAAATATATAGTGTGTCTTTAGTAAGCACATCTAGTTCATATCATTTTTATAATCCAAGGAATTAATTTAGGTTATTGGAATACATATCCCATGGGAAGGGAAAATAAGAATAAAAAGTTAGAGTTGTGAAAAATAAATGACTATGTCTAACAGGTTAGTTGGATTCCCTCCCCACATTTGTATTTAATTATATCCATTGATTTTTATATCTAATATGTAAAGACCCGTAAAATTCAAGGAAATTTGTTTTTTTTTAATTTTCTTTGGAATTTTACAAAAACTCAGTTTCTGACGGCACCAGATTCTGAGGCCCGGTATTCCCGGAATCTTTTTCCGAAGATTATCTCGGGTACTTTCAGTGAACGAATGAGCGGGGTTTTCTAACTTTTGAACCGGTGCTCGAAATTGAATTCTGAGGGCACCAATGTAATCGTATCGCCGAAATTTTCTTAGAAACGCCTTTTCTAGAGTTGCGTTTTCTCAGGTGTGGTTTTTAATTTTTGGGTTTAAGTTAAGAAATAAAATAAAAGTAGTGAAACACTTTATTTTATCTCACTTAAATCCACTTAAGGTGTAACACCCCAAGCTTCCACGGTATGTTTTCATTTGAATAATGCAATGGCGTGCATTGTACGCAACTTCGAGATTCTAACACACCACAACCAATCAATCTAGAAATTATGAAATTTTATAAATTCTATCTCTCAAAATGGACTTAATTTTTGGATTAGGAATATCGAAATTAGCCTAGGGTGAAATTTTGGTACTTTTCGGATAACTTTAATATTTTGATGAATAGTGAAAATTACTAAATTTTAATTAAAAACAACTTTTTTAATCGAAATAATTTATATTGATAAATTATGAATTTGTCTGGTTTTAAGGAATATTTAGAATATATATTTACCATTTAATAAAATGATGGTCATTGGAAATAATTTCACAATTAAACCGAACATAAAAAAGTATTAATATTTTGATAGTTATTATATCTTAAAAACACGCTCTTTGTTTTGAATGTGGGAATTAATTTTAAATTAATTTCTGCCACTTCAATGTTTTGAATTTAGAAAAAAGGATTCCATTTTTTTAATCAGGATGTTAAGATTTTGTAAATAGGTAACTTTTATTTTTAGTCATTTTGAATAATTACTGCGGTAAATATTTTATTTACCATGGTTAAGGGTAAATTTGGTAAATAAGGGTTATAAAATAAAATTATAATAAAATAAAATTACCCTAAAACGTTTCCTAACCTTATTGGTTGATACATGCTCGACCATGTGCATCTTTGGCTCGATTTTGGGACCCCATGGTGCCACTTGTAAGTGATAGAGACACTTTATTTTAATTAAGTTAAAATGAATACAAAAATAACACAAGCATATATCTTTTAAAAAACAATTTTTACATAGGATTTTATATGTTGGATTTTAGACTATAAATATTCATTAGAAATATAAAAATATTTACTACAGAATTATATTTTATTTATACTTTTTAGACATTAAATAATTTAATTTATTTATGACACAATGATGATGCAGAAATTACCATAATAGTGAAAAATTAAAATAATTGATATTATAAATACCCAAATAAATATAATTTGAAAATTTTAATGAATTAAACTAATTTTCTAGGATAATATGACATATTAAGATTGATTTAATTGACCTTGATCGAAGTAATAATTCTGTTATAAGTTTCACAAAAATCAACTATTGAATAGTGTCAAAATTTACATAAAAGAGTTTTTAATACTAATATTATATTATTAATTGATATTAAATTCCTAAAAATCTATGGTTCGGCCAAGAGACTTATCTAATGATATTTGTATCATTAATGGACCACCTGGGGGTCTCTTGGATGTATATAGTATGTTTATTGACTATATAATATAAAAATACAAAGGGACAAGGTAAATGTCAGACTAATTAACTAAGAGTTAAAACAAAAAGATAAGGTTAATATTGTAACCAAAACCTCTCTAAATTCTATTGGATGAATGGTTTTTGACCTATACCAACCTTAACCTTTTAATAATTAACTTTGGAAAAATTATAAACTGAATATGAATTTATTATAAATTAATATTTCTAGATTTTCCAAAGGTGCCCCTCACCCCTCTTATAAAAGAGCACACCTCCTTCTCATTTATTCACACCTTCAAAGCCATTTGGATCGGCCAAACACTGCCCAAATACTCTCTCAACTTCCCTCAATAAAACCCAGAGGCCTTTTTTTGATCAGAAAGCCAACCTATGGAGCCCGTTTGATCAAATCAAAAGGAAGAACCCAAAGAAGAGATAATGTTTTCACCACCCATTTTCAAGTTGCTTTCTTCTTCCACTTATTCTTTCTTTGTTATTACCATTCTAAAATAATAAATCCAGTATCTTATATATACTGTGATGTTTTTATAAATATGGTACAAACATATTCAGTATTCTATCCACCCTTTGAATTACATGTCACCATACGTGCGTACGTACGGCTTACCATCTCCACGTCATGCTGTAATTGTTATTCAATATATTATTATTTGGGTGGGTGTGATAATGATTTGTAACTCATTTAAATAATAAATATAACATGATAATTATTATGTATATATGATATACCATCCAATTATATATTATTTTAATATCAAAAGAATGATATTGTCGCTCGTGTGTACGTACGGAGTACCGTCTCCACGAACGCGACGAGAATCATTCTCCATCATATCCATTCAAGTATAATTCTCATTTGATGATTAAAATAATGTTTAAGGAATTGATATAATTCTGGATATTAATAATATACATCCCATTAACAACAAATATGGCTCACATAAGAAAGAATACAAAGTAAAATAAACCCGTTAACACCCGAAATGACGATAATTCTAAGATATTATTAACAAATAAATGATAAAAGATAATATATGATATCATATTAATGTAAATGATTCTTGTATAATTCAATAAAAATTATTTCACCATTATAAAGGAGGTTAATCTACCATCGACCTAGGAAAAAGTACAATGTAATGGGTTTCTTAACTCACTCTTAATTTCATGAGAATTCCATTCTTCGCCACTTAATTATTGCATGTGGTGTATGTGTGCTGCCCATGATTGTATTCATTGTGTAATATACTTTAATTTATGGGTATTTACATCATCATGTTATGATCCTTCTGTCATGGGTGTATGTTTCGTATGTTACCTAATCGATAAGGGAATTTGAAGTTTCAATTTCTACTCATTTGGCTTTACGCATATTTCATTGATTATATTACCCCAATATTATGTGTGGAATCACTATTCATTTGATTATGTCATAATTTCCACTCTCCTTCCTATGGATATACTTTTGATACACATAATCACTCCATTGATAAATTCTCAAGTCATCGGTATGAACTTGATAATAGTAATTTTTACTCAATCTCGATTTGTTGAGATAAACATCCAATTCATTTGTGTTGTTTTTACTGGAATATGTGTGAATTTCCCTTGATTGTTTTACACTGAATATCCAATCATATTTATTGTATTTATATTTTTCACACATAATTGTTTCGTTTATTTATCCTTAACCTAAGGATATGGCCTTTATGAGAGATTTCATCTCAATTTATATTCCATTGAGACTTCTTTGTTGTTATACACCAAATCACTTGTATGTGGTGTATATAATGTACTTTGACATAGTATATCATGAATCCATTTATTCACATGATATTAAAATTTTTTGATTACCTCAATTATTTGTATTCGCGTGTCTCTCTTTTGGTTAGAAAATCTAACTAAAATACCATTTTTAAATGTTTTAAAGACATATTCTTCTAAATCATGATCATTAATGTCCATGTTTTAAAAAATGGTTTTAATGATTTATTTATATGGAAATTAAAGTTTTAAAATTAAAACACTTTTTGAAAGTTTCAAAGTGGTATGGGACACTTTTATTCAAAAATCAATTTTTAAACGGCTTCTTGACAAATAGTGTGACTTTTAAATGATTTCAAGAAAAAGGGTGGTATTTCTCTCAAATATTTCTGATTATTATTTTCATCTATGTCAAAATCCTTCATTATTCTTGATTGAGGTTAATGTGATACAATACAATCTTCCATATTGTATAGAATGAGTTATGTTTGACTGTGGATGTGCTATTTTTATACCATTCATGGTTTGTGGTTAATGTATTGACATTTCGTATGCTAGTTTTAATATGAATATATATGTTATATTTAAACATGTCCATATGAGGAATGAATCGGACTTAATAAGTGACTGGTGGAGCCCTATATAGCTCCTCGATGCATCGGTAGGTCTCAGGAGACAGAATATTGTAATGGCACAAGGCCTTGACAAAATCTTATTTGTAGTCATGGCACGAGGCCTTGGCTATGTGGTTATGATAGTATGGCATTATGCATTCCATCATTATGAAAGTGGTTATTCATATTTCATGTGATTGTTCTACTAGTAAAATATCCATGTGAATAAGTAAATGGCATTATTTCATTTTATCTTTTCCATATTATGCTTAAGTTCAAGTTTAAAAGGCTTTTGTTTTAGTTAAAAATTGATTTAAGTGTTATGCTTATCTATGAAAGCTTCTGCTATATTGTTATCCTTACTAAGCATCTGAGCTCACCCTTTTCAGTGTTTTATTTTTCCCAGGATGAGAAGAAGTAATTTATGAATGACCTTCTAGGATAGTATGAGGGGATATGAAGACAAGATGTTGTTTTAGTTTTTTTACCTTATGATGTAATGTAAGACTTAGGAATATATCTAGTGTTTCCAAGACTAATAAAATAATCAGTCTTTCACGAAATGATCCTTTGAGATCATGCCAATGTTATATAATAATGTACCGACTCTGGGTACCTAGGGTTGGGGCGTTACAGTTGGTATCAGAGGAAGTTTAGTACAAACCTTGGAAGCTAGATAAACTCTGATTAGAGCACGTAGACCTAAGATGAACTTCGAGGATTAGTATAGAAGAACTTCCTAGAATTTTGGTATTGTAGAGATTTTGTGAGTTTTCCGAGCAATACATCCCTGTCTGGATACGAGCAGGTAGAGGCGGCTCTGGCACAGATGTACCTAGTGGTAAAACATGAAAACACCGCTTTGAGCTGGACTCGAATGGGAACTGGTGCACGACAACATGCCTTGCTGCACTCTTGGTTACGACACTCCCGGGGGATATTCTTAGGATAATTTACATTTTCTTTACAAACCAATTTCAAGTAAAATATATATAAGATTAGAGTAAATGACCTAAGTTAATCCTAGTATGTTTCAAATTGAGAATATAGTGACATATTAATATCTACATGATTTTATGACTATTGTTACTCACACTGTGCTTTCTGGTTTTAGTCAATGGCTAGATTCTATGGAAGTCATAGTGACATTGAGAATGATGTAAAAGGTGCGAACGATGGTGGAAACGAGCAACAAAATGGAATTTTGATAGGCATAAAAGATATCATCTTTATGCCAAATCAGTTTTCCTAAAATATGATCAATAATATATATATTGACCAATTACCGGACTCAACGAAGAAGAGAAAGGTGATGAATGATAAGAGCTCCAGTAGTGGAGTCCATGGAGAAAGAAATCCTCAAATTCCATCAGGCAGGAAATGTGGAAGGAGACACCCAGGAAATTGTCTCAATGGGACAAAGAAATGCTTTACATGCGGGAAGGAAGAACATAAAGTGATGAATTGCCGGTGAAAAATGACGTGTACTATTGAAGAAGATAAAAATGGTCCCAAGAATCCATTTACAATCATTTTCCTTAAATTTAGGGGACCTGGACATTACCCGAGTGAATGTCCTATTCTATAAGATATTTTCTTGGTCACAGAAGAAGCTATGTGGAAATAAATGGTTGGATAAATGTTTGAAAATTATTAGTGATCCTTGTTGAAGGGTTTACTTTGGAATAATTTTTGCTTCTATTTGTGACCCTAACGTTTTCCATGTGATAATAATATTTATGGAAGAACTACCTTTTCTCTTATGGATATAGTTATAAATAACCATTTGGTTTTATATGATCATTAGGTTTGATGCAATTACAAATTATTATAATTTGGGATGAAAATGCAAGGTATGAGATAACATTTGTGGTTAAATTATGTTATGGTTATTTTGAGGAATTTATCTCATTTTGTTAAGGTTATAAAATATAGTTTTTGAAAAAGGACAACACGTAGACCATGTGACAAACCGTCGCGTCAGACAAAGCTGTGGGAATCGATCCCACAACCAAAGTGCGATTGGGATTTATCGCCTACCACTGGACTAGGTGAAGTCCCTAGTTAGTGTGACTATTATTTCTAGTTAAATGATTTTATTGATCAATAATAATTTGATTTCAGATCTTATGTCTTACCAAATGAATACCCTTAGTATAGGAAAATGATTTGGTGATTAAGTGATAAATGTTATTTTGGAAGTTGTTCGCTTTTTTGAGAACACTATATGCCAAAGGAAAATAGAGTAGTATGGGATTTCATTTCAGGAGTAATGGTGGATTTTTTTCTAAGTTTTTATTGTTGATTTATATTGATTTGGGTTATTTATGGAAATGACTAGGTTAATTAATTTTAAGTATATGACATTATGAGTAATTAATTTCATTTGGAGATACAATTTATCATGGGAGACTACATAATAAAATTCTTTTATGTTTTGGGTTTCAATATTAGTTTGGATTATATTGAGGGATTTTAAGGACAATTGATTATTGAATGGTATTTATTTAACATTGGGGTATTATTGGTTTAATTTTAGAAATTAAGATTAGTGTTTATTTCTCTCAAGGAATATACATATGGGGGATCATTATATCTTGTATTAACCATTTTTGTTTTGATTAATCTCTAAAGGCAATGTAAATATATAGTTTATCCTCCATGGATCATGTGATTCTATAGAAGTTTATTCTAGCTCTTCCAGTGTGACCATGTTTTCTTGAATACTCATCATTTAAAAAAATGAGTTAGTGGTGGAAATTTATTAAAGAATTAAACTCTACAAAAAAAGTAAGTATATATCTTTATACTCTTAGTCAATATCATAAATAAATTCCTCATCCTTATGTAATGTAACTTAAAACAAAAAATGTTGTCCGTTTACTTTTCCTGTTAGGAGACTAATGATCGTTTGTCCCAACAAAAGTTTGTGGTTTTCCTATTGTTAACTTTCTCCTGATCATGATTTCTATCCCTCTCCATCAGAACTTGACACTTAGTTTATCATCCACATCCATGTTTTCCAACCTGGAATCCTAGTATGGGTTATCTTGGGTGACCTTTATACCTCCATTCCTTTCTTTTAAAGTGATAGTTTTATTGACTCTTTTTCTGATGTGGGACATTCCATTATATTCTCAAGCCCAATTTTAAAAATTGAGAGAACACAATTTATTGAAGGAGGGGAGAATGTAACACCCCAAGCTTCCACGGTACGTTTCCCTTTGAATAATGCAATGGCGTGCATTGTACGCAACTTCGAGATTCTAACACACCACAACCAATCAATATAGCCTTTATGAAATTTTATAAATTCTATCTCTCAAAATGGAATTCATTTTTGGATTCGGAATATATAAATTTTCCTAGGGTGATATTTTGATACTTTTCGGATAACTTTAATATTTTGATGAATAGTGAAAATTACTAAATTTTAATAAAAAACAACATTTTTAATCAAAATAATTTATATTGATGATTAATGAATTTGAGTGGTTTTAAAGTATATTTAGAATATATTTTTACCATTTAATACAATTTTGTCCATTGGACATAATTTCACAATTAAACCGAACATAAACAAGTATCAATCTTTTGATAGTTATTGTATCTTAAAAACACGCTTTTTGTTTGGACAGCGGGAATTAATTTTAAATTAATTTTTGCCACTTATGTGTTTTAAATTTAGAAAAATGTATTCCATATTTGTAATCAGGATGTTCAAATTGTGTAAATAGGTAACTTTTATTTTTAGACATTTTGAATAATTACTACGGTAAATATTTTATTTACCATGGTTAAGGGTAAATCCGGTAAATAAGTGTTAAAAAAAATATTATAATAATAACATATTACCCTAAAAAGTTTCATAACCTTATTGGTTGATACATGTTAGACCATGGGCATCTTTGGGTCGATTTTGGGACCCCATGGTGCCACTTGTAAGTGATAGGGACACTTTATTTTAATTAAGTTAAAAGGAATACAAAAATGACACAAGCATATATCTTTAGAAAAAACAATTTTTACATAGGGTTATATATGTTAGATTTTCGACTATAAATTTTCATTAGAAATATATAAATATTTAATACATAATTATATTTTATTTATAATTTTTAGACATTAAATAATTTAATTAATTTATGAAACAATGATGATGCAGTAATTACCAAAATAGTGAAAATTAAAATAATTGATATTATAAATACCCAAATAAATATAATTTGAGACATTTAATGAATTAAAATAATTTTATAGGATAATATGACATATTAGGATTGATTTAATTGACCTTTTTTGAAGTAATCATTCTGTTATAAGTTTCAAAAAAATCAACTATTGAATAGTGTCAAAAATGACATAAAAGAGTTTTTAAAACAAATATTATATTATTAATTGATATTAAATTTCTAAAAATATAAAGATCATCCAAGAGACTTATATCATGATTTTTGTATCATTAATGGAACACTTGGGGGTCTCTTGGATTTATATAGTATGTTTATTAACTATATAATATAAAAATACAAAGCGACTTGGTAAATGTCAAACTAATTAACTAAGAGTTAAAACTAAAAGATAAGGTTAATATTTTAACCCAAACTGGTCTAAATTCTATTGTTTGAATGGTTTTCGACCTATAACCACCTTAACATTTTAATAATCAACTTTTGAGACATTAGAAACCGAATATGAATTTATTATAAATTAATATTTCTAGCTTTTCCAAAGGTGCCCCTCTCCCCTCTTATAAAAGGGAACTCATCCTTCTCATTTCTTCACACCATCAAAGCCTTTTGGATTGGCCAACCCATACCCAATACTCTCTAAACATACCTCACTAGAACCTAGATTCCATAGTTTGATCAGAAATCTAACCTATGGATCCCTTTTGATCAAATCAAAAGGAAGAACCCAAAGAAGAGGTAATGTTTTCACCACCCCTTTTCAAGTTGCTTTCTTCTTCCACTTATTCTTTCATTGTTATTACCATTATAAAATAGTAACTCCAGTATCTTATATATACTGTGATGTTATTATAAATATGGTACAGACATATTCAGTATTCTATCCACCCTTTGAAAAACATGTCACCATACGTGCGTACGTACGGCTTACCGTCTCCACATCGTGGTGTAATTGTTATTCAATATATAATTATTTGGGTGGGTATAATAATGATGTGTAACTCATTTGAATAATAAATATAACATTATAATTATTCTTTATATATGATATACCATCCAATTATATATTATTTTAATATCAAAAAACTGATATTGTCGCTCGTGCGTACGTACGGAGTACCGTCTCCACGAACGCGATGTGATTCATTCTCCATCATATATAAATTCAAGTATAATTATCATTTGATGATTAAAAATAATGTTTAATGACTTGATATCATTATGGATATGAATAATATACATCCCATTAATATCAAATATGGCTCACATAACAAATAATATAATGTAAAATAAACCCGTTAACACCCGAAATGACGACAATTCTAAGATATTATTAACAAATCAATGTTAAAAGATCATATATGATATCATATTAATGTAAATGATTATTTTATAATTCAATAACAATTATTTTACCATTATACAGGATGTGAACCTACCATCGACCAAGGAAAAAGTACAAAGTAAGGGGTTTCTTAACTCACTCTTAATTTCGTGAGAATTCCATTGTTCACCACTTAATTATTGCATGTGGTGTATGTGTACTGCCCATGATTGTATTCATTGTGTAATATAATTTAATTTAATGGTATTTACATCATCATGGTATGATCCTTCTATCATGGGTGTATGTTTCAAAAGTTACCTAATCGATAAGGGAATTTGAAATTTCCATTTCTAATCATTTGGCTTTACGCATATTTCATTGATTATATTACCCCAAGATTGTGTGTGGAATCACTATTAATTTTATTATGTTGTAATTTCTACTCCCCTTCCCATGGATATACTTTTAGTACACATAATCACTCAATTGATAAATTCTCAAGTCATCGGTATGAACTTGATAAGAGTAATTTTTACTCAATCTCGATTTGTTGAGATAAACATCCAATTCATTGGTGTTGTTTTTACTGGAATATGTGTGAATGTCCCTTGATAGTTTTACACAGAATATCCAATCATATTTAGTGTATTTATATTTTTCACACATAATTATGTCGTTGATTTATCCTTAACCTAAGGACACGGCCTTTATGAGAGATTTCATCTCAATTTACATTCCATTGAGACTTCTTTGTTGTTATACACCAAATCAGTTGTATGTGGTGTATATAATGTACTTTGACATAGTATATCATGAATACCTGTATTCTCATGATATTACAATGTTTTTATTACCTCAATTATTTGTATTCAAGTGTCTCTATTTTGGTTAGAAACACTATCTAAAATACCATTTTTAAATGTTTTAAAGACTTATTCTTCTAAATCTTTCTCATTAATGTTCATGTTTTAAAATATGGGATTAAGGATTTAGTTATATGGACATTAATGTTTTAAAATTAAAACTCCTTTTTAAAGATTCAAAGTGGTATGGGACACTTTGATTCAAAAATGAATTTTTAAATAGCTTTTTGACAAATACTGTGACTTTTAAATTATTTCAAGAAAATGGGGGATATTTCTCTCAAATAGTTTTTATGATTATTTTCATCTATGTTAACATCCTTCATTATTCTTGATTGAGGTTAATGTGATACAATAAAATCTTCCATATTGTATCGAATGAGTTATGTTTGACTGTGGATGTGCTATTTTTATACCATTCATGGTTTGTGGTTAAAGTATTGACATTTCATATGCTAGTTTTAATATGAATGTTTATGTTATGTTTAAACTTGTTCATATGAGGAATTCATTGGACTTAATAAGTTACGGGTGGAGCCCGATATAGCTCCTCGATGAATCGGTAGGTCTCATGAGACAAAATAGTGTCTTGGCACAAGGCCTTGACAAAATATTATTTGTAGTCTTGGCACGAGGCCTTAGCTATGTGGTTATGATAATCTGGCATTATGCATTCAATCATTATGAAAGTGTTTATTGATATTGCATGTGATTGTTCGACTAGTAGAATATTCGTGTGAATAAGTAAATGACATTATTTCATTTTATCTTTTCCATATTATGTTGAAGTTCATGTTTAAAAGGATTTTGTTTTAGTTAAAAATTGATTTAAGTGTTATGATTATCTATGAATGCTTCTGCTATATTGTTATCCTTATTGAGCATCTGAGCTCACCCCTTTCAGGGTTTTATTTTTCCCAGGATGAGAAGAAGTAATATATGAATGACCTGCAAGGATAGTATGAGGGGATATGAAGACAAGATGTTGTTTTAGTTTTTTTATCTTATGATGTAATGTAAGACTGATGAATATATCTAGTGTTTCCAAGACTACTAAACTAATCGGTCATTCAAGACTTGATCCTTTGAGATCATGCCAATGTTATGTAATAAAGCACCGACTCTGGGTACCTAGGGTCGGGGCATTACAGAAATCCACATAGGCTAAGTTATGCAGATAGGGTGGAACCAAAAATATCCTACCCACTTGGTATGATATTTGTGAGGTGGGTCCCGCACGAGCCCCACCGTTTCTTCCCTCCTAAGGAACACACCTGCAACCCCCTCTTTAATGAAAGTCATCAATGCATTTTTCTAGTTAAGAAACGCCCCATTAAATTGGGAAATCATATTTTTATAATTAATTCTTTGAATTAATTGTTTGTTTCTTATCTTTGAATTTCAAATCATTAGAATGGGAAGAAAATAAGACCAACACTTTTTTGTTGAGGGGTTGCTTGTTGAGAGGATTTGGAGAAACTCTAAAGCTTGAAGATCTTCATCTTTCTTCGCGAAGAACGCGAAGAATGTGAAGAACGCGAAGAACGCGAACAACGCCGGCCTTCGACGAAGGGCGATGAAGAACGCCGAACCCTCGGAGATCGACGACGCGACGTTTCTTCCCCACGACAATCATCGATCAACAACCGTTTGAGGTAGGGGATTGCCGTTCTTTTAAATCTTTGTGAATTATATCCTAGAAATGGTTTCTTTTGATGCATCTTAAATCTGTGTGATTTTAATCCTCATAGTTTGTCTACGCAACGCCATGTACCGTGACGACTGCGGCACCCCCTTCCGTGACGTGATGATCCTCTTCTTCTGCGACGGTTAATTCCGTGACGAACTCATGTTCGATGAAAACATTTAGGTAGGTGTTTTGTTCTTTTTAATCTATGTGATTATATCCGCGGTTTGTTTAAATGAATGTTGTGAGACTTTTAAACCCTCTAACACGGTGGGTGCGGACCAACGAACAAGTCTGAACCCACCACCCTTTTCGTTCTTGGTGTGCGGAATGGAGGACGACGTCAAAACAAGCCGCACGTGCGATGTGAGGTCCTCTCAGTGATGGACGGGCCCCGGGAGGGCCATTGGCGAAGACGGCACGCATTTAAGACCACCGGAACTCGTCCGGTGGTCTGGGGAGCAGCCCACTAGCGCGCCTCGCCGGCACTACGCCGCCGGCGGCAGGAGGCGGGGGCACCCGGCGCGCCACCAGGAGGAGCAGCCGCGGCTTAAGCCGCGGAGGTAGGGTTCGGTCCCGTGACAGCGCGGGACCAGAGGGGGACGAGACGCGGCAGCCGGCCGCGTACGCTACCAAGGGCGGCACCATGCAGGGCCGCGGCTCCTTCATGAGGGGGCAGCGCGCCCCCCGCCCGCGTCGCTCGTCCGTAATGGCCGAGCCGTCCCACGTTCCACCCAGCCAGCGCCAGCCGGGCCACGCCCGACCGGGCTGGGTCAACCCGGTTCGGGCCGCCCCAGGGGGGGTGGGTCGGGTCGGTCCGGGCCCCGACCCCCCTTTTTCGGACCCCTTTCGGTCTTTTGCAATATCTTGGGCCACAGACCTCTGATTGATGCACCGTCAGCACCGATACGATCCTTGGATCGAGACAGTCGTTTCAGTATATCGCACTCAAGGTTTCGGAGTACCTTGGGTTTGGCCGGGATGGTTCGTACATGAAACCAAACGGGCCCTCGGAGCGGAAACGCTCGTAACTTGAGCTCCGGACGTCCGATTGACGTACCGTCGACTTTGATGGATTCCTCTAAGTGAGACGGATCTTTTGGCTTACTCCACCCAAGGTCTTGACGTAGGTGGTGTACAGTCGGGTTGGTTTTGAATTAAAAACCAACCGGACCCCTAGAACGAAAAAGCCAATAACTCTCAGACCGGGCGTCCGATTGACGCGCCGTCTGTGGCGTTGAGTTCCAGCTGACGATACGGAACTTTTGGATACATAAAGTCAAGACTATGTATCATTTGATGTATCAACCTCTCGGCTCGTGGAGAGGACCCTCCCGAACTAGCTTTCTATGTGCGGGAACCCTTGAGCTGGCTGCGACTGTGACGACGACGACGATTGTGCAGAGATCCTCAGTGGATTCGACGGCGACGAATACAGCACTCAGCGATCCTACGTGGATTAGTGCTACAGATCCTGTGTGGGTCCGATCCTGTTTGGGTCTGCGCTCAGGGGTCCTATGTGGGCCAGCGCTTACAGATCCTGTGTGGGTCCGATCCTGTGTGGGTCATTGCGGGGGTTAGTAACCTATCGATCCTCTGTGGGTCAGATCCTTTGTGGGTCATTGCGGGGTTAGTATCTATTGATCCTTTGTGGGTCCGACGACTTAGATGAATCAGTGGCTATATCTTATCATCTCTATCATCATTCGAAGAAGTATGCCTATGTGAGTTGAATCCTATTCTTCTTTCCTATGTGGATTCTGTTGTGCTTTCCTATGTGGATTTACGTTTTTCTTCCTGTGTGGACTGGGTTGTACTTGGGCTCGGATGTTGGAGCCGAACGAGAATTGATGGCTTAGGTATATGTATGGGTATATACCTAAGTAGTGTTGAATGTTACATTGTGATTGTATCTTTCCTTTTTGGATTCTGGGAGTCCTTCGGGGGTCTCGGGGTCCCTACAGAGTAGCTTATACTCACCCCTGCATGGGATATTCCCACACTACGTTGTGTTGCTTGTAGACGACGGATATCGCTGATCGTGGTTGAGGCTTACGGAGCAGGACGGTACCTGGAGGTGTACCACTGGGCGAGACATACTCAAAGCGGACGGCTGGACACGAGGAGCTGTGGAGGCTATATGTACTCACCCTTCAGGTGGGACTTCCAGTGGACGGCTCGACATTGTAGCTTTACTTTTCAGTTGTTGTTTTCCCTTTCTAGTTGTACTTTACTTTTAGTTTGGGTTTGTATTCTGTCCCACTTACTTTTCCGCACTTACTGTTGTATTCAGTTTTTACTTAGTGTATACTTCTACTGCTTGCTTGCTCTGTGGTGTTTGTTTACTTTACAAAGGCAATGCCTTCCCTTTTTACCGGGATTTACTCCTTGGTTCTAGTCGCCAGCCCCTGGCCTATGGAAGGCGGGCTTGGGGTAGTCACGACACGGGCCCCGAGGACGGGTGGTGACATAATAGGTTATATATATTGTTTTCATTACAAATTATTACTTATATAATATCTATTATTTTTTGACAACTAAAATATAGGTATTGGATAATAGATATCTACTATCAGAGCTGAATTAGTGAAAATATATAAAACATTTTGTACTAGAAAATAACTAATATAAAGGGTGTGAAATATAAACATATGGGAAATAGTTTTTGAATAAGAATTATGGTGAGTTACAATTCAGTGGTAATTACATCTAAAATTGATGATAATTGTTGGAGATATGTTAAATTAGTGGTTTATAATAAAATGGGATTAACATTAATATATAAATCCGTATTTAACTCTTATTATCAACATAAATTATTTTTAAAATAGGATTAAGGTGATAGGTGAAAATTTATATTAACAATTTGGAAATAAATTTTTTAGTGAAATCTATCATTATGTGATAGTAAGAATAATTTACATAAGGGGTTATGGGATTTCCAATAAAACTGAAAGGAATTTTTTTCAAACATAGGTTTATCGAGTGAATGGAATGATTGAATATTCTTCAAAAATGTGTTTTTTATTTAAATCATTATTATATGGAATTATTTTTATATTTAAATGATCTTGAGATTTTTCTAAGAAGAGTTACAAAATTTTAGATTATAGTTTGTATAGGATGAAAAAAACAACTATAAAAATATTAAAATTGTTTTTAGAATTAAAAATTATTATATGTTAATGGGTAAATAAATCATAATCTCGATTATATACTTATCATCATTATTATTGAGGATGAATATGAAATTTTTTGTTTTTGATAATGGTAGATGATTCATCATATTACCTAAATAAGAAATTTGAAATGAGTTACATAATTAAATTACTTCTTTTGAAATAGATGAAATTATAGGACTTTGATTTAGTGATTAGTTAATCATTCCACAAAATAATAAAGTGATGTGTATAGAAAAACCATTTTGGGGATATTTTTTTTAACATTTATGGATTATATCTATTTCTCTATGATATAATTAAACAACATAATTTTTATGAAAATAATGGGTCACATTTTAGTGATATTCATTATGTATTATTGAATTTATATGGAGAATATTTCATATTTTTATCCTCATAACTTAAAAAATCAATTTTTATATCAATTTTTTTTAAGATATGGTAATCATCCTGAATTTTTTATGGTATGTATTGTTTTATTGTTGATTTAAATGATAGTGAAATATTTTTAAAGATTGATTGTTTTTAAAATAGAATATGCCATCATTAATTATTATTATACCTAATTGGACCATTATAAAAGGTATAAAAAGAAAACTAAGATGTTAAATATTTAATAACATGATTATTATTCTTATGAATATATTGAGATGTTATTTTTGTATATATATCCAATTAAGGATAGAGGGAGAGAGAGAACACACAATAAGAAAGGGTAAATTTCCATCATACTGTAATTTTTAGAGTTTGTTGATATATTTATAGATATGTTTCATGGACTAGAATAATATGAATTCACACATTTAAATGGTTTTTATGTTATAAAAAACTAGATAGTTTAGGGTATTGATACATTATTATGACTAGAATTGAAATAACCCATGTGTTTTATTCCTAACGTCCCTATAATAAAACAATGAATATAAATATCTTATCATTGAGTAACACATTGATTTTTCATCATGTTGAAATAAAATACTATAATAAAAATAGTTTATTTTAATTTTCTTAGTACATTCCTACATCTTTAGTATATTCTACGTGGATATATCACTTTTTTGAAGAATGGTGAAATAATTAATTTATCTTTTGATTTTACATTTAAAAATTATTTATAATTATTTATTTATTATAATTTATATGTTTACAGAATCTTCCTTATAGGAGAAAAACGAAAAATTATGAAAGAAAATTAACCAACCAAATTCAACTCAATCTTAATGTTATTTCAGAAAAAAAAATATTACAAATTTCAATTTTCTGATCACTCTATAAATATTAGATTATGGTATTTTTGGATCAATATTATATAGAAGTGGATGGGTTTTATGATACCTTGGTTTGGGATTTATCATTATTATAATTTAATTGAATCTCAAATTCGTAAAAATTATAAATATTAAAGAATCATTTGTGGTAAAACATTTTATATCATGGTTTGAAAATCATAAAAACTATGTATTTTTTAAAAAAAATTAACTTATAATCTTATGTATAAATTTATTTCAAATTATAAAAAAATTTACTATGAATTGAATAATTTTTTTCTTGAATTTAGTAATATAGTTTTATTGGTTTTATTCATCATTACATAAAAAATTACTTATATTTAATTATAACATTATTAAAAATCCATCAATAAATATTTGGGATGTGTTTTTTATAAATACATGTTAAATGTTTTATCAAAAGTCTTAAATAATTATGGAGAATTAGTTATATATATAATAGTGAAAATATTGGTTGAATTGTATAGATTTTATAGGAAAATTATACAAATCACAACATAGTTATGTCTAATACACAATTATGTATAACCTCAAATTAATTCTGGAACCTATGAAAAATTTATAAATTTCTATTTGGAGTTAGAGATATAGTTATACTATTAATTATTATGTCAATGAATCAATATTTCTCCATAAAAGTTAATTTTTTGAGGATATATCCCAAATGTTTAGTGATGTTGTTACTACGACAGATTTATAGATGGTGTGTGGATTACAATTGCAAATATAATGCATCAATGACATGGGTTTCACTATGAATAATGAGTATATTACATGAAAATGACCACATGAAAATTAATTATTATTATATTTTACTACGATTAATGTATTTCATATTGATATCATAGATTTTATCATGATATGTTAGTTAAATATATTTTATTATATAATGAAAAATCCAGAAATGATTGATTCCATTTTCGGAATCTTGTAGAAAATTACCATTTCAATATGATGATGATGCTTATGATGCAGAATATGAAACTAACATAAATATTGTTCTATATTTAACGTATTTTCCACTACTAAAATAAATATATGATTTGGTTGGATTAAAATATATTCAATATTTAGTGAATGAATGGAAAAATATTTCCATCATAATCATGGAAAAAATAATTATCATTTAAAAGATAAAATAGATAAATTCTCATGATATTGGGAAATAGATTTTAAAAAAAGGATGATATATATATCATTATAAATTTTAGGGTTTTTTGTATATAAGGAATATAGATAGAATTTGGAATATAATATAAATATATAAAAGGTAATTCCTTGTCATTTTAGAACAAAAAGGATGATTCCCTAGAGTTATTTTTGATATAAAAACATGGATATTTATCTTGATGATGAATTTTGTAAATATTTCAACCCAATAAATGGTATAATTAGTATTATTTGTATATGGATGATCAATGAATCACTATATGGTGATATATTCTTATTTGGGGAGAGAGTGTTGGGATCATCATTACAACATGAATGTTATAAATGTACTGGGTTAGTGTAGCATTTATGATATTAAAAAAAATAAGTAGTGTGCTTAAGTGATTTCTTTATATTGATACAAAGTCATTGTATGTCCCTTGTTTATATCATAGTGTTGTAGAACTAAGTAATAATCACATGTTTCACACTTTTGGGAATTTATTCATCCATATATCATTCTGATAGATATAAAATAATTTTGACTAATGAAAAAACCATATTTCTAGATAGATTATTGGGAGTTGACATACTATGATTCCAGCACACCCACTAAATGTATATTCCTAAATAATTATGAAAAAGTTTTTTGAAAGGGTTATTTTCATAAAGAATTAGTTTTATATCCAAAAATATATGAAAATAGATTTTACTTAAAAATTGATTATAATATTTGTTGAATTTAATTACTATCTATGAAATAATTGGATGAAAAAATTATTATATTCCTAAAGTAATGATGCTTATATAGATTTGATAAAAGGAATATGTGTAAATAATGAATGAATAGTAGAGAGTATAGGTTTTTTAGAATATTTTATTCATTTAAATACTCAAAAAACATGTAATAAATAATTATAACATCTATAATAGAAACATCAATGCATATAAACAAAAATTATACCATCATTGTAACATGTAAAAAATACTTGAGGGTGCACAATAATTAATATATTGATGTCTTAATTGATTGAGTTAATGTTTTTGAGTTGGAAATTCATGGATAAAGAGAAATCCAAAAAATTAATATTTGGATGATAATTCTTAGAATATTTCCACTTAGATAAAATTATATGTTTTCGATGCACAAGGAAGTAGATCCCAAAGAGTTAATGTTTAATAGACTACAGAAAAAAAAAATTTAAATTAGATGCATTAAAATGAAAATTATTATATGGAAATAAATAAATCCTAATAAAAAATTTCAATGATTCAATGAGTACTGTTGTGTAGGTTGACAAAAAAGAAATATATACGATGAAAAAATCATATCATTCCATTCCAAAAATCTAAAACAGAGAATAAAGTAATTTTATTGAAAAAAAATTATGTTCTTATATATGTTTTGAATAGGTGAGAACGTCATTGAACAATATATAATGAAATTATGAGATAATGAATATGATGATGCCCCAATGAGAAAATCATTAAATGATATGCATGTGAATAAAATATTATGAAAAAAATTCATTTAAAAGATGATAAACCATTTATAAAAAAATAGAAGCATATGTAAAAATGATATAGAAGATAATAATGGAAAAAATAAATTTAAAAATTTAATATTCATATCATGCCACAAATGGAGAACATCAACAATATTGAAGATGATGGTATGGATTGAAGAGTATAAATTAATGTTAAGTAAATGGTAGAGATTAAAAAATGAGATGTCTGGATATTCAAGATAAAAAATCATAATCGATTGGTTCATGATAATAGAATCCTTATTCAATATTTAAAAGGGTTTAATGTAAAATTAATGTAAGGACATAGAAACATAAAATATGAATTTCTAGAAAAATTAGATATTGAGGTTTACTTATACACACAATTAATTATAAAAGAAAACATAAAGGTAGTTTGACTAACATGGTGAGTTATAGAGTCAATACAATCATTTAAATATCTATATTAATTATTGGTCTATTGAAAAACATTGTGGATTGGGAGACTATCTAGACTCTACATATGACTTTATATCATTACTCTAACAAAAATACATATTTTAAAAAAGTGGACTCTTATAATTAGTATGCACTTATCCCATAATATAAATTTTATAAAAAATAAGATTTATTTTCAAGAAAATACATCACAACATGCACCATGAAACCTTCTTTGTTCCGACCAATCCATAACCTGGTGAAAAGTGATTCCAAACTGTGGGGTGACACCAAAATGATCAGTGAGGGACATAGAAATAATAACACTGTTAGTTTAATGAAATGCATGAAAACCCATAAAATGGTTAACATTATCAAAATATTCGTTGATTGAATGTATTAAATCTTCTCTATAAGAAAAAAACTAATTTTTTAACAAATAGTCACTTTAAAAAGCATAAAAATCAAAGGAATATCTTATTTGGTTATCTTATATTATTATATTCATATCATATTTTACACCCATATAATAAATTACTAGAGCACAATTAAATACATGTAATTGACCCTTTGGTATATCCCTCATTCATTCTTATTAATAACATTAATAATATACAATGCATTGGAGAACAATAATAGGGCTCACCATTCATATAATATATATCATGCTCGACTATTTTTCATGAATTAAATAAATATCAAACCATTATATAATCATAATCATGCTTACCCATTATCATATATACATCTCAAATACCTTATCATGTATAAAAAAATTTATTCTTTTGGAATCAAAAAAGGATTTATTGAAATATAAAATTTTCAAATAAATTTAATTTCTTTGATAGCTTTGGTTACATACGACATCATGCTTACTTTTTATTTTATTATATAATCATCAACGTTATAAACTAGATTATACCCTTGGTAGTATGAATAGAATTTAATTTTTTTTAAAATTAATTATAATGATTTTATATAAACACAAAAATTCAATATAAATGTTATTAATTTTTCATAAGCCATTTTTATATTAAACAAATATATTTTTTCGGGGAAAAAATATTTTTTTCGTAATAATAAAAAATTTTAAAAATTATTTTTTCTTTTCATATAAATTTTATATGGTAATTTTAAATTAATTTTTTTTAATTTTATTTCATAATTTCATAGAGGTAATTTTTTAATATTTTCTAAATATATCAATTTTTCAATTAATATAAAAGAATTTAGTTTTTTATTAAAAATATGTTTTTTATTAAAGATTTTAAAATATTAATTATTTATATATATATTAAGTAAAATTAGTAAAATTATATATTTATTATTAAAATTTATTTCATTTTCAAAAAACTAATATTTATTTTTGATATTAAACAATTTAAAACAATTTAATATTATTTTTTGGAAAAAAGTTTCTTCGACGCGCCTCGTCTGTTTAATCTTTAATTAGATTCTATAAATTTTTGAATTTAATTTGGTAAAATATATTTCATTTTTTACATTATAATAATATATATTATATAATAATTCAAGCTTTAATTATGGTAACAATGAATAGTGAAAAAATATATATATTTATCATTTTTAAAGATTAAATGTGTTTAACAATGGAATAAACTAAAATTATATGGTTTAAAGTAACTAATAAATTATCCAATTCCTATTTTATTGAAATATTTTTAGCATATAAAAACATATATTTTATATTTTTCAATTGTTGTTTCTTGTGGAATATGTAAAACATGGGTATATGCATTTCCATTAAAAAATTCCAAATGTATCCAATCCCCAACTTATAAAAGGGAACCATATATATAGAACTATTCATACATCCAATTATTTTTTTATCCCTTAAACTCAAAATTCCCTTCTAAAATATCCTCTATATAACTTATTTCCTTTATTTTCACTAGGAAACACACTTATTAATGATTAAGGAATAAACTGAATGTGGTTCTTTGAAAAAGACATAAATTATTAACCATGTGTTTTTTATTTTTTATTCCACGTACATAAAGTATTATTAAAATATGTTTATGTCATAACAAAAAAATAATAAATATAGTGAGATTTTATTATAGTAATTTTATAAACAATATAAATATACTCTTCGATTAAATGGATAACAAAACATTGGTCATTTGTACAACAAACTACTGCCTTATTAACCAATGTAATTAGTATTCAATAACAATATCTCATGGACAAAAATAATTATATATTTAATATTTATACAAGACATTTATTAAATTATTATACATATATAATTATAACTTCAGTAAAAAAATTACCTTCGAATCCATTTGATGATAATAATGTCACTCATACGTATGTGCATACTACCGTCTCCTAGAAGTGATGTGAAATGTTTTAAAATTTTCATTTTTGTGGATTTTATTAAGGATGGATTTTATTTATATAAGTTATATATAAAATTTAATAATTATTTTTGAAATGTAAGTTAATATTAAAATTTATTTCATTCCATCCCCAATGAAAATTGTAACAATGTTAATGTGTATGTTTAACCTATCATCTCCAAGGATGATGTAATTTATTTTCAATATCTATAATTAATAGATTATGCAAAATACATAAATAATATAAATATATTATATTTATAACATGGTAAATATTATGGATATGATTAATCCATGAATAATATAAAATGACTAAATTTACAAAACATAACATAAATGACAAATGAAGCAATTATTGTCTGAAAAATGATTTTCTTGAGGAATTGTTTAAAAAAGGTGGTGACAGGTTATAATAAATCAAAAATGTTAAGATATATATGAGATTTTTTGTGTAATGTATTTCTATTAAACCTATATTAATTATATTTTAGTTTATAATGTGCATAAAGATATTTGATACTTATGTTAATAGATTTCTACACTCTTTTATTTTTCAAATACTTTTTCCATATTCAGTTGTCATTTTTTATTGTGTTGTATATAATTTCATTTGTAAATTTTATGTCATAAACATATATAATTTTATGATATTTAATTTTTCATATTATGTTATTAATTAATAATGATTATTTAAAACATCCCATGATCTGGAACTCTTCCACATGGAAAACTCAAGTAGTTTACTAGCCCTCAAACATTCCACCCCACACGACTGATGTTACGAAAATAATTAGTGGTGTATAGGTAATAGTAGATAGACTATACTCTCTACAATAGAGTCACATTATATAGTAAATAAACCAATATCATAGTAATAGAAAATTTTAGAATCATTACATAATACAATTGGAAGATAAAACATTTAACCATATAAATTAAATAATAATAAATAATATAATGTCCGTGTAAAACGTATCTAAATGAAAAACTATACTTCATAATTATTTAATACCAATCTAAAACAAATAAACTTAAAATGACTCTGTCCAAAACAACATGTTGGTCTCATATGCAAGATCTAAATCATCTTCAAATAAATAATCATAAAAAATTTCCTCTTCCATATTTTTAACCTACATCCATGTAATCTTCTGGTGTACCAAAAGTTACCCAAATTGGGTGAGTAAAACTCATCATGTTATCACCATGTTGACAATAAAAAAATATAATGATAATAGTTACAATAATTAAATTGATACATTATTGTGTTAATTATTAAATTAATACAATACAAATCTCTACAAACATCGGCACCATGTTGGTATATCTTTTAGCATACAATATAACCACACAAACTATAACCAAAATACTACAACATTATCACAAAACAGTAAAAAAACCCATAGTCTTATCATTTCAGCATAACTAGGATAAAGACATTAATATATGATTTTTAGAATATTAGGTCATGCTGTTAATATTTTAATATCATCTTAACTATGCCAAGTCCTTTATATATGCATTTCAGAAAAACTATGAGATACCCTTTATATAAAAATTTCAATATAACAATGCAAAGAACTTCATATAATCATTTTATCATAACTAAAAACACAACATATTGCAGCAATAAAAACATATATGTCATTATAGGACACCAGGGTCAGTTCAGTAAATTACCCTTTATCCTTTAATTAACCTTTCATTAACAATGTTTTTCATTAAACATTAATATATCAATGCACAAATCCATATCATAAAACTTCTCATCATCTATTACAATGAACAATAATGAAATTTATCCACAGTGAATCTATTCAATGAAACCCACCTACGATCTGGTTTCATTCTAAAAAATTCATTTACACCTTATCAAATTCATTATTATTTATGGATAAGGTCACACTATGGGTAGATGCAATAAATGTCACCACAATAAATGATCCACGAAATCCAAGGAGTAGTCCAACAATTTATTTATAAATACTCATTATTCCATTAATTATCCTGATTGGTGTGTTGTTTTAAACCAACAATAATGAACATATGTAATGAATTATAAACAAACTGAATTTGGTTTCTTATAATCCACATACAATTATCTAAAAATAGAAAAAAAAACTATAATTAATGGACAAAAAATGAAGGTGATGGTGAGCACAAGGAAAATATATATCAAAAAATCCTATTAATTAAACACATGATTCCACATTTGAGAAGATATTACACCGCGATGATGGATAGAAAGCATAATAAAAGGGGAAACCAATTAAAATGAACCTACTAGATATTTAAATCTTGATCGAGATTTATGAAAGGGAATGAATGGATCCTAAATCTCTTGGAGTTACTTTTGGGATGGAGATATGGTAGAAGGACATGGATGAGAAATATTTCATACACAAATTGTGTCTTTAAAACCTTAGATCTAATGAAATACATGGCATGAAAAAATTTCATGAAATGTATTTATATGTTTAGGAGAGACATCAAAAAATGTGTCACCTCATGTTAGAGTTACATCAATTAACAATTTCACATCATGAACTAATTTCCCAAAATGAATCTTTTTAACATTCTGAACCAGTACAAGATGTGGTCCTTGCAAAATTTTCACATTGTTTAACATTTTATTGTTGTGTAAATGTACAGAAAATAACTCCCAGCCCCTCTTCTGCAGAAGGGCCCAAACTACCTCTAAATCTTTCCAAAATCATGAAGAAACCTCATATATTACATAAAAAATTTATAATCCAAAAAATTAATTTATACCACATACACAAATTCAATTTATTCCATTAACAATAAAATTATCTCCATCTCCAAAAAGGGACTCGACCACAAGGGATTATGTATGGAATCCCCAAAAGAAAAGGGGTTAATCCCAAAATCAAAAAGGGACATATGTAAAAAAATATTGGAACATAAAACCTCCCCACCATATAACTACTTGTCCCCAAACAGACCTAAAAATCACAATGGGTATTACTGAATAATTATGTCCTATATTGTGAGACATCAAATTTACTCTCCCAAGTCTCCTCTTGAACATTTTCTTGTTTCCACTATACTAGTACTAGATGAACACTCTTTCCCTATGGATGTCTCTAACGAAAATACAAAAACCTTATCATATGATCCTCAATGGTTGCATTTACACTACTATAAACAACATAAACATATACCGTATGAGAATGGTTAGGAATATATATATGATGTTGTGAAGTGGGAACCACCACAATACTCATATCTTTTTCACTATGTAATATATAATCTATACCCAACTAGATCAAACTATTCCTCTATCATGAAAGGAAAAGAAAAATGGGTCATTATCTTTCCTTATTTCTTGATATAGATAATACCCATCCGACTAGACACCCAATGAAAAATATGATCATAAAACTCAAAATCTAATGGTCATCTCTAATGGTTAGTATACGATTTTTTTCATCACTATGTGGTCACCAACCACCTCATGATAAACAAAACCTACTCAGATGTCTCCTACAAGTGACTAGGTCCAACACTAAATTACTCAAAAGAATCCAACATACAAAAAATTGACAGAAACTGACTACTATATAATCCCATAAAACGTACAATGTAGATTAATATCTAGAATCTATTATTATAAGAAGGCTACATGATTTATAAATTATTACCCCTTGACCAATAAAATCATAAATATGATCTCATAACATTTCCTTCAAAATTTGAAAAGTATAATGATATATATTTTTAGTATATAAATGTTAGATTGTTCATAAATGAACATAAAATCCTAGATCATTATGATCATCATTCCACAAAAAATATGTGCTATGGGGATATCTATAAAAAATTACAATCCTTGGAACACCATGCAACCAAACTATCTCAATCCCATAATGACTGCCCGTATCATCAACATTGATGGTCTTCCAGAAACTGAAAAATAGGGATACCATTATCATTTGATAAAAAATCACACATTCCACATCATTCATGAAAGGTTTACGGGGTGATCCTATCACAAAATACATAATGAAAACATCCAAATTCTACTCCAGAATGGTAAGAGACTACAATAGGAAATTATACCTTTAATCAAAGACTCTCATCTTATGAAAGATGAAATATATCCACAAAAATTATGCTAGATCCTTCTTCATTCCTTTCCTCCAGTACATTCCACGATGATTAAGATTTAGGTTTTTCAAACAATGCTTCACTATCCATCAACAAGCATGAAACACTTAATTCAGCTTCTCATGAAAGCATATTTGAACACATAATTGGATATAGAAAATAGAAACATTTCTATATACAATTTACCATCCATATAGTGGTTCCCCACCACAGAGTCTATCCTTTAGATGCAATCCTTCTAGATAAGATAAATTCGTTCTCTTTATCAAATCCAATTGAATGGGTATAATAGATATCGAAGTTATAGATACTCATCAATGGGACTCATGAACATCTACATGAATGTTTTTCAATATTTCCCTCATCTTATAATCACAGACGGACTTCTATACTACCCATATATGTGTCGTCCATATTAAGGAATTCAGGTTTATGTTTACATTCATTGGTAGAAATGGTAGCATATTGTCAAAAGACTTATGATAATCATCCCACATTCTCTACCGAAGGATTGGTTTTCACTGAGAAAATAAGTGCATGATTATCTTATGGGAAATTTTACCACAATCATCTTTTTTAAATATATGTTTTTATATAATTTTTAGGCATGTACCACAAAAAATACATATGATGAGTATGATAATTTCTTCCATGTAGTCTAAACTATATAGAGATGTAAGAAACTACTCCTTCCACCTGCATTAGAACTGCTCCATGTCCAAATCCATATGAATGACAATATATGGTATTTTACATTCATTGAACATGTTGGATTAGGATCAGTTTTAATGTAAAAATACTATTAAAATCCTAAAAATATATCTCATAAGAATCTGACCAGACAAAAATTACCAATTTCATTATCACAATATACATCCATGCCACTAGACGATATAAATCCAATATGAAAAACATATAATAACCAAATAATTCTCATAAAAATATGAATCTAAAAGAGAATATTAGGCTTATCCCCACATACCACAGATGATATATGTAATGGGTCCAATGAAACTCCATCCTATATGAATATATTCCCTAATAATTACACATTATGAATCCAAAAACATCATTTGGATATCATGTCATAAATATGATGCTCTCTGATTCACACCTGTCATAGGGCATGGAAAAAAGAAAATTTATATTCTTAGTGCCGCACAGAGGGTGACCAGGGTCGTATAACTTGAGGAGATTTACATTTGGGTCAATCAAAAATAATAATTCACCTAACCAAATTCTGTTTGGTTTTTTTAAAAAAAATTAATAATGAAATTTATAATTTAAATATAAATGAAAATGAAGACAAAATACAGATCATAAATATTGGTCTTGGTCTTATGTTTGGTAACACATGTTCATTCATTATTTTTTTACTATTTAAATTAAATTTGATAATTTTTTTGGAAACCTCATTATCAAATTACATTCCCTTTATTTATTTACTGTGTTATTTTAGTATGTGTTTGTCACATCAAACCACACCTCCTCCAGTAGTAATGTTGGGTAACACCTCAGTAGATAATGTTATTTCAATAAGAACCAGCTCAACCATTTGATGTTTCTACCCTTATAGAAACCACAAGTCCACTGTATAAATGGGATGCCTATAAAAAGGGAGGGGAAGTGATTAATCAAGGAAAAAGAATGAATTTTCTAATACTTGGGTGGTGGATGATTGTCTTACCGGTGCAATATTCCTACATCCATCACATATAAAATAAATTCATTTTGAATTGAAGCAAATATAACAAAAAAACCATGAAACCAATCTTAGGTCGAATCCTCAGGTTAGTCACTTCTTTTGAAAAGTGAATAGAGATCACGATGGATATATTAGAGAGACGAAGAGATATTAATTATATTCATGTTGGAAAATAAAGGGGGTATAAAAAAGGTGGAATCAAATTAATTAATATATTAATGAAAGTCACAAGACAAGATAAAACTAAAAACAAAATAAAGAATGGGAAAAATCATAAGTAGTAGTCACTGACTCTCATATTTGGTTCAGGATTCTGTAGAATGCCTTGGAAGGATGATATAGGCCTCTATTTATAGGTGAAATCTTGCAGAGAGCTTGTAGTGTTGAATTAAATTCTTATTTACCCCCCTTTGTCACGACCAGTACACCTATATAACAACGTGTTCTTCAGATATGGGTTCTCCTCCACTGTGTCTGCTTTGAACTCATTTTTTTGCACATCTATTGGTACAAGACGTGTACTTGTGTCACACATCGTATATTCCACTTTAATTTCCAAATAATCCTATAGAGTTCTCTTAAAATTTGTTCCAAAATTAATTTCCTTTGGACCCTGAAAACTTCAAATCATTTAAAAATGTGGTTAGATTTTTATGATTTAATTATAGAACACCAATTTTTTTGTCCAAATAATTCCTTACTTTACGCATTTTATAACCCATTCAATGAATTTTTTAAAGAGATAATTTTTAATTGAATGTTATTGTGGGTGATAAATTATGATTTGGAATTCTATCCCAAGTGGAATCAATGAATTTGGATCTGTGGTTCTGGAGTTATGGTTCCATCAGTAATGTAGGGTCCACAATGCAGTTAAGAAATTCATTACACAGAGGCTGATTTTTTTGGGGCCATATAATTTAGAATCACGCTCTGATCTAGTTTAAATTTATATATCCAAAAAATCCATGTTTCTAAAAAAAATGAAATCACACTATTAGAATCAAAACTGAAAAAGATATGACTAAAATACTAATGTCATGAAAAAATGTTAAAATCCATAATTAGTCCATATTTGCAATTATGTTTAAAATAAATCAAAAACATAAATATGAGACAAATTCCCATTAAATTATAGTATTTGGCATTTGAAACCTATTAATTAACACATAAAATATGCACATAAATATTTTTTTCAAATACTTGCACACATAAACCATGCATATCCTCAAGCATAAGATCTCAATATAGAATTCATAGGACTAAAAATGTTACCAATATTCAAATTTCAAAGTAATCAATATAAAAAAATTCAATTTCAAACAATATTTTCAAATTTTACATGAAGTGTCATTTAAATTCACCATTTTCAATTAAATAATTTATTCAAGTAATTTTCTTTTCCCCCTTGAAAATTGTTGGATCCACTCCTTTCATTAATTCATGCCCCTCAATTCATTATTATTAAACATTAAAAGTCATGATTTACATCAATTGAATATTTTACCTCATCTTTCATGATAAATTTCATGTATATTTTTTCTCATATCATGAAAACATGCTCTATTTCCATAGGCTTGTCAATGAACAAATTTATCCACATTGTAAAAACAAAAGGCACATGAAATCATGAGGACTTCCAATAATGGTTCATATGAATATGAGGCTTATGGTTGGTAAAATTTAAGGTATTAAAAATTAATTCTCCAAGAGGAGGTTAATTTCATAAATATACGGGATGATATCAAAAGTGAAAGTGTAATTAAATTCTCTCATTCAATTTTGCAACTTCCACTTTCCTCAAAATTTCATGGTTTTTCATGATCAAATATATCATAATGAAAGATTTGTACACCCTCTTTAATATTTTATTAAAATATATATTTTTTTTTATTTTTTCCAATTTTATAATTAGAAAAAACAAAAAATGAATCACCTAACCACATACGATAAAAAGATCATTGGTCTAGAAAATGTTTATTTTTGGTTTTACCAATTTGGATCCCTTTTTTCCTTTTTTCATTTATTATATATATTTTTCTCATGAGGGGTAAAACAATAAACAATAAAATTAATTAAATAAATGAATATTCTTCATTACCAAAAAATATAAGCACTATAATTTTTTCTTTTCAATTTAAATCATCCCATTAAACATGACACCCTTCACCCTCACACTGCTACTTTAAAATATCATGAAAATTCCAAGAGTAAGGTCGGAATGGATACAAAGGGCTTGAAACGTGGATCATTACTACAAAGTTCATTCATGGCTACTAATAGATAATGAAGGATTAATGTAAATGTGGTATTAAAGGATAATATATTTTCAAAATATTCCTCAATCATTTTAAATATTTTTTCGCACAGTCATTGTTTCGAAAAGTTCCCCAACATGTTCTTGTAGGTGAAATGTCCAAAGATCACTCAAGAAATATGCTCAACATAAAAAGTAATTACATGTTCTAGATATCATTTTCTGAATGTGAGATATACCATTTTACAATCAATCATGGAATTAATAATAATAACAAATCAATTCACATGAAAATCCTAAATTCAAAGCATGAAATATGGTGGGGAATTTTCAATTCAATGAATCCACTAATTTATTCATATCTTGAGTAATTTTTTTGAATATTCATGACACATATTAAAACATCAATAAACCATTTTTCTCATTCAAAATTATTAACATTGAAATCTATAACATGACACCACTAGATATCGATGAATTTCATTTCACCTTGATAAGTCGATTAAAACAAGAATTCAAGTGTAAGCATGTAATTTCACTCTAATGCTCAAAGAATGTTTTTGGATAATAATTTAAGGAGCATAGAATTTTAAAAACTAAAAGTGAACTCCATTTTAAAATTTTGATTAGTCTTATTCCTTTTTCTGAGGCTACCTTATTCCAATATGGCCTTTCAAAATAGAATTTCAGAGTTAAGCATAAGGATCGGGTCATTAAAGCTCCAAAAGATAGAGGGAGTGGGATAAAATATTGACAAATTCCTATGAAATGAAAATGAAATCTAAATTCATATAAATCATTTAATGATTAATCATTGTATGGTCACCCCATGTGGTACATGGCTTCTTTTCTTGCCTTTAGAGGGCAGTACCAGCTATTATCCAATAACTAATGGTGGGTGGAGTTTCTTTGTAATGAATCATCACTTGTTTTTTTCTCAGAATATTCTAGTTTGTTCTTATTAAGGATTGATCAGTGGATATATTACACCAAATCCTCCCATTCACAATAAGGTACCACTTGCATGGCGGGTTCAGGTGATTTATTGATGTTCCTCATTTGTAATTTCTACTAGTGAAACACTCTCCTTCTCTTGTTGTAGTGTTTAATTCATATGTGTCTTTGGTTCATCAGGTGGATCCATTGGTGTATCTTTATTGGTGACCTATCATATATCTTAAATACATATAGGGTTATATATTTGATCCCCAATAGGTGGGTGTCTAGTTTCTTCTTCTTCTTCAAAGGCATAGAAAATATTTTTTGATTCTAAATCATAGGCGGGAGTAATGTACAATTCAGATTCCATAAAACCAGAAGAGATCAAGTCAATAAAATGTTAAACTCTCCATGTTGGTTCTTCTTTAATATATTCATGAGTTGAATGTGCCCCATGTAGTTGATTATCACTGGATGGAGGTAGGTATTCAGGCTCATCCACCTCAAGTTTTTATTCAACTATATGGATGTCATCAGTAAAATCTTGGAAGACCCGTGGCACATCCTTCTTGGCCTAGAATATTTTTATGACATCTTGTAGTTCATCGACCTTGTCCATAAAATATTCATGTGAGATACATGTTATAAGACCTCTTTCATTATTTTTGAACCTTATCATTAGAGCAACTACCATTCATTCGAGGTCCTCCTCAGTGTAGTCAGTTTCTTCTTCCTGCTCCTTTAAATAAGTTTTCTATTAATAATAATTTGAATTTGAATTCATCATTGAAAAAGAGTTTTGTTTTGGAATTTTTTTAATGAGAACAGAGATTAAAATTTACCAAAAATATTATTTTTGAAAAAGTGATCGGAACAACTACTTAGCTCCCCCGTAATGGCACGAGTTTGGATGCACACCTGTTGAAGGGAATGAAAAAAGAAAATTTATATTCCTAGTGCAGCACAGTGGATGACCATGGTCGTCTCACATGTGGAACATAATAGTTGGTTCAGTCACAAATTCAAATACACCTAATCTAATTCTTTTTGGGTATTTGGAAAATGTCTAATATGCAATGTGGACAATTAATATAAATGTAGATGATAAAAAATGAATATAATAATGAAAGGTCATGGTATTAGGTTTGATAAAACGATTTCTATAATCATTTATTTATTTTTTAAATTCAATTTGATTATTTTCATTATGAAACCTCATTGGAAAATTTCATTCCCATGATATATTATGCGTGTGATTTTTTCCTGTTTTTGGAACACCATACCACACCTCCTACAGTAGTAATGTATGATAACACCTAAACTGAAAATGCTATTCCTACAAGACCCAACTCCACTGTTTGCCATTTAAACTCTTATGCAAAACCCAAAATCCACTATATAAAGTGTTTACCTAAATAAAGGGAGGGGAAAATATTAATCAAGTAAAAGGAATGGATTTGGAAATAGTGTCATGGTAGATGACTGTGGCACCTATGAAATATTATTACATCCATCACATATAAAATAGTTTTTTTTAATTGAACCACAATGAAAATGAACATTGTGAAACCTCCCCTAGGGTGAAGACTCATGTTAGTCACATTCCTTGGATAAGTGAATAGACATCATAATGAATTTATGGGAGAGAGAGTAATTAGATTAATTTTGGAAATGAGAGAGGGAGGAAAAGTAATGTAAATAATGTTAATTAAAATATGAATGTATGTTACAATACAAAAGAAAACTAAAAAGATAATAAAGAAATAGAAAATTTCTAAGCAGTTATCCTAGGATCTCATCTTTCATTCCGGATTCTTTGAAATGCATTAGAAGGATAAAAATTGGCCTCAATTTATAGGTCAAATCCCCAGGAGAGAATGTATAATCACATTAAATTCTCAACGTCCCGACATTATCATGACTTGTACTCCTCTCTCACGATGTGTACCTCATATCTGGGTTCTCTTATGCCACATTAGCTTCAAACATATTTATTTTTTCACATTGACAGGTATACGATGTATACTCGGGTGACACATAATGTAGCACCATTTAACATACAATTCATTCTATAGATTCTTCTTCATAGTTGTTCCAAATTGAATTTATTATGAACACTACAAATTATAGATCATAAAAAAATGTGGTCAGTTTTTTATGACCTTATTACCAAAGAACACATTCTATGATCAAAGGTTTCCTAAATTTACTACTTGTTTGACCCATTAAATGAATTTAGATATGAATGAATTTTTAATTTCAATTTATCATGGGTGTAAACTTATGTGTCATAATTTTAAAAAAAGTGGAGTAAATGAATTTTGACATAAGGGTCTGAAGTTATGGAACCAATGGTGATGTAGTGTCCACAAAAAATTTCAAAAACAAATTCCACAATGCATGAATTTTCTGGGCAATTGAATTTTGAATATTTCATTGATCTAGTTGACATTTATTTATCAAACAAATAATTGATTCAAAAAAAAAGGAATTATAGTATTTGGATAAAAATTGAAAATGATAAGATTGAAATACCAAAGTCTTAAAAATAAGTTAAGATCTAGAATTAAGAAATATTTACATTTAAGATCAATATATATGAAAAACCATAATATGTGATAAATACTAAATAAATTACACTATGTTGGGTGTAAACCATTTAATTAAGAAAGAAAATGTACACATAAATTTTCCCCTTCACTCTCACAATGCACTCAAGATGATGTCATGATTTTGGGAATCAACGTCTATTGGATGAGAGTATAATATTATTAAATTGGTGAAAACACAAGAATCATTTATATTAATGGATAAATGAAATAATTTATAAAATCCATGAATAAATATTTTGCATTCATAAGACTGAATAAAATCACTACAAAATCATAAATTCCATACCTATTATAAAACAATTATCTGAGTAATTTTTTATTGTATCACACTCAACTGGTGGTACAAAGATCTCAAGTCGATATAAGAGAAGATCTTATCAACTCTTAGTAGGATGGTGAAATCATCAATGTGTATAAATGGATACAGTTTCTTGACTATCATCAGGATCAATAACTAATTGTCCACACATAAGTGGAATGTCCCATCATCCATATTGATGAAAACAACAAAAGAACCCCCATGGTAGTGTACAAGATTTATAAAAGCATTTTCATCCATATATTACAACTAAAAATTAAATTTATAAAGTTCTATTTGTGCTATCCTGTTTTGTGGGATATAAACTAAAACTTTCTAGAACCAACATGATAATGAACTCAATCTCCCACATGGTATGTAAATTTTGGACCATATTGGTAATTACATCCTGAAAAAAATACAACTAAAAAAATCATGATAAGTTACAAGATATTCTAGGTAAATACTTGCTAACTGATCAGTGTGAAAATACAATCTATAATTGAATGGTTCGGCATTTCTAGTGTAGATATTACACTCAAACTAGTGAAAATAGTTGCCTCTTTATTGATAATGAATGATAACACTCCCTTTGTAATGAAATGTGGGAAAATATTATACTAACTAACCAAATAAATTCCTAGAAACAAATTGGCACATGTTATTTACATCCATAAAAAGATATCATAAAAAAATGTAGCAACATATTTCTAGAGAATAATCTTTTAAACAATTAATATCCTTATGCCTCACTCCAAATAGTGAATTGATGGTTAACATTTATTCCTTCATCTACCAAGCCCAAATCATTTATAGAAAATTAATATAGAGTGAAATGTGATACTCTTATCTCAAAAGGCACATGAAATGTTAAATAACACATGAATTTTACATATGATGGTAGAATTTATTTCACTTAAACATGAAAGAGTAGACTTCATAGACTGAATATGAAAGTCCCCTCTTCCCTAGGATCTATTATGATTCTCCTAGTTTATTCTATATTCTTTATAATAATACTCCTACACTAGGGTACCATGACCACTACATCGAACTAAAGATCTAGTGGAACCACAACTACCATCATGATGAGCGTTAACTAAGTACTTCCCATTCTCTAGAACATGTAATGTTCCTTGAAACTTCCCAATTTCTACATGACCCTATAAAAAACTCTAGGTGGGCAAAATTACCACAAGTACAACATTCCAAAACATGGTAAGGAAAATGTATCAACCGGTGTCTAATCTATCTAAAATATTATCACTACAATAGAACATTTTCTTTAGATGGATACCCACTACCCATAATTCACTACACATTATTTAGATAATGATAATTATCACAATAGGGATTATTTACCCTAGATGAATAGATCTCAGTTATCCATGATTAAAAACCATAGCTACTACTCAGGTAAACTCTCATATTTCATTTCGGGATGTGATCTCGATTCATCACATCTGAAAAGACACTAAAGAGAAATACATTCATCTATGAATTGATCGCATAGTCAATCCTATCCTAAAAATGTATCACCCAATAGATAACATCAATAGATAATGATGGCGCGTAGCATTAGAAGTTATCAATACCTTCAACAATGTCTATCATATAAATTCCCACTTATGAGAATTGAATGAACTAGAAATACTTATAACCCATCAACATCTCTAGGAAAAAGCGTCTAAAAAACATTTCATTAATGTCCTTACAGGATATCTCATTTTTTCCAATTTTACAATGTTGTGTCCGGCCAATTATAGGATAGTCCATGAAGTATATATAATGAAATCTTGACCATCTTATCAGCTTGTGTCTTGAGGTTCTTGAATATTTTCTAGTCTAACATAATATATAACATGGCTTCTTAGGGGCCTCCTCCAAAAGTGAACTAAAGTGGAAGTCATAGTTGAACCTCTATTTCCATCTCAGAAATCATAGGTGGGATATACACATTATTTCTTTTCCAAGAATAATATGAACCTCGGGAAGTGGTCACAGAGATAAACATACTAATATTGTTACGACCAATTGGATGATATGGACCATCGTCATTGAGAGCATGTTGATTTCTAATATCGGAATATCAAATTTTAGAATAGTGAATAATAACAAGATCAACATAAATAGGTTAATAAAATAGAGAACCAAAAGATCATATACTCTCTAATAAGGATTAAAAAGTGAATTACTATGACATAATAGTTATATAACTTTCATTTACTAGATAAAACAGCTATCTTTCAATGTAAAAATAGAAACATATATAAAAAATATATTTCCTCATAATGAATAATGAATGTCAATATATATCACTATGTGCAAATCATGACATGATCTTACTCATCTCAAGCCATATCAGGATATAGGTATACATATCATGAAACAACAACATCACACGCCATGTGAATCACCCAGTGGGATATATAATAAACCACAACAAGAGAGCATGATATATTATAATCCATTCATTGGGAACTTATATATTACCTCATACATGTGTAAGATGATCCCATGCACAAGATCATTACCATGTCCTAACACACCCAAGTATCCTTTCAACCTTTCCCAAATTGTAATGGGGCATAAAAATAAAAACAAGTACCGTATGCTACCCCTTAGTAACATCCCCCAATCTGAAAATAACACATGTTGGGAAAATCAGGATTGTTAAAATGACTGTGTGCATGCCTCCACATATACCAAAAACATATGACTAGCATAGAGCTTGTAGAGATCATATATTGGAGACTATACCCCATTTTATCTTCTTTAAACATAGTAGAAAAAATAGCATAGTAGAAGAAAAGATTATAAATATCAAATCATTCAACTAGAATATAAATGGAAGAAACATACAAAACAAATATTAAGGTATCCAGTAATTATAGGTTTTAATGTTTTTAAATGTCAATTTTAATGTTATAAATATAAAATACCATGAAATCACTAATAAACTCAAAACATCCTAATCTCGAACCACACATCATTCATGTCTCCAAACTTCAACCAATCCAGCAAGTAACAATCGTCCACATGTTCATTTTCTATTTTCAAAACCTACATCCAAGTAATATTATCAGTTACCAAATGATTACAAGAATAGCATGAAATTAAAACTAATTAGTATAAAACAAAAATGTATAAGAAAAACTATTTTAATAATAAGTGCATGTAATAAATTGACAAATACTACTATTAATTTTACAAAATACAAATATACAAAAATGAACATGCTTAAGAACCATTATATATTATCTCGAATCATGTATCATAACCATGACCCACATTACCAAATTTCCTTGTAATAATCAAATACTTAAGAAAAACCCATTGTATAACAATTTCAGCATATGCATGGAAAATTCATTTTTATAATAATTTCTTCAGACTGTACCATGATGTTTATATTAAAATTTCATCATAATTTGTTCAGTTCCTTCATATAATAATTTCATCATAATCTATTCTATATAATTATATATTAATTTCAGTATAACTAAGTTAAATCATTTATATAATAATTTCAGTATGAATCACAAAACAAGATATACGAACATGAGTAACACATATAACATCATAATACACTTGGTTTAATCATCAATTTACCCTTTATCTCTATGATTATCCCCAAACAGAGGATAATATTCATTGTTTATAATATAATATTCATGTTCTTTATTAATCATATACACCATTATTAGTGCATTTTACACATTCAACATTATTTCACATTATGATTGTAATTCCTTCTTAAAATGCACTATTTAATGGTATCTTCGTGAACATATCATAAAACACATAGTGGTATTTATTGTGGTTCATATTTTATTTTCAAGTATTCTATGATATAAGGAACAATTAATTATTTTGGAGCACTTGAAGATTCAATTTGGATGATCACCAAAGTGGGCTTTGAACCAACAACATTCTGGGCGAAGTTATTTGAATAACAGCCCAGTAAAAGTATTGTAGATGATGGAATTCAATCCCAATTATTCTGAAATTTTAAATAAAGATAGAGGATATTATTGGAAACATTTTATTTAACAATGGATCAATATAATTCGGATGTCTTAATTATGTTCTAGGTGGCCCAATTTGATGATGAAATTTTGTACTAGATTCTGAAGCCTAGAAAAACAGCCCACTATATAAATCATATATCACGTAACCTACATAATTGTTGACTTAAATTTTACAGGACCTTAGAAGACATAAGGCGATACATTTTATCGTTCTATGTACCACTCTAATTCCTTCATCAAGAAGTTCATCTGGGTGCATCTTTTCAGTGGATGCAAGTTGGATTCCATTTAGGGGGAAGAGTGGAAATGTCACATCTCCATTAATTTCCCACCCACCTTTCCCGAAAAATATTAATTAAAGGCACATTGTATGATGGGGGATCGGCCAAAGACATCAAAAATTCCTATTTAAGGCAGTAGTGGTGGAGGATTTGAGGGATCTTTTGTGCTTTGTTTCATTGTAATGATATGTTATCAATTTGATGTTGTAATCATTCTTCATTCTCATGTATGTTGTTAGAATTACATTAGGACTTTAAAAAATTTCTTCATTTACTATTTTTCTTTTATTCTTATTTTCACATTGATACTGTTTCCGCATGTTGTGATCATATTCACACCAACACTTGTGAATTTATTCACACAACGGTAGAGTGATCGTTTCATTGTTTTATTTTTCTTCTTCAATTCTGGCCCTATGAGTCTACTTTATAATTCCTTTGAGATCACATAATCAACGGAGGGATAAACCATTATGGGTTGGTCCTAGGGTGTTTCAGGGGGCATATTGGGTGTTATTTTATGATCTAAAATTAAGTAATCATTTCATTAATATAAGATTTCCATTTGATGATTATTTTCTTCTTCATCTTCGCCAACATCAAAAATGACACATTTTGAGTGTTAGTATTATCCAATTACTTAGAGTGATCATTATATTGATCCTCTAAGTGCCTTGTGAATTTGACATGTAATTTCGTAAGGATTAAATTGGTGAATGCTATTGAGAAATTATATCATTTTTTGGATACATCTTCAATTAATGAACTGAAATTTTATAAGAAAATAAATACATCCAATCTAACCCTAGTAACAACTTATGATCAACTCATCTCCATTAATTGTTTTAGGCTAAGTAATTTTATGTTTTTTTATTTAAATTAAATCACTAATTTCAAATCAAATCAATCCAGATAGTTTTCCATTACATATCAAAATCATTCCAAAATCATAGTGTCTCTAGGTTTCTTCTTCAGTCCTAGTGGATTCAACCCCTACCAGCAAGACAACGACCGCATACCTGTAGGGTAAATTTGGGCACAACCAAAATTTTACGTCATTGTTGGGGACTCAGTAATGTTATTTTATAAACTATCATCTTTTCTAACCCCACGTTCTCTATTCTCACCCCCATGTCTCTTATCTTTACCCCTTTTTATCTGTGTGTGTCCTGAAAATCTAGAATCCTACTTTCTGTCTTCTCTAATGGAGTATCTTCAAAAATACCATGTCACAAACACATGCTGGAATAAAATGAAAAATAAATATTTATAAGTCCCTAAATTAGAAATTTTTTTGATCAACCCTTTATTAATTACAACACACCCGATGAGATGTACAATAAATGGGATGATGATTTTTTAGTGGATCAATTTCCAGCCCTCTCGAGGATGATTGAAGATATGAAACATAATGAAGTTCACGAGTTATAAAATCCTACCCAGCCTAATCCTAAAAAACTCCTTGAATAAGTGTGTAATCATGTGGAGATAATTTGTTCTGAGGTATCATCATTGAAATTAGAACTACAATGCATTAATACTTGTGAGGAACTCATCCATACACCAACAGTACCTTCTAAAACCTTATGTAGACTGTCTAGTTTCCCACAAAACTCTCATGAATTTCTTGAAGAACCATCATTTGGATTTGGGGTAGGGGAATTTTATCATGAAATTTCTTAAGGGTTTTTTAATCAGGAAGAAATTGATTTCATGTATTCACAAAAGGGAAATTTGAAATCTTGGATTGAGTCTCCTAAGTATAACTCTATTGACGAATTTTAAAGACACCAATCCCTAAACCATTGAGAGAAATTAAAAACATTGAGTCCATACCCATTCTTGACACTAATCATTATAATATGGTGGTTGAATCATCTATTCTAATGGAACCAATTTTGTTGAGAAATTTGGAAAATGAAACTGAGTTGGATTCAAAATCTCAACTTGTGTTTGAATGTCCTATTCAACCCTTTATCAAAATTATTATCCTTCCATTCCCACCCAAGTATCCCTTAATAGGGTATAATAAAGAGCTTTAAATTGGAATTAATTCTTCTCTTGAAACCAAAAAAGATGGAATGATCATTAATTTCACAAGAAAGACTACAGAGGAATTTAGATACACCATTGTTTATATTCCTTGTATTTTCCCACTCATTGTAGAACATAGGTTTGAACATGACAAAAATTCTAAACAAAGAATTAATTTCAATAAATTATAAGTGGGGAAGTATGGGGTCCTAAAATTCTGAATGATCGTATTGTTTATGTTTGGCGGTTCATGTAGAGCTAGAGACGTTAAACAAAAGCGTTGCATGGGAGGCAACTCATGGTTTTCATGTCTTATTTTATTTAATTAGTAATTCAAGCTTTTGAATTGTTCTTATTTTATGAGTATGGATGGTTATGGAAGGGGAGCACTATATTCATCAATTTCATGTGGTGTGATCCCTATGTAATAACTTGCCCAAAAAATTAAGAGAAGTAAATGTATCATAAGTTTATTTTTTTTGTAGGTAAAAAATAGATTGTTGACCTATTCTTATTTTATGATTATGGATGTGTATGAAAGGGGATAACTCTATTCACTTGTTTCACGCAGTGTGATCCCTAAGTAATACGTTACCCATAAATTTAAAAGAAGACAATGAATAATTTGTTTTATTTTAAAAAACAAAAAAATATGGAAAATTATAAAAATTATGATACTTGGAATTAAATAAATCGTTTTGTTTTTTGATTTGTCTAGTGTTTTCTTCTTTGTTTGGTTCATGGACTATTTTTAGTGATACATGTTTAATAAAGGAGGTTCCTAAATCCCCCAAGAGATCAAAAGAGTAATCTAGAGCATCATGAACTTCAACATCAAAAACCAGGTGAATTTGATCCATTTTTATCATTTTCAATTTACTCTTTTAACTCCTCTCCTACCCCCCTTCTAACATTTAGTTTCATTAAACACTAGGGATTGTGTTATTCTATTTTTGGGGGAGATGAAATAAAAATTTTGATCTTGTGTGCAAAAAAAATTTGTGGAAGGAAAATTTTCATAAACCTTTAACATGATAAAACACATTGAAAACTCTGAAATTGGATATCAAATAATTTTTAATGCCTTGATTCTGATTTTAATGCATGTTTAAGTTTATTTTCATGGATTTTGGAAATTTAGGTTGTGCGATGTAATTTTTCACCGTTTATATTTTCATTCATTTATTTTAAAAAACAATGCATGTCCTTTAGATTGTGGGGTATTAGTTTGAGTTCTTGGGGTCCCATAATAAATGGCCTAGGTTTGGAGATCATTTTAATTTCAACATGAGTATTAGAAAAAATAATATTTCACATAGAGAAATGAAATGACATAATGTGTGGCTTTTGACACTTGGGGAACGTGACTCCACAGTTGATTGGCCCGAAGTTTGTAATATTATCTCTATTTTTTGTAATTTGAGTTGGTTTTTGTTTGAGTAAACTCGAGATGATTCCCGAGTATGTGAGCATCACATGGTAACATATGATCTTTGAGATAGGGAGTCATTGGAAAAGTCATGCTACATGGGTTGACTAAATTGAGTTCAATTTCAATTACCATGGAAAAATTACAAAAATACCAAAAAATAAAAAAACGAGTACTCATCTTATTATTAAAATTTTATTTCTCACAGGGCTCCATCTTTTCTCCCTCGAATGAGAATAAACCCCCATGTCTATTGTGACGCAAAACACTTCATCATGCTTAATTGAATTTGTATGAAATAGGGTGAGGAATTTGAACAAAGGAATGGAATTGGGATTGGGATATGCCTATGGACATAGTTTGTTTTAAATGATTTATATGGGTTTAATAATTGTTTGTTATGATATATTTGGGTATGAAATGTGTATTAAAATGTTTTTGGAATGGAGAATTAAAATTTTATATTTCTGAGATATTTTTTGCTCGGGACAAGAAAAACTCAAGTTGGGGGTGTGATTAGCCCCTAAAGGTGGCTAATATTCACTGTTTATAATAAAATATTCATGTGCTTTATTAATCATATACACCATTATTAGTGCATTTTACACCTTGAACATTATTTTCCATTATGATTGTGATTCCTTCTTAAATGCACAAGTACATGGTATCTTCATGAACATCTCATAAAACACATAATATCTTGATTTTATGTTTATATTTTATTTTCATGTCTCCCATGATATAAGGAACAATTCATTATTCTGGAGATCTTGAAGATTCAATTTGGAAGACCACCAAAGTGGGCTTTGATCAAACCACATTCTAGGCGAAGTGATTTGGAAAGCAGCACAATAAAAGTTCATTAGATGATATAATTGAAGCCCAATGACTCAGAATTTTTAAATTAAGATAGAGGATATTATTGGGTACATTTAATTTAATAGTGACCAAATACAATTAGGTTGTTTTAATGGTGTTTCAGGCGGCCCAAGTTGATGATGAAATTCTGGGCCAGATTCTGAGGCCCTGAAAAACATCCCACCATTTATATAATATCTCTTGTACCGTATTTTATTGTTGGATGAAATTTTACAGGCCTTTAGAGGAAATACGGGGATACATTTTATCTTTATATGGAAAAATCTAATTTGTTAAACTATAAGGTCATTTCGGTGTGTCTTTCTGGTGGATGCAAGCTAGATGCCATTTCGGGGGAAGATTGTAAAAGTCACATCTCCATTAACTGTCCACCTTCTTTCCCCCACAAAATTAAATAAAGGCACATGGTATGATGGGGGCTTGTCTAAAGACTTCCAAAATAAATATTTAAGGTATTAGTGGTAGATTATTTGAGGGATCATTGGTGATTTTTTTCATTGTAATTTTATTCTATCAATTTGATGTTGTAATCATTCTTCATTCTCATGTATATTGTTAGAATTACATTAGTTCTTTATAAAAGTTCTTCATTTCTTCATATTATTTTATTCTTATTTTCACATTGATACCATTTCACAAATGTATGATCTTATTCACACCAACACTTACTAATTTATTCACACAACGATGGAGTGAACATTTTATTGTTTTCATTTTCTTCTTCAATTCATCCCCGATGAGTCTATTTTTTGCTTCCTTTGAGATCAGAGAATCAATGGAGGGCTAAACCCTTATGGGGTGGTCCTAGGGAGTTGTGTACGGCATATTGGATGTTATTTTATGATCTAAAATTCTGTAAACATTCCATTTATTTATTATTTCCATTTGATGATTATTTTCATCTTCATCTTCGATATCCTTAACAATGACACATTTCGAGTGCTAGTATGATCCAATTCCATGGTGTGATCATTAAATTAATCATCTAAATGAATTGAAAATTTTCCATTAAATTACATAATTCTTAAATTGGTGAATGATGTTGAGAAATTATATCATTTTTTGGATACGACTTGAGTTAGTGAACTGAAATGTTATAAGAAAATAAATCCATTCAATCTAACCCAAGTAACAACTTAGGATCAACTCATCTCCGTTAATTGTTTTAGACTAAGAAATTGTATGTTATATTTAATTAAATTAAATCACAAGTTTCAAATCAAATCACTCCAAATAGTTGGCCACTTTATATCCAAATTTCTCCAAAATCAGAGTGTCTCTAGGTTTCTTCTTCGGTCCCTGTGGATTAGACCCCTACCTGTATTACAACTACTGCATACCTGTAGGGAAAATTTTGGTGCAACCACTCTATATTACCATTTCATTAATCAAGTTTTTCATTATTCATCAACATGTTATTAAACACAAACATATCATATAAATTATTTAAAACCTTTTAAATAAACAAAAATACATTATTAAAATGTGAATCTATCAAAAGAAAATCACATGAGGCTGCATGGTATGCTAAAATATACATTAATCCATTTTCTAGTTCATTATTATTCATGGATTAGCTCATGATATGAGTAGCTACAAATTAGGTCACAACAATATTAGATCAAAAGGTTCCAAAAAGTCTTACAACACAATATTTTTTAATACTAATTATTCATTTAATTAATGTTCATTCTTTTTCAGCAAAATAAAACAATATTTCACATACTTAAAAACTATAAACAAACATAATGGGGTTTGTTATAGACCACCCAAATTTATCAAGAAATCAATGCAATGAATTCAATAGGTAACACCTAAAAAAACAAATGCGACATCGATCACATGGATATCATAGATTATTAAACATCAATATTTTATAATTAATTACATAGTAGTAAAAAGACTACAACATGCTGAAGGATAATAAATTGAATAGAGAGGAAACAAATGAAAAAAAAACTCAACAATTATTAATGTATTTATAAAAAAATATAGAAGGTAAAATTGGATCCAAACCTTATGGGGTCTCTTTTGGGTTAAAGAGTGGATATTTTTAGGAATATTAGTAATTTATATTTTGATGAACAAGGAATAAATACTGATAATTACAATATGTACACTACATGTAATGCATTAAGAAAATGTATTTCTCAATTTTTGAGATATGTTAAAGAAAAATATTTGACTTATGTTAAGATTAATCTGATCAACCATATCATGACATGACCTACTTTCATGATGTGTATCAATTTCATGTTCGTAAACTATTCATGGAATCTTCTTTTCAACCTCTATTCATCGTATAACATCTTCACAACATGTTAATGTCCTGTAGAGACATCTAAATGAATAATATTTAGTAGAGCCAAAAAAACCTCTTAATTCTTGAAAACTCATATATAGAAATCATAAATATCTTTTAAATGTTTATACTCACAAAATTTTAATTCAAACAACATACATCTACAAACATTAGTTAATTCCCCCCCCCCCCCCTTCCACACACACACACATTAAAATCTATCTATAACCAAAGAGAAACTATATGACCATGGTTTAAAGAATGAAAACCTAAAAGAAAAGAGGTTTATCCAAAACTCAAAGTGGGGTGCACCCAAAAAATAATAGGGTCTTACAGTATAATTCCTATGTTTCCAAAATTTTTAAGGTTTTCTTATAAAATCGAATTGTTTATTGATATTGTTTGAGAAAATTCTTTTAATGGTCAAATATTATCATATAAATCTCAATAAAATCATGTATTTTATTCTCCTATAATTATTTCTTGAAAATACTTGCTTTCATTTCATCTTCCCCCACATTATGTTATCAAGAGTACAAAATAATATATTTATGAAAAACCGGCATCATTTATCTATTAATTCAAGAAAAATTTTCCTTCCTTGTCAATGTTTTCAAAAATTATTTTGAATAATGTTTTTAATATTATTTATAGATTTTTTATACCATTTTTACACATGTAATAATTTTTACACAAAAAATAAATATTATTTAGAGTTTCTGAATGTTTTGTATTTTTTTTCAATGTTCGATACATATAATTATTTTAAATTATAATATATTAATAAAATTCACCACCATTATCACCAATCAATGTTTAAAATATACCTTTATATGGTTCCATGGTTAATTTTATAAATAATTACATAATTTTTTTGAAATTCATATTTTTTAAAAGGTTATTTTCAAAGTGCATAGTTTATTATTATCCTAAAATGTTCAATGAATCCATTAAAATTTATTTTCCATCTATGATGACATCCTTTGATGTTACTAAAGATTTATAGGGGATGTGATCCTATGATACTATCCTTATTCTTTTTTTCGTCTATATTAGTACTATAATGAATACATTTTCTCAAAACTCATTAATTTACCATTATATATGCTTTGTTGAATGGATGGATTAATTAGAAAAAAAAACATTTTTTAAATAGGTTATAATAAGATGAATATTTTATGAAGAACATTTCTTTTCATTGATTCTAATAAAGGGAATGAATTATGATTATGTGAAAAAGACATATATATGGTATTCATTATGTGATAGTGGTTATGTTATTTCCTAGGATAGTGGTTATATTATAACTAATGATTGTTGTTACATTAATGGACATGGATACATTCCCATTATATCTAAGGATAAGTGACACCTATATCTCTTTCCAATAAATTATTTAATTATTGATAAATCATGAAATAAATATATTATGTGTGAAACTATTTATATGTTCACATGTTTATGTGATAACATAGATATTATGTCCATAATGTTTCAGGAGGACTTTATTACTGATCCATTAAATAATGAGTGAACCTATTTCTTTTTATACATGTAGAAAACACTATATGTTTATATTTATGTGAAAAATCTATGTTGAATGCCAATTAATGTTCTCATGAATCATTTTCAATAGTTCTGTTAGGATTTATGTCCTGTGAACAACCACAGATTATTCCATGACACATATTTATAATCAATGTAAATCAGGGTATACTTTTTTAATTTTATTCTCATGTTCCCATATCCATATACGCATTTTATGTTTATTTATATATGTTTTCTTCCATTAAGCATCTATGATGTTTTATTCTTATGGTTTGTATTCTTGGGTTATGCGAAATGATTTTAATTATGGAATGACAATGATATGTAATATGTGGGATGATATATAAGGTATATTTTTATGATCATTCATTATGTAAGAATATAGTGTATCGAGTATAAAAATACACTAAACATGTAATGTCATTCATTGCGTATTTTTTCTTTATATTGAATATTCATCAAAAAAGGTGAAATATATATGTATAAAATTCCTTTTCTATTATAGGTTGTTTGATAGGAAAGGGTTAGTTCACCACTGGAAATTAGTTTATGAATTATTCAATATGAATCCTTAGGATATTTTAATGTATAAGAGAATATCCAAAGTTAAGGTAGACAAATGAGTGTGTTTTTACAAGTAATTATATCCCAATATGGATTCTAAATGTGTATTTGTGTAACGTACTAGATATGAATTCCACTTAATAGTGATCTGAGCCTAGTGGGACACAAGGCCTCAATTGCATTATCCCAAACGCTAGAGGTTTTCGTCGAGAAATGGAGTCATAGGTGTGTCTGTAGGGATACTATTTCTTCATCTTGAGAGTTTAGTAATATAGATAACAATAAGAATAAATATGAAGAAGTAGTAAAAAATCTAGAAAAAAAGTAAACAACATATTACATATAATATAAAAAAGACATAAGTCATCTCATATTCAAAATGTTGATACATGTCATATGTTCTAATAAAACAAGATAAATTTGTACACTGTAGTCATATAAAATACGTGTAAGAAAATTATAAAAATGATCTAAAAGAATATCAATAGAATCATAGGCCTCATCTTGGTTACATTCTTTTTTTCTAGTATTCATTAATCTAGGGCCTATTATAGGGTTCCCTTATCATCACCAGCCATCATATTAACTATTTTGATACCCAAACCGGTCCCAAACTGGGTGTGAGATATAATCCCAATAGGCAACCCCCATAGGTCTATGATAATCCATTAATGAATATAATTAATAATAGTGTGGATGAATATATATAAAAAAGAAGTTATTATTCTAAATCAATCATCCTTTATTTCTAGGTTCTCGTTTCATATCCAATTAACTGAATCAATTTCAATTAATAGGTAAGTCTCTAATTTAACATTTAGGATAATGTAATTTAAATCATTCTTATTTAATAGTTTAATATCATATAATTTATAATTCAAGAGATTCCAGTAAGCCTAATATCTCTCGTATTTTTCAGAACACAATTGATTCATAAGAAATCCATCTGAAATGTACAAGTCAAGAACAAATCCAAACTTGTTCTTTGTCTTGGAAGATGCACCATAAATTTCATTTCACTCTTAATTAAATTTTAAACCTACATTCTTCCTTGAAATTCCAATTTTGGAATTCAATTGTTCCTCCATGTATAAATCAACCAACACCGTTAAATCTTGTCCCTAGTGAACCTGTCAGTAACACAATATCTCTCTAGGTATGGTATAACATTACTACCAACTAATTCCATCCACGATGGTCTACTATGGGAGCCTAAGTGTAATCCATGTAATTAAAGATAAAATACTATTTGATCATAACCATGTCATTTTTATTTGAATCCATTTATCACTCAACATATAAATCAAGCCTTAAATTATGTCCTTGTGAATCTTATATGGAGTCCAACTACAACTCATGCATAATTACAGTTCATGAAAATTGAGTCCATCTGTGCCATTCTAATCTTAATTAAAGTATCACCCATAGATTAAAAGTCAATATTCAAATGTGTAAATCTATGGAATTATAATATGAATACATGTCGCAAAAATGGATAATAATTATTTAATTAATTCAATATCATTTAATCAATTCCATTTTTACATGAAAAATTAAAAACCATGAACTTTATATATCAACCTCAACTCAAGGAATGATTCAATCCCAAGGAGATTCTTAGATGGATGGGATTAAAAATAATCACCTAGGAAAATCATGATAACAAGATTATTAAGATTAAATAAACTATTACATGTCCTAATATTTATCTATCTCGCATGGTTATAAAAAAATGAAAATTCAAGCCTTACCAAGAAATTTCATTGCAGTGGCATCACTTAACTCACTCGGGAAATTCACATTAAGTAAATTCAGGAATAATCATGCCACTCAAAATTAAATAACCTATTAAATTCCAAGGGACAAGGGTCTTACTCACATATCCCTTCCCATTTAATCATATAAATAATAATTCATTCATGTTAAAATACAATTCACTATTTAATCGGCGTTTTGACATCCCCAGAATGGGGTAAAGGCACACCTAAGGGTGTCCAAGGCAAAAAGAGAACAAAATGTTCATTAAATAGTTAAAAAAACCATGGATTGGCTTCTTTTAAAGGTGGATAACCTAAAAACAAACATTAATGATCCTCTTTAATCATATAGGCCATGCCTAAAAATTCCAAGATTCAATTTGCTTTAATAGTAATGCTCAAAAATTGGGTACATGACATGAATACATACATAAACATCTCAAATATAAGCTAAATGAGTGATACCACCTACTTTTAGTGAATTTTGGATAGCTCATCTAGTATTGTCTTTTGATTAAGCTCCAATCAGGATAAAATCAAAGAATAAACAAAGAACATCAAAATCAGGTATATCGTCTTTCACACAAATAGAACAACTGATATCCATAAGAATCAAGAACACAAAAAAATTAATAAAACACTTAATGTTATGGGTACAATGAGATGAATTATCCTCTATTCTGTTAGAGTTGGTTTCCTAAGAATCAACTGTTAATAATTTGATTGTGTGAATGTACACTTATAATATATTGTTCATTGTTCTATATTATTATAATAAAATAATGTCCTGGAATAGTTGTTGCATTAATAAGGTCAGGGAAGATCCCCACTGTTATTAAAACCTTGAAATTATATAACAATATTCTTAAATAATGTTCTACAGTTGGATGACATACTATCATATGACACATATTACATAGAGCGTCATGTGCGAGTAATAGTATTAATATGAAACTCTCTCTCATGGAGTTCGCAATTGGTAAACTACAAGATGGAAGATTATGAGAACAGACCTTCCAGTAGTAATTCCTCATTTCATGGTGTAATCAGACATTTCTATATACTAGCATGAGTATTGGTTCATAGACTGGAAGATTATCATTTACTCATGTCATGACTCTCGTACTTATATTTTCTGATGAAAACCGTCATTAATACAATTGGTCGAAAGTTGGGTATGTTGGCTGTGTCATGAATAAAATGATGTTAAAAGATAAGTTGAGGAAGGATTTTTCCCTTTCATATTTATGGAAGTAGATGTCTTGGGCCTTTATTATTGAAATTTATCTATCTCCCAAATTCCACATACAAGCTATCATGAAGAGTTTATCTCAGGGAGTTAAAGAATGATTGATCATGCATATAATTTAATGACACTACCATGAAACCTACTTTATGAAATATTGAAACAAAGGGATTAAATTACACAGTAAGCATTTGTATGAGGTGACACATCAATGCGGCCTCAAGTTCTTTCTCTTGGGTGCCTTGACCCATTGCTAGATAGTAATCTTGGACTTTGACAAGCCCACCTAATTCCAATGAGAAAGAGGCCTAAAGGGTCACACACTAAGTGTATCCAAGTATCCCAAGTAGAATAAAGATTATTCTCATATGTGGTTTAATAATTATTAAAGGAAGCCTAAATCATTTTAATGTTAGGGGAAGAATAAAATAAAAGATGATATACAAACCATGTACATTGAAGGTACACACCATGTAGTTCTCATTTTCTAAAGGAAATGAAAATTGAGTACACATAGTGTATTAATGATTACATGCCGTGTAGTTTTTCCAGACGTGATTTTGAGGAAATAATATCTTTTTATTAAATTATATTTAGTATAATCAGCATGGACGCATGTCATAGAATTAATTATTCGATATGGGGGTTTAAAATAAGAGTTAATGAGATAAATAAAATATGTAACATGTTTCATTCTTATCATAACTCTAAAACCTTAAACCCGATTATAAATATCCTCACAACCTCAACTCTTTTCCTTAATCATTGTGCACAAAAATTCTGGGGAATTATCTCAAGGAAGAAAGAACTCCATCCTCCAAGAACTCTATCAAGACTGAGAGAGATCATCCTCTATCGGATTTAGGTGATCTAAGGTGGAAAACACAAGAAAAGGATTCACCGTGCTAGTACCCATAGATTCCATTGGCGACGTCCATAGATACATGGTCCACGTGTGGATTAACACTAGAGGATGTCTACACTAGACTTCTACGATGAAACGACAAATCACATGGGAACGTGATCAGAATTATCAATGATGAAAGAATGCCATAATATGTACTTCTTGTCAATTAATTAAATTAATTATATTCAACATTTGATGATCTTCCTTAGTGGTTCCAGGACTATTCTTTTTCTTGGTCTATTTCAGTGATTTGATCCGTGGTGTCTAGCATTTATCGTCCTATTGATCTTAGATTTATTATTGCTAATGAAAAAAAGTCAAGTGGGCATATCCACCCATGATCTTCCACTATTCCCGATACCTTCAAATGGTATTAGAGGGGTCACAATGTTGAATATTTTTTCTTAATTTTCGTTGATAATTTACGCATTTATATTTGATTCAATTCAAGATTAATCATTTTATAAAACAGAATGAACGATATCGGTTCTTCCTCAATCGTTTCTAGATTCACATCACAAAAACAACCTTTTTAATTTTAATTTTTATTAAAATAAAAATGAGTAAATAATCCGAAAGAGCCTCTCATTTGGTATGAACATTACAAGAATACATGATGTGTAGTGAAATCTACCCGCCTTGTACATAGGTTCAATGAATCGGTATTGGTCCACCAAACCACACCATGTGAATTGAGCATAGCTTTGTTTTCTAAATACACCGTGTTGACCAGAAATGAATGGCACGTGGAAACCAGAATTCAAGGCATTTATGTTGAATCAACACGTCATGTAGTCCAATCCAGCCTAGGTGAAACAGGGTATAAGGAGATGTCGTGTAACCATGTACATGTGATTACCAAGACGGTAACCACATAACAAGGATGTATATTCCATGTCAGATTAATCTACACGTCGTTTACTCCAAAATTTTAAAAGTAAGGAAAACACGCAAAAGCCCCCGACGTGTACTTTTGATAACAAGTGAAAATAAATACACGCCATGTAATATAGCCTACACGTTGTGTACTTTCTAGAAATGTAATTTCACCAGGATTCCTTCAACGTAAAAATAATTTTACAAGGAACATAGATGATAAGAATCTCAAGGATATTCAGAAATGAATTTATGGTAACGAATTGAATAACTATAAGATCAAAATTTATTAAATTCAAGGTCAACATATCATGAATAAAATAACAATTTTAATAATTTGAATAAAAAATAAGTGTAAATTTCATTGAATGAAATGGATGATCATGAGCTAGACGAAAGACCCTTTGTGTGTATAGTTTCTATTAAATTAAATTAATTTAAATTTTTTGTCATGCGATCCGTATTCCAATAAAATGCAGGGCCTGCATTCACATTGTTTCTTTAATGTAAACCCCATGTAATGGAGGATCTCCCACACCATAGGAGATGTTTTAAAATCCAAAGATGAGGTGAAACCAACCCAAGAAGATACATAGGTGGACCAGCGGGAGCTGCAAATCACGAACCATTGGGTTCAAGGTTTTCCCCTAGGTTAGAATTAGGTTATGAAAACCTCTATATATGCTAACCAATAGAAACTCATTATCATGCCATATTATTTTATTTCTGTCTGATTGCATGGTTTATTTGTTATGTATGATTTGTCGTGATCACATGGTTAATAAAATAAACAAGCATGCAATGATGAAATAAAATAAAAACCAGACTATGCATAAACATTATCAGAACATGGTTAATCACTTAAGAAAGCATCACTTAATATCAACAAGCTTGTGGTAATGAGAAACTATTCATAAAGGATTAAAATCCCTCAAATACCATATTATGTCAGACTAAGCCTTCTGTTACTGGATTAAGGGAAAGATTCAATATAACTATGTGTTTTACCAACCCTAGTTAGGAAACTTAGTTTTATAAAGGAAGCTCTTCGGAATGTTTCAGGTTTAGTTAAAAAGTTCACATCAAGAGGAGTAGCCCTTACTAGACTTGCTGTAAAATGGAGGCAATTTTTGAGGAAATCAAAGTCCAGATTTCAAGATTGGGGAGTCCACTCAACAGATCAAAGAACTATAATCTCATAGTTGGAAATGACCTTCTTACCTAAATACCTTTGAATAGATTGACCAACCCTTTTGGGGTTATGCAAAAGAGAATATGGATCCTTGCCACTATAATATCATAGAAACTAGGCATTCCAAGGTCAATTGTGGGGGTTGTTGGGACATGATAAAATAGTGAGAAAATTAATAAATTCATTTATTATTTTTCTTAAAATGTAATTAAAAGGCACTGATAATTCTTCTCTTTTAATTTATAGAATCAATATGAAAAAATCATCAAAGACATTTTCTCTTTGATCAATTCTGGATAAAGACAATTTCCTCACTAGTTGTAACTTTCATAAATGGTTTATGCACATTTAGGTTATCTTATTCCATGAACTAATGTTTTACGTGATGGATTCCTCACTTCTTGATTTTCCTGCCCAAGGGACGAGTGATGAAGATTTCATGGTCTATGATCAACATTTTAATGATACACTTGACTTTCAATGTTTCATGTTTCCATCAATGTCCAGTGAGCTCATGAAGTCTCATAAAGACATGGATTCCTATAGCATGCTTAAGAACCTACGAGGTTTATACTAGGATAGAGAAAGACAGTAAAGGTTTGAGATCTCCAAGGCTCTATTTCAGAGGAAGTTTGGAGAGGGCACCCTACCTAGGCCTCATATAGTCATGATCATTGGCTACATTGAGCGATTGTAGGTTATATGGTTTAAAATCTCAAAAGATCTAGTTACTGATTTTATTCTTGCATCACTCCTCCAGAGCTTCTCTAACATTGTTGAAAATTTTAACATGAACAACATTGAGAAGTCTTTATCGAATCTTATTATCCTCATTCACTAGGTGGACAATGATATGAAGCGTGAAATGTTTTCTATCGTTATGGTGAAAAAAAGAAAGGGGAATGAGAATAGATTTAAGCACAATATTTCTTCAAGGCCTTCCATGAAAATAAAGATCAATTGTGAGGAAAGAGAATATGAGGCTATTTGTTTCGCATGTGGAATGAAGGGCCACTAGAAGAAAAAACTGCACTCATCCAAGGAAGAAAGGGGAAGCTTCATGTGCTTTGGTTATCGAATTCAATCTATCTATTTTTACCAATTTGGTATTAGATACTACTTGTGGTGCTCAAATATTTATCCATGTACAGAAACTATGTAGAATCAGAATGATTGACTGAGGTTAGGTGGATCAACATATAGCCAACGGATCCAGACTCGATGTTGTAGCTGTCGGAGACTACCACCTAACATTACCTATTGGGATGGTCTTGGTATTAAAAGTATTTTATTATGATCCATCTATAACCACAAACATTATTTAATTATCTATATTGGATACAAATGGATTCATCCTCATGTTTGGAAATGAATCTTGATACTTTTATAAAGAGAGCATTTGTTTTGGTAGGGCACATTTATATAACGGCCTTTATGTGTTAGACAACACAAACCAAGTAAAGGAAATCGATGAAAAATTTAATTTACATGACTCATACCACACCCAACTTTGGCATCCATATCTAGGTCATGTCAATGTGAAACATCTGACAAAATTACAGCAAGATGGGTATTATGATTATTTCAAACTAAAATTACTTGGTGTATGTCATGCATGCCAACAAGGAAAAATGACCAAATCCCCATTTAGATGGATAGGTGAAAGGGAAAAAGGGATTCTAGAATTAGTTCACACAGATGTTTGTAGACCATTTCTAGTTAAATCAAGGGGTTGGTTCTTGTACTTAATAACTATTACTAATGATTTTATTAGATATGGATATAATACATTGATGGGGTATAAGTCAGATTATTTTGATCGGTTCAATGAATAGAAGAATGAAGTTGAGAACCATCTTGGTGAGAATATAAAGAAACTCTGCTCAGATAGAGGATTATAATATCTTAATCAAGAATTCATTGATTTCTTACAGGAGTTTTGGATTCTATCTCAACTCACTCCTCCTTGAACGCCACAGTGGAATGGTGTATGTGAAAGGAGAAACCACACCCTTTTGGACATGGTGAGATTAATGATGAGTCATCCGAGTCTTCCATTATCCTTTTATGGATATGAATTACAAACAGAAGCAGTCATACTAAACTGAGTACCAACTAAATTTATAAATGGTATTCCATACAAGTTATTGAGTGGATTCAAAGACATTTTATCAAATCTACATGTGTGGGGTAGAGAAACATTTGTTAAGGTTTGTTAAGTTAAAAAACATACACCCCGAGGCGCAAAGGGTACATTAATAGAAAATCACATGTAAATAATGGAATATTACCTATAAAATCCCTCAGATAAAAATTTTACAATGGCATGACATTCCATATTCCCTGAGAGAGAGAACACCTCCAAAAGAGATAGTGGGAGCGAGATTGGATTCGATGATGTTGAGGCTCAAGATACAAATGAGTTGGTACAAGAACAGATTCCACAAAGCCCTGCAGAATAACAATCTATTCCATAGACACAGGAACTACGTAGGAGTACGAGAGAGTTGAGAGAACCAAAAACGATATGGTTTTCTTGTCATCGAGGATGCTGACTCGTTATTGGTTATAAAGGACGATCCTCTTACCTACACAGAAGCAGTTGAAGGAACATACATTTCCAAGTGGAAAGAAACCTTGAATTCTAAAATGGAATCCATTTTCCAAAACCAAGTTTTTCTTTTGGTATATCCTCTAGTTGATGTAAATCCTCTTTGTAATAAATGGTTATTCACGAGAAAGTAGACATGGAGAGACAATTCAACACTTATATGGAACAGTTGGTTGCAAAACGTTTTAGACGACGTCATGGAATTGACTATGATGAATCCTTTTCACCAATTGTGATGCTGAAATCCATCAGAATATTATTGGCCATTTTTGCATACCATGAATTTGAAATTTGGAAAATGGTTGTCAATGCATTATTCCTTAATGGGAACCTCCAGGAAGACGTCTACATGACACGACCTAAAGGGTTGGTGACTCTAAAGGATTCCAACAAGGTATGAAAGTTATAGAAATACATTTATAGATTAAATAAACCATCAAGGTCATTGAACATCCATTTTGATGAATCCATAATATTATTTGGATTTGTTAAGAACGAATTTGTTCGGTGTGTATTCAAAAGGATTAGAGGATGTTTGGTCTTTTTCTTAATAGTATATGTTGACGACATATTACTAATTGGAAACGAAGTACCTATCTTATAGTTAGGTAAGGAATGCTTGGATAAATGCTTCCCTTTGAAATACATGGGCGAGGTAGCATATATTATTGGGATCAAGATCCATTATGATAGATCCATGAGAATTTTGGGCCTGAGTCAAAGTACATACATTGAAAAGATACAGAACAGATTCAGTATGGAAAATTCCAAGAGGGGATTGTTGCCAGTGTCACATGGCATTCATCTTTCAAAGAAAATGTGTCCTCAGAAACATGAAAAATGAAATAAAATGTCTCGAATCCCTTAAAAATTTTCAATTGGGTCAGTCATGTGTGATATGATATGTAAAAGGCTTGATATTGGTTACACATTAAGTGTGGTAGGCAGATATCAATATTATCCAGGAGATCGCCATTAGATGGCAGTCAAGACTATCGTTAAGTATCTGAGGTGTATTATGGATATAATCCTGGTTTATGTAGGAGATGAAGAACTAGTCATTATAGGACATTTAGATGCTATTTTCTAGACTAATCAAGATGACATGAAGTTGCAGACTGGATAAATCTTCATTTTAAATGGAGGTGCAGTGAGTGGAAGAGATCAACGAAAGTTGTGGCTGCAAATTCTACTACAGTGTCCAAGTATATCACAACATCAATGGAATCCAAAAGAAGCATTATAGATGTGAATAATTTTCCATGAGATGGATGTAGTACATAGAAATAAATATCCTATCACACTTTATTCTGATAATACTACAATGGTGGCACTTGAAAAAGAGACAAGGACACATCAGCGGACAAAGAACATACTTCGGAAGTATCAGCTCTTGATGGATTTTTCTAAGAGAGGTGATGTTGCAGGTAGTAGTATTTCTGCAGAATACTATGTGGTGGACCCCTTGAATAAAGCTTTGACTTATAAGAAACATGATCATCACGTGAGGTCTAGTAGACCAAAAGTTTTTGGCAGTTGGCTCCATTCCAAGTGAGAGTTTGTTAGAGTTGGTTTCCTGAGAACCAAATGTTTATAATTTGATTAAATGAATGTAAACTTACAATATATTGTTCCTTATACTGCATGACTATAATATAATAATTTCCTAGAATATTTGTTGCATTAATAAGGTTATGGAAGATCCCATCTATGATGATATCCTTGAAACGCTATAACAATATTCTTAAATAAAGTTCTACTGTTGTATGACATACTATTATAGGACACATACTATACAGACCATCATGTCTGATTACTCATAAGAAGACGAGACTCTCTCTCATGGAGTTCTCACTTAGTAATCTCCAAGATGGGAGATTATGAGAAAATCCCCGCCAGTAGTAATTCCTCATTTCTTGGTGTCATCATGAATTTCTATCTACGAGCATGGGTAATGGACCATAGACATGAATATTACCATTAACTCATGTCATGAATCATGCTCATAGATTTTCTAACGAAAACCGTCAAGAATATAGTTTTCTGAATGTAGGTTTTGTTGGGTGCGTCACGAATGACATGTTGTTAATGCATAAGTCAAGGAAGGATTTTTTTCTTCCATATTTATGGAAGTAGAAATCTCAGGCCCATTGAATGAAATATAACTGTCACCCAAATTCCATGGCCATGGTGTCATGACAAGTTTATTTTAGGAATTCAATGAAGTACGGATCAAACATATAGGTTTATGATGCTCCCATGATACCTTCTTGATGAGATATTGAGACAAAGGGTTTAAATTACACGGTAAGCGTTCGTATGAGGTGGCACATCAATGCGGCTTCAACTTATTTCTCTTTGGTTCCTTGATCTATTTCTAGATTGGAATCTTGGACAGTAGGCTAGCCCAACTAATGAAAATAATAAAAAGGTCTAGAGGCTCACACATTAACTGTATCCAAGTATCTCAAGTAGAATAAAGATTTTTTCCTTAGATGGTTTAATAATTATTCAAGGAATCCTAAATTTTTTTAATGTTGGAGGAAGAATAAAACATAAACAAGATATACATGTTGTGTACAATGAATGTAAACACCGTGTAATTTTCATTTTTAATGAAAATGAAAAATTATTACACACCATGTATTAATGATTACACGCCGTGAAGTTATTTCAGTTGGGATTTTGAATAAATAATATCATTTTATTAAATGATATTTATTATAATTAATGTGGACACATGTCCAAAAATTATTGATTCTACATGGAGGTTTCCAATAATAGTTAATGAAATAAATAAAACATGTAACATGTTTATTTATTGTCTTGACTCTATAACCACAAACCTGATTATAAATATATTCACAACCCCATAACTTTTCCCTAATCTTTGTGCACAACAATTTTGGAGAATTTTTTCAAGGCCAAAAGATCTTCTTCCTCCAAGAACGCTCTCACGATCGAAAGAGATCCCCCTCCATAATATCAAGGTGATCTAAGCCGGAAAACACAAACAATGGATTCTCCACACTTGCACCCAGAGATTCCTTTGGCGACGTCTAAATATATGTGGTGCATGTGTGGATTACCAATAGAGGAAGTCTACACTAGGCCTCTATGATGCAATAAATAATATGATCATAACGTGATCAGAAATATCAACGAAGAAATAATTCCATTAAAGGTACTTCCATTAAATTAATTAAATTATTTATAATCAACCTGTTATGATCTTCCTTTGTGGTTCTAGGACTATTCTTCTTCTTTGTCTATTTCCATGTGTCGATACATAAAGTCCAGTGTTTATCATCGTATTGATCCCATATTGATCATTTATAATGACAAAATGTCATGTGGGCACATCCACCCACGAGCTTCTGCTACGCTCGGGGCATTCATATTCTGAGTTAGGAAATAAGAGTTGTCTTCATTCATTGAATAGTCACAACAACATCAAAAAAGGTATGAGGTTTTTTTGATAGAGGAGAGTAAATGAGAAGTAGCTTCTGTTATGATATTTAATTAAGGGTAAGATTATATATTTAAACCATAATATGTGGTCAAAAAGTCTAGGTTCATGGTTTTTTCAACCATCTTCTAACCATGAATGGTTATCTAAAGGCATGTGGAACCCACAATTATTAGCCATACAGTATGAATAACTACGCACACATTGTGAAAATATCCTTTATCAAGACTGAAAATTATGATACATGGTCGTGTTACCCAAATCACATGGTTTTTCTAAAAACGGGCATCCAATATCTTCTCTCTTCCAATTCCTTTCATGGTTTGTTGAAAATTGAGGCCCGCCTTGCCTGGTTTTCACTAATCTTACGCAATGATAAATTATTCCCAAATCATGTGTTCCAATAATTGAACCAGCCCCAGACACCCCGACACCCAATGAACTCAAATGAATATTAAATTATAACATACCTAGACAACAATACTAATATTTATATTAAATATAAGGAACTATACCTCAAGAGATAACCAAATTCATAAAAACATCCCCAATTAAATCAACTCATCCCGGAATTTCCTTCTCAAGGGTGATAATAAATTTATGAGAACATTTCTAGACACTATGATGGTACATCATTCTCATTCTCCCATGTTTCTTCTTAGACATCACTGTGTTACCATAGCACCTATACTAGAGTAACCAAATAGCCATGGAGAACCTTCGTGCTATGATCTACAATACGTATAGAATTATCCTCAAAGGGTGAATATACCTATTACTAAAACTCAGTAGGTTGAATTTATGAGATAAGATTGTATAATAACGTCATAGATTTGAAACATATAATACATTGTATGTGGTTCGGTACATTTGAGGTAACTATAACAGTCAAGCTACCATCAAGACTCTATCCAGAATCTCAAACTTCCTGAAATACCATAGTGATATCTTATTATATATTTTTATTCCCTTTTGTCCAATCCTCGATGAAACATGAAATAAAACACGATCGTCGACCTCAAACTCAATAGTTCGTCTACAATGATCAGTGTATGATTTCTCTAGAGACTGAACAGTATCCATCAGCTTCGGAATCGACTCACCTACTCAATGGTCTCCTAATCAAGATGAGGACACTAAATATAATCCAATCCTATCTATAATAAGTATAGGGTTAATCATAATATACAACCAAAAAATATTCATATGGAAGCATCTAAATAATATACTAAAAGATATTGTTGTTGAAAAATTTAAATAGGGTACATGCTCTCCCATGCGCCTTAGAAATCAAGGACGCATTCTTGCATAATGTCCTCAAACTCCTAAATCTTGTGATCTTATTACAAAATTGTATCTGGGTGGAAAGATGTGTTATGAATCACTATGTACCCAATGACATTTGTTTCCCTTTCCATAACCCATAGGTATACCAGGCAACACTAATTGAAATGATTGTATGAGGGACCACCTGAAGTTGTACAATCTCACGAATATAAAACCATCAAAGATTATACCCACTAAATGTTTCTTGATTTTAAGGAAATGTTAAAACTTCCTGATCCAATTAACAAGAACCCATAAAACAACATTAAATCAAGATAACGTAGTGAAAATGTCAAAACATCCATTGTGATGTCATTCGATTTCCACTCGAAAATGAGAAGTTTAATTAAAAGTCCAGCTGGTTTTTAGTGTTCCCCCATTCACTGACTGATAGGTGGAACAACTCATGACGAAACCTGCCATATCATTTTTTATAACTGCCCACTAGTAATGTCGATGTAAATCCCAATACATCTTTTTGACAACAAGATACAGCACCCATGATGAAGTATGAAAACTCCATATCATATCATCACACATGTCTATTAAACCCCATAAACAACCATGGATACATAGAAACTCATCTTCACTTGTAATTAAACTTTCTGGAGGGGCCTCACCTTCCACACTTTCCCTAAAAACCATCCTCTCAGATTTTGATAAATTCTTAATCCTGTCTATATCCAGATATATAGAGGTAACGACTATCTACGATAGAGACATCTTTCCCTGACTATGACACACCTATGAGTGCATCTTAGAGAAAAAATATGTGAGAATCCACTTGCTACATTCCTAATGAACTGTTTGTATCTATGTCCTCAGACTCTATGAATTGGATAATGAATTTACATTACCAGCCATGTAAGAAATGTCAACGATAGATGACTGTAGGTATATAATCATCCTTCACATACTTATATTCTAATCACGTTGTGCAAATATTTATTTGAGGATTTTGTGTCCTATGTGCACCAAAATATTCCCTCTAGGTTAGTATTTTATCCAAATGTATAGTGCATGAACAACTGCAGGTAACTTGAGATCATTTGTTGGGTAATTTTTCTCAAGTGGCCTTAACAGCTGAGACTTGTATTCTATGGCTCTATCATCCTGTATATGAATTGATCCATGCCCAATTCTTGATGAATCTTTGTAAAGCATGTAACTACTTCCCGACTCTAGAGAAATCAGTATCAATGCAGAATTAAATCTCTATTTTAACTCCTAATAGGTTGTCATGTAAGAATACGTCCTTAAAAACATCACACCCCTCTTAGTCAAGACCACCAAGGAGGATGATAAGCATGAGATGTCTTGTTTGAAATACCTAGAGTAACCATCCAAGCCATAGAAACTACACACATCATTTATGTTCATGGTATCTACTAGGAAACTACATCTCACACCTTATCTGTGTTTTCTAATACTCATGTATCTGAGATAATATGACATAGGAAGTGAATCTGATCTATCCAGAAGGGGTAATTTTTTTTGAAAGTATCTAATGCTCTATCAGTGTATTAATAACTATCTCAAGATATTGACATGATCGTGTTGATTGTGAGAATATACAATGATATCATCCATATAATTCACCACAAAAAGAATCAATACACGGATGGAAGACTCAATTCATCATTAACATGAAGACTATTGGCATGTTCATGAATCTTAAAAAAATAACCAAATACTCATTTAGACCATAAATTCTATGAAAATATATGAGTTGTTTTCATGATTGTCAGAAACACAGCTTATGATAACCAAAACCCATATAAATTATTGACAAGAAGCAAGCTCCTTAGAGTTGTTCCAAGAGATAACTTATCTATGATAGAGGATACTAGTTCATACCTATTAGATTGTTCAATTTATTTTAATTTACACATTGACTAAGAGTTATGGATTAAATTTTCATAAAAAATAATAGAAAACCCCACAGAGAAGTAATATATCGGATAAACCCCTTTCCTCTAAATCCAAAAGCTTTTTGTCAGATCTTGCATCACATTAGTCTCTATACTAAAAAGAGTAATTGATGTAGCTGCAACTCTTGGAACTAGCTTGTTAGATAAATCTATGTATCTCCCTAGAGGTAATCACGAAAATTCATCTGAGAAGATGTCCCAAAAATGATCAACCACTATAGTGAAATATTCTGGACATGTTCCCTTGTAATCCAAATACTAAATTTCAATCAGGGCTATCATCCCACCCAACCCACAATGCTCCGATCTGGATCAGATTTCATAGACATCTCATTCACTCATGTGAATAAATTCACTACCACCCATGATGATAAATTAACCCTACAGTTATAATAGTCAATGATGTAATGAAAGGTATCCAACCTAAACATATTTAAAATGATATCTAAATAGGACATATATAAGTAAAAGTGGACACCTAATAAGTGACACCCACAAATCTCAAGGGGCACTCCTTGCACTAATGTGAATTTTCCATATTAATCCCCAACTATGTGTTAGGTTCCATGAATCCATTTTAAGTTTAAAAAATAAGACCAAGGCTCTCTACAATGGACACGTATATAAATCATTGAGAATACCTTACATTAGAATGTGAAGAATCTAATGTAGAGGCTCTGAATATTGTACATGTAATAATATAAGTTCTATGATCCCAGTCCTAATGGGTATGTTTCACTTCATACACCTGGCTTGAACCAAAACCATGTGACAATGCCTAGCAACCCTGAGTAGATCCACCCTACTATCCCTGCAAAATTGGGGTCTGACTACCAGGACCACGACCACCAAATCAGCCTGACCGGCCCACTCAATTCCATCAACCTACATGATGACAATGCATTGAACCTTATTCTAAACATTTATTTGGTGCATATAATCTTCTAGTATATGTTGGGGGAAGCGTACTAGATATGCACTATATATGACAAAAAATTCAATAAAATCAGCAATCAACAATGTTCCTAAAACACTATGTCATAGAATGTCCTAGCCTATTATACTGGAAGCACCTAAACTGGATACTTATGTGTGTTCTTTGGATACTAGTATCACTACATCGAAGCACAAAACAATACTTCCTACAAATGGTCGATTTGGTACAAAATTTCAGTATAGAAATGCCATGGATCATACACCCAACATCACTAAGATTACGATATGTAATAAGTGCCTAATTCAGTATCCTAGAAATAGTATTCATTAAAATGACATTTAACTATGATCAGTTGTTTTACTAAAGACCATCTTCAAATCAACTTGAGTTATATTTATCGTTAACCATTAGAATAAGTGTGAGGTGTTGGATATCTGTAAAATGATATGAGTTATAAGTAACTGATTGTTCACCATTCATCGGGTTCATAAACTCCTGGTAATTATCAAAACTAAAAATAATGGGTTAATTTAGTCATATAATTTTAAATGAAAATCCATACATACCATATTCTACTATCATTCCATCTGATTAATAACATCCCACTCTCTCTTAGTGAAATCATGCATCATAGGCGCAGTGAGAACTACCCTCTCATCAAAATAGATCTCTAGAGATATACAGAGCTAAAAAGTGTAGATATATCAATATGAGAGTTAAAACAATCTTATATAATTAAACATTCTTCTCCCTATTCTATGATTTTGGTCTAGGATTCTTACAGATCCTGTACAAGCATGAAATTCTACCAATTTCACACTAATAAGGTCAGTTCTAGTCATGTTCATAGTTTTAAGTAATTCAATATCAATTTCATTCTTATTTAATTAATTATAAATTGATTATAATCATCAATTATCATTTTTTATAATCAATTCACATTTATATCACATTTAACTTCAAAGGTTGTAGCAATGGTTTTCCAAATTCTCATCCAAGAGGGCCCAAACTCCTTAGGGAAAAAAGCATGTGGTCAACTTCATTCACAATATAACAGATTTCAAAACACATATCAAAACATAAGTTACATATATATATCATAAAAATAATCACAACACCTTGAACACAAGTAATTTATCTTAAAAGGAATAACATAATTCATGTTATGTGAAATCTAGTAGTTTCCTATATGGTCCATGTGATTTCATGCCTTTATCTGATCAGGTTGTAGACAAATAGTACTTAATATAATTTCAATTATAATAGCACAATTAATGTGAAATACCCAATGTTAGAATAAAATCAACATTAATAGTCATAATCTAGAAACAAACAATATCATTGGTTTCAATTTTTATTTTCCCAGTACATAGGCTAGCTATACCTGAGAAAAACTCATTTCCAAATTCCATTTCCTTCATGTCCTTATATATTGATTCCAAATAGAAAAGTAAACTATAAAATATTTCATTGATTCCACTTTGTAACATTCCAACACTAAATTCCACTCAATAGTGCTCTATGCCTGATGAGCCACAAGGCCTCAGTCAAATCATCCCAAATGCAAGGGGATGCCAACTAGAAGTGAGGTCGTAGTGTGTGTATATGTAGAGAGTATGACATTATTAATAGGTTTTAGTAAAATAGATAAAAATAATAGAAAATAATAAGAAGTAGTATAACAACCATAAAATATATAAATCGTATAATACTGATAATATAATCAAGCCAAAATTCATCTCATATAAACAATATTGATTAATGTATCAAGTTCAAATAAAATAGTCAAACTAGGAACAATATTTTCATATACAATTATGGTGAAAAAATTAAAAAAATATTTAAAAGTAACCCAGTACCATCCAAAAACTCAATTTGATCCCATGCCCTCCTACTCTTAAGAAGCAATCAAGTACATATAGTAGGTCACTTTCCCTTATCAATGCCTACAATAATATTGTTTATTTTGGTACCCAAATTTACCCCAAATGGAGTGTGACATATAATCCCAATAGGAAACCACCCATGGTCTTCACCAATATTTTATTGAATATATATAACAATATCATAAAGGATGATATATTTTTTTTAATGATGATTCCTTGGCCCAAAATGACCAAATAAAAATTTTTATAAAATAGATAGTTTACAGGAGTCTAAAGTATGTGATTATATTACAATCTTTTTCCTGAAAAGGAAGTAAATCAGTAGGGAGGTATTCAAAGTAGGTAATCTATTGATTTATAAATATGTTTTTCAGACCATATAACTTCATGGTTTCTTCTGAATAAACATTTGTGATGAGATAATTGAGATTGATAAGTTCAGGTTTTGATTTAATATCCTATTCCTTTAATAAGTTTCCTTTAATAAGTCTCTGATTTAACAGTTATGCCTTTTTTATTTATAACATGCACATATAACAATTCAATATCATTTAATTTAAATGTCTTGAGATATTATGCAAGACCAAAATCCCCAATATTTTTCTCATCTAAACAAAATCATAAGCAATCCAACTACAAAATATAAGTCAATACTGAATCCAAGATTGTGCTTTACCTTGGAAGATGCATCATAAAATTCATTTCATTATTAATTAAATTTAAAGAAAAAGTCTATCCATATCATTCGTATGATAGAATTCATGAATCACTATATGAATCATATTAACCAACACCATATAACCCCATCTATTGTATACCTCTCAGGAACATGGTATCACTCTAGGTGTGGTATTACTTCACTGCCAAATGAGTCTATACTCACTGGTCCATTAATGGAGGTGGAGTATCAGTCATGACATAAAATATGAAATATCCTTTGACTATATATATTAAAATATCATTTGAATCCATTTATCACTCGGTATATAAGTCATGCCTTAGATTATGTCCTTGGTAGTAAATTTGGGAGAACATGTATACCTCATGACAAATTAAGGTTCAACAAAATTGAGTCTATCCATGGAATTATAATATTAATCCATGTGTGATCTAGGTCTAATGAGAATTTATCCAATTCAATATCAGATAATCAACTCCAATTTACTAATCAATCTCAAAACCATGAAAATTATATTTCAACATCTCCTCATGGGGTGATTAATTTCCAAGGCCAAGGTTTGAAGGGTTTTCTCACAAATACTAACATGGGAAAACCATTATAACAAGAATCTCAATCTTAGATAAACTATTACATATAATTGTCTTAATCTATGTAACATGGGGATAACAAAAAAATGGGAATATATTCTTGATTAAGGAATTCTATAACTTATTCATCCCTTAACTAATACGGGAAATTCAAAATAGGCAATTCAAGACGAAACATGCAACTCATGATTCGACAAGTTAAAGAAGAACAAGTTCAAGGGACATGATCACTCATCCCTTCCCATTGAATCATTTAAATTAATATTCATTCACATTGAAATCAAATTTACTTTAATATTTACATATCTGACATCCCAAGCAAGGGGTAAAGGCACAACTAAGGGTGTACAAGGAGAAAATCATTAAATGGTATGTTCAATAATAAACAATTCCATTATGTGGTACTGTTTTGAGGTCTACAACCCTAAAATCAAACATTTAATAATAATTTTTAATAACATAGAAATTCTTATAAATTAAGAGTTTCAATTTATTTTTAAAGAGACACTCATAAATTGGGTGTGTGGCATGATGAAATATGTAATAAAATTTACATTATGTGAAATGAATGAGACCACCAACCAATGGTATATAATTGACATGTTGTCTAGTTTCCACTTCTAATTAGTCTCTAATCGGGAGATGATCAATGAATATATGAGATACCTAAAAATATATAAATTCATCTTTCACCACAATAGTGAAAATGATATCGATAATTATCACTAATGAATAAAAAATAATCCTCCTCTTAACAATAATGATCCATAAAGACAACATACCCTGGATTCAGAGCTTGTATGGAAGAGTTGTCTTGATTCAGGGACTAATCACCAAAGACTTCAAAGGAAGGGAGGATGTTTCTATACGGGAGGATAATAATTAAGAAATATGGGTATTAATAACATTTAATTTATAGTAATATTAAAATTTTACACAAAAATATTTGATCACATGGTTTAGGTGTGTGGTTATGTTTAGACAGGGGGGCACCCGCAATGTTTAGTTTAATGTTTTTAATAACCATGAAAAAACCATTAGAATAACCTCTGTCAAGATTGCATAGTTGGACACATGGATGTGAGACATGAAGTGCATTATTTCTATGAAACAATGCAGTCTGTATATACATTATATCCATGCATTTAAAAGTTTGTTAGAGCATGTGACCTTCATCATACGGTTTGTACTAATCGCATGCCTGGATAAATTCCTCCCAAAGCTCGGGTTCTTGGCTCCGAACTATCCTAAAAACACATGAAGTCCTTATTACCTAGAAGAAAATTCACATTAAGACATATTTAAACAATTAAACTGAGAATTGATTTTAAAATAATTATCTCAACCTCAAGGAAGAACAAATATTTTACAATTTGTCTCTTGCATAGATATACGTAGAGGTAATACACCAATAATTAGAAATCAATCATGACATTATCATCACATGGTGCACAGACATGGGACATTCTTCATGTCTGGTTTGACACTCCTAGGTGACATGATTGTGAAATTTCTCATTCCCATTATAACCCATTATAATTTAGTCATGTATTTAATTACAATGAATGTCCTATTATAATCATATGGTGTCATAGATTGAAATTAATGAAAAATTATTCAGACATAAAATAAATGATTTTTCATTATTATGGGGTTTCTGAATATGATTATTGTTTCTCATACCATGCTTTGTGGAATTAGGCAATGTATGGAACCAAGTTTAATCCTATTAACAAAAAATGTGATGAAACATTTAGTGATAAATGGGAAAAGAAACTGGACAATAACTAGATTGAATGATATTTTAGTTTTTCAAAATCAACCACCATGCTAATAAATAACAACAAGCACATCTATGGGATTCATAACTTGTCATGTCACAACCCTTCCCCTAGGGACTATGTTGTGACTACCCCAATCCTCTCTTCCATAGGCTAGAGGATAGAAACTAGGCCTGAGAAAGAATTTCAAACAATAGGGAGGAATTTTAGTATAAACCTACATAGATGCACCCATCCCCATGAAATTTATTTAAACTAAAAGATTTATGTAAACAGATAGGAAACCAACTATGAAACCACTGTGAGTAACAAAACAAACTGAAATGTAAATGGGACAAAATATAAGACCAACTGATAAAACTAAGTAAAATATCATAGTTTACATCCACATAAAACCCTACCTGATGGGTGGGTATAGTAATGTGTATGAATTTTTCTGAAGCATACCATGACTGTTAGGTCACTAGGAAGAACCTCATTCTCTAGTCCACTAGGGACTCCATCAAAGATGTCGACTTTCTCCACAAGACATGACACATGTGGGAAATTCCCATTTAGGGTTGAGTAAAGAAATACTCGAAAGGGACCCAAAATCACAAAGGTAAACCACAATTCCAGACACGATAGAGACAACCAAAGTAGTACTAGATGTGTAGCCTATAAGAAGTTCAATCAAGAGAGTCATTAGAGTCATCTTCCACCTAGATAGATATACAATGAAATTCTAGGCATTTCGAAATCAATGGAGACACAATATAGGTCTTTATAGAAGACGCACTCCGTATAGGTGCAGAATACACACTTCTTGAAGGCATAAGAGATACACTCCTTGTAAGCATAGGAGACACTCACCGTAGGAGACACAATCCGTATGGACATAGGATACACACACCTTAGGAGACATGCTCTATATCAGAATAGGGAACACACTCTATATAGGTCAAAGCCAGTCAAAGCCATTAATCATTAGCATACATTCTTTGGGAGCACATAATCTACATGACAATAGGCTGTACTTCAACCTATATGAAAATTATGGTATAGTATCTAAAAAGGATCTATTTTTGTGAGGGTCCCAACACCACAGATGGATCATCAAATGGAAACATTGTTTGAGTGTTGTGGGAATTTAAGTAAAAAAGGGATGATTAGTTATGAGTTTGGTCTGACCAAGGTCGCCCCTGACCCAACCCGCCGATTCTAACCCATGAATCCAGGTATGAACTGTCATGCAGGGTTGATCCAACCCGCTACTGACAAGTCCCGCTACCGGCCCACTATAGGCTCGACCTATCGGCATAGCCCATCCCACTCGAATGTGTTCTAGTTTAGTCTTCCTAGAAACTATGACAATTATGCCCAGTCCAGCTGCACATGACCGTCCATAGATCTGAAATCTTCTCCCGGATGAGATTTGTGGGACCACATGCCAAGAAGTTCGACACGGTGACCTACTACGTCATTTTTTTTCACTACAGTGGCTTACCCTGGCCATGACTTCCATCACCACATAAGGATGCACTTCCAAGGTCCCTCTACTACCAGTCGTCGAGCTGGTGGCCACCATCTACCTAGTGGCTGTAATGCCATACATCATAGTCGGGGCCACCACATGACGACGGTGGTGGTATCCCTCGTTTTTTGGGTGAACGGTCGCACTCTAGTTATTTTTTTGAGATGTAAGCACACATAAGACCCTTGGATCATGGTCTTAATTTCCATGATATTGGATCCAAAATGTGATCCATTCCGCTAGTAAAATCTCGAATAACGGTATTACCAGCGTTTCTTTGATCGATTTAGTGCCATCACTATCAAACATTTTCTAGGTCATCATGGGACTGGATCATTGATTCTAGCTCATTTCACCAAGAAACTCTTTCTCAAAAATCATCAATTCATATTCCCATGAAGAACGTGTGGGAAAAAAATGGAGAAAAAGAACAAGTAGCAAATGATGTAAAAGGCCTCGATCATTTTTTGTTATGGCCTTGAGCCATTCCATTTTATGGATCAAGAAAATTGATAATCAAATTCACAAACACAATAATCTGATTAAAAAATATCATACCTAAAATAATTACTACAAAAAAACCATCCTGCAAGAATGAGAAATATGTGGGTTAACATGTTCATCGAATGATCCATGATCATCATTAATTCAATGGTAGGAGAATAAAATATAATAACTTAAACCCTTTACATGACGGACTATCAGTGGGAGGAGATAATTTGTCGTTTAACCTGACCCATTCACAAACATCCTTGATCTTTCATTTTTCAACATTCCTCATTTGTCATTACCAATAGGAGAGATTCCTTATCCATGTCTCAAGTAAACTTTAAGGATCCATAGAAATAAATCTATCATGTAATGAATTATATCATTTACCCTGCATATGATTAATGGAGGAAACATTCCATGCATTTCATTATTTTAATCACATTTCAGCATTGCCACAACGCTAAATTTGCAGTATCAGTGAGTCGCTATATCATAGTGTTGATGAGTCATTACATAACGATGAAGAAATAAAATAAAATAACTATTAAGTGTATTTTATTTTTAACTAAAAATGATCATAAATTATATTTTTCTAATTAACGGTGTGGACAAATGTTATACCCCTTCTATGGAAAACTCTCTATTCTAAGCTCAACGGTGCCCTCATATTTCTGATTTGGGAACCCTTTTAGATGTTACTGAAACTGTATAGACATATATTTCTTAATAAACATAAAAAATGTTCAAAAAGTTATTCAGGGGACACTGTGCCTCAAAATCATATACCTTCTTAGTACCTAGTCTTGAAAAAATATCATATATTTCCAAGATAAATTACATGGAAAATCTAGCATATTACACTCTCACCACCTTTGGGATTTACGTCCCCAAAACCCAAAACAAGGGTTGACCGGAAAAAAAGGGGATACTGAGCATGGATATGAGCCTTTCACTCCAATGTTCTCTCTTATATTTTCCCATTCTACCACCAAATTCATAGTAGTGGAATCAATTTCCAACTGAGGTTCATCTCTTGTCGATTCCCTATCACCATCGAGAACTCCAAAAAAGTATCCCCATCATCAATATCTAACTCACCCTAGTATATGACATGTGAAGGGTTGTGCATGTGTATCTTATAATTACATACCTGAATGAAGTCATGCTCTAGCTCTAACTACGGAGGTAAAGCCAAGTGGTAATCCTCCTCCCCCACTATAAAATGTTTCAGAAATGGTTTGATGAACCTCAGTGATTACTTGTCATCCGTCAAAATATACAATTACCCCATCAGGGATAGACACAAAGGGACCTATAAAATCCCACCTCAATCTCCAAGGGATTGTGTCTTCTATCAAAATAGGAATTATAATGGCTCTGTGTTGTCTTCATCTGTACATGATGACCTGCACCATCTCCATAGTTTCTTGCACCAACTATGGGCCCATGAGTGTTGACTCATGGGGGTTAGTCCAATAATTTGGTAACCTACAGGATCACCCATTAAATGCATCAAATGATACCATACCAATGGTGGGGTGTTGTCTACTATTGTATGAAAACTCCACCATGGGTAGGTGATCCCCCCATCTGCGTCAAAAATCAAGGATGCAAGCATGTAGCATGTCCTGTAGGACCTGAATGGTCGACTTTATCTGACCATCTATATACTCATGGAAAGTTGTTCTCAAGTGTAGTTGAGTGTTATACACCTTAAACAATCCCTTCCACATCTAGGTTGTGAAATAAGCATCTTTATTTGATAATATCATCAATGGGACCCCATGGAGTCGAACTATCTCTTGTACATAGAGGTATCTCATACTCTCAACTGAACCATATTCCCCAATCGCTATGAAGTGGGCCGACTTGGTGAGTCGGTCAACGATCACCCATATTGTATCATTCTCTATGGACATACAAAGTATAGCCATCATTAATTCCATAGATATTCCATCTATACCCCACACTGTAACCTCTAGGGTTGGACTCAAACCCACTAGAACTGGGTGCTCAGCTTCTAATTAATGAGATGTGAGGCATCTAGAGAAAAATTCTACCACTACATTTTTCATCTGTGGCCACCAAAAATGACATCAGATGTCATGTTACATCTTTTCTACATAATTATTTACTTCCATAGCATATGTATGGAACTACCTCAACACCTCCTCATGTAAAGTCACCAATACAATTTTGTGTCATCTAAAAAGGAAGAAGTTCACCCCACCATAAGAATATGAATTAGGGGAATTCCATATGGAAATATGAGCATGTGTAGTATTACTAATAATATCTTTCAGATGTTCCCTACAAAGACACTATAAGGGTGGAGGGGTAACCACCATAAACTGGAGAAAATCTACATCATATCCACCCACAAAAATATATCTGATGTGAGGCCAACTGCTTTAAGTCCTCGTGCAGTAGATGTGAACTCGATCTCTGGATAATAACATCTACCACCACGTTCCCCTTACTAGGATTATAGACTACTTTCAAATAAATGTACTGGAGTCAATCTAGACAACACCATTGTATTAGGTTCATACCCTTCTCAAAAAAATTGTACCTAAGTCTTTTGTGGTCTAAGTAGATGACAAACCGCTCTCCCAAAAGGTGTTGTCACCACATCATCAATACAAATACTTCCTCCACCAACTCCAGATCATGTGTTGAATCGTTCTGCTCATGTGTTCGTAATTTCCCTAAACTATAAGCAATAACATCTTTCCCCTACCTCATTACACAACCTTTCTTAGTTCTAGATGCATCACAGAACACCACCTATATGATACCCTCCTTTAGAAATATCACGATGGGAGAGTTCTACAATCTTTGTCTTAGCTACTAAAATATCTTCTATGAATTCTCGGTCTATATGTATATTTTCCAATTTCATGTAAAGGATATCATGGATGCTTTCACTATAGAAATGTCAGGAACAAATCTCTGTTAGTATCCATCTTACCCAAACAAACTTCTCACCTTAGTAATGTTCTTTGGTGGATTCCAATAAAGCATCACCTCTATCTTTGCTGAATCCACTGCAACTCTAATGTATAAAAATATGTGTCCATGATTGCTGACCTCTATTATTCAGAATGAAAAAATTGATAGATTCCATTAATGGTGGTGCTCTTTGAGTATGTCCATGACCATCCTGATGTGTACCGCGTGCTCCTCCTTATATGTTGAGTACAACCTAATGTCATCCATAAATAACACTACCAACCGGTGTAGGTAATACTGAAATATGTTGTTCATGAGTCCTATGAACACTATTAGGGTGTTCATCATGCTAAAAAACATCACTATGTATTCATAGAGTCCAAAGGAATATCTGAAATCCCTCTTCGGAATGTCCTCATACTGCACCTGGTGATGGGGATAACTTGATCTGAGGCCAATCTTTGAGAACAATTTTACTTCTTTCAGATGATTGAAGAGGTCATCAATCCACACTAGTGAGTACATATTATTCATGGTAACTTGATTTATGTTCTAAAAGTACACACACAACCTTAAGCTCCCATATTCCTTCTTGAAAAACAAAATTGCATCTTCCCATTGTGAAACACCAGGTCTCATGAAGACCTTCCTCTAAAAATCCTCCAATTTTAACCTTAATTCATGAATCTCTATGGGAGCCATCCTATATGCAGGTGTAGATATCAGTTTCATACCGGGGTACATTTCAATGCATAATTCTACCTCCCTACAATGAATTAGTCCAAAAAATCCTTAGTTTATGTTTCCTCGTACTCATCTATAACTTTCAGAATATGAGGATTCTTCTCATCCACTACACTATGGGTAATTCTATCTGACTAATGTGTGATCAGTTTCACCCACTAAAATTTTAATCATTCCAACATTTTTTTTGTTTCCATATCATCAAAAAAAGAAAATTGTGTCCCATCTTTGTGGAAATACTAAACTATGCGCCTAATACAGGTGATCTGAGCAAGAACTATTGATAAATAATTCATACCAAGAATGATGTCGCAAGGCCTCGACACTGCCACCAAGAGATGCCAATAAAAAAAGTCACCCCTAGAGTAAGGGAACACTATCCGAACATATGTGTGATCACCAAATATCCACCTATATGAGTCTCTAAGCGTAGGAATTCTGTCGCGGTACAATAACTGTCTTCGTGTCTCAAACAATTATTGTTGCAATAAAAGAGTGATGACAGTCAAAACTGCAACTATGGAGGAAAAGCCAAAATTATACCTCTAATAATGCAGGGCGTATTGGGATCGTAAGCCTCCATCCCATTGATCTGTCCTCTTCCCTCCCCACTAGCTCCCTGATCAAGGGGTGGACTACATAAGGGTGGTGATGGTAGTTCCATAACAATCATCCAACTCCTTCCACTTTTACAACTGCTTTACCACATCTGTCACCTAGAGAACTTCTATGTTATTGCATCTGATGTTTCCCTAGTGATCCCTCGAGCATCTCTTGGCCGGTCGTACTACAGGTTGAAAAATCTCTATCCATTTGTCCCTAACTGTGACATGATTAGTATAACATTTCTTTCAGCTGACCTATTCTACCCCAGAATCCATGCATCACTAATATCGTGTCTTGGGGTAATCCCCTAGACTGTCTGGCTCACTTGCAACCCTATGTCACATGTTTAATACCTACTTTTGAAGACGCATCTTCCTGGAACCTTGTGGTAGCTCCCACTGTCGATCCTTTCTCCACAAGAAATCTCCCTACCAGTAGATCTCTCTCCATCACCCCAATATTCTTAGGGATACAGAGGGACATCATCGACACCCTAATCTCCAATCATTGTCTCTAATCGAAGGTACGAGAACAAACTAATGGGTCCCACCCCAGGCTTATAGAGTAGGGAGGCAGATGTGTGATTCTTGTTGAGTACTCTTAAATTGTTTGGCTTCCCTGATATAGATAGATGAAATCCAATATACACCCATATAGTAACGTCATTGGAAATAACTCCTCCCAAAAGAGATAGTCAAAGTATTTCTAGGATAGGGTCCCCTCTTCATGCATCTATATCATCAAGAGACACCATATCCCCACTAAGACATATAGAAAACATGTATCTTGGACTACCATCTGTTAAAGATTCATCCTCACTATGTGAAAAACTCATGAAACCACCTCCAACATGACCTCATATATCGGAGGATATATCTCAACTCGAAACCTGGGAGTTAGCCGTCTCTGGTAATCATGCAATCAATTGATCTCGTGTGAATCCTCTAACAGCGATGCTGGTAATTACTACAAATCTCCGGGTGGTGGTATCTCTAGTACACCACCAGAAGGAGTTATCTCTGGAAATGATCACTTTACTGATGCATCATGTCTCAACGAACCATCATCGTGGACATTCCCTGAAATCCTACTGAGCTGTCTATGTAGAAGCATCCTAAAATAGACAAAGATGTATCACTGCCAATAGAGGATGACCAGTTTGATAACTCTGGTTCAATAAGGGAATGAAAAAACAATCAATTTTCATATGATTCATGAACACTTAATTTCCCATGAAACTATTGTTTTCATGTACTGAGTCAGAATGAAGAATTCAAGGACCTCATGTATTGATATGTCGGTCACCGCAACAATACTGGCTTCCCTAGCCTAAAATCTGAACTCAAAACACATAATAAGGATTACCCAAAAAAAATAAAAAAATCCCTCTAATACCACTATGTCCCAACCCGTCCCCCGAGGCCCATTTCATGACTACCCCTTGCCTACCTCCCATAAGCCATGTGTTAGTGACTAGAGTTGAGTAGTAATTTCTCATAAAGGGGAGGAATTTGACTATAAACCTGGACACACATACCCGTTCACAATAAAATTACTAAAACTAAAAACACTGAATAAAAATATATTTTGTAACACCCCCAAGATTTCTTGGCAAGTTATTTTTCAATGTAATTCAATAACTTGCACTACCCGCAGCACTGAGTTCAAGTGCACCACGACTTACCAAACTAGTAGTTCAAAAGTGGTTATGAATATTATTAACTAAATTTTGAGAATTATATAATCCTTATAATTTTATAAACCATATAATTAGTTTCTTACACATAATGCAAAAAAAATTCATTTTTCTAAGATAAAAGAAGTATTTAAAAAAATGCAATTTTACAGCCTTTTAATGGGGAACTCTTTTTAAATCCAATATTTGATACTTTTAAACATTAAATTTTACAAAATAAAATTCTTATTTTGAATCGGGATATAAGAATATAGTTTCAATAAATTTTTGGTGTTTTTCTGTTAGCTTTCATATTTTGGTGAATAGTGAAAAATACTATATTTTAACTGAAAACAACATTTTTAATACAAATAATTTATAGTGTTTAATAATAAAATTTTATGGTATGGAATAATAATTAGATTATATTTTTACTATTGAATCCAATTATGGTCATTGTATGTAATTTCACATTGAAATTGGACATAAACAATTGTAAATATTTTGATAGTTATTATTTCCTTAAAATACGTTTTTTGGTCTTGACAACGGGAATGAATTTTAAATTAGTTAATACAAATTCTATGTTATAAAATTGGTAAAATAGAATTAATTTTTCAATACGTAATATCAGATTTCAATTAGGGTGAATTTTTTGTATTTCTATGAGAACATTCAATTTTTGATGAATAGTGAAAAAACACCGAATTATTGTTTAAAACCGACATTTTATTTAATTAATTAATTATTTTATTTAAATTTATTTTAGTTCAAAATAGAAACATAATACCAATATATTTTCAATATAATTCATTGGAGTCAGTTTATAGTAATTATAGATATATAATAATTGTATTAAACTATTTACCGTCTTTTACCCACCTCCTAGGAGCATTTTCAAATTTACATAAAACATAATTTTACCAATTCTGTGAGTAGAATTTAAAAAATCTTAGAGACAAGGTTGATATAAGAAAATATAATGTGGTTCAATAAGATGAAATGCATTTTTCGTGCATAGTAACTCTTTACTTTTATTTACCACAGTTGAAAGAAAATAGGGTAATTAAGGGTAAAAATGATATTATTATTACCCTAACACATGTACTAATTCTATTGGATAAGTATAATGCGACCAAAAACAACCATAGGAATAAAATATGAACCACTTTGATCCACATAGATTAGATTAGGACATTTATTATTATTTAATTCAATGAAGAGTTAAAAGAGTTAAATTCAAAGTGTAAAAACTAAACCATTTTTAATATAGGGATACACATAAGATAAGTTCGACTATAAATATTCATTAGAAAGATAAAAATATTTTCCTAAATAAATGTATTTTACTTATAATTTTTTAATATTAAATAATTAGATTTATTTCTAACACAATGATGATTCAATAATTACCTAATTAATGAAATATTAAAATAATTGATTTTATAAATATCCAGATGAATGGTATTTGAGACATTTTATGAATTCCACTTATTTTCTAGGTTAATATGAAATGTTAGATTTGGTTAGATGAATTTTGTTTTGAAGTAACAATGTTGTTATTAATTTAGAAAAAACAAAATAACAAATAGTATCAAAATTAACATAAAAGAGTTTTTAAATCAAATATTATATTATTAATTGATATTCTATTAATAAAAATCAAAGTATCATCTAAAAAACTTATATAATTATAGGTGTTACATAAATTAACCACTTGGGGTTCACTTGGACGTTTAAGGTATGTTTATTAACCATATATATAAAAATATAAAGAGACATGGTACATGTCAAACTATTTATTTAAGAGTTAAATCTAAAATATAAAGTTAATATAATGACCCAAACCTGTCTAAAAACTATTGCTTGTGTGTTTTTCAAATCATCCCTATTTTATATTTTAAATAATTTCTATTGGAGCCATTATAAACCGAAAATGTTTATGTTATAAAATAATATTTCAATATTTTCCTAAGGTTCCCTTCACCCCTCTAAGAAAAGGTAACATACCATTATCTCACATTCAAACCTTCAAAGACATTTTTCTTTGCCAAAACCTTCCCAAATATCTTCTCCACTATCCTATATTCATCTTATAGGCCTTACATTAGTTAGAAAGCATACTTGAGGAGACAATATGATCAAATGAAATGGAAGAACCCGAAGAAAATGTAATGATTTCACAACCCTCTTTCAAGTTCTTTTCTTCTTCCAAATTATTTGATATTACCATACCAAAATAATAAATCTAGTAACTTGTATATACTGTGATGTTATTATAAATATTTAACAACCGTATTCATTATTCTATCCTTCCTATAAAGGATAATGTCACCATGCGTGTGTAGGTACGACTTACCGTCTCCATGCCATGGTGTAATTTGTTATTCAGCTCTATGCTATTTGGATAGATATAATGATGCGTAATATGTATATAAAAAATGATAATAACATGATAATGTCTCTCTAAAATAAATATACCATCCACTTACACACCATTAAGAAATAATATTGTCACTCGTGCGTACATACAGATTACCATCTCAACCATGTGATGAGATTCATTTCCTCGTTCACCATTCATTAACAATTATAAAAATATATATTACAAATAATTAGGTAATATATGAAATAATAATGCTATGGTATATATATATGTATTTATTTACTTACATATATAATATTCACTTACTTCCGTTCAATACGATATTAAAACAGAGACATCGTTTATGCATACGTATGGCCTACCGTCTCCAAAAATGGTGTTTTCCATTTCATATATCAATATATTATAAATATATATATTATAAATATATATGATATATATATCAAGGTTCATTTTCTGGAGGTATTGAAATCATTATCTAAATGATACGATCAATAATAAAAAGTTAAAATACGTAAAATAAAGAAAGTGATTATTACCCGAAATGTTAATTTAACATGAAAATAAGTACTAAATGGGTATTATAAAGTCATAAATGTATCATTTATGATATAATAAATATTAATATGGTTCATTTATAATCTGATAACATACAATAGTCATTATACAGATGGTTAAACATACCCTCGACCAAAGGAACGTGCAAGGTAAGGGGTTTTCATCTCACTCCTTATTCCCAGGACATTCATGCTATATTGCCACAATTTCTTATTGTGTGGTATATTTAATTCCCATAATTGTATTTATTTTGAAATAAAATTTAATTAATTTGTATTTACAAGTTCATTTTATGATTCTTCTTTCATGGGGTGAATGTTTCATAAGTTACAAAATCGGTAAGGGTTAATTTTGCAGTCTCTTTATTCTTCGAGGTTATTTTTTCTTAAGTATCTACTAGGAAATATTTATTATCTATGACCATGATTCATAAAAGAGTTTTCAAAGGAAATATTTTTAAGATAATTTTTACTAAAACTTCATTTTAAATTTTTTGAAGTATTAATTCTTCTAAACCTTTCTCATTAATGTTCATGTTTTCAAAATGGTTTTAATGATTTATTTTTATGGATATGAATGTTATAAAATGTTAATTCATTTCAAATGTTTTAATGTGGAATGAGGCACTTGGACTCAAAAATATCTTTAAAATGGAATCCTTTTTAAATTATGTGAATTTTAAATGATTTCATGAAAATGGGATATTTATCTCATATATTTCTACTAATCATTTTCAACAATGTCAACATCTTTTACGAGATATTATTATTAATAGAGGTTGATTTATTATGATACTAATATTTCATATTGTATTTATGGTTTTGTGATTTTTTTGGCTGTGGATGAGTTATTTTTATTCCATTCATGGTTTATGGATAAATTATTGACATTTCGTATACTAGTTTGAATACGAATGTTTACGTTATGATTAAACATTTTCTTACCATGAATATATTGGATTATTATGTTCTGAGTTGGGGACCGGAAAATGTATGCCCTCCGGGTTGGTGTTCGGTTACAGTAGACCCTCTGGGTTGGAGCCCGGTTACAGAGGATCTCCGTGTTGGAGTCCGGTTACATAGACTCTCCAGGATGGAGTCTAGTTACAGAGTTTCTTTGGGTTTGGGTCCAATTACAGTTAACCCAAAGGTCCTGGCACGAGGCCTTGACACTGAAATTAAAGTCTATTACTATACATTCCCTCATTATGAAATTAGTAATTACATGGGATTATTCTACTACAAGAATATCCATGTGCATGTTTATATGGTAATGTAAGATTTGTTTTTCATATTATGTTAAAGATTATGTTTAATAGGGTATTGTTTTTATTACACATACTTCCTTAAAATTTTATATCTTCCGTTAAATTATTTACCCTTGCTGAGAAACTGAGCTCACCACTTTCATATGTTTTATTTTTCCAAGATCCCAAGAAGTGTTTTATATTTGACATGAAGGGTTAACCTAAGGTAACAATGGAATTATCAATGATTTTTTTTATCTTGTATGTTAAAATGTGTAATGTAATGTTCATATATTTAATCTATTTTCCAAGACTGATAAACTAATCAGTCTTTTGGGACTTGATTCTTTATAATCATGAAAATGTATAAAAATATTGTAATGACTCTGGGCTTCTGGGATTGGGGCATTACAGTAGTTATCAATAGGATATTTAGCAATAACTTTGGAAACTAGATTTCGATAAACTCTGGTAAGAACACATTACCCTAAGATATAATTTGAGGAATAATATAAAATAACTTCCTAGAATTTTGGTAATGTACACATTTTGTGAGTTTACAAGCAATACATCTCTATCTGGATACAAGAAAGTAGAGGCGGCTCTGGCATCGATGTACCTAGGGGTAAAAATAGAAAACACTGCATTGATCTAGACTTTAACATGAACTGGTGCACAAAAACAAGTCTTGCTACACTCTTGGTTACGACACTCCTGGGGGATATGCTTAGGATAATTCACATTTTCATTACAAGCCATTATGAAGGATTTAGGAGTAAATACTTCCTCAAAGAAAACATTTTATTATTATAGATTATATGAATAATCATTTCAAATTTAGTTTGGAGTTTTACATTTTTGGAATTATGCGTTACGATTCATAAACTAACCTAGTGTACACCATTGTTTATAAATTCAACCCTGTAGATGGAATGAGAATTCCCATAATACACATGATCAAAATATTGAGAAGGATCATATCATTCATAGTATTAAGTCAACATTTAATATTGAAATAGTCTCTCATGTATTCTAATCATATGAAGAAATAATATCATATGTTAATAAGATAAGTAAAAAATTCCTTGAGCCCTATAGATTTGAATGTATACTAGAGAAGAAAAAGACATTAGAATGAAAGATAGATAAATGGGATAAGGGAAATAAGGATTTTTTCATACGTAATAATTATAGAAAGAATCACCTTGGTAAATGATTGAAGGGAATGGGAGTTTGTTATAAGTGTGGAGAAAAAGGACACCATGTAAATGATTGCAAGGGTAAAAAAGGATTCAAATGTACAATGCTTCATCTTCACAGAGATGGTACACTATGTGAATCAATTTCCAAATCATCAGAGTATACCTAAAATGATGCTATTGGATAATAATCATGTTATGATAATAACTCAGATGAAGAGGAATGACTAGTATTCTTATGCTGTTATTATAGAATTTTTACATTCGAGTATTGTATCAGCAATATACTAGTTATATGAATGTAGGGTCCTGAAAAATATACAATGGAGAATGAGAATCCCCATTTAATCCAAGGGAGATTCTACCCAATTTCCCCCCATAGAATTTGGGAAAAGTGTGGAGAATACTAAAAAGATGGAATAAGAGGAACCTATCCAAAGACTGGCCAAATGATAATTGTACGTGGCCAGTTTTGTGTAGAAACCCCTCCATGGACTGCTGTCATTCGTAGAACAGAGGCGGGGATCCCCCGTGGGGGCGAAGTAAGACAGGCGCAAACTCAATCCACAATAATGAACCGCCCTAGATGTGAACCATGTCAATCGGCCCGGGCCGCATCCGCTGTCGTTCGCGAAATGGAGGCGGAACCCTGCATGGCGGCGAAGCACTCCCTGAGCCAGTTTGTTTTGTGGGGGAGGTGCATTCAATGCCCCCCCCCCCCCCCCCGTGAGTTACGAACTGACCAAGTCATTCGAAAACCGGGTTTCCGGTCATGGGCCTCTGCAAAAGGTTACACAAGTCCACAAATACACCACTTTCCCCTATCTATAAAAGCAGATTGAGGGAGAGGGGAAAGGATAAGATATCCATCAGATTCAGGTGCAAGGATTTCGAAGGAAGGAGCTCAGGATTTTGCAAACAGCGATGTTCTAGTTCGCGAACCAGAACATGTATGAAGTTGGAAACAGATTAATAAGGAAACAAAAACGCATAACTTCTTAGTGAACCACAAACATAAAATAACAAAAAAAGAATAACTTGAACTATGGCCCCTTCGTGGATTCACTCCCCGCGGACCAGGGAGTTTATTCCCCCTTTCCGATCTTTCGCACCGTGTAGCACCCTCCTACGTGGGTGAAGCCCTGACCGATGAACCTCCAACCGCCGTCACCCTCAACTGCCACGACTCGAGTGGACTCCTCCATGTACAAACTTGGTACGCTGGCCGAACCCGAAGCCGCGAACCACCCTTGTTCCTAGGATGCCCATCAGTCCATGGACCACCCTGGTTTGCTGATGGACTCTCCAGCCGTGTAGCACCTCCCTACGTGAAGGGCGCTACCCCTCATACAACCGTGTGGCCTGCCAAATCCATCAGAGTTCCCATTCCCTGAGCAAGATAAATTCCTTCCCATCCTGCCTGATCCTTTGCAACCCCCTCATTGGCCCATTCATCAGCCCCGAGTCGAGGGCTCCACCAGAGCCACCAGACCCGTGTAATGTAATCTTCAGTCACATCAACACGCCGTTTTAAGTTCACATACCCATGGTATGAGAGGGTGATGGGGCTGCCCCATCCCTTGAGCGGATTACCGAGTCACTCCTGGGTCCACATACCCATTGTAGTGCATAGTCCAAGCCCGGGGGTCCCCTTTCTTCCCCTCCACTTGTTAGGACTTTGGAACTTCTCCTCTCTCCTGGGAGTGGAGGACAAACCGTCAGAAGGAAGCACACATGCACTTCCGTACATCCCCAAGGGCATGGCCAAGGAAGCGAAAGATGGGGAAGGGTGATTCTTCTTTCTTATTCGGTGTCATGTCCCTATCCATTTGGGCATCATCACCACATGCATCCATCTCGGAGTAAGCCCTGACTTTTTGGGCCGCTCCATGCATAAGCCCCACTTCGCGACGTGATCATCAGGTCTCTGCTGCATTTTATTTCTCAAACCGAGCACGACTCACTTGGTCTTAGGGTAAGCACCGACCCTAACCCCACCCTCATGCGAACTATGAGGACTTTGATCAATGTTTATTCATGTTACGTAGGAAGCATCCATGAAGTTCAAGCTCATTACCCATCGGACCCCCGTTCCATCTTCCCGTCGGTTCTCTGACACCACCCCAATGAGAACTACATTGACTTTGATCCATGAAATGGCAAGGTACATAGGAATCCTCCATGAGGTTCAAGCCCATTACCCAACGGAACCCCGTTCCACCTTCACGTTGGTTTTCTGACCTCACCCTCATTAAAACTACGAGTACTTTGATCCATGTTAAGGCATGGTGCGTAGGAAGCCTCGACGAGGTTCAAGCCCAATAATCAGCCGTTCTGACCCCCTTCAGGTCGGTTCATCCTTTGTCCTTTATGACGTTAAACTATACTTCCGAACTACGAGGACTCTGATTTCCCTCACAAGGATATGTAGGAATCTCGTATCACAGTTTTATCCAAACACTCAAGTCGTTATCTGTACCCCTTGGACTATAATAAACTTTAGAGCACCCAGTTATGAGGCTTTAAATCAGCATCATCCCAACGAGTCCTAACTCCTCAGAGTCATTAATTTAATGTGGGATGTTAAACCTCGGGCCTAAATGATTCTGAAACCCTACGTTTAGCTGACCATTACCAACCAGGAACAACATGGGGATACTATGCTTGTGTATAAACCATAGATTCGTGAACATATGAATACCTCTTAAATCTATAAGAGAGTCTCGAAACATGCAGTAATTCCCCCCAAAAGGGTGCGATGAGCCCAAAGTTCCATCCTCTCAACCAATGTGAGTTCTTAAGTTTCACTGGCCAAATCGCCTAGTGAACGCTTTCCTTTGGAATGCAGGTCCACGTATCGTCGGATACGAAACCGTTGGGCATTTCAAACCGATCAGAAACAAAAAATGGTGAACCCGACATGATTCATTAACCAATCATGATAGATCTAACCTAATCTCACTCTGTGCCCCCTTATACTCACAAGGATGGCCAAGAAAGGTCATTAAGTACACATGGGATCATGAGATGCTGCTTTGACGAGTTTGCTATTTGTATCTGTTAAAATATTTTACAGGTACCACTCAGAACTCCCTTAAATCCAATGGCGTCAAGAAGGAACTCATAGGAGCGTGCTTCCAAAATTTAAATGACTGTACATCCTCACCAACGGAGGACCTCGTAACCTACACAGCGTCTTCAACGCTGGGTCTCAGATGCGTTGATCCGAGAGTACCATTTGAACTGTACTCTCCCAATGGTGGAGGCGGCCATGTATGCCCTCTAATCCGCCAGGACTCGCCGGTCACCTGCCCAGTAGTGGCCACAAAAGCTGATCCCAACGGCCCATGTTGCCGTCTCAAACCGTTTTGGGAGTCTATCCCCAGAACGAGATTATGTGTAACTCCCTTATCATAGGGAGGAGGATGAGGTCGACACCGAGGACTTCATCCCCGCTGAAGCAGGGTTCCGCTCCATGGCCCCCGCTAGAAGACGTCATCACGATCACACCGTGACTCAACATCCTCACGATAAAGAGGATGTCACCCCGAGGATCATGGCCGACACTCCCTGAGCTCCAGCCCATCAGACCGCCCGACGAGGGCGGAAATCGTACAAACATGGACCGGTCATCACCCTTGTCCATGAGGAGGAGCTATGATTCCCAGTCACAGAGACGTATTACGAACAGGCACATACTCCTATTCGCTCCACCAAAGCCCTCCATCCAGACATGACGATACCCACCCGGCATGCCCCTCTCCCTACCCAGTGTTGTGAAGCCCACCAACCTGACATGGTGGCGACCCAGCACCTGCAGGACCGGAACCTAGTACATTCTCTTGATGCCTACCACCCCAATATGGTGGCGATCAACAAAGCTCACCATCCAGATGTGGCGGCAATTAATAGGCGGGCACGTCTCCTTGCCAACAAAGGTCACCGACTCCATACAGTGGGAAACCAATATATACAGGGACAACTTTATGCGGATGAATGTAAATTCTGTCATCCCATTGTGGTGGAAAATAGAGAGACAAGTCATCATATCCTGACACAGGGGCAGATTCGTTCACCTGCCCTGACACATGAGAATTGTCAGTATCCACTGACCACTAGGGGACCAGAGCAGGATATTCCTACTCTGATACCAGAATGAGCCTTCATACTCGTTCTAGCCAAAGATGTCTCTCTGCATATCCTGGAAATGATGTAGTAGAAGGTATTGATCCGAGGTCATATTATGCAGACTTTCCAGAATGTAATTGCATCAGCGGCAACATCATGGACTCAGGCCCGTGATCCCATCTCCCCAATTGAGGCGACTCATCTAAAAGATGAGATAGCCGCCTCTAATCAGATCTTCATCACTGATTCCTCCCAAAAGGATCGTCAACCATATTCTTCGAAGCAATGGGAACCACACCAAGAAGCTTCACTCGTTCTAACTGGGGGATACTTGTCCATCATGGTGGATGCTCCAGAGCAGGCATATATCCCAGCTAAAAGTCAAGATGTTCGTCGACATATCATGACATCATCCTGGGAACCAATTAGAGAGGTACCCAAAGGTGAAGGTCGTTGTCAACAGTAGATGGTCCCCGCTGCCCGCAAGAAAGCTCCCCGAATGTGATGAAGAAATCCAAAAAATAAAGAGGGGTTTCATGACTCCGATCTATGGGAAGCTAGGGTTCCCAATGTGGATAAGCACACATTTAACGCACGGAACCCTACCCACCCATTACAATATTATGAGATTGGAAGTAGCAGTTGCGAAGGTCCTCATTGCAATGTTGCTACCAGCTGCTCTGAAGGTCCTCCCCAGAGCACATGTGGGGGCCTCCCCCATGGTAATTAAATGATTGATCATGAGAGTTTCTCTATTGATGTGGTCATGGAAACCCTCCATGTGGCCAGAAGATCGATCAGCAAGAAGGACCTCCACTTGCAACGGTACACCCTCAAGGTCCTCCCTGGGGTATACACTGAAAACACTCTCCATACAGTGGGACCACAGATTATGATAGTATTCCATGGTATCATTGTCACAACATTGAATGCCCTCCCCACAGTGACGTCTCTTAATGAAATGAATGTCCTCCCCTTGTCGTGGCCTGACATGAAGGTCCTCCCCATGGGTTATGTTGCAGTGACACTTCATGCAGCCAGGCATCAGATCATGGTGGTAGTCCTCGCCACTCTAATAATATAGTTCCTCCCCGTAGATATTTAAAGAAACGAGAAGGACCTCCCCTTGTTGCGGTAAATTTTGAAGGCCCTCCCCAGGGTGTACCCCGCAGACAATCTCCCTGCGGTAGCTATGATGGTATTCCTCGCCACCACGACCGCTATTGCGAAGGTCCTCCCCACAATAGCCCCAAGTAGCAAGAAGTTCATCCCCTTGTCGCAGTGTGTCTTGAAGGTCCTCCCCAGGATACAGATAGAACGTCCAACCATGATGGTCATCCTCTCCATGATGGCAGTTGTTGCGAAGGCCCTCCCTGTAACAAAGCTATGTAGCCAAAAGCTTCTCCGCTCGCTGGGATACGCCTTGGAAGTCCTCCCAAGGGCATGAATTGTAAAAGACCTCTATGAAGTGAGGTGTCAAGTAGTAATGGTAGCCCTCGCCAATACAACACAAATAGAGGAGGTTCTCCATGCCTAGACGACGTTCAACGAGAAGGCCCTCCCCTCGTTGTAGTACATTCTAAAGCCCCTCCCAAGGGTTTACCCCGAATGTTCTGTAAAGACCCGAAAATTTCAAGGATATTTTTTTCTTAATTTTATTGGGAATTTTAAAAGCACACGGTTTCTGACGGCACCTATTTCTGAGGCTCGGTGTTCCCGAAATCGTTTTCCAAAGTTTATCTTGGGTACGTTCAGTGAATGAATGAGCGGGTTTTTCTAACTTTTGAACCGGTGCTCGGAATCGAATTCTGAGGGCACCAATGGAATCGCATCGCATGTATTTTCATAGAAACACCTTTTCTGGAGTTTCGTTTTCTTGGGTGTGGTTTTTAATTTTTGGGGTTATGTTGTGGCATAAAATAAAAGTGTTGCGACATTTTATTTTATTTTAATTAAATTGGCTTAACCTAAGTTAAGAGGATATGGTGGGATCCACAATATCCTACCCACATGGTAGGATATTTGTGAGTTAGGGCCTGCATGAGCCCCACCGTTTCTTTCCTTCAAATTAACGCACCTGCACCCCCCTTTAATGAATTCAACTGTGCGTTTATTCTGGTTAAGAAATGCCTCATTAATTTGGGTGATTAAATCGTTACAATTAATTCATTGAATTATATTTTCGTTTCGTTTCTTTTGAAATTCAAACGTTGGAATGTCCGTTAATAAAATAAGACAACCCTTATTTTATTTTTGGTTGGAACTTGTTGCATGGAGAGGATTTGGGGAAAAGTCGTCTTCTTCGACGAAGAACGCGAAGAATGCGAAGAACACGAAGAATGCACCGACCTCTGATGAAGAACAAAAAATACTCGGAGATCGACTATGCGACGCCGTGTACTACGATGCCAGCAATGCTTCTTCCGCAACGCGACGATCCACCCTCCGCGACGCCTACTTCTGCGACGGTTGCTTCCGTGACGAATCCTTGTTCATCAAATTCGACAAGGTATGAGTTTTTGTTCAATTTAATCTATGTGATTATACCCTCGGTTTGTTTAAATATTTGTCGGAAGACATTAATAACATCTAACGCGGTCGGTGCGGACCAACAAACAAGTCCGAACACACCGTCCCTTCGTTCTTGGTGTGCGGATCGGCAGACGACGATGAAGCAGGCTATACGGGCATTGTGAGGTCTTCGCAGTGAAGAATCGGTCCCAGGAGGGCCATTGGAGAAGACGACAGGAAAATTCGACCACCGGAGTTCGTCCGGTGGTCCGCGGAGCTACCCGACGGAATTCCTCGCCGGCACAACGGCGCCGGCGGCCGGCAGAGGCCGGCCCCCAGGAGACAGCGGCGCCCGGCGCGCCGCCGTGGGGAGCCACCGCGGCCAATGTCGCGGCGGTAGGCCGGAAGTCCCGCCATCATGCGGGAATGGAAGAGGCGGGACGCGGCAACCGACCGCATTCGTTGGCAAGGGGCGGCCCCCACGCGGGGCCGCGGTTCATCCAGGGGGGCGGTTTCCCCCCTTTGTGCGGCCGCTCGGGCAGCGCCAGCGCGCCGAGCCGAGCCGCCCAACCAGTCCGCCAGGCCGGGCTACGCCAAGGCAGGGCCTGACAGGACCCAGGTCGGGTCGACCCTGTTCGGGCCGACCCAGGGGGTACCGGGTCGAGTCGGACCGGGCCCGAACCCCCTAATATCGAACCTCTTTCGGTCTATTTCCCATAACATGAGCTACGGGCCTCTGATCGATGCATCGTCAGTTGCGTGGAGATCCCTGGATCGAGACGGTCATTTCGATATATTACACTCAGGGTTTCGGAGAACTTTGGTTTCGGCCGGGTTGGTTCGTACACGAATCCAACCGGGCCCTCGGAGCGGAAACACTTATAACATGATCTACGGATTTCCGATTGAAGTGTCGTCGAATTTGTTGGATTCCTCTAAGTGATACAGACCTTTTGGCTTACTCCGCTCGAGGTTTGGATGCAGTTGAAGTGCTGTCCGGTATGTTTTGCCTTAAAAACCGACCGGGCCCCTGGAACGAAAAAGCCAATAACTCATAGACCATGCATCTGATTGACGCGCCGTCTGTGACGTTGAGTTCCCGTTGACGATATGGATCTTTTGGATACATCAACTCCGGACTATGTGTCAGTTGATGTATCAACCCCTCAGCTCGTGGAGCGGACCCTCCCGAACGAGTTTTTTGTGTGCGGGAACCCTAGAGCTGGCTGCGACTACGACGATGACGAAGACTATTGTACATAGATCCTCAGTGGATTTGACGCCGACGACTACAAAACTCAGCGATCCTATGTGGATCGTGCTACCGATCCTGTGTGGGTTAGATCCAGTGTGGGTCAACACTCAGTGGTCTTGTGTGGGCCAGCACCTACATATCCTGTGTGGGTCTAATCCTGTTTGTGTCATTGTGGGGGTTAGTTACCTATCGATCCTGGGTGGGTCAGATCCTTTCACAACTGGAAATATGACTTTTACCAAAGGTTTGGGCCAAACTGTTGGTGTAGTTCATTAATTTGGACCTATACCAATGGTTTGGCCAAAACCGTTGGTATAGGTCACTTATATGGACCTATACCAACGATTTTGGACAAACCGTTGGTATAGGGGGGGGACCGATAGGACCTATACCAACAGTTTTGGCCAAACCGTTGGTATAGGTCCCCCCTATACCAACGGTTTGTACAAAACAGTTGGTATATGTCCTTTGATTTTTAATCGAATCTTCTTACCGAGAACATTATATAAATCAAAATTTAAAATTATTATAACAATACATATATATATTTATGAAATTATGTTCACAAAAATCATGTTAGGTTAGTGGTTAAGTCATTCAATTATAAACTAGAGGCCCTGGGATCAAATCCCACCGAATGATTTTTTTTGAAATATATATACCAACGGTTTTGAGAACCGTTGGTATAGGTTTTCATCTTACTTATACCAAAGGTTTTCCCAAAACCGTTGGTATAGACCTATTGTCACGGCTTACTTGCCAATGGTCCTCCAAACCGTTGGTATATCATATACCAACGGTTTGAGGGCCTATACCAACGGTTCCAAACCATTTGTATTGGGTAATTTTTCAGTAGTGTTTGTGGGTCATTGCGGGGGTTAGTTACCTATCGATCCTGTGTGGGTCAGATCCTTTGTGGGCCATTGCGGGGGTTAGTACCCATCGATCCTTTGTGGGTCTGACATCTTAGATGAATTTGTGGCTATATCTGATCATATCTATCATCATACGAAGAAGTATACCTGTGTGAGATGAATATTGACTTGCTTTCCAATATGGATTACGTTTTGCTTTCCTATGTGGAATTGGTTGAGTTTTCCTGTGTGGACTGGGTTGTACTTGGGCTCAGATGTTGGAGTGAATTGGAATTGATGACTTAGGTATATGTATGGTCATATACCATAGCAGTGTCTGATGTTACATCATGATTGCATCTTTCCTTTGTTGATTATCCTTTGTGGATTCTGGGGGACCTACGGGAGTCTCGGGGTCCCTACGGAGTAGCTTATACTCACCCCTGCATGGGTCATGCCCGCACTACGTTGTGTTTTTTGCAGACGGAATACAACGCTGATGGTGGTTGAGGCTTGCGGAGAAGGTCGGTACCTGGGGGTGGACCACTGGGTGGGACGTACTCGGAGCGGACGGCTGGACCCGAGGAGCTGTGGAGGCTATCTGTACCAACCCTTCAGGTGGGAGTTCCAGTGGACGGCTCGAGGCTGCAGCTTTACTTTCAGATGTTATTTCCCTTTCCAGTTGTACTTTACTTTCAGTTTGGGTTTGTATTCTGGCCCACTTACTTTTCTGCACTTACTATTGTACACAGTTTTTACTTAGTGTTTACTTTTGCTTGGTTGCTATGTGGTGTTTGTTGATTACTTTACAAAGGAAATGCCTTCCCTTTTTACCGGGAATTACACCTTGGTGCTCGTCGCTAGCCCCCGGCCTATGGAAGGCGGGCACGGGGTAGTCACGGCACGGGCCCCGAGGACGGGTCGTGATAGGTTCTCTCCCTGTTACAGTTGTAATGGTAGTCCTCGCCATTATCACCGCCATTGTGATGTTTCTCCCTGCAGTTCAATATCATATCAACAAGAAGGTCCTCTCCCTACTGAATGAAGAACAGAAAAGTCCTCATATTCCGAGGCACTCAGAAGGACAGGATCAGGCATGTCAGATTCCCAGTTAGTCACAAACGACACCCTTCTTCGACCAGAAGATTGATCGGGTCCACGTTCATTTCTTGAACTACCCTGGAATTGCTTGTATGATGATCCAACACCTACCATCCACACTGCCACCGGCCACACTATCAGTCAGCACCTCATTTGGGCCGACCAAAAAGAGGATTCACTATTGGAGGATTATGCCGACATGTTTCAATTGAGGAAACGACTGGGCAGAGATGATATCACAATTATGTTTTGGTTCACATCCACCTCTCAATTCGATATACCCAGAACATTGTCAGGGGAATGTGTGCACGACATCCGCTCCAATATATATACAACCCTCCGCCAGCTGAAATAAAGCATCCTTACCTACGATGGGTATGTAGATCACGTCAAGACAATAGGATACCTCCTGCGTCACATCCACCTGGAAGCTCTTCCTCCAGTGCAGCAACTGCAACCTGAGTGGCGTATTGAAAACATGGAGTTAGCTTGCCTACATGCACAACACCAGCTACGCCGCCTCATTGGCAATGCTCTCACGTGAGTCCATATCAGAGGATGGGGAGAACATGGAGCTCTACATTTCACTCTGCTCCCCTCCCAGAAGAACCCGTTGGGCGTAGTGTCTTGCAATGTCATCACGTAAAGACAAAAATCGAGTGGTCTCTCTGTTCGGGAAAGGCGACACACCTAGCAGATACAGGACATGAGTAAGTCCCAAGAGTGTCAGGCCTGGTGGGAAAAATACATTAAAAAACTCTTAAATCTGGCCACTGAAAGCATACAACAAGCCTCTCACCTATGATAGGCCAATCAGCCATCATTGTCAGCTTCCCCGTAGAGGATTGAGTCGTGAGCGAATTTGGAATCAGATCCAGTTCACCCCCGAAAAGGGGCACGCAAGATCAGGCAAGTAGCGATAATAGTAGTCACTGCCGCAATCCAAGGCCAACCCTAGCCTACAGGGCTTGGGTGATTTTTAACAACAAATGCCTCTATAAGACCAATAAAAATGGGAGAGACTCAGCGTCCAGGGAACGGAGCCAACCCCTAGCCCTCAGGGTTGGGGGCATTATTACCACCCCTACAACAACCTCCCCCACGAGGATCCGTATTTTCTCATCTAGGGAGGACAGTCAGAAGAGGAGGTTCCTCCCTTATCCCGTCTTTTGAGTCACCATCCTCTCCGATAGGGAGGTGTACTATAAGGACGCATCAAATGACTCTCTGCATCACCCTTCGTCAAGGAATCCAAAAGAAATCTCGGGACATGAAAGGGAAGACCAGTAAAAGATGCAGGAGATCCTATTATTATTTGGAAGATGACATCTTCTCTGCCCCGTGATATGAACCCATCAACAACATAGAGGCTAACCCCATGGGTGACACCGAAGATGGTGCAAACCCGGATGGATCGAAAGATGATGGTTTCGGTCTGGCTGTTACTCACAACGAACCACCAGGTGTGCACACCTAAAACTAGAGGGCCTCTCTAAATATGGATGCCCCCTCAGCTCACCCTCCTCCGCTTAACCTGTGAGCTTCCAACAAGGATAAGAATAAAGGACCAGTTACTCTTAACCCGCCTCCTTCTCTTGATAAAAAAGAGCCACTTACGCTCGAAAAGAGATTCTCTCGACAGGAGGAGTAAATGAAATAATTGAGGTGGATTAACACTGAGCTACTCCGGAGGAACCATATTATTGAAAATGCTCCCCAAGAAGATCAACACCTTTCACTCCCAGCAAGTTCACCTCAACGACCAAGGTTTTCCCTGGAAAAAGAAGCACGGTCAGGGCCCCCACCCAATGAGGCGCCTGGTCTGTCCAGCTACCTGATCATGGATTCAGGTGAATACCAATACTTCCCTCCACTTAGGAAGTAGCCAGAGCGAGTACGTATGAACCCTCCGAAGGTGTCACTAACAGCATACACACCCTTGGTTCCGGCCAAGCCGGATCCTCAGGCAATGCCTTGGGCTACACCCTCCCAGGACTAATCCCAAAAGGATGTAAACCAGGGACTCGCCAGCACCATCGAAGAACTGACATCTAGATTGGATTCAATGGAATGTCGACGCACGCTGATAAAACCAGAGTGGAAGACCTACCTAGATTGGGTGAGCAATGCGCCACCTCCACCCGATTTTGAGATCCATGTGTTACCTATTTTCAATGGTTCATCTGATCCTGAAATGCACTTGATGCACTACACATATTATTGCAACTATATGATGGGAACATTGGAAAACAAGAAGATGTGAAACTCAGATGCTTCATAAAGACCTTGCAAGGATCTTCGTTCATCTAGTTTATGAGTTTGCCTGCTCAGTCAATAAAAAGCTGGGACGACCTTCTGTAGTAGTTCCTGTTCCACTTCAGCTTGACGTTGCATAAAAGAATGGTCATAGACCTCATGAATTGTAAACAAAGGGAAAATGAGAGGGTCCAAAATTTCATCGCCAGATGTAAAGGTCTGACCTACTCTCTGAACAGGACAATGCCTCAAGAAGAGAATCTTTCCATATGCATCGATAACCTTCGTGATGAGATGTGAACACCGCTCGTACCAGTGGAGTGCACCACTGGCTTCCGCCATCTCTCAGCCATCGCCCAGAGAATTGAAGACTCCCTTTAGTGGACCAATACGAAGTCCCGAATTGCCTCACATGCTCCAACAAAGTGAGCAGTTAGTGCTGGAGCATCCTATGTCACGCTCAAGCCAGCCCCAGCGAATGCTCCACTATATAGGCCTCCACCAAATCATCAAGGGACCCATGTATATCAGCGGCCGCCTCCGCCCAAGTGGGAAGATCCTAGAGGATCAAATAAAACCTAGTTAGAGGAATGAAGACAAAAAGTATACTCATTCTCAGGGGACCATGTCCACGACTATTTCATCGCCTCCATGAATTGAAACTTGCTATGCATCCCGGAGCCAAGGAAGCTCGAAGAAGTTGGCCTCCATGACAAGCCGGATTACTATCCCAACCATCAAATGTTAGGGCACAATATCCAAGAATTCTTCATCTTCAATGAACTCCTACAATAGGCGGAATACTCCAGGCAGGTCGAACAGGGACCACCCCCATCACATGTGACATATATTTCTACCACCGACTTTGAAAAAGAGGAGGGGTGGTAGGAAGTCACTAGAAAGAAGGTCCATAAGTTTGATAGCTGGATGACTCAGAAGACTATGAACCGAGCTATGGGAATACTCCGAGCTCAATTTCAGCAGCCAGTATTGCAGCCAACAACCCCTAATTTCGTGAAACTGACAATATCGGCCCTGAAACCTTCCACGAGCTGGTCATCCAGGCGTAATCAATAAGGGGAGAGATAAGCATAAGAAGAATAGTATGTAACGAGGCCAAAGTTAGCCCCGACACTGTAGGATTTGATGCCCTCAAACTTGGAACCACGGGCACTGACCCACCAAATGACACCATTTGGGACAACCAACCAGGTTGACCTATCACAGGATGAGGAGCTAATCTTTGGTTACATCAATGTCATTCATATAATGGAATCATTCCCTAACGAAGGGTATGGTTATAAAATTATGTTCTCGATTCAAGGGGCCGGAAGGAGGAATCACAGACGCAGGGGATATCGGGGAAGGCACAGTCACGGCCGAAACCAACCCTATGGTTTTACCCTGGTCCAAACTGTTAATATTGCAGAATCCCATGGGAGATCCCTTCAACATACTAAATAGAAGAAAGAATATCCCTCCACCTCCACATGAAGCCACTTTTTCCCTATCATTCTGTGGTACTCATCAGAGGAGGAACAGATGTCTACATGCCTAGTGCGCACAATCAGATCGGCTGGGATGAGTCTCCAGAACATGGGAACACCATCAATCTCCAACCTCGTGGTCATTCCTTCCTCACCGGGTCCTCCAACTCCTAATGTGTCTGCTAAAACACTCCCACCAATGGAGAAGCGTCGACCGTCAGAGAAAAAATACGATATCCAAAAGTAGCTGGTGTCAGTACCTGCCAAGATGTCAATCATGGTTACCCTGATTTTGTCAACAGATCTCAAGGATGCGCTTATTGAGGTCTTGCTCAGCCCCCCGGAGTTTCAAGCCAAGGTAGCTGCTGCCAAAATTTACCAGACAGAGACTAGTGTGACTAAATTCATTGCAGTGATTTCCGTCGCCGATCAAGATGAGTATTCCATTATGAAAGGACATATGAAACCACTATATGTTTCTGTCACACTAAATGAAGTTGGGATCCGCAAAGCCTTTATTGATAATGGCTCTGAAGTTAACCTCCTTCCCCTACGAACACTCCTCATGTTGGGATACAGTGAGGATGACCTAATCCCCTCAGCCACAACCCTGTTGTGTTATGAAAAGATTGAATTGAAGCCAATGGGACAAATAAAGCTAATTATCCATTTTGGTGACCTTGTGGCCTACTCGAAATTCTTGTTGGTTTGGTAGAACACAACATTAAATTCTCTGTTTGGAAGGTCATGGCTCCCTAAGCACATGGTCGTTCCTATATCCTACAACCAATGTATCAAATATTGCGTCAATGGAAAAAGTGTGACATTGCACACTGAAAGGACCCTTTCGAGCTCTCTGAGTCACACTACATTGACGCCGGGTTTTATGATCAAAAAAAGAAACCTTCGCTCGATGGTATTGACTGGAACCTCACTCCCAATGGTCTAGAAATAGTTCATGATGAATCACTCATGAATCTTGGCGGAGACTACATACTTCCCATAAACTATGTTGAGAGCTGGCATTCAATCCTGGACACACACTCAACTATCCTCATGACTTCAGCCATGACGCCCGAGCAAACCGGTGCACAAACGGCCACTAAACCTCAAATTGTGGGTGAATAATTGAGCGAGGATTCCCACAATGCCTCGCCTCCGGACTCCCTAGAGCCTGTGATGAGAACTCTCCCCCCGTCCGATCAAGAGGATGAGGGTTTAAGGTAAGAGGAAGAGGATGTTCTCAGGGATGCACCTCCCCCATTTGAGGATGGTATCTCCACCACTGTGGATGAGCTCAGAGAAATAAACCTGGGAACCGAGGAAAACCCAAGGCCCACTCTCATAAGTGCAGCCATGTCTCCCAAGGAGCACGGGGTATATACATCCTTTCTAAAGAAACACCGGGGTGTTTTTGTCTATAATTACATGAAAATGGTAGGACTAGATCCCAAAGTGGCGACCCATAACATAGGTCTTCCAGAAGACCACCAAGGCTATAAACAAGCCTCCAGATGAACGCACACCTCACATGCTGCCAAAATAGAGGTTGAAGTCGATGATCTTATTAATGAAGGATTCATTTTGGATGTCCAGTACCCCATCTTGTTGGCCAATATAGTCTCTGTCAAGAAAAAGAATGGACAAATCCTTGTCTGCATCGATTTCAGAGATCTCAATTGGAACTGTCAGAAAAATGATTTCCAAGTCCCGATTACTGAATTATTAATCGACGCAAAGGTCGGCTATGAGGATATATTGTTAATGGATGGTTATTCTGGGTATAATCAAATCTGGATGGCCCGAGAGGACAAATAATACACTGCCTTAAGATCCCGTCAAAGAATATTTTGTTATGGGGTCATTCCCTTTGGTCTCAATAATGCTGACGCCACATATCAATGCACCATGCATCGTATCTTTAAAATATTCCTGTGGAGATTCTTTGAATGCTATGTGGATGACTTGGTGGTAAAATCAAGACAATGCTCGAATCACCTGTCAGACCTTGAAACTGTCTTCAACAAACTTCGACAACATAGCCTGAAGATGAATCCCTTGAAATGCGCCTTCAAGGTTACATCAGGGAAATTCCTTGGCTTCGCTGTACGCAATCATGGCATCGAAGTAAACCCTGAAAAGAAAAAGGTGATCCTTGGCTGACCACATCCCCACAATATCACTGAGTTGAGAGGATTCCAAGGGAACCTAGACTACATTAGGTGGTACATATCCAACCTGGAAGGAAAATGTTTTCCCTTCACTAGGTTAATGAAGAAGGGGGTTACGTACCAATGGATAGATGAATGTCAAGAGGCGTTCGACAGCCTAAAAAAGTACCTCTTAAGCCCACCAGTGCTAATTCACCAGGTTGAAGGAATACCTCTCATCCTATACGTGACGACTGTAGAGTGGTCGCTGGAAGCCTTCCTCACACAGAAAAATGAAGCTAGCAGTGAAAACAGTCTCTATTACCTCAGCCGAACCATGATTGATGTTGAGACTCGATAATCAAACATCTAGAAGAGTTGTTTGGCCTTGGTATTCGCAGTTCAAATGTTTTGACATTATTTGCATCATCATGAAGTCCATTTGTTCTCACGAAGTAACCTGCTCAAGTACATCCTCAGCCGCCCAATGCTGATCGGGCACCTGTCCCGATGGGCAATCATCCTGCAGCATTTTGACATTCAGTTTTCCCCCTAAAAGGCCATCAAATGCCAGGAATTAGCATATTTTCTGGCGGATCACCATTCAATGCGGACCACCGCACCGGACTACGAGCTACCTAATGAAGACATCTTAATGACTCAAGAGGAGTTCCCAGCATGTGAAATGTACTTCGACGACACATCCTAAGGCCCAACCAGGAAGAGGATGGAAGATCCCAAATTTAACAAGGTGGGCTTGGAGATAATACTAATGTCCCCAGAAAAAGTCAGTTTTTTCATATTCCATCCTCCTGTCAGAAAAATGTACGAACAATGAATTAGATTATCAAGCCCTCATTGGGGGCCTGGAGCTCGTACTCCAAGCACAAGTATGTCACCTTAAGGTAAAATGTGACTTAGAACTAGTCATCAATAAATTCAACGGTGAATATGCAATCAAAAAGGAGTAGATGATTACGCATTTTGACCATTTCCGAAGGTTGATGGTGGAATTCTCCACAGAACCAACCATGACCTATATTCCCCGGTCTCAGAATGCTCAGGCCGATGCATTATCTAATGCGACCACAACCCTAGCTGACCCAGACCGGGATTAAAAAACTCTCGGTATTCCTCATCGTCGAATGGTATAACCATTTTTTCAATCAAAGACAAAAGAAGTCATCGAATTCAGTCTTGTCCCTGAGCCATATGCTCCTGCCACCGTCTGGATGACCCCTATTGAAAACTACCTTCAACGGGGAGAACGTCAATCAGACATGCTAAACGATAGCAAATACGGAGAAGGGAAATCAACTTTGTCCTATATGGCGGCGCGGCTCACCAAGAGGTCCTCTACAAACTAGGCCTCGATGAAATCCTTCTCAGATGCACTGATGGAGAAGAAATCGATGCTGTCATGACTGAAGTACATTCCAGAGTATGTGGGGAAAATCAATCGGGGTATAAGATTTCCCATTAGTTTCGAAGGCTTGGGTATTATTTTCCCACTGTGGCACGAGATTTCAAGCACTTTACTAAAAAATTCCACTCATGCCAAATTCATGAAAACTTCATACACCAACCCCCAGAGTTACTTCATCAATCTATGTACTTCTGGCCATTTTCCATATGGGGTATGGATGTTGTGGGACTATATACTCTCACCACAGGCAAACAGCTGAAGTATATCCTCATGGCAACTAACTTCTTTTCCAAATGGGCAGAAGTTGTTCCCCTTATGGAAGTCGGGGCAAGAAACATTTTAATATTTGTGAAAACCAATATCACCATTAGATTTGGTGTCCCTTATACCATACTAATGGATAACGGCACCAACAGCTGCTCTGCTGAATTGGAGAAACTATACCAAGAATGTGGTATCAAGGCTAACCACTCATCTCGCTACCACGCAGCGGACAACAAACAGATAAAGGCTTTCAACAACACCCTATCCAATATTCTCCAGAAAATGGTGTACAAAGACAAGAAATTGTGGCCGGATAAACGCATTCATGCATTGTGGGATTATCAAACCACGATATGCACCGCTACTCGGGATACATTGTACTCATTAGTATATGGAAAAGAAGTGGTCCTTCCAATTGATCTCTAATTACCCTCAGCCGAGTTACTGTTTGTGATCAATTATCCATCAATGAGAAATCTGAAAAGTGGCTAGGTGAATTGGAACAGTTAGACGAGAAGTGGTTGCACAGATTACCCCATCTAGAAGTACGTCATAACTGGATTGCGCGATCCTTCAATAAAAAGGTTCGTCTTCGGTCTTTCTTTGAAGGAGAATTGGTATTGGTCCTCCGGACCCTAATGATACCCGGAAGAAACCTCCAATGCTAGATCCCAAGTGGGAGGGATCATATGTTATACACAAGTTCTAATCCAATGGAGCATATTCCATGATCTCCATGGATGGGAAGTTCACTACCGCTCCCACAAATGGAAGATTCCTAAAGAAGTATTTTTACATAGAATTCAAAAGCAGTTAGAGTCCGAGATGCAAGACAATAAACTGCGAAGCACCCTACGGTCCAGTACTCTATAACCCTAAACTAAGAGTATTTCGTCCTCACCGTCATAACTAAAAGAAGTTATCGTCAGAGTTATATGATGTTAAACTACCAATCCTCAATGGGCCGAACTCTATGACCACTAAACCAAGAGTACCCCATCCTTACTGCACGATGTTAAACTGCACTTATTTTTCAGAGACTATGTATGGCTTGATTGTTGCCCTTGAAGGATACGTAGCGACTCAAGGACCCCCCATCCTGGCCCAGCCATCACCACCCCCCCCCCAAAAAAAGGGGTGGGGGTTAAAAATGATCTCTTCCCCCATGTAAGGACCAGACCTGAACGAGGTGTATTCATTCCAAAAAAGGGTTTAAAAATGCCTTTTCCCCCGTGTACGGAGCAACCCTGCACGGGGTGTATTCATCATCTATAACGCATGATGTTAAACTGCACAGATAAGATTATTTAAAAATTCCCTTTCCCCCATGTATCGACCAGACCTGCATGTGGTGAATTCCTCGTCCTTATCCCACGACGTTAAACTCCACGGATAAGAATGATAAAAAAATGACATTTTCCCCTGTGTACAGACCAGACCTGGACGAGGTGTATTGTCTTCCAGCGAACTACGTGAGGCTTGATTCCTACCTCTAAGGATACATAATGATGCCAATATTCCCCATCCTAGACCATCCACCCCTGAATAAAAGTTAAAACCCCCCTCTCTGCCTGTGTAAGGACAAGCCCTGCATGAGGTGTATTCCTCATCCTTAATACATTACATTAAACTGCACTGATAAAGATAAAAGAAAAAATGATTCCCCTTCTCCCCCCATGTATGTAACAGGCCTGCACAAGGTTTATTTTCTTCTAGAGAACTATGTGAGTCTTGATTCCCACCCTCGCAGGATACGTAGTGATGCCAGAATTCCACACCCTGGCCCAGCAACCTAAAATGAAGCCAAAAATACCCCCTTCCCCCATACGGACATGACCCGCACTGGGTGTATTCCGCAAAAGAAATATGTGAGGCTTGATTCCTGCCACCGCGAGATACATAGTGATGTCAGGGTTCCCCATCCTATCCCATCCATTCCAAAAAAAAATGCTCTCTCTGCCCGTGTACAGAAAAGACATGCACAAGGTGTATTATTTGTCCTCACCACACGGTGTTAAACTATACGGACTTCCGAGAACTATGTGAGGGTTGACTCCTTCACTCATGGGATATGTAGTGATGTCAGGGTCCATCACCCTGGCCCAGACATCCCCAAATTGAAGTAAAAAATGTCCTTTTCCACTGTGTTTGGACCAGACCTGCACAGGGTGTATTCCACATCCTCACCGCACGACGTTAAAACTGCACGAACTTCATCCTCACCACACGACGTTAAAACAACATGGAATTCGTCACAACCCAACCAAGATATATGGAGAAATGATATGGAAATACTCCTTGCGCATTTGGATGAATCCTCTCCATACATCAGACTCCACGACCCGGATAATTATGGATCTTCATAACCATTCATGGCCATCGGAAGTGGAAGGTTATCGACCCGTGGACACCTGTGCATGACTATGCATACCATTCCCTCAGTGGCTTAGCATATTGGTGGCCCCTGGCCCATCTACCAAAGGCATGATTTCCTTAAGAGATATTATTCCTAGCTCCGTACACATACCGGCCTCAGAGCCCCAATATCATATCCCCCGATCCAAGAAATTTATGGCGTAGTGGATTACAAGTTCGTCCCACTTTTCACAACCAAACATTGCCAGGGTATCACTACCCGATTAGCCTATGTATCTGCCTATAGTTCACATTATGACCTACATCTACGAACATCAAGCTATGGCTAGGCTACTTTTACTCAACGAACAATTTCAATGAAGATGTTTCTTGTATGCTCGGACACCATTATCCCCACATTCCAAACTCTGTACTGTGATAATTATCGGGTTTTCATAATCGTTCATGGCCATCGGAAGTGGAAAGTCATCGACCCGGGGACACCTTTTCATGACTATTCATACCATGCCCTCAGCGGCTCTTCATATTGATATCCCATGGACCGTCTACCTAATGCAATATTTCCTCAGGTGGTATACTTCCTAGCTCTATAAACTTACCTGCCTCAGAGCCCCCACACCACATCTCCGGATCCGGGAAACCTTAGAGTTACTGTTTAAAACCTCCATCCCCCACCCTGTTCAATGTATATTATAGCATGTTAACCTAGTTATCCTTCAAGTGACTCCAGCAATTGTCACACAATGGTCCAAGCTCTATGACCACTAAAATATGAGTACTTCGTCCTTACCGTACGACGTTAAACTGAATGGTGTAAAGGTATACCCCATGCCGGTATACTCTTCATGTTTTAATAGAAACCAAGGACGAACATCCCCAACATGTCCAGATATTTCCCGGCCCAATGAAAAATTTCATGGCCCGGTAAATCATGAATCCACATAAACAATCATGGCCATTGGAAGTGAAAAGTTATCGACCAGTGGACACCTTTTTATAACTATGCATTCCATTCCCTCATTGGATCTACATATTGATAGCATCTGGCCCATCTACCAAAGGCATGATTTCCTCAGGAAACACTCTTCCTATCCCTATATGCTTACCGGGGTCAGAGCCCTAATATCATCTCTCATGATCCAAGAAGCCCTGAAACCACGATTTACACCAATCAACCCCACTCCACATATAGGGCATGATGAGATGTTCAAGACCAGTTACATTCGGATCAAGAGAGGCCATTGCAACTACATCATTACTGCATGACGTTTAAATCCACGGAATATCTTGGCCACTTTATATAAAGCTGCAAAGACTAAGCATTAAACATACATGGAAATGCCTCCAACTACAAGCATTTTCAGTAGTTTAAAAACGCCTCATGTCCTCGCTGCACAACGTTATAACTGCACAACATCAGAAAAAACTCTCCATGTCCTCACTGTATGAAATTAAACTACACAACATCCTTTAATAATGCTCCTTGTCCTTGCCACATGACGTTAAACTGCACAGAAGTCATCCTTGCCGCATGACGTTAAATTGCACAGTAAAACCTGTCATGGGTTCAGTAAGGAATGCAGGCTTTTCTCTGTACCTCAATGCATGTGTCAGACCTGCACAAACCACTGTCTCACACCAGCATGAGAAGGAATGACTTCACACATTCTTGGGAAATTTATCGTAGATGTTTCTCCCGTATCCTGACACCCTCTCCTCATAAATCACATTCTGTACCTAGGAGAAGCCAAAACCCTGTAAGCCAGCCCTGGTGTTCATGAATCTCAACTTTTCTAAAGTTGCTCGGCTATCGGGAATATATAATCATTGACCTAATGACACCTTTGCATGACTACGAATACCATTCCCCTAGTGGCTCTGCATATTGATAGCCCTTGGACAATCTAACAAAGACAAGATTTCCTTAGGCAATGCTTCTCTCTATACGCCTCTTGGACTTTGAGACCCATATCCATCCCAGGATTAGGAAACCTTCTAAGCAGTAGTTTACCAACCTCTTTCACAAACCATCCTGAATATGGTGTAATGTCTCTGATAGGATGACAGAGAACCAGGATGATCCGTTCCATTATGAAGAATGTCCCAGCTGCATGAAATAAAACTACATCAAGCTCAAATCATCCATCACACTAACGAAATGCGTATCAAAGTGGCCTCCTAACCACACTTTTTATTTAGTAAAAATGTTCCCAAACACTTTCGGACATCACACACACACTCCCCGAACCAACCCAGATGGTTTTCATAATTCTCCAAGCCACCCATGGTGGTTTCCATAATCCGGAAATCCATGAAGTCCTCAGGACATCGGAAATGGATAGTCATTAACTTAAGGACTCCTTTTCATGACTATGAATACCATTCTTTCAGCGACTTTTCATATTGATTTCCCCTGGCCCGTCTACCAAAGGCATGTCCTCCTTAGGTAATGATTTCCTACTTCTGTACACTCATACAACTCCCATTCCTTAAGACATGTCCTGCATGTAAATCAAATCTAAACATATGCCCCCCCCCCACATGTGTCTGAAGGGTATTGAGAGATATTTTAATCAACCAAACTCGTCGGGGACCTCTCCCCACAATATATGTTCAAACAAATTCTACCTAAAACATTAGTAATGGCAGTCTATTCGGTAGGGCTTTAAACCGCTCACAAAAAAAAGAGGCGCAAAGCCCATTAGACCAAAAACACGAAATGGGTTACATAGGAAAAATTCGGGCCATACCCACTGTGTTCACAATGAATGGGCCCAGGAAAAAATTAGTGTATTAACAAAATGAAATAAGAGAAAAAGTTGGTGGGGTTTTCCTACAAAACCCCAGCAATAGTCAAACTATGCTCGCTGGATCCCATGGTTGAGGCAAAACATAGAGCTTGTAACACCCCTAGATTTTATGAAAAATATACTTTTTAATTTTATTGATGTCTTGTGTTGTACGCTACACCAAAAGGAGCTTTCACTAAATGCATCCCTGACATGGCTTGCATTACACGCAATCACGACCTTCCACGATAGCGTGTGTTGTAAGCAATACCATGTTTCACTACAGGAGATATTATTATAATATTATTATTAACTAGCGGCCATGAATAGTAATACACACTTTTTGAAATTTTATTTTCCAAAATGGACATCATTTTTGGATTCGAAATATCAAAATTAGCCTAAGGTGAAATTTTGGTATATTTCTGAAACTTTCAATTTTTGATGAATAGCGAAAACACTGGGTTACTATTTAAAAACTGACTTTTTATTTAAATAATTATTTATTTTATTCAAATTTATTTTAGGTAAAAATTGATAAATAATACCTATATATGTTCAATGAAATTAATTGGAGGCATTTTATAATAATTTTAGATATATAAAAATTATATTGAACTTTTCACCGTCTTTTACCTACCACCTAGGAGAATTTGCAGATTTACATAAAACAAAATTCTACCACTTCTGTGAGTGGAATTTCAGAAATATGAGAGGCTCAGTTAATATCAAGGACTAAAATGTGGTTCAATAAGATGAAAATTATTTTTGGTGAATAGTAACTTTTTACTTTTTTTACCACGATTAAAAGTAAATAGGGAAATTAAGGGTAACATTTTTATTATTATTACCCTAACTCATCTCCTAGTTCTATTGGATAATTGTAATTCGACCAAAAACAACCTTATAAATAAAATATTACCATCTAGGTCCACTTGGATAAGATTAGGACATTTATTATTAATTTATTTAAAGAAGGGTTAAAATAGTTAAAATCAATGTTTAATAACTAAATTAATTTTAATATAGGGTAATACATAAGATAAATTCAACTATAAATATTCATTAGAAAGCTAATAAAATTTCCTACATAATGGTATTTTATTTATAATTTTTAGACATTACATAAGTTAATTTATTTATTACACAATGATGATACAATAATTATCTTATTAATGAAATATTGACATAATCGATGGTATAAATACCAAAATAAATGTAATTTGAGACTTTTTATGAATTACACTAATTTTCAAGGTTAATATGACAAGTTAATATTGATATTGTTAACATTTTTAGAACTAATAATTCTGTTATTATTTTCACAAAAATAAATTACCAAATAGTGTCAAAATTGACATAAAATAGTTTTTAAAACAAATATTATATTATTAATTGTTATTTTATTCCTAAAAATATAAGGTTATACCAAATGACTTAGATACGGTTATATATATTAATAATAAACAACTTGGGGTTATTTTGGCTTGTTATAGTAAGTTTATTAACCTTATAGTGTAAGAAAACAAGAAGAAACAATAAAAGAAAAATTATTTAACTTGAAGTTAAATCTAAATGATAAGGTTAAAATAGAAAACTAAACTTGTCTAAATTCTATTGTATGAGATTATTACGACCCCTCCCCCCATTATCGTTGAAATAACTAAATTTGCTTCTATTAAAAACTGAATATGACTTTATAATAAAATAATATTTTTTGTTATTCTAAAGGTTCCCCTCTCCTCCCTTATAAAAGGGCACCTCCTCCCTCTCTTCCTCACACCACTTTGAGCCTTCAAGCTCGTCAAACACCTGAAAAATTATCTCCTCCACTTCCCTATAAACATTCTAGAGGTCCTGGTCTTCTTCAAAGTCCAATTTTAGTGTCTTAATAGGAGGTCTCAAAGAGACTCTTCAAAGAACAGGTAATGTCCTTTACCGATTCTTTCAACTTTATTTCTTCTTCCACTTATTTTTATTTAGTTGATTCATTATCAAGTAATAACATCAGTATCAATAATATACTGATATGTTATTATAAGTATGAAACAACCATATTTCACTATATATCCATCCTACGGAAAACGAAATCACCGCGTGTTCGTACGTACGAAATACCGTCTCCACGCCGTGGTGTAATCTATTTTCCACCACCACATTACATGGATGGGTATAATGGTGAAAGTAATAAATATATATGATTATTGTAGATTTATATTGATTCTGTAATATTATACATAAACATTAATACAATTCCACGATCATGGGAATGATATCATTGCTCGTGCGTACTTATGGAATACCGTCTCCACGACGCGATGAGATTCACTTTCCATGATAACCATTCATGAATGATTATAAAGTATATATAATAAGTAATCATGAAATATATGACATAATAACGTTACTGGATTTATGAATATATATAATTATGTCATCTACTTAATTCCATTCAATTCAACAATGAAACTATAACAACGTTCATGCGTACGTACGGCTTATTGTCTCCTTGAATGGTGTATTTCTTTACATTTACCGATCCATTATATATATGTATATTCGGAATATATATTTTATATAAATCATGTTTTACAATATGGATGTATGTAATCATGATCTATGTAATCATATGAACAATTACAAGATAAAACACGAACGACAAATGAAACGATTTTACCCAAAATGCTACTTTAACATGAATTTACAAAAGAACATGTTATATAAATTCATAAGTGAACCATATATGATATAATAAAAATGAATATGATTCTGTAATAAGTCAATGAAATTATTTAAATCATTATACATGAGGTTTGGATACGTACGAATCATATTGGACCTTTGGTAAGGGATACATTTTCAATATCATTTTTATCTGAGATTGCTTATACGTAAGTATTTACTGGGATTACGTTTATCATCCATGACCATGTTTTCTAAAAATGTTTTCATAAAATGTATAATACTCTTCCATGAATGTTTAAAGTCATTTTTACCCTTTATTGACTTTTTACCTCATTGTATGAATGGAATCATTCCTTTTGTTACCATAAAAGGTACTTTTTGACTTTTCCGACAAAAGTACAACAAAAATGTTAATTTTAACTTATACGGCGTGAACGGATTTTTACGTTTTCATAACGCCTCATTTTCAAGAATCTTTCTCTACAAGAGTGCATGATTATTTTCAAAAAACCCTTTCTTTTAAACATGCATGGAATTTTGTGAAAAGAAAATGTTTTTAAAGAAGAAAGGATATTTTCCTCAAGAATTCATTTCAAGTGTTTTGTCAAAACTATTTTCCATCTAAGATGACATTATTTCATATGTGTATGTTTCAAGAAAAATGTCCCTATGATTTAAATTGTTTCAATTTTCTTATGATGAAATGATATCAAGTTTTTATGGATTATGTTATGATGGCATGATGTTTAAGAATCACATTTTATTACATGGGTTATGATATGATGTATGATTTATGATTTTGTGCACACGAAAGAATGATTTCATTATGAGATGGGTGGGACCTACATCTCCCTCCAATTCATTGGGTAATGATTTATATCTCATGTTATAGACATGGATGGAATGGTAAGTTAATCTGGTTCAGTGTTACAAGACTGAAACGAGGAGTGAACTCGATTCAGAAAGGGACTTTTTCCACTAAGATGGTCTTGGAAGCAAAGCCTTGGCTACTATGGAAATAATTACATGTGCTTAATGGATGCCACAATTACATGTTTTATTCCCATGATATTTTATCATGATTGATGTTCCCTTATGATATATGCCTTACATACTTCCAAGATTCATGTCTTTGCTCAAGAGTTGGATGTTTTGATTTTATTTTCACGTTTTTTCATTCAAATGTTTATGGATTGTTTTATGTTCTCTATGTTTACACTTACTGGGCATTTGAGCTCACCCCTTTTATGTTTTCTTTTGCCCATGATATAAAGAAAGGTTTTAGGTAAAAAAAGGGGGGGATGATCTTTATGGGAGATGTTGAAGATCTTTCACCACGATTAGAAGATTACATTTCGAGTTTCCAAAGAGACTAAACTATTACGGTTCATGTGTGTCTGTTTTTGTTATGTACTAAGTATTCCTCAAAAGTAATGTAATGTCCATGTACGTCAAGCTTCGGGTCTCTATAGTTGGTATCAGAGGAATGGTTTAGTTAACCTTTGGAAACTAGGATGCGAAAACTTTAGTAAGATCCCTAGAGATATTTCTAAGGTATGTCTAGGGATGTCCCTAAGGTTGATTATGCATATAGGTTATCGTCCTAGAATTGCTCTAACGATCTTAGAATTAATCCTAAGATGTTAGATATTGATGGTACTCCCCCTTTATTATGTTTTTTCCCTAGCATGGTATTTTCCTCTCACACTATTATTTTTTGGGTTTTAGGCGATGGATGGAACCCGAAGAACCATGTTGATCAATGTAATGGAGAATGCAATGATTGTCCTCCTGACCAAACCAATATCTTGGGAGATGGAGTGAACAATATTATTTCTATACTTACACAAGCTATGAATCATTCTAGACTTCAAAATGAACTGAGAAAGGAGCAACATTCTGTTGAATCCTTCATGAGGCAACGTCTACCTTCTATCAGTGGGACTTCTGATCCACTTGTTGCTAAACAATGGATCAATTCCACTGAAAAGATATTTTCAGTTCTTCGATGTTCTGAACATGATAAATTCATCTTAGTAGTATATTGTTTGGAAGATGAAGCTGATCAATGGTGGAATCTTATCAAGAATACGAGGCCAAGAGATTAAATTGAGTCCATGGAATGGGACGAGTTCAAGAACTTATTTTTCAATAAGTACTTCCCTCGTATTCTTCGAACAAATATGGAAAAGGAGTTCCTTGAGATTAAGAAGAAGGATGATGAATCTGTTGGTATATATGAAGTGAATTTTACAAGACTTGCAAGGTATGCATCTGGTTTTATCATCCAACCTGAATGTAAAGTTGATTGATTCTTCAGTGGCATAAAACCATGTCTTCAAAAGGAATTATCTATAAGAGACTTCAATAACTATAAAGAAATTGTAATTTGTGCTGTCAAGGTAGAAAAAGAAGTTGGTCTCACATATCCATCTCATGGTTTTGACAAGAAAAGAAAGATGGAGTTCAAGGAGAAGTATCAGGACAATGGTGAAAACAAGTTGAATGATTCTTTATGATCAAAGTGTGGAATGAAGCATGGTGGATATTTCCTAAAAGGTACTAGAAAATGTTTTATGTGTGGAAAAGAAGGTCATCGAGTAGTTGATTGTCGAAGTAATGGGAAAAAGGTTGCTAATGACGTGAATAGAGAAAAGACTACAGAGAACTCTCCACCAACACTTCAATGCTTCAAGTTCAATGAAATGGGGAATTATGATAATAAATGCCGTAATCCACGGGTTAATGATGATCAACATGAGGAAACTATTAAAGCAAAGAATAAAGGGAAGTCTCATGAGATCACTATTTGTGATGTTGAGTATGAAAATGATGTTGTGTAATGATTAAGTGTTTATGTAATGGGATTTCAAAATAGTATCATGGAATCTCATTTATGGTATTGTCGAATTTTGGAATATCTATGTGTTGGTTTTCAATTATTATATGGTACTGGTAACCATGAAAGAGTGATTGAAATATTTTTTTAGGAAAGTAGATGATATGCACATAATGAAGGGATAAGAAGATAATGAGATGATTTATTATATTCATGAGCTCATGATTGATATAAGGACTTAGTGATATTATGGTTTGATTATATAGAATTTTTTGGATTTTGGTATATGGAAAGTGTTAAAATTTAATAACATTCATGTTTTCACTATAGTTCAATGGGTATTTATTTTTCAATAGAATACATGATTAAGGTATTCAAATGTTTGTAATTTGACCAACAAGATATATCTTATGATATATGGGTGATAAATGGTGGCATTCACGTGATTGTTATATGACATTTTAAATAATAATTTTCTTTATAATATGAGCCTGGACCGAAGTATTTTAGATAAGCCTAAAGATTGAAATGGATTATGTTGGACATAAGTTAGTATTGTTTAAGGATAAAACATTTTTTTCAATAGTAATGTGGTTTTAGAAAAAGGACAACCTATAGGACGAGCGACAACACATCACTTCAGACAAGGCTGTGGGAATCGAACCCACAACTAAAGTGCTACTGGCCTTTATCTCCTACCACTAGCCTAAAAGATGTCCCTGGTTAGTAGAAACTAGTTTTATTTTATTAAGCGGCATGATAGATGAAGTATAAGTTCATTTTTGGAATCGTATATGATTAACCTCACCATAGATGGACTTATGTATATATGATAACTTTTGATAACCTTTTGTTTGAAACAGATGGAATGACCCATCATTCTATCACATGATCTGTTATCACTTCATGAATAACAAATTCAACGTCATTTCTTTAAGAGATGAAGTTTAAATTGTTCAAATCACGAACAATAGTGAGATTGTACCAAAATCAAGCAAGTATTTCTTCTAATTCTAATTATTCATCTTTAGGGAAATGATCTTGAAAACCAAAAAAGTTGTCCTAGTGGCATTATATCCAATGAATCAGATGGTACCCTAGATCATAAAAAATATATGGCTTTGTGATTGTTGGCTTTTTCATACCCATGTTCTATACCACTCTCCATCAGAGCATGACGATTAGATTTCTCTTCCATATCCAAATTTTCACATATGTTCTCCAATATGGAAACCCAGTGATTAGTTAATTTGGGTAACTCTTACATTTCATACTTTAGTTTTTAAAGCCACATTTTTGTATTCCTTTTTACGATGTGGGTTTCTATTAAATAAACTTTTGAGTAGTAAACCATTTATAACCCCGACGAATTTTGAGGGCGAAATTCGTTTTAAGGGGTGTAGAATGTAACACCATAAGATTTTATGAAAAATATTCTTTTTAATTTTATTGATGTCTTGGGTATTACGCTACACCAAAAGGATATTTCAATACATGCATCCCCCTGACTTGGCTTGCATTACAGGCAATCGCGACCTTCCACAATAGCGTGTGTTGTACGCAATACCAAGTTTCACTAAAGGAGATATTATTATAATATTATTATGAACTAGACATTATGAATAGTAATACCCACTTTTTAAAATTTTATTTTCCAAAATGGACTTCTTTTTTGGATTTAGAATATTGAAATTATCCTAGGGTGATATTTTGGTATTTTTCTAGAAACTTTCATTTTTTGATGAATAGTGAAAACACTAGGTTACAATTTAAAAACTGACATTTTATTTAAATAATTATTTATTATATTTATATTTATTTTTGGTAAAAATTGATACATAATACCTATATATGTTCAATTAAATTCATTGGAGGCATTTTATAATAATTTTAGATATATAAAAATTTTATTAAACTTTTCACCGTCTTTTACCTACCTCCTAGGAGAATTTTCAAATTCACATAAAACATAATTATATCGCTTATGTGAGTGGAATTTCGAAAATCCGAGAGACACAGTTAATATCAAGGACTAAAATGCGGTTCAATGAGATGAAAATAATTTTTTTTGTATAGTAACTTTTTACTTTTTTTACAACGGTTAAAAGAAAATAGGGTAATTAAGTGTATAAATGTAATTATTATTACCCTAACACATGTACTAATTCTATTGGATAAGTGTAATTCGACCAAAAACAACCTTAGGAATAAAATATGACCATTTAGGTCCACTTGGATTAGATGAGGACATTTATTATTATTTTATTTAAAGAAGGGTTAAAATATTTAAAATCAATTTTTAATAACTAAATAATTTTCAATATAGGGTTATACATAAGATAATTTCTATTATAAATATTAATTAGAAAGATAAAAATATTTCCTACATAATGGTATTTTATTCATTATTTTTAGATATTAAATAATTTAATTTATTTATGACACAATGATGATGCAGAAATTATCTTATTAATGAACTATTGATATAATTGATGTTATAAATACCCAAATAAATGTAATTTGAGACTTTTTGTGAAATACACTAATTTTATAGGTTAATATTACATGATATTATTGATATAGTTAACTGTTTTCAAACTAATAATTCTGTTATTATTTTCACAAAAATAAATTACCAAATAGTGTCAAAATTAACATAAAATAGTTTTTAAAACGAATATTTTATTATTAATTGTTATTTTTTCCTAAAAATCTATGGTTCCGCAAAATGAATTACATAAGGTTATATATATATATATATTAATAATAAACAACTTGTGGTTCTGTTGGCTTGTTATAGTAAGTTTATTAACCATATAGTGTAAGAAAACAAGAAGACACGGTAAAAGAAAAATTATTTAACTTAATGTTAAATCTAAATGATAAGGTTAAAATAGAAAACTAAACTTCTCTAAATTCAATTGGATGAGAGGATTTCGACCCATACCAACCTTAGCTTAAAAATAACTCAATTTGGATCTATTAAAAACCGAATATGACTTTATAATAAAATAATAGTTTTTGTTATTCCAATGGTACCCCTCTCATCCCTTATAAAAGGGAACCTCCTCCCTCTCTTCCTCACACAACTTTGATCCTTCATGCTCAGCCAACCCCTGCCAAATTTCTTCTCCACTTCCCTAGAAACATTTTACAGGTCCTGGTATTTTTCAAAGTCCAATTATAGTTCCCTAAGAGGAGGTCTCAAACAGGCGCTTCAAAGAAGATGTAATGTCCGTTACCGATTCTTTAAACATTATTTCTTCTTCCACTTATTATTCTATTGTTGTTTCATTATCATGTAATAATATCAGTATCAATAATATACTAATATGTTATTATAAGTATGAAACAACCATATTTCACCATCTATTCATCCTACGGAAAATGAAATCACCACGCGTTCGTACGTACGGAATACCGTCTCCACGCCGTGGTATAATCTATTTTCCACCACCACCTTACATGGATGGGTATAATGGTGAAAGTAATGAATATATATGATTAGTGTAAATTTATTTTTATTATGTAATATTATACATACACTTTAATACAATTCCACTATCATGGGAATGATATCATCGCTCGTGCGTACGTACGGAATACCGTCTCCACGACGCGATGAGATTCACTTTCCATGATAACCATTCAAAAATGATTATAAAGTATATATAATAAGTAATCATGAAATATATGACATAATAACTCTACTGTATTTATGTATATATATATTTATGTCATCTACTTAATTCCATTCAATTCAATAAGGAAACGTAAACAGCGTTCATGCGTACGTACGACCTACCGTCTCCATGAATGGTGTATTTCTTTCCATTTACCGATCCTTTATATATATGTATATTCTGAATATATATTATATATAAATCATGTTTTGAATTCAAGATGTAAGTAATCATGATCTAAGTAATAATATTAATAATTACAAGTTAAAACACGACTGACAAATGAAACGATTTTACCCAAAACACTACTTTAACATGAATTTACAAAATAACGGGTAATATAAAGTCATAAGTGATCCATATATGATATAATAACAATGAATATGATTCTGTAATAAGTCAATGACATTATTTAATTCATTATACAGGAGGTTTGGATACGTACGAAGCATATCAGACCTAAGGTAAGGGATAAATTTTCAATCTCCTTTTTATCCGAGATTGCTTATATGTAAGTATTTACTAGGGTTACGTTTATCATTCATTCCCATGTTTTCTAAAAATGTTTTTATAAAATTTTTACTATTAATCCATGAATTTTTAAAGTCATTTTTACCCTTTATTGACTTTTTACCACATTTTATGAATGGAATCTTTCCTCTGGTTACCATATAAGGTACTTTTTGAGTTTTCCGACAAAAGTACGATTAGAATGTTATTTTTAACTTATACGGCGTGAAAGGATTATTACAGTTTCATAATGCCTCATTTTCAAGAAGCTTCCTCTACAATATTGCATGACTATTTTCAAAAAAACCCTTTTATTTTAAAATTAAATGGAATTTTGTGAAAAGAAAATGATTTTAAAGAAGAAAGGATATTTTCCTCAAGAATTCATTTCAAGTGTTTTTTCAAAACTATTATCCATCTAAGATGACATTATTTCATATGTGTTTGTTTCAAGTAAAATTTATCAATGATTTAAATGGTTTGAATTTTCTTATGATGAAATTTTATCAAATTTTTATGGATTATGTTATTATGGCATGATGTTTAAGAATCCCATTTCATTAAATGGGTTATGCTATGATGTATGATTTATGATTTCGTTGCACACGAAAGAATGATTTCATTATGAGATGGGTGGGACCTATATCTCCCTCCAATGCATTGGGTAAATATTTATATCTCATGATGTAGACATGGATGGAATGGTAATTTAATCTGGTTCAGTGTTACAGGACTAAAACGAGGAGTGAACTCAATTCAGAAATGGAGTTTTTCCACTAATATGGTCTTGGCAGTAATTCCATGGCTACTATATAAATAATTACATGATCTTAATGGATGTCTCAATCACATGTTTTATTCCCATGCTATGTTATCATGATTGATGTTACTTTATGATATATTCCTTACATACTTCCAAGATTCATGTATTTGCTCAAGATTTTGATGTTTAGATTTTATGTTCATGTTTTTGCAATCAAATGTTTATGGATTGTTTTATGTTCCCTATATTTACCCTTATTGGGAATTTGAGCTCACCCATTTTATGTTTTATTTTCCCAGGATATAATGAAAGGTTTTAGGTAAAAAAAGGGGGGATGATCATTATGGGAGATGTTGAAGATCATTCTCCATGATTAGAAATTATATTCCAAGTTTCCAAAGACACTAGTCTATTACGGTCCTTGTGTGTCTGTTTTTGTTATGTACCAAGAATTCCTCAAAATTAATATAATGTCCATGTACGTCATGATTCGGGTCCCTATAGAGCTCGCTTCTATTCTTATCATTTTCATGAATTATGATTCATTCTAATTCAGTGAGTTATTATTTATGAAATAGTTGTTCCGATAACCATGATGTTTTACAGCAAGGGTAGATCGACAGTTGATTGTATTCCACTTGGAAAAAAAGGGGGGGACATCCACAATCCGGAGTCTCCCTTTTTCCGCAACAAATAATAAAAGGGTAAAACAGAATTCATGAATGGCTCCGAAGATAACAAAAAATCCCGTCTCGCTCTCTCCATCAGGTCAGAAACTGTGCAGCGAAGGTTATTTCTAGTTTTCTCTAGCGCAGCCTTCTTCCTGGCCTCAAATTCGGCCACCAAATGAGTGTACCTCACCGTCGTTTGGAGATCGTTAATCTCTTTCCTGGTAGCTTCAAGGTTACCAGTGAAAGATGACAACTGATCCCTCAAAGTCACCACTCGAGCTTCAAATTTGTGCTGATCGGTAGATAGGGCAGTCACCTATTTTTGAGAGCTCATTTCTACTGATATCAGCTGATGGAGCTTCATTATAGCCTCCTCAAAGGCCTGGGTCCCGCAATGAGAGATTGCAAGGTGATAACGTTTGTGTTTACTAGCGATGGCCTCTTCGTCGGCAACGACGACCTGGAAGCCGAGAAGATGAAGTTGTCGATAGTCAAAACCCACCTGACCCCAAGCCTATGAAGAGTTGCCGAAGGGCTTCAGTTTTGGTCTCCATCTCAGTTAACGGTGTTTCAGAAACCATATCACAGATCTGGGGCCAGGCCCACCTCCGTACTGCTCGGTGCTCCTCCATAACATGGAGATCTTTGGTATCCTCGCTAGATAGCATAGAAATGAAATTTGGCATCGCGACCAGCGCAGACTTGTGAACACAAGAAGATGGTTCCAAAGCTGGAAGGTTTGGATCTTCTAACCCTGGTTCTGGATACGGATTCACATTGGTAGGTCCGGTATCGGCATGCAAAACATCGAGAATTATCTCGCTTGGACCCAAATCCATACAGTCATTTTCATCCACATACAAGAAAGTTGGGTCCGTCTGAACTTCAGCCGTAGAAGTGTTGGAAGAGGAAAATTTTCTGAGTCACATAGATTGACAAGCCATCTGTTGGACCTCCCTCAGAGCCGATGAGGAACGTGAAATAGGCACAGAATCCGCAATAACTCCTTATTTGGGAACATACCAGAAGACCTTTCCCAAGATCCCATTTGGATAATGCTTTATCCACATTCTCACAAATTCCATGGATATGTTGGCAACTGCTCCTATTTCAGGCAAGGTAATGCTTATGCCAGACCCCTCCCACATCAACATCAACCACCATTGATGGAGAGTGGCCGGATTACGTACTCGGGCCCGAGGATGGGGGAGGGAAACCTGGAGTTGCATACATCAAAACTGGCAAGAAAAATGATATGAGGCGTACAACTCGCACAGAGAAACCCCATCAATCATCATAGAAAAAAACCCATCATGTAGTGAAATTATGTAAGAATTCCCATCTAGGATCCCCCTACAGTTGTCAACTATGACTTCAGAAGGGGTGGGGTATGGAGTTAAAATGAATAGGGAAAAGTCCCTCAGATGTTTGACGACTTCATCAGAGCTGAGGGACTTCAAGAGAACTCCAGCTAAATCGAGCAAGGTAGGCCAAAAGGTAGGAAGTGGGATGACCATGTTATAACGATACTCATAATAGCAGAAATGATACTCTACCCAGCAATATAAGAATTGGAATGGACCACTCAGATGATTGGGTGACCCACCCTCCGGCATGTGGCTCAGTAATTCATAAAAGTAAGCCAAAGTGGGTACGACCAGATTCACTAGGTGGCCACCCGCCAACTCAGCTTCCATCATCAGGTTGCAAGCTCTGACACCTGGGATGATATCCCTAGATGGGAATAGCCACCAGCTCAAAAACATGGAAATAATACCTACCATCCTGAGTATAGGCGGCACAACAGGACGCACCTAGTAACCCCATGAAAGGTAGTCTCCCGCCTTCTGAATTGACTAGTAAGAACCTATGATAGTTCATGATTGTTGAGATGGATGAGTCCTGGGGCACATGATCTTTTACACAGGATCAGTGATTTTTAGAAATCAACCTATCCAGGTGCTATAAGATATAATAGAGCGGGATCTCAAGGGGCGACCTACTGTCAGCTCCCCCATAACCAGCATATCACTTGCTAATGAAGGAACCTGTTTGGTATCGTCCCGTGCATCAGGGGTGCGAAACAATTATTCATACATCTCGCTGATGATTGGAGGCACTCCTAATTGATAGATGTACCATAAGTTAATACCAACTTCACCTTGGGAAAGGTGGAATGTGTTAGTGCTTGAACACCACCGACTGAGAATGTTATGAAGGATCAAATATTGTGGGTAAACATGTAACATGGAAGCCCACACTACGGAGTACATATTTATTGCTTCGAGCGACCCAGAAAATTCTCGGCAATGATAATGAAACTATAAGGCCTTGGCCTAGTCATTTGAGAAAATCCCACCAGACCGAAGATCCCACATGGGAATCCATCCTGCATCATGATCCACACGAGCAAGGTTAATTATAGAGGGGTAACTCTAGGGGATGACCACTTTGTATATGTCTTGATTATAACGATCAATCAGAGTCCAAATAGAGCCTCTTAAAATAAAAGTTTCATTTGGGTCCGAATCAAGAATCATCTCTCATGACGGGGCAAGGTTCGCTTGAGTGCACTTCGGCAACACATCCAAGTAAGGGGACAGAATACCTGAGAGCACAGGGGGGATAGGGACGTCGTCTTGAAGGAAAAAACCATAAATCAGAAGACGAATCGATAGAGGATAGCCCATAAGTATGGGGGAGAGTAAGCCCTTAAAAACACCATCTTCGGGGATGATTGGATGGCTGGGGTCCTATTTGATGCTCTAAACCCTATGCATCATAATAAAACGTCTCTCTAGACCAATTGGATGAGGCTCGGGAGCCGTCCTGGATGCAGGGCGAGGAGGAACCATATTTTCTCACTTCATTATAAAATCCAGGCAAATGGTTAGTCTAGAATAATAAAATCTCGACAAAAATACTTCGTATATGGCAAAGGAGTCAAGAAGCCATCATGATGAGTTCTGCGAGAAGGCCACAACATGTGGTTCGCGATGACTACATCCCACGAACCAACACTACATGGAAGAGGTCCACGGTACTATGGCCCACGGAGCGTTGGCTAGAAAACCGCGAACCAGGTTGCTCCACGGAATCTTAATCCCAGATTTAAATAGTTCGGTTTGGAAAAAATAATAAATTTTCAATGTCTAGAAGATTTTAGTATGTGGTCCATCAAAACCTCATAGAGAGTTCCAACACGGGCCATTGTAACTTAATTTTTAATTAATTAACGGTTTTAGTTCATGGATGGGAATTGGTCCACAGGTGAAGGAGGGCGCGAAAGAGAAATGGTTCACGGATGTGGAAGCAGGTTCACGGACGAGGCGTTTCACGAAGGAACAAGCACACTGATTCAAAAAGAAAGAGGGATCTGGTTTCGCGAAGAATCCGGTAAAAGACAAAGGAAGGGACCATGTATTTATAGAGGTGGTCCCCTACCGAGTCCACTCCCATACCTCAAACCATCCAAGTTTCATGACCACTCTACATCGGAATGGCCTCCTCATCATTCCGGTCAGAGCCCATTCCAATGGAGGGCATTTTTAGGGTCCTAAAAAATCCGCAAAGGATAATGAGAATCCCCTTTAATACAAGGGAGATTCTACCCAATTTCCCCAAAAATAATTGAGGAAAAGTGTGGAGAATACTCAAAGGAAGGAATAAGACGAAACCGTCTGCAGACCGATCCAATGATAGCGGTACGTGGATGGTTTCGTGATGTGCCCACTCTGCAGACCATTGTCATTCACAGAATAGAGGTGGGGATTCTCCTCGGGCGTGAAGCAGGACGGGCGCCAACACGGTCCACCATCACGAACCGCCCTAGCTGTGAAACACATCAACCAGCCCGAGCCGCATCCGCTGTCATTCGCAGAATGGAGGCGAACCCTGCGCAGCCGTGAAGAACTCCCCGAGCCATCTTGGTTCGCAGGGGAGGTGCGTTCAATGCCTCCTGTGAGTAGCAGATTGTCCAAGTCATCTGTAAACAAGGTTTCTGGTCATGGGCCCTTGCAAAAGGTGATGAATGGCCACATATACACCTCTTCCCCTCCTATATAAATGAAGATCGAGGGATAGGGGGAAAGTGAGGAGATCGATCAGATTTGGGATGAAGGATTTCGATGGAAGGAGCTTAGGATTTCACAAACAGCGATGTTCTGTTTCACAAACCAGAAGAGGTATGAAGATGGAAACGAATTAATAAGGAACCGAAAATTCATAACAACTTGGTAAACCGCGAACATAAAATTACAAAGAAAAGAAGACCGCGAACCATGGCCCCACCACGGATGCACTCTCCGAAGACCATGGAGTTTATGCCCCTTTTTCAATCTGTTGCATCGCGTAGAACCCTCCTACATGAGCGAAGACCCGATCGACAAACCTCCGACCGATGTCTCCCTCGGCCGCCGCTACTCATGTGGACCCCTCCACATACCAACTTGGTACGCGGGCTGAACCCGAAGTCATGAACCACCCGGGTTTGTGGGATGCCCATTAGTCCGCAGACCATCCTAGTTCGCGGATGACCTCTCCAGCCACATATCACCCCCTATGTGAAAGGCGTCACCCCTTATTCACCATTTTGGCCCACCAAATACTTCAGAGTTCCCATTCCCTGAGCTAGATAAAATCCTTCCAATCTGGCATGATCCTTCGCAACCCCCTCGTTCTCCCATTCATCAGCCCCGAGCTGAGGCCTCCACCAGTCCCACCGGACCCATGTGATGTAACCTTAAAGAACATCAACATGCCATTTTGTGTTCAAATACCCATGGTAGGTGAGGGTGAAGGGGTTTCCCCAACCCTTAAGCAGATTCCCAAGTAACTCTTGGGTCCCCATACCCAATATATTGCATAGTCCAAGCCCAGGGGTCCCCTTTCGGCCCCTCCACTTGTTAGGATAGGGGCACTTCTCCCCTCCCCTAGGAGGGGCAGACTACCCATCAGAAGGAAGCACCCATGCACTTCCGTACTTCCCCACGACCACGGACAAGGATGGGAAGGATGGGGAAGGGTGCTTCTCATTTCTTATTTGGTGTCAATTCCATCTCCCTTTGGGCTTCATCACCACATGTATCCGTCTCGGAGTAAGAACTAACTTTCTGGGCTCCTATATGCATAAGCCCCACTTCGCTCCCCACAAACACACCTTTCGCAACGTGATCGTCGAGTCTATGCTACCTCTTGTTTCTCAAACTGAGCATGACTCGCGTGGGATTAGAGTAACCACTGACCCTGACCCCACCCCCATGCGATCTATGAGGAATTTGATCCATGTTAAGGCATGGTACGTAGGAAGCCTCCACGTGGTTCAAGCCCATAACCCATCGGACCTCCGGTCCATCTTCACATCCGTTCTCCGACACCACACTTATGTGATCTACGAGGACATTGATCCATGTTAAGGCATGGTACGTAGGAGGCATCCATGAGGTTAAATCCCATTACCCATCATACCCCAGACTATCTTCACGTTGGTTCTCCGACACCACCCCCATGCGAACTATGAGACTTTGATCCATGTTATGGAATGGTACATAGGAAGACTCCACGAGGTTCAATCCCAACAATCGGCCATTCCGACCCCCTTCACGTTTGTTCTTCCTTCGTTCCGCATGACGTTAAAATGTACTTCCGAACTACGAGGACTCTGATTACCCTTACAAGGATACATAGGAATCCCGTATCATGGGTTCGATCCAAATGCTCATGTCATTATCTATCCCCCCTAGACGACAATAAACTCTAGAGTGCCCAGTTATGAGGCTTTAAATCAGCATCGTCTCAACGAGTCCTAACTCCTAGGAGTCATTAATCCAATGAGGGATAGTAAACCTTGGGCCTAAATGATTCTAAATCACTATGTTTTTCTAAACATTGCCAACCAGGAACAACCCATGGATACTATGCTTGGGTGTAATCCAAAGATTCACAAACATATGAATATGTCTTAAATCTATAAGACAGTCTCGGAACAAGAAATAATTCCCCCCCAAAAGGGTGCAATGAGCCTAACTTCCCATCTTCTTGACCAATGTGAGTGCTTAAGTGTCACTGGTAAAATCACCCAGTGAACGACTGCCTTTGAAAAGCAGGTCCACGTATCGTCGGATACGGAACCGTTGGGCTTTTCGAACCGAACTGGAACAATGAATTATGGAGATAAATAAGGATTGTACTGCAGTACTATTTTATTAAGGTTTAGAGATTATATGGTTCTTAGAAATGTGACTTAATAGTAAGCTACACTTTCTAGAAAATAAATGGTTGAACCAAAGTTATTCTTTAATATGGTCTTGATAATGAGGTAGTGATTTTGAAATAAGAGATGGTTGGTTTTGATTAATTTTTTTGGATATTCATGACTTCCTTGGAACTGATTAAATGATTTTTTATTCCATCATTCTAGGAGTATTAAATAATTTTGGATATAAAGAATATATCACGTATTATATAAAAGATAAGGGTGCATGAATGTAACAAATAAGTTAATATGGTAATTCAGGGGGTAACCATGTTTCAAAATAATACATGATGAAGGTGTTCACATGTTATTACATGTAAAAAATGATCATCATTGTGTTTAACATCCTTATAAATTTTGGACTGTGAGTTTGGATAGAAGTATTTTGGATAATTCTAAAATTTGGAATGGATTAAGATTGAAATTGGATACTATTGTTACAGTTATTTTTGGATTGTTATAAAAAGGACAACACGCAGACCGTGTGACAATCTGTCGCATCGGACAAAGGTGTGGGAATCGAACCCACAAACATAGTTCGATTGGGATTTACCACCCACCACTAGGCTACATGAAGACCCTGGATTTTATAATCTATTTTTCTTTAAAGAGTATTATTGGTGAATTATTAATTCATTACTTTTTTAACCCTATACGATTAGGATAAATATAATTTTTTTTGAATTGTTTTGCAGTAAAAGATGAGTTTGTGGTAGGAATTAGTTGATGGATGAAACTCTACTTGTCAACTGTATATATATATATAATTTTTTCCTCGTATTATAAGGGTAAATTAATTTTAAAACGTTAGGGAAGGGATCTTAAAACCAAAATTTTTTTATCCTAATACATTAAGTTTTTTTTTAAATCGATGGTATTTTAAATAATAATATATTGATGGATTTGAGACCCTCAATTTTACACTTGTTTGTGATTGATGACCTCAATTTGTCCTTATAAATATTTAGGTTTTTACCCCCATTATGTGTCTCTAATTTCCATCGATGTTCTCTTAATTGAAATCATAATTTGGTGATGACCCTTTCATTTCCCTTTTCCTCTTATTAAGACAAAATTTTATTAACCCAATTTCTGATGTGGGTTTTCCTAAAAATGTTTTTTCTATTTTAATTTTTTTTTCAAAGAAAAATTTTAAATTCAGAGGATGAAATTTATTGAAGGAGGGAAGAATGTGACACCCCAAAATTCCATAGTACGTCATTCCATCAGTGTAATTCAATAACTTGCACTACATGAAACACTCAGTTCAAGCGCACCACAACTTACCAAACCAACCGTTCAAAAGCAGTTATGAATAGTATTAAATAAATTTTGAAAATTATTTTAAATTTATAATTTTATAATAGCATATTATGAGTATATTTGACATAATTTAAGTAAAAATTCATTTCTTTCAGATAAAAGATGTAATTTTAAAAAAATGCAATTTTACAGCCTTTTCACGGAGAACCCTTTTAAAATTAAATATTTGAAACTTTTATATATTCAACATGAAAAAATAAACTTATTAATTATAATTAGGACATAATAATTTAGTTTTAATAAATTTGTGGAGTTTTCCTGATAACTTTCATAGTTGGGTGAATAGTGAAAAATACTATATTTTAACTGAAAACAACTTTCTTAATCAAAATAATTAATAGTGTTGAATTATACATTTTAATGGTTTGTAAGTATAATTGGATTATATTTTTAACATTTAATCCCATTAATGTCTTTTTAGGTAATTTCAATTTGAAATTGGACATATAAATGTATCAATCGTTTGATAGTTATTATTTCTTAAAAATACGCCTTTTGGTTTTGACAAAAAGAATTAATTTTAACTTAATTAATGCAACTTCTATGTATTGAAATTGGTAAAATAGAATGCATTTTTGAATTAAAAATATCAAAATTATCCTAGGGTGAATACTTGGTATTTTTCTGAAAACATTAAATTTTTTATGAATAGTTAAAAACAGTGAGTTATTTTTTAAAACCGTCTATTTATTTATAAAATTATTTATTTTATTTAAATTTACATTATGTAAAAATAGATAAATAATACATATATAAGTTCAATGTATTTTATTGGAGTCAATTGGTAATGATTTTAGATATATAAAAACTTTAGTGAACATTTTACCATCTTTTACCCACCTCCTAGGATAGTTTTCAAATTAAAAGAAAACATAATTTTTCTGCTTCTGTGGGTAGAATTTCAAAAATATGAGATAAACATTTTATATCAGATAGTAAAATGTGGTTCAATAAGATGAAAATAATTTTTGGTGAATAGTAACTTTTTACTTTTATTTACAACGTTTAAAAGTAAATAGAAAAATTAAGGATAAAAATGATATTATTATTACCCTAAAACATGTCCTAATTCAATTTGATAAGTATAATTTGACCAAAAAAACCATAGGAATAAAATATGAACCTCTTTGGTCCACATGGATTAGATTATGAAATTTATTATTATTTAATTCAAATAAGAGTTAAAAGTGTTAAATTCAATGTTTAATAACTAAAACATTTTTAATATTGTCATACACATAAGATATCACCGACTATAAATATTTATTAGAAATCTAAAAAGATTTCCTAAATAATGGTATTTTATTTATAATTTTTAGAAATTATATAATTAAATATATTTCTGATACAATGATGAGGCTGTAATTTCATAATTAATAAAATATTAAAATAATTGATATTATAAATATCCAAATAAATGTAATTTGAGCCTTTTTATGAATTACACTAATTTTATAGGTTAATAAAACGTGATAGGGTTGGTTAGATGAATTTTTTTTGAATTAATAATGCTGTTATGAATTTAGCATAAACAAAATACCAAATAGTATCTAAATTGGCATAATTTTTTTTAAACAAATATTATATTATTAATTGGTATTCTATTCCTCAAAATTATAAGGATTGGAAAAGAGACATATATAATGATAGGTGTATAATTAATGAACCACATGGGGTTCTCATGAATTCTTATAGTATGTTTATTAACCAAATAATATAAAAACAGCACGAGACATGGTAAATATCAAACTATTTAATTAAGAGTTAAATCTAAAATATAAAGTTAATATAGTGACCCAAACCTATGTAAAACTTATTGTTTGAGTGTTTTTCGACCCTTACACACCTTATTATTAAAATAATTAATTTTGTTCCATTATAATTCTAAAATGTGTTTATTATAAAATAACATTTCAATCATTTCCTAAGGTGCCCCTCACCCCTCTTATAAAAGGGAACCTGCCCTTGTCTAAAATTTACACCTTCAAAGTCATTTGGCTTCGCCAAAACCTACCCAAATATCCTTTCTTCATCTTAAAGGTCTTATTGTTTTGAGAAATCCAATTTAAGGATCCCTTCTGATCAAATCAAAAGAAAGAACCTGAAAAAGAGGTAATGATTTCACAACCCTCTTTCATGTTCTTTTGTTCTTCCACTTTCTTTGTTATTACCATTCCAAAATAATAACTCAAGTACCTTATATATACTATGAAGATATTATAATTATGGAACAACCATATTCATTATTCAATCCATCCTATGAATGATATTGTCATCAAGTGTGCGTACGTATGGCTTATCATCTCCACGCAGCGGTGTAATTTGTTATTCAACAATTGGTTATTTGGATAGATATAATGATGAGTAATATGTACATAAATAATGAAACTAACATGATAATGTATCTTTAAAATAAATATACTACAAAATTACACACCTTTATGTAAATTCTTTTATAACTCGTGTGTACATACATATTACCGTCTTCACGACGTGATGAGATTAATTTCCACGATCACCATTAATTGATGATTATAAAAATATATATTTCTATTAACTATAAAATATGTCATAATAATGATACTGGATATATATATATATATGTATTTATTTATTTATTTACTTACATATATATTCTTCACTTACTTCCGTTCAATATGAGATGAAAATATAAACAACGTTTATGCGTACGTACGACCCACCGTGTCCATCAACAATGTTTTCCATTTCATATATCATTATATGATAAATATTTATAGTATAAATATATATGATATATATATCATGGTTTATATTCTTGATGTGTTTAAATCATGATCTAAATGATATGATCAAGAATAACAAGTTAAAATATGTACGATAAAGAAAGAGATTATTACCTGAAATGTTAATTTAACATTATCATAATTATTAAAAGTGTAGTATTAAGTCATAAATAAATCAGGTATTATATAATAAATATGAATATGGTTCTGGTATAATATAATAACATACAATGGTGATTATACAATAGGTTAAACATACCCTCGACTAAAGTAAAGTTCAAGGTAAGGGGTTTTCATCTCACTTCTTATTCCCGTGAGATTCATGCTATATTGCCACTATTTATTTTTGCGTGGAATATGAACTACCCATAATTGTATTGATTGTGTAATATAATTTAATTTATTTGTATTTAAATATTCATTGTAGGATACTTTATTCATGCGGTGTATGTTTCATAAGTTACCAAATAGGTAATTGTTAATTTCACAATCTCTTTATTCTACGAGAATTTTTTACATAGGCATCTACTAGGATATATTTATTATCCATGTCAATGTTTCATCAAAGCATTTTCAAAGGAAATATTTTTATGTTCATCTTTACTAAAACATCATTTTAAAATGTTTTAATTATCTATTCTTCTAAACCATTCTCATTAATGTCCATTTTTCAAAATGGTTTTAAGGATTTATTTGTATGGACATGAATGTTTTAAATTGTCAATTCATTTCAAATGTTTCATAGTGGTATAATACAATTTGATTCAAAAATATCTTTTAAATGGATTCCTTTATAAATTATGTAACATTTTATTGATTTCATGAAAAAGGCATATTTCTCTAAAATATTTCTACTGATAATTTTCAACTATGTCAACATCTTTTATGGGATATTATTCTTGATCGGGGTTGACATATTATGATACAAATATTCCATATATTATTTAATGTTTTGTGATATGTTTGACTGGGGATGAGTTATTTTTAGGCCATTAATGGTTTATGTATAATGTATTGAAATTTCGTATGCTAGTTTTAATACGAATGTTTATGTTATGTTTAAACCTTTTATTATGATGAATGTACTGGACTAGTATGTTTTGTGTTGGGGACCGGTAAAAGTAAGCCTTCCAGGTTGGGTTTCGGTTACAGAAGACACCTCGGGTTAGAGTCCAGTTAGAGAGGCTCTCTGGGTTGGAGTCCAGTTATAGAGGCTCTCCGAGATGGAGTATGGTTACAAAGGCTCTACGGGTTTGGGTCCAGTTACAATTCGCCCATAGGTACTGGCATGATTCCTTGACACACAAATTAAATTATGGTACTATATATTCCATCATTAGTAAATTATTTATTACATGTGATTATTGAACTAGTATAATATCCATGTTCATGTTTATATGGTAATTTTTTATTTATTTTTTCCATATTATGTTAAATTGTATGTTTAAAAGGAATTTTTTTCTATTACACATCTTGACTTAAATGTTCATAGCTTCGGCTAAATATTTACCCTTACTGAGAAACAGAGCCCACTCCTTTCGTATTTTTTATTTTCCCAGGATCCCATGAAGTGTTTTCTGTTTGAGATTTAGGGTTAAGATAATGGAACAATGTTATTATCAAAGGAATTTTTTATGTTGTATTTTAGAAAGTGTTATGTAACGTTCATGTATGAAATATATTTTCCCAGAATTCAAAACTGATCGGTCTTTCAGGACATGATTCCTTGTAATCATGTCAATGTATTAACATAATGAACTGACAATGGGCCTCTAGGTTCAATTTGTCACATATGAAACCCACTAAGACACACATTGAGAGTATCAATAAAAACTCACAATTAAAGGGGCAAGAATAAAAGTCGAACAAAAATAGAAAATTAAAATCTCCTGCGACTTGTTTGTAGAAAACCATTCCTGAAGGGAAAGTAGAGTAAGATTTCGGAATGTCGCTGAAGAGTATGACACCTATTACGTCACCTTGAAGCACTCGTGTCTCTGGCCCACCTAGGACTCTGTCAAAGCGGCATATCATCTACCCAAGCCATGAAACGTGTGTGTGAAGCCCATGTTGGGGTGACTAAAACAATACCCACCAGGGACCACTAAAAACAATGGTAATCCACAAAAAAAAGTCACAAAGCAGACAACCAAAGAGGTAAATGATGTTTAGCCTATATGAAGTTTAATCAAGAGAGTCACAAGTGTCACCTCACACCTAGATACATACACTAAGAATGTAAAGGCATAACCATATCTAGGGAGACACTGTAGGACATTATAGGATACACACTTTGCATTGGTGTAGAAGGAAAAATTTCTTTAGTCACAGAAAATACACTACGTGTAGGTACAAGAGACATAGTCTGTCAGATACACCCTCATTATGGGCACAGAACACACACTCTGTAGGAGACACACTCTATAAGAGATGCACTCTATTTCAGAACAAGAGACACACTATGTAGGATATTCACTACGTATTTGTCATAACCATCCACAAGATTTTATCTATATTATGCTCCCTTTGGGGGAATCTAATCCTCTATCCAATAGTCCATAAGAAAAATACCTGATAAATAACATAGAGTATCTCAAAAGTACCACCTCATTGTGAGGGTCCCAAAACCATAAATGGTTCATCATATGGACATATTTTTCAAGAGTTATGGGTATTTATGTAAATAGGGGTCGGTTGGATCGGGGTCCGGTCTAACACGGGCATGCAGACCTAACCCATCCTTGATCCCACCTGGCCTGACACCACCTGGGTGCTGCCTAACCCGACCCACCGGATGGAACCCGCTCGTCGTGTCCTACCCCAGATAGGCCTGGCCCGCTATAGTCCTTTCATGCCAACATCAACCAGGACTACTTGGATATGGGTTAGTTTGGTCCACCTGAACACAACGACTTTCGTATCCTTTCCAGCTCCATGCAACCAGCTGTCGAGCCGACAGCTTCTCCCCGCACATGGTCTACGAACCCAACTATATTCTATTCAAATGTGGCTCCCTACCATATCATCATTCGATTCAACCATGGAACAACCTTCTTACATCTTCTGTCACCACTCGCGGTCGCACCACCTCGTCCCCTCCCCTATCGGTCGTCGAGATGACTACGAACCTTTGTTGAGTGGTCGTTTCTCCACTGCTGGCTCTGCTTTTGTGGGTAGTCAGTTACACTATAGTTCTCAATTTCTAGAAAATGATGCTCACATGAAAAGCTCGGTGCATGTTTTTATATTCAATGTGATTGAATTCATGTTGCGACCCATCCTTCTAGTGAATTAGTGGGTGATAGTTTCTCCAATGTCCCATAAATTTGTCCATCGTCATCACTATCAAACCTCTAATAGGACATCATAAAAATGGATGTTTGACTCTAGATCAATTTTTCATGAATCATTTATGCAATTATCATCGGTTTATATTCCCTCAGAGAACTCTAAGAACACGTAGAGTAAAAGTGTAGGGGACACAAGTATCAACCCCAGGAATGGACCTCAACCATTTTTCATTTAGGACTTGATCCATTCCACTATATAGATTAAGAGAAATTATAATAAAATTCAGATACACAATAATACAGATAAGAATAATCATCCCCCATTCAATTCATGAAAAAGAAACCATCCCACAATAACAAGCAATCTGCAGGTCAACCAGTTCATGAGTTGATATGCGTTCATTGATAATTCCATGGATTGGAAAAAATACTATGAAATAATACCCCTACCTATATAGGGGACTAGTTATAAGATAGAATTTTTCATTTAATGAGATCCATACACAAGTTTCCTCGATCCGTTATTCGTCGGCATTTGTCATTCGTCATCACCGACGGGAGAGCTTCCCTATCAATTACTTTGAAAACATTTGGGGCTCTAGGGATGAATTCTCTAGCCTTATAATTTTCAACAATAGTCCCTACCTGTGATTAATGGTTGGAAGAAATTAACTCATTTCAGTGTTTTAAACACGTTTCAGCATTTCCATGACTCCTCATTGCAACGTCGCTGAGTTGCCGCATCACAGTACTACTGAGTCATGGTGTAACATTGATGAAATAAAATAAAATAGAATTGCAATTTTCTTTTAAAACATCTATAAATTAACTTTTACAACTGGCCCACAATGGCTGATGTTTGTCCATGTATAGGGTAAACTCTTCGTTCTGAGCTCAAAAGTTCCCTCATATTTTAGATCTGGGAACCTATTTAGAATTTACTAACACATCAGACACATAATATTTTTAATAAAATAAAAAATATTTCGATCATTTATTCTAGGAAAATCGGGCCTGATATTCATGTTCCCTCTCATTTCATTGTATCAAAAAAATCCCATATAAATTTTGAAAACATTACATGTAAAATCTGAAACATTACAGGTAAAATAAAAGAATGGTTTTTTCTATTTGGAAATGATTTTTATATAGAAAAGAATTATAATGGAAATAATTGTCTTATATGAGATGATATTGGGAATTATATGTGTCAATATCTTAAACTAATGGTTAAACCATTGTCCATGGAGTGAGTACTGTCATACCATTTCATTGATTTAAAAGGGATAATGTTTTTATCTATTCATACTATAGAATTATTTTACTAGCGGAAATTTTCTTATAAAAATCATGAAACTTCTAAGGATTTTTTTTTAATTTTCTAAAATTGTATTTCATTATCTAATACCATATTAGGGGTTATTGATAGAAGAAAGGTTATATATGTTTATGGTTGATAATAAATTCAATGTCTATGATATCCCTTTTTAGATTCTTAGTGATTGGATTTTAATTTTATTAATTATATTTTTCTGGAAATATTATATGAATAAGGGTTAGGTAACTCTTTGGATTTACATGATGTATTATTTGAAGAATAATGATCCTTGAAAATGATTAATAGACATGATGGACTTTTTATTTTATACGATCATTGATAATTATGGTTATTTTTATAAATTTTCAATATTTTTTTAGGGATTTTAAAATAATTATATCAATATAGAATTAGTAAAAATGGAAAACCCATCACATCCAAAAATGATTCAGGTCCATAACACCCAACTGAATCAAGATAAGGGATAAACACCTACAACACACCTATGTAATATTATTGCCCATATGACTTTTTTAAAGATGTGCAAGATAATGATTGTGTTTTTTTAGAAACTATATTTATTTGTATAGATAACTATGATACATTAAACTGATAAGGTGATAACTTATTCCTCATGAAATTTAATATTCCATGAGACAAATTACCCAAATAAAGATTTGGATTTATCTATTCTGGGTTTTCATTAATGATCCAGAGGAATTAAAATTACAGAGAACTGTGTGATATATAAATTAATCATAAATTTTAAAGGTATATATTCACATAAATGGAGTTGAATATGTTATTAATAATTTGATTGGGACTGTTAAAATAGTATAACTAATCAATACATCCCTACCATAGGAAGTAGAAGAAGGTGGAAGGTGCTATGGATCAAATGGATCATTCTTTATTATCCATGATTATAATACTAAAATGATCCAATATTACTTGGAATGCAAAGGATATATATGTAAATCCTAAATGATGTAGAGAAGTTTTACCTTTCTCAAATGAGAGTTCAACCATATATAAAAGTGATGATTAAATAATCACACTAATAATATATAGTGATATAAAATAAGATGATAAATGATCGTGTTTTTAACGACAATTATGATGGAGTAATTAGGTTTAATAACAGTTCTTATGATCCCTCAATACCATTCTTGGAAAATGGGTTTTTAGAGGAGCGATGCAGTTCATTATTCTTTATTCATCTTGAAAGTACAAAGATAGATAGATATTTAAAGGTGTATTTCATATACAAATGCACGTAGAGAGATATATAGAGTTAATATCCCAGTTCGTTTTATTTTACAATTTAAAAATTGATTGAAAATTTATAAGGTAATGTTAAAACCATTAACGATTCTAAAACTGAATGGGAAAACCTATCCTTGATTTTTATGATGGAATTCTAGAAAAAATATAATATGAACAATGTTTTATATTATTTCTGTTGATATCTTATCAAATTCATCACACTTAATCGATGTTAATGAATACTCCACATTGGATAAGTATTATAGGATATACGTTAAATAATTGTAAAGGTTTCATGGAGTACAACATTCCATTTTATCATATTTTGATCTAAGGACAACCTCTTTCATTTGAGAATTCTTCAGCAAGATCTATATACACATTTGAATTTCATCACTTCATATCTTACTTAAAAATATGGTTAGTCTATATGATTAATTAAAACCCTATATAATATAATATTTTCTTGTTATAAGGATTTCATAGGTTATTTGGGTCAAAACCATCATTTAGTTGAGTTGTCATACAATAATAAAATTTATTAAAGCATTCAGTTGGCTATATATGAATACATTATGTAATGATATATATAATCACATCATTAATGTATGACATTCGTAAAGTAAATAAAATTAATACTCCATTATTTTACAAATTATTATTTTTCAAATAAATTAAATTTCTTCAATAGAATGTGTTACAAGGAACACCAAGTTTATATCCCATTATATGTTTATATTATTATTTAAAACTAAAAATTGTAGCATATAAATTAAATTTTTGTGAATGAATAAGTACAATTTTTTTTTGAAATTAAGTAAAATGGATTTATATAAATAAGAATATATGTAAAAATGTATAAATTTTTTTGTAAAGGCTTTATATTCTTATAAAATTTTTTTCTCTAAATAAAATAATATATTTATGTTGAAAAAATAGTAAATGTTTTTTTTCATGATTTACAAACTTCATTTAAAAAAATAACCGTATTTCTTTACAATATTCTTGATAAATATATCGTTGGGTAATTTATTAGTTACTTTTTTTCAACAACTAATGGTTTGATGAATAATATAATAATAATAACTATTAATAAGAACTCTCATTCCATATATTAAATTTGAAATATATATTTAATATATATAAGAGATTTAAATTTAAATTAGTAATATAATATTTTTATTAAAATATTTTTGGTCATTGGAATAAATTTTATATTGAATTTTATTTATATTATTATTACACTTTTGAATTTAATTCTTTTGAAAACTTTTTTTCATGACATATTCAAGATTAATTTTCAATTAAATTATTACAATTATAAGAAAATACTTTAGAAACATTTATTCAATATTTTTAATCATAGTAATTTATATTATATAATAATGTGAAATAAATTTTTGGTTAAAATGAATTGTGAAACTAGAATAAATTAATTACCTCTACTAAGGTTAATACTCGTTTACCAGGGCTTAACAAAAAACTATAAGGGTGACAATAAAAATTGAAATTTTAAAATTACTATTATTTAAAAATATTTCAAATTGATAACATTTACGGTATGATAATTACTTATTTTTTTTAAAATACAATTTGAAAAAGGTCGGTATAACTTTTTTCTTTTTCAAATATTTAAAATAATCATTATCCCCAACTTAAAAAAGGCCACCTCCCATACTATATTTCTTTAGCTTCCAAAAAAATTGGCTCTACCAATACATACCAAAATAATATTATTAATTATCTTCAAAAATACTAGATCTAATATTATTATTATGAAACCTTACATGAATTACATTATTTATAAATTTAAAGAGGTTCTCTAATGAAAATGTAAATTTATTAACCTTGTGTTTTTGTTTTATTTTTGCTACCACATCATTAATATATTATTCAACTATACTGACAAAATAACCTCAGTATATACCATATAATAACATGTTATTATCATAATTTAATGATCTATATCCATATCCACTTCCATTAAATTGAAAATGAAACTGCCGGTCGTGTGTACGGTGAACTACCACCTCATGGATGAATGCAATTCATTACCCATAACCACATCCGATGACTGAAAATAATGATGGATACAATATTAATAGTTTATATTTATCTACTTATTATATATATTGAATTATAAAATATCATATACCTTCAAACACACATATCCATTGGAGAATGACAACGTCACTTGTTCGTATGAATGGAATACAGACTCTACAAAGAAATGTGAAATGATTCTAATTTTATTTTGACATGGATTCTAATAAGGATGGATTTGATGAATATAAATTTTATATGTTAAATAAGAATAATTTAATAAAGGTAATTTAATATTTAATAAACACCAATTCCCTTTGACAAAAAAATGGAAACGACCATTATGGTAACATTCGGCCAACCATCTCCATCAACTATATAAACTATTTTATATCACAACGATTAATGGATTAATATAAATAAATATATAATTAATCAATATGATATTTATATAATATTAATATTCTAGATATTATTTATCAATGATCAATTTTAAAATATCTAATTTAAAAAACCATGACAATCATGAAAAATAAGAAAATTAGTCACCAAAATGTGATTTCAACACAAAATTATTAATATAGGCAATAAAAAATGTTATATGTAAATAATATATGGTATGATATTTATTATTTTGGTTCAAAAAATAATTTTAATAACATATATTTATTATATGTGAGTTTAAAACATGTGAAATGAAATTTTAGTCTTAAAGTAAGTTATTTCAGGGGTCTCTTTTATTTCTGGGTGACATATGTCATATTCATCACACATATCTTTTTATAGTGTTAATAAAGTGAATTTGAACAGTTAGATGTTGGATATACATATTTTTAAGATAATTAATGTGTAATTTTTTGATATTAATTAATGTATCTTATGATTCAATAGTTACAAATGTAGTAATGGGTTTTTGATACATTGTCACTATTAGTCGAGATTGTTTATGATTATTCCTATGATTATGAAATATTTTGATATATCACTCAATATATTCATTAATTTTACTATACTATATTTATTTCATGAAGAAATCTTTTTATTTTTAAGTTTCCACTATTTATTTACTCATTATTCAAAAATAATGTGTTTATGGAAATCTATCATTACTTTTCTCTGTAGTCAAAAATCCATTTAATTTAATTTCCATGCTTTCTAAAAATGTTTTTTTGTAAATTATTTCTTCTTATCAAAATATTTTTAAATTAACGTTTTACCCATGGTTGAATTTTTATAACAACAAAATGATGGAATCTTTTTTCCCTTTCCAAAATGAGGTGTTGAAAACAATTCTGCCGATGTGTCGATTGAATGTTTCTTCAAATTTATTTGTAATAAACAGAATTTTACACTATTATAACAACAAAATAGCATAGAGATTCCTCTATAAATTGTAATTTTTACATTAAAAGATTTTTATATACATAATATTTTTTTATTTATTGTTTAAAAAAGGATTTTTTTCAAAGTGGAAAGATAATTTTATTTAACAAAAGTTCCATGTAATATTTTAAAATAAATATTCTTCTAAGATGATATCTATTTATGTTACAAAAGATTTACTACGGTTATAGACCTATGGTACAAAATAATATTCATTATTTTTATGATTTATTTATATTATTAAATTTTTTATGCAATCCTTTCATTTTACATGGGTTATGATATAATGAATGAAAGACTCTATTCCGAAACCTGTTTCTCTTTCGTAGTTTATTCTATTATAAAATACTTCTGATACACAATTAATTTCCTAGGTTATATTATTAAAAGTTTTTCTTGATCATGGGGAACACATAAATTTTTATTATGTGATTCTATTAATGATATAACCAAGGTTATTGGTTATATTATAACCATGTAAATTGTTTCTGATAAAAACAATGAAAGTGGCATCATAATGACCATGGATGGGTGAGACATATATCTAGTTCAAATGAATTTGTTAATGATTGATTACTCATGAGAAAAATATTGTATAACAGAACATGATTTATTTTTCAAAAGTTTATTATTTAGAATTTATTAAATAAACATATTTTTATGTGAGGAACTGATTTCATTTCATTATCATAATGAGTGGACTTGTTTCCATTTATAAATTTTTACAATGTTATATGGTAATATGGATTCCAAAAATATATCTATTATGAGAATTATAAGTTTTCTAGTCACATGTTCTTTTATTAATTTATTATTTATATATTCCAAACTCTCTAGAAATACTAAATATCTAAATTTTGCGATATATGATATATATGTTATGGTTTTAAAATATTATTAACATGCTCTAATATCCTTATACTCATTCTATGTTGATATATCCCTTGTTTACCCATACAAAGAATCTATGATCACCCTTTATTATGTTTCAGATCCCCATATTGTGATGAATTTTTTTGTGTAGGGTATGATTCTGAGGTTAATGATGTGGGAAGATCATTATAAGAGATGTTGATGATCATTCGTGGAATAAGAATATTGTGTATCTATTATCCAAATAAAACCATTACGATCTTAGGACCTATATTTCTGAAACATATTTAATGTTCATATAAAATGAATTAATATTTCTATATGAATAAAACAAGACTTTATACTTTCACCATTAGAGTCACGAATCCTTTTAAAAACTTGTTTGAACCCGTATAGAAAACACTTTCATTTATCAAATAATTCATTTATTTTCAAACACCATTTCAATAGAAAATTATCTAGAAAATGTGAAATATGATTTCCCTTTAAATAAAACATGAAATCATATAAATTAATCAAAACATAAAATAACAGTAATGTTGGAGGGAAATTTCATTGTCGTAGTATATAATAAAATTAAATATTAATTTTTTTATTTTAGTAAATAAAGTAATAACATTCTTTAAAAATATTATTTTTAAAAACCTTTGATATTTTGTAAATAGAGATATAAAAATCTCTTAATAAATATTTTATATCCATAAAAACTCATCTATAAATCAATTTCATGAATATAGAAACTTTATTGAAAGATCATGGAAAAAGTCTTTTGAGAGTATTTCAAAAAACTTCATTTGACTAAAACTGTTAAAAGAATCATTAAATATTGAAATTAAATTAAAATATTGTAATAAATATTATTTAACTTACATTGAATCATAAATTCTAATTTTCAAGACACTTTTATTAAAAATGCATATGGACATTGGTGATTTTGAATATAAATCATTAAAACATTTAAAATTATGCTTATGTAAAATTTCCTCTTATGTAAAACCATAAAAAGATTCATTTATTTAATTTTTTTTAATAAAGGATATATAGGATAAAAAATACATTTATAAACCATTTCTGCATATATAATTATTCTATTCGTACATTTGTAAATACATGTATGTGAAAAAAATATATTTTTAAGGGAAACACTTAATGGAGGATTTTCAAATGAGTGTATGATATTATAAAACCATAAAAGATTCATTTTTACAATTAATTTCAATGAAAATATAATATTTCATAAAATAGCCAGTATCATGCATTGATTGATATTTAATAATTTTCCAGAAACATGTATATTAATATTAAAATGTTATAGTTTTATTATATGAAAACTAATCTTTCAATCTTTTATAACTAGGTTTGAATTTAAAATTTACCTTAACTCGAGTCTACAACATAATGCATGTTCATTGTAATCTAGAATAATAAACATATGTTAATTATTTAATTTATTTAAATATTTTATATAGTTACTTATTCTTTTTATTTCACTGATTACCAATTTATATACAATTATATAATAAAATAATTTGACGTTGGAGGTTTAGATGATATTCTTATTATACGGAAAATTGACAAGGATATGTTGGAAATTGTCAATGATGACATTATTCCATAATGTCAAAAATAATAATAAATCCATAACATTAAATTTTATTTATAAACTATATTTTTTAAAATGTCCATGAATGATGAATTTGAAAAATGAAATATTTTACTATCATTGAGAAGGTATGTGATACGTGTGCATTAGAATCACTTCCATTTTTTAACAATAATTATGGAAAATGAGATAAGTTATATATTATATTTATATAAATATAATTTTATTATAAGTAAAATAATATTTATGTAAATGTATTCATCTATATCATCAGTGTTATTTTCCAATGAAAAATAAATCTCATCACATTATCAAGGTGGTAGTACACACGTTTGAGTGAACGACATTATCATTTTTAGTGAATGAAAAAGTAAGAAAATATAATTTATATTGACATAAATAATGATAAATATGTGATTAATAATATATATATATATATATATTAACTGAATAATTATAACCATCCTAGCTAGGTGGTGATGGAAAACGAATTAGATCAATAGGTGAACCAATTGCCTTTCTTGCACAAAATGATGATCCCATTCCCATTTAATTGTGGTTTGAGATAGATATATGTTATTACATTAAAATAATAGAAACTTATTATATCGAATATACATATTTTAGTATAATCATGTTTATAGAATATCATAAGGAGTTAGAAGAAGAAATAATATAATCATAGTAAAGTATTATACCTCTTCTTCAGAAAACCTCTTTTTATTTAAATATAAGACCTCTATGATTGGAATTTTTCCATTAATATAGATGATAATATTTAAATAGTTATTTAATTATTGTATTTTCTTTGTTGTTTTGGATCCAAATTGAAATTTATGAGTTATTAAATGAGATTAAGAGATTTACTTTTATAAAGAGGGTAGAAAAACTCTTATAATTTTTTAAAATAAAATAAAATAAATTATTTTTCAGGTTGTATGGGGCCAAATTTTTATTATTAGAATATAATATGAGGTAAAGTGTAAATAATCCAATCCATATAAATTTTTATAATTCTAGATTTTGTTCTTCCATTATCAATTGTTTTTATCATCCCATTAACCCTTGTCTCACTTACCATGATAACATGGTTTTTGACTATTTAATGGTCAATAAATATTCTATAACTAGGTAAAAATCCAAAAAATATAAAAACATTAAAATATTAACCTTATTCTAATATATTCCCAATATATAATATTTATAATTATTTTAAATAACATTAAGAAAATATTTTATTATAAAATATATTTAATGTCTATTTTAGAACAATTCATCTACATTTTCCTAAAGATAAAGAATAAAGTAAATAAATTATAAGATAATTAGAAACAATTATAGTAAAATGTTATATTTTTTCAAGAAATTAGTGGATAAAAAAATTTATTTCAATTTTTATAACTTTTATATTTAAAATATCATTTATTTTATATTTTTATTAATTGAATAATTACCACATCCGCAATTCATAAGCAATTAAAGTAATGATTTATTGAATAAATATTAAAAATAAATCATCATTAAATATTTATTTTATATTTTAAATGATTATTTATAAAAAAAGCTTTGTTTTTTCCAAATATTAAATTTATGATAGCTAATAAATAAAAGAGATGTTTTTTGGCTTTATATTCACTTAAATATTATAATGGTTGGAATCATGACCAAATAGAGAAAAGGACAAACATTTGGATTTTGGATGAGTTTGAATGAGTTATAATCATTTAATTAAATTAAGGCTAATATTAGGGTCATTTCTTAGACTATATAATTTTATGTTCTACCTTAATTACCCGATTTACCCCTGACTATGATATGAAAAATTATTATTGTTAATATTCATAATGTCTAAAAACAAAAGGGAACTATTTAAAATATTTGTAACCAATTATTCCAAAAATGGATTCCATTATTAAATATTAATAATACAAAAGTTTAGGAATTTAAAATACAAATAAACCCAAAAATCATAGAGATTTTTTTTTGAAAAATTCAATTTATATCTATAACATGTTTTATAAAAAATTCAAGTATAAAAACATTTAATGAAAAAAAATATATTATCATAAATTTAATGGAAATAATTAAAATTTTAAACTAATCGAATAATTAGTTTATATTTTTAATTATTTAATATTATATTATATTTTTTTATATATAAGTATTTTCTAGTATTCAATGAAAATCTAAACTTGATATAAGAATCTATATTATTCCCCATAAGATAATTTTAACATGATCAGTTTAAAATTATAAAATTTTTATCAAATAAAATATCAATAAATATTATAAATTTTCTGTAATATTAGCTAAAAAAATTCAATAAATTACTTTTTTAGGAAATAATTTTTCGAAGAATAACCAATATATTTCAAAAAATTCAGTACCTATTTCCGGCTAATTAGTCGATATATTCATATTCATTAAGAACGTTATATCTTTTTCATAATTTTTATAATCATTTCATAACAATAAATTTAATGTTGTGTTATAACGACCTTACATAAATAATAATTATCCATTGTTCATTTAGGATATGTGTTTTCAGTTTTACATGCTATCAAAAAAAATAATTTTTAAAATATCTTGGAGTTACAAACTCCCCTTTTAATAAATTTTATCCTTAAAATTTAAATCATATATATTTTATCAATGTTTGTACCATTGAAAACACCATTCATGAAATCCCACAACATAAAAAGAGTTAATAAAACATCCACTTGATATGATATAAAGGGATGTAAGAAGGACTTCTCGAATAAAACATAAATATTTTTACCTATAAGAAAACATCCGTAAAATTATAGACGTGGTATATAATAATAATGTTCAAATAATAATTTTGAGTGATATAGATCAACAATTACAATAAATTTGATGATCATTTAATAGTTAATGTCTACAAATGAAAAAAACTGAAAGAGGTGTGAAAAACAAAAATTCATCAAAATTGAAGGTATTCTGTTAAAGTTTTATTTTCCAAATACATTTTTTAATGATGATGAAGTAAATTATATTACTGACTATAAAAATTATAAATTCTATATATATGAAAAGTATAATTTCATTCTTTTATAAATTTCCTCCACAAAATAATGGTTTCTCAAAATGATTATTATTCATGATGCTTTTTTCACACATGATGAACTAAAATAATATAATATTGGATAACATAATCCAAAAAATATAACAATATATTCCATTTAGCTTTATTCATTATAAAAAAATAAATTTCTAAAATAAGATGAGATAATTCCCAAAATAAATTAAAATTCATTTGAAGGAATTAAACATTAATATTTAAAGCCTCAACAATAACACTAAATGATCAACTTGGGTCCTTTAATAAATAACTAACCTTATAAGCCCTAAATTTATTCCATAATATGATTTAAATTAAAGGATTACAACTATTTGATCATATATTCTTACAAGTTAAATCTAATACTTATCTTTAAATATCAGAAATCACTCATAATGTCCCATACTAAAAAGTCAATTCCATAGTATTATACTCTCTATAATATGAATACAATTTCCATAAATTAATTTGTTCATCATATTTTCAAATGAAAATCATATATGAATCCAAAATAATATTCAAACATTATTCCTCTTATTAAATCTAATATTTTTATATCGACCATATTCTTATAAGGTCCCAAAAAATAAATAATAACACCATCAAAACCAATATTAGTGATAACATAAAATTTTAACCACTATTGTGTTCTATGAACCTAATTTTTTAACAATATAAAATTATTAATTTTCTCTTAAGTAAACCAAGAGAAAAAAGGTAATACATACCAATATATCACGTAGGCCAGAGGTAAGCATTTCACCTTTTTTTCTAGTATGTTTTGTGTTCAAGCCCCATGGCCTGACCATATATGATATGTTTTCCCCAAACATATGGGTTATACATTTTATTTAACTATATAATTATTATAACATTACAAAAATATGAAAATATTCCTAAATGTTCATATAAACCCTATAATATAAAAATAACCTTAAACTTATGTCCACAAAAATGCTGGATTATTCATCCAATAACTAACTTTTTATAATGTTTAATAATTAGGAATTAATATACCTTGAAAATATTTCAAATATCAACAACATTATCCCAAATTAAATCCATTACATAGAACATAATGAAAGTATTAATTCTCTACAAAATAGTTTCATCCTTAGATATACCACTACAACATTTCCCATGAATCCCTATATATAGACACCATAATCGTTAAATGTAATTTATAATCCATTAACAATTATTTTCCTTGTTATTATTTAATAAATCATTCCATTAAACAAAAACGTGAATGATTTACAATTATTAAAAAAATAAAAAACTTAATCAATGATATAATATATATAACTTTCATAAGTTATTTTCAATTCCCCACCCTAAATTATGACAGAATTAAGCATTGTTATATATTTATCAATATGGTCATGGGGATCAATTTCCTATGAATTTCCCCTATGACTTAATTTTTCATATCTTTGATACTCCCCATATTGAAAATATTAAATTAATTCCTTGGAAATAATTATATTCCTTTTTATTGTGTTAACTGAACACATCCCTTTTTATTGAAAATTACTAATTTATCCCCCAATTTTCATAATAAAAAACTTCTTCCATTTTTTATAATAAATTGTATTTGGTTATTCTTCCCACATTATAGACATATATGAATTTGAATATATTTAACTTTATGCTCTATACCTCCTAAACATCCATGAGTGATCATTACTATATCATTATTTTTTTGATTTATGAAACTCAAATTGGTTAAATTTGTTAAAATATTGATTACATGGGTTTAATAATGACAAGAATGGTTTTCACTACAGCTCTTATTCCATTTATATATTGATTTAGACAACCAATACAATCAACTATACATCAATTGTTAATTCGATTCCTAATGGATCTACTCATCTCATATATTAAAAAAAATTAGTGTGGTTTAAACAATAAAATAATTACAAACCCCGTTATGATAATGATAAAAATTAATATATCTTAAACAATATTATATTAATCTCGTTACATTTAACTAATATAACTCTATTTTTCCATTACATACTAACCATTGAATTTATAGATGGATTTTAACTAATTCTTTAAGAACATGATAACATCTAATTTTATCTACAGAAATATTTAATACTGATTATATGTTTCTAAATTTATCATTACATAATATTGATTTTTATTTCAATAATTACTACTTTTGCATTTGAGGGTGTTTTCAGGTTCATTATTTTAGTGATTTATTTCATAACTCTTCAAAAAACCATACATTATAAAGTGGACAATTCATATTAGTATCCATTCGTACCATTATATAAATCATTTAAAACAAAACATTATTTATTTTCATTAATTAACATCATAATATCAACCGTGATTTTTTCATTGTTCATACCCATCGATAAACACTTTTAAAAACATTTTCAAAATCTGTTTTGAGAATAAAACTGACAATAAAAGACATAAAAATATTAAAATATGTTAGATTAATTTAAAAAATTAAGTCACAAGAAATTGTCAACTTCGTATATATATTATATTATTAAATAAAATAAATATTTGTCACTAAAAAACACAAGAATGTTTTGTTCAAAGAACAACTTTTAAGACCATTATAGGGTAATCAAAATTCATTCTTAGGAAATATAGAGAATTATACTAATATATAGGTTTAAAAATTAAATAAAATAGCAGTATCCTAGTAAAATATATAGAATAAACCCTCAAATAACACCCCCTTCTTACCTATTAATACATGGAACATTACCCATTTCATTGGAGAGGTAAAATGAAGATCACCTTTAGTATAATATGTTTTATGATCACCATATTTTTGTGAGATATAATGGGGATCTTCCCATAATATAAGCATTATCTTCATAAATATTTTCTCATATATAAATATCAAGAAACATATCATGATTTCATTTTTTTAATTATTGTACTTTTTAATAACAAATATTTTTTCAAAAACTATATTAAACCCATACAATAAATATTCAAAAATAAAAATATCATTTTCATTTCCAAAACCATTTCCTATAGAAAAATATCCTTAAAATGAAATGTGGGGTTTTTATTAGAAAATTATATAAAATAAAATAAATTAATAAATATATAAGAAATAGTTATGGAGGAATGAAAATTCATTATCACCATATACATTACGAAGACCATTCTTTTTGACTTTTTTTTTAAAGAAAGTAAAATTATTCCATATGAAATTAAATTTGGGAACCATTTAAATATTGTTAAAATAAAGATAAAATATTTATTTTATTTATTTTATTTTTTATATATAAATCTATAATATAATTGTAATAATATGTTTATTCAATAGATAATGATTGAAATAATTTATTAAAATAGGATTTTATAACTCAATAATGTAAACCCTAATAAGGAACATTTTTAAAAACATTGTAAAGAAACTAAAATATGGTGAAAATGGGATTTTTAATCAATTTAATAATAAATTTTAATTTTATTGAACCATTTATAAGGACATAGATATAGCATAATTTTTTTTTGAAATTAAATCATCAAAATATTTAATACAAGTTTTTATGTTAAGGTGTCTCTTACATAAAACCCTAAATAGATTTTTTTAAAACACAGTAAAAATGGTTAAATATGTTGAAAATGGAATTTGAAATGTATATATTCATAAGAAATGGTATTATTTAAAATTTTACCAAATCATTGACATTAAAGAGAAATATTTTTAAGGAAAACTCTGAAATATGATTTTTATAATAATTTATTATTCTGGAAAACCATAAAACAATTTTTTTGAAAGAAAATTTTATGAAGTAAAATATGGTAAACAATTTCCTTTATCAATAATTTAATCATATATATTTATATTCATGAAATGAATATAAGAAAATATCCATTTGAAGATAAATATTTTGAATATTAATTTGGAAAACATTTAAATCGAGGTTTTAAGTTAAGGTGTCTCTTACCTCTCATTGGAATAAATATGTAAGTTTGTTATCATACATAAAAATAAAATTATGTTAAATATTTGATTGATTTATAAATTCCTCTGGGTTTTTATTCATCTTAATTTCTTGTTATAATCAATGACATCAAACGTTTGGTCGTTTTTTGGCTTTTATGGGAAAATGAATTTAGTAGGTTTTGTATGGTCAAAGAAATAAATAATATGTCATGTATATAATATTAAATATCAAATTATTATCATTATTATATAAAAATTATAATTTTAAAACCATTCGGGATTGATGGTTATGAATAATTAACTATGCTACAATCATGTAGATAGTTTTTTGTATATATACATGAGTAACATTTCTACATTACAATGGTCTTTATGAAAAGAAGTACGTATTATTTTAACTATAAGTAATGATAATTATATCATTAATACCATATTATTTCATTAAATATATGTATTAATATCATCAATGTGATGTGGTAAGGATAAATGAATCACATCACTTTGTTGAGGTGGTAGTCCACATCTACACACGGACAACGTAGTCATTTTTAATGAATTATAATGTTAAAAAACATATATTATATTATATTTCCAGAATTATAAATATTTAATTGATTTCATATAAATACAATAAATTCATCACTATAACCATCATTTATATGAGGTTATGGAAAACGAATTACATCATTTTTGAGGTGGTAGTACCCCCCATGTAGAAGGGATTAACTCATTTCATATTTTATAGAAGATGGTGACAAATATGGGTAATTAATGTAAAATAATAAAATATTATTAAATGATAGAAATTGTTTATATTATATTTTCATAGAAAAAAATATATTAATTTTTCAGAAGAAGAAATAATATAAAAACATCAAGTTAAAACTACACATCTTTTTCGAAATCCCTCCTTCTATTTACACCTAAATATTTTTAAGGATGATATTATTACCAAAATGATGATAATATTATCTAGTGGGGTTTGTAATGATGAAATATTTTTTGTTATTTTTTCAACATAATGTATTTTTAATTTGTAATACAAGAGATGAAGATGCATTATTTTATAAGAGAGTTTAGGGGAACTCTTTTAATATCATAAAAATTTAAATTAATATATAATAATTTTTATAGTTCACATTTATCTGAATTGATAATATTAATATTTAATATGAGGATTAGTTGAAATCCTCATGAAAATAATTTTTTTAAAATTTATTCCTATTTTTTAAAAATTCTATTTTGTTTTTAACTTCCCATTAAACAATATCACACTAACCTTGGTAACAAGATTATTTAATATTTAATGTGAAATATATTGTTATTATAAATGGAAAAGGCCCATAAATTGACCCAATTTAATATATTAAATCATGTCCAAATCACGTGGGTGTATATTTTAGTCTTTTTAATTTATAATAAATTAATTACAAAATATTTATTTTCAAATATCATTAGTTTCAATTTCATTACTATTCATTTAAATTGAGTTAAATAATATCATTTCATCCAATGAAATATGATTTATTCAATTAAATATTCCCAAAATTATATAATTATCCAATAAAATCTTGTATCGTAACAATTATTTCAAATAATATTACTTTAAGAGTTTTTAATATCATTTATATTAATTAATATTCATTGAATAATGATGATGCCAACATTACGTAAGAATTTTAGGTAACTATTTAGTCACAACAATATATAAATTAAATAAAATTATAAAAAATAATATCTATAAAAAATTATATATATAAATAAACATAATTTTTTTATCCCTATGTTAAATGTTACACACCATGATTTCATTGTAAGTTATTTTATTTAATTTAATTCAATAGATTGTTTTACACGCAACAACGAGTTTGAGTGCACCACAAAATACCACACTAGCCGCTCATAATTTGGTCAGGGATAGTATTAATATAATTTTGAATTTTATATACTTCATAATGCATTAAAATTTATATTATGTGTTTCTTATACATAATATAAAAACAAATTCAAATAGTTAGATCAATTATGTATTCTTGAAAAATGCAATTTTACTTCCATTTAATAGAGAACACTTTTTAAATCCAATATTTGACACATTTATATATTCAATTTGTCAAAATAAACATTTTCATCAGATTCGGAACAAAAAAATTCCAACTGGATAATTTTTTTTTCTTTTTTGAAAACTTTTATATTTTGATGCATAATAAAAAATACTAAAATTAAAATAAAAACAAAATTTTTCTAAAAATTAAATTACCATGTTAAATTATACATTCCAAAGGGTTTGAAGTATAATTAGATTATATTTTTATCATTCAATCCAATGTTGTCCATTGGATGTAGTTTTACATTTTAATTGGACCTAAACACATATCAATATTCTGATAGTTTTTACTTATCAAAAACCTTTATTCAAGTTTTGACAATATGAATATAGTTTAAGTATATTAGTAATAATTCTATGTTTTTAGTTTGGTAAAATAAATATAAATTTTGAATTTGGAATATCATAATTATTTTTTGTTAATTTTTTGTATTTTTTTCATGACCCATCCCCCGGGGCCTGTGCTGTGACTACCCCAAGCCCGCCTTCCTTATACCAGGGGCTGACGACTAGCACAAAAGGTGTAATTCCCTAGAACCTGGAGGGCATTGCCTTTATAACCTGTAAAAACAAAACCAAGAACACAAAAATATAAGAACACAAGTAAACTGAATAGAAAATTGACTGAGTACAGTAAGTAAAAGGAGCCAAAATTCAAGACCAACTAGAAAGTACAAGGAAAACATAAAAGTACAAGATGACAGATAGGTTAAAAGAATCGCATCAATCATCCACCTTGATTCCTACCTGATGGGTAGGAACTTATCGCCTCCTCAGCACTCCACATACTCCCGTATCCAATGCAAACCGACACACCGTTTGGTCCACCTCGAAGCACCATCTAGTCCTGGTACCCTCGTCCTCAGTTAAGGTTGTCTATCGTCTGCATCGAATAGAATAATGTCTGGGCATAGCTCGTGTAGGGGTGAGTATAACAATACTCAGTAGGGACCCCGATACCCTCAAGGTCACACAAAATCCACCATGGATAAACCACATAGTATTAAATCAATAGATAACCCTACTTAGGTATATTCCCATGCATATACATGATCTATCTAGTAATCCATCTCAATCCTGAAGAAAACATGGAGGTACTGACTTAGCTCACACCAGGTGTATCTTTAGGTATGTTAGTAGAGTTGATTAATTATAAATACCAAACCATCTTATTCTATTAAGAGGCTCTATAGCAGACCTGCACAAAATTTCTAGGAGATGAACCACAGAGGATCTCTAAAAGCTGACCCACATAGGATCGTTGGAGGTAACCCACAAAGGATTGCTTGGAGCTGACCCACATAGGATCGCGGGGAGTTTACCCACACAAGTTCCCAGTGTCAGACCCACGCAAGATCTCTAGGAGCTGACCCACATAGGATCTCTGGGATCTAACCCACACATGGTCGCTAGAAGCTGACCGATACAGGATCGCTAGAGCTGACCCACATAGGATATCTAGGAGCTGACCCACACATGATCTCTAGGAGCTAACCCACATGGCAATGCTAATAGCTAAACCACACAAGATCACTAAGAGCTCAAACAAATAAGATCACTTGAACGGACCCACACAGGATCACAATGACCTGACCCGCACAAGACCGCTATGAGGTGACCCACATGTGATATCTAGGAGCACCCTTATCGTCACAGCCAGCTACTGGGTTTCCGCACTAGGCTTGCTTGTCTCTGGGAGAGTCTTCTCCCCAAGCCACTGGTCAATTCTTCAACTTCCATGATATCCCATGGAGAAGTATCTCATTGGACCTCCACATCATAGGGGTCTGAAAGCAACAGACGACACTGATTGAGGACGATGGTACCCGGAGAGGATGGTGCTCAGAGGTGGACCATATGACGTGTCAGTTCGCAGAGGAGACGAGTGAACATGTAGTTCTGAGGAGGCGATTTGTACCAATCCATTAAGTAGAAATCTGGGTGGATGATACAAGAGTTTATTTTCACCTATTAGACGTCTTGTACATTCCATTTTTCCTTGTACTTTCCAATTGAGCTTGTATTTGGCACATTTTTCATACATTACTCACTCGGTTTACTATTCTGATTACTTGTGTTCGTATATTGTTATGTGCTTGGTTGTGGGTTTACAAGTTATAAGGAAATGCCTTCCTAGTTCTATGAAATTTTTCCTTTTGTTCTAGTCACTAGCCCCTGGCATAAGAAAGGTGGGCTTGGGGTAGTCCCGAGAGGAGCCCTAGGGGACGGGTCGTGAAAATATTTATAAAAACATTAAAATTTTTATGAATAGATAAAAAATGATAATGTTTAAGGATTTTTTTTATATAAATATTTATTTTTAATTTAAAATAATATTAAAGTCAAATTAGATCATAATACCTATATTAGTCTAATGTAATTACTTAATGTAATTTTATTATAAGATTAGATATATAAAATTTTATTGAAATTTTTACCATCTTTTACCTATCTTCAAGGAACATTTGTAAATTTTCATAAAACATATTTTTACCACTTATATAAATTTTATTTTAAAATTCAGAGACCCATAGTTGACATCTGTATGTAAAAGGTGGTTAAATATGATGAAAATAATTTTTGTAGAATAGTAATTTTTGAATTTTATTTTTGAAGATTAAAATTAAATAGGGTAAGTAAAAATGATATTATAATCAACCCAAAACATGTCTTAATTCTATTAGATAAGTGTATTTAGACCATAATCAACCTTATGAATAAAATATGATCCTTTTTGTTCCACTTGTATTATATTAGGATATTTTTTATTATTTTATTTAAAGAAGAGTTTAAAGTGTTAAATTCAATTTCTAATAAATAAAACAATTTTAAAATCAGGGTACACATTACATAAATTCGACTATAAATATTAATTATAAATATATAAATATTTACTTCAAAATGGTATTATATTTTTAATTTTTTAAACATTAAATAAATAAATTTAATTATGACACATTGATGATTCAGTAGTTACCTTATTAATTAATGACAAAAATAATTGATGTTATAAATATTACAATAAATTTAAATTTAAAATTTTTATGCATTCTACTAATTCTATAGGATAATATGAAATTTTAGGGTTGATTTAATGTATTTTTTCAATGTATTGAGGTTTTTTTGACTTTCACAGAAACCATATACTAAATAGTTTCAAAATTGACAAAATTGTGTTTTTAAAAGAAATACTATATTATTAAATGATATAATATTCTTAAAAATATAAGGATTAGACAAAGAACTTACAAAATGATTTATATGTCATTACTGAACCACTTTTGGTTCTCTTGTCATTTTATTGTACATTTTTAAACCATGTTATAAAAAAATACAAGAAGTAATGGTAAAAGTTAGACAATTTAACTAAGAATTAAATCTAAAATACAAGGTTAATAAGATGACCTAAACATGTCTAAAACCAATTGGTTGAGAATATTGTGACCCAAACCCACTACAGCATCGAAATAAATCCATTTGGAGACATTATAAACCGAAAATGATTTTATATTAAAATAATATTTTGATCTTTTCCTAATGTGACCCTCACCAATCTTATAAAAGTGTACTTCCACTTCTCTCCAATTCAAACATTCAAGGTCATTTGGCTTGGAAAACCCATACTAAAATATCATCCCAACTACCATCACATAATCCTATAGGCCTTATATTGACCCGGACATCATTTATAGATCTATTTTGATCAAATAGAAATGGAGAACACGAAGAAGAGGTAATAATTTCACCACATCATTCAATGTTCATTTCTTCTTCCACTTCTTTTTTCATTATTTTTTCATACCAAAATAATAACACTATTACTTTCTACATAAATTTATTTAATTATAAATATGGTTAAACCATATTGATTATTTTATCCATCCTCTGAATCACAAAGTCACCATATGTGCATACACATAGCTTACCATCTCCACGTCGTGGTGTAGTTTTTTATTCCACACTTCATTATTTGGATGAGTATAATAATGAGTATAATTTATATATATAATAAATATAACAAGTTAATTATTATTTATACATGATATAACATCAAATTACATATGATTTCACAATAAATAAAATGATATTATCTCTTGTGGATATGTACGGATTACAGTCTCCACGAACGCGATGAGATTTATTTCCCATCATAACCATTCAAGAAGAAATTTCATTTTATGATTTAAAATAATATTTATGAACATAATATTAGTCTGAATATGAATCAAATACATCCTATCCTTAACAAAAATGACTAATTTAACAAACATATAAATGAAAACGAATCAGTTAAAACCTAAAATGATGATACAACTTAAATATTACTAAGAATGATATATTATAAGATAATATATTATTTAATATTTTTGAATATGGTCCTTCTATAATTTACTAACAATAATTTTATTTTTTAAATTATTTTAACATACCATTGGCTACGGAAAATTACAAGTTAATTTTTTTCTTAGTTCTTATTCCCTTGATATTCATGTGATATTGCAACTATTTCATTTTATGTGGCCTATGTACTACCAATGATTGTATTATTTGTGAAAAATAAATTAATTTATGGTCATTTACATGTTAATTTTATGATCCTTCTTTCATGGATTTTAGGTTTTCTATGTTTCCAAATTGTTAACTGAATTTATTATTTTGATTTCCACTCATTGGGTTTCAACAAAACATTATTGATTAATTTACTACAAAATTATGTGTGAAATAACTATTTATTTATTTATGTTGTAATTTACAATCCATAATGAGTGGATATACTTTTTATAAACATTAAATATGCATTGATGAATTCTCAGGTCAACGATATGAACTTGATATGTGTAATCTTAACTCAACTTCCATTCATTGAGTGAAACATCCAAGTAATTGGTTCTGTTTTTACAAGAAAATGTTTGAATGACCTCTGATTGATTTACACTGAATATAAAATCACAAAGATTTTATTTTTGTTTCTGACACATTATTATGTCATTTATTTATCTGTAACCTAAGGATACAGTCTTGATAAGGGATTTCATCTGAATTTACATTCCATTGCAACTTATTTGTTGTTATGCACCAAATCAATTTTATATGGTGTACATACTGTACATTGACACAATATATCATTAATCTTTTTATTATCATGATATTTTAATGTTTTTATTTCCTCAGTTATCTTTATTAAATCGCCGATTATTTGGATAGGAAATCTAACTATAATATCATTTTAAATGATATAATGATTTATTCATTTAAATCATTCTCATTAATGTACATGTTTTAAAAAAATGTGTTAAGGAATTATTTATACAAACATGAATGTTTTAAAATAAAAAATTCTTTTAAATGCTTCAAATTGGTATGAGACACTTTGATTCAGGAATGATTTTCAAACAGCTTCTTAATTAATAGTGGGATTTTTAAATGCTGTCTAGAAAACGGGGATATTTATCTCAAATAGTTATACTGATTATGTTCATCTATGTCAATATCCTTATTTATTCATGATTGAATATTATTTTTTATAATAAAATCAAACATATTATATTGAATGAGATATTTTTTATTATGGATGCTCTATTTTTATAACATTCAGAGATTGTGGTTAAAATACTGTCATTTTTTATGAATGTATTAAATGTGATTGCTTAGATTATGTTTCATGATTTTTATATGAGGAATGAGGCATTGAATAGGAGTTTAAGATTTTCACTATTATGAATTCCACCATTATGAAATTAGCTATTGATAATAAATCTGATTATTCGATAAGTATAATATCCTTGCAAATAATTAAATGGAATTATTTGATTTATATTTTCCATATTATAATAATGTTTCAGTTTAAAAGTATTGTGTTTTAGTCTTATACAATTCCTTAAATGTTTATGCTTATCAAGGAATGTTTCTTCTCTATTTTAATCCTTACAGAGCATCTGATCTCACCTCTTTCTTATTTTTTCTTTATTCAAGTATGTGATGAATTGTATTATATTTTACCTACAGGAATAAGATAAGTGATATAAGTGTGTTTAAAGGGGACACAATGTTGTTGTTTTTTATTTCCTGATGGAATGTAAAACATATGTACGTATCTAGAACTTTCAATTCTATTAAACTAATAGTTCAATCAAGACATAATTTATTATGATCATTCCAATGCTATGTAATAATGCACTGACTCTTGGTAACTAGGTTTGGTGTGTTAGAGTTGGTATCATAGTAAGTTTATTATAAACCTTGGAAACTAGATTTAAAAAAACATTGATTAGAGAACATTTCCCTAAGATATAATTTGAGGAGTTGTATATAAGAACATTCTAGAATTTTAGTACTGTATAAATTTTGTGAATTTCCCAAGAATCCATCCCTATCTGGATACAATCATATATAGTCAGATCTGGAACAAAGGTATCTAGAGGTAAAACCCAAAAACACTTCATTGAGCTAGACTCGAATGGGAACTGCTATAAGACAACGAGAAATGTTGTACTATTTTTTATGACACTATTAGAGTATATTTTTATGATAATTCACATTATCTTTACAACCAAATTTGAAATATTTAAATATAAGATGAGAATAAAAAGAAATCGTAAATCCTGAGGTGTTTTAGATTGAAAAAAAGGTTTCATGATATTCTCTAAATTATTTAATGACTCAAACTATGATTTCTGGTTTTTTTCACTAGATATATTCCAAATAAGTCATAGAAACATTGAAACTGATGTATATGGTGGTAACGATGGTTGAAATGTGAAACTGAATTGAATGTGGATAGGTGTAAAAGATAACATGTTCATACTGATGCTGGTTTCCAAAAAAATATCATCAACAACATATAAATTAACCAACATTCAAACTCAAAAAATAAGAGAAGGGAGGAGAATGATAAGAGCTCCACCAGTGGAAACTGTAGAGAAAATAACACTCAATTTAAATCATGTAGGAAATGTGGAAGGAGACACCAATGAATGTGTAACAATAGAACAAATAAATACATTATGTTTGGCAATGAAGGATATAATATAAATAATTGTTGAGAAAAATTGAAGATTCCCTTGGAAGAAAATAAAAATGATGCCAAGATTCCATTTACATTATTTTTCTATAAATAAATGGTATTTGTCAATTACTCAAGTCAATTCCTTATTTAATAGGATAACCAATAGGTTAAGGAAGAAACTATGGGGAAATAATTGAATGGAGAAATGATTAAAAGTATTAATTTAGTTTATTGATGAGATTAAATTGGAATACTATTCTCTTGATTGTGTAACCCTATATTTGTTTATATGAAAATTCTATTAGAAGATGAATTATAATTTATTCTATGAATATACATATAAAAATGATGCCGAGATTCTCATTTTTGGAATGTTATAAAAATGGTTTTGAAAAAGACTACACACATACCTTTTCACAACCCGTCGCGTCGGACAAAGCTACAAGAATTCAACTCACAACCAATGTGCGAATGTGATTTATCACCTACCACCAGACTAAGTGAATTATTCAGTTAGTGTGAATAATTAATTATAGATAAATTATTTTATTGATCAATAATAAGTTGATTTCATTTCTAATTTTCAATCAAATGGATATCCTTAGTATAGGAAAATGATATGGTGATTATGTGATAAATGTTATTTTGGAAGACATTATCTATGTTGAGAACACCCAATGCCTTAGGAAAATAAAATACTATGATGTTTCATTTGAGGAGTAATGGTTTATTCTAATTTTGGAAGAATCTCTTGTTTTATAGAGATTTTGGTTATTAATGGAAATGATTAACCTATCATAGAGAATATGTGATCTGGTTAATTACACTTTACTATGAGACATTAAGAGTAGTAGATGTTATTTGGAAATAAATGTTATGATATACTATGAAATACTTTGTTATTAAATTCTACAGAGTTTTTTAATTCAATATTATTATTGATTATATTGATGGATTTTAAAGATGATTACATATAGAATGATCTTAATTGATCATTGGGTATTTTATTTTTAATTTTTGATATTATGATTATTATTTCATTCTATAAAGGATTATCCATTTTGGGGATCTTCAGATCATGTAATACCCATTTTGGTTTTGTTTATTCCCTAATGAAATGGGAAATATATATTTCATCCTTTGTGGATTCTGTGATTCTGTAGAAGTTGATTCTAGCGCTTCTTATGTGACTAAGTCATCTAGAATACTCATAATTTGAAAAAAAAGATGATTTAGTGGTAGAAATTTATTAAAAGATAAAACTGTAATTGAATAGTAAATATATCACTTAATGTTCTTAGTAAATCTCATAAATAAATTCATCAGCTTTATGAAATATAACTTAAACGAAAAAAATTCATTTGTTTACTTTTATTATTGGGAAACTAATGATTGTTTAACGCATCATAATTTTGTGGTTTTCTTGTTGTTAAATTTATCTTGACCATGTATTCTATCACTCTCCAGCTGAAATTGACACATAATTTATCCTTCATATCCATGATTACCTACATTGAAACCTAGTATGAGTTATCTCAGGTGACCTTTGTGCTTATCTTTATTTATTTTAAAGTGATCATTTTATAGACACTTTTTATGATGTGATACATTCATTGAAGTTCCCATGTCCAATTTTAAAATTACGAGGATGAAATTTCCAAAAGTACGGAATAATTTTACACCCCATGATTTCATAATAAGTTATTATCTTTAATGTAATTCAATAGCTTGCGTTGTATAAAACACAGAGTTTGAGCACACCACGACTAACCAAACTACCTGTTCAAAAAGCGATTATGTATAATATTTACATGATTTTTAATTTTATATACTCCGAATAATTTTATCATCTATGTTTTGTGTCTCTTAGATATAATATAAGAACAAATTCTATTTTTTAAATAAAAGAAATATTTTTCATAAAATTCCATTTTACCGCATTTTAATGAAAAACCCTTTTTAAATAAAATATTTGAATCTTTTATTTATTCACTTTTACAAAATTAACATTTTATTTAGAAGCGGGACTTAAAAATTTATATTGGATAAAGTTTCGGTGCTTTTCGGATAAGTTTCGTATTTAGATGAAAAATGAAAAGAAAGAAAATTTTATTTAAAAACTACTTTTTAATCAAAAATAATATTTAGATTCAAATTATAAATTTTAATAGTTTTTAATTATAATTAGATTAAATTTTTATAATTTAATCCAATGGTTTTCATTGGAATTAATTCTATATTTCAAATGAACATAACCACATATCAATCTTTTGATAGTTTTTAATTCTAAAAAACCCACATTCTAGTTTTAACAAAAAGAATATTTTTTAAAATTAATTAATACAACATCTATGTTTTTAATTGGGTGAAATAGCCCACATTTTTTAATTTGTAAATTCGGAATTATCTTGGGGTGTATATTTTGTATTTTTCAAAAAACATACAATTTTAATGAATAGTAAAAAACACCTAGTAATTGTTTAAATATTACTCTTCTATTTAAATAATTAGAATTAATTTAAATTCATTTTAAAATAAATATAGATACATAATACCTATATTATTCAAATTATATTCATTGAATTCATTTTATGACAAAATTAGATATATAAAATTTTATTGATCTTTTTACTATAATTTACCCAACTTCTAGGGGAATTTAAAAATTTTCATAAAACATAATTCTACCACTTTTTTAATTGATTTTAAAAAATCCGAGAGACACGGTATACATCTATAAGTATAACATTTCTCAATTTTATGAAAATACATTTTGGTAAATAGTATCTATTGAATTTTTTTTACCAGATTTAAAAGTAAATATGGAAAGTAAAGGTAAAAATGATATTATAATCACCCCAACACATGTCCTAAATATAATGGATAAGTTTATTTCAACCAAAATTATCCTTAGGAATAAAATATGACCCTTTTTTATCCACTTGGATTAGATTTGAACATTTAATTTAATTTTATTTTAAGAGGAGTTAAATGTGTTAAATTTAATGATAATAACTAAAACATTTTTAATATAGGGTTACACATATGATAAATCCGACTATAAATCATCATTAAAAATATTGATATATTTAAAATGTATTATAATTTTATATATAATTTCCAAACATTAAATAATTAAATTTATTTATGACACAATGTCGAGGAAGTAATTACCTTATTAATGATAGACTAAATAAATTGATGTTATAAATATTAAAATAAATGTAAATTGAAACATTTGATGGATTACCTTATTTTTATAGGTTAATATGAAATTTTATGTGGATTTATTGTATTTATTTTCATGTAATCCTATATAGATCTGTAAATTTGAAGCAAATTTTTTACGTAAATACTTTAGAATTTTAAGAGTATGTGGTTTCTAACGGCGCCTGATTCCGAGGCCCGGTGTGCCTGGAATCAATTTCTGATTTTTTGTTTGGATGTGTTCTGTAAACCTACGTGTGGGGTTTTCAATATTTTGAACCGGTGCTCGGAATAGAAATTCGAGGGCCCTGATGAACTCACAACACCGGTATTCGCTTAAGGGGACCTTTACCACAGTTGCGTTTTTTCGTATGTGGTAGATAAAATTTGGGGATTCATTTAGAATTGAATAAAATTGTTGTGTTACAATTTTATTTTAAGTGGAAGTTAATTCATCCAAAGGGAAGTTGGTGTGGGGCCCATTACCCACCAAACTTCCCATGGGTAGATATAACTAAGGTTGGTGAGGCCAACATGAGCCCCTAACTTATCACCTCCACTCACCTCCCTTGAAACCTCCATTTAATTCCCCTCTTTAATTATGATTCTTCACATCCTTCCCTCTCTCCGATAATTTTTTTCCATAATGATTTCATTTAATGATCTATTACTAAATTGGATCCTCTATTTTTTAAAATTAATTTGAAAAAAATCGTGGGAGAAAAAAATAATAGCTTAGGCTATTATTTTTGTTGGCACTTGTTATGTTGGGGAAGCTCTGGAAAATTAAGAATAGAGTTCTTCTCTCAACGAATAACATCATCCTTCCAATGAAGGACCACCTAAGAATGACTATCACCTCCTTCAATCTTTGGACAATTCGGAAGAGAAAGATCCACTTGAATGGAACGCCGACGACGCGTCATCCTCGACTCCTTCTTCCCCGATGACAATGAGTTGATGGCTCCTCCCCGCGACTCCATCTACGAATGAACCTTAATTCAAGGTAGGGGTTTTTTATAAAATCTACATGAATACATTATCTTGTTCATGTTTAATCCGTTGGAATGTCTTCGTCCAAATACAACTGCCTTACACGGAGGGCGCAGTCAGAATGAACAGGGCCTGATGACCCTCCAATGTTTCCTGATTTTATTCATGATGGAAGCGTGTTGGAAGAGGCGGCGACCTCGTGCCAGCTACGAGTGGAAGAACCACGGCCCGCAATTGTGGGCCACTCAGATGATGAAGAACTAGCCAAGATGGTAGAAACAGGGTTCCCCACGGCACCTCTCTCAGGTTCACGCGCTGCGAGGGCCGCTTCGGCGGGCGAACCGACCAGCTTGTCCGCCGACCGGGTTGGAGGAGGTCGTTGTGCTGCGTGACACCGTGTGCAGAGGACAACATCCCCCCCAAGAGGGCCGCTCATGCCGAAGAATCCGGTCAGCTTTGGGTGGCAAGGAAGAAGGGTGGCACCGCCGGTTCGAGAAGTCATCCCCCCTCGCTCTGCATCGCTCAACCAATTGGACGAGGTGTGGCAAATAGCTGGTCAGGCCGCGCCGGGCCAAAACCACACTCAGCCGTGGGTCGGGCTGGGTCGCGCCCTTGCGCGGGTCAGGCTACATGCCACGGGCCGGACCATGCCCCACCAGGCCGGGCCACACATTTTCGGGGCAGGCCGCCCCCCTAAGCCGGGTCGGACCCACCGAGTCAGAACAGGCCGAACCGCCAGCCCACCGGGCTTGACGTGTCGGGCCCGTTTCGCATAAATGTAAATAACATTATGAAAGTGCGTCCGACCGATGTGCCGTCTATAGTACTGGGACCCTCGTGATGAAACGGTCCTTTTGCTATACTCTATCTGAGTTTTGGACGACTTTTGAAAAACAGTTGTGTTAGTTAGAAACCAAAACTAACCGGGGGCCCAGAGCAGAAACGCTTAAAACATAAGGACCAGACGTCTGATTGATGTTCCGTAAACTAAGTTGGTTTTTTTGATGATAAGTTTCATTTGTAATACTCCACGTGAGGTTCAGACGTTGTTGGAGTACGATCGGGTTGGATTGAGCATAAAAACCAACCGGGCCCATTGAATGGAAATGCCAATAACTCTCGGACCGGACGTCCGATTGACGCGTCATCTGTTCTGTTGAGACCCCTATGACGTGGCAGTTCTTTTAAAATACTTCCATCTGCGATTTTGTGACACTTGGAGTATCGGGTTGTGGCATGTAGAGCAGACCCTCCGAGAGACGAGCGAGCAGATTCCAGAGACCTAGTAGCTGTCTGAGACTTGACGACTGTAACGCCCCGACCCCAGTTACCTAGAGTCGGTGAATTATTACATAACATTGGCATGATAATAAGAAAGATCAAATCTTGAAAGACCGATTGGTTTAGTAGCCTTGGAAACACTAGATATATTAATAAGTCATACATTACATCATAAAGTGAATAACTACAACAACAACATTTTGTCTCCATATTCCACACTCATATCACCACATAATATCCCTGCAGGTCATTCATAATATACTTCTTCAATTCCTGGGAAAAATAAAACATAGAAAAGGGGTGAGCTCAAATGCCCAGTAAGGATAACAATATAGCAGAAACTTTCATAAATAAGAATAAACATTTAAGGCAATATATAACTAAAACAAAAGCATTTTAAACTTGAACTTCAACATAGTGTGGAAAATGTAAAATGAAATAATTCCATTTACTTATTCACATGGATATTATACAAATATAATAATAACATGCAATATCAATAACCACATTCATAATTATTGAATGAATAATGCCAGACTATCATAACCACATAGCCAAGGCCTCGGTCCAAGACTACAAATAATATTTTTCCAAGGTCTTGTGCCAAGACACTTGTTTGTCTCATGAGACCTACCGATGCATCGAGGAGCTATAGCGGGCTCCACCCATCACATATTAATTCCAATGCATTCCCATATGAAAAGGTTTAAACATAACATAAACATTCGTATTAAAACTAGCATACAAAATGTCAATATTTTCACCATAAACCATGAATGGTATAAAAAAAGCACATCCACAGTCAAACATATCACAAAACCTTCAATATAATATAGAAGTTTTGTATCATAATAAATCAACTTAAAATAAGCTTAAAATCCATCAAAGGATGTTGACATAGATGAAATCAAAACTATTTGAGAGAAATATCTCTTTTCTCGAAATCATTGAAAAGACACACAATTATAAAGGAGGTAATTTAAAAGAGATTTTTGATTCAAAGTATCCCATACCACTTTGAAACTTTTTAAATGAAATATCATTTCAAAACCTTCATGTACATATAAATAAATCCTTAAAATCATTTTGAAAACATGGACATTAATTAAAAATATTTAGAAGATAAATCTTTAAAACATTTAAAATTATGAACATGATAAAGAGTACCTTTCAAAAATTCATAAAATATTCATTTTGAAATCATTTAAAAGTCACATAATTATAAAATAAAACATTTACATTTAAAATATTCTTATATGCATGTATGGGAAGCTTTGATGATTTTATAACGGCAGTAAATAGCCACACCCACCGTATAAGTTAAAAAAACATTCTTACCTTAAATTTATCGAAAGGTAAAAAGTGCCTTGTTTGGAAAATGACAGAAATATTCCTTTTAAAAACCCATAAGGGTATAAATGACTTTAACCCATATTCTTTGTAAATAGTAATTTTTTTTTTGAAATACATTTCGAAGAAACATGGATGTGGATGATAAAGAAATCCCAGTAGATTATTACGTATAAACAACCTCGGATAATGAAGAGATTGCGAAATAAACCCTTACCTTGTACTTTTCCTTGGTTGAGGGTAGGTTAACCTCCTGTATAATGGTGAAATAATTGTTATTAAATTATACAATAATCATATACAATAATATGATATCATATATGATATTTTAACATTGATTTGTTAATAATATATTAGTATTATCGTTGTTTCGGGTGTTAACTTACTCGTTTTATTTTATATGTTTTGTTACATAAGCCATGTTTTTCATGGATAGGATGTATCTTATTCATATACAGAATTATATAAAGTCCTTAAACAATATTTTTAAATCCTCAAATGATAATTATACTTGAATGGATACGATAGAGAATGAATCTCATCGCGTTCGTGGAGACGGTAGTCCGTACGTACGCACGAGCGACAATATCATTCTTTTGATAATAAAATAATATATAATTGGATGATATATCATATATACAGAATAATTATCATGTTATATTTATTATTTTCATGAATTACACATCATTATTATATCCATCCAATTAATAACTTATTGAATAACAATTACACCACGACGTGGAGACGGTAAGCTGTACGTACGCACGTATGGTGACATGTTATTCAAAGGGTGGATAGAATACTGAATATGGTTGTACCATATTTATAATAACATCAGAGTATATATATGATACTGGAGTTATTATTTTATAATGTAAATAACAAAGGATTAAGAAGTGGAAGAAGAAAGGAACATGGAAAAGGGTGGTGAAATCATTACCTCTTCTTCGGGTTCTTCTTTTTATTTGATCAAAAGGGATCCATAGGTTGGCTTTGTGATCAAACTAAGGCCTATAGGTTGTAGTGAGGGAAGTTGGGAGTGTATTTGGGCAGAGTTTTGCCAATCCAAAAGGCTTTTAAGGGTTGATGTAATGAGAAGGGGGAGTGCCCTTTTATAAGAGGGGTGAGGGGCACCATTGGAAAATCTAGAAATATTAATTTATAATAAATTCATATTCGGTTTCTAATGGCTCAAAAGTGGATTATTTAAATTTGAAGGTGGGTATAGGTCGAGAAAAATTCAAATAATAGAATTTAGACAGTTCTGGGTTACTATATTAACCATATCTATTAGTTTTAACTCTTAGTTAATTAGTTTCACATTTACCATGTCACTTTGTATTTTTCTATTATGTAGATAATAAACATACTATATACATCCAAGAGACCCCCAAGTGGCCCATTAATGATAAAACTATCATGATATAAGTCTCTTGGCCGAACATGAGATTTTTAGGAATTTAATATCAATTAATAATACAATATTTGTTTTAAAAACACTTTTATGACAATTTTGACACTATTCAATAGTTGAATTTTTTGAAACTTATAACAGAATTATTACTTATAAAAAAGTTAATCAAATCAATAATAATATGTCTTATTATCCTATAAAATTATTTTAATTCATTAAAATTCTCAAATTTTATTTATTTGGTTATTTATAATTTCAATTATTTTAAATTTTCACTATTATGCTAATTACTGCATCATCATTGTTTCATAAATAAATTAAATTATGTAATCTCTAAAAATTATAAATAAAATATCATTATGTAGGAAAACGTTTTAGTTTTCTAATTAATATTTATCGTAGAAAATCCAACATATATAACCCTATGTAAAAATTGTTTTACTAAAAGATAGATGTTTGTGTAATTTTTGTATTCATTTTAACTTATTTAAAATAAAGTGTCCCTATCACCTACAAGTGGCTCCATGGGGTCCCAAAAACGACCCAAAGATGAATATGTATCAACCAATAAGTCTAGGACACATTTTAGGGTAATTTAGTATTATAATAATATTATTTTTAACCCTTATTTACCGGATTTACCCTTAACCATGGTAAATAAAATATTTACTGAAGTAATTATTCAAAATTTCTAAAAATAAAAGTTCCCTATTTACACAATTTGAACAACCTGATTCCAAATATGGATTCCATTTTTCCAAATTCAAAACACAGAAGTGGCAGAAATTAATTTAAAATTAATTCCCGTTGTTAAAACAAAAATAGTGTTTTTAAGAGATAATAACTATCAAAAGATTGACACTTATTTATGATCGGTTTAATTGTAAAAATATGTACAATGACCGAAATTATATTAAATGGTAAAAATATATTCTAAATATACTTTTAAACCACTCAAATTCATAATTTATCAATATAAATTATTTACAGGAAAAAAGTTGTTTTTAATTAAAATTTAGTAATTTTCACTAATCATCAAAATATAAGTGTTATCTGAAAAGTTCAAAAATTTCACCCTAGGCTAAATTCGATATTAGGAATCCAAAAATGAAGTCCATTTTGAAATATAAAATATATATAATTTCAAAAAGTAGGTATTACTATTCATAAGGACTAGTTTGATTGGTTGTGGTGTGTGTTAGAACTCGAAGTTGCGTACAACACAAGCTACTATATTATTCAAAGAGAAGAGTATCGGGGATGCATGGGGTGTTTCATTTTAAATTTTTGATGTCCTCATTTATTCAAAAAGTTTAAAATATTGTATTTAAAAAGGGTTCACTATTAAAAGTTGGTAAAAGTGCAATACTGAAAATGAATTTGTTTTTACATTATGTCTAAGAAACTCAAAAAATGGATTCTAAACTTATAAGGATTATATAAAGTTTAAAATTTAGTTAATACTATTCATAACCTCTTTTGAACGGTTTGTTTGGTAAGTCATGGTCTGCTTGAACTTGGTGTTGGGTGTAGTGCAAGTTATTGAATTATTTTGAAGAAATAACACACTATGAAATCTTGGGGTGTTACATTCTCCCCTCCTTCAATAAATTGCGTCCTCAAAATTTGAAATTGTTCTTCGAAAATAAAAGGTTGAAAATAGAAAATATCTTTGTGAGAAACCCACATCAGAAATTGGGATACTAAAATTAAGTCTTAATATGAGGAAAAGAGAAATGAAAGGGTCACCACCAAATTATGATCTCAATTAGGAGAACATTGGTGTAAATTAGAGACACATAATTTGAGGAAAAACGTAAATATTTATAGGTAGTGATTGAGGTCATCAATAACAAACAAGTGTAAAATTGAGGTCCTTAAATACATCAATCTATGATGATTTGAAATACCATTGGTTCAACAAGATGTAGTGTATTAGGATAACACATTTTTGGTTTTATGATTCCTTAAATAAAGTATAAGAATTAATTTCTTAATAGAATAAGAGAAGAAGAAAAATATATTTTTGAAAAGTAGAGTTCCATCCTTTAACTAATTTCTACCACAGACTCATCTTTCAGTCTTAAAGATAATAGAACATAATAATAATATTCTATTTATCCTATTTATATAGGGTTTAAAAAATGAATTTATAAATCATCCAGCAGAACCATTAAAAAAACGACGTTATTCAATCCAGGACATCACGTGGGTTAGTAGTAGGTGATACACCCTTGTCGCCCTTCGATTGGGGGTTCAAGTCTCACGGCCTTGCTGGACGCGACGAGATGTCGCCCGACCTCAGGGTTGTCCATTTTTGGAAATCCAAAATAATCCAAACTAGAACTATCCAAAATACTTTAGTCCAAAATTTATAAGGAAGGTAAACACAATAAAGATCCTTTTTTTCACGTAATAACACGTGAACACCTTCATCATGTATTCTTTTAAAACACTGCAACATCCTGAATTACCATAAAACCTTATTGATTACATTCATGATCCATTATTCCTTAGATAATAATAGATATACTTCTTCAATCCAAAAATGTTTTAAACCCCAACAATGACGGAATCTACAAATCATTAATTAGTTTCAAGGTAGTCAAGAATATCTAATATAATTTATCCAAATCAATCATGTATTATTCCAAAATCACTACCTCGGTATCAGAACTACATTATGGTTTATCATTCTCTCAACCATATATTTTCCAAAAATTTATCCTACTATTGAATCACTTTTCTTTGTTCTACACAATTTCAAGTCCTTAATGAAATAGTACGGCAGTACAATCCTAATATAATCCATAATTATTATAACAAGTACATTGTTGATACAACACTCAAATGACATAATCAACATAAGAACTCTAATCATTCCTCTTTATCTGTGGTAGTATGATAACATGATTATTATCCAATAGCATCATTTGTGGCATAGTCTGATAACTGGGACATAGGTTCGCATAGTGTCCAATCTCCTTGCAAATGAAGCATTGTACATTTGAAACCATTTTATTACCCTTGCAGTCTCACAATTTGTTCCCTTTTCCTCCACACTTATTGCAAACTCCCATTCCTTTAAGGAAATTTCCAGGGTGTTTCTTCCCACAGTTATCACATATGGTAAAATTATTTTTTCCCTCTTCCTTTATCCATCTTTCTCTCTTACATCCTTTTATTATCTTGCTTCCCTTCAAATCCATAGGATTCAGTAAAATCTTTACTTATATTATCAACACATGATATTATTTCTTCATATGATGATAATACATGGGAGACTATTTCTCTTATAAATTCTGGATTAAGACTATGAAAGATATGACCCTTATTTCTCTTTGGATCATGTGCATTGCTGGAGTTCTCATTCTTTCTACTAGGCGCCATTTCTGGACAATGGCATACACAAGATTTGTTTATGAATAAAAATACCTAATGAGAAACTTGTAAAACACATAACATAAATTAAATAGTTTATGGATATAATCCATAATCATAAAAATTTCTCATTTGAGAATGTATATACTCATAAAATCTTCATAATGGTTTGTAAAGAAAATGAGAATTATCCTAAGCATATCCCTCGGGAGTGTCATAACCAAGAGTGCAGCAAGGCCCGTTGTCATGCACCAGTTCCCGTTCGAGTCTAGATCAAAGTGGTATTTTCAGGTTCTACCCCTAGGTACATCTGTGCCAGAGCCGACTCTACCTGCTCGTATCCAGACATGGATGTATTGCTCTGAAAACTCACAAAATATCTACAATACCAAAATTCTCGGAAGTTCTTATATACTAAACATCAAAGTCTATCTTAAATCTATGTTCTCTAATCAGAGTTTATCTAAATCTAGCTTCCAAGGTTAGTACTAAACATCCTAAAATACCAACTGTAACACCCCGAACCCAGTTACCTAGAGTCGGTGCATTATTACAGAACATTGGCATGATAACAAGAAAGATAAAATCTCGAAAGACCGATTGGTTTAGTAGCCTTGGAAACACTAGATATATTCATAAGTCCTACATAACATCATAAAGGGAAAAAATACTACAACAACATATTGTCTCGATATTCCACACTCATATCCCTACATAATATCCCTGCACGTCATTCATAATTTACTTCTTCACATCCTGGGAAAAATAAAACATATAAAAGGGGTGAGCTCAAATTCCAGTAAGGATAACAATATAGCGGATACATTCATAAATATGAATAAACATTTAAGGTAATGTATAACTAAAACAAAAGCCGTTTAAACTTGAACTTCAACATAGTATGGAAAAAGTAAAATGAAATAATTCCATTTACTTATTCACATGGATATTATACTAATCGAGTAATCACATGCAATATCAATAACCACATTTATAATGATGGAATGCATAATGCCACACTATCAGAGCCACATAGCCAAGGCCTCGTGCCAAGACTACCAATATGATTTTGCCAAGGTCTTGTGCCAAGACACTAGTTTTTCTCATGAGACCTAACGATGCATCGAGGAGCTATAGCGGGCTCCACCTGTCTCATATTAACTCCAATGCATTCCCATATGAAAAGGTTTAAACATAACATAAACATTCATATTAAAACTAGCATACGAAATTTCAATATTTTCACCATAAACCATGAATGGTATAAAAATAGCGCATCCACAGTCAAACATATCACAAAACCTTCAATATAAAATAAAAGTTTTGTATAATAATAAATAAACTTCAAATAAGCATAAAATCCATCAAAGGATGTTGACATAGATGAAATCAACACTATTTGAGAGAAATATCTCTTTTCTCGAAATCATTGAAAAGTCACACATTTATAAAGGAGGTAATTTAAAATAGATTTTTGAACCATAGTGTCCCATACCACATTGAAACTTTTAAAAAAAACATCATTTCAAAACCTTCATGTCCATATAAATAAATCCTTAAAATCATTTTGAAAACATGGACATTAATTAAAAATATTTAGAAGATAAATATTTAAAACATTTTAAATTATGATTTTGATAAAGATTACCTTTCAAAAATTATTAAAATATTCATTTTGAAATCATTTTAAAGTCACATAATTATAAAATTAAACATTTACTTTGAAAATATTCTTATAATCTTTTAAGGGAAGCTTTGACGATTTTATAATGGCGGTAAATAGCCGCACCCACCGTATAGGTTAAAAAACATTCTTACCTTAAATTTATCGAAAGGTAAAAAATGACTTGTTTGGAAAACGACCGAAAGATTCATTTAAAAACACATAAGGGTATAAATTACTTTAACCCATATTCTTTGTAAATAGTAAAAATGTTTTGAAATACATTTCGAAGAAACATGGATGTGTTTGATAATGAAATCCTAGTAGATTATTACGTACACACAACCTCGGATAATGAAGAGATTGCGAAATAAACCCTTACCTTGTAATATTCTTTGGTTGAGGGTAGGTTAAACTTCTGTATAATGGTGAAATAATTGTTATTATATTATAAAATAGTCATATACATTAATATGATATCATATATGATCTTTTAACATTGATTTGTTAATAATATCTTAGTATTATTGTTGTTTCGGGTGTTAACTTACTCATTTTATTTTATATTTTTTGTTACGTAAGGCATGTTTTTCATGGATAGGTTGTATTTTATTCATATCCAGAATGATATCAAGTCCTTAAACATTATTTTTAAATCATCAAATGATAATTATACTTGAATGGATACGATAGAGAATGAATCTCATCGCGTTCGTGGAGACGGTAGTCCGTACGTACGCACGAGCAACAATATCATTCTTTTGATATTAAAATAATATATATTTGGATGGTATATCATATATACAGAATAATTATCATGTTATATTTATTATTTACATGAATTACACATCATTATTATACCCATCCAAATAATAATTTATTGAATAACAATTACACCACGACGTGGAGACGGTAAGCCGTACGTACGCACGTATGGGGACATGTTATTCAAAGGGTAGATCGAATACTGAATATGGTTTTAACATATTTATAATAACATCATAGTATATATATGATACTGGAGTTATTATTTTAGAATGGTAATAACAAAGGAAGAAGAAGTGGAAGAAGAAATGAACTTGGAAAAGGGTGGTGAAATCATTACCTATTCTTCGGGTTCTTCCTTTTGATTTGATAAAAAGGGCCCTTTAGGTTGGATTTCTGATCAAACTAAGGCCTCTAGTCTGTATTGAGGGAAGGTCGGAGAGTATTTGGGCAGATTTTGGCCGATCCAAAAGGCTTTTAAGGTGTGAAGTAATGAGAAGGGAGAGTTCCCTTTTATAAGAGGGGTGAGGGGCACCTTTGGAAAAGCTAGAAATATTAATTTATAATAAATTCATATTCGGTTTCTAATGGCTCAAAAGTTTATTATTTAAATTTTAAGGTTGGGATAGGTCGAAAAACATTCAACCAATAATATTTATACAGGTTTGTGTTACTATATTAACCATATCGTTTAGTTTAAACTCTTAGTTAATTAGTTTTACATTTACCATGTCACGATGTATTTTTATGTTATATAGTTAATAAACTTACTATATACATACAAGCGACCCCCCAAGTGGTCTATTAATGATACAAATATCATTATATAAGTCTCTTTGCCGAACCTTAGATTTTTAGGAATTTAATATCAATTAATAATATAATATTTGTTTTAAAAACACTTTTATGTCAATTATGACACTATTCAATAGTTGATTTTTTTGAAACTTATAATAGAATTATTACTTCGAAGAAAGTTAATTAAATCAATCATAATATGCCATATTATCCTAGAAAATTATTTTAATTCATTAAAAGTCTGAAAATTATATTTATTTGGTTATTTATAATATCAATTATTTTAAATTTTCACTATTATGGTAATTACGACATCATCATTGTGTCATAAATAAATTACATTATGTAATCGCTAAAAATTATAAATAAAATATCATTATCTGGGAAATAATTTTATATTTCTAATGAATATTTATAGTCGAAAATCCAACATATATAACCCTATATAAAAATTTTTTTACTAAAAGATATATGTTTGTGTCATTTTTGTATTCATTTTATCTTATGTAAAATAATGTGTCCCTATCACCTACAAGTGGCTCCATGGGGTCCCAAAAACGACCCGAAGATGCCTATGGTCGAACATGTATCAACCAATTTAGCTAGAAAACGTTTTAGGGTAATTTATTATTATTATAATATTATTTTGTAAACCTTATTTACCGGATTTACCTTTAATCATGGTAAATAAAATATTTACCGAAGTAATTATTCAAAATGTCTAAAAATAAAAGTTACATATTTACACAATTTGAACATCCTGATTAAAAATATGGAATCCATTTTTCCAAATTCAAAACACTGAAGTGGCAGAAATTAATTTCAAATTAATTCCCGTTGTTAAAACAAAAAGAGTGTTTTTAAGAGATAATAACTTTAAAAAGATGGACAAATGTTTATGTCCGGTTTAATTGTAAAATTATGTACAATGACCGACATTATATTAAATGGTATAAATATATTATAAATAAACTTTAAAACCACTCAAATTTATAATTTATCAATATAAATTATTTCGATTTAAAAAGTTGTTTTTAATTAAAATTTAGATATTTTCACTATTCATAAAAATATAAGTGTTATCCGAAAAGTTCCAAAATTTCACCATAGGCTAAATTCGATATTATGAATCCAAAAAGGAAGTCGATTTTGAAATATAAAATATATATAATTTCAAAAATTAGGTATTACTATTCATAATGGCTAGTTTGATTGGTTGTGGTGTGTGTTAGAACTCGAAGTTGCGTACAACACACGCTACTGAATTATTCAAAAAGAAGAGTATCAGGGAAGCATGGGGTGTTTCATTTTGAATTTTTTATGTCCCCATTTAGTCAAAAGGTTTAAGATATTGTATTTAAAAAGGGTTCACTATTAAATGTTGGTAAAAGTTTGATACTGAAAATGAATTTGTTCTTACATTATGTCTAAAAAACTAATAAAATGGATTCTAAAATTATAAGGATTATATAAAGTTTAAAATTTAGTTAATAATATTCAGAACCTCTTTTGAATGGCTTGTTTGGTAAGTCATGGTTCTCTTGAACTCGGTGTAGCGTGTAGTGCTTGTTATTGAATTATTTTGAAGAAATAACACATTATGAAATCTTGGGGTGTTACAATGACGGCTGATCGATTGACTCAGAGTGATTCGGATGGCCCATTGGGGAGCACATGGTTGTAGTAGCAGACCCACGGTGGAGGAGAACTTGGTTGTAGCGGCATACTTATGGTGCTCGACAGAAGCAGTACCTCTATAGGCTATGAGGGGGAGAGTTTGGTTTTAGCAGCAGACCCATGGTGGGAATCGCTTGGTTATAGTATTAGTCCCACAATACTCGACAGGTGGAGTACTTGAGAATTTCAAGGTTAGTGGGAAGCGATTGGTTGTAGCACCGGGCCCACTATACTTGACAAAGGAGGAGTTCTCCAGCAGCTGTGGTTTCGACATCATGAGTAAAAATCCTTGTTTGAGCTGAGTCAGTGACCTATGTGTTTTCCTCATGATTGAGATGAGTTATTTGACATCTTAGGTATATGTATGGGTATATAAAAAAGTAATGGATATCCGCTGAAATCTTACATTGTGGTTTATCCTTTTCTGATTTTGTGAGACCTTGAGGGTCTCGGGGTCCCTACTGAGTATCGTTATACTCACCCCTACACGAGCTATGCCCGCACTTCGTTGTGTTGGATGCATATGATGAACGACAATGATCGAGGTATAGACTTGTAGAGTTGGACGGTACCTGGAGGATGACCACTTGATGAGACATACACGGAGTAGACGGACGAATCCGAGGTTCTAAGGGGACCATCTGTACCCACCATTCAGGTGGGATTCCTAGAGGACGACTCAGTTGTTGCTGTTTTACTTTACTATAGTTGTTCTAGCTTTTCAGTTGTACTGTACATCATAGTTAGGTTTGTATACTGACCCATTTACTTTTCAACACATACTTTTGTAATCAGTTTTAGTTAGTCCATTCTCTTGTTCCTTACTCTATTGTGTATGATTACTTTTATAAAGGCAATGACTTCCCTATTTATCGGGATTTACGCCTTTGGTGCTAGTCGGCATCACTTAGCCTATGGAAGGTGGGCTTGGGGTAGTCACGACATGGGCCCGAGGATGGGTCATGACAAATTGGTATCATAGGAGTTGGTTCTACAATAGAACTCAAGACTCTGATCTTTCTTTCTGTGAAGAAATAATGTTAAGAGTACCAAGTGTGGTTTTTAGTTCAGGGAGTCCATTGTTGGTGTGGTGGCCAACGTATTCGTTCCCCAGGAACCTGACTACTAATTTCCAACATAGTGCACAAAAACACTGATTGCATCTGTGTCTCAGATGTTTTCCTTTAAGTCAGCTCAAACCAGGTTAGCATACCATGTATATTCTTTTGATCGTGTCGCATATGTTCTTTCAGGATGCCTCCCCGTGGAGGACCATGTAGAGCCCCGAGAGTTGTATGTACTGACAGGATGTCGAGTGATGAGGCCTCAGTATAGGGCCCTCTTCCAGTTGAGGCACCAGTGGAGGCACCACCGGTACCACTTCCCGTTGGGCCACTGATGCCACCTTTCCCAGCAGCAGGCTATGCACGCCGCTTGAGCGTGCTGCATGAGTTCCAGTGCCAGAGGCCACACATGTTCTAGGGAGAGACAGACCCACAGGAGGCTAAGGATTGGATGGAGGCTGTGATGAGTGTCCTCAGACTGGCAGGGACACCAACAGACATTATGGTAATCCTTGCTGCCAGCCTCTTTCAGGCAGCAGTAGGAATATGGTGGAACCTGATGCTCCAGATGCACGACGAGGCAACACGTCTATGGGAAGATTTCGAGAGCCTATTCCGGGTGGAGTTTGTACCAGCCACCCATCGAGCGGAGAGTATACAGAAGCTACCGCATCATTAGAAGGAGCATGATAGTAGCACTGTACTCAAAGAGGTTCAAAAACCTCTCACGCTACACTCTAGATATGGTACGAGACCCTTTCTTCAGGGCCCAGATCTTCAAGAAGGGGATCAGGCGAGAGATTAGAGCTTCAGTTGCTTCTCACCGCATCATGAAACAGACATGGGTGTTGGAGAGAGCCCTCATAGTGGAGAGTTTCCATACTGAGCAATCTACATCACCTCGACAGACTACTAATCGACATGCATCAGAGTCTTCTACAGCTGGAAGTAGACTGATAACGCAGAGGTCCAAGAGGACCAGACCCATAGGTGGGTGACCGCATGACTCAGGATTGTGTGTGCAAGGCACCCATGGTGGAGAATGACTTACCAGAAGTGGGTAGTGTTACTCCTGCGGCGGGCTTGTTCCCAGGGGTCGACACTATCCGACCCACCATACAGATGATCAGTAGATAGATGAACGACCTCCCATGTAGAGGCAGAGGTTCGATTGGGGCGGACCGCAAAGAGCATGAAATAGAGGAAGAGGAGTTGGCCGTTCAACTGGTGGTGGAAAACACTTCGAGGTGTTGCCACCACCACCACCAGGAGGTCCACCCTGACCGCAAGGAACAAGTGGACATGGGAGAGAACAACTTCAGACAGTTGAAGCATCCGACTATGGAGCTCCAGAAGTATGTGGACAGGAGCGAGACTAGTTCCAAGCATGTATGCCTTTGTTCTTGGTGCTTATATCTTCCTTGATGTTGTTTTTGTGGTTTCTTTGTGTATTTGTACTTCGAGCTACAGTAATAAAAGACACTAGTCCTTGTAACGTTTGCTTTCTGTCCTTTTTCTATGGTTAATACTAAGAGGTTCTGGTTAAAACTGTTGACTTGACCCTCACTTTCGAGATTCTTACTAGAGGAGACCTAGAGACCACACACTAATGCTTACATTGTGACTCAATCCTTGGAGGCGAGAGTAATGGTTGGATCTCTTGGTAGTAGCGTCGAGGCCTTAGGACATCATCCATGTCATGAATTTGTACCGTTCATTTAAGGGTTGACTGTATTAGGAAAAGGATGTGGTTCATCTAGGGGATGAGACCAGATTCTATTTTTAGGAAAGGGGATATCATAGGAGCAATTGTAGGACCAGAGATGGTGGAGACTATGATGGAGAAGGTAAAGATCGTCCAAGAGCGGATGAAGACTACACATAACAGACATCAGTCCTATGCCGATAGGAGACATAGACCATAGGAGTTCGAGGATGGCGACCACGTCTTCCTACGGTTCTCACATCGAGGAGGTCTACGGAGATTTGATCGGGGTGGCAAGTTATCTCTGCGCTTCATCAGACATTTCCAGGTCCTTAGCATAGTAGGCGAGGTTGATTATCACCTTGGAATTTCACCTCAGTTGCACCGGGTGCACGACGTTTTCCATGTATCTCAGCTGAGGAGATATGTACACGAAACATCCCACATCATCGACCACAGGGAGCTGGACATCGATGATGGGGAGACCTTCACGGAGGTTCTGGTGGAGATCGAGGGTGGACAGGAGAGGGTCCTATGTGGATGGTCGATTCCTCTGGTGCGGATTTGTTGGCAGCATGGGAACCTCCAGGAGAGCACATGGGAGCGGGAGGCTCAGATGCGTGCTCAGTACCAACTTTTGTTTCCCTAGTTTATGTTGTAGCTTTGCGGGGTCATAAATCCCTAAGGTGGGGGTAATGTAAAGGCTCATAAATTTCAAGGAAAATGTTTTCTTAAATACTTTTTAATTTTATAAGTATGTGGCTTCCGACGTCACCTGATTCCGAGGCCCGGTGTGCCCGGAATCAATTTCTAATTATTTGTTCGGGTACATTCAGAAAACGTTTGTGCAGGTTTTTCTATCTTTTGAACTGATGCTCAGAATTGAAATATGAGGGCATCGATGAACTTGCAGTGCCGATATTCGCTTAAGGGGACCATTACCACAGTTGTGATTTGTCGTATGTGGTAGTTAAAATTTGGGTGATTCATTTAGAATTAAATAAAATTGTTGTTTTAAATTTTTATTTTATGTGGAAGTTAATTCCTCCAAAGGGAAGGTGGTGTGGGGACCACACCACACCTAACTTCCCATGGGTGGATATAACTAAGGGTGGTGGGGCCAACATGAGCCCCTAACTTATCACCTCCCCTCACCTCCCTTTAATCCCCCATAAAACTCCCCTCTTTAATTATGATTCTTCACCACCTTCTCTCTCTCCCATAAATTTTTTCCATAATGTTTTCATTTAATGATCTATTAATAAATTTGATCCTCTATTTTTTTTAAATTAATTTGAAAAAAAATCGTGGGAGAATAAAATAATAGCTTAGGCTATTATTTTTGTTGGCACTTGTTGTGTTGGGGATGCTCTGGAAAATTAAGAATAGAGTTTTTCTCTCAACGAAGAACATCGTCCTTCCAACGGAGGACTTCCGAAGAATGAATATCATCTCCTTCAATCTTCGTCCAAGTCAGAAGTGAAAGAGCCACCTGCATGGAACACCGAAGATGCGCCATCCTCAGCTTTTTCTTCCTCGACGACAACCAGTTAACGCTGCCTCCCTGCGAATCCTTATACGAACAAACCTGAATTCATGGTACGGTTTATTTATAAATTCTATATGAAGAAATTATCTTGTTCATGTTGAATCTGTTAGAATGTCTTTAGACAAATGCTACCGGCTATCGCAGAGGGAATGGGCCGAACGAACATGGGTCGATGACCCTTCGATGTTTCCTGATTTTATTTGTGATGGAATCGTGTTGGAAGAGGCGGCGATGAGAAAAGGCGGTGGCCACATGCCGGCCACGTGCGGATGTACTACGGCCCGCAACAGCGAACCGCTCAACCGAAGAAGATATTTCCGGCCGTTTCCGTCTGTGTTTGTAGAACCGCGGTGCCGCTCTGCAAAGTACTGCGGCCCACACTCCACGGGCTGCTTCGGCGGGTGAAGCAGCCGACTCGTTAGCTGGCCGTGTTGGAGGAGGTCGATGCGCCGCCTGGCGCAGCCTGCGGTGGACAACGGCCCGCCCAAGAGGGATACTTCCACATGAGAAGCCATCCGGCTATGGCCGACATGGGAAGAGGCCGCCGCTGCTCGGTGCCGCCAGTTCTGGAATTTGGGTACCACACTCCCCCGCTCTGTGTCGCTTGGCCAGTTGGTCGAGAAGCCGCGAACAGCTAGCCGGGTCGCGCCAGCCGGACCGGGCCGCCTGCCACGAGCCAATTGTGCACCATCGGGCCGGGCTTCACATTATTGGGTTGGGCCAACCCCCTTAGCCAGGTCGGACATGCCGAGTCAGAACGAGCCGATCCCCCAGCCCACCGGGCATGATGGGTCGGGCCCTTTTTGCTTAAATGCAAATAACATTATGACCGTGTGTCTGATCGACGTGCCGTCTGCCGAACTGGGACCCTCGTGATGAAGAGGTCCTTTGGTGGTACTCTGAGTGTGTTTTGGATGATTTTAAAAAAATGGTTGTGTCTGTTCGAAACTGAAACCAAGCGGGCCCTCAGAGCAGAAACACTTAAAACATAAGGACCGGACGTCCGATTGACGATCCGTCAACTAATTTCGTTTCGTTTTGATGAGATGGCTACTTTGGTATACTCCACTTGAGTTTTGGACGTTTTTGTAGTACAGTCGGGTAGGTTTGAGCCTAAAAACCAACCAGGCCCATGGAACGGAAATGCCAATAACTCTCAGACCCGGCGTCCGATTGATGCACCGTCTATTGCGTTGAGACCCCTATGACATGGTTGTTCTTTTGAGATACTTCCAAGGGAAATTTATAAAAACATGGTGTATCGGATTTTGGCACGTGGAGTGGATCTTCCCAGTGACGAGTGAGAAGATTGTAGATTCCTAGTAGATGGATTAGCCTTGACGACTACTGATCGATTATCTCGGTGTGATTCAGATGGAATAATGGGTAGCACATGGTTGTAGAGGCAGACCCACGGTGGAGGAGCACTTTCTTGTAGTAGCAGACCCATGGTAGTCGATAGAAGGAGTACCTCTGTAGGCGATGAGGGGGAGTGATTGGTTTTAGCGGCATACCCATGGTGGGAAGAGCATGGTTATAGAAGTAGACCGACAGTACTCGATAGGTGGAGTAATTCCGCAGTCCAAGGTTAGTAGGGAGCACTTGGTGGTAGCGGCAGACCCACTGTACTAGACAGAGGGGGAGTTCTCTAGCAGCCGTGGTTTTGACATCGTGAATAAAAATTCTGGTTTGAGATGAGTCAGTGACCTTTATTTTTTCCTCATGATTGAGATGGGTTACATGATAACTTAGGTATTTGTATGGGCATATACCTAATTAATGTTAATCCATTGAAATGGTACTTTGTGGTTTATCATTTTTGTATTTTGTGAGACCTTCAAGGTCTCGGGGTCCCTACTGAGTATCGTTATACTCACCCATCCATGGGCTATGCCTGCACATCATTGTGTTGGATGCATAAGATAGACGTACATGGAGCAGACAGATGGACCTGAGGTGCTAAGGTAACCATATGTACCCACCCTTCAGGTGGGATTCCCGGAGGACGACTCAATGGTTGATGTTTTACTTTACTGTAGTTGTTCTAGATTTTCAGTTGGACTGTAATTTACAGTTGACTTTATATAATGACCAAATTAATTTTCATCACATACTTTTGTACTCAGTTTTAGTTAGTGCTTTCTCCTGTTACGTACTCTGTTTTGTTTTTTTTTACTTTTATAAAGGCAATTCCTTCCCATTTTATTAGGATTTAAGCCTTTGCTGCTAGTCGGCAGCCCCTGGCCTGTGGAAGGCAGGCTTAGGGTAGTCATGGAACGGTCCTGAGGATGGGTCATGACAAATCGTGTTAGTTTGACATCCACAAAAACAAAATATTAAATAGTGTCAAAATTTATAGAAATGATTTTTTAAAACAAGTACTATATTATTAAATGATATAATATCACTAAAAATATATGGATCAGACAAAGGACTTATATAATGATAGATATGTCATTATGGAACCAAATTAGGTTCTCTTGACATTTTATTGTATGTTTATTAGAAATATAATAAAAAATACTAGAACACATGGTAAACATTAAACCATTTAAAAAAGAATTAAATCAAAATGATATGGTTAATATGGTGACCTAAAGAAGTCTAAATTCTATATGTTGAAAATATTTTGATCAATCCCCACCTTATCCTCGAAATAAATCCATCTAGAACCATTATAAATAGAATATGATTTTATAATAACATAAAATTTCATGATTTTCCTAAAGTGACTCTCACCTCTCTTGTTGAAGGGTACTTCCACTTCCCTCAAATTCAAACATCCAATGCCAATTTTCTCGGCCAATACATAATCCAATATCCTCAAAAAAACACTCAATTCAACCTATATTCCATAATTTTGTTATAAATCCAACCTACGGATCCCTTTTGACCAAATAAAAAGTAAGAACCTGAATAAGAGGGAATAATTTCACCACCTCTTTCGATGACTTTTTCTACCTCCACATTCTATTTAATTGTTTTTGCCGTACCAAAATAATAACACTAGTACCTTATACATACTATGATGTTATTATAATTAAATTACAACAATATTAGTTATTATATACATCCTATTAATGACAATGTCACCATAAGTTGGCATGAACTTCTTACTGTCTCCATGTCATGGTGTAGTTTTTTATTCAACATTTCATTTTTAGAATGGGTATAATACTGATTAAAATTAATGTAAATAATAAAAATAACACGTTAATGATTTGTTATATATGTCATTCCATCGTAACCATTCAACAATAATTTTATTTTATGATTTAAAATAAGTATTAAGTGATTAAAATCACTATGGATATAAATCAAATATATCCTATCCATAATAAGAATGACATGTGTAACAATAGTTATAAATTTAATTGAATCACATAACACCTGACGCAATTATACTACTTAAATTTTTATAACAAAGAAATATTAGAAGATCATTAATGTTATCATATTTTTTAATGTGGTCTTGAATAATTTTATAACAATGATTTAACTATTATAAATGAGTTTAAATTACCCTTGACTAATGAACAGTTCAATGTAATGAGTATTCATCTCACTTCTTATTCCCATGAGATTCATACTATATTGTCACTATTTCAATTTCTATGGTTTATGTACTACCCATGATTGAATTATTTGTGTAATATAAATTAATTTATGGGTATTTACATATTCATTTTATGATCCTTCATTCATGGACTTTATGTTTCGAAAGTTACTAAATCTTAAAGGGAATATCTAATTTCGATTTCCACTAATTTGGTTTTACACAAAGATCATTGATTAATTTAATCCAATATTATGTGTTAATTAACTTTTTATTTATTTATTTAGTAATTTACACTCCCCATTGTGTGGATATATTTTTGATACACATTATCACTCCATTGATAAATTTTAAATTCATCTATACGAACTTGATAACAGTAATCTTAACTCAATATCCATTTATTGAGTTAAAAATCCAACTCATTGGTGTTGTTTTTACAAGAATATGTGTGAAATTCATCTGATTTATTTACACATAATATCCAATCATATTGAGTGTATTTATAATTTTCACACATTATTATGTCATTGATTTACCCTTCCCCTTAGGAAACAGTCATTATATGGGATTTCATCTCAATTTATATTCTATTTAGATTTCTTTATTGTTATGAACCAATTCAATTTTATATGGTGTACATAAATTACTTTTTCATAGTATATCTTGAATCCCATTATTCTCATGATATTATAACGTTTTTATTACCTCAATTATCTGTATTCAAGCATTTTTCATTTGGTTAGGATCACTAAATAAATATTATTTTAAATGTTTTAATGGTTTATTGTTATAAATATTTATCATTAATGTCAATGTTTTAAAAATGTTGTTAGAGATTTATTTATTTAGATGTGAATGATTTAAAATTAAAATTCCTTTTAAAATTAACAATGTGGTTTGGAACACTTTGATTAAAAATATATATTTTTAATAGCTTCTTGATAAATAGTGACACTTTGAAATGTATTCAAGAAAAATGGGATATTTCTCTCAAATAGTTTTACTGATTATTTTCATCAATGTCAATATCCTTCATTATTTTTTATTGATGTTTATTTATTAGAATACAATTTTTTATATTTTATTTAATGAGTTATGATGATTGTGTATAAATTATTTTTATACCATTCATGGTTTGGGGTAAAAATGTTGACATCTTTTTTGCTAGTTTTAGATATGAATGATTAGATTATGTTTCAACCTTTTCATATGAGGAATTCATTGGAGGTATTAAGTGACTAGTGGAGCCAGGTATATCATCTTGATGTATCGGAAAGTCTCATGATAGAAACTAGTGTCTGCGCACAAGGCCTTGACCAAATCATTATTTGTAGTCTTGGCACGAGGCCTTGACATTGTGGTTCTGATGTCCGACATTATGAATTCCATCATTATGAAATTAGATATTTCATTAACAAGTGATTATTCCACTAATATAATAAATATGGGAATAATTAAATATCATTATTTGATTTATATTTTCCATATTATATGGAATTTTATGTTTAAAAGGAATGTGTTATAGTCTTATACATTTCCTTAAATGATTATGCATATTTATGAATGTTTCTAATATATTGTTATCCTTACTAAGCATCTGAGATCACCTGTTTATTTTTTTTTATTTTACCCAGGATTTGATGAACAATATTATGTTTTACCTGCATGGATAGGCTAATGGATATGAGTATGTTCAATGGTGAAAAATAGTGTTTTTTGTTTATTTCATGATATAATTTAAAACATATGTTTGTTTCTAGTACATCTAAGGAAACTAAACTAATCAGCCTTTATAGACATGATCTCTTGTGATCATTACTATCTTATATTTTAATTCAATGACTCTAGGTAACTTTGTTTGGGGCATCTCATTAAATACATTTATATTTACCAAACCCAAGAGTGTGTATTTTTTGGATATATATTCACATAATAATAATTAAGGTCAAAATCATGACCTAATTGAAATAATAGGATGTATATTATACATTTTTATGATTAAAGATATTATATAATATTATTATAAAAATAATTCATGAAATATGGTAATTTGTTAGTTATTAACTATTATTTTTATCCCTAATTACTAGATTGAACACTGATTGTGGTCATAAAAATTAATATAGTTACTATTCACAATGACCAACAATAAATGGGATATAATTAAATAATATGGACCCCACAATTCCCAATATAGAATCCAAATACCAATATTCAAAATAATGAATTTCATGAATTTAACATTAAATTAAAAAAATAGCATGATGAGAAATAATTTTAAAAAAAACATCATTTAATGTATTAAATGATTTTATATTAAATTAAAATAAATTAATTAATTTAGAACTAATATTTGGATTATAATAAAAAAAGATGAAAAATTAAATTATAAAACAATTCCAAAATATAAATTTTCTCTTTTATGATTTGAAAATAAAATATAATTTTCAATAAAAATCAGTATTTTTTCTATTATTTATAAAATAAATAAATTGATCACCATAAAAAAAATTTATATGATGATTTATAATATTATTTATTTTTAACCAAATAATATTTAAAAACTATTTTAAAAATAACATATTAAATAAACTCTCAGAAAAATTAATAAATAGAATTTCATATAACAACGTATTTTTCAAAAAAAAATCCATTTCTAAATGTTGAATACATATTTACTAAGAAATAATAAATATATTTTTACTAATTATGACATTTATATATGTTATTATGATCCGAACTAGGATGGGGATAATGCCTCAATTACCCCACGGTTGCCTTGAGAGGCTAGGGGTTGCAACAAGATTCGAAGGAATCACATACTCGGTGATGCCTTTGCCTATGTTCATGTATGAAAACTATCATCCATATTGATAGTGTAGTGAATATGGAAAGAGTATAATATTTAACGTAGTTATAAATTAATCCTATCATGAATAACATCAAGGGTGTATAAGACTGAAACCGTGTAAAATGAAAAGTAGAGGGGTAAAATACAGGCCCAACTATAAATAGATCCCAACCTAACCAAAAAATAGAACGTAAAAATAATGAGAGAGAACATCTATTGAATCAAATGATACAACCCTAATATTGAGGCTTCCTTTTAGAGACCAATATCATAAATTTAATCTGGGTTTGTGGATTGGGCCAATGAAGAATCATTTATGTATTATAAAAAGAAATGTGAATTTTTTTATTGGGTGTATGATTCAGTAAAGTGAATAGCTTAACCTGATAATTTTTCAATGATGGTCACAATAATGTTATTAGTTTATCCATTCAGGGTGTTCTAGATTCATATTAGAGAAATTACATTTTTCCCTTCAAATTGACGAGGATCCTAATGTATTTGATAGGATTTTTACAAGGAAATTTCATGTAGTGTCCTTACATGTCAATTATTAATACATGTGAATACATATTTTTTATGTAAAGGACATTAATATATAATAGAGTGGGACCATATTCTACATTCTATTTATTTCATGGGAATCCTAAAACACTTGAGTCTCCTTTTTTTTAATCATATTTTTGCATGTGATTATTTTTTGTGGATATTTCTTCAACATATAACATGAAGGTTCCCTCATTTTATGATTATTAGATACAATGTGTACTTTTGCAGGAAGGACTCCAAAGAGACAAATCACGAAAGTAAAAATTATCATGACAGATCATTAGAGAATACCTAGTTGACCATCTAGTAGAGATGGGAAGTGGAGTCTATGATGACTACCAAGTGGTATCCTATAATAGATATGGGGATTGATGAGACCAAACTTAACGAAGATAATAAACGGACCTTAAATAATGGTGGGTGTGTGATCGATGTTTTTATGTACTATTGTATGTTTCTTTGTGTTATAAATTTTGCGGGCTTCTCCTCACTGAAATCACGGCTATTGGTGGCATTTCCTTGCGCACTAATGAACCATGTCTTTTTTGATGATTAAATGTTTGTAACATGTTAATTGGTTAGACACCTAAACTCAGATGGTTTAAATAGATGTTTAGTAAAACAAGAATCCATGTGTGACCACCCCGGTTAGCAAACATAAAGAATAACCTATTTAATTATGTGCTTGAAACTGGAAGCTTCCCACTCTCTTTGGTGGTAGTGTGTTGTTCTTCTTGGTGCTTATGGGAATGTGTGGATGGGGATGGGATCCTCAGTTATCATACGGTTGTTGGTCAGGAATATTAAGCTATGTGGTTGCTCTATTGTGACCTAAACTCAGTTGGGATCCTCTATTTACGAGAAACCATTGGTTATGGGGATACAGGGAAGTGTCTCAGGTTGGTTTTGTTTCCATTACTTTGAGGAATCTCACACATCCCTTTTTTGTTGTGTGACATCACAAGAGAACCTGGTGTGAATGCTTAAATTGATGTTTGGATGTTTCTCTTTTCCTAGCTTGTGGTAATGCATGTTAGTTTCCCATTAGTGTAGAATCCACCTAAATAAGATCTCTTGAACATTTAAGCATGAATGGTTCAAAGGGGTCTTGGTTTTTGGAATGAGTTGTGACTCAGCCGTGAGTGCTGCGATGGTCATTTATGAATGAATAGTAACAAGTTTGAATGTGCTTATATTTTGGAACCCTAGTTTGGGATTAGTTCCTGTTACCTATACATATATCTGTAGCTTTTACGTTTCTTATTCGCGCCCCACCCAAGTTGAGCACTTAGTGATGAACACCACCATTTCATGGAGAAGGGTGTTTTTTCCAACACTACTTTGAGTGTCTGGCTATTGGATCCTTTTCTGCTTTCTTTCCCGAATAGCCCAAGACTCTTCAGGCAGGCTGTGATAGCCTAAATTCCATATTTATCCTAAGAATCTTCAGGGAGGGTAGTGTGGTGGTTGGCCTAGTTGTTTGCATGTAGGTGGTTTCACAATTATCTTCGGGATGAGGCCCAGGTGTCATCAGGCATGGCAGTAGTTGTTCTGGCCTAGGTGTTTGCGGGCATGGTTATGTATGGATGTTGTGGCCCAGGTGTCTGCAGGCGTGATGGTTATTGTGGCCCAGGTGTCTGTGGGTGATATCTGCAGTTGTGGCCTTAGTGTGTTCGGGCGGGTGTGGCAGTGGGACTGCGGTGAGAATGGCAGGATTCATTTGATGTGTAGGATGTCTTCAATAACCAGTGGGAAAGTGGTGCTGGGTACCCAAACATCGATGTGCTATTACTCTACTTTACTTGACATGCATTTTTTGGGGAGTTCACCTTGGTGATGCTTGGGTGTATTGTTTACCTTGATAGATGTTATTATATCTCTATTCTCAAAGGGCATTAGAATGTCCCTAAACTTGTGCACGAGAGCTTTTGGTTTTCCCTACTGAGTATACTTGTGTGCCCACCCTACGTATGTAAAACTGATTTCAGGTTTCTAGGAGGACTTCAGTGATCGTGCGGAACCATAATAGCTCAGACCTCGGGGCATTTTCTGTTATCATATTTCTTTTTTATTGGTACTTACCTTTGGAGTTTTTGTGGATTGTATCATTTACTTTTGAACATGCATATGGTAATGGTTTACTTTCAGCATTACCTTTACATTCATCTTTGGTGTCATTGTGATTTACTATCTCATATCCCAATCCTATTAAAATAAAAATGGTAATGCCTTCCATCTTGTATGTGATTCTATAACCTTGGTTCTAGTTGCCACTCTGGGACCTATTGAAGGTGGGTCTCGAGGGTCATTATCTATACTTCAACATAATGAAGGAAAGTTCTAGCAATTTGTTGTCCCTTCACTCCTTTTGGTGAAGGCGCATCGTGACAGAATGGTATCAATGGTAGGTTGAGAGATATGATGGAGTCTGAAGTTAGTCATAGTGAGGATTTCATGGGGTGGTTAGGAAATTGTGTTCGGTGACCCTGGTGTGTTTATTTGGTCAGGGAAGACCGGAAAGGACACGGGATTTTAGGGCCCCCCATGATCCGATGCAAGGACTCTGGACCTACCGAATGACCAAGTGAGCCTACAATGATTGTATTATATAGACCCTATGAAAGTTTCTTGCATCATAATGACTTGTGTTATTGTGTTACATGGGTGTCTTGGGGATTCAAAATAAATAAATAAGTCTAAGAAAAATTTAATAAAAATATTCTACACTACTCGGGCTTAGGCATTCCTTGTTTACCTTGCAGGTATGGCACGTGGGAGGAGACCACGAGTAGTGCGGGTGATCGAGGCCCATGAGGTTGACTTGGACGATCAATAGAGGACCGACCGAGAGGAGGATGATGATCATTGGCAAAAGACGCTTTGAGCCTTTCAGCGACAGACCCTCGGGAAGTACCTGGGCAGCATCTCAGATATGGAGACAAAGATCTGGCTAGAGGAGCTGGTGATAGCCTCCAACATGATCCAGGCTCCGATGGAGTACTGGTTTTATCTGGCAGTAATCCAGATGCGTGGAGAAGCACGTTAGTTGTGGACGATTTATCTTGGGGAGAATAGGGAGACCGAGGTGACGTTGGCTATCTTTGAGAAGGAGTTCTGGGCGGAATTATTCTCTTCCACAATGAAGGATGAGAAGAGGCAGGAGCTACTCTCCCTCCAGTAGGGGACTATGTTAGTGGGGAAATTGGAGATAATGTTCAGGGATCTCATTCGCTTCGCTCCAGACCTTTTTCCGGATGTGGAGTCTTGGGTGAGACGTTTGGAGGAGGCACTTCGACCTTCTCTTCAGTATGCTATTACTCCCTTTACACTACTGACCTACGAAGAGGTGAAAAAGTAGGATGAAGTAGTGGAAAGGATGCACATGCAGGGAGGTGTGTCACGAGAGGGGATCAAATTGGGCTCCTCAATGGGGAAGGCTGTCAGCAGCAGGCCTCCAACATCAGGACCCTCTAGGATTCGACCAATAGGGAGTAGGCCTTAGCCGTTCTTCTTCCGACCTTCTGGCCCACTCCCTTTTATTTCGGGTCTAAGGCCAAGATGATCCATCTATGGAATCCATGGGTACCTTCTAAATCGGTGCACGGATAGAATACAGTACAGAGGAGGTGGGCAGGTCCAGCACCCACCTCAGCAGCAGCAGTTCTCGGCAAGTCCCTTTCAGAAGCAGCAGTAGGGGCAGCGGGCTCCCACTCCACCGAGGGCAGACGTTTCAAGAGGAGGCTGACCTCAAGGCGCTCCTCAGGGACCTTGACCTGGGCGTGGTTGGTGAGGTGGCCGACAACCGTGGGGTAGAGGAGTTGGGCCTGGGCAGTTGCACTCCATGGAGGAAGCAGTTTCAGTTGCGACAGAGGTCGATCAAGGTATGATAATCTTGTTTAGTACCCTTTCATATGACTTGTTCTATACAGGAGCTTCGCACTACATTGTTACACCCAGTTTGGCCCATGCTCTGGGTTTAGATGATGAGAGACTTCCAGTGCCCCTGGTGCTGAGCACACTAGTCGGTGGTCAGACCGACTTGTTGTACGTTTGTCGAGGATGCAGAATGATGATAGAGCCACATCAATCAGTCATGGATCTTCTTATGTGGAAGATACATCAATACGATGTAATCCATGTCATTGACTGGTTGTTCTCTATATGTGCCGTCATTGGCTGCTTCTGTGGAAGGGTTGCATTTTCATACTTGGGCAGCTGACGGGTGTCCTTCATCGGTAAGCGGAGTTTCCAGGGGAACAACAATTGAAGGGAAACCCTCCTCTCCTTTCTAGTTGACCTATCTGTGGAGTCAGGGTATGTAGAGATCGTGGAATTCCTATGGATCGTTAGTGAGTTTATGGACATCTTCCCTGAATAAGTAGTGACTCTACCCCTTAGATGTGATATCGAATTTGGGATATACCTGCAACCTAGTGCTCATCCGATTTCGATGGATCTCTATAGGATGGATCCTTCTGAGTTGTAGGATTTATGAATTCAGATTGATGATCTGATGAAGAAGGATTTTTTTTGACCAAGTGTGTCTCCATGGGGTGATACAATCTTATCCTACAAGAAGGCAGATGGTGGAATCAGGTTGTGCATAGACTACCAGAGACTAAACCAGGTAACGGTAAAGAACCATTACCCCCTCCCGAGGATAGACTATCTCTTTGAACAGCTTATGGGAGCATGTTGGTTCACTAAGATTGACCTGCGGTTAGGATACCACCTTTTGAGGGTGAGGGAGGGTGACATCTCGAAGACTACATTCAGGTGCAGATATGGGCACTTCGAGTTTGAAGTCATGCCGTTCGGTGTTACGAACGCTCCAGATGAGTTCATGGGGATCATGAAATATATCATTCAGCAGTACATGGATCAGTTCATAGTCGTATTTATTGATGACATCTTGATTTACTCAAGATAAGAGGAGGATGACACTGAGCACTTCAGAATGGTTTTGGAGGTCCTCCGACGACACCAGCTCTATGGGAAGATGACCAAGTGAATGTTCTGCATGCGAGAAGTGAACATTCATGGGCATGTGGTGTCTGAGAAAGGGATATTAGTGGACCCATCGAAGGTCGAGGCGTTTGTTTCTTGGGAAACACCGAAGAACGCGGCATAGGTTCGTAGTTTCCTCGGGCTGGCAGGTTACTACTGCATGTTCGTGCCCAACTTCTCCTGAGTTGCAGAACCCTTGACAGCTTTGACCAAGAAGGACCAGGCTTTTGTGTGGGATAGGATGTGGGAGGCAGGATTTGGCTATCTGATAGAGAAGTTGGTTAGTTCCCCAGTTTTGAGGTTACAGAAGAAGGGGCGACGTATGAGGTGTTCTGTGATGCTTCAGGGAAATGCCTCATATGAGTGTTGATACAGCGGAAAGGGGTGATCTCCTATGGGTTTAGGTAGTTACTTCCCCATGAGAGTAACTATTCAACCCATGATCTAGATCTTGTGATGATCATGTTCACACTAAATATGTGGCGGCAATACCTCGTCGGGTAGCACTTTGTGGTCTTCACCGATCACAAGAGCTTGAGGTATGTCTTCTACCTGTGGGTCCTAAACTTATATCAGCGAAGGTGGATAGAATTCCTTCAAGAATTCGACATCGATATTTCATACACCTCAATAAAGGGGAATGTGGTGTAAGATGCCTTGATTAGGAAGTCGTAGAAGGATGTGGTCTGAGAGTCGTCAGATGCTTGGAAGGTGATGGAAGAGTTGGCTGCCCTACACCTGTATGCAAGGATAGAAGGTGGAAGAGTTTTCCTATATCAGATGACAGTTTAGCATTCTCTACTACAGTAGGTGGAGGGGTCTTAGTGGGGAGATTCATAAAGTGAAGTGGTGCGTGACCAGGTTAACCAAGGTGATTCTCCAGAAGCGGAGACAGAGGATGGTTATAATCAGGTGCTTTTATGAGGGAAGTTATTTTTTCCGGAGTCGATTCAAGAGATAGTTCTTAGTGAGTTCCAAAATGCACCCCTAGAGGTCCACCTAAGAGTTTCCAAGATGTAACAGGGACTGAAGGGATAGTTTTGGTGTCCCGGGGTGAAACGGGCAGTAGTAGAGTTCGTAGAAAAGTGCCTAGTGTGTCAGCAGGTGAAGGTTGATCACCGTGTTCCAGGAGGTTTGTTGAAACCTTTAGATGTACCTGAGTGGAAGTGGGATGGCATCACGATGGATTTCTTCATGTGGCTACCCAAGGTTCAAGGAGGCTGCGACACAATCTGGGTAGTGGTGGATCGGTTGATGAAATCATACCACTTTCTTGCAATCAAAGAGTCAAGTGTAGTGTATGCCTTAGCACAGAGGTATGTGGATGAGGTGCTGTAGTTTCATGGAGTTCCATGGTCAATTTTCTTGGATAGGGTTTCACGCTTTACCTCAAGAGACTGGAGGGGATTGTAGCATGCTTTTGGAACCCAGCTACGTCTTAGCATTGCTTTCCACCCCAAGACAGATGGACAGACAGAGCGCACCATCCAGACCTTAGAGGACATGCTACAGGCATGTGTCATGAACTTTGAGGGATCATGGTTGTGACACCTTCCTCTGGTCGAGTTCTCCTACAATAAAATCTACCACTCTTCCATTTGTATAGCTCCGTTAGAAGCCTTGTATGGGAGGCCATGTCGCTCACTCGTGTGCAGGACATAAGTTAGAGAAGCAGTCATCCTTGGCCCGGAGGTGGTGCAGAGCATGATGGAGAAGGTACAACTTATACGTGAGACGATGAAGGCTGCTCAGGACCAGAAAAAGTCTAATAATGATGATAGGAGGAGACCCTTGGAGTTCGAGGTTAGGGACCACAAGTTCTTGAAGGACTCTCCTTGATGTGGGAAGCAGAAGTTCGGACGAGGAAGTAAGCTTTCTCCCAGGTTCGTCGGACCATTCAAGTTGTTTCAACAGGTAGTTGAGGTGGCTTACCATCATGCATTGCCACTACAGCTACAAAGGGTGCACGATGTCTTCCATGTGTTCCAGCTTCACTGGTATCTACATGATGACTCACACGTCCTTGACTGAGGAGAGATAGACATTGAGGAAAATGCAATGTTAGTGGATCAACCATTGATGATCGAGGATTGTGAGGAGAAGGTGCTCTGTGGATGAACCATTCCTCTGGTTCGTGTGTTGTTGAGGCATGGTGGGGTCGAGGAAAGTACCCGGGAACAAGATGCGCAGATGTGTGCCCAGTACCCATAGTTGTTTTTAGTTTTGTCCCATTTTGTTTGTACTTGGTTGTAATAGAACACATTACCTTGTTAACCATGGGATGTATGGTTTTCCTTTTTCACTACGATGCATGTGAAAAGTACTAACTGCGGGGAGGGGAGGACCCGATCCCTAATCAAGATGCATTAAGGTGGATGTGATTGGACCCGTGTGGGCGAGTCAGTGCCGCCCAATGTGGATAGTATCTTGACCTGGAGGAAGAAAAAATCTAAACAATATGATTGGACAACTTGACCCATTTAATGTTTCATGGTTTCTTGAGAGAGAGTTGTTTCTAGATGTTGGAGTGGGTTATTCTTGAGAGGTATGTTTGGTGGTGGTTGGTCAAACCCCCCTTTCTCTACTTCTTTTAAATTCTCGAGGGTGAGAATGCTTTGAGAGGTATCTGAAGTGATGACCCAGACCTTCACAGTCCATCTATTTTCAAATTTTCAGATCCTAAGGGTGGTGTCTTGGAAAAGGGATGTCATTCGTGCCTGACCAATTAGTGCGACCGATAAGAGCCACCCAGCCCTGTTGGGTTTAACTTCTACAGTTTTCCCATAACACCTTTTTGGGATTTTAACCCCTTTCAAGTGGTTCAAAGCCATTTAAGTCCCATAATTAATACCCAAAAATCACGAGGAACCTCCCCAATGGGGGGTATTAAATAACAATTAATCCCGTCGTGCGTACCTACCGAACAACGTGGGAAACCATGATCCGAATTTAAAATACGATCAAATTCCCATATCCCGTAACAATGGGATCATATATATATATATTGCACGAGAATTTATTCTTCCTTCTTCTTCCTCTTGGTTGGATTCCTTTTTCTTCTTAGTACATTTGGAGATCCCGACGTCCCTCCCCTGCAAGTCGCGCTTTCCTCTGTTCCATGATCATGGAGAAGAACATTGATCATTGATCAATAAAGTAGGGTTTTCTATCGTCTTTCCTTACTGTGCATCATACGGGGGGGGTGTATGCTTTTGTTTCTTTGGGGATTGATGAACACAAACTTAACGAAGATAAAAAAGGACCTTAAAGAATGGAGGGGGTGTGATGGATGTTTTGTTGTACTCTTGTATGTTTCAATGTGTTGTGAATTGTGCAGGCTTCTACTCACCGAAAATCACGGATGTTGGTGGTATTTCTAGGTGGACTAATGAACCACATATTCTGTGGTGATTAAATGTTTCTAACTGTAAATTGGTTAGCCACCTAAACTCAGATGGTTTAAATAGATGTTCAGTAAAACAAGAATCCTTGTGTGACCACCCCGGTTAGAAAACATAAAGAAGAACCTAATGAATGATGTGCTTGAACCTAGAAGTTTCTCACTATGTTTGGTGGTAGTGTGTTGTTCTTATTAGTGCTTATGGGAATGTGTGGATGGGGATGGGATCCTCAGTCATCGTACAGTTGTTGGCCTTGAATCTGAAGCTGTGTGGTTACTCAGTTGTTACACAAACTCGAATGGGATCCTCTATTGTTGAGAAACCGATGGTTATGGGAACATGGGGCAGTGTCTCAGGTTTGTATTGTTTCAATTAATTTGAGAGATCTCACACATCCCTCTGTTGTTGTGTGATTTCACAAGAGAACCAGGTGTGATTGCTTAAATTGTTGTTTGGATGTCTCTCTTTTCCTAGCTTGTGGTTATGGCTGTTAGTTTCCTAGTAGTGTAGAATCCACCTAAATGAGATCACTTGAACATGTAAGAATGAATGGTTCAAAGGGGTATTGGTTTTGGGAAGGATTTTTGACTCGGTCATGAGTGATTCACTATTCTTTTATCGATGAATAGTAAGAAGGGGGATTGTTCATAGATTTTGGAACCCTAGGTTGGGATGAGTGCATTTTACCAATAAATATATTTGTATCATTTACATTTCTTATTCGTTCCCCACCCAAGTTGAGCACTTAGTGTCGAACACCCCCATCTTATTGGGGAGGGTGTTTTTTCCAACACTCCTCTGAGTGGATGGTTATTGACTCCTATTCTGCTCCCTTTCCAGAATATTCCAAGACTATTCGGGTAGGCTGCGATGGCCAGAAGTCCATTTTTAGCCAATGAATCTTCAGTTAGGGTAGTTTGGTGGTTGGCCTAGGTGTTTGTGGGCAGGTTGTTTCCCATGTATCTTAGGGATGAGGCCTAGATATCTTTGGCCATGGCAGTAGTTGTTCTGGCCTAGGTGTTTGTGAGCAGGGTTATGTATGGTTGTTGTGGCCCAGGTATCTGCAGGAGGGATGGTTATTGTGGCCCAGGTTTCTGCGGGCGGGATGGTTGTTGTTGCCTAGGTTTCTACTAGCAGGATGTGCGGTTGGGGCTCAGGTGTGTGCGGGCGGGTGTGGTAGTGGGACTGCAGTGAGAATGGTGGTATTGGATCGATGTGTAGGTTGTCTTCAATAACTAGTGGGAACTTTGTTCGGGGTACCCAAACATCAATGTGCTATTACTATACTTTACCTGACTTCCATTATTTGGGGAGTGTTCCGTGGTGGGGCTTGGGTGGATAATTTACCTTAATTGATGTTTTGGTTATCTCTTTTCTCACAGGTCATTAGAATTTCCCTCCACTTATGCATGAGAGCATTTGGTTTTCCCTAATGAGGATAATTTTATGCTCACCCTACATATATAAAACTACATTCATGTTTCCAGGAGGACTTCAGGAATCGTGAGGGACCGTACTAGCTCAGACCTCGGGGCAGTTTTTGTTGTCGTTTTTCATTTTTCATGGTACTTACCTGTGGATTTTATGTGGCTTGTATCATTTTAATTTTGAACATGCATATGAGAATGGTTTAATTTTAGCATTACCTTTAATTTCATATTTGGTGTCATTGGGATTTACTACCTGATATCCCAATCATATTAAAAAAAAGGGTAATGCCTTCCATCTTGTGTGTCATTCTATACCCTTGGAGATAGTGTTCACTCCGGGACCTATTGATGGCGGGTCTTGGGGGTCATTATCTCTCCTTCAAATTAAAGACGGAAGGGTTTGGAAATATGATGTCCCTTCCCTCCTTTTGGTGAAGGCGGGTCGTGACAAGCGAGTTCGAGAGGCACAACGTGGGGATATTAACTATGAGGCCTGAAATGCTCAGATATCATTAGGATAAGCACTTGATGGATTTTCGATAGGTTGGGAGAAAATCATTATTTTTAGGGGATGAACTACGGTACATGTGACTAATAAGGTGGAGGTGTTGAGGGAGTCCCATACACCCCTTTTAGTGGTGCATCATAGAGTGGTGATGATGTACCAAGACCTCTAACGTCCGTACTGGTGGCCACGGATGAAGAAATAAGTGGCGGGGATCGTTTGAAGATTCCTCACTTGTTTACAAGTGAAGGATGAGTATCAGGTTTGAGTAGGATTAGCATAGCCAGTATATGTACCAGAATATAAGTGTGGTGATATCACCATGGGAATTGTTACTGGGTTACCACACACGTCCAAGGATTATGACTCTGTCTGGGTGATCGTTGACTGACTCACCATGTCATCCCATTTTCTACCCATCCAAGAACTGGGATCAGTAGAGGGCTTGGGACACCTCTATATCCATGATATAGTACGACTTCATGGGGTATCACCGACGATCGTTTCAGATCATGATGTTTGTTTTACATCTCAGTTCTGGAAGGGATTTCTTGCGGTGTCTAGGACTCAACAAGGCTTGAGCACCCCCTTTCACCATTAGATAGATGGTTAGATAGAGTGGACAATATGAACACTTGAGGACATGATCCACGCTTGCATCCTTGATTTTGGATGAAGTTGGGAGGACAAACTTCTACTGGTGGAGTTTTCATAATACAATACCATTCACTCCACCATCAGCATTGCACCATTTGAGGCCTTGTTCAATTGACTATCTAGATCACCTCAAAGATGGATAGACCCATGGGAGTTAGCACTTATGGGTCTTGAGTTGGTATGGGATACCACATAGAAGGTTTAGATCATCCAACTATGGATGATGACTATATAAATTAGGAAATGTATCATGCTTACTGGAGACGTAGACCCCTGGAGTTGGAGGAGGGGGACCATGTTTTCAATTGGGTCTCACCTAGATGAGGATTTTAGATATTTGGTCAAGGAAGAATTCTATCGTTGAGGTTAATTGGACTTTTCTAGATTCTCAATAGAGTTTACGAGAAGGGGTACCTCCTAGCTATTTCCCCACATATGCATCGGGTGAATGAAATTTTCCACAAGTACCAGCTGAGGAGATAGGTGAATGTTCCTTTCACATCATCGACTGGGTTTGAGCTGGACATTGAAGATGGGGTGAATTTTACAGAGATCACAATGGAGATATGGAATAGATAGGAGTGAGTCCTTCATGGATGGTGAATCCCTCTGATGTGAGTTCAGTAGCATCATGGGAACCTCCAGAAGAGAATATGTGAGCATGAAGATCAGATTCATGTTCAGTACCCCCATTTGTATTCTTCGATTTTTTTGTGGATTTTGGGGACGTGAAGCACTAATGTGGGGAGAATGTAAAAACCCATGAATTCCGAAATTTTTTTTAATGATATGGAATTATTTTAAGATTGAAAATTTTGACGGAATATTATTCTGAGTTTTATAGAGCGCGAAATTAATTTTTGAACTTTTTTATGGTACGTTCAGTAATAGTGCGAGCATGATTTTATATTATTTCAATTGGTTCATGGATTAAAAATTTAAGGGTACCATTGTATTCATAGTACTGTGATTCACTTTTTTGAAGATTAACTTCAGATGAAAAGGGTTCGATGAAAAAGATAAATTTGGATATTTTCATAAAATAATTATAAAATAACTCCTTGAGTTGTTTTATTTTTTTCCAGCCATTGAGAGATGGGTGGTGGACCGCTGTGCAACGACAATTATTAAATGATATAAATTTAATGACTTGTTACCTTGTTTATATAACCACAATCCTCATGTGTTTAATTGGTTCATTAATTAACATTCATTAATGAACCATAATATTGAAAATAACATGGGAATTATGTCCTTTTATTTGTCAAACCACTGTGAATAGAATTGAGAACTCATGGGAGAAACCTCTGACAAGATGCTAAAAACATTCCTCTAAATTGATTAATTGTGAACTAATGACGTTAATTGGAGGGATCAATCTAGATATTGACAAGTGATAAGGAACATCGAATGACAACGAACATGGAATTTTTTCCCTATGTCAGTAGTGGATTAAATCAAAACATGGTAGGGAATTTATGTGTTTAATATCATTCATTTCCCATTCATGAATAATATGAAGAACGCAGATCAACCAACCGAGAGGTTGATCCACGATTCATTCTTTATTGTATTAGGTTTTTTCTGGGATACACTTTAGTGTTTGTTTATAAATCTATATAAGGATAATTATTCCACCCCTATGATAAAAATCTAATGCGGAGGGTGCAGAGGGCCAATTAGAACAAGGACTGGACACTCTTCCACTTGTGGAATTTGTGTGTTTTTCCTAGGAGACTGAGAAATGTTGCGAAAATGTAATTATGTGGGCATCATAGTAATGGTGGCAACCCGAGAGGTCCATGTGTGTAGATAGAAAAAATTACCACCCGAGAATATTTGATGGCATACTAAAGGTGACACCGGTGTGGAACCACTAGCGCAACATCACCGGTGTGGCATAAATAACAACCGATGACAGTGATGACCAGTCCGTGTCGACCTCGTGGAAAATCGACACCCGCGGGCACTGCGACGGTAAGAGCTTTGACCGGATGCAGGATCCGCAGTCAGACAACCATAGTGGGTGGACGGTACGGTGCCGACGTGCCAAGTCGGGATTTCATATAGTAGACGGTGCAGCCAACTCATGCCAATCTACTGGCGCAATGACTTGCTAATGCCGGCCATTTTGGGAGGAGGGTCGGTGCCCCACTGGTGCTGCCAGAAGGGAGAAAAGGTCCCATTTTGTCTGGTCCAGGAAAACTAACCCACAAGTGAGATTAGTTTTCCATATTGTCCTGACCTGCCAGTCGGCCACAACAGACCCTTGGATCGGGCCAGACTCATGTGCTGGACCCCTATTGGGCCTGGAACTGACAAAACCCATTTCACTAAAACCAATGTAACTCACAAACTGGGCATCTGATTGATGTGTTGTTTACGGCGTGAGGAACCTTACGATGAGGTAGTCCTTTTGAGATACTTTACATGGGTTTTGGATATAGTTTACCCATTATAGGGTTGGATCATAATCGAATCCAAATGGTGTTTTAAGTTACTTCATCATTGGACTTCGTGGTGGTTGAGGTATGACAGATTGTAAGAGGACCAAAATCATGGGATCTCAAGCTCACCAAGTATGGGAATCATGTAGAATGTTGTCAAGTTAAGGGAGACCTTCCATGGATTTGAACGAGAGTGAACCTTTATGGATCGACAGTAGTGTGACCCTCTATGGATCAACAATTTCACAAGCCTCCATGGATCAGTATGAGAGAGACCCTCCATGGATCTGTATTAGTGTGACCATCTTTTTAAGGGTAACAGTGGGACCCTTTGTGGATCTATAATAGTGAAACCCTCAATGGATCAGTATTTGCATGACACTTTTAGAATCGGTAGTAGAGCAACCCTTATCGGATCATTAGCTTTACTACTTAATAGAATAAAATGATCTAGCTTAAGTCTAATCATCTTTATTTATATTCTCTAAGTTTTATAACTGGTGTGAGATATCTTTGTTCATTCTTCATTGTGATTGCGATCATGATTTTTGTTTTTTCCTCTGTGGATTTCTGAGAGACCTTCAGGGGTATTTGGGTCCCTACTGGGTATTGTTATATTCACCCATACATGGGTTATGCCCACAACTTGTTGTTTCTTTTACAGATGACATGCATCTTGATAGAGACATAGGAAGCTAGGGTTATACTGTGCTCATAGGTGATTTATAGATGCTGTGAGAAAAAGTGACGATAAAGGACGAGTTGTAACAACCCTTTAGGTAGTATCCTTGGCGAATGAACTCTAGAGCATATTTTCTATTCTTTTTAGTACTTCTGTTTTAGTTGGGTTTGTATAGTAGCCATTTTTACTTTCAAATAACACTTTTACAATCAATTGTTATACTCTGTGGTTTTCCTTTGTTTTGTACCTATTTTTTGTGTGTATACGTTTATAGAAAATTCCTTTCTTTTTTGTGATATTCTATTCTGGTGCTAGTTGCCATCCCCTGGGCTACGGAAGGAGATCTTGGTGTAGTCACAACACTAGCTTTGGGGGATGGGTCATGGAAAGGATGATATATCAGGAAAATTATTATTGATTGAAATCATTAATATAATGGGTGGAAAATGATGACACAATGTAACTTACATAAGAAAATTTCACATGAGTATATAAACAATATCTAATTATATATAATAAAACGTTAATATATCCCTCTCAAAACATGAAATTAGGAGGTTATAATTTTTATTAATGAAAATATATTATGGTGATAATAATTATTAATAAAATTCAATTTAAAATATGAAAATATTTTAATTCATAGAGTAATTTAAAACCTATATTGGAATGATGAATATTTGTCCCAAATATTCTAGAAAATATAAAATCAATAAATTTTTTAAAGATAGTATCATTAAGTAAGATAAATATTCGAAATAATTTTTTGAGATAATAGTCCCAAGTATATAGTAGCCTAAAGTTATATCTAATATGGATTTATATATCATACAATGGAACTTTTTTTGGGGTAAAAATGAAATAAATAAAATTATAAATTCAACTATTTAATCTCATCTGTGACATAACATTATTGAGACTTCATTTATAGGGTAATATTTTAAATTTTTTAAAAGGATTATATATAATGATATTTCAACATGAATAATAATGGTGATTAAATAAGAAATATTTCATTACCATGTAAAAAGTGATGATAATACGAATGTAATACGATTATTTTCCAATCTAAAAAAAGAATTTCTGGCTTTCAAGGAATATGGGGAAGAATAAAATAAAAAATTGAAAGATGAACCATATGACATGTTTGAGAATTTTACATATTGGTAATATATGTATAGGATATGAGAATACCTAAAAATAATTCAATCTTAAAGAATCAATGGAGAATGTATACATGGAAAATGACTCACCAAAGATAAACAAGTCTTACATAGTTTATTTTTTTATCAAAATAACGATGTATGTTTCTAGAAAAAGTTGTATAAAAAAATCTAAATAATTTATATATGACCAATGGAGGATACATCTTGAGGATGTAGAATCATGATGAAGGATACTGTGATGAAGAATTAAAGGAAAAATTTTCACCAGGCAGATTAGCCTCATTGTTTTTGTAAATCACAATCCAAGGAGTATAGAAAACTTGAATTAAAATATTTAGATTTAAATGAATAGAAGTGGTGTCCAATGGAGGGATATTAATAAGTTATAGAAACTAGTTATATGGACAGGGAAGTATAATCAAGACCTACCATATTATTCAATATGAGGTTAATTAATAAATCACCCTTCACTACAGGAATACAAATTTCCATACTTTTTATGTATTTTTTTAGTTTAATGGGGATATATGATCATTATGATTATCTTATTTCAAGGGGATATTGATTTGGTATGTATTTTAGAACCTGAAAAGGATGATTTTGTCTGCCTAATAATTTCCATGTTGAATAAACTGTATTGTGGAACCCAATATGTTGGAATAAACCAAATCATATGATATCCAACAACGATGACTAAATAAGACATCATGATATAATATCAATTAAATTAATTTAATATATTTTTATATTTTTATATTTTTATATATATTAACATGGATTATTTAATTTTTTTCAGGATACTATATAATGAGCAAAAGATACTCCCTAGATGAATATTATCTCTATATTTAGTATGAAGTGTTGAAATTATTTTGGATTAATATAATGATATTAATGTGATAGTTATTTTACATAGTGGTAGAGGATGAATAAATTATGAAGGAAGAATGCTATTGGAATAATTCTAAGATAAAATTGTATGAGAATATGTGATACTGTTGAATAACAATGTGCATTGATATTTATTTAAAAATAATCTTTTTAAGTGTGTTTGAGTATATAACTAGGTTCTTAAATAAAAATAATTTTCCCAATATTCATGGAATTTATAGATTGAAATGGGTAACATGTATATCAATAATATTTTAAATTTAAAAAATGTCCCCTAATCTACTAAATGAACGAATAATATTATAGTATTTATTTTTCACACATTTCCAAAATGTTAATCCACTCATTGGAATTTTTGTGTATACAAATATGGGAATATATATTGATGTTGGAAAAAAAATTATAGATATTATTTCAATAATATGATATATATTAACGTTGGAAATAGTAATTTAGTATTAGATAAAGAAATAAGGTTTTAAATTTTTTAAATAGTTTAAAATTAGAAATGAATGAGATTATAATTGGGTTAATGTTATATATGTACATAGGATCAAGAGATGAAGCCAATTTGGAGATGGTATAAGGTCCAAGAAGATACTTGATACTATTATTATAATTCTAATTTTGTTAGAAAAGTTTTTTTAACAAAGAAGAATATTCTATAATGTAAATATGGTGTAAGAATATCTCCTCACCGAGGTGTAAATTTTATTGATGATAATACTGAAGAATCCAATGATAAAGGAATATAAAATGAAATCTAAAGTCTAAAAATATATTTAATGATACAATTTTATTTTATTGAATAATTTGACAAAACAAGTACATGAATCAATATATTTTTTTTGGAAGAGAATAATATAATCATGGAGTAGTATGATACATGATTTAGGTATTATTATAAACCAAATACAAATAAATATAATTATAAGATGAATTCATTAGTATTTTTATTTTATTAAGAATTTATATTGATGATCATAGAGAGGAATGAAAAAAAAGATGGAAGAAATAAGAGAATAATGATACCTAAAGCTGTATTTTTTATACATATAGGAACACATAGATACCTGATATAGATATCATATATTGATTCATTCTATGTAATGTTTCTATAACATTGTATAATTTAATTAAAAATAATGTGTTTATTTTAGATTATTTACACAAGAGAAGACTCTTTATGTTATTATAAGGTTTTTTGAAGAGATTAAATTAATAAGTGGATCTAGGTATGAAGACGTATGATATATTTGGAATACCATTCTGATCTACTAATTATGTTTAGTTCTGGATCATACTTCCAATACTTAATTAGTTAATTTTTTGAAGGTGTTTATGAAGGATTTGAATAAATTTATTGGGAAATATGATGTTTTTTATCAGTAAAATTGGCGATTCATTGGGGTTTTTTGAATAATATTTAGCGAGAAGTAGAATATTAACAAAAAGTATAGATATTATAACCATAAATCTTAATTTATAATTCATTTTTAAGAGTAACTATATATTTTTTGTAAATGATTAATTCAGAGAATGAGATATATAATTTTGTAATGTATCAATGTGTATAAATAAGAAATTACTATTGAATAATATATAAAAGTAAATCTAAATATATAAATATCTTTAATAATAATGGGAAAATTATTTTCACCATGATTATAAAAATGTTTAAAACTATAAATGTAAGATTTTATCATCTATAAGTAGTAATAAATATACAAATATATATCAGTGCCTTTGGGTTCTGAAGGCAGTGTATGATAAAATAGTAGTTTCATAAGAGTAATTAGCAAAGACTAAATGATTCATAAGATTATAAAAAACTCATGTAAGATTAATATATGTTATCTTAAAGAAACATAAGAATAAATTTCACCTTTCAATGGATGAGTTAGATTATATTTGATAAATTATAATATTAATTTTATTTTTAAGTGTTTTGAAAAAAAAATAGTTGATTTAATTTATATATATGTATAACTTGGAAGATGCATAGGAGTAATTTCGAGGCTTTTATGGTTTTTTTGGTATAATTTAATGCGTTTAAAATATAAATTAATTTATATTTTTCATCTTATTAAATATGAATTCTTAATGATAGAAAGACATATAAATGAGTTTTTAGGAGAATATATTTATGTGATTTAAAAATTTAGGGTCTAAAGTTTATAAAAGCGTAAAATATAGGCTTAGATTGGATGATAGAATAAATATTTTTCCCCAATACATGGATTAATAATTTTAAAGGGTCTTTCAAATGTGAAGAGTAAAATATCATGGGTATTATTAAGCATAATTAAAATAAATATATGTATATATTTTTAAAAAACAATATAAATTGTTTTTGAGGAATATTTTGATTCAATAAAACATTTGGTTTTAAATGAAATTATTAATATTTTGAAGGGAATTATTTTTTTTCTATTTAATAAATTATTTTTTCACTTTTTTATTCAAATATTAATATCATTATTTTGTATTTTTTTCATGGAAAAAATAAAACCAAAATATCTCACATATAATATTATAAAATATTTCCTAAGGAGATCTGGAAAATTGAATAGATATAGATGATGGTTTCAATGGATGGTTTTTATTCCATATTCAAAATATTAATGATGCATGTCTTAATGAGATAAAATTATTTGAAATTTTATAAATTACTTAGTTCCTTATACTTCCAAAATATTAGCATATACTAGCATAAAATAAAATTCATACTAATTTGGAGGGAGTACATGTGATTTCATTTATGTGATAAGGCATCATTTATTGAAATAAAACATACCGAATATATAGTATGGCTTGGGAAGATTATAAAGAGGAGAATATATTACCACTATTAATCAAAGGGTTAGGTTCTTGGATGTCAATAAACAAATTTTCATAGTAGTCATAAATTTTTTGATACATTACGGAAATATCTATTTTGAGATAGTAAATAAAATATTTTATTTTTCACTATATATGATTTTGAGAGAAGGAAAATATTATATGGTCAAAAATATGGAACTATATCCACTTATCATATGTAGTTCATTGAAAGAATATAATGAAATAATGTTAACATATTGTTAAATAATATTTATCTGGTAGAGATATTTCTACCATTTAGATATATAGTCAACTCACATTATGAGGATTTGAGCTTCGATGGTAGTATGCAATAAAGTGTGTATAAAAAATAGACTTCAATGGCGAATGAAATATGATGATTTTATGAAATGATAATTTTATATCCATTATAATCATTGAGACACCCTAATGTAAAAAAATGAATAATCCTTTCCAATATATTGCATGAAGTAAAGTAAGAGGGGTTGAACCTTTTGGCCTAGTACACATATCCTAATTATATTAAGGGTAAAAATATTTAATGTGTAGTTTACATGATTGAATATTGATTCCACATAACTAGAGAGCATATTTGATTTTGAATCATCTAAAAAAAATCATTACATTCTCCATATATGGTTCCCCTATTTTTTTTATTAAAATCAAGTTTAGAAATTTATTTTTTGTGTGATCGGTGGTGATGGCTAGAGGGATTCAATGAGTTACATACAATAAAGGAAAAATTTCTATATAGGATATGTATTTCAAAGAGAAGATTTACAATTTTATGTGAACACAAATTAACACCCCCCCACCACTCAACTTTCATCGGTCATTTTTTGTAAAAACAATTACTATTACTACTACAATTTTATATATTACTAGTGTTGTTCTTTGTTTATGGACTTTGATAAATTTTCATTATTGTCGATTTTTTTAGATGAAATAAAAAGAAAAATAGGGTAGCCCAATTTCCCCATATCTTCTCTTTTGTGTGTGAATCATCCTCTAAATATTATTTTCTATAATTATAATATCCCTCCTTTCTCCTATAGAAATAATTCTCTATACTAAATTTTGATGGATTGTTCTGCACATCCTCATTTTCATTTATTCTTTATTTTCCACAATTTCTTATTCCTGTATAAATGTTTATAAATATATATATATATATGATAATATTCTGAATTCACGAAGGGACACGAGATCAACATCGGGCCTTCGAAATTTGGGTTATAAAATACTTTGGGATGTTGCTTCAACTCATGTAAATGTTTTGGGTCATTTTTTGTCACCTTTTTTAACTAATGACGTCTTTTCAGGGAATCAAAGAGACATTTCACAATTTATTTACTATAGATATTTTATATCACTGAGTGATTAATAATAAATAGGGTTTAAAAATAAATCCCTGGGGGATTTACGTTAAGACTACTTCAATTTCCTTTCTTACTATTAATAATATATTTATGCTTCCTACTCTTGTAGTAAATCATCAAAAAAGGGGATAATATTAAATAAAATTACATTAATGTTTTCTTATATATGAACAATTTATTAGTTAATTTAAAAAAATGTTTCCCAATGATAAATTAACATATGATATTACTTTTCTATTTTTATACTGAATTTTATTAGTGATTACATTGTAAATTCATTAAATATAAATTAGGGTATGTGGTTATTATTTTTATTAATTTATTACTATATTTTACATATGTTAAAAAGGTGGTATTTATCTTAAATAAATTTTTGGTCATTTTATCCCCAAATATTTGATGTTTATTTTGAATTTTTGAAATATATATTTTTAATGTAAAATTAAATGATTTTATAATAATTTAATAGTTCTTAACATAGAGTGAGATTAAGAAATTCCTTAAATGATGTGTGATATATTTTATTATATTTTATTATATTTTGGAATTAATGATTCTTGAAAAAAAATATTTCATTTATTAGATATTTACTTTATTCAATTGTGATACATTGGGTGATTTAGATTGATAACATGAGGTATGGTGTATGTGATTTGACCTCATGAGGGTCTAATAACAGTTATAGACATAGTTTCCCTCTTAGTTTGATCATGTAATTACATACAGTGGTAGATTTCCTTTTCAATTTCATTTATTCAATTTTTCTAAATAAAATGAAAATTAAATTCTTGAATTGATTCACATAAGGTGTTATTTTATATATGATAAGTTGGTTTTGGTGTTTGTGTTAAATATTTTAAAAAATCATAATTAATTTCTTTTCTATTGTAATCATAGAGTCACAAAATGTTAACATTCTTATAGTTTTCTTCATTCCTTTATGTATCCATTGAACTAAATCAACATATCTTTTAGGTTTTGAGGTAGAGATGTGATTCCAAGGGTGAAATTAGTGGGAAATATAGATTTTACCATATTGATTTAATATACTAACGTGTAATGGTAATAAGAACGTGGTCAAAATATACATTGATCATTATGTTTTATGTTCTTTTAGTTTATTTTATATTTTCAAATAATTATAATAATTATATAAAAAATAATGTAGATTTACAATTTATTTTTGGAATTTTAAAAATGATTCACATTTTTAATGTTTTTCATTTTAAAATGAAGTTACAATGGATGAATTTTTCATGGTATGTAATTATTCCAAAATTTATATCTCCTTGTACACTCCCATATAAGGTTTCATCCCTCATGTTTAAATTTTATGGTTTTTATTTTCTACATAATTATGATTTACATGGTTTTCCCCTTGGTCCAATCATTTTTCTCAACATCATTATTATTGTTTTACCTATTTTATTAAAAGGATGTCACAGTTTTTGTGATTAATATGATGCACTCTCTGGTAGTTTTCCTTTTATTACCTATAAATTGTGTTCCATGAAATTTTCTACATCACCTGTCTTCATTAATTGTATTTCATTGATTTCTCATTGGTGGGATATTAGTAATTAATTATAAGATATTTCCTTTTAGAAGAAATATCCAGGATCCCCATTGTATTGATAATTATACTTGCACATTAATAAGTGGTTCTAAATATTTCCTTGATTCTCTAACAATTGGAAATTTCTGTGATATCTTGTCATCTTATTTGGGAATCACTGATGCATGTTCAAGTAGTGTTTAATAATTAAACTGAATTGTTTTATTTTCTTTCATTTTAGATTATATTTTACATTTAATTATTCAGTTCCCTTTGATAATGAATATATGTCTATATATTTTTTGATCGACATGTATAGAAATATTCGGACTATAATTAATTTTCATCATATGTTTATATTTATTAGTCTCTCAAACTCATGGTACAAGCGAGTAGAAATATTATATATCCCATATCTATTATGTTTTTGTAAATTATTTATCTTCGATCTACACTTCAGGAAGCTACTTCCAAGGACTAAAATATGGTTCTTTCTTTTAATAGATGATGTGTATCTAATATGGTGGCAAACTTTTAATGTTTAAATAAATTGATGTTGAGGTTATGTTTTGGGTTATGAAAGAATAATATTAATTATCATTGGTGTTTCATTGGGTGTCTGGTGTATAATAGAACTTAGGTAAAAGGATATTCTCACTTCAAATGGTTGTGAAGTTGATCTGGTGATAGGTTTATAGATTATATGGTCTGCACCCCTGACATACATTTAAAAATTCCAAACTACTCTATTTATTTAGAGACTCGAGTTACCAATGATGATTAAATAACATGTCATTTTAATTTATCCTTTTAATATTTTATTTCCATATTATCTATTAAAATATAAGGATAATTTTCTTGAGAGTTTTATTACCATGATAAATGTTGATTGAGTCATATGTATAATGATAAAATTACCAGAATGTAGACATGTTCATTGTAACGCCCCAAACCTAGTTACCCAGAGTGGGTGCATTATTACATAAAATTGGCATGATCACAAGAAAGATCAAATCTCAAAAGACCGATTGGTTTAGTAGCCTTGGAAACACTAGATATATTCATAAGTCTTACATTACATCATAAAATGAAAAACTACTACAACAACATATTGTCTCCATAATCCACACTGATATCCCCACATAATATCACTGCAGGTCATTCATAATTTACATCTTCACTTCCTAGGAAAAATAAAACATAGAAAAGGGGTGAGCTCAAATGCCCAATAAGGATAACAATATAGCGGAAACTTTCATAAATAAGAATAAACATTTAAGGTAATGTATAACTAAAACAAAAGCCTTTCAAACTTGAACTTTCAACATATTAAGGAATAAATAAAATGAAATAATGCCATTTACTTATTCACATGGATATTATACTAATCGAATAATCACATGCAAAATCAATAAACACTTTCATAATGATGGAATGAATAATGATGAACTTTAATTTCTTTGTCAAGGCCTCGTCCCAAGACCTTGGGGCTAACTGTAACCGGAACCCAACCCGTAGAGCCTCTAATCACCAGAAACCAACCTGGAGTTACTCTAAAAACCGGAGACCAAACCAGAGTTCCTCTAATAACCGGAGACCAAATCGGAGGGCTTTCTTTTACCAGTCCCCAACCCGGAACATACTTGTCTAACACATTCATTTGAATGAAAGGTTGAAATATAACATAAACATTCAGATTAAAAATAACTTATGAAATGTCAATACTTTAAAAAAAAACCACGAGTGACATAAGAATAGCTTATCCACAGTCAAAAATATCACAAAACCTTTAATAAAATATGGATGTTTTGTATAATAATAAACCAACTTCAAATAATCTTAAAAGCCATCCAAGGATGTTGACATAGATGAAATCAAAATTCTTTTTAAAGAAATATATATTTTTATTTTGAAATAATTTAACATCCATATAAAATAAAACATTTTCTTTGAAAATATTCTTAAAAGCTTGTAAGGGAATCTTCCACAATTTTATAATGGCAGAAAATAGCCACACCCACCGTACAAGTTAAAAAAAACATTCTTACCTTAATTTTGTCGAAAAGGTTAAAAAGCACCTTGTTTCGAAAATGACGGAAATATTCCTTTATAAACCACTTATAAAAAGACAAACAAGGGTATAAATTACTTTAAACCATATTCTAGTAAATAGTAAAAATATTTTGGAATTCATTTTTAAGAATCATGGATGTGGATGATAAAGAGATCCCAGTAGATTATTACGTATAAACAACCTCAGATAATGAAGTGATTGTGAAATAACCCTTACCAATATTGTAACTTATGAAACATACAACCCATGAAAGAAGTATCATACAATGAATATGTAAATACACATAAATTATAGTGTATTACACAAAGAATATAATTATGGGCAGTACATACACCACACAAAAGCTGATGGTGGCAATATGGCATTAATCTCACGGGAATACGGAGTGAGATGAAAACCCCTTACCTAGTACTTTTCCTTGGTTGGGGTAGGTTAACCTCCTATATAATGGTGAAATAATTGTTTTTAAATTATACAAGAATCATATACATTAATATGATATCATATATGATCTCTTAATATTGATTTGATAATAATATCGTAGTATTATCGTTGTTTCGGGTGTTAACTTACTTGTTTTCTTTTATATGTTTTGTTACGTAAGCCATGTTTTTAATAGATAGGTTGTATATTATTCATATCCATAATGATATCAAGTCCTTAGAAATCATTTTTAAATCATCAAATGATAATTATACTTGAATGTATACGATGGAGAATGAATCTCATCACGTTCGTGGAGACGGTAGTCCGTACTTACACACGAGCAACAATTTCATTATTTTGAAATAATATATAAATTGTTGTTATATCATATATAAAGAATCATTAACATGTTATATTAACTATTTACATGAGTTACATATCATTATTATACCCATCCAAATAATAATATATTGAATAACAATTACACCACGACGTGGAGACGGTAAGCCGTACGTACGCACGTATGGTGACATGTTATTCAAAGGGTGGATATAATACTGAATATGGTTGTACCATATTTATAATAACATCACAATATATATATGATACTGGAGTTATTATTTTATAATGTTAATAACAAAGGAAGAAGAAGTGGAAGAAGAAAGGAACTTGGAAAAGGGTGGTGAAATCATTACCTCTTCTTCGGGTTCTTTATTTTGATTTGATCAAAAGGGCTCCATAGGGTGGCTTTATGATCAAACTAAGGCCTCTAGGTTGTAGTTCGGGAAGTTGGGAGAGTATTTTCGCAGATTTTGGTCGAACCAAAAGGCTTTGAAGGTGTGAAGAAATGAGAAGGAGGAGTGCCCTTTTATAAGAGGGGTGAGGGGAACCTTTGGAAAAGCTAGAAATATTAATTTATAATAAATTAATATTCGATTTCTAATGGCTCCAAAGTTGATTATTTAAATGTTAAGGTGGGTATGGGTTTGAAAAAAACTCAACCAATAGAATTTAGACAGGTTTGGGTTCTTATATTAACCTTATCTTTAAGTATTAACTCTAAGGTAATTAGTTTCACTTTTACAATGTCTCTTGGTATTTTTATATAATATGGTTAATAAACATACCATATACATCCAAGAGACCCCCAAGTGGTTCATTAAGGATGAAACTATCATTATATAAGTCTCTTGGCTGATCCTTAGATTTATATGAATTTAATATCAATTAATAATATAATATTTGTTTTAAGAACTCTTTTATGTCAATTTTGACACTATTCAATAGTTTATTATTGTGAAACTCATAACAGATTTATTACTTCGAAAAACGTTAATTAAATCAATCCTAATATATCATATTATCCTATAAAATTAGTTTAATTCCTTAAAAGTTTCATATTATATTTATTTGGGTATTTATAATATCAATTATTTTAATTTTTCACTATTATAGTAATTAATTCATCATAATTGTGTCATAAATAAATTAAATTATTTAGTGTATAAAAATTATAAATAAAATATAATTATGTAGGAAATCTTTTTATCTTTTTAATGAATGTTTATTGTCGAAAATCCAACATATATAACCCTATCTAATTTTTTTTTCTAAAAGCTATATACTTATGTCATTTTTGTACTTATTTTAACTTAATTACAATAAAGTGTCCCTATCACCTACAAGTGGCTCCATGGGGTCCCAAAATCGACAAAAAGATGCCTATGGTCGAACAAGTATCAACCAATAAGGCTAGGACACGTTTTAGGGAAAGTTAGTATTATTATAATATTATTTTTTAACCCTCATTTACTGGATTTACCATTAACCATGGTAAATAAAATATTTACCGCAGTAATTATTCAAAATGTCTAAAAATAAAAGTTACCTATTTACACAATTTTAACATTATGATTCCAAATATGGAATCCATTTTTCTAAATTCAAAACAAATTAGTGGCAGAAATTAATTTAAAAATAATTTCCGCTGTCAAAACAAAAAGCGCGTTTTTAAGAGATAATGACTATCAAAAGATTGACACTTGTTTATGTTCGGCTGAATTGTAAAATTATGTCCAATGACCAACATTATATTAAATGGTAAAAATATATTCTAAATATACATTAAAACCACTCAAATTTCTAATTTATCACTATTAATTATTTTGATTAAAAAAGTTGTTTTTAATTAAAATTTAGTAATTTTCACTATTCATCAAAATATTAAAGTTATCCGAAAAGTACCAAAATTTCACCTTAGAATAAATTCGATATTCCGAATCCAAAAATGAAGTCAATTTTGAAATATAATATATATATAATTTCAAAAAGTAGGTATTACTATTCATAACGGCTAGTTTGATTGGTTGTGATGTGTGTTAAAACTCAAAGTTGCATACAACACACGCTACTGTATTATTCAAAGAAAGCGTACCGTGGAAGCTTGGGATGTTTTATTTAAAATATTTGATGTCCCCATTTAGTCAAAAAGTTTAAAATATTGTATTTAAAAAGGGTTCACTATTAAAAGTTGATAAAAGTGCAATACTGAAAATGATTTTGTTCTTGCATTATGTCTAAGATAATCATAATATGGATTCTAAAAATATAAGGATTATATAAAGTTTAATATTTAGTTAATACTATTCATAACCTATTTTTAATGGATTTTTGTTAAGTCATGGTGCAATTGAACTCGGTTTTGCGTGTAGTGCAAGTTATTGAATTATTTTGAAAATATAACACACTATGAATTCTTGGGGTGTTACATTCTCCCATCCTTCAATAAATTGCATCCTCGCAATTTGAAATTGTTTTTCGAAAATAAAAGGTTGAAAATAGAAAATATATATGTGGGAAAACCCACATCGGAAATTGGGTTACTAAAATTTAGTCTTAATATGAGGAAAAGAGAAATGAAAGGGTCACCGCCAAATTACGATCTCGATTAGGAGAACATTGGTGGAAATTAGAGACATATAATTGGAGGAAAAACGTAAATATTTATATGTAGTGATTGAGGTCATCAAACACAAACAAGTATAAAATTGAGGTCCTTAAACTCATCAATCTATGATGATTTGAAATAACATCGGTTCAACAAAACATAGGGTATTTGGATAACACATTTTTGACGTTTCAAAATATCTTAGTAGAAATCCAACATCGAAAAATGAATTAATGAGGCCTCTATTTAAAATAAAGAGTGGAAAGTATGAATATTACCGAAAATAACACATACTAGGGTTCCATATAGGAAAATATGGATATGGAAGAAAAATCTAACCATCAATTATCTGATGGAGAGTGGTAGAGAGCATGGCTATGAAAAGGCCAACAATCCCAAAGCCATAAATTAGTGATGATTTAAGGTACCATCTAGGAAAAAAATTTTGTTCTAAGTTACTTTTCTTAATTGTGAGGAATTTATTTATGAATTTGGTAAGATCGTAAGGAGATATACTTACTTTATAATTAGAGTTTTATCCATTAATAAATTTCTACCACAAACTCATCTTTCACTCTAAAAGATAATAGAACGTAAAAAATTCTATTTACAATATTCATATAGGGTTCCAAAATAAATGAAATTATAATTCATCTAAAAGATCTTTTAATAAAAACTACATTATTTAATCCAAGACATCTCGTGGTCCAGTGGTAGGTGATACACCCTTGTCGCCCTTCAGTTGTGCGTTCAAGTCTCGAGGCCTTGCCGGGCGCGACGGGTTGCCGCCCAACCTCCGGGATGTCCTTTTATGGAAATCCAAAATAATCCAAACTAGAACATTCCAAAATACTTCAGTCCAAAATTTATAAGGAAGGTAAACATAATAAAGATCCTTTTCCATGTAATAACATGTGAACACCTTTATGATGTATTCTTTTAAAACACTGCAACATCCTGAATTACCATAAAACCTTATTGATTACATTCATGATCCCTTATTCCTTAAAGAATAATAGATATAATCATTCAATCCAAAAATGTTTTAAACCCCAACAATGATGGAATATACCAATCATTAATCAGTTCCAATGTATTCAAGAATATCCAATATAATTTATCCAAATTAATCATGTATTATTCCAAAATAAATACCTCGATATCAGAACTATATTATGGATTATCATTCTCTCAACCATATATTTTCCAAAAATTTATCCTGCTATTGAGTCACTTTTCTTTGTTCCACACAATCTCAAGTCCTTAATGAAATAGTACTGCAGTACAATCTTTATATACTACATAATTATTATAACAATTAAATTGTTGATACAACACTCAATTGACATAATCAACATAAGAACTATAATCATTCCTCTTCATCTTTGGTAGTATCATAACATGATTATTATCTAATAGCATCATTTGCGGCATAGTTTGATGACTGGGACATAGGTTCACGTAGAGTCCAAACTCCTTGAAAATGAAGCATTTTACATTTGAAACCATTTTCTTACCCTTTCAGTCACGTACATTGTACCCTTTTCCTCCACACTTATAACAAACTCCCATTCCTTTCAGGCAAGTTCCAGGGTGTTTCTTTCAACAGTTATCACATATGGGAAAATTATTCTTTTCCCTCTTCCCTTTATCCATCTTTCTCTCTTCCATCCTTTTCTTCTCTTACTTCCCTTTAAAGCCATAAGACTCAGTAAACTCTTTACTTATCTTATCAACACATGATATTATTTCTTCATATGATGATAATACATGAGAGACTATTTCTCTTGTAAATTATGGCTTAATACCATAAAATATATGATCCTTCTTTCTCTTTGTATCATGTGCATTTCTAGTGTTCTCATTCCTTCGACTGGGCGCCATTTCAAAACAATGGCATACATTAGATTAGTTTATGAATAACAATACCTAATCCCAAACTTGTAAAACACATAACATAAATTAAGTAGTTTATGGATATAATCCATGATAAAAAAAATGTCTCCTTTGAGGAAGTATATACTCATAAACCCTTCATAATGATTTTTAAAGAAAATGAGAGTTATCCTAAGCACATCCCCTGGGAGTGTCGTAACCAAGATTGAAGCAAGGCCTGTTGTCGTGCACCAGTTCCCGTTCGAGTCTAGCTCAAAGCGGTGTTTTTGGGTTTTACCCCTAGGTAAATTTGTGCCAGAGCTGCCTCTACCTGCTCGTATCCAGACAGGGATGTATTGCTCGGAAAACTCACAAAATCTCTACAATACCATATTTCTAGGAAGTTCTTCTATACTAATCCTCAAAATTCATCTTAAATCTATGTGATTTATTCATAGTTTATCTAAATCTAGCTTCCAAGGTATGTACTAAACTAACTCTGATACCAACTGTAACGCCCCGAACCTAGTTACCTAGAGTCGGTGCATTATTACATAAAATTGGCATGATCACAAGAAAGATAAAATCTCGAAAGACCGATTGGTTTAGTAGCATTGGAAACACTAGATATATTCATAAGTCTTACATTACATCATAAAATGAAAAACTACTACAACAACATATTGTCTCCATAATCCACACTCATATCCCCACATAATATCCCTGCAGGTCATTAATAATTTACTTCTTCACTTCCTGGGTAAAATAAAACATAGAAAAGGGGTGAGCTCAAATTCCCAATAAGGATAACAATATAGCAGAAACTTTCATAAATATGAATAAACATTTAAGGCAATGTATAACTAAAACAAAAGCCTTTCATACTTGAACTTTCAACATATTATGGCATAAATTAAATGAAATAATTCCATTTACATATTCACATGGATATTCTACTAATCAAATAATCACATGAAAAATCAATAACCACTTTCATAATGATGGAATTCATAATGATGAACTTTAATTTCTTTGTCAAGGCCTCATCCCAAGACCTTGGGACTAACTGTAACCGAAACCCAACCCGGAGTGCCTCTAATAACCGGACACCAACCCGGAGTTCCTCTAATAACTGGTGAACAAACCAGAGTTCCTCTAATAACCAGAGACCAAACCGGAGGGCATACTTTTACCGGTCCCCAACCCGAAACATACATGTCTAACACATTCATCTGAATGAAAGGTTGAAATATAACATAAAGATTCAGATTTAAAATAACTTATGAAATGTCAATACATTAAAAAAACCATGAGTGACAGAAGAATAGCTTATACACAGTCAAAAATATCACAAAACCTTTAATAAAATATGGATGTTTTGTATAATAATAATTAACCAACTTGAAATAAGCTTAAAATCCATCAAAGGATGATGACATAGATGAAATCAAATTTTTTTTAAGAAATATCTATTTTTATTTTGAAATCATTTAATATCCATATAAAATAAAACATTTTCTTTGAAAATATTCTTATAAGCTTGTAAGGGAATCTTCAAAGATTTTATAACGCCAGAAAATAGCCACACCCGCCGTATAAGTTAAAAAAAACATTCTTACCTTAATTTAGTCGAAAAGGTTAAAAAGAACCTTGTTTGGAAAATGATGGAAAGATTCCTTTATAAACCTCTTATAAAAAGTCAAATAAGGGTATAAATGACTTTAACCCATATTCTAGTAAATAGTAAAAATATTTTGGAATTCATTTTTAAGAAACATGGATGTGGATGATAAAGAGATCCTAGTAGATTATTACGTTTAAACAACATCAGATAATGAAGAGATTGTGAAATAACCCTTACCAATTTGATAACTTATGAAACAAACAACCCATGAATGAGGTATCATACAATGAATATGTAAATACACATAAATTAGAGTGTATTACACAATGAATATAATTATGGGTAGTACATACACCACACAAAAGGTGATGGTGGCAATATGGCATGAATCTCACGAGAATAAGGAGTGAGATGAAAACCCCTTACCTTGTAATTTTCCTTGGTTGGGGTAGGTTGACCTCCTGTATAATGGAGAAATAATTGTTATTAAATTATAAAGGAATCATATACATTAATATGATATCATATATGATCATTTAATATTGATTTGATAATAATATCTTAGTATTATCGTTGTTTCGGGTGTTAACTTACTTGTTTTATTTTATATGTTTTGTTACGTAAGACATGTTTGTAATTGATAGTTTGTATATTATTCATATACAAAATTATATCAAGTCCTTAAACATCATTTTTAAATCATCAACTGATAATTATACTTGAATGGATACGATGGAGAATGAATCTCATCGCGTTCGTGGAGACGGTAGTCCGTACGTACGCACGAGCGACAATATCATTATTTTGAAATAATATATAAATGGTTGTTATATCATATATACAGAATCATTAACATGTTATATTTATTATTTACATGAGTTACATATCATTATTATACCCATCCAAATAATAATATATTGAATAACAATTACACCACGACGTGGAGACGGTAAGTCGTACGTACGCACGTATGGTGACATGTTATTCAAAGGGTGGATAGAATACTGAATATGGTTGTACCATATTTATAATAACATCACATTATATATATGATACTGGAGTTATTATTTTAGAATGGTAATAACAAAGGAAGAAGAAGTGGAAGAAGAAAGGAACTTGGAAAAGGGTGGTGAAATCATTATCTCTTCTTCAGGTTATTCCTTTTGATTTGATCAAAATGGCTCCTTAGGTTGGCTATCTGATCAAAATAAGGCCTCTAGGTTGTATTGAGGGAAGTTGGGAGAGTATTTGGGTAGATTTTGGACGAACCAAAAGGCTTTGAACGTGTGAAGAAATCAGAAGGAGAAGTTCCCTTTTATAAGATGGGTGAGGGGCACCTTTGGAAAAGCTAGAAATATTAATTTATAATAAATTCATATTCGGTTTCTAATGGCTCCAAAGTTGATTATTTAAATTTTAAGGTGGGTATGGGTCGAAAAAAAACTCAACCAATAGAATTTAGACATTTTTGGGTACCTATATTAACCTTATCATTAAGTATTAACTCTAAGTTAATTAGTTTCACTTTTACAATGTCTCTTTGTATTTTTATATAATATGGTTAATAAACATACCATATACATCCAAGATACCCCCAAGTGGTCCATTAATGATGAAACTATCATGTTATAAGTCTCTTGGCCGAACCATATATTTTTAAGAATTTAATATCAATTAATAATATAATATTTGTTTTAAGAACTCTTTTATGTCAATTTTGACACTATTCAATTGTTTATTTTTGTGAAACTTATAACAGATTTATTCCTTCGAACACAGTCAATTAAATCAATACTAATATATCATTTTATTATATAAAATTAGTTTAATTAATTAAAATCTTCATATTATATTTATTTGGATAGTTATAATATCAATTATTTTAATTTTTTACTATTATAGTAATTAATTCATCATTATTGTGTCATAAATAAATTAAATTATATAATGTATAAAAATTATAAATAAAATATAATTATGTAGGAAATCTTTTTATATTTCTAATGAATATTTATAGTAGAAAATACAACATATATAAACCTATATAAATTTTTTTTCTCTAAAAGGTATATACTTATGTCATTTTTGTACTTATTTTAACTTAATTAAAATAAAGTGTCTCTATCAACTACAAGTGGCTCCATGGGGTCCCAAAATCGACCCAAAGATGCCTATGGTCGAACATGTATCAACCAATAAGGCTAGGACACGTTTTAGGGTAAGTTAGTATTATTATAATATTGTTTTTAACCCTCATTTATCGGATTTACCCTTAACCATGGTAAATAAAATATTTACCGCAGTAATTATTCAAAATGTCTAAAAATAAAAGTTACCTGTTTACACAATTTGAACATTATGATTCAAAATATGGAATCCATTTATCTAAATTCAAAACACAGAAGTGGTAGAAATTAATTTAAAATTAATTCCCGCTGTCAAAACAAAAAGTGCGTTTTTAAGAAATAATAACTATCAAAAGATTGACACTTGTCTATGTTCAGTTTAATTGTAAAATTATGTCCAATGACCAAAATTATATTAAATGGTAAAAATATATTCTAAATATCAATTAAAACCACTCAAATTCATAATTTATCACTATTAATTATTTTTATTAAAAAAGTTGTTTTTAATTAAAATTTAGTAATTTTCACTATTCATCAAAATATTAAAGTTATCCGAAAAGTACCAAATTTCACCTTAGGCCAAATTCGATATTCCGAATCCAAAAATGAAGTCCATTTTGAAATATAAAATATATATAATTTCAAAAAGTAGGTATTACTATTCATAACGGCTAGTTTGATTGGTTATGGTGTGCGTTAAAACTCAAAGTTGCTTACAACACACGCTACTGTATTATTCAAAGAAAGCGTACCGTGGAAGCTTGGGATGTTTTATTTTAAATTTTTGATGTCCCCATTCAGTCAAAATGTTTAAAATATTGTATTTAAAAAGGGTTCACTATTAAAAGTTGATAAAAGTGCAATACTGAAAATGAATTTGTTCTTGCATTATGTCTAAGATACTCATAATATGGATACTAAAATTATATGGATTATATAATGTTTAAAATTTAGTTAATACTATTCATAACCTATTTTGAATGGATTTTTGTTAAGTCATGGTGCAATTGAACTCAGTGTTGCGTGTAGTGCAAGTTATTGAATTATTTTGAAGAAATAACACACTATGAATTCTTGGGGTGTTACATTCATGATTTTTGTTTTGTGGTATATTGAATAAATAGGATGCAAATATAGAGAAGTATATTACATATATAGAATCTAGAAAATACTTTTTTTCAGAGATATGTAATTAATTCATCTCTAAGTAAATATTTTATATTCCCTAACAAATAAGAACAAAATATGGTTATGATAATTAATATATCTTATTATTTTTTTATAATGTGGTATGATTTGTTTAACTATTTTAGTAAATTTTTTAGAAGTATTATTTTTAGTTAAATGTTCAGTAAATTTGATAAAATGAAACTCTATGTAAAACTATATGTTGTTACCAAAAAAATATAATTTTTTATATTATATAATATGTTTTAAATAAATATTAGTTTAATTAAAGGGTCATGTAATTGTGTTATGCGTAATTATGTTATAAATATTTATACTGAAATTGAATATTTCCCATACAAATTCCTTATTTTAGAGAAGAATATAAATCATTGAAAATGTTTATTATTTTCTTAAATATATTTATAAAATAGAAAATGGTTATATGTTTTTGAAAAAACTCATTTCAAACTACTTTTAGGTATATCCTATTGTTAATAATAAAATATAAATGATTGAAGGGAATTTTAATGTTGATATATTCTCAAAAAAAATTAAATTATGTTATGTTTGGATTAAAAAAATTAAAATTTTCAAAAACGGTGTTATATTTTTCAATATATTTTTGGTTCACTTTTTTAGAATAATTTATAAACAAATTATAATTAACTGAATTTGGGAAATGTATTTGAGAGTTTACTCTTTTTAATTATATTATTTTCTAAATAAATTATAAATTCTGGTTTATTTTCATATTCTACTACATGTATATTTATAATATTTTAAACATGTTACCCTTGACATGATGTTTTAAATGTCTTATTGTAAAACACCAAAATTTTAGAATAATAACATTATATTTTTTAGTATGTATAAAATTACAAACCAAGAATGTTTGGGAATATAATATCCTGGGACTTCAAAATATATTTTCCATTATAAATAAATTAAATCTATGTTAAATCATTCAATTCACGCAATATTTAATTATATTTCTTTACATGAAACTATGACTTTATTCAGTATCTATTATTACATGCAAGACTGATTTATAAAAAGAATCTATATTTCATTGAAATGTTTTTAATTAATATAATCAGATACATCCAAGCCATTAAATTATAAGTTTATAATATTATTGACATACTTATAAAAATATAAGTCTAATAAAAATATAAAATGAATTAATCAGTTAACAATTAATTAGAAATGACATTTTAAACAACTTGATTATAAAATAAATATTTTTATATTCCCAAAGCTGTGTTGTATAAATAAATTAATTAAATTAAAATTATTTAATGAGATTAATGAAATATATAATTAATATATTCAATCACATATTTTTTTAATTCATCAAATTAATTTTATAGGAATAAGAGAAGAACATACCTAATATTACTCCTAAAAACATATATTTTAATATATATATGTTTTCCCATTAAAATAGAGAAAATATTTTAATTAAAATTTTTCGTGTTTTGTAAAATTTATTTTTCAAAATAGAGTTTTGTTTTGAATCCAAAACATAATAATTACTTATCAGTTACTTTTTTGGATTTTTTAATAGAAGATTCATTTCTTGATTAATCGTGAAAAATTCTGAATTTTAATCCAAAGCTTCTTTTGCATATAATTTAGTTATAATATTAAATTATATTTTTTATTGGATTTAAAGAATAATTAAGAAAAATTAGTTTCTATTAATCCAATTTCGGTAATTTTAATAATTTTCTCATTGATATTTTATTAAAAATATTAATCTTCATATTATCATTACTAAAAACCCATCTTTGTCCTCCTGTCTGCGGGATCAAATAAACATTAATATCTTCCACATATATGATGAAAAATAAAGAAATAGATACCTTATTTTTAATTAAAAGAATATATAATTTATAATATGTTAAACATAGTTTTTGAAAAAAAATATTACATAATGTGATTAAACATAATAACATCGATTAAAATAAAAATTAGCATAACAAGGGGCCAAACCTTAATCTAAAGGGAGAAATTAAACTTTAAACATGTCTAAAATAAATTTTAAAGTCATTTTAATCACTATCACTGAATATATATAATTTTTTAAGTATTGAATCTAGGTCAACTGGAAAAAACGAGGGTGGAATTCCCTTTCAAAAATTTTCAGTTTTGCCACTCCTATTCCACCTCTATAAAAAAACTCAAACATTCCACATATTCACACCTATTAATCTCTTCTCCTCAACCAATTAATATGAAATTAATCTCCCAAAATCCATACCCTCAATCTAGAAGGATCACCTTGTGAATAAATCAAACCATGGAACCCATTTAGGGAAATCCAAAAGGAGTTACCCCAAAATAGGTAACATTCTCCAATCTGTATTTATGTATTATTTGTTTCTCCACCACTTGATTTCACATTATTAAATTATTATATAAAAATAAATTTATACTAAATATAATTATTTGTTTTTTTATGATTTCTTAAAATACCTATATACAATTTCATCAAATGGGTAATGAACTAACCATTCGTGTATGAAAAACTACCACCTCCTGAAACAATTTTGTTCTTTTTTCCATGACCACATCTCAGAGTTAGAGAATATGATAAAAACACTATTTATATATAATATATATTTTATTTATAGTATCCTTATTATTTTTTATTTTTATATAACGCATATCTTTATGTTCTCCAATTTTTTTGAATACGGAAACATCATTTGTGGAAGTGTGGACTACCAAATCCTTTAAGTGATATGATTGGTTTACACTATAAATGAAACACATAATGGATGGATTTAATAAAATTGTTTTGAATTTAGGAATTGTATAATAAAATTTAATTATAATATAGAAATATATCATTAATTTTTTTATTATATATATAAATATATATTTTAATGAAGTAAAAGTAGCGTTCATGTGTACGTAAGGCATACTGTCTATACGGACACCGAAATTCATTTTCATTTCAAAAATATTTTCGATTATTATAAATACATATACGATGAATACATTTGATATTGTAATTTTGTTTTAAATTATGAATATAATGAATACAATATATATTTATTATCAATAACTACCAATAAGTCAAAATATACTAAAAAAGTAGAAAATTAACTCCCAAAATAGTAAAAATGACGAACGAATATTAAAAAAAGTTTGTACGATATTATAAGAATATCATGTTTGATAATGTAAATATGTGTATGGTTCCATTATGAGTTATCAAAATGATTCTAACCATTATAAAAAATCTTAAAATACATTCACCTAGAAGGAGACAATGGGTAAGTGATGTTCATCTCACTTTTTTACATCTATGAGATAAATGTGATATTCACCCATTAATTTTTTTCTTTAGTTTATCTACTATCAATTTTTATATATATTTATAATTACTTTTTTATATTAATAGTATTTTAATTTCCATTCTGAATTATTTAATTTTTGAATAATTTAATTGAAAGCTACTAAATTGTCAATAATTTCATAACATGATAAATTTGAATTGGGTTATATTATATCCTTTATGTCATTAAAATTTTACTATTATGTATGAAATCAATTTGAATATTATTTTTAATTAAAATTATATAATTTGTATTATTATTAAACACACATAATCTATTCATTGATCAATTATCAATTCAATGTAATGATCATTTTAAGGTTTTTCTATAAAATCTCATTTTATTTGGTATTGTTTACACCTGAATTTCTATTTGAAGAAATTATTTGTTAATTTTCAACCAAAACCATTAATTTACAAACCTATTGTTATTCTCATACTTTTTAAACTATTATTATGATTTTACCCTCTTTAGTTCTCAAAATTAATGAGAAAATGTTTTTAAGAAAATATGACTTCATTTATATCTTTAATTAGATGACTTATTTTCTTCTAAATCCCCTATTTTCTAAAATGGAATTCAAAAAATTTTATCCTTTACACATTTATTTATTAAATACATCTTGAAATTTTTTTCCTTTTAATAATTTTTTATGTAATCTTCTTTTCTGTTTCAAAATAACCAAATTTTTTAACCTCTTTACTTTGAAAATGGAATTTTATTTTTACCTTTTATGACATGTCCAAAATTAACATTTTTCATTTTTTATAGTCTTCATTTTCATGGTTAAAATGTTAATTTATAAATAATTTGTCTATGTTTAGATTCAAATTAAATTATTTTCAATTTTTTATAGATGAAAATTATATTTTCATCCCAAATGTATTTAAATTATCTTTTTATAGTATTTTGATTCATCAAAGTCAACATCCCATTATTTTAGTACACATGGGATATATTGTGTTAATAAAACCCATATTCTTCCTCTGGATGGTTTATGATTCCTTTGACCAAATATGGTATCATCACCTAATTCCTTGATTCCTTTTACTCCACTTAATTATATTATTTCCTATGATCATTGAACATTTACAATCCCTTAATTATACATTTAATTTATCATGGATATATTCATTTATTAAATCATTTATCATTTTACAGAAGGTTTTTACTAAGATTGTTATTTGATTTATTGAAGAAATATTGTTAAATCAATATCCTATAATCTATATTGATATTTGATAAGGCCAATTTCTTTTCAATTAAATCAATAATTAATTATATAAAGAATACATTGGATGTGAGATACATAGGTTGAAAACCATTTAAGTAATCTCTTCAATGAATCAATAGTCTTATGAAGAAATATATGTTGGAAAAATACCAATCGAGTTTGTTTCCAAGAAGAATAGATGTCATTCTTCCTGTAGATATAAATTGTATTGTGAAATGCATAGATAGTATTATACTAAAACAACATGTGATGGGTTTTCCTGGTAAAATCATCATGTTACTAGGAAACACGAAATCTAAAAACAATGAATTTAATTATTTCAATATTCAGATATTATTATCCAAGAGGTTTTTTTCTTTTACAATATCTATAAATTGTTTTCACTCTTAGTTCATTAATTAAATGGCATGAATTTTAGTCATTTTATTTGACATATGGATTGTGAATTATGACATGATTTTAAGTGAATGTCTTTATAGTAATAATCTTGATGTACTGGTTATTCAATCTCTTTTCACTTTATTGATTATATGGATTTTTTTCAATTATTTATAATTCCACATTGATCATTCTCATTGATTCAATATTTTTCTTTTGTATATAACCCTTTTTGAAAAATTAAGGTCAACCTTATAATGTTTCATTTCATGCAATAAAATTATAGCATTATCAATGATATGAATGGAATAACTTGTTGGAATAATGTTTTCCTAAAAATAATTTTTTTGGGTTGTAATTAGTGTATCTTTTTGTAATACAAGACTCGTGTATTTATATAGTTTACCATGAGTAATAAACATTTTTTCTTATAGAAATTTATTCTTTATAATCATTCCAATGCAATGGTAGAAGACACCAATTCTGAGATATCTAGGGGAGGGTCACTATAGATAGAATCAAATAATTTTTTCTATAATACTTGGGAACTAGAAGTAGGAAGACATATATTAGAGATCATAAACCAACTATAGAATTTTATGATAATTATGAAGGAAAATAAAAAAGTTTTCGTATGATAAGGATTTTGTAATTTTTCTAGAAATACATCATTGTCTGGGTACTACAAGTGGATGTGGCTATGAAAAAGATATACATATGGGTAATAAAATAGTCTTGGATTATTAGGAATCACTCATGTGTATCCTAGAACAAAACAATGTACCTTACTGCACATTTGTTTTGACACTATAAGGAGATAATCTTAGGATAATTGACATTATCATTAAAAATAATTATGAAGTATTTGAATAGATAATGAAAATTAATGATTTAGGTTAATCCTTAGACCATAAATGAAATTATGCCAAAATAAATGGATGAATTATATTTGTTTTTGGTTTGTATTAAAAACTATAGTGAAAAGGTTATTAAATGATTAAATTTCTAGGATTTCCATAATATTAATTTTTGAAATTATACTAATATAGTTTCAGAAAAAAACCATTATGCCGGGTGAGAACCCATCAAGTATGGGAAGGACAAAGAGGTCTTGGACCCATCACTGAAGCAAGATATTGGCTTCAAACCAAGAACTAGCCTAAGTGAAGACTTTGTTAATGGTAATTGTTTCTGGTTAAAAAAATTTATGAAATTTTTTTTATAATAAACTGGTATAGTTTCTTTTTAGGTTTAGAGATTAATTTATTAAACAATTGTCTACGAAGAATAGTTAAAGACAATTATTTATATATTTAACTATTTTAAAAGCATTTATATCTGTTAAAAATGTATTTTAGTGCTTCAGTCATCAAAGTTCATTTTTGGATGCATTGAAAATTGATCGAAGAACAACCAAAGGATGAAAATATGTTTATATAAATTTCTAAAGTATATTTTCTTTTGTTCTTATTTATTAAAATAATTACTCAACATTAGTAAAATGATCAGAAAGATGTTTTCCCAATAGATTAATTTTTGATAAGCCGATAGTATTTTAAATCATCGTAGAATTATGGCTTTCAGTCCCTCAACATTCCTTTGATCATTCAATTGTTTTTTAGTTTTTACCTCAATAAATCATTATAAATATTTATTCTTTTTCTGCATGTCAATATTTTAACTTTTCACTAATGTTCTTCTAATTAGTTACCTATTAACATGTTATTCATTATGACTATTTTACTTCTCATTCTCTCCAATTAAAAAGTTATTTTATTTTCTCTTCTCATGATGAGATATTTTAGAAAAATAATCTTCAAATATCAAACCCTATATTTTTTATATCATGTTTAAATTTCTAGTAAGAAATTTAATTCAGTTAGGATGAGTGTAATGCCCCAAAATTCTAAAATAAGATAATTGTTTTCGATAGAGTGTATTCCCTTAAAAACAATGATTTTATGTGAATATAATATCCCGTGACATTACAAAATAATCAATATTTCAAATAAATTAAATATATGAAATATTTTTAAATGCAAACAATTCTGAGTTATCTCATGTTACATGAAACAAATAGTTTCTGTGATAGCTTTCATTTTATGTACGATCGAGTTCTACCGAGCAATAATATATTATTAAAATATATTTTTAATATAATAAGATATAAAAAATCCATTAAATTAGTTGTTATAAATTGAATTAACATGGTTATGAAAATATATGGTTAAGAAAAATATTAAATTAATTCATAGGTTACCAATTGAATAGAAATTAAAATATAAACCAATTGAATATAAAGAAATATTTTCATACTTCTAATAGAATATTTTCTTAAAAAATAATATTTATTACATTAATCTAATGGAATTAATAAAATATATATTTCAAATATTCAATAAAATATTTTTATATTCATACATTTGATTTTAAATTCATTAGATAAGAACAAACTCAATTTTATGCATAAATGTCAATATTTTATTAAACATTGTTTTACCACATTTTAATGGAGAACCGATTTCAAATCCAATTTTTAGAACTTTTATAAAATATTTATATTAAAAAAATTTCATATATTAATATAGAAATTATAATATGGTTAATTTGTTTTCTGAGATGATTTTTTATTGATGAATAATGAAAAATAATGACTTTTAATTCAATACTGATTTTTATCAAATTTTTTATAAGTTTAATATATTTTTTGAGTGTTATTATGGTTTAATTAGTTAAAATGTATATATATAATTTATTTTAACAAAATATTAGTTAATTTGAATAAAATTAATTTCCACTATTTAGAGATAAAATAGCTTAATATTTGAATAAACTTTATTCCTAAGGTAAAAAATGACCTAGATTTTTGTCCCAAGTAATTTTCAATCTATATTTTGACCTACTACTCAACTGGATCAAATTATTTTAGTGATTTTATCCACTATTCATGGAAATAACATGGAAGTAATTCCCATTTCATAAATTTACAAGACTGTCATGCCACCTCCACTATAAAAAGGTACTCACACCTCACACATATTAAAAACTCTCAAGCCCATTGGATCACTCAAACACATCCATAATATGATAAAAAAATCCCTAAAAACCTATAATCTAAATCATGGTGTGAAAAAATATGGATTCCATTTTTTGAAAAATTAAATGAGTTACCCAAAAAAGAGGTAACATTCATTAATATGTTTTTATTTTTTATTTTTTATGCACCCTAACATTTATTATTATTCCATTATTATATAATGAAAAAATTATTTTATTTATAATTAATTTTATAGTTTAGTGTTTAACCTTCACCTACACATACTTCCATTAAATTGGTATCAAACATACCATTTTCTATAAGGGAAACTACCACCTCACAAAACAATGTTGTTCATTTTTCTTTACCACCTATCATAGTGTAAAATTCTGATAGAAACAATGTTTTTATATTATATATATAATATATATAATATATTTATTATTATATAATTTCTATACATCAAATACATTTATGATTTCCATTTTGTGGGAATATGATAACATCATTTATGGAAGTCTTGACTACCGCCTTCTCAAAGCAATGTGATTGGTTCACACTATATATAGAATGTATAAAAGATGATCTTACAAAAACTATATGAAATATATATGATAATTGAATTATAATATAAATATAAATATAATTTTATTTATGATATTTTAATGTGGAAATTAAATGAAAGTAGTGTTCTTGCGAATGTATGACCTACCATCTTTATGATCGATGCATTTCATTTCCTATCTCCAAATTTAATGTATAAATAAAAATAATTACATATTGAATAAATATGAAATTTAAACCATATTTTAAATTATTTATATGTCAAACCCATTATATAATTAATAAGAACAATAAGTAACATGTCAAAACATACTTAACAAAATAGACTATTAACACACGAAATAGTGAAAATCAAGTAATATTATTTGCAAACATGTAATGTAAATATTAAAATATGATCATATATGAAATTATAAATATAATTATGGATGTGGTATATAAATTTGTCGTGCTTAAAAATTTTATAAATAAGGATAAAAGATGTTCATCTGATAGGAAACACAATGTAATGGATATTCATCTCACTTTTTACATATATGAGATAAATGTAATATTCACCGCTTAATAATTTTGAGAGTTATATCAGATTAAAATATCGATATATTATATCAATAATTATTTTATATTCATGTTATTTCATGTTATAATTTTAATTATTTCATTAAATGGTATTTTAATAAAAATTTACCAAATGGTAAGGAATTTAATAACCTAATAAATTTTCATAAGGTTGTATTTCTACATAGTTGTTTTTAAAATTGTGTGTTTATGGGTTTAATATTTTTTTAATATATATTTTATTAATTACACATATTTTTTTAATTTATATTTTCAAAACAAAATCTATCCATTGAACAATTATCACTTCAATGTTATGATAATTTTAAGGCCAGACATCACGATCAAATTTTATTCGGGATTACTTACACTTGAATTCCCATTTGGGGAAATTATTTGATCAACGTTTAGAAAACCCATTATTTATCTTGTCAATTTTTTATTCATGATATCTTTCAAGTATTAGTATCATTTTTACACAACTTGGTAATGAAAATGTTTAAAACATGTTTTTATGAAAATGTTACTTAATTTCTCTCTTTAGTCAGAGAAAATTTTTCTTCAAAAAACCAATATAATTAAATGGTTCTAAAAACTAATTTAGAATTTTCAAAATTAATTATTAAAATATGTTTAATTTTTTTATTTTATAATTTTTTTCAAAAGAATATTCTTATCTCATTCAAAACAAGGCACTTTTTTTATTTTTTTTACCTTATAAATGTATTTGTTTACCATGTTTGACATGTATGGATTTAACCATAGCCGTTTTTTGAGGATTACTTTTCATTTTTAAATGGTTAATTTTTAATGAAAAAGTATTTCGTAATGATTTACAATGAAAAATATGTTCAATTTTTTCTATATTAAAAGTACATTTTTCATACAATGTTTTTAGAAGATAATTTTATTGTATTTTCATTCATAATGGGAAAAAATACTTTATTTTACTCTACATTGCATATATTTTTTAGATTGCATCCTTATTTTTCCTATGCATGATTTATGATTCGTTTTTCTAGAGATAATATAAAAATTTAGTTCCTTGATTTCTTTTAGGCCCCATGAAAAATTCAATTGCTAATGATTTTGAACATTGAATTTTCCATAATTATACATATCATTTATCATTGAATTTTTTATTTCATAAACTATATATCATTTTTATATATGGTGTTTAATTTGATAGTTAATTGATTTATCGAGAACATATTGATAAATTTTAATCCTTTACTCTATACAGATATTTGATTAGGCACATTATTTTTGAAATAAAGAAATAATTCGATATATGAAGAAATATTTAGATATGAAAGACAAGGGTAGATGGAAATTTAATGTAAGACCCTGAATGCATCAGTAGTATCATTAGAAGAAATCCATTGTAAAAAACCCTTTGAGTTTGATTCGAAGCATATTATATGGGCTTATACTCATATATTTAAACCGTCATGTGAATAATATTGACATTAGTATTCTAAACTGTCTTCTGAAATTTCTTGATAAGTAATTCATCATGTTGTTGAGAAACATGAAATATGATAAATAATCATTTCCACAATTTATTATTCAGCTATTATAATCCATGATATTTCTTATTTGAAATTATCTATTTATTCATTTCATTCTAATTTCAATGTTTAAAAGATATGTATTTCAATTATTTTAATTTTCATATTGAATATTACTTATCTCTTAATATCAATGGAATGTGTATCCATATATTACCTTTACATATTTTTTTATCCACTCTTTTCTCAATTTTTTGATTATATGGCATGTGTGTTCAGTTATTTAACATTTCATTTTGATTATTCTCATGGATTTATTTTTTCTTCAGCTGTACTAAACACTTACTATGCATTTGAGCTCACAATTATTTTTTTGCCTTCTAAAAATTCGAATAATTTTTCTAAGAAATATATTTATAGTTATGCATGATGGAATAAATTTCCCCGAAAACGGAAGAAATTATGTTGTAACTAGTGTATTTGTTTATATTTAAAACTCATGTATATATATGGTTTACCTATAAAACTAATAAATTGTGTCCTTCAGAATTTGATTACTTGTAATCATTCTAATGTATTGGTAGTATACAATAGCTCCATTGTTATTGGGGTTATGTCAATACACTTATATATTTTTACTCTTATTGTTCTCAAGTTTTATTTATGATAATATGAACCTAAATAAAGGTAATGAAATCATTCCACATTAAAAAACAACTAAAAACTATATAACGTGGGTTAGATAGACAATTGAAATGGTGACATAATTATTAGGGTATTATCAATACACATTATGGTTTGTGTTTTTATATAATTCATAGAATATATATATAGAATTTATGAATATGAACATTTATAGGGGTACGATTAGATTTGTATTAATCCTACTTTTATGTAATTGAATTTTAAGGAAGTAATTTGATACGAATTATTATTTTGACATAGATTATATTTATTTCCTTTTGGTATTTCTCTATTAAAAAATTTTTTTATAAATTTTTCAATATAAATAGTTTATATACAAGGAATCTATAATATAAATACATTTTATTTTATTATAATTGATTATCGATTCTAAAAAAAATAAAACACCCAACCAATACCCATTGAATTTTGTTTCATTATTGATTAGTTATATAAAGTCTTATTGGAATAAGTTATTTAAAATTTCAATGAAAAATATCCACATAAGAAAAATTCATATTCGGATTATTGTTTATATGTTCATGAGTAAATAAGAATAATTTATGAATGGTTGGGATAAAACCCTTACTAATGAAAACATATTTATGAGTTATGATGACATTATCATGAATACATTAATAATGGATGAAACAAGAAAATGAAATTAATACCTAGTTAATGGGTCAAGGTAATTTATTCAAATTTATTGATCATAGTTCATGATTCAAATTCATATACCATAAAATATAAATGTATAATTTGAGATAATAATCATAATACAAGGAATATTAACAAGGTAATGTGGAACATATAGAATAATATGTTATAAAAATATTTTGAAAATAGAAAATTTCATTATGTACACACATAAACATGTGATAATTTCTGAGAATTTCATGTCCACACATTCTACTATAAACATATAAAACTATTTCATGTCCATCCCTATAATTATATATATAGATAACTACATCATGTCCATTGATCTCCTTAATTTATAATGAGATATAAATAATTATAGAATTAATTAGAGAAAGAAATAATTCTTAGACCACCCATGAAGTAATCAAAAACCATTTACATTTTTACAACGTGAAATTTAAAATGCATTAACACATAATTAAAAGAAATGAAGATAATGGGTTTGTATTATTATCATGAGGTATAAAATGGTATTTAATTAGGAATGGAATCATAGAATATATATATCATAGTCAACAAATATTTAAAAATAATAATTGAACATGAATGTAGAAACATGAATAGAAATTTTATATATTTAATATCATTTATATATAGTGATAAAGATCGAAAAAGATTCATAAAATAATTTCCATAAATCATTTTCAACAATTTGAAACATCACAGTCAAAATGGATTCATAAGGAATAAAACTAATTTAGAAAAAAATTAAAATTAAAAAACCCATTAACTAAACATTGAAAAATAAATACTGGCTTGATTATAAAATGTAATATCCCCAACCCCATTATCCTAGAGCTAGTGGTTGCATTATAAAATAGCATAAATATAAGGAATTGTATCCCAAAGAATAGAATAAATTATTAGTATTGGGAAAAAAGATACATATAATATTAGTATTTTACATTTGAAAACATAAATTACAGTCTTTTTTTCTGAGAATAATATAATACGCTATATAATATAACATAATAAAAATCTTAGTACACATCATCAATTAATGGTGGAAAAATCATAATAAGAGTCAGCTCATATTTTAAATAACGGTTTAATAAAATGGAATATATCTTGAATCAATAAACATAATAAACATGGAATGGTAAATAATTCAATGAAAATACACATTTATAAAAAAACTAATAATGTAATGAATCCAAGGATAATATTACAGCGAAAATATCATATATGAAAATGAAAGAAATATTAGTACAATAATTTATTAATTATTAGACATGATGTACTTCAGGAACATGACAACATTACCATAAAAAACATTCACAAGATGTTTTAAAACTACTAGGTACAAACCAATTCAGTTTTGATAACGTTATCTATAATATGATGAACATGTATAAGCATATTAAAACTACATGGTTAGAAACCATTAATTTTGACAAACATATTTGTCCCATGAGACTAGAGATGCATTGAGGGGATTTAATTAACCAGTCTCCCAACTATCTGTTTCATGTCGTAAGTACTACTCATATATCTAATCGTTGATTTAATTTATAAACAATATTCCTTATTATGAAATATCCATATTTTGTAAAAGATATAGTTTTTTTGGTTTCCCTATTTAAAATTGCAGTGAACTATCAAAATAAATATGACAAATAGTAACAGTAAATAACACCCTCAACATGAAATTCAACAATTCATGTTACCATAGATAATTGAATTTAAAGAGATCATAGGAGTATTTCTTGAGGAAAATTAATTTTTTTACTTTGTAAATAAATTTAAAAATATAAAAACTATTCGTGTAATAAGGAAAAAATATTCATTAAAAATAAATATGAAAACATATAAAAAATATTAAACCATTGAGGCATCAAGAAAGTGGGAAATTCAATTCATGTCATATTTGTTAAAAACACTTTCTATTAATTCTCTTGAACGAAAAAAATATAAACCACAATTTTTGAAAAAGGAAATAAAAGAATTTTAAAAAATATTGTAAAAATAAAAAATAGGGTAAACATTACATTAGAAATTATTTGGGGAATAAAAAATTAATTTTAGGATAACTTTTATAAAACATATGTCTGAAAATGAAATATTCCATAATAGGGACTTCAACATAAATAGTCTCATATAATGATTAGAACATGAACCAAATCCCTACAACCCCATGAATTAAATAAAATCAAATGATGATTTTGATAGAATGATGAATAAATTTATTCATGATGTAATATTTCAATGTGGTAGTATATACATTACAAAAAATAAATAGATGGTCAATATGACATAGGTCTCATGGAAGTAAAAGTTACAAGGGAAACAGTTACCTTACTCTTTCCTTTTTCTTAAATGTGAATTAGTCTTCATTAAAGTGATTTAAATCGATTAATTAATATATAAAAGAACTATATTAGTTTTTATGATATCATATATAAAAATATTATATATTCTTTCAACCTATTTGTTAATATTATTTCTTTATTACCCTTATTTTGGTTGTTAACTAATTTATTTTCATATCCAGTATTTTTTATGAAATTATAGATTATTTTTCATATGATATATTCATTTTGTATATAGAAATATATTAATCTCATAAATACAATTTTTATTCATTATTTAAATTTCAATATTCATTATTGATGGTGAAAATGGAAAATGAGTCACATCCTGTCTTGGAGATGATAGTTCATATGTACACATGAGCGATAATTTCATTCCGTTAATGGTGAAATGGAACAGAATTAGATGATATATTAATTTTTTATGAATTATTATCATATTAGAATTATCATATTTATATATTATTTCAATATTTATACCTTTCCTAGGGATGTGGTGATCAAATTAAACCACACCATGGAGATAATAAGTTGTACGTATGAACGCGCGTTGATTTTATTTTAAGTAGGATGGATAAAAGTTGTAATATGGTTTTAAAATAATAACAATAACATCTAAGAATATATATTATACTGGTTTTAATACATTATAATGGAAAAATAAAATAAAATGTGTGGAATAAAAAATAATCATGAAATATTCGGTAAAGATGATTATCTATTCTTCAGGAGACATCCTTTATAACTTTTCATAATGGGCTTGGAGTAGGTCTTGTGGAAGGACCATAACATTAATAAATTTATTATGCATTCTTATAAGATAAATTTGATGTTTTCTATCTATTTATATAGCTCAATGGTTTTTAAATGTTTTAAGGAAGAAGTGTTATATTATAACTGACATGAGGGGTACTTTGGGAAAATCCAAAAAAATTAAATAAATATACAAATGTTTTGAATAAAATAATGATCCAAAATTAGTTATTTAGAATATAATATGATTATATCTCAATATACTCTTATACAATAAATTATAGACATGTTTAGGTTAAATTTATATGCTTATATATTAGCTTTAATCCTTATATAATCAATTTAACTCTTATCATAACAACATTTATTTTCACGATTTCAGTGATGATATAGTTACTATAAATTTTCAAATGACCATAAAGGCATAATTTATTACATTATCAAAATATAGCAATAATTTGGCCAATATTTTTAATTTTATGTATTTTGAATCAATTGGTAATATATTGTTTATGATAAAATATCAATAATTTCAATCTTGATATTATTCAATGCATTGATTTTTGAAAATATCAATATAATAATATATATTTGAAAATAAAATCATTTTATAGTTACATATCATGTATAGGTCATTTATTAAATTATTGTATGTCATTTATTCTATCAAATTTTATTTATTTTAATATTTTTAATATCATTTATTGGATATTTCCATTAAGAAAATAATTATTGCATCATTGTTGTGAAAGAATTTGTGGTGCATTATTATTAAATAAATATTTAAAATAAAATAATATGATGGATATGATTACATTATATATAAAAAATATTTATAGTAAAATATAAAATCTGGATATTACATTATTAAAAATATTGTGGTTATTAAAATCATGAATGTGACTTATTTAAATTTTTGTTAAATAAAATATAATTAGGCCATAATCACTTCGTAATAGAATATAATGGTAAAATATTTAAACCTTTAATTATTATTTAAAGTAATGACTCATCCAATGAAATTGGGAAAAATATTATAATCTTTTTATATTCTTTAACATTTTATTTTTAACCCTAAATACAAAATTTATTCATTGCCGTGACAACAAATACTCCAAGGATACAATTCATATGATTATAAAATAAAATAAACTTATTTATTAAAATTATAAAATATGACAAAAAATACAAAATCTATTTCACAAACTTAAAAATATATAATTTTCAAAATTTAAAAATCTATCCCCTAAAAAAATGAAAAATTGATTTATTGCAAAAATCATTTTTAAGCCCTAAAAATGTACTTATTACAAAATAAGGTATAAATATTATTAAAATTTAATGTAGTGGTTTTTTATAACTAAATATTTATTATGTTTTTCATATATCAAATTAATTTCATAATTAACGTTTAATAAAATGATATTGATAGTTTTTTAATATTCAGTATTTTTTTATTCATTATAAATTAATCAATTTAAAAAAAATATATAGAAATCAACTAATGATGCTTTCTACATTTCAATTTTTTATAAAAGATTAATTTTTTCAAATATAATTTCTATGTGTCAAAAATTACTTCTAAAACAAGTGATCCAATAAAATGTTATAAAACTACCTTTTGAAAAATATTTATTTTATGTGTAAAATCAGATTTGTTCTTATATTATGACTATAAAATCTATTTGGATTAAAAAAAAAATTATATTCAATATATTATACATAACTCACATAATGTGGTTAATAATAATCATTCTTGAATATTTAATATCTATATTATATAAGTTGTGTTAAAAAAAATGTTTAATAGTATATCACTATTCTTTAATGATATATGTTTTCATTAACCATAAGATATCTAAGATGTTAAACATAAAAAAATACATTCCATGAAATATTTTAGTTAAACATTCTTTTATTTGTTATTATATTTATTCCTTATAATTTTAAATTGATCTTGGTAAATGATGGGTTGATGTTTGAAATTTTTTTTGGGAACCAACATCATAAAAAAGGTTAACAAAACATCCTATTCAAAAAGCAGGAAACGAAAATGAAAAGGCCTCCAAAAAACTAGGATTCCCATTATGATAACATTAGTGTGTGGTAAAAATATGTACATAGAATATAAATATAACTAACATGTTCTGATGGAGAGTGATATAGAACACGATTATCATCACAAAACCATATATATGTGATCAGATAAATGGATGTTGATTTCATATAAATAAATTTAAATGAATTAAATTTGTGTTCAAAATTTAATTTCATACACTTTATGGAATATGTTTATATCTAGATATATCACAACATAAAATAATCAAACATGATTTATCTCCATGAAATATGCATAATCTTGCACATTGGAGAGCATTGATCTTTTTCCACATCATTTTTTAACACAAAGAGTTGGTAATTAACGATGAATTTTTTATTCCCAACTCACTTTTATCAATGGATCCCTAAATAAATCCTTCTTAATTTAAATAATTACCAACATAATTTTTTTTATAACATGTAATTCTTTATCCAAAAATAATAATTTCCAAATTTCCACATAATCCATTCTATAAGTATTTAACCATTAGACTCACAAAAAATAAATCTATCCAGATTAAAAGTATAAGAACATATAAGAGAGGTCATTAAATTTCCAAAATAAAAATGAAATTAGATTATCCAACCATCATAATGTTAATATTTAATGTCACATACCAAATATATGAATACCATTATCAACTTAAGATCAAATAAAATCATGAACGCTTCCAAATCCTTATATAAGAAGTATGGTATTATAATACTTATATATCATATGATTCTTATAAATATAATATAATTGATAAAGTATAGTTAAAACATAATATTTAAATCCAAATATATATTAATTCATTAATTATTAATAATATGTTTTAATGTCATATGTTTTACAAAAATCTATTAGATTATTTTGTGTTATGTTCCTTTGACACTTTATAAATAGATATACTTAGTGTCGAATCGCCTTTTAGTTTAAGAAGTTGATATTGGAAATATTTTATAACCCTTGAATTCAAAAGAATTTATACCTTTCCAATAATACATTTAGAAAAGTCTTATACATTTTAAAAATTTTCTATGGATTTTCATTCCACAATTACTATGTGTTTGAAAATTGTTCTTTCCCAACTTCCTTTTATCCATATTTTTCCCTATCATCCTATTCTTTTGATACATTCTTATGAATCCATAATACCAAGAAAAGTTCTTCTCCATCTTTTTTTCACATGATACTATATCCTCATAAAAGTGTAACTTATGGTATACTAGTTCCATTAGATATATTGGGTTAAACCCATAAGAGAAATTATCACTCCTATTTATTGGATATGTTCATTGATACATTTTCCATTCCTTCATCTTGTTTCCATTTATAAAAAAATTCGAAAAATATATTAGAACATAAAATTATGAATCAATGTTTATCATATCATAACTTTTGTAACACGTAAAATAAATTTATCATTATAATTTTAATAATTGAGAATTAATAATATTTGTTTTGTTAGATATGTTTAATAATTATATCATAGGGTTTCATTATATAAAATATTTTTTTGTAAATATATTCCTTATGTTTTAAAATAAATATCCTATATTTCCAAATATATTTACCTAAACCCTTGTATCCAATAGTAGGTGGTTATTTTATTAAATTTTTATGGATATAATTAATCATATCCGAAAAGAACGTATAGTTTTGTAGTATTTATAAACGTGACACCGACATTAATCAATTTTTAAATTTGATATCATAAACTAAAACCTAATTTTTGTAGATAAAATCAAGATTTCACTCTATAATACTATTTAAACCATTAATATTACTCATCATGGATCCTGGGGATTGGAAAAAATAAGGTTGCGCTCAAACTGTCAAAAAGGGTTATGTATATTGAATGATATTATAAATCAATGAAAATTATCAATAAAGAAAATTAAATAACTGAATAAACTTGACATTTATCAAATAATATGATAATTAAATTCATTCAAGGATGATATCATAGTGAAAATATCATGGATTATAATTAATAATATCATAAGGAAGGAAATTCCTAAAAAAAATTCTTATTGTATCCTAGGAACATGATACCTTAACTATGAATAACATTCATAATATGGTTTAATACAACTGGGTATAATTTAATTTAGTTTTCATAAGCTTATATATACTGTTAATACAATTCAAAATAAATTGTAAAACTAACTGTTAAAAACCAAATTGGTTTGGTGAATTAGTTTTTCTCCATATACAACTAATGCATTGAGGGGAATACATTAATCAGCCCCCAACCTGTGTCTTTCATGTCAAAATATTGGCTCATATATCAGATAAATGATTTAATTAAAAAAATGATCCTTATAAACAAATATCTGTATGGAGTAAGAGATATGGAGTTATTAATATTTTCCTTTTCAAAATAATAATAAATAATCAAAAAAAGTGATGAATGGTATCATTAAAATACATCCTCAACATAAAATTCAACAAAGGATGTTTCAAAATATAAAACATATTAACAGGATTAGTTCATTTTTTTGGGACAAGAATATATATTTTATTACTTTGTAAATAATTTTTAATGTTTAAAAACTACACATGGAATAATAAAATTATTTCCCTTGAAAATAATTGTTAAAACATGTAGATGATTTATTTTATCATTAAGTTTTGATGATGATATTAAATTCTATTCATGTTGTATAAGATAAAAAAAATTCATTTCATACTTTCGTAAGATAAATTAAAAATATAATTTTATAAAATCTCTAGATGATTCATTTGATATAATTTTGTGAAATGTAAAAAGTTGGTAAAAATTTCTATCTAAATTCATTATTTAATAGTAAAAACAATCATGAATATTTTTTAGAAAACATGATTACAGAAAAAAAAATATATACTTCAATAGATACTTAAACTTAAATAACCTCAAATAACGATGAGACCATGAAATAAAACCTTACCGCTTTATAATTAGTTGAAAAATAAGCCCCAAGAGAGAAATAACATCAAATTAAAATTTATATACAATTATAGAAAATATATTCATGATATAATATATCATATGAGGAGTATATACACCACAAAAATAAATAAGGGATAAATATGATATATGTCTCACATAATTAAAAGTCATATTTAGAAACCCTAATATTGCACTTTCCTTTTTTTGAATTTTATTTAAACACATATATTATGATTTTATGAATGTTTTTAATTTATAACATAACCATAATAATTTTTGTAATATCATGTATTATCTTATTATATTATCTTATCACATGTTTGTCAAAAATATTTTGTTATTACCCTTATTGTAGGTGTTAACTACTTTATTTTCCTAGGAATATTTTGTCATGTATGTTGTATTTATTATGAAAATGATAAAATTCAGTCATCTACATAATTATATTCTCTTCATGGATATAATATTTTTTTAATCATCCCTGAACTATGTACAGGTAAAACGTATCACATCGAATCATGTATATGGTAGGTCGTACGTACACAAGAGTGATGACATCAATCCATTCACGGGGAAAGGGTAAATAAGTGGATGATATATTAACTTTTATAAAATAATTTTCATGTAATTATCATCATATATATCTGTTATTTCTATCACTATACTCAATCATGTAAAGTGGTTAAGAATTTGCACCACGATGTGGAGACGGTTAGTCATACACATGCACACACGGGTCTTTGGTTTTTAGCATGATTGATAAATTGAGGACAATGTAGGTCTTTTAATCATAATAACATATAAGATTATACATGATACTGGATTAATTATATTTTCTAGTAACAAATACATGAATAAGAAGTCGAATATGAAATAAACATAAAATTTTCAGTAATGATGATTACCTCCTCTTCTATGGAGTTCATCTATAACATTTCTTAAGTGACCATGAAATGGTATTTTTTGAGGAATGAAACAATATATCTTAAAAAAGGATGTTTTTAAGATAAATTAAAATGTTTTGGTCGATCTATATGGCTCAATGTGTTGTAGGGAAGTCAAGGAAGGAGTGATATTTTATAATTGAGTTAAGGGGAACTTTTGGAAAACTAGAAAAATATTAAATCAATATAAATTTATTTTCAGTTCCAAATGGATACAAAAGTATTATTTGTAGAATAAGATGAGTATGGTTCTAAATTATCACGTACAATAATTTAAATATAATTTTTATTCACATTAATACACTTATATTTTTGTTTTATCGCTTATTTAATTGCATTTACTCAAACTGTGAAAAAAAGAATATTTACTCTTTGAGGGTTAATATAGTTGTTATAATATTAAAAAGTACCCCTGAATGGATGATATAATTAATTTTCAACATTATACATATAATTGGGATAAAATCTATATATTAAAAAAATATCATTTAAATAATATTATTTCCTTAAAAATATCATTACTTTCAATTTTAACACTATTCATTACATTGAATTTTAAAAATATCGATAAAGAAATATATCATTGAAAAAAAAATCTTAATAAAAACATGAATGTAAATTTCATTTATAATTTTTTTATGAATTTAATTATCTATAATTTTATTTATTTTAATATTATAAATATCATTTATTTGATACTTCCATTAAAAAATAATTACTACATCACTATTGTTAAAGCATTTTTGATAATTCATTCATTTGAAAAATAAAAAATAAATTACAATTGTCACAACCCGTCCTTGGGTCCCATGCTGTGACTACCCCTAGCCCATCTTTAATAGGCCAGGGGCTGGCGACTAGCACCAAAGATGCAAACCCTGATAAAAATAGAAGGCATTGCCTTTATGATACTTAAACACACACAACCAGAGTAAAAGCAGATGCAAACACTAAGCAAATTAGTATAACAAAAGTAGTGCTGAAATTATAAAGGGGTAGGAAATAAAATCCTAACAGTAAAGTACAAGGAAACGACAAAATATCAGGAAGGCGTCAAGAGGCCCCTAGATCGTCCATCGGAGTTTCTAACTGAAGGGTAGGTACAGATGGCCACCTCGGCTCTCCACGTCCGTCTGTCAGCTCCGGGTACCATCTCATCATGAAGTCCACCTACGGGTACCGTCTCGTCGTGAAGTCCACCTCCGGGTACAGTCCAACTCTACCAGACTCAACCACGATCAGTGATGTCTGTCGTTTGTATCCAACACAATGAGGTGCGGGAAAAACCTATGCATGGGTAAGTATAACGATACTAGGTAGGGACCCCAAGACCCTCAAGGTCTCATTAAAATTTAACAAGGATAAACCAAAAAGAAATATCTCAATAGATATCCTTTACTTAGGTATATGCCCATACATATACCTATGTTATCCAGTAACCCATCTCAATCATGAGGAAAACCCAAATGTCATTGACTCAGCTCACCAGGATTTTCATTATCGAAACCACAACTGATGGAGAACTCCTCCTCTATCAAGCGAAGTAGTCCTGCCACGACTCTGAGGTCCCACTCACTAACATTAGACTTCTTGAGGTACTCCTCCTGTCGAGTACCGCGGGTCTTCCAATTCACAAAGTAGTTCTCCTCCGCCATGGGTCTGCCACCTCATAATGTTGTGCTCCCCCTCATAGCCTACAGAGGTACTCCTCCTGCCGAGTACCACAGGTCTTCCACCTCACAAATTAGTTCTCCTCTACTATGGTTCTGCCACCTCATATTGTAGTGTTCCCCACTAGGCTATACATGTCAATCCGAATCGAATCGTACTAGCCGTCATCAGGTCTCAGCGAGCTAAAAGGTCACCGTACTCTATATGCTTGTCTGTGAGAGGATCCCCTCCACGAGCTACTGGTTGATACTTCCAAGTGTCATGTAATCTCACATGGAAATATCTCAAAGGACTTCCTCGTCATAGGGGTCTCAATGCAGCATAAGGCGCGTCAATCGGACACCCGGTCTGTGAGTTATTAGCATTTATGTTCCAGGGGCCCAGTTGAATTTTGGGTACAATCCAACCTGGCCATACTCCAACTGCATCCAAACTTCATGTGAATTGTTCCAAAATAACCATCTCATCAATAAGAATCCATTATAGTTGACGACACGTCAATCAGACGCTCAGTTCTCACGTTAAAAGCATTTCTGCACGAACGGCCAGGTTGGTTTTGTGTTCGAACCAACCCATCCATACCCAAACTTCTCCGAAACCTTGAGTGTAATATACCAAATCTCCCCTCTTGATACATGGAATCCTATGCAACTGAAGTTGCGTCAATCGGATGTCTGTAGCTCATGATATGGCTGTTTAACTGAAAACGGTCTGAAAATAGGGGGTCGAGGCCTGGTCCGACCCGGTCCAACACCCCCTGGGTCGGCCCGAGCTCGGACGACCCGACCCGGGTCCGGGACTCGACCAATAGGGTGCGGCCCGGCCCAGTTGGCGTGGCCTGTGGCCGGTGCTACCCGGACCGCGGCCAGTCGCGGCTCGACCGGCCTAGCAGAGCATGAAGAAGAGCGGGGGAGGCACGACCTCCCCACTGATTGACACCGGTGATGCCAGCTAGCCCCACCACCCTAGGCGTCCCAGATCCCATGCAACCGTGGGGTCCGTTGCACCGCCATCGCAGCTATAGCCATGAAGGATTCCCTCCGACAACGTGCTGGGGTGCTGCCGCCTCCAGGCGGCTAGTCGGCCGCTGGCCTCCACCTCCGGTCGCCGGTGCTGCGAAGCAGGCGAGGCGCGCTGAAAACGCTTTCTGTTGATGACTGTACGCGCTCCGGTGGTCTGATTTCTCTACTGTCTACGCATGCGGCTCTCCAGGGACCCATTCTTTGCTGCGACGACTTCAAATCACCGATTCAGCCCGGTTTCACATCCCCTGTCATCCCGTGCACAAACGAACAACCAATGGAGGGTCCGGGATTGTTCGTTAGAATGTTCCTTCCACGTTAGAGGAGCAAACCATAAATTCAACGATGAATGACGGGTATAAAAAACAAACAACCCATACCTCGATTATGGTTCATTCATCGTAGATGCAGAAGTCATTGTCACTCTGTCAATGCTGGGAAAGAACCGTCTTCGTCGGAGTGTACCCGAAGATGTTTCATCTCCCCTATTGTCACGGAGAAAAGGAAAGACGGCGAATCACCATCCTCAATGGAACATGCGTTCTTCATCGAAGAAATCATCGTTCTTCATGAAACCGGTGTGTTCTTCAAAAACCCAAGAGATCTCCCAATCCTCATTATCACAACGAATCCCAGCTCTTGTAAAATAATATTCTCATCCTATTATTTTATTACACAAGCAAAAACATTCAATAATCAAATCAATTAATTAATTAAATGCATTGGAAATTAATTAAAGGGAGGGAGAGGTAAGATCATTATTAATTAAATGTGTTGGCATTAAATTAATGTGAGGGAGAGGAATTATCGTCATTAATTTGAGGGGTTGACATGGATTAATGGAGTGAGAGAGGTGGAGTGATTGAAAATTAATGGGGGGGGTTTCAAAATTATTGAGGGGGTTTAAGGAGTTTAGATGAAAATAAACGGTTGGGGATCGTGTGGGCCCCATCTCTCTAACATCCACACATGGGCAGTTAGGTGATTGTGGGTACCACCCTTAACTACCCATGGGAGGATTTAACCTCCTTATATGCATAAAATTTTTCTTACAATTTATTTATCACTTTTTTTATTTAAACCAAAAATTATAACTTCATAACCATACAAAACGCAACTATGGAAAATGTACCCTTAAGCAATTACCGATGTTACGATATCATCGGTGCCCTCAGATTTCAATTCCGAGCACTAGTTCAAAAGATAGAAAAACCCGCTCGTTCGTTCACTAAACATACCCGAGATAATCTTTGGAAATTGATTTCAGGCACACTGGGCCTTGGAATGAAGTTCCGTCAGAAGCCACCGACTCGTAAAATTCAAAATAAATTAAGAAACAAATTTCTTGAAATTTTCATGTCATTACATTACTCCCACCACTGGGATTTACGTTCTCGTAAAGATACATCATAAACTAGGGAAATGAAAGAGGGTACTGAGCATGCATATGTGCCTCCCTCTTCTACGTGTTGTCTTGGAGGTTCCTGTGCTACCAGAAAAAGCGCAAAAAAGGAATCGACCGTCCCCGTAGGACTTGCTCCTGTCGATCCTCAACCTCTACTAGAACCCCGTGAAAGTCACCCCGTCACCAATGTCTAACTCTCAGTGGTAAATGATGAAGGTTTGGTCATGAAAATATATCCTCAGATGAGATACGTGGTTGATGTTGTGCACCCGTTGGAACTGAGGTGGAAAGTCCAGTTGAAATGCCGATATTACTTGTCATCCTGGCCAAGACTCCGTAGACCCCGTCGAGGCGAGACCTGTAAGAAGAAGTTGTTGTCACCCTCGAAATCTAGTGGTCTCGATCTCCTATTAGCATAAGACTCATGTCTGCTCTGTGCAGTCTTCATCCAATCCTGGATGAAGTGCACCATCTCCGTCATAGACTGAACCATCTCTGGTTTTACATGTGTTGAATCCATCACTATCCACGAAGGATTTCGGTAATGAGATCAGCTGCTATCTCGCCTCTCCTAACAGCTGAATGTCCGATCCCTTAATAAGAAAATACTCTACAACATTCCCCTCCTCATGAGTGTAAACTATCTCGAAGTAATAGTCCTGGAGGAATTCAAGCCACCACTCCTGTCTTAGGTTCATGTCCTTCTGAGGGAAGATACACCTGATACTTTTGAGTTAGAGAGAACCATAAACTGTTTTCTCAACGAACAATGGGTGAGACTAGCCAATTGTAATAACACGTCTCCACCCTTCTTCGTCTATGTTCTACCAAAGAGCTGCTGAGATTTATCTACTTCCAAAAAGAGAAAACGGGTCTCATCCCCTGGGTGAACTATGTTATTTGCCTAATACAGTCAATCCTGACTTGAACGACACAATTTCATGACATAGACAATGTTGTAAGGCCTTGATGCTACTACCAAGAGATCCAACCGTTACTCTCGCCTCCAAGGGTTGAGTCACACTGTCGGCATCAGTGCGTGGTTACTGGGTCTCCTCTAGTAGGATTCTCACACGTGAGGGTCATGTCAACAGTTTAAATCGGAACCTATTAGTACACAATATAGAAGGAAAGAAAACACCACAAGGAAAAGTGTCTTTTATTACTGCAGATCAAGTAAAAAGACACACTAAAACAACAAACAGAAACAACATAGAAACTAGAAGCACCAAGAAAAAAACGACTTCATGCCTGGAACTAGTCCTACTCCTGTCCACCGGCTTCCGGAGCTCCATAGTCATATGATTCAGCTGCCTGAGGCTATGATCTCCCATGTCTACCTCTCCCCTACGGTCGGGGTGGACCTCCTTGGGGTGGTGGTGGCAACCCCTTGAATCATCTTCCACCGCCAGTAGCACGGCCAGCTCCCCTGCCTCGGTCTCCAGCTCCTCGCGGTCTGCCTCGATCGAACCTTTTCCACTTCCTGAGAGGTCCTTCATCTATCTGCTGATCATCACAGCGGTGGGTTAGATAGTCACGAGCCATGTGACCCTATCCTTCGCATGTGTAACACATCATGACAGTTCTGGATCTGTCACTACCCTTGGTGCCTTGCACAACTGATCCTGATTCGTGCGGAGGACCACCTGTGGGTCTGGTCCTCTTTGACCCCTGTGTAATCTATCTACTTCCAACTGTAGAAGACTCCACTGCAAGTCGACTAGTGGTGGGTACCTCTACTAGAGACTGCTCAGCAAGGATACTCTCCACTATAAGGGATTTCTAAAACACTCCCATCTGCGTCAGGATGCTGTAGGAGACAATTGAAGCTCTAATCTCTTGCCTGAGTCCCTACACAAAAGTCCAGGCCATGACAAATGGGTCTCGTACCATATCAGTGGAGTATCGCGAGAGGTCGGTGAACCTCACTGAGTACTGCACCACTATAATGATACCCTTCCAAATATGCAGTATCTCATGTATGTGCACCGCTCGAATGGTGTCTGGTACAAACTCCTCCCAGAACAGGCACCCGAAGTCTGCCCATAGAAGTGTTTCCTTGTCATGCATCTAGAGAATCAGGCTCCACCATCTGCCTGCTACTGCTTGAAGGAGGCTGGCAGCAAGGATCACCATAAAGTATGATAGCATCCCTACTAGCCTGAAGTCTCTCACCAAAATAACCAAACAATCCTCATCTACCTATGTGTCCGTCTCTCCCCATAACGTGGGTGGCCTCTAGCGCTGGAACTCGTGCAGCGCGCTCAAGCGGTGTGCATATCCTGGTGCTGGGGCTCGTGGCATCAGTGGCCCAACAGGTGGTAGTACTGCTGGTGCCTCCAATGGTGCCTCAACTGAAAGAGGTCCCTATACTGAGGCCTCGTCGCTCGGCGGGCTGTCATTAGGTACAACTCTTAGGGCTCTAGCTGGTCATTCGCGGGGAGGAATCCTGAAAGAAACAGATGCGACATGGTCAAATGACTATAACTGGTGACCTGACCTGGTTGAGTTGACTTGAATAGAAACTTTTGAAAACACACAGGCAATCAGTGTTTTCAGGAACATTGTCGGAAATCAGAAGTCAGTGTCTTGCATATGGATAAGTCGGCAGCCTATACCAAAACTAGACTCCCTGAACTGAAAACCACACTTTGTACAGTTAACACTATTGCTTCACAGAAAATAAATACTAGAGTCTTAAGATATGCAGTAGAACCGACTCCTCTGATACCAATTTTTCAAGACCCATCCTCTGGGCCCGTGCCGTGACTACCCCAAGCCCGCCTTCCACAGGCCAGGGGCTGGCGACTAGCACCAATGGCGCAAAACCCGATAAAAAGGGACGAAAATTCCTTTATGAAGCTTAAACACACACAAATAGAGTACAAGAGGAAGCAAAAACTATGTAAAGAAGTATAAAAAAAGTAGTGCTAAAATAAAAAAGGTGTTCGGAAATACAAGCCCAACAGTAATGTACATGGAAAAGACAAAATAACAGGATGGTGTCAAGATTCTCATGGATTGTCATTCGGAGTTCCTAACTAAAAGGTAGGTAGAGAAGGACACCTTGGCTCTACACATCCATCTGTAACCTCCGAGTACCGTCTTGTCGTGAAGTCAACCTCCGAGTACCGTCCAGCTCTACAAGCCACAACCACGATCAGTGTTGTCCATCGTCTGCATCCAACACAATGAGGTGCGGGAAAATCCTGTGCAGGGGTGAGTATAACGATACTTAGTAGGGACCCTGAGACCCTCAAGGTCTCACTAAAATCCAACAAGGATAAAAAACAAAGAAATATCGCAATAAATATCTTTTACATAGGTATATTACCATGCATATAACTATGTTATCCAGTAACCCATCTCATTCATGAGGAAAACACAGAGGTCATTGTCTCATCTCAACCAGGATTTTCATTATCAAAACCGTGGCTGCTAGAGAACTCTTCCTCTATCGAGCACAGTAGTCCTTCCAAGACTATGAGGTTCCACTAACTAACCTTAGACTACTGAGGTACTCCTCCTGTAGAGTACCGCAGGTCTTCCTCCTTACAATGTAGTGCTCCTCCGCCATGGGTTTCCACATCAAAATGTAGTACTCCCCCTCATATCCCACAGAGGTACTCCTTCTGTTGAGTACCGCAGGTCTTCCACCTTACAAAGTAATGCTCCTCCACTATGGGTCTGCCCCCTTACAATGTAGTGCTCCCCACTGAGCTATACAAGTATCTCCGAATCGAATCGGACAAGCTGTCATCAGGTCTCAGCCAACTACAAGGTCACCGAACTCTATATGCTCATCTATGGGAGGATCCGCTCCACGAGATACTGGTCGATACTTCCAAGTGTCACATAATTTCATGTAGAAATATCTCAAAGGAATGTCTCGACATATGGATCACAACGCTACAGATGAAACGTCAATCAGACACCCAGTCTGTGAGTTATTATTATTTCGGTTGCAGGGCCCTAGTTGGATTTCGGGTACAATCCAACCCACCCATACTCCAACGGTGTCCAAAACTCAGGTTAATTATTCCAAAAGAATAGTATCATCAAGAGTAATCCAACATAGTTGACGACACACCAATCGGACGTCTGCTCCTCAAGTTATAAGTGTTTTCGTTGTAAGGGCCCAGTTGGTTTCGAGTTCGAACCAACCTAGCCGTACACAATATTTTCCAAAACCTTGAGTGTAATATACCGAATCGACCGCCTCGATCTAATTAATCCTATGCAATAGACGGTTCATCGATTGGAGGTATGTAGCTCATGATATGTTCGTTTAACTGAAAATGGCCCGAAAATAGGGGGTCTGGGCCTGGTCAGACCCAGCCCAACACACCCTAGGTCGGTCCGGTCGGTGTGGCCTGGCCCGGTTGACGTGGCCCTGCCCGTAGCTGGTGTGGCCCGAACCGCGGCCATCCGCAGCTCGGCCGGCCGGACCGCGCATTACGCGGAGTAGGGGAGGCATGACCTCCCCGCTGATTGACACAGGGGGTGCCAGCTGGCGCCGCCCCCTGGCATCTCAGATCCCGCGTGGCCGCGGGCTCCGTCGCACCGCCTTCGTGGCTGTTTCCATGGCTAATTTCCTCCGGCGACCCGCTGAGGCGCCACCACCTCCAGGCGGCCGACCAGCCACCGGCCGCCTCCCCCGGTCACCGGCGCCGCATCGCCGTCGCGGCGCGCCGACATCGCCTTTCACAGACAACTGGACTCGCTCCGGTTGTCCGCATTGCCCGACGTGTGTGCCTATAGCTCTCCCTGGGCCTGTTCTTCTCTGCGACGACTTCAAATCACCGATACAGCCTCGTTTCACGTCGCTCGTCATCCCGTGCACAAACGAACAACCAACGGAGTGTACGAGCTTGTTCGTTAGCCAGTTCCCTCCACGTTAGAGGCTCAAACCAAAAATTCAACGACGAATGACAGTTATAAAAAAACACAACCCCTACCTCTATTATGGTTCGCTCGTCATAGATGAAGAAATAATTGTCGCTCTGTCAACTTCGGGAAAGAACTGTCATCGTCAGAGTGTACCCGAAGATGTGGTGTCTCCCCTCTTGTCACGGAGAAAAGGAAAGGAGGTGCATCGTCGTCCTTCATGGAGCCGACATTCATCTTTGAAAAAAATCCACATTCTTCATGGAACCGACATGTTCTTCAAACACCCAAGAGCTACCTCAATCCTCCTTAGCACAACGAAGCCCTCCTCTTGTAAAATAATAGGCTCCTCCTATTTTTTTATTATAGAATCAATAAATTTCAAGAATCAAATCACCTCATTAATTAAATGCGTTGGAAATTAATTAAAGGGAGGTAGAGGAAAGATCCTCATTAATTAAATGTGTTGGCATTTAATTAAAGAGATGGAGAGGAAAGATCCTCATTAATTTGAAGGGATTTCATGGATTAATGGAGTGAGATAGGTGGAGAGATTAGAAATTAATGGGGGGTTTCCAAATTAATGAGGGGGTTTAAGGGGTTTAGAGAAAAATTAAAGTATGGGGCTCATGTGGGCCCCACCTCTCTTACAGCCACACTTGGGTAGTTAGGTGGTTGTGGGTCCCACCCTTAACTACCCATGGGAGGAATTAACCTCCATAGATACATAAAATTGTTCTTAAAATTTTATTTATCTCTTTTTTTTAAACAATAAATTCTAACTTCAAACCCGCATAAAACACAACTGCGGTAAATGTCCACTTATGCAATTACCGGTGCAACGGTTTCATCGGTTCCCTCATATTTTAATTCCGAGCACCAGCTAAAAAGATAGAAAAACCTAATCATTTGATCACTGAATGTACACGAGATGAACTTCGAAAATTGATTCCGGGCACACCAGGCCTCGTAATCAGTGCTGTCAGAAGCTAGAGACTCATAAAATTCCAAAGAAGTTAAGAAAAAAAAATTCTTGACATTTTCGTTTCATTACAACAATGGTTAATATAATTCGATTGTACTTAAAATTAATATGTTTATTGTGATATAAATTTAGGATATCACTCTATAATCAATTTTATTTTTATTACAATCATGAATATGACATCATTGATTGTTTTTTAAATAAAATATTATAAATTTCATAATAATATCCAAATAGAAAAAATGGTCAAATATCCCAAAAAGATTTATTATTGTATAGAAATAATAATACAACAAATTTGGGACATGATTTAGGTAAATTATGTAATCCCCATTGTTTTATTTTTGACATAAATTACCCAATTAACTTTTTATCATGGGAGTTAAAACTACGAAGGTTAATATTTTTATTGGTCATAAAATAAAAGGTATCTATTTAATAAATTTTATTCTTATAAATATATATAAAGAATCTTATTTTCAAAATTAAAATCACATAATTTGTATATTTTAATTTAAAATTAATCCTATAAAACACAATGAGTAACAATTTTTCATAAAAATAAATTTGAAGTACAAAAATGTAATTAAAGAAATATAAGGCGTGAAAAAGAAAAAAAATTAAATGTAATATATTATTTGTTATTAAATAGTTTTAAAGTTCCATGGATATAAAATTCAATTTATAAAGAGACATTAATATAACAAAATTGAATGTATTATAAAAATATGTAGTTTCTAGTATTCATTATAATATCAAACATTTCTGAAAATACTAAATATTAACAACAAAATAACTTGAAATTATGATCTTAAAAATAAATTTTATTTTTACAACTACAATTTATATATTTTTAAAATTTTATTTTTAAAATAACTGGTCCACTAAAAAGTAAAAAGCTGCCATTAAAGAATTTTAGCTTTTTGAGTACAATATTGTATTAGTTCTTATCTTATGCATATCAAAAAAAATTTATGAATATAAAAAAATTATTAAATATTTAATAAATAATTTTCATAATATTGTTAATACTATTCATTATCTAAAATTAAATGTCTAGAATATAATGGTCCTGTAAAAATAATAATGTTTAATATTATATATTGGTTAATTTGAGCTGAATATTGTATGAAATATAAGCTATCAAAGAGATTAAATGTTAAAATATACATACCATATATTATTTGGATCCTAAATTATACTTATTTTGTAAAAATAGAAAATAAATAGAATTATTAAGAAATAAGATTTAATGAATTTTTATTAGTTATAAGGAAATCCTCATTGATAAAAACCATCCTATTCATTTTCGAATGTAATTAATGAAACATAAGTGAGGTATATTATATTTTTAATATTTATATTTAAATTTTACAAAATAATATTAATTTTATATTAATCAATACAGATATTCATGAGTAATATCAGTTCTAGATACTGTGAATTATTCTTGATAATATAATTTTTTATTAAAAAAATTAAATAAATCAATGTAGAAGTTATTAATAAGAAAACCTAATTTTAATATATTAAAAATAAAATAATGTATTAGATATCAAATTAGAAAATTATATATAACTTATAATTGAATTTTTAAATATGAGATATTATGAATCATTGAAAATGAGAATATGTCCATGAATACTCTTACCTTATATTCATGGTTCATTGAATTCCCTTTAAAACCCATAATAATAAATATTCAATTATTATTAATATTTAAAATGACATTATTTATGTTTTTTACATAATAAAAGTAATTTATATTTTATTATTTACCCTTTAATTTTATTCATTGTTCATATTTACATTCATGTTTAAATTTCACCATTTTCATTATACATTGTTTTATATTGAGAATTCTTCCCATGCTTTTGGTTAATCTTGAAGTGCACTGTGTTGCATTTGTTGTCAATGAGGTATGTTGTTTTCAAGGAATGAATGGATGGATGTCAAGGAGTTTCAATATGTGAATGACAAAGGTTGTGATGGTGATGGTGATAAATGGAGAATGGCCATGGTACTAAGATGCATGTCACATAGAAGATTCACTAAGTGGTATTGAAAATTGTGGTTGAAACATTCTCCATGAATATCTGACGATTGTTGAGCTGATCATTAAGTTCCAAGAACTTGTATCGACTGGATACAAAGTCACAACAATGATAGAAGACCATGCATTGTTAAGACAATGCATGAGGAGATGAAGTGATCCATCCACAATCACTAAGTGGATGAAGTGGTGCTAATAAAGTCCATGTACTATTTCTTAGTGCATGTGAATTAGAAGAAGAACCAATTTGATATCTGATTAGATCAACGAAGCAGATGTAAGAAATTATGTGATTAAGGAGCTCAGTTGAAGAAGAAGAACCTTCGGAATTCCCTCCTAAGTTGTGAAATGTTGAAAAGTTATTAAGAACATGATGAGGAGATGGGAAATTCCTATGAAGAAGAAGAATTATGAAGAAGATGGCTTGAAGTGGCATTTGGCATATGGGGATACTTTGTTTTTATACAAAGTCTTTATTCCTATACATAGCAAAAATTAGGCCAGCCAAGGCCAGCCCACGGGTTCAACCCCAAGGCACTTGTGGGCCTAAGGCGCCACGCCCATGGGGGATCCCATGGTGCAAGCACAAGGCGGCAGGGGGCCGTGTATAAGCCCCCGAGGGCACGCGGTGGTGAAGCCCGCGCACCCGAGGAAGCATAGTGGGCGCCAGTGGCGCGCCCGCAGGGAGCAGAGTGGGCGCAGAGCGCGCCCGCAGAGAGAACCTGGTGCGGGCCAGCACCGGGAGGGGAGAAGTTCAACTGAGCGCTTCTCGGCAGCGCCTGGTTGATAAACCGCGTGAAAACAGGAGGCCGTTTCGATGTGGGACGCAGAAAAATCCCCGGGAGCGCATCCTGGCCGCACGATTGATCGCGCGCCAGATCTCCGCCGCTCATCTAATCGCGCCATTCGCGGTCTGATCCAGGCCGTCCAAGCTTATTCGATCGCCTGATGCGACGGCTCCCCGTCCGTCTTCCTTGAGCTCAGCCGAAGACCACCACGCGAAGCCGCCGCTGAACCAGAGGCCTCCCGAATGAATAATTCGAGCATCCGGCCACCTTTGATGAAGCCGAAGGCACCATGGAGCTCGTAAGAGCGTAAAGAACTGATCCATGTAAATAAATGGGCATGCATTCAATGTTTCAATGATTTTGGTCGAGGCCGAGGCAAGCAAAGCTGCCGAAGGCCATTTGGGTTGTTGATCTGCATGGACGGGTATTAAAGAGGCCATGCATGCGTTCTAAAACGCATGCACGTGAAGGAGGAAAATAAAAAATGAACCCGCGATTGACAGAAGATAAAATCAAGATACGCGGAAGATTTTTAACACGTTTGAAGTTTTTAAAGAACCGAAATCTTCGGGTGTTCGGTGTTGTATCACGCGGATTGAACCGCCTCCCCTTTGCCTATAAAAATGAGGCCTAGACCTCGAGGAGTGCTTGCTGAATCTTTGTTGAAGATCTGAAGTCCCGCGAAGCCTCGGTGCTTAACGAAGAACAGCCTGCGCGCACCACTTGCGCGGCAGTGAAGCCCGGAGCCATCCCTTGGCTCTGTGTGTTCCTTTTGCGCACCTCTTGCGCGAAAGAAGAGAAAGGGAGAGTCCCCTGCGCGCCTTCCCTTTGCGCGACAGGAAGACCCGAGGCAGCCGCAAGCACCTTGCGCGCCCTCGTGGTTCGTTGAGGCTTGCGCGACAGAAGTGCCCGCGGCAGTGTTGCACCCTTGCACACTTGACCCTACGCGGTTGTGAAGAGAGGAAGGCTGCACCCCTTGCGTGCCTATTTTGAAGGTGGAGTTCGGGCAGTGTGTGCACAAGAAGTGGAAGGCAGAGACCATCGTGTCTCTAGTGCCCAAGGAGAACCGAGGCTTTTCCTTGAGTGGATGCCAAGTGATATACTCTTGTTTTTTGTGTGTAATAGGAACAAAGAACCAAGAGGCCGAGACTTACACTTAAATGAACTAAGAATAAATGAGTTGGTCGTAGCCTTAGGTGTGCGCAAGGAGGAGAATAGGCCAAGTCTTAAGTGTGTGCAAAGTGAGACATGTGTGTGCAAAAAGACAACAAGGCCGAACCTTAGTGTGTGTGCAAACTAAAGTGTACACACTAAGAAGAAAGAGAAGAGGACTCTCACACTATTTTAGAACACACAATATAAGTGTGTAGACAAATTGAATAAAGTGTGCGAAGTTTGAGAAGTTGGTGTGTGCATGAAGTGTTACACCCTTTGTGGGTCTACTGCACCAAGAAGAGGAAAGGGGAAGTGCATGCATGCATGCATGCACATGCGCACGTAATCAACGTTCAAATCAGTGAGTGTGCATTTGAGTTGACCAAGACCAGAGGATCTTGAAGAATTTGAGATACCATGCAATCAGTGCATGAGGATGCAGAGATGCCATGCAGTCAGTGCATGAAGTTGATGTGAACTGAGACTGGAACAGACTGGAGTTAAAGATATCAGTTGTCTGAGTATTCAGTAGTTGAAGAGAGAAGCCAGGTCATCCTGAGAAGAAGGAGATAAATCCTGAGCAAGACGAGAAGACCTGATCAACTCCAGTGATCAGAGGTACAGAGCAAGGCCATCAGTCTTTATCCCAGACTGCTGAAGATACTTGAAGAATATTAAAGTGAAGAAGAGCTACTCGTGCGACTCGAGGAGCCAAGAGAAGACCCTGTGGGACTCAGGGAGAAGAAGTCTTCAGTGGGATTCTGGAGCAGGCCAGTGGGACTCCGGTAACACTATGGGACGTAGTATAAAGACCCTCCTGTGGGACTCAGGAGAGATACGGTGGGAAGCTGTATCGACCATTGTAATTCTAACAAGTTATAATGGGAGAATCCATGCTGGGAGAGCATGGCAAGGATGTAGGCCTTTGGTGCCGAACCATGTAAATCCTTGTGTCCTGTGCCTTTTCATTACTGCATTATCCGGGAAAGGTTGAGAGACATAAGAAGAGTGGATCGAGGCCTTAACAAGCCATAGATGTTTAATTGATTAAGAATCAATTAGTAAAAAGTTTTAAAGGATCACTGATTCACCCCCTCCCCCTCTCAGTGATTCACACTGATCTGGGCACTTCAATTGATATCAGAGCGAGGTTTCCTCTAAAAGATCCAAGGGAGTCTTTATGAAGTGCATATTTGAGGAAATGAGCGACCAGCCTCAAATGGAGATATCTTCCAAGACTGAGAAAAATTGAAAGAAGAAACAGGCCAAGAAGATGAAGAAAGCCTGTCCTAGCTGTGATGAAGTTGGAACAATGAAAGATCTTCAAAGTGCAATCTAATATCTTCAGAAGACAGTCCCCAAGGAAGTGGCAATGTGTATAGCTACAGGCATCCTTGATCTTCAAGAAGAAAAATTACAGCTAGAAGAAGAAGCCAATACAATGGAAGATCAATTGGCTAAAAGGGTTGGTATAACCAACACTCTCAGAAAGCTGGTGAAGGCTAAAGATGAAACAGTTTCTCTTTGCAATGAAAGATATGAAGACACTGTTGAAGAATTTCAAAGAAGCCTTTATGAGAAAGAATTCTTTAAAGTAGTAATCAAAGATGCTTACCATGCACTGGAGAAGTGGCATAGAGTATCAATGGTTGTTAAATATGCTCAACTTGAAGACAAAGTAAAAAGGGTGAAGGAGCTTGACAACTCATTGCTTGAAATGAATAAGGTGCATGAAGACCAACTAGAACAGCTGAAAGAAAATTGGGAAGGAAGGCTAAGAACTGTTGAGGATGAGAAGAACTCCCTCAATATGAAATGCTTAGAACTAGAGGTGATATTGAAAAATCTGCAATCACCCAAAGCTGAAGCCTCCCAGTCAGCTGAAAGGAGAAATGTTGCTACTCAAGTATGCATTGAGCAGGATGATTCTAAAAGAAAGACATCCTCTAGTGAAAGTGCAACAACTTCTAAAACGAAGGTACCATCCATCCCATCTTGTACTGATGCTTCAAATAGTGTTTCTACTAAAAGTGCAGGATGGAAGAATGAATCCAAACAAGTATGGATGAAGACAGTAAAGAAGCAGAGCTCTCCTGAAGTAGCACAAAAAATCAAGAAAACTACCCAACAATCAGAAGGTATGAAAAGGTCAAGATTTGTGGGTCAGTGTTGGTGTTGTAACAGGTATGGGCATTGTGCAAAAGATTGTATGTACAATCCTTTGAATGTCAAAGCACAAAGGAAGACCATTCCAAGGGGGAGCAAGCCAGAAGAAAAGCAGCAACATCCACAGGCCCAGAGACATCTGTTTACTGCTAACAGATTTGGATTGGTTGATAACATCTGTGATGATTGCAAAAGTGGTCAAAATGATACATGTCAATCTCCAACTGTATCCAGAGCTAAAAAGAAGAGAAGATCACAGAACCTGGATAAAATGGAATCCTTGGGAAGCAAGCATAAGAAAGTGGAAGATGCTCCCAAGAAGATTTTGAAAAAGGAAAAGAAGTCCTTGGAGTCTAAATCCAAGAAGGGTGATGCATCCAGAAGGGCCACCAAGAAGACATGCTTCTACTGTGGCAAGAAAGGACATATCATGGATCTTTGTAAACAAGCCATGAAATTCAATAGAGGCAGACTGGACTCAAACAGACAATCAATCCAGAAGAAGCAGAAGGGATTGGTTGAAAATAAGTTGCATAAGAAAGGTGGCTTAACAGTATCAAAAGAACCATGTGGAATTTCCAAAACTGAGGCCTCACTTCCAAATGACTTGTTAGTCATATGGCCAAATCAGTTGCAACTTGCCAGAGAACTACAAAGAGCTGAAGATGAAGCACTGGAAATTGCTAAGGCAAAAATTAAACAAAAGATTTCACATGAAGATGTATTGAGATCCACACCAGCACCAACATCATTGAAGATCAAATGTGCAAGTGTGAAGAATGGTGAAAATGGGACATCTCAGTTGAGAGAATCTTCTCAACCTTGTTGTTCACATTGATGAACCAAGGAGGTTCGATCTTATTCCCTAATCACTGGTATATACATGTGCTAACATTGCAGGGAATTGAAGATGATGACAATTCTCATATGGAGGATGGTTTGGACAGAACGGAGTGCACCCCTTGAGGGGGAGAAAATCTGATGAAGATGATGTTCTGAGATTAATATCATCTTAAGAAAATGGATGAATGTGGGAGCTTTATCTTTGCACTGAACTTTCTAATGAGTTTTGTGGAGTATGTGCAGGATTTAGCAATTCATTGAATATCTGAACCCCTTAGCATGATCTCACATGTTTACAGTGATTGTGGACATCATTGAGTATCTTGGTTACATCACTCTTGTGTTCTACACCGGGTTAGCCCAAGTAGACATAGAGTTGATTTACTAAAGGTTCTTTGCCAAAGAGAACATGTGACATCATCCCTCTCTTAGTGATTTTCAAGAAAATGCTATTCGAAGGGAGGAAGTGATTTTTGAAAGAGAACCACACCACACCTTTGAATTTGGTTGCCAATAAGGGGGAGAAATATTGGCACACATATTGACCCATTCATATGTGCTGAAGAAGTGAATTGACAACAAATACAAAGGGGGAGATTGAAGTGCACTGTGTTGCATTTGTTGTCAATGAGGTATTTTGTTGTCAAGGAATGAATGGATGGATGTCAAGGAGTTTCAATATGTGAATGACAAAGGTTGTGATGGTGATGGTGATAAATGGAGAATGGCCATGGTACTAAGATGCATGTCACTTAGGAGATTCAATAAGTGGTATTGGAAATTGTGGTTGAAACATTCTCCATGAATATCTGACGATTGTTGAGCTGATCATTAAGTTCCATGAACTTGTATCGACTGGATACAAAGTCACAACAATGATAGAAGACCATGCATTGTTAAGACAATGCATGAGGAGATGAAGTGATCCATCCACAATCACTAAGTGGATGAAGTGGTGCTAATAAAGTCCATGTACTATTTTTAGTGCATGTGAATTAGAAGAAGAACCAATTTGATCTCTGATTAGATCAACGAAGCAGATAGAAGAAATTATGTGATTAAGGAGCTCAGTTGAAGAAGAAGAACTTTCGGAATTCCCTCCTAAGTTGTGAAATGTTGAAAAGTTATTAAGAACATGAGGAGGAGATGGGAAATTCCTAAGAAGAAGAAGAATTATGAAGAAGATGGCTTGAATTGGCATTTGGCATATGAGGATACTTTGTTTTTATACAAAGTCTTTATTCCTATACTTAGCAAAAATTAGGCCAGCCAAGGCCAGCCCACGGGTTCAACCCCAAGGCACTTGTGGGCCTAAGGCGCCACACCCATGGGGGATCCCATGGTGCAAGCACAAAGTGGCAGGGGGCCGTGTATAAGCCCCCGAGGGCACACGGTGGTGAAGCCCGCACACCCGAGGAAGCATAGGGGGCGCCAGTGGCGCGCCCGCAGGGAGTAGAGTGGGCGCAGAGCGCGCCCGCAGAGAGAACCCGGTGCGGGGCGGCACCGGGAGGGGAGAAGTTCAACTGAGTGCTTCTCGGCAGCGCCTGGTTGATAAACCGCGTGAAAACAAGAGGCCGTTTCGTTGTGGGACGCGGAAAAATCTCCGGGAGCGCATCCTGGCCGCACGATTGATCGCGCGCCAGATCTCCGCCGCTCATCTAATCGCGCCATTCGCGATCTGATCCAGGCCGTCCAAGGTTATTCGATCGCCTGATCCGACGGCTCCCTGTCCGTCTTCCTCGAGCTCAGCCGAAGACCACCCCGCGAAGCCGCCGCTGAACCAGATGCCTCCCGAATGAAGAATTCGAGCATCCGGCCACCTTTGATGAAGCCGAAGGCACCATGGAGCTCGTAAGAGCGTAAAGAACTGATCCATGTAAAGAAATGGGCATGCATGCAATGTTTCAATGATTTTGGTCGAGGCCGAGGCAAGCAAAGCTGCCGAAGGCCATTTGGGTTGTTGATCTGCATGGACAGGTATTAAAGAGGCCATGCATGCGTCCTAAAACGCATGCACGTGAAGGAGGAAAATAAAAAATGAACCCGCGATTGACAGAAGATAAAATCAAGATACGCGGAAGATTTTTAACGCGTTTGAAGTTTTTAAAGAACCGAAATCTTCGGGTGTTCGGTGTTGTATCACGTGGATTGAACCGCCTCTCCTTTGCCTATAAAAATGAGGCCTAGACCTCGAGGAGTGCTTGCTGAATCTTTGTTGAAGATCTGAAGTCCCGCGAAGCCTCGGTGCTTAGGGAAGAACAGCCTGCGCGCACCACTTGCACGGCAGTGAAGCCCGGAGCCATCCCTTGGCTCTGTGTGTTCCTTTTGCGCACCTCTTGCGCGAAATAAGAGAAAGGGAGAGTCCCTTTCGTGCCTTCCCTTTGCGCGACAGGAAGACCCGAGGTAGCCGCAAGCACCTTGCGCGCCCTCGTGGTTCGTTGAGGCTTGCGCGACAGAAGTGCCCACGGCAGTGTTGCACCCTTGCACACTTGACCCTGCGCGGTTGTGAAGAGAGGAAGGCCGCACCCCTTGCGTGCCTATTTTGAAGGTGGAGTTCAGGTAGTGTGTGCACAAGAAGTGGAAGGCAGAGACCATCGTGTCTCTAGTGCCCAAGGAGAACCGAGGCTTTGCCTTGAGTGGATTCCAAGTGATATACTCTTGTTTTTTGTGTGTAAGAGGGACAAAGAACAAAGAGGCCGAAACTTACACTTAAATAAACTAATACTAAATGAGTTGGCCGTAGCCTTAGGTGTGCGCAAGGAGGAGAATAGGCCAAGTCTTAAGTGTGTGCAAAGTGAGACAAGTGTGTGCAAAAAGACAACAAGGCCGAACCTTAGTGTGTGTGCAAACTAAAGTGTACACACTAAGAAGAAAGAGAAGAGGACTCTCACACTATTGTAGAACACAAAATCTAAGTGTGTAAACAAATTGAATAAAGTGTGTGAAGTTTGAGAAGTTGGTGTGTGCTTGAAGTGTTACACCCTTTGTGGGTCTACTGCACCAAGAAGAGGAAAGGGGAAGTGCATGCATGCATGCATGCACATGCGCACGTAATCAAAGTTCAAATCAGTGAGTGTGCATTTGAGTTGACCAAGACCAGAGGATCTTGAAGAATTTGAGAGACCATGAAATCAGTGCATGAGGATGCAGAGATTCCATGCACTCAATGCATGAAATTGATGTGAACTGAGACTGGACTAGACTTCAGTTAAAGATATCAGTTGTCTGAGTATTCAGTAGTTGAAGAGAGAAGTCAGGTCATCCTGAGAAGAAGGAGATAAATCCTGAGCAAGACGAGAAGACCTGATCAACTCAAGTGATCAGAGGTATAGAGCAAGGCCAGCAGTCTTTATCCCAGACTGCTGAAGATACTTGAAGAATCTTAAAGTGAAGAAGAGCTACTCGTGCGACTCGAGGAGCCAAGAGAAGACCCTGTGGGACTCAGGGAGAAGAAGTCTTCAGTGGGATTCTGGAGCAGGACAGTGGGACTCTGGTAACACTGTGGGATGCAGTATAAAGACCCTCCTGTGGGACTCAGGAGAGATACGGTGGGAAGCTGTATCGACCATTGTAATTCTAACAAGTTATAATGGGAGAATCCATGCTGGGAGAGCATGGCAAGGATGTAGGCCTTTGGTGCCGAACCTTGTAAATCCTTGTGTCCTGTGCCTTTTCATTACTGCATTATCCGGGAATGGTTGAGAGACATAAGAAGAGTGGATCGAGGCCTTAACAAGCCATATGGGTTTAATTGATTAAGAATCAATTAGTAAAAAGTTTTAAAGGATCACTGATTCAACCCCTCCCCTCTCAGTGATTCACACTGATCGGGCACTTCAAATCTATTATTCACCACCATGTTTTCATGAAGACGAATTAAGTTTATTTTATTTTGTACAAATTGTTGAATTTCATTTTTGGAAATCCATAATTCTGGTTCCTTATGAAATTTAAAAAATTATCATTTTTGTATATTGAACTAATTTTTTTTATTGATGAATATACATGTCCATATAACCATAAAAATATTATGAACACATATTAAATATATAATTATCATAAAAAATTACCGGTATTTATGATTTATTATTCATTTATGAATATTATATTATGACATTTGCAATTTATGTGGTATTAATAACACAAATAATAACTTTTTATAATGAAAGAATGAGTAAGAAAATGTAATATTATTTTTATAATATTTAAATATTTTAAACTTAAGGATATTTTTACATGAAATAATTTTTTATATCATCTTTACGATGTTTTGTATGATGGGGAAAAAATTCTTAATGAGAGGGAAATATTAAAAATGGATGGATGATTCTTTTCTAAATTTTCCTATCAGAATTGAATAATTGGGGACTCTGTACTGTTACTAACTATTTAAAAAAAATGAGAGATTATTTTTAACAAGATATATTTTTGGAAGAAAATTTTAACGTAAATTAATAATGTTATTTTATTATCATAAATCATAGGTCCCATAAATCTATGTTTGAGTGGAGTTAATGGAAATACATATTTTTTAATGTGTAAAGAATTTCATTTCATGAAGAAAGGGGATAAAGAGTTTAAAATTAATTGATGAGGTTTTATTATCCCCATAGGAAAAAAATTTCTGATAAATATATATATATATATTTTGATATTTATCTTCAATTTAATATTTTTTTGTTAATTATAATTTTTCTCTTGGTTAAGGGAATGAAAAATTAATGCAATTACTTTCCTATGATCTAATAAATTAAAATTATATGCAGAGAATATTATACTTAATTATATAAATTAATTATGTATACATTTAATACACAATTTTAATGTATAATTTTTCCCCATTACCAAATTTACATATAATTATAATGACTCAAATTTTCAAATAACATAATTACATTATTTTTTATATATTAAATATAATAATAACACAACCCAAAGACTATAGATTTATTATAATGAAAGAATTTTTTTTATAAATTAATATTTCAAATAGCTTTATCCATTATTTAATTTATTTAGTATATTCCTCATATTATTTGTCTTATTCCCCTCAGTATATTTTATTACCATAGGACATTAATCAAAGGAAGAGTTATAATCCTAGTTGGTTAAGGATAAATAATAATTAAACATGGAAATAAATCAATATAGGACATGGGGTAGTATAATACTCTTTATCATATCCTAAAAAAGGATCATCATCAAAATATAATGGAAAGATGTGAAATAGAATTAGAATGTGGAATATTTATAACAAGGAAGCACTATAACATTGTGGTAAACCGAAATAAATAAATATTCACCAAATAAAACATCATGTTCATGAAAATCATATCATTAAAAATATTCTCCTTTTAAAATATGAAAAATGATTTCATTAAGGTAATCTATAATAGAAATATTATCTTTATATATTTAACTTTATCACATTAAATTTAGGGATACATAATTGTTATACAACTTGTGAAATCTTAAAATTCTATAAATAATACATCACACATGGAATGGAAATTATAAATATAATAAAAAATTGATATGAATCCATTATAAAGGAATGGGTTCTATATTGATGTCATAAATTATGTAAAACAAAATACTCATATATTCTCAAAATAATTGTGGAATAAATAATTCAGGTTATAAAATAGTGAAACTATCATATTATGTATCATATTTACTATACATAAATATAATAAACATTTTAATAATCCATATGAGATTTTAAAAATAATGACTATTGAATATAATGATGGTAGATAAGTTTAAATTTAAACCATATGGAGAAATTAATATCACAATAAATCAAAGAAAAATTAATGAAATTTATATTTTTTTAGGAAAATGTCATAGAGAAAAAATAAAATAAGAGAAAAAAATAAAAAAAGAAAGGTTCTAATGTGGCATTAGTACAAATATTTTTTTGGTTTCTCCACTTTTGAAATGATTTTATAATAAAATTACTATTAAGAAAAAAATAGTAATGAAGTATATTATTCTATTGTTAAAACATTAAGAGAATGTAATAATAGAAATTTATTTACATTTAATTGTTTATAGAGAATTCGTCTATTGCATGTTTCCTTTCATAATAAACCATTATTCAATTTAATTACTTTGATTCAATATAGTTAATATATTTTCACTTTTTTCAAACTACTAAAATTTATATTATTTAAAATTTATATATTATATATTATTTATGGTCACAATCTATGCTTTTGGTGATTATAAAAGAGTTGAAAATTTCCATAACGGTGATTAATCAACAAATAAGGGTACATTGACAATAATGGAGGAGAGAAATTTGTAAAATAAATTAATATTATAAATATAATTTTTAAAGAAAATAATATAAATTATTCCTTTTTCATATAATTATTATTTTATATTTTAATATTACATATATAATTGAGTGAGGTATTTGAAAAATTAATGGAGAATTCTCTAATAAATAAAAGTAAGGTGGAAAACATTGTCCTAAAATCAAGTCATCTTAAAAACCATTACAACTTTAATTATTAGATTTGTATAAACCCATACCAATCCTAAGGGTACATGATGGATTAAGAGAGTCTTATTGAGATGATTATAGGTGTACATACAAATTTGGGATGTTATCATCTAAGGTAAGGATGAAGGGATTTTTAAACATATGGGGCGGGAAATGATTCTGTTAATTTATATATTAATATATTATTTTCAATGTTAAATTGTAATAATTATATTTTTCATATTATAATAAATAATATAATAAATTTAAATGTGTTTTTTAATTCAAAATCATTCCAACTCTAAATCTATTATTATATTCAAAAGGAATTCATAAATAATAGATAATTGAATTATAATATAACAGATCTCATTTTATATGTTTTAAAAATAATATTTTTTTGTTTTGACCATTATTTTATTATTCTTAAAATCAAGTATATGTGTTATTAATTTTTTTTCTAATGATACACAAATTATATAATTAAGTAGTCTATTATTACTTCATAAATAGTTGATTTAATATGTTTTTTTTAAATTTTTATTATGTTTGTATTTTATTATATAGTTTTTTATTTATATTCTTGTTTATTTTTTTAAAATTACTTACAATTCATAAAATTTTTTATTCTTAAATAGTTACTAATCCTTCTTGTGATATATTTCCATATTTTATAAATTTTTCACTATAAAATTATTGTTTTTATAGTAGTTTGAAAATGTATATGTGGATAAAAATTATATGTTTGGTTATAAACCATAATTCATCCCCAAACCGTTGAATGTTTTCTTTCTTGTTTATTGTTGAAATCAATGGATATTATTGTGGTTCCCTACAACAACGACTAAAACTATTATACCATAATTTTGTTTCAGATTTATTTCTGACATATATAAGTAAATTTTTGTATACCTAATATTATAATAAATGATTCGATTTTTATAACATAAATAATTTTTGTCATAATAATATATATATATCCTACATTTTTTTGGCTCCGTAGATTATTAATAGTGGAAAAATATTATGTAAAATTAGACAATAAAACATACATTAAAAATTTTATTATACTCATTCGTAGTAATAATATTCTAGAGAATAATGTTTTTCCATTTTTTAGAGAATATGAGATTTCATTTATTTACATATAGTGGTAAAATATATGTTACTATGTTCAATTCAAAATAATATTTATATTTATATTTTATTTTTCATATAACAAAGTGGTACTTTAGAAAAATTAGATGTCATACATTTTAGAACATCAAAATCTATTTAGAGAATATATCCACTATTAATGATAATTATAATTATTTTGGTTTTATAACTGGAGAATGTGTTACTCAAATTCATTAGAGATTAATAACTATTGTTGCCATTATATAGTCACTTGGGGATAAATAATTTTTGGGTGATCCAATGGTTCAAAAGATACATGATATTTTACTAAAGGTATTTTAATGAATTAGATTTACGATATATGAAATAAAACATATTAACAAATTAAGTGTTCATGATATAATTAGAACCATAATTAATTATACGTCTTTATTAATAAGGGTTGTTGATAAATAATGACAAAACTGTTTTTTGTGGAATAAGTGGTTTGAAATAATTTATAGATAGTTGTGTAAAAAGAATAATTTTAATAAAAATTGTTATGAGAATTTATTTGAGATTAAAATGATTGATTTTTATGAATTATTTTTATAAAATTATATTTCCATGAGAAGTTAATGAAGGAAATAAGTGATAAAATTTTTATAATTGATTCACCCGAACCAATTTTCAATATGTGAAAAAACTCTAGTCACATTTGACTTTGGAATGGTTAAGTTGAAAATATTTTTATGTTACATGTCATTGGAATGATTCATTGTGAAGATGATAATATATTAAGGTGTAAAAAATTTGGCATATGATGAAGAAGACCAATAATATATAATCAATGATAATTTTTTCAAGAATGATTTAATTTAATGATTATGCTTCTGATGGGTATATTTTATATCATATACACAAATACATCAATTTCCATTTCAGTTATTCTATAATAATTATCCTTTCTAATTTTTCCAAAATATTATTTGTAACCATTATGTATAACACAAAATAGAGGAAAATTATTTCATTTGTTTTTAATATATCATATTAAAAATATAAGATGAGTATATTCATAAATTATATAGAAAAGGTAATATTATTTAAAAAAATAGATTCATTATAGGGGGTTTAATATTAAATTACTCTTTATTATTTTATTCATTAATCATTTTAATGTAACAATGGGGGAGAAATAAATTGAATTTAATAAAATTTAAAAAAATTTCTGTTAAATTGAAAATTTTATATGAGAAATTCAAATCTATTATTTGAGAAATTTGAAACATTTTTGGGGAATATATTTGATATTTTATTCATTTCTTCTTAATTTTGAGATAGGTCATATTTTTTAAAAAAATAGATAATATTATAAAAGGTCCATTAATTTCATTATTTTACATAAGGGCATGATTTTCATTGCACTGAGTATCATAATGGTGGATAACTGAACCATTATTAAACATTATACCATGATTTTATAAAATAAAAAATTATTTCAGAATATTTATTTGTATATTTTTTAAAAAAACTAAAAATCATTCCCATCAAATATTATGAAATATATTAGGATTATTTATTTGAGAAATTTTATCAAATAATATTTTTTATTAATGTTTTTTCATTATAAAATGTGGTATATTTTTGTTCCATGGAATAATTTTATCCTTATATATTAATCTCACACAACATTCTAGATATATTTTATAAAAACATTTGGTTTTTTCTGTGTGTTTTCATATAGTTAATTGAATATCTGAAAAAATTCTTTTATAGATCCTTATCATGAATGTACATAAGACTGAATTCTGTATGGTACTCTAATAGTGTAGAAATAACTTCTTCTAAAGTGGTGAAGTGTTGATTAGGTTATCATATAATGATGACGAATCTTGACTATTACAAATATTATATTTTACATTGGTCATTTATCCTTGGTTCATAAATAATTAATGATAAAAAAATTTAATATAGTTAACATATATATAGATTAAAGAAATGTTCCATTTCTGATTCTATGTTTTTTTTTCTAATAAATATCCTTTAAACTCAATTCTTAAAATCTGTTATTTTTAAAATTACATTATAAATTGAGTTATATCATAAAATATTAATTTAAGAGATCAAAAATTCAATTTCTAGATTTAATTATATAATAACCGAAGTTAAAAACCAATTTTGACATTTTCTATTTTGTCATTGACATTCAAGTTCAAATTTTATATCATACCAAGGTAGTGTTCTATTTTTTTTCATTGCATTCCATTAAAATTTTTAATTTCTTACTAAGTTATTTTATGTAATGGTATAATTTTTATAGTTCTATTAATATTTTTGCATACTCTACATGCATTGAATTTAATTCATCCATTTCGATCAACATCATTGATCTGTCAGTTCTCATTTTAGTAATTTCATTATATTAATTGTAATTATTTTTCCAGGATTTAATTTTTTTGGGGTTAGTTATTCAAATTGATACACTTATTAATTAATCATTATTTATAATTATAAAAATGTCCTTATATTTTCAATAAAATTAAAATCATTCATGAGTGTATTAATTAGCTTATAAGTCAGAAATTGGTATTCCTCAAGAATTATTTCCACAGAAGAATATTCTGTCAATTAACACTACCAAAATAATGTATATTAACACAAATATATATATATATTATGATTTAAATTGGTATATATTATTTTTTACTTTAATAATATTGTTTTGAAGTGGTGACCTTTATTAGAAAAATTAAAATATTATATTTTTTATATTTTTTCTGTGTACTGGTATAAAAAGTTACACATGACATAGGTTTTTCTATAACTGACATGAAATATAAATTTCCACATCTTCTATTGAAATCCAAACATTTAATGTGAACTTTTAAATCAATTGTAAATTAAAATATGTAAGGATTCATTAACATAATAACTCTATCATTGGTTATAATATATGAAATTAAAAACATATGTCTAATATCCCATGCAATAAGGTCACCTAAAAAATTGTTAAAAAAAATAACTCTTGAAAAAAACCTATTTTTGTTCATGGTTTCCAATGAAATTACAAGTTCTTCGGATGAAATTGGATCCCCTCCCTCAGTGAAATTCCTATCAATATTATTATATTTTTTAGTACCTTGAGAACAATAATTAGCATTCTTGTATAAGAGATTACATTAGTCCCATTAAGTCGTGCATCTTCTTGTGTCATTGATTTATGAAGATAATTTGAATTTTTCTTTTTAGGAGTTTTTATACTAATAAATTAGAGTGTTTTTAATTATAATTTTTATATATTTTTTAATAAACGCTACGTTACTAATACTTCAATATTAAGGCCTTCAATTATTTGAAGGCATATTCGAGTTTCTGGTTTCTATTAGAGACAAATAATGATGATTATGGTGGTCAGGGGATTATTTTGAAGAATACATCGATGAGAATCCAGTTTATATTAGTGTTACAAACTAATATATTAATTAAACTGATTATAAGTTATTGTAAGACTAAAAATATTATAGGTTAAACACCAATATACCTTTGAAAGGATTATATTTGATGATACATTTAATCATGTTTATTATTCCGCTTATTATTTGTTCTAATAGATTCCTTTATAAAATAATTTATGGGGAACCATATTTGTAAATTACTACTTTACATTTTTCTTATATTTCTAATGTACCTACATTTTTGTGTGGTTTTTCATTATTTCCCTACATTTTTATTTTATTGAATTTACATAAAATTTGATGAACGACAACTTCCACAATGGTTATTAAAATTTTATTAGATATAATCTTTTTGTTTATAATATTTGTGTTATCAATACTTCATGTTTTTTATTTGGGTGAAAACATTATATGTAGATGTAATTTTTTTTAACAATAATTAAACCCAAATTTTGTAACTATATTTTTTTATATGGGAATATAAATACTTCACTAAAAATCTCCTTCCTAAAAAATACTACATGTTTAATCCAATATTATAACTTATTAAAATAGAATATAATATCACATTCATTATATTCAGTAGAAATATCATAATATTATTTACGTGTTTTATAATAGATTATATGAAAATATCCTCTACATAGGACACCAATATTCATTCATGATGACCTATTAATACACTATTAATCACGTTCACTAAGATTATTAGGGAGATTTTATGTTCTAATGACACCAATACTAACTTATAGTGACAATGTATCCTTTGAATGTTTTTTCTTGGAATATCTTCTATGTTTACCATAAACTAATGATATCTAAAATAAAGATCTTAAATTGATAAGTACTAATCTTATTGAAGTAGATTGAATATTTCATTAATATGATATAATATATACTTTTTCTTTATAATGGTATTATCTACCTCTTGATATTCAATGATATAGAATTTTTCCAATTCCATATTATTAAGAAATTGAACCATTTCAACCTGGTTGATACACTATAGTATATGAATCCTCTGACAAAAATTCTCATATAAAATATTATTTATGTAGTCCAATTCGATTTGTTCCATGATAATGGTTCCCATTAAATATAGGTTTTGCTTTAGGTTTATGTTATATTAAAATATCTACAAAATAATTTGCGGATACGACTATAAATTGTTTTGGTGATACATAAATATATTACCTTAAAATGGGTGGTTCATTATGATGGATACTTTCCATTTTCTCAATTTTAGGAGTAATATGTCATTCTATGTCAATTATAAACCCCAAAACTTTAAAGGATTTGATAAAGTTGTTTTATAATATTCCCTAAATTTTTATAATATCATAGTTTAATTAGATATATTATGTTATATTTCCATTCCGCAACCTATTTTTGAGATGTATATAAGGAGAACCAATTCTAACTGAGTATAGCATTAAATTATAGAAATTTAATTAATAATATATTTTCTTGAAAAATATTTTTTACATATCTTAATTTTGAGAATATTTCAACACATTTTAATAGTGATTTAACTACTAGTTAATTTTATTTATATTTTAGACTCGTGGGTTGACTTGGTGATTCAATGGATCTAAAAACATATAAGAGAAACATTATTTCATAGAACTCTCATTAAATAAAATAACCACTATAAATTGGTGCATATTATGGGTACCATTAACAATATCTTTTAGGTCAATCAATTTCCCTATATTTTTAGAAGATTAAAATCATAAAAAACACATAATTGAATCAATTATTAATAAATAACTTTTTCATATTTTTAAATTAATTATAATGCCTTCCCTTGTGGGATCCCTATGTATAGGTTGTGTTAAAATTTACTAATAAATTTACTAAATTAAATTTTTCACAGTATCAAATAACGTATAAAAACCAATAACTTTTATACATGATTACTATGTAATGTTTACGATAAATAATAGAAAAATAATATAACCCATTATTTATTGGTATGATATTTTGGGAATTTTTTTATCAAATTCAATGCAATATTATGTAGTAAAAATTATATTATTTCATCAGAAATTTCATCTTATCTTTATTCATTTTATCCATAGTACTTTTAAGGAGCATAGAAAATTCATAGAGAAAATAAACAGCTAAAAACATGCAATTGGAGTTTTAATAGGATATGTATAAGATATATAAATCAACATAGTTTATATTGGTTCCTAATCAAAAACATTATATCATAAAATATAATCATTGTCATATACAAGGGGGAATAATTGCAAAGAGACATTTAATGTTTCATATTCATAATAATGAAACATCTTTAATTTTATATACAATTACTCATATATTTGTGTTAATAAACTTCATCATATTCATCAATAATATTTGTTTAAATATCATAACAAATTATATATGACCAAATATAAATTTATTTCAATAAATATTCATATAATCTCATTATATATAAAATACTACCTCCACAATACTTCATAAAAAAAGGAAAAACAAGTACTGAAAAATGGATGGAAAACATACATCAATGAATAACATGATATGCATCCATGAGTGAAACATTTGTTCTATTAGAATGTCATAAACTCTGTTTATATGAACACGAATGGAGTTTAGCAAAAGTGTAATGGAAATAAAATTCATATATGGTTAGAATGTATTTACATTGCCCCTTGTAACCGAGAGCTAGTGTTAGATTTATTATAATAGAATTAGATATTTGGAATCTCAAACAAATGGATCAAATAATTTAATAGGATTGGTAAACTATACACATAATTTATTCCTATATTACATTTGAAAAAAAATACAAAAGAGTATTGTCTTAAAATAACTTTATTCCAACAAGTGTATAATTTCATGTCAATCATAATAACATTAGGGATTTCTAATATAAGATAAAAAAGTAAGGGTGAATTCAAATTCATAGTAACTATCATATAAAAAATACTTTTCCAAGAATCAAAAAGCATAATCAATATGGAATATTAAATAACTGAACACCCATTCCATTTTTTTAACAAACTTTGATGTAAGTATATCCAATGAACATATCAGTGTAGAAATATTATAGATAATAATAAATATTGAAAGCTAAATAAATGAAATAATATTTAATTTAATGAACTATATTATTATCATAATAGGATTTGGAATAATCAATATATAAAAGTAAATAATTTAAAAAACATTCCATTTTATCAATAAATAAGAGTGATATACATGCAGAGATAATATAATTTCATAAATAACATCAACCACAATAAATACATTCTTAATAAAAAAATACATAATCATTTGATTCTTTGATCATAGTCATTATTATACCTCTACTATCATGAACAAACATAATATGGTTTAAAAAAATATGTAAAAACATGGTTAATACAAGTTTATTTATTCACCTCAGGGGACTAATGTTCCATTTAGGTGATATATATTACCAAGACCCATATATATTAATTGATCCAAATCATTCCTTATATATTGTGCATTGAATTTAATTCATGAGTCAATATTATTTAGCCTCAAATATCTAAATTAGTAAGGGATATGAAATTGTGAATATTTCCCTACTCAGCCATATTAAATTTAAATAAAAAAACATATATATAAATGAAATATGGTTTAACAATAAGAGTATTCACGATAAATAATATTGATATTTAGAGGAAATTCAATTATAAATGATCATATGAGGGTTAATATTTTATGTGGACATTAATGTCTAAAAAATGGAAAATTTTAATGAATATTAATAATAAAATTTGTTAAAAAAATCATAAACCATCTAGGGGATGAATAATATTGATATCAATATATTATATCCCCATTAGATTATATATTAAAAATTTGTATTTTTGTTGAATATAAATAACATAAAAATAACATTATAAAAGTTCTTGTATGAAATATCTTTTTCATTTTTGATAAAACATAATACAATTTGATAATACTTTTCTCTAATAATCAAATTTGAAAATTTAAACTTTCTCGAATTTTATGAAAAAATATTTCATTAAAAATAGTCTTGTAAAATTGAAATGGTAGCTTCAATATAATTATGTTTACTTCTAATTCCAATAATTTAATATTATTATGTGAAATATAGAATGGTACAATCATGTTGAAGGTAGGTCGTACATATGCATGAGAAACGTTGCATTTTTCAAAGATCATTATGGAACGAAGGTAAGTAAAATTTTATAAATCCATAATTATAATAATATATACAAACAATTTTGTATAAATAAATACATATATATATATATCATCCACGTGTTTTGGAGATAAAAATGGAGTCACATCTCTTTGTGAAGGCGGTAGTCCACATATACATGAATGATATTGTCATCTTCATGTTATTGAAATGATGCAAATTAAATTGATATATTTTCCTCAAATGATGATAATTATGTTATTAAGAATATAATTATCTATTTTATACCACTTATATAAATTAATATTACTTTTATACACTTCCATGTAAATGTTAGTGAAATACGAATCAGATTGCTTCATGAGGTGGTAACATATCTTACACATGAGTGACGTTATTGTCTCTCATATGGATTTGAACATAAAAAGGCAAATATGATATAAATAATCCAAATTTATAATTATATTTTAAATACCTTATATATAATTTATATCTTTCATCATGGAAAATAGTGGTAGGTTGTAATGAAAAAATAAATTACGTCGGTTCATGAGGTGATGGTATACTGTACACATTAATCAAGATCTAGTAACCAATATCATGAATGTGGGGGTGTTTGGAGGAAATTACAATAACATAACAACATATAACATTATGAAATATACTTAGTTTATTATATCATCATGTTTTAATAATAAATTATAGTGGTAGGGAGTAGAATAAAAAATGATCATTGAAGAATGTTACAACTTATTTAGGTAATCTCCTTATGCTAGCAACAAAGATATACATGGTTTAATTTCAATAAAAAATAAGGCTAAAAGGATGTGGATATGGAAAATAATATGTTATTTTTTTATTCTCATATGAATAAAAATGGTTTTATGTTTTTAATAAGAGTTTAGAGGGGGTAGTATTTTATAAGTGTGTAGAGTGGAACAATTGTAATTTTTTAAAAGATTCTATCATACTAGGATATTTATCAGGCCAAAAACATCACAAATGGTCCATTATCAAGCCAAAAAGATATATGGTCAAAATACGACCATAAAATTGATGATTGAATAGTTTTATGGTAATTAATAGCCCTTATATTCTTAATTTCACCCATGGAATACCCATTTTTACCCTAGCTAATGAAAATATTTTTTTTTAGTTTTCACAATTCAGTTTAGTCAAAAATTAAATTATTATTTATAAAAAATATAAATTATTATGATTATAAATATGAAATTCATTTTTCCAAATTTTCTTCAAAAAAGTGTTAATTTTTTTTTAAAAAATACATTCATGGATGTGACATGATAATGGGGTTTATTATTGAATGTGTCCAAATGTTTGTAATGCTTTTATATAATTTTTTTGAAAATAATTGAAAATAAATAAATATTATTAATTTATATTTATGTTAAATAATTTTACATTTAAAATAAATTAATTTATAATTTATGTTGATAACTTATTTGAAGGAAATGGTTGTTTTCTATAAAAATTAAATATTTTTCACGGTTTAACGAAAAAATAATCTGTTCAACAATTTGAAACAATTGTTAAAATTAAATTCTTATATTCTTAATTTAAAAAATAGGTTTAATTTAGGATATAATTTTCCTAAAACTGGTAAAAATTAATTTTAAATTTTTTCACAATGCACAACTAAACCATCAAATTAAATTTTTAACAAAATATTTCTTATTTATTTTAAATAATTCTAATTTTATTTTTAATCATAGAAAACAAATTATGTCCATAACATATTTAAACCAAGTAATTTTTATAATTTTTGTAGTTCTGTTTTTACATACTATTTTAACATCTAGTTTATATCGACAAAGTATATTAATGTTCACTTAGTCCCAAGTCTTCGTTTTTTGCAAGCTATCAATGAGATTATATTTTTAAGAAATATATTTTGTGTGTTGTTTTAGATTAGTGTGGGTTTTTCTATACACAATTGAATAAAAGATTTTCATTTAGAATTTCATGTTGCTACATTCTTGCATCCTTAATTAAAGTTTGTCCCTACAATTAAGTCATGATCATTGTTAAAAATGGTTGGATATTTGAAAATCATTTTGCTGAAAACCATCATCCTTAAAAGTGTTAACCAAATATCATATAAATAAGATAGATAGTAAAGTAAATATGTCATATCGAATGAAACATAACTAGAGTTTTATGTAGTCAAACATTGGTGGGATGTAATGTTATAAAACTAAAAGAAAAGTATAATTAACTATAGAGAGTGATTGAGGTCATTGATCACAAAAAACTGAATAATTAATGGGATGTTAAAAAACCCAAAACCATCAATCAAATATGTTTGAGAAAGGTCATTGATACCATAATATGTGATTCTAAGTGGATAACAGTTTATTTAATTGTATTTTTCTTGTGTTGAATAATGATTTTACTATATATAAGGATGGGGATATAAACATACATGATACATTTATATGTTATAGTAATAATTTCATCCTTTGGTTATTTATGGATAAATTTAAAATTCACCCCTAAATATATTAAATGAATTTTCAAATTCAAAATTCTCTAAAATTAACTTCAATGGATCTTAATGTCTAGAAAATATAGAAAAGTCATTACTTCGATCGCATATTGTCATTATAAAAAATAGTTATTATAGGTTATCTAATATGCACTAATATCTATATGATTATGTAATAAATTAATCTCTAAAACCATTAAAATGGTTTATTATAAATGATTTAATAAATGGTTATCCTCTTATCCTTTCAAAACTATTAATATCCACAACATTAGAAATAAATTTATTGAAATTGAAAAATTAATTTATCATTAATCCCCCAAAAAATATGAACTATATCATAATAATCATATACCAATCATTTGAATACCGTTATCATGTATTTTCTTAATACATGATAATTATCTATATTAATATAAATACATATTGAAAACATTCACGCTTCCTAATTCATTAAGTAAAATATATACTATTCGATATATTCCTAAAATCTAATGATATTGTCAACTCCATAAATGATATTATAAACCACTTTTTAAACATATCTTTAAACAATAACTAGGTATTTTGTACTATTGAATTAAAAATATACATATCAATTATATCATTATCCCAAAATAATTATTTGAACATCAAGAACAAATTATGGATAATATTTCTGGAAATCATTTTTCCAAGATGTTAATCATTTCCCTAATCATTTTTCTTGTTCCATTGTGCTATTCAACACACACATTCAAATCCATGAAGAATATATACTTTATTAAAATCTTTATACATTTCATTATTCATATGAAAAATATTTCCATGATAATAAAATCAAATTAAATTAATCTCAAATAAAAACAAAAATATATTAATCATCCATCTTCGTATGTGGTAATAAAATAATCTTAGCCGTTGTCGATTAACTAATATTTAGATAAATGGTTTGGAAAAATATGGTATCCATGTTCATAGTGATCCATCTCCTTATAAGCGATGCATTGAAAATTGAAAAACTATTTATTATCCCTGAAATCAAGATAATGTCTCCCTTTCCCCTCACAGCTGAATCAATTTCATTTTCCTCTTAGTCATGTACCTAGGTGTTTCCTTCTAAAATTATCAAATGTTGGAAATTCCTTCTTTCCCTCTTTCCCTTCATTAATTATTTTCATGTACATCGTCTTCATTACATGATTGACTACAAAGACATAATAATTAAATTATTACTTCGTGTATTGTTACATCATGATACTATAACCAAATATGATGAGAATGTATGTGAGATAAGTTAACTAAAAAATATTATATTTTTGTGATGACGGGTATTGATATGGTTCTGATTTTTTATTCTATAAACCATATATAAATTATTGAATTCTATACATAAAATCATACCATTATGATCTATATTTTATAATCCAAAAAATATTTAATTAATTAACATATATTGAAAAAATATGTTAATAGGTAATCTCATAATCATAAATATTGTTTCATTGGGGTTATATGTATTTCTAAAATCCATCAAAATTATTTTTTAGTATTATTTTAATTATCCAAATCATATCCCCCATGATATTAAAACCATGTTTGTAGTATAGACCTTTTTCATGCACATGTGATAATCTGGTCAAGTCCAATTATCAATTTTTAAAATAATTACAAAAAATACAATTAGTAATAGAATGAAATACACATATATTATTCATACAAGGACCTATTTCAAAAAAACCCAAATAATACATTCCTTTCAAAAACATTAGGATGATCATATATAATTATCAACAAATTATATTATTGGGTTACATTACCTAATCTATGTTTTCCTAAATCTACTTCATACGGATTATACTAAACATCCATTGATATGAAATAAAGTGAAACAATCCATAGTAAACTAGAGATAATGTCTTCTATATAACATTGTTACAAAGAAAAAAGGAACATATCCTAATGGAAATAATCGTTTATTAGTCTTAGTGAACTATAAACATACATTAGCCTTTCATTACATTTAAATACATTAATTACAATTTTTTAAAAATAATCTTATTCCATCTGGAATATCCTTGAATACAAAAAATAATAAACTTATTGGATTATAGGGAAAGTAAAAAAATTAAATGTTATGAAAAATGATCACTAAGCTTCATGTATAATTAAATATACCATGAATACAAAAGTATAATTAATATGGAAAGTTGAATAAATGGGTTCCCCTTCCATGTAATCATTAAACTATAATGGAAGTGCATCTAGATATAAAATTAGAGAGACAATATCATGTATATTAATCTACATGGAATGGAAAATATATTAAAAAAATCTATTTAATAAACAACAAGCCTAACAGAATTAGATATACCATACATAATATAGAAAGGGTTAAAATTTAGAACATATTCCATTTAATAAATATATATAAATAAAATGTATATAAGTATAATACCATTTGAAAATATAACAGATAATAATAAATGAATTATTAAAATAGAAAATTCATAATTTTTGGATTCCATTTTCTCAGGAATCATGATTAATCTACTATTTCGACCATTTAGAAGAAAATGGAAATATCTGGAAAAAAAAAATTTAATGATAAATTTCATTTTCACCACAAAATATCAATCATGCATCTAGGGGATATATAATATTGGTTCCTATAATTCACTACAGGTCCATTAAATTTTATATATATTTAATTATTGATTTAATTCATGAATAAACATTCTATAACATCATATATCCATATTGAGTAGAGGATATAAATTTATCAAGATTTACATTTCAAGACAAATAACATTCAATATAAAAACAAAATATGTTTAAATTATTTATTAATTGATAAATAATCACATCCATTATAAATAATATGGTTATTTAAGAGATATTAAATTAATGATACTTTTACTAAACTAAGTATTTCATGGGGTCAAAAATTTTCTACATAAATGAAGTAAGGGAAAAAATTCAACACTAACCTTGGTCAAAATAATCATAAACCATCCTTATTAATAATAAAGATGTTATCAATATAATATATCCCACATGGATTATATGTAAAATAAACGGTTCTTATCATTTCAAAATATAAATACCATAAAAATATCATTAAAATGCCTTTGAGGAAAAGTACCTTATAATTTTTAAAATCAATTTTTAAACTAAAAAACAATTTGAAAATCCTTTTATTTGCATTGAACATGTAGGAAAGAAGAATTTAAATAATATCAGGAAATCAATTTTCATTAAAAGTTACCTTTTATCAATCCATGGGTTATTCAATGAAGTGGTGGTCATTCCTATGGGTAATTTCATACATGTATTAAAAGAAAAAAACATTCCTTTTGCACTATAAAAACATTATGAAAGTGATGTGTTTAGAAAATGAGAATAAAACTCCATTTAAAACATTTTTTAAAAGAAACAATTTGTAACATGTACATTATAAAATAATTCTTAATAGATTAATAAGAATATTGAAGACATCCACAGAAAACATGGTTTTGGAAAAAAATAGATTTATAACCAAAAATAAAAATGAAGAATAATATTCCTAAAAAATATTTTATGAAACTTCAATACAGCTAAGTGAAAAAATTGTACTATTACATGAAAATATAATGAATACTAGGGAATATAACTTTAAATGGGTTTATTGTACAAATTTCTTTTTCCATTTATTGGAAATACTATTATATACAATGTTGATTAGATTGATATTTTGAAATAAACACTCTTAATAATCTTCAAATTGATGTGATAACTAACCTGTGAAATTTTCATTTTAATAAATAATAAATAAATATAAAAAAGTTTAAAATATAACATAATATGATCAAAACAAATTACACACATAATTGTATAATATCAATACCAATGAAGAAGTAATATAACCATATGAAAAGAAATTGAGTAGTGTAATTCTTTACCACATGTTATATTTTCATTAAAATAACTTATTTTGACTAATCAGTTAAAATTTTATCATAAAAACCATTAATAATTAATTTTTAATTATATTAAATGTTAAGTGGTAAATATAAGCTCTATATAAATGAATCTAGGTTCTTAACATTACAATATGCCTCAATAAAATGAAATTGACACGAAATCCAGTACATCTTACATTCTTCTAGATGAACATGATTTTGGATATCATATAGCGGTTTTGAACATGTTATGAACTTATTAAATACCCATATTGATATTAATAATATTATTTATGATTCTTATATAAAATCTTATCACATGTTCATTAAGAAACATTCATTATTTTTATTATTTGAGGATTTGATTTCACATATATTCATTTTCATGAATGTTCTCATTATTGTGAATCTTTTGTAGTTAAATTATATAAAAAATAAAATAATTATATATTTATCATATTTTAATTTTAATTTTACTAGTATTAATAGTAATAAAATATATTTTTGGGAAATGCTATATGTTAAAATCATTGTGACGTTATGGTATACGTGTGCAGAGTAATGTTTCTATTTTTCAAAGATCATTATAGAAATGAGTAATGTAATATATAATATTTCTCTAATGATAATTATATCATAAATATAATATTATATACTTATATATCATCAATGTGGTGTGGTTATGAAAATATAGTCACATCACTCCTTGAATACAGAAGTCGACATGTACACGAATGACATTGTCATCATCAAGTTTGTGAAAAGTTAAGAAATTAAATAATATAATTTCTTAATCAATAAAAAATATTTCATTAAAATAATAATTATGTATTTTATATCACATATAATCATGAAAATTATCCTTGTGACTTTCTATTTACAATTTTTTTATTGAAATATTACATCACTTAATGAGCCGATAGTCTGCGGTACACAAGAGCGACATTATCGTATCCACTATAGAATGGAATGTAAAATTTATATATATGATATAATGGCTACAAATTTATATCGATGATATATATATATATATAATATATATATATATTATCCATCACTATACCCAATCGGGACAGGTGGTAATGAAAAAATGACTGTCATCGTTTCCCATGGCCAATGTCCGCCGTTCACATGAATTATAATTTCAAAACACATTTGATGGAATTGTGTGTTGTTATATGTCATTACCATAACATGAATATATTAAATATATGTATAATACTGAGGATATTATATTTTCATGGTTTATGTTATGACACATCCCAATGGGGCCCGTGCCGCTACTCCCCATGCCTACCTCTAATAGGCCATGTGTTGGGGACAATCATTGAGTTGGTATATCACGGATGTAAGAGGCCTTCTCTTAAGTACCTGTACACGCATACAAATGAAAAATCATATACAATTTTATTATTTAATACAACAAAACAAACATGTGTGACTACATCTAAATCCCACAACCAAATATGGCATGGAGTAAAGGATAGTAAATATGGCCTAATACCAGCCCACAACAAAGATTTTAAAAAAAATTCTGAACTGAATATAAAATTAAAACTTCTATTAGAATACCATAAGAACACACCTCGTTAGGTGAAATATAACTAAGAACCACCTAGTCCTATTCCATCAACAACTCTATAAAATATTTGATCGTCTAAACATATCATGACATGTGCTATTCAATCCCATGAAGGGGAGAGTATAAAAATACCCAATAGGACACCGTGAAACCACAATGTATAAAAAAATGAAATATAATCATCTCTTAAAACTTCTAGTTATAAATAACATATAAAAATTCAATCAAAATATAACCACATTGACACAGACTATAATGGAAAACAATAATTGTAATATACCAACCAATGATTCTATATCAAAGATTTAACAAAGCACTTGTTTGGGAGAACACACTCTTGAGGACGACAGCACCATCGACATTCATCTAAGAGATAATTATCATTGAATATATTCATGATAAGGTACATTTTAATGATATAATGATATATTATAAAAATATGAGGATCACTCCCAAGTCCATGGGGATATACCAACAACTCAATTTGGATTAACCAACCAAGTAGTGGATTGGTGGTCATGTATTGTTTTTCTTGTTGATATCTAGAACACCACCTAGGTTACAAATATGAATAGAGGGTCTCACTATGAACCTCATGGATGGATTACAATGACTCTATTCAAAAATTGCATCTTAAATTATATTTTTACAATGAGTGTGTGGTGATTTCATACTAACCCTTTCAAAAAATGAAATTTTGAACGCACCCTAACAATACTTGTCAAACATACAGAGGATAATAGATCCAAGCTATGTATAGTATAATAAACATATTTTATTATGGGTCATATACAATGTACCTTGACCCTAGGTCCATCCTATGTAAACATCCCATGTTATCATGATGTGTTCTTTTATAATTACACTGCATGTGGGTAGATTCTATAGTCTAATCGTGTGCCGGTACATGGCTTTAGCCCTTGTAAATGTGCTCGTGTTCATGTGACTATGTTTTAGAAATTGGCCTATACTGTTTACATAGTCCATTACATTTCTGTTTGGGGGAGTACATGACATGATCCAACCCATTAACTCTAACCACTCTCTATATACCTCTAAGCTACATGTTTGGTCACTAGGTATAGTACAAATTTCATGTGATTGGGGTCACACACTATGTGAAATGGTTCCCATGTCCTGTGATATTTACTTTCTCTTGAAACCCTCTCAACTACTTAGGAGGGGACCTTATAGGGTTTAGATCATGATTACATGATGTGCAACATAAAATTCTCAAAATCCAAGATCTGGATTCATGTGTTCATTTTGGTACCTATGGAATTTAATCCGTTGACAACCTTTTTTGTGAAAATAAACGGAATATCCCACTAGAACCTCGTAATGATCAAGGACAATTTTTATCCTTTAATCTGATCATAAAATGTATTTATATTTTATTATTAATTGCTTTCTAAATAACAAAAAACTAGGTTTCTTATACCATCCAGTATGCTTATGATACAAATTTCTCTCCTTCATCATGTCATGGTAATTATAGATATTGTTTTTTGATCATTGTTCCATGAAATTGGTGCAAAATGATATATTGATCACTATTTGTCGAAACGTGGGACAAAATGAAAAAAATACCACAATGAATAAAGAATTAGTGAGAAAAGAACTAGAAAAATAAAGAGGAATGAATCTCAATTTATGACCACGTGGATCTCAATTCATTTCCAATTTAATAAAAACAAATAAACAACAGTCACAATGTAATTTTACGAATTGATCAACACAAGTAAACCAATATTGTAATACACATTATCTATGAATCATTCTGTTCTTTGACTTATTAAATATCATTAATAAAAATAATAATGATTAAATAATACAATTAAAATCGAACACCCTAACATGATTTTAATTGATCAATGATGATTAAAGACATTGCATCATGTTCATTGTAATGATACTTTGATTCCACACCCATACCAGTTTTCAATCATTGATTAGGTCATCATCTAGAAATGGGATCTTCAACAATGGACACAATGGATCTTGAAAAATCCCAAGGTTAGGTGGATAACCTTTATGGTTTTTAACAAGAATGTATTTATATAGTATTTTCAGATTTCTACATTGATAAAAAATATAAAAAAATATTTAATTATTTTATCTATTCTACACCTGCAAATGGATTTTCTACAATCAAGTTATGTCAACCAAGTTTTAGAAATGCCTAGTGTAAAACCCACATTTTTAATTCAATTATGTCCTCATAATTATGATTAAAGTATATATTAGGTATTTATTCAGCTTTTTGAAAAAAACGGTGTGTGTATGATATTTATTATTTTTAATATAATTTTAATTTTTTTTGTGAACACATTGCCTCAGAATTGATAGTTGTCTCGTCAGATGATCTCAAAAACAATAATTATAATTTTGAAAAATAAAATATGGAAAATAAGAGTATTTAAATTCTCCAAAAAATGGGGATTTACATCCACGAAAATCGAAAACAAGGGATCCTAATTGAGATTTGGGTATTGATTAAAAATATAGACCTCCATCTCATAATTTATCTCTTAAATATACTCATATTACCACATGGACCACACTAAACTAATTGATCACCCACAAAGGATTGTCTCATGCCGAGCCTCTATCATTACGGGGTACGTTTCAAACAGTTATCCATCCTCAATGTCCATTTTCCCTAGTAGATAATGTGTAATGGGGAAAGTACATACCTCCTTTACTTGGTGATCACCTACCACCAAGAAGTTTATGTCAAGAAACTTTATCCACACTCTGGATCGGGGAAAAAATATTGCATATGATGGTCCAGCTCACACGACCTCTTCCACATTTCTTCATGGGTATAAAATAACAAGTCACATAGGAACCTCATCCACACTTATCTGTTAGAGTATCCAAATGTAAAAATCTATGAGAGGAAGGTAATCTTTTATCCTTCAGTTTTGTGTAGTATACAGTGTCTATTTTAATAGTGACACACACACACTTCACTAAAGATATATACAATACACAACATAGAAATGATGATGAGATATGGTTTGATGTTCTCTGAGTGTTATTCACTACAGCTCTGGACATCTAGGATAAATTATATGTACAAATCGAGTACCTTTGAAAAAAATCGAGTAACATAAGTCTAGTTCTCTGGATTTCAGTTAGATGTGGATCTTTCTCTTTGTGGAGTTGGTATAACAATTAATTTCTTGACTCTGATCTATAGTATCTCAGCAATTTGATTTGTGAATTCATCATGTGTTCTTCAGATGTCTTGAGTTTCTTGCATCAAATCTTTTCTCAATAATTCTCGTGCATCAACTATTGTAACACCCCTTATGTTTTCGGCCAGACATTTAATTTTATTATTGGACTGAAAGTGTTGAAGCCAACAAGATGCATGTATTATGAAGCTCAGACCTCAAACTATTAGGTGATATTTCTACAATAAAATATTAATTATGTCAGTTCATTTAAAAGATGCAAATATAACCTTTAGAAATTAAATTAAAAACCATAAAAAAAATTATAAATTGTTTAACAGTATATCTTTAAATTTTGTCACATGGAAATATTAACTCTATGCAGTGATGACCCCCTGAAATGTTGTCTCCATGAAACAATTTAGTGTTCCTTGACATTGAGTAGTGATACAATCTTGATTGTATAGTTTTATAGTGATCTGGAACCGGTAGCACAAATGCAGTGTCTTGTACTTTTCCAAACATTTTTCGGTGTCCAAGCATGGAACCAGTGTAACAGAATCAACAGATAAGAAACTGGTTATAGTCTTTGGGTAATGGTGTCTGGGAAACGTTATCTAGTTCACAGTGTCTTCGTCATAGTGTCTGGGTCACGGTGTCTGGCTCACAATGTCTGGATCCTAGTTTTTGGATCCTTTTCCAGAAAAACAGATCTCGTGGTAGAATTAAGGTTTCTTAGACTTAGCCCAATATTTGTATATAGACATGAGAAATGATATTTACAAAATTAAATAGACATAATCACTCATCAAAAAATCATTATAGGCCAAAAATAATTATAGTTTATAATAATAAAACTTATTTTATAGCAATTATGTTTTTGGATATGTTTTTGTTTGTCATAAATATCCCAATCATCTATACACATGATTTGAGATAGAATAAACAAGATTAAAATGATATATATAATTTATAGGATTTGTAATCATTAAAAAATGATTAACACTTGAGGAGTCCATCAATCTCCCCCTTTTTATGATCACAAATCATATGGATAAGATATATGTTCTTAGTGGATGTGTATCTCTTTTAGTGTGCATTTAGAGTGCATGTCTCTCCCCCAGTGGGATTATCAAAAAAATTACAAAATTAAAAAATTGAGGAGAAAGTCGAAGTTCAATATGAATTAGAATGAGAAAGTGGTGTCATTAAAATCAGTATGAAAAATATACAGAAATATACCTATCAAAATATATTGTTCATTTTTCTGCAGCACCAACTATATTCTCTTTTCCCCTGGCATCAACATCACTTGAAGCCATAATAGTAGAGGTAGAATTTAAATAAAGAAGTGAACCAAACGATGGATAAGGTAGATCAGGGCCATTAAAAAGGGAAGGGGCCAAGGTAGATGGAGTGGGAGACCGAGGAAATTGTTGGTCGATTATAACATGTCTGATCTAACACAGATCCTGAGAGAAATACAGAGAGTGAAAGGAAGGGGCAGTTGATGATAAGGTTGGAAAACTAGTTCTTAAGGGTGAACCTACAAGAGACACAATTGAAGTTCTCCTCACATAGAGATATGGCCTCACAAGAATGATGATCATAGGAATATTCTCACCACCATAATTCATCACATTCCCAAATTCATCATTGTTCTCCATGAACATGACAAATAAATGGGTGAATTCCTTCGCCTTTTGAACATGAGTTTTGAAATCTTAAGTTACCAATTTTTTTTCATATTCCTTACTTGGTACTTCAAATGGTTTGTCATATCTTTATTTGAGAAAATCATATCGACGTAGAAATATACCTTCTTAGTAATTTCTTCATGATCATGATTGGAAATTGTGGAATGAATTATCAACAGATCATGATCTATGTCACTATTCTTTATAGCCATTAATAGTCACCCTATGTCAAACCCACTTTTCACTGATTGATGTGCTTATTTAACTACTATTTTGATCAAATAATTTTCCATGGAAGGTTGAGATGACTATCCAGAGGCACTAGAAGATGTAACAGAAGATGAAAGATACTTCAGTTCATTCAGATCATTCTATAGACAACCCTTATACTCATTTGTCAACTTCTTAAGACAAATAAAAAGGTCACACATTTCGTTAACTATTTGATTGTTTCTTTCAGCCACCTTGTCAGCTAAGGAAGTTTGGTTAGGAAGAATCCAAAATGCACCTTTCTTAGGAATCTAACTACCAATATCATCCATAGGATGGGAAACTAGTTCTGGTCTTGATTTCAGCACTTTATACGTACCATTTACCATAACCCTATGAGACTTCACTTCATCACATTACTATTTGTTCTCAACTAAGACTTCTTGAGTTTTATGAATCATTTTTGATTGAATCTTCCAAAAAATATTTTTTAATAGTAGGGAATCATATCTTTCACTCATGTTTGTCATAGGAGCAGGTTTAGTGTTTATGATCTTTTATATTATAACGAAAAATTATCTTCAAGGGATTTCAAATATTCCTTACTTACTATGGTTGAAGGTACTTGTGAATGTTCACGAATAATAGTTGAGATAGTATTTGGTTCTTATACAGAGAAAATATCTGAGACTGATTTCATTTGAAATATAGTAGAGAGTTATATACATTTAATTTAGTCTTCTTGGGAATCATTCACATCAAAATGGCTTGGGAATTTATACCATGTATCCATAGTTCCTAGATCAACTGGATTTATCACTTCAACACTTTACATATTCATGTGTTTTTCCCCACAACATGTGCTTATCTTAAAGGACAATGAGATTTATATCCTTGACTTATTTCCAAAATTATATCTCAAATTACCTCACTCATTTCATTTATTTCCAATTAAAATTACTGATCCATTCATTCTTTATCATATGTGATAATATCAAGAAAAAATAGTTCCTCAAAGTGTTCCTTAAGAGAAAATTCTTTCTCAAAAGAAATTTATTCTTCTAAATGTTTGTCCAAAACAACCATTTGTCTTTTCTAAAAAATATATTTTTCTTTATAATAATATTATTTATTCTTATTAAAAATGTCTTTCGGAACAAGTAGATACTTCTCAAATATGACTTGAGGAATAGGTTCAATGCCTTCCTCATACATGACATTTTCCCTACAGGTGTAATAGAATCATTTTCATTTTCTTCAACAGGATAGTAAACAGTCCCATCTGGCTCCAAACCATGACTATAAATGTCCTTAGGTAATGAAGAGTGCTACATTGGATTGAACATTTCATAGACCATGTCATTATCCTTTACCCATGTTTTTTTCCATGTATTTCTACTGATTTTCATTCTTTTAAAAGTATCTTGTGAAATAAAAAATTCATAGTACTTAATAACTTATTAATATAGTCCAACCAACCCTTTATCCTGATGTAAATCAGAGATTAACAAAGAGTAGAATATATAGGTTTACATTGAGGTTGTCTTTATCAACTCACATATATAATGTATAACATACATGAATAGGTTAATTTGGTGTCCATTTGTTCATAATATTTATCAAAAATACATCCTGAAACTTGAGTGTACCAAAATGGCCTTTCCATAGACTATTTAAATATTGAATAAACATAAAAAATTCTAGTAACACAATCTAGTATGGTAGTTATTACTCATCTCTTTGTTTCATTTCAAGTCAAGCATCTCATGTATTATTCTAGAAAAATGATCTCAATTGGATGAGGGGGACATATCTGGTAGTCCTCAAAAATACACACATGAGGTATCCTTAGGATGAAAACCCATAACCGTGAAGAAAAAGTACATTTTCGGCCATTGATCTTGCTTCTCACCACAAAAACATCTTCTGTATCAAAATAGAATGGAAAGAACTGATAAAACTGAGCAACTAGCCTTGGGTAAATTCATCCTTCCACTATTGTGAACAATTATATCTATCCATTATCTTTTATCACATTCAATAATAAAGACATACTAAACAGAATCCACTTATGAGAGATTCTATTTTTTTGGTACCACAATTTTGTTCACCATGGTTCAGATTCAAAGGACCATCGGGCACTATCATCGTTGATATTTTCATCTTCTTCTTTGATCTGTGCTTCTCAGGATTTGATGAGGATAGATGTTACATTCTATATATTCAATGATTTTTCAAGAGAGATAGAAAAATGTTGAAATAGTTTATACGGTTTGAGAGAAGAGATCTCGTGTGATGAAAGGAGTGAAGATTAGTTTATTTGTATCATTTAGGGATATCAAGCATCTCAAAATCAAAAGCACGTGAAATTAAAAGAATAAAATAATAAATTACTACCATAAGGGTTATAAAATGTATGTAATATGATGTAGTGTCCTTAGGGTGATACCATAATAGACTTTCACAGTGAGACCATAAAAGGATATCACAGTGATAACGTAACCCGTTTTCATAGTGTCATATTTAATGTGTGACTTCTAAACGGTGCGACCGTATAGCTTGATATAGTATTTTTACAGACAGTAACTGAGATATTGAAACTGTGAGACAGTGAACATGAAAAAAAAATTATAATATAGTAAAACTATAGAACTTTTAGATTTAGATAGTATTCTTAAGATAGTGACTTGTGAAACAGTAATAGTGATTCAATAAGTTGTGAAATAGTAGACAAACTACTTTAAATTTATCATTCACAACTCGTGTATGATGTAATATATTATTTAACAATATAATGGTTTGGGGAATATATTAGCAAGATGATATTCAGGTCTAGGGAATTCTAAAGTGATATCGATAATGGTCTCTAAAAAGTGATGGATGTCATCAATGTGTTTTGTCCTATTCTGTGAAACATGATTATTTGAGATGTTAATAGAACTCGTATTGTAACAATTTATTGGTACATGGTAAAATTGACATCCAAAATCTAGTAATGTGTGTTTTATCCAACAAATTTGTGCACAAAAACTACCGGATGCTATGTACACAACTTTAGTAGTAGATAATTCTAAAATGTTTTGTTTCTTACTACACAATAATACTAGTGAATTTTCTTAAAAGTGACAGGTTCCAGGGGTGATTTTTCTATCTAAATTACAACCACAAAAATCAGAAATAGAATAGGTAACTAACATAAATGATTTTACTCTAGGATAGAACAGTATTAGATTTTGTGTATTATTGACGGATTTAAAAATTCTCTTAGTAGAATATAAAAGAGATTCCATTGGGTTTTCCTGAAAATGAGCACACATACAAACATTAAACTTAACTTCAGGTCTTCTATCAGTTATATAGATTAATCATTAAATCAATCCTTTGTATGTGGTTTGATCAACAAATTTTACATCTTCATCAAGATCCAACATACAAGTTGTACCCTTTAAAGTGTCACTACTTTTAGTGTTATCTAGGGAAAATGTTTTAGAATATCTCTATTATATTTTCATTAATTTAATATAATACCATAATTGTTTTGAATTATTTTATATCAAATAATGAATATTAGTTCACCCATTAAACTCATTTCAAATTCTCTTTCCATCATCTTTGAAAATTTAATACATAAATATTTTTTGAAAATCCAAATATAACACCATTTACTTATATTTGAACTACTAAATAATCATTACAAAATAGTTTTATAAAAAGTGTAGGATTAAATATTCCTTTTGTAAAACAATTAAAAATAAGAAATATACTTAATCTATCATACCAGGCTCTTGGAGCTTGTTTTAAACCATATAAATATTTTGATAATTTAAATACATGATTTGGAAAATGAAGATTTCTAAAATGTGGGGGTTTCTCAAAAAACATCCTCAGCTATATACCCATTTAGGAATGTACTTTTAACATCCATTTTATATAGTTTGAAATTTTTATGTGCATAATAAGAATGCATAATTTTGATGGATTCAAGTCTACCTACTGGTGTAATGGTTTCCTCATAGTCAATTCATTCTTCTAGACAATATCTGTATGCAACCAATCTGGAATTGTTTCTAACTATGTTATTATCTTCATCTATATCATTTCTTAACACCCACATAGTACCTATGGTATATGTGTCTTCAGATCTATGAAAAAGTTTCCAAACTTTGTTCCTTTCAAACTGATTATGTTCTTCTTGAATATCCATCACCCAAAATTCATCATTGATAAAATAATTAATGTTTTTAGGTTCTAGTTGTGAAAAAAAGACTATATTTTTAACATGAGAAGATCTATATTTAGTTCATTTTTCTAATTCTACTAAAACTGCATCTAATGGATGATTTTTAAGAGTTCTAAAAGCTCTACAATTAGAAGAAACTATGATTTATTGTTCTTCAAAAGGTTATAGTCCATTATAAATTAAATCTAATGAATTTAAAGACATATAAGTTTTCAAATATTATATTAAAATATGGTTAGAGGTTTCTGAATTGATTTCTAGATTTGAAATATCATCCTCCAAGTTCTCAAGAGTGGTTTTAGGCTCACATGGATCTAATTCATCAAATTTGACATTGAAAGATTCATCGACATATTTAGTTATTTTTTTAAACATCCTATAGGGGTTACTAGGGATTGAATATCCTAATAATATTCCTTCATCACTCTTGGATGCAAATTTATCACGATTTCCTTAGTATTATGGATAAAGACTTGGAAACCAAAAACATTGAAGTATCATACTTTGGGATTTCTATTTTTCTATAACTCATATTGAGTTATTTTAATAATGGGTCTAATCAACACTCTATTAATAGTATTGAACGTTGTATTTACAGCTTCATCCCAAATATAAATAGGTATGTCATATTCACTATACATGTTTCTAGGAACCTCTGGAAAGGTTTTATTTCTTCTTTATAAAACTCCATTCTGTTGAGGTGTTCTAGGGGCATAGTAATTATGACTACAACCATTTTGAAGACAAAACGATTAAAAACCTTTATTTTAAAACTCACGACCATGATCACATCATAAGTATTTACTTATAAGTCCATTATGGTTTTCTACATTTTTATATATGGTGAAATGAGAGTATACATCACTTTTTAGTGCTAAAAATGTCCAAGCATATCATGAAAAATTAATCTACAAGAACATATTCATATTGCTTCCCATTTAATCTTGAAACTTAAGATGGTAAAAACAAATCCATATGAACTAGTTTGCGATGTTAATAATTTGAAACCTCATTCTTTGTTTTGAAGGAAATTTAGTGTTGATTTCTCTTTTGATAAGGATAAAAAAATATTATAATTTAGAAACTCATGTTGGGGTAGGTCTTTGACGAAACTATTTCTAGTTTATTTTATATGAATGAGAATATTAAAGTGTTCTTGTATCCTATTCCAAAGACAAAATTATTTGGGAAATACACTTAAACATGAGGAATTTTGAGAAACTAAAGTCTCTACGTTAACCGAGTATACATTTTCATTTCGCAATGCAGAAAACACTAATTCATTTTTAGAATTTTTAACATTGGAATCGTAATTTTGAAATTTAACAAGAAATCCATCATCACATAGTTGTGAAATACTAAGAACATTATACTTAAATCCATAAATAAAAAATACAGTGGAAATTAAAATTGACTAAAAGTTACTGATTTGGACAAGGATAATGAGTTCTGCTTTGGCATTGTTACCAAAGGTGACATGTCCACCATCCATTTTTATTAGGTTCTTATAGAATGAATAGTCCCATGCCATGTGTCTTGAATACCCACTATCTAGTTACCATAAAATTTTATATGATCTCATTAAGATATATTCATAAAATGTAGTGAAAGAAAAATAAACATTGCTACACAAATTTTTTTGGATCCCGTAATACTTGTGACCAGTGCATTAGGAACCCACACCTACATCATATGATTCCTATAAAAATTATTTAATGTTCTTGAAAAATATACATTTTTTGGTCAGAAAATTTGAAATAGTAGAGAGTGTATCATATCTTGAACTAGATGAATGTATTCCAGAATTATGAGTAATGTTGCATGCCGTAGATTTAGAAACAATATATGATCTTCCAAAATTTCTATTACCTGGTGGATATCCATTACCAGTGGTATATTTAAGAGCATTATGATTACATAAAATTTTTACTAATTCATATTTACCATTTTTAAACATTTCATGTATCCTTTTCAATTTCTCAGTAGATATATTTAATGAATTTTTCTCATTGATTAATTCATCATTTTTCTTGTATTTCTATAGTATGTTCAGATTTAACAATAGAGTTAAGTACATGTTGTTTATTTAAATAATTGTATTTATATTTTAGTTAGTTACAAGTCTCCTAAATCATATTATAGTACTCATAAATGTCTTCATTATACATATTTTTAGAATAACATTCATCACAATAATAATTGGAATTGTGTAGAGGAGATTCTGTGTTACCTCGTATGTTTTTTCCATAAAATACATATTGTGATTGTTGTCTAGTTCAGCATGTGCAGAGTCTATGTCACTTGAATTTTCCTCAGAAGTACTCCACATTGCATTCATTTCCTTTTTATACATTTTATCAATGTCATTATATTAAATTTGGTGTTTGGTCTTAGGATACTCAGCCTTTTCATGTCCCTTTCACTAATATCCATAGCATACTATCGCATGAGACATTTCACTTCTTTTCCAATCTTTGTTCATCTTCATTTTTAATCATATCATCCATTAAAGATAGAATTTCTTAAAATTTTCTCATTCTTGTAAAATCTCTTAACCCTTCTAGATAATTGAGACATCTCCTCATCAATATCAGGTTATAATTTTCAACTATAGTAATTTTCTATAGAGGTTTCAAATTTCTCATTTTTTTGTTTAGAGGTGGTGGTCTTAAATGAAAAATATTTCATTTTGGGTTCATCATCATATTCCTTGTTGAATTTTATATCTTCTTCATATATCATTAGTTTCTCAATGATTTATTTTACATGTAACTTGTTGTTGTCTTATGATTCTATAATAGAGAAAAATGTTTCTCTCCATCTATCAGGTACACATAAAATAATTCTCATTATTTATTCTTTAGTAGTTAATTCTCCTCTAAGAGAAATAATTGTGTTGAAAATTTCATTGGACCTATAATACATGTCTGAAATAGGTTCCTTGGGTTTCATTTTATAGTTATAATATTTAACAATATAAGTATTAAGTCTCATTTATATGATACTTGAATTTCCTTCATGTGAATGAGACAAAAAAAAACAAAATATAATGCGTCGTTTTACATGAAAAAATTATATTTAATTACTTATCTCCTATGAAAAAATAAAAATCATGCATGGCATGGAATTGTTATTCAAGAAATACTTGTTTAGGTCATCCCCAGTGATTCAGTTAGTAGTAGGAATCATATACTCATCTATAATTGATGAATAAATTTTAAAACCCATAATTTCTAAATGAATTTTTAGTTTGATTTTAAATTTGGTATAATTGGTTCCATTAACTAATTGTGGTCAAGTTGTTGTAGCACCTTCTAGTCTATTATCAATTACATGAAAATAATTTTAAAGAGCTAGAAATTCAGAATAGATAGAAATTGACAATTCTTAAAAGTAAGACTAAAATCATAGTTGAATAGTTTAAAAAATATAGGCTTTATTGGAATAACAAACTCCGTTGATAGTAAAAAAATTTTAGAGTAGTGTACTCAAGAGGGGGGGGGGGTGGATTGATTATCTAAAAAATTTCCATTTGAAAATGTATTTTAATAGGTTCCCAAATAAAAAAAATACATCCAAGTTAATCAATTTAATATGTTTATGAATGTTTGACTATTTAAACAACTCCTAATAAGAATGATTAATTCTCAATAATATTAATATCAGTTATTAACATTACATTTGATGTTATTCTAATATGGAAAAACAATTATAAATAATTTCAAAGATTAAATATCAAATTAAATCTAGTGATTTCTGAATTATATAGTAAAATAATGAAAACTAATTTAAATAAAACAGTGGATATAAAACAAGTAGTTCAGTCTCAAACTGAGACATAATCCACACCACATAGTGATCACCTGTCACCAAGAAGATTATATTGACAAACATGATCCCCACACTGGATTGGGGTAAACAACAGTCCACATTACTGTCCAGGTTACATGACTTATTCCACATTTTATCTTGGGTATAAACTAACAGTTCACACGGTGAACTATTCTATAGTTATACATGGGATTAAAAAACTGTAAAAAGATATGAGAAGAAAAATATGTTGTATCCTTTAGTTTAGTGCAAAATAAAGTGTGTGTTTTAATACAAACACAAAAACTAATCCAAAGCTAAAAAAATTCACAATACAGAAAATATGGTGAGATAAAGATAGAAGTGCTCTAAGTGTTATTATTTGAAGCTCTGAACTTCTAGGATGAAGTTGATGTATGTATCAAGTCCTCTTGCGAAAAATAGAGTACTATAAGTCTTATGTTCTGGTTTCCAGTTAGATATGGGTCATGATGTTCATGGATTTGGTATTGCGAATATGTTGTTGACAACAATCAATTTTCTCATATCCTTTGGATTCACGAATTCTTCGTGTCTTCCATAGATGTTTTTAGTTTCATGGGTCATTTAGTTTTTCATGAATGCTCATGTGTCTGCTTCTCTAACACACATTTGGTTCTCATCCACGCATTTCTTTTTATTTTTGGAGTGCATGTGTTTAAGCTGAAAGGATGCATGTATTCTTCTCCTCTTACCACGTACTAGCGAGTGATATGTCGATGATGAAATATTAATTATGTAAGTGCGTTTAAAATTCTAAAATATAATCATTATAAATTAAACTATAAACATCAAAAAAGATTAAAGAACAGTGTCATAGTTTATCTGGAAATGGTGTTTCTTGGAAACGGTGTCTGCATGAAATGGTGTATCCCTGAAATGATGTCTCCATGAAAAAATATCTCCTTCTTTTCCTTTGACTAGTGAGATAGTTATGATGGAATAGTTTTATAGAGATCAGGAATTGATATCATAGATTGAGTGTTAGGATCACGGTGTGTGGTTCTTTTCCAATCTCCAAATGTTATCTTTGCATGGAATCGATGTCACATACATCAACAAATCTGAAATTGGATACTGTGTCTGGGTTATGTTTCCTATATCACTGTGTCTGGGTCATGTTGTATGGGTCATGGTGTCTAGGTCATGGTGTATGGTTCCTGCTGTCTGGATTATTTTGGAAAAAAGTTGAACTAGTGGAAAACTTATGTTTTCTCAGATTTAGCCAAATGTCTGTATATAGACATGATAAGTGATATTCACAGAATGAATAAGAATTAATCATTCATCAAAGAAATCATTATAGACCAAATGAAAATATAGTTTTCAATAATAATACCTAATTTATAACTATTAAGATTATGGATTGGTTTATATAAATCATATTGAAACCAACCATATGTACACATGATTTGAGACATTTTAAACATGATTAACATGATTTATAAAATTTATAGGAATTTTGATCATTAAAACATGATTAACCCATTATGAGTCAAACAAAATTTAATAAAATGTTCTTATTATATAATTTTTTGTAGTTAAATAAAATTATCATAGAATAAATAAGATTTTTTGGAAGGAAGAATAAAAAATATAAGAAGAATCAATGTGAGGTCTCAAAAAAATACTATAAAAATGATGTATATAAATAATATTGAATATCCAAAATATAGGAAAGTTAAAACCCCGAGATAAAAAATGATCATGTAATGATGAAAATAACTTTCAGAACATTATTAGAATAATTGTTATGGAATGATAGAAAATGATACGGTAACCTAAAAATTAGTGTTGAGTTACAGAGCCCCCAAACAATAGGTCCCATTTTAATTCTTCATTTTAATACATCAAATGAAGTATATTTTTGATTATATAACTAATAAATAATTATATTATTGTAATTTATTATATATTAATAAATTATAATCATTGAAATATATATATTAATATTTCTTAATAAGGAATAGACCGAGGACATGTTTTCTTTTAAATTACCCCTATTAGATTTGATTTAATAACTTTAATTAAATTACATTAAGAAATTAGTAAAATTAATTCATGAAAATATAAAATTTATTATTATATCGGTTTTATATATGAAATATATTTTATACCATCAATTCATTAATCCAATGTCATGTGAAAATATAAATTTATACTTGTAAGATATTAACTCACCATTAATGAGACGTTATCAAAAGAGGAAGATATGGATGAAAAATATATAACAATATTGTAAATTATATTTTTAATATCGCTAAATATCATTATTAATATGATTATATACCAATTAAATTACTTTGGAATATTGCATATAGAGTTGAGTGGTATAATAAAAAATTTGTAGGACAAAAGTCTAACAAATGAAAACGAATCAGTTTCCTTATTTATAAATTCCTTCCATTGATAACACAATAAAAACTATCATATTAGAATTTGATATCTTCAAGAAACCTCTAACGAAAAAGAATAATTAAGAGAGTATAATTATGTATAAATTCATCTTGGATTGTTTTATATTAATTGATTTTATAAGGGTATGGATATTTAGTAATTATACATTATGAGGGGTATTTATAGGTTAATATATTGAGGAAACTATTATTTAATATTTATTCACATTAATATTAATATATTATATATTATAAATGATATTTTAATAATACTACATGCTTATATGTGTGTTAAAATTTTACACCACTTAATCTATTAGTCTATTGAATAGAATTTAGAATAAAATAAAAATGGTATTTTAATGAAATACAATATGTTTTTTAGAAAATTAATTTAATTATTTGTTATAAAACTCGATATATTATTTTTAAATGGAATATTTTACTAATAAAATATGTTTTTGTTTGAGATAAAAATTTCATTATTTGTAGTGTCTAAATTACATTGTAAAAATTTTAATTCAATCAAATCATTTTTCTAAAAACTATATACTTTTTATTAACCAAATAATTTACGTTTATTTGAAAATTTGGAAAAAATAACTGATATATAATTTCAATTTGATGATTTAAATACAAAAAATTATTTTATTTTATTTACATTTTGAAATATGGAATTTTATTTATTAACAAAAATTATTATTATAATAATATATAGAAAAATACACTCTCAAAAATTCACTTACACATTAATAGAGTTCAAAAATTGAGTATTTATTTAATGAAATTATATTAATTATAGGTATATAATATTTTATATTAAATATCCTTTACAAACCATTATAGTTTTTTTTATTTAAGTAAATATTCTATCATTAATGTAATTATTGATTACATTTAGGCTACTATTCCAATAATAAAATTTGTAATATTCCTATTATAATTATTTCTTATTTTTGACATTCATTAATCACTTCAATTCACTTAATGTGTCCATATCATTCATTTTAAATATATTTGTTACATTACTAATGTTTTTTTCAAAAGATTTGTCATGGATCTGATAATTCATTCAGGATAATGCGATTATAAATTTAAAAATTTATATTTTAAAATCATTAATTTTTAAAAAAATTATTTTTTATTTTTATTTGGTATATTTATTCAAAAAAATTAATGATCAAAATTAATATAATAAATTGTTAATGGTATTCCGTTATGTGGTTATTTTGTTTTATTCAATACTATATTCCCAAATAGCTTCCATAAAAATAATATTTTTCTATAAAATGTTGACCAACAGAGTGGCCTTTAATTCTATCAATATGTATCCACGATCCGTGAACTCCACCAATTGATTATCTTAAGAGAGGTCATGTTCAGGTTATATAACCAATATATTTTGTACATGTTATAGATGTAGTATATATATAGTTATTTGTTATGCATGTAATATGTCATTAACATTTTAGAGGTTCAATGGATGTAAAATGTGATAAGTAATACTCCCTATAAAATAATGAAGAAAAAGGACAGATATATCTAAGTATTAGCTTTCCCTTCATCCAAAATCTTATAATCATAGTACATGGTGATATTCAAATGAATACATATGCATCAACATCAAACTACATATCACAGTAACAATTATCATCATAACTCTTAAAAGAATCTAATGGTTATTTGATATGCCACTATATGTTTTGAAAACTCTCTATTACTTATTTATAATGATCATGTCCAAAATCAATTCTCTCTGTAACATCATCCTTACGTGTTAGAGTTTTGAATATCATACCACAAAAATCCACATGTGGTTCTTTATGAATAATTGAGTCGAATATACTATAATATGAAAAATTGACCTAAGGAATATATTGACCGATGATTTGGATTCAAATCATTATGAAATATCATAACATATAATCCATAATTTGAATGTTCCTTAAACAATATCCATCAGTTTATGTATGATTTTTCATTATAATATTTAGGTAGTTATATAATACAACATGAAATATTTCTCAAAACCATTGATGTGATTATTGGATCTTAATCAGCTAAATTTTTTACTGGATATCATTATATCACCACCGCACCCTTAATGTTTATCCTAGAATGTTAGTAATGTTGGAAATCCTCTCTATAAAAATTCATGCCTGCCAACTTTGTTGGTTGATCAAAAATTACCTATATTGAGTTTCAACATTTATGGTTTTAAGGAAGAATATGGATGAAGTATGTTATAATGTTCTCCCATTTCACCTTACACATGTATATTCATATATATTGATAAATCAGTTTGTAGTTCAATATATATATATATATAAATATTATGACGAACATCCATGATATAAACTTACCAATTTGATTAGGATCATCAAATTATATATCGACTATGGTTACATATTTTTCATTTATTTATATTTTATGTTATTCATCAGCTAGTTTAGTCAATTTGCATGAGCATAAACTTGTGAAATCATATTTGTAGGATCATCAATTAGATGGCCTACTAATATTATTTCTTATCCAACAAATGCACCTATGTGGTCATATAGACCATATACCAACTTTTCAAGTTGGGAACATATTCTTGATTGTTAGGGATAAGGCTTAGGGTTGAATTATTGACCGATTATACTCAAGAAGATTCTGATGATCAGGATTATGTAGTTCGATAATGTCTGGAGAACTGGTTTACAGTTTGGCTTAGAGTTAGTGGTTGATCCCTTTACGCTTTATTAAATTTTCATTATATAAGACCGCATGTTTGGTTGTACCAGTTGGTGAAAATTATTATATATGACACATATATTTAGGATTTTATATCATTTCATGTGTTACTAAAACATGTTTCACTTTTAGTTTATTTAAAAATGGTGTACTCTTTTTATTTACTACTTATATTAAATATAGTTATTTATTCTATTATTTAGTGAGATATGAGGGAAGAGTATTTCTATGGGTACACCATATGACATCGCTTCTATTCAAAAGGCTCTGGCATATAGAGAGGTATTATTGAGGCATCATAACAAACGATCTAGTAGCACATGATTAGTAGAATCTAGGTAAGGAGGTTAGAAAGTTGTATCATTGTTGATTATTTTCCTATTATGTTATTATTTGGTATATAGTATGTAAGACTATTAGTAATTTGTCAGATTATGTTATGGATATCAGAATGGTACATCAAGAACACATGTTCTAGTATGGATTCAATGTTTCCAGGGATATGGGATTGTCATTCCGATATTCAAGGTCACAATTGTACTTTAATATCAACATATACATATCACTTGTTATGTGGATTTTATGTTTTACAATTTATTTTTTTCTCCTGTCCCATTAGAAATATTTCATAGATCAATTTATTCTCATGGTCATAAAATCTAAGAGGTGTATCATGTGTCATATTTTCCACATAGGATTCAAATTTTTAAGCCTCATAATGTGTGATTTTATTGATGAAATAATACAATTCCATAATGTATCAAAAAATACCTAAATGCTTTTTTCCTTTATATATTTTTGGTGTCATCATAATAAATTGAAACTAAATTCACATATATTTCATTATGATGGTAGGTGATGAGGATCTAAGGTGAGACATTTGATAGTGAGGGTGATAACTCATTCAGCATGAAATTGAGTTGCAACAACCCTTATAGTTTTATAGGGATAATAGTTCTCTTTCCTTGAACGCCTTATAGGTTCTTGTTTCACTTTCTAATTTTTTTATGTGTCAATAAAAATATATACATTGTTTTATTGAATACGTAGGATTAAATTTATATTATTTATGGGTACAAGAACATTTGATATGAACAATAACTTGAGGGGGTGTTACCACATACAGATGCTTGGTAAGATTTGGTTTGAAATATATTTTTCATTTGTATTGTGACCACTTGAGAGAAATTCATTATAAGGATGTTGGGTGTGGATCATGACCCCATATGCCTTGTTGGGGGTTTTGACACTCATTGGTCAATATGAACATTATCTTTTTTAGAGAGGTTTTATCTTTCATGTTAGTTGGTTTTAAATTTCGACCGATTTTTTGAGACTTGATCATAGGGATTGGAGGCATACCTAGAAGTATTTAGTTTTCACAAATAACTATGTTGGTCAACATTTATTTAATTCATGGGAACCCAACATGAGAGGTTGGACTAGTGTATTGGATTAAATTTCATGTAACTTAGTTATATACTCATTTTATATTGATTAATGGTTAGTGAACATGTGTTGTGATATAGTCTTGTTGATGCTTTCATATTTGTTCAATAACCATAGTTTCATTGGTATCAATACATGCTTCAACATACAAGAAAATTTCAGCGACTGCATTGATCCATGAATGTTTACACTATTGAAATTGTATTCTGATTATAGGGTAGATTATCATGAATGGAATGATGCCTGTGATGGGATGTCATGGAAAAAATATTGTCATAAGTGATGTATAAATTTTAAGGGGAGTTACAAGGGACCTTCTAACTTAATAAGACCAAAATTACATATAACATTGTAATATTATTTATCTAATGGATGATTCTATAGAGTATGAGTTGGATGATAAAGATATATTCTAGTTTCACAAGATTTCATTCAGTTGTAAATTGGTCAGTGACTATGTGAAAAATGAAGATGGATTTTTTCATGAATATTCATGGCCATGGCTAGTAGGGTAGTTTGGATAAATGATGAATATAAAATCATGTTAATGGGAAAATTAAAATTAAACTAGGTACCGTGACACGGTTGACATGTGGATGGACACATACAAGAATTTGAAAAAAATTGTGTTGTCACATGTCAGTTAATGGAACGTGTAGCATATTTCTTGTGAGTGTGTCTTTGTGAGTTAAATTTAAATTCCATTTTATACAATAATAGTGTAAATATAATTAGATAATATAATTATCTATCTTGAAATCATATTTAGTATGCAGATACAACATTGGCTCTATGTTGAGGTTATTTCTTTTAAATGTACTTTCTATCTTGAAAAAGGAAAATATTGAGGTTAAGCATGACTTTTGGTTTTTCTACTATGGATTATAGGGGTACAAAAATGTTTACTGTTGGGATATTATAAATCCCATGTTTTACCATATGAAATTTTTTAAAAGAATATTTAATATTTTCCATCGGCTTCATGAGAGTGGTAAAAATGAAATTTATCACTAGAAGATGATCTCAGATTTTTTTGACCCTTTCATTAATCCTATAGTATAGTGGATACCCTAGGGCCAAATTCTAGTGGAATTTCGAGCCATTAGTGTTTGAAAAGATTATTTATTATGTAATATTTAAGGAATTAAATAGTAATTTGTTAATACATGTTTGTTTTTTCATTTATATTGAATGGAATGTTTGATGTATTTTATATTTCTTCATTTGGGTTTCTAATCGGGATACTTTACTAGTTAGGGAATAAACTAATATTGGGTACTGAGGGTGGTCCACCTATTTCATCCCTTTTAATTATCATTTCGTTGTAAATTTTTTTTATCATTTTCTTTTATTTTTCTTATTTCCCTTTGGTGAATTATGATGTACACAACTAGAAGTTCCATAATTTTTTTTTGATTTTAAAATTGAGAGGTATTGTATGAATGATATATAGAAAAATATATTTATCATCACAAATCTCAGGATATGACGTACAGTCATGCAGTGGATGTTGATAGTGTAAATGGATGACGCTTCATCTGATTCCACCTAAATGTGGGAAAAATACATTTTTTTTATAAATCCACATATATTATCATTTTAATGTTTTAATAGAATATTATGATTTCTTAGGAACCCTTATGGGTTGATTTGTTTTGTTTTTGGTTGGGAAATGGGGATTATGAGAAACATGAAGGGGATTCTGATTATGTAATCCCAATCACATCACATGTAGTTCAGGAGAACAAAATAATTTTTTTTCAGGTTTGAGGAAGATGAAATTTTATAAGTACACACCATTTATATTGTATACAAGATGTGTAATGGGAGTCTACCTTGATGTTTAGTACCCATCCATGGAGACCAAGATGCAAAACATGGATAGGCAGAATACATGGCTAGATATCATGTTGGAGGAATACTATGTAAAGGTACATTACCAAGATATGTACATGGATAAGTATTATGAGTTACATGGGTAGGTAACCCATATATGGTATATTTCATGTGCATGATGAACATGTCATGTAACGAAAATTTACCTTTCCATGTCTTGCAACATTACCCACCCAAATTAACCCTTAATGGAACACATGGTTTATTAGGATTACCAAACACGAACTGATCCATTTCTACCCGTTTTTGTAATTTTGATAAATTTACTCCCAAGAGTAAATGTTCGAACCAACTATAGTTTATTCTTGAGTATATTTTCATAGAAAATGTGATGGTATAAACCTCGAGGGACTTTATTTAATTCTAAGTGAAATCATACGATTTTCCCAAACAGTGAGGTTCTAACACTAGTAAATAAATTTAGTTGTCTCTTATGAGTGGTACCTCGATTTGTTATGGTATATGTTCCATCTCTCATAAATAATACCTGTGAAGCTTTCCCTTTGAGGATTCATCCCATGTGAGGTGTTCCCTTCTATCCAATGAGGTCGTGAGGTTAATTATTTATTATAATTCCTAGTTGTATTCTTATGCTTACATTTTGACCGAGAGAATTTTTTAAAAGATGCCGATATCTTCTCTATATTACAAAAAGTCTCTGAGGGATTCCTTTTTTTAATATTAACATTGGAAATCTCTTATAGGATAGTTTTACCTATATACCTATATAAGGATCCCATTTTGGACTCCTTTATCCATGTAATATAATATTGATGGTCCCTTATAGGGTGTTTTATATATACCATTTTGAGGATCCCGTGAGGGATACCTCTATTTACATATTGTGAGAGGATTCATAGTTAAATTATTCCTTTTACCTTTTCTTCTTAGGATAGATATAATGATGATTCCCTTGAGTTATGACTTGAAGGAGCCAATGGGTTCGTCTATTTTTTACTAAACATTAGTGAGTACATCGAGTTTAGGTTGAGATGGTAGTGTGTATCAAAATAGAACCTATTCTGAACATGTAATTACATGAGGCTTCAGAAGTAGTGTTGGGTCTAGTTGTTTTTCCACACTCATTCACTTATTTTTTTATCCATTCTTGTATTTACTATTGATGTAGTTATGATATATATATGTGATTGTTGGTTGGTTCTTGATGATTCTGATGTGATAAATATTTTCTTCCCTTTTTGATGACTGGAAGTTCTTCCTAGGTGTGATCATGTTTATATATTTGTATACCCATACATGCTTCATGGTATCCAGATTCTAAGACATGTTATTTCTTATATATATTTAAATAACTAGTGATACTTCGTAGGATCTTTCTGTTGATCCATATATCTGATAATTATATTATTGGTATTTACAGAGGTTCTTCCTTGTACCTAAATTTCAAGCATATGATAATGATATATGGGGATGGCATACCCAATATCTATACATATAGATGTTTATATTTTCTAGATTGATAAGGATAATTTTACTCACTTATGAAATATTTTTTATAAAGATTATTTACCCCTACTTCATCTGACTATACTCATAGATTATTATGCTCTTCAGAGTGATAGGGATGATTAACCTATCCCTTATCAATTTCATGACCATGGTTTGGTAGATGGAATTTCACATAATTGGATTCCCATGGATGATTATGATAACTCGAATAAAAAATATGTTTACTATATATCCATTTGGATACCTCTAGGTATGTGCATAATATCTCAATAGTTAGTTTTCCTTGTATAACACATAAGGTATGGAATCATAGAAATTATAAAGTTGCATTTTCGTGACTACCTATGGACTGGGAGTTGGGGCTCAATCATTAGATTAGATTTAAATGGCATGAGTGGAATTCCTTCTAGATTTTTTCCATTTATATGTTAATGATATTATCCTTCTTTGAGTCTATCATTATATTGATTGGAGGAATGTATGTGTGAACCCAAGGCTTGGACATGTATCCCCCTATGGTGACATAGTATGCAGTGAAAAATTTCTAGAATTAGATGAATTGGTTATTTTTAATGAGATTATAGAACTATATAATGACTTAATGATACATGAATTGAGTGTTAAAAAATCCATCTACGTTCCCTTGCATAGGATTTCGAGGCGATCGAGAATAGAGACCTAATAATTGACTACTGTTGAGTTTTTTTATTTCAATAACCATACACATATATATTAAAATTTATGTATATATGTATATGAATGGGAATATAAATATATACACAAATAAATATGGAAATCTATTATAGAACCTCTCTTAGATGACTGATATCATGTACCAAGGGATCGAATGTTCTTTCACTTTCATGACTTATTTATATTTTCAATTTTGTATCTACATGTATATGAATATTTCATTAGAATTCACTTAGTACCACAAATATATAGGTTTACCATTAGGGTGGCCTAATTAGATTATTTATCCCCAATGTATATTCAATTAAGTTTTCATGCAGACCATTTGTCTTCATTTTATGTTCATCACAGTTGGATGGTGATTAGGGCTGCGACTTAGGGTTTCATGATCGAGAAAAGTCAGTAATTTGGATTCATATGGTTGGGTTGATGCAGTTTTATAGTTTATGGATATTGGGTATATAGTATATGAAGGTTCCGGGCACTGTGGAAGCTCATGGGTGGATGTGACCACATGGATTTTTGTTATTTTCAAGGACCAATATGGGATCAATATGACGATAAATGCCACACTCCACGGATCGAACATCAAAAATAGACAAAGAAGAAGATCAGTCCCAGAACCACAAAAGGAGGATCATTATAACTTGATTATAATTAATTTTATTAATTTACAAGAAGTATCATTTATGGTGTCTTTTATTTTTTGATATTTCTGATCATGTTCGGATGTGATTCGTTGCTGCGTCATAGAATCCATGTGTAGACATTATCTAGTGGTGATCCACACATGTGTCCCGTATCTCTGGACATCGCCAAAAGAATATCTGGGTACTAGCATAGAGAATCCTTTTCTTGTGTAGATTGACTTAAATCTCCTTGATCTGATGGAGGAGGATCTCTCTCGGTCTTGAGAGTGTTCTTGGAGGGAGGAGTTCTTTCAACCATGATAGAATTCACCCGATTTTTTGTGCAAAATGATTATTAGGAAAATTGTTGGGGTCGTGAGTATGTCTATAATCAGGATAGAAAATAATGATTAATAACATTTTATATAAAAAATGATTGTTATTTCTAAATGGGTTCAAATTAATTTGTGAAGAGATTTATGATTTAATAGTAAAATATTATAAATTTTTTATTTATTATATGATACGTGGAAATTATGAATGGTGAATTTTTATATAGTGAAATTGATCTCCAAAATATTTTGTAATTATTTTTTATTTGATGAATTTTTTTTGACGTATCATATTAGGTTAACCTACTGAAGGAGAATAGTAAATAAATTTAACCTATGTTTGAATATGATATACCAATAATTATACATTTTTATTATTTACTTTACTAGATTTAAGGATTATTAATTTATTACAATAAGATGGTAAATTCCATTTTATATGTGAATGGTTCTTATTGAGGAAACTATTTTTCAAATTTTTTAATGTTTTCTCAAGGAGGGTAAATTGTTTATTTATTTTTTCTACTTGTTTTAATTTTTTTCTATGTGTAGAAGTTTATATTTACATGTTATTATAAATTAATTTATATCATCATTATTTATTATGAATATAATAAATAATTTATTTGTTTTCATAATTTTGACAAGGCTAACAGATTCATTTATTTTTATATCCCACACAACGCTTGGTTTTTTCCATCGCATATTTAAATTTTTTTCATAGGATATATTATTGTGTAATAACTATATAGCTATAAAAATATTATTTATATGGAATTTTATTAATTGTATAAAAACTATTTAATTAAATATTTGTGAAAATATATGGAACTATTTTAAATGACTAAATATACACTATGGGGAAATAAATGTATTGTTTTATAACAGTTTTCCTTATTCAATAAAAATATTTAACTAAATGATGTAGGGAATGTAACAATGTCTTATCATTTATATTATACACATAATTCTGTTTCATTTAAATTAAGGGATGTAATATGTATGATCATTAAATATAGTATTACTTAGTAAAAAAATATTGAATAGCTTTTCACATCAACCAAAATATCATTTATCAGCTCTAAAATCTATGAATCTCAGAAATAGTTTCCCAATCATATATGTCTATAATTTTCAAGGATAAACCAGTAATCTTATTTTTCAACAAATGAATATGTATTTCATCATTTTTCTCTTCCTTGAGAAATTATAATATGGATAGATAAGAAACGCTCTTTGTAATGTGGGATTTCATCCCTTCCTCATTGATTCCCAAAACTATAATATTAATATCATTTGATATTAGTCCTGTTTTAATATTAATTATTGATTAGTTTGAATGTTATATTTTAATTATAGAATTAGTCACCATGTTTTCCATATAATGATATTGTGGATCTAATAAATCAAATTCCTCAATTATATATAACTTACTCATTCATATATTGTTCAACTGAATTTATTTGAATATAAAATTTATGATCTTATGATCACGTATATATATATATATATGTCCCTCATGTAACCATAAATATTATTTCAAAAAATATTTCATTCACATTTTACCATTTATCAATCAAGATCAGGTGTCTGATAGTTCTTATAGTTGACCTTCAATTTTATTGAGTTACATACTTTCACCGTATCATTTATAATAATAAAATATAACCAAACATTCATAAAATAATCATTTCACATCTAAAATACCCATCTACTCTGGTGTAGTAGAGGTAATGTTTCAATGAAAAAACTAATTTTTTTTCAATCATAATTTTTTATACACAATATTATTTATAATAAAGCATTACATTCTTCCATTTTAATATTGTTAGTAGATTTGGAATTCATGATATATTTCCCAAAATGCGTTCATTGTTTCAAAGAAATCCATGAATTTAATATATATATATATATATATATATTATAATGATTTATATAATTTAATATTAAATAACATATTTATAATAGGTTCCTTTTATATACATTCCATTATGGTTTCATGGATCAAGAAGAAAATCCTTTGTAGATATAATTTTCACTTCATGTAGATGGTATTTAATTTTCAGTTCATTGAGTGATTATAAAAACCCTTTGACTATATATATTCATAATATCTCATTTAATATATTAGAATTTAATTATCAAAATAAACACTATATTTTTCAATGAATACTCATATAAAACTATTCATCAAATATATCATGACAATTCTTGATTCTAAAAATCAGAATAGAGCCACTCTGAACTCACCATATAGGATTCTGTTAAGTGTAATATAATCTTAACTATATATTAAATTGTTATTTATTGATCCTATTTATTTTTTATAAAAAAGTAAGAGATATATTTTATTGGATAATTTTTTATGATTATTGTCATGTTGAGATAATGATAATCAAAATACAAAGTCAATGGCCAATTCTTCTTCATAAAAAATGTACTATAGATACCCCATAAAGAATAACTATAGTATAGAAATCCATTTTACAAATTTTCATGATTAATATTCTTCAATTTATAAAATTAAATGGGGGGATATTATCTTAGAAATAATTTATTTACAAATAGAACCATATATATGTTCAATTAAAAACACAACCTCATGTTTTGGGAGAAGAAAATGCATCTAATTAAAAAATTTATCAACATATTTCCCAAAAATTACAATACAATCATTATTGACTTCCTCTACAATCAATTCATTTAATTATTCAACTTTATTGGGTATCAGAATCCATATTAAATATTCACATCCAAATGGGTGGTAATGACCATACTTGCATCAACATTTTATTATAGGATCATTTTTGATGTAAAAGGATATTTATCAATTATTAAATAAATATTATAATTATATAAGGATATAAAAACGATAAAAAATATCCAATAATATTTTACCAATGGATATATATATAAGAAGTATCACCAAAAAACACTTATCAGAAAAGAGTTATATGTTTAAGATGAAATCAAATCAATGCTGATTATATTCATGAATAATTAAATATTCAATGGTTGGGGTGGTGAATTAATATTCTCAAAAAAATCCATAGTAATTATGAATTCCAAAAGCTATATTAAAATAAGGCCTTAACAATTTATGAGTGGTTATTTATTTTTCCATCCCCTAATATTGTTATTATAATCTATTATTCAGTACTACTTCCCTATAACCATCCATACTCCCTCAGTTTTGGATATAGTATACATTAGTTCTCCACATTAACACTTGGATTAAGGTATTTATGTAATTATACTGACTCTAGTAACCTTAATCATGTGATTTCATTATTACATTAATTATAGATACAATAATTGGTATCTAAATGGAACACGTAATATACATTTTTTGGTAAACTATATAGATAAAATATTCACATACATGATTATATATAAAACATTAAACATAGTGAAATTGATTTTTTTACAAATATAAACCCATTCAAATATTAATTCATCATATCATGGGGATGTATGAAAATAATGGGTGAGATCAACTTATTAGTATGGGTTATGAATAGTGTATCTTATCATGAATATATAAGGACAAATCTATGAGATACTGTAAATAAATCATAAAAATATATTATTTCATAAAGTGACCATATAATGAATAAAAGTGTTAAATAAACTTAATAATATCATTAATAATAATCACTAAATTATTAAGTAACGTAATTCATAATGATGGATGCCATGATCTTAGAAATCATTACATTAATTCCATCAAATCCTTATTCCAAGACAACTTAATTTATGTGATGTTATACCTAAAAAGTCATTTAATAAGGTATTCTAATTTACTTTCATCATGAGATCTATCGATTCATTGAAGGGACATATAATCATGGTCTCTACTAGTCAATATAGGTCCAATTCTTTCCCAATATATTGAATTTTATTTTAAATTTAAAAATAATATGTCTTATTAAAAATATCATTATTTAGTAAACAATATGGAATATCAATATATATCACATAAATAAAAAATTGTTAGAGTAATAAATTTTAATATAAATGGTATATAGTTTATGAAGTAGTAATTTATTTAATAAAATTACTGTGAATACTTTATTGAAATTTAAAAAATATTAATCACAATATATTGAGTTTTTAAATATAACATTGAAGAAAAAAATACTAATCAATAGATAAGATATGATTTTTGTAAAATTAGATTTTAGCATAAAGTCTATTATTTTAAATAATAGATGAAAATCAAAGTTAATCATGTAAAATTTCATTCCATATTGATATTTCTTTATAAAATCATTTAAATTATATAGAATATCTAAAAGAGTGTAAATAGATATGATACATGGAAATTCCATTAATGACGTGTACATTAAAAAACATTACATTTGGACTTTTCCAAAGACTGAATAAATGTTTCAATCAATAAAAAGTAGAATGATTTCAGTGAAACATTGTAATTGTTCATAGATAACATAAAGTGTAAATATTATATGATTTGGTTAAAAAGTACTTTTTAAATTATTTTCTAAAAAAATACACATGGAAGGAAAATATAGCTGATCAAAAGTGAAATAAGAACATCCTTTCTTTTAAAAAAATTATTGATACATGTTAAAAATAGTGTAAATGATTAATGAAAATATTGAATATATTTTAATATCTTTAGCAATAAAAAATTGATGAAGTATTAAGGGATGATTATAATGTTCCAAAAATGAAAACTATAAGAAATCCAAGAAAATTAAGATAATAAAAGAATCCTTACCTATTTGGTAACATTAAAACTACAACAGCATGAAAGAGATAACCCAAATTGAAACATAAAAAATAATTGATATATTTATATTCGTGATAAAATCATCACTGTGGTAGTATATACATCACATATATAATATGTGCATAATACCAATTATGACTCAATAATGTTGAAATTGAGATGAAATAACTTAGAAATATCATATAATTGATGCTATAATGATTCAATGAAGTGATTATTTGTATCACATGTAAATAAACCCCATATAATTTAAAACACAAGATAACACATTCATATTTCATTTCACACACAATCATTTAATAACATTTTCAACGAAGTTGAAGAATAACACAATGTATAGAAATAGAGATAAGGACCCCTGTATCTTAAGAGTGAATTTCCCCATAAGTAATTATAATCATGCTTATAATAAATTTATATTTACTATAATTACATAAAAAAATCAAAACAATATATATAAAAACCTACATTATCTATTTATTATAAATTATCACCCATGATTTAAAAATAACTTATTATAATTATTGTTTCGAGTGTTGATTGCTTCATTTATCATGATATTTGTTCTATAACTCATATATCTATAATTTTTAAATATTAAATTATCTCAGTAGTGTTAATATTTATATTAATAATATATATATACATATATATATATATAAACTATTAAGATATAAAAATGAATCACAACATTCTTATAGATGGTATCCCATAGATACACTTGAACACTAACTTCACTTTTCCATTAATGAAACAAAATAATGTTAAATACAAATTCACATTTAAATTATCATTTTTATATAATATTTATAATATATATTCATTAATATAATCTATATTACCATCTAGGGAAAACTAAAATAATAAAATGATCACATATCTCCATATAGGTGGTAGTCAACATGTATGACCTAAACACAATATCATTTTCCTACAGATTTATTGGTGAGAAGGTGTATAAGATATTAAAATTTCAAAAGAATAAATATTTAATAAATATAATATATATTCATTAGTCTTATCTTTAAAACCAGAAATGATAAATGTTGATGAAAAGTGAATGATTCTGTTATGTATTGTTTTTATAACATATTTATATACAAGTGATGTTTTTACAGTTTATAGATTTAAAAATATACTAAATGTTTCTATATAATTATAAAAAAATATATTTATACTAATTAAATTTATGATAGATTTTTGGAAGGTTAAAAAATAATTCTAGTATGTAGATGATGATATAAAAATGAATGATTCAGAAAAGATGATTACAACTTTCTTGGTAGACTTCCTTTATATTCTTTTAATTACAGTTAGAATTGTACATTAGGAATACCATAAACTCTAAATATTTTATATGTAAATTGAGAAGGAAAATTTGTAGGATTTTGTTGTGATATTTGTCTCATAGTGGAGTGATTAATTAAAAAATATGAGTCCTTTTATATGGGAGGGAATGGACACACATTGAATTACTAAAAATATTACCATTAAATTATGTTATTCTTAGAAAAAATGATTCGAAATGTATTATGAATTCAAAAATATGAGTCTATTATTAATGTATAGTTATATAATCACATTTATATTCAGTGGGAGTCATTTTAAACATTATATTTTGGTTTAACCCCTTGGTTATCATATTTAGATCTTAACCACAACAATGAAATTTTTGAAATTAAAGAGTTATAATCTAACAAATAATTTGACAATAATATCATAAATGGACACAATAGGAAAGTTTTGGTTATATATTTTCCCACTTTTACTATTTAAATATTTTAAATTTTTTATATAAATCAATAAAACATGATTTCAAAAAACATAATTAATTTCATTTATGAGTCAATTCATTTAATTTAATCACAAGGTATCAGTAAACAGATTTATTTCTAATGTAATCCTTGAAAACATGCATATTTTAACATATTATTCTATAAAATACATATAAAATATTTATTTATAAAGAAAATTTACATTTAATAATTTTTAAATTCATTTATTTTATTTTTATTATTATTGAATATATATTATGTCAACATTTAGTAAGAATTTTTTTTAATTAGTCAGTCACTAAAAATTTTAAAAACTAACATGATGAAAAAATTAATGTACCTTTCAAATTTATATTTAAAGTCAAATGTAACATCTTTTTATTGTTTTGGATAATTATTAGAGTTATTGAAGTCATGAAGGTTACTTTTTTATCCTTTTCAAAATGAAATGTAATGATAAATATCAAATAAAAATTTCCCCAATATGCCATATTTGTTATAATTGTATGTAAATAGAAAAAATAAATTTATTAATATGATTAATTCATGTATTAAAAATCATTTACATCTTTTTCCCAATGTATATCATTATTTCTGACATTTTACCATTATTATGATGAAAAAAATTAGTGTGATTATTATTTATAATGAGTAAATATAAATGTGGCATATTTATTATTTTCGAACCTAATATGTAATAATATGGAATCTATTTTCGATAATTCACTTCTTAAAATTCGTTGAAAACCCGTATTTTAAATGCATAGAGAATAATAAAAAAATAGATTTTAGAATAATATGTTAATATGCATAAAAATTTACTTATATGAAAATCATGAATATTTATTAATAAATTGAATATAACTTTTTTATTATAACCACTTTATATCCTATATAAGATTAAAATAAAATAAGAAACCATAGAAGGCTTTTACATTACATCACCTAATAAAATGAAATGATAGTATTCTTAAAATCAATATTATTCATTATTCATTAAAAAATATACCATTTAAGATAAATAAAAAATGCACATTTATTTCATTTTGATATTCTAGTTTTAAAAATTATACTATTTTTTAAAATTAAATTTATAAAAGTCTTAGAAATTAATAATGAATTACTTCACCAAAATCGATAAAACCAATTTTTTAAGACATCATATTGTAATGATTAAAATGTATTTACTAAAAAATGAGAAGAAATTTCCAAAAAAATTCAATAAATTTTTATTTAATATGTCCATTATACATATATTTCATATTCGGTTTACTTATTTTCATACCGACCAATTCAATTGCTACTTTATTACATATACAATATAATAATTTTTTTATGATATTTATTTTATTTTATAAACCATAGTGTTTTTGTTAATAAATTTATTAAGATCATTATTCATATAAAAAAATTATAGGGTTTAACATTATACCATCCATAAAAAAACTGCTTCACACTTTTATCACATTCTTAAATGTTACAACCATTTTTTGAAAACCCACCACATAAATACACATAATAAGACTTCATTAGAAAATGGAACATGGAAGAACAAACATTTGACCTGATATATCACATATTTATGTTCAAATATATGGATAATATTTTTATAGAGTCACATTATAGAAATATATGAAAAAACTAAAATTGAATGATTTATAGAGTGTAATATACTATATAATATTTAGCAAGTTAATAATTAAAACAATATATCAGTGAAGGATAAAAAGAAAACCATTTCATTAGAAATGATGGCAAAATAATATATATATTTTTAAAGATCCATTTCAAAATGTTTATGGATTCATTTAATATCAAGGTATATAATTTGATAACATATAAAAACATTATTTATTTCCATTTCATAAGTATAAATTTATCATTATATTGTGCTTGAATTAATTCTACATTTTTCCTTACCTTGAGAAATTAATATTTGAGATGAAAATACCATTCCCAAAGAAGTAACATTAATTATCGAAATATTATTATATCCATAAAATGATAAAAATTTATTCCAATTATCATTAAATAATAACCAAAAATTAAATGGTTAGAAAAATGTATGATAATATCCTAAAGGTGTGAACCTTTATATAATATAATTTTACATCAAAATGTCAAATATAACACCAAAGGTTAAACATATATTATTACATAGATAAACCATCATAAATTCCAATTAAGCTCAAAAAAATTATTATTGATGTTTATTTTCTCAAAATGGTGGTCTCATAACTATTATTGAATATACCGAAAATTTAGCAGCATTCATCCAAAATATTCATTCATGTTAAATCACATGTGTACCCTAAAGGTTACATATACCTTAACATAATGATGAATCCAAAAAATATTTCAACAATATCAATGATAAATCAATATATAATCATATAGTTTAGTGAACATCACAATAAAATATCATGAAACAATTTTGAATTATAACATAAAATTTATTCCCTAGTGTGACCATTAAATCAAAAAAATACCACCTTTTAATGATTTACATTCTAATCATAATTATTTTATATATTACACTATCCAATATATTATAATTAACATATAAGAAAATCATATACTAAACTGAAGGGTTATTTAATGATTCACAGTGTATTCTTCCTCAAACCAAGAGATGTTTTAAAATGACATCTAAATCCAATCACTGAAAATCATAAAAGGGGTATCTACACATTTAAATTTATGGTAAACATTAGAAAAATAAACTCATCACTCTATCCCCAATTATTAAGTTAGACTCAAATGTGCACATATATGATTCCAAAAACTAACTAAATCCCATTTTCCCAAATTAAGGCCCAAATTATTTCCAAAAATCCAAAAAATGAAATAAACTTCATTAAAGAAATCATAAAGCACATTTTCATAAAATAAAAAACCATTTTAAATTTAACCACTTCTATCCCATTTACCTCATCAATTCCAAAAAAATAATTTTTCCTGAAAAATTATTACAATATTAACATTAAATCATTTATAATTGTTATTGGTAACTTTCAACATTCATTTTTAATGATTAATTAAAAATATACAGTGAAACTATCCTTATATGTATTATATTTATTATATCACAAATTTCATTAATATACAACTTATACAACATAATTATCTAATCCAAATAAAAAGAAACTTCAATATTAAACCATCATCATTTTTCATTTCTTTGGTAATTCTATGGTATATGAGTTAACACATGGATAATGGAATTTTATTGGATAATTGCCATATTAAATACAAATAATAAATTGATTTTTAATGGTTCCTTGGGATGTAATTAATTTCCCTCCACTTATTCCATAATTATACCCAAACATTTCAATGATATATTCCCTTATTCTCCATATGTTAAAAATATTCTCATTATAGTAAGTCATTCTCTAGGCTATCTACATCCATGATTATGATATGAATGAAATTGAGATTTCATACCTCCATGGTGTCCACGACATGATATATCATCAAACTCTATTATTATCATATTTGTTGACTGAGATAGTTGTTTAGGGTTTCTGTTATTAATCATATATAAAAATAAATATTAGTAAATATATATATTATCGTTTACTCTAGTTATCATCAAATTGGGTTTCTCCTAACCACTACATTATCCATTGCATTCAGTGTTAACATGATTACACCAAGTTATAACTGTTTAATAAAACCCAAAAACTTACTATTATAAAAAAATAATAGTGGGAACAAATAATAATTAAAAACATTTATAAGAGATTTAAATCATAAATCATTATTTTCTATTTAAGAAACTATAGATTTTACCTAGGTAATTCATGGTCATCATATATTCAACTTCTTTCATAATGGTTCATAAAAAATATAAATTAACACACACATATCACACATGTGTGAAAAATAGGTGTTTAATAAGGTCACACTAAATAGGGATATAGATATTGGTTGATACATTCTCAAACAACTATTTTTAAATTACTAACCATAGATTCATATATTACAAAATAATGTAAAATTATTTTATATTGAAATGTATGTATTTATAGGAAATACACATAATTTATTCCAAAAATAAACATATATGATATTTTACAGTAATTAGACTAATACTAAAATAATATCACTGGTTTATTTCGCTTGATCAATGTTCTTGTAACTCTTTTTCATATACAGTGATTCTCCCTATCATGTTCCTTATTTTTAATTAGATTATATTTCTTTACAATATCAAAATTAAACTCACATTATGTTGTGTAATGATAGTTCCCTATTATTCTACTAAACATCAACTAGTACTGACTATAAATCATCTCAACCAAGTATCTAATATCCCATGATTACCTTATTACATCAGTAATTGATAAAAGTAATCATATCCAAAAATAATGAAGTTTATTGAAGTCATAGTAAACCATATAAATAGATTATTCTCATATTATATTGTAAATAATGTATAAAACACAGTGAATATAAATATTTTATTTCCTTGATCACAATCAAATATTCATTCTTCAAGTCCTAGGGAAAGGAATAAAATAAGTTATGAGATAAAATTTCCAACAAGGGTTATATATAGTGGAATATATCTTGAATAAATAATATATAATCAATATGCGAAGGAAGATAACTTAAATATCCTTCCATTTAATCAATAACCTAACAACATAATTCATAAATGGATGAAATAAATTAGATTTTATTTGGGATAATAATTACTAAATCCTCAATGATGGAAATGAATTATTTATGATCTCATTATTTCAGAAATAATTATATTTGTATCATCAAATCCTTATGAGAAAATAGAATGATTTATATATAGTTAACACCATAAAAACAGATTTAATAATGTTTTGCAAATAATTTGTCACATGAGTCTATATTATAAATTGAGGAGAAATGTAATTCTGCTCTCTACTAATCATTTAATTTATAATTAATTAATCATATATATAAGAATGAATTTAATTAATCAACAATATTACATATAAAAATATCTATATTTATTAATGAATAATAAATTTTAGTATTTTTTTATAATCATGTCAAAACATTTATATTGAAATGGTGTATGGGTTAAGAAATAAATTTATCCATGATATAAAAAAATATATATTTTAGATAAATGTATTTCAAAAATAATCATTATAAATTGAATAATTATATATATATTTAATGACTCTAAAATAAATCATTATATGAGAGATGACCATTATAAAAGATGATTGTGTAGAGAAATTAATTCCCTTTAAAAAGAGATAAAAAATGGAGAAGAATAATATAAAATGCGTTTTCATAAATAGTTTTATTTATAATATGTATTAAATGTATAAGAATATACTAAATATTATAAAATGGTTATGGTGAATGGAAATTCTTTTAATTTCTTATACATTAAATAGATATATCTCATTGGCCTTTTTTGTAAATAATGTCAAAAAAGACCATTAAAGAAATAATTAAAAATATTTCTCTAATCAATTATATAAATTAAAGGTTAAAATTATATTACCTAAATAATTAATTTCAATAAATAAAATTACTTATTTAAAATAATTTTGAAGATTTTGTTCATGGAAAAAAATATACTCGATAAAAATAGAAAGAAGTTCTTCTTTTGTTTTATAGATTTCATTGCTTGATATATAATTCCAATAAAGTAAAACATGAAGGAAATTATGGAAAGTCATTTAAATATATAATGAAAAATAAATTATATAAAATTAGTGAAGGATATATTATAATATTCAACCAACCAAAACGTTATGATATCCTAGAAAAATTATATTATAAAAAAAATTATTACTTATGTTGAAACATTTAAATCGTGTACCCTTGAAAAAGTAAGGTTTAATTGAAAATTTATTAATAATTAATTAGTATATATTAATTTCAAAAACCTACTAGTGATTTTATATTCACTGAAAAATGTATATACGTTCTTAAGACCAAATATGTCTCCATTGAGTGGAAATTGAGACGAAAATCCCTAACAAAGACCATATCATTGAAGTAAGAATTATTCAATTAAGTTATTATGTGTATATTATCTAAATTCGCACAAAAAAATTGTAAATACAATATTATAAAATAATAACTCATTTAAAAAATAATTATGGAATGATATTTCAAATTATGTAGAAGAGCAACACAATGAATGGATAATTTGTTAAGAAGCACATTAACCCATCGTTTACTTGCTTTATATGTTATATTAACCACCGTTATGATAACATTATGTTTATTTGAAATATATAAAAGTATAATATAAATATCTATAACATGATACATGTCCATTTATGTCAACTTATTACCCATTTTATAGAAATATTTTATTATTATCCTTATTTCATAGGTAAAAAAACATTATCTTATAGGGGAATTTCGATTTTGTAATTCTGGTCCCCAAACATTTATTTTGGATCCCTCATATCCACAATTTTAATAATATTGTCAACATTTAAATTATTAATTATAAATATTTTTATAATAATCAATAAATTATAGAGACTGCAAATTGAATTAAAATGATCATGGACACGGCATGACCTATGTACAAATAAATGAATATTTCACTTTTCTTCGGATAAAAGAAAGTAAAAGAAAATATAATTAATCACTAATAGGAATTTTTTTTATATAATTTATATTCATTAACGACATCGTAATTAACACCTTTGTCACTTCATATCAAAAAAATCAGATATTTTCTTAGAGTTGGTTGTCCACACATAAGCACTAAAAACATTAATATTATCAAATATATATGATGGTTAAAATGTATGTATTATATTATAATTTAAGAATAAAAAATATTTCATACTTATCTTATATATTCCTTATTTCCGTATTTGTAACATTATAATTATATTGGTGATAAAAAATGAATTACACCACAACATTGAGAATAAAATTCATACTTATGAACGGGTGATGATTCAAAATTATTAGGATTTAAAATAGATGGAAATTTGATATCTCATAATAATAATAAAATATCAATATATTTATGATACATGTTATATTGTTTTAGGGGTGGGAAGAACATTTTCTATATATTTAGTATAAGAATAAAATTTTAAAGGGTTGCAAAAGACAATAACCTATTCTTTAAGAGACTTCATTTAGAATCACTATTAAGTTCCCCTATAATTTTATTTTAAGAAGAAAAAACTCTATAATTAGAAGATAGAGAAATTGATATAGATACTAGGTAGTAGTTTGTCATATTAAATAGATTAATGTGTTTTTTAAATGATATAAATGGATTTCCTTTTATAATGGAGGAAAAGAGAATCTTATGATTTCCAAAAATATTAAAAAAATTAATTCATTCTTAAGAAAAACGCATCTATATTGATGAAATTTAAATAAAATTATAATAGAATTAAAATATACAAATCCATTGAAAATTTTACAAGGTTTGGTTTCATATTAAATTATTTTTATTTAATCCCATAGTTGAACAAATTTTATATTAACCACAAAAATGACTATTTCAATATTAATAGAAAATAAGTTCCAATATAATTTGAAAAATTTCTCATAAAAGGCCACAAAATATAACTTTTTACCCTATATTATCCCCTTTGTCACTTGGAGATAAAATATTGAATATTATAAATTTAATAATATATTTTTTTTATAAAATATATTTATTGTCAATTATGGATCAATTCATTTAATTTTACATTAAATATACTGTTAAAAAGGGGTAAATCAAATAGAAACACTTGACACATCCAGAATATTATATAGTAATCTTTAAATTTTTTGAACACAAGTATTTCTATAAATTGTGTGACTTTTATTGTTTTGTAATTATTTATTATAATTTTCAATTAATTGAACATATATGGTTTTTATATTTTGTATGTATTTAATGTAATAAGTCAATAAAAAAATTAAATAATTTATTATGATACAAAATATTAAACATTTTTCAAATAGAATTTTTAAATAGGTCATAACCACTTTTTAATCATTTAGAAAAAATATAGGAGTTCTTGATGTCATGAGTGTGACATTTTGTTTTTATTCATTTCTTAATGTAGTATAAAGGATCATATCAAAGAAAAATATTACCAAGTATCCATGTATTAAAGAATTTGTTAGAAATAGATTAAATATATTAAAAAAATATGATAATGTAATTTATTAGAGATATTCTGAATCCTTATCCTAATGTTTTAAACCTAATTTCTACATATGACTATTATTATGGTGATAACTGTTTTCCATGATTACAATTCATATTGAATAAATATAAAATGGTATTATTTACCAATTTTAACCCTTTTTTACAAATATTGTATAAATTTTTAAAAATTAAATTTCAAGAGATTAAGAGAATACAAAATTATATAAATTCATAAAACTCAATGAAAAATATTTTTTAGAATGATGACATTTAAACATAAAATTCAACTTATATCATATTCAGTTATATTGTCAATTCAAATGGAATTATTTATTTTGATATATGTATGATTTATTCAATTAAAATACAATACAACATAAAAAGTATTTCTAGAATTTTATATTAAATAATTTTTTTTAAAAAAATTTTACTTAATAGATATGTATTTTTAACTATTAACTAAAAAATTGATCATTTCAAGAAAAAGAAAAATATTTCACCATAAATTAATTATTATTGTAACATCCACGGTATTTTTAAAATAATACATTTTTATATTTAATAAAATTTAAGAAGATGATATTAATTTTATATTAATTGGGACGATTTTTCCGATAGCATGCCCAACACGCAACAACGAGTTCCTCTGAAATCTTACACTGCCCACAAAATTGAGTTATTTTAAAAAATAAGAAAATAATAATATTATTATTATTTAAAATTGTAGTTAATGCCAAGAAGTTATATTGAAGTGAATGAATAGATATAATTATAATATAATTTCACAAGTTTGTAAATTTTTTTTCTTCTATCCTATAAATTATATAGTCTTAAATTGAGAATATATCCAATTTTAAGCATTAAATATACTAATATTTTTAAAAATCTGTTTTACCACCTTTCGATGGAGAACCATATTTAACTATAGTTTTTGAAAATTTTATATGTTATATTTTATATAGGAAACATTTTCATTATAATTTGTACCTAAAAATTTAGTTTGGATAATTTTTTTTGTATTTATCAGAAAACAATCATATTTTAATAAATAGTGAAGAATATTTCATTTTAATTCAAAACTCCATTTTCTTCTAATTTATCTATATTGTTAGATTATAATTTTAATTTTTATTATTGATTAATTAAACTATGTTTTTATCATATAATCCAATGTAGTACATTTGAATAAATTTCACGTTGAAAAGAGATATAAAAATATTTAAAACTTGTGAAGGTTTCACATTCATAACCAATTTTTTGTTTAATTGGTGGAATTGATTTTAATTATTATTTTCCCAATTCTATGAATTAATTTTAATAAAATGGATTCAATATTTGGAATATGAAGTTCTGTATTAATTTTTACGTGAAATTTATTTTTTTGGTATAAAAAAGTTACGATGGGAAAAAAATATTTTCCATAGTAAAAGTGAAATTTTGACTAGGGCTAAATTTAAATGTTAAAAGCTTGACATACCCAAAAACTAAAACATTTAATTGTCATTTGAGGAGTCTATCAACCCTAAATATCATATAAAAACATAAATTCAATTAAAATTATATAAAATTTATTCCACCACTATATAGTAGGCATTTAATAGAAAATAATCAATAAATTAATCACTTAAAAAAACCTCTCTTTAATTATAAATACCACATATACACCATCCTATTTCAACCCAAAAAACCATTAAGATTATTAGATATCTTTTAAAACTAGTCATCTTCATACTCCCAATGTCTATGATCTACTGGTCTCACCCAAAGGCAATATCCAACGTCCTCAATGGTCTCTAAAGGAGGGGATATTCAAGTTGTAATTTTTTCAAAGGACCTTTCACAATTTATTTATTTTTCCACATTATCCTTCACATATATCATAAAAAAATGTATGATTACTCCAAAATCAGGTATATACTAAAGTTTTATGTTTCTAATTTAATATCTCATATCAATTTCATTCCACACCTCCTCTTAATCAAATAAACAAAATTGTTTCCCAAGTTATGTCGGTTTATCACATCTGTTAAAAATGTATATGTTTTTTTCCTTTACCATCTTCATGGGGAGTATTAAAACAATTATTATGGTAAAATAATAATATAATATGAATATAATAATGTATTATATATTCTAGATATGTATTATTAAAGATACATTCATGCATTTTACATTGTTGTTATACAATAATTTTAATTGAGTTGTGTGGAAAACTGCCCTCTCAAAGTGATAAGACTCCTTCCAATTATACATGGAATGTATTAATTACGGTTTTATTAAAAAAATGAGACATATATGAAATGAATACAATACTGTAATTATAATTTAAGTCTTATTATTTTAATACTATAAATTAATTCAAGTAGCTTTCATGCGTACATATGACATACTAGATCAATCGACGGTGCATTTCATTTTGTATCTCATAATATTAAATATTATTCTAAAAACAAATATACTGGATATATATGATATTTAACACATGAATATTGTTATCGGTGATGGAATTTTGACCACATGGTCTATTTTCATAAAAATAAGTTCATTTTTGGCTCAAATATAGAATATCAACAAAACATCAGATGTGAACATAAATAATCATGTAATTATTATAACATTGTAACAAGTAATATATGTGGAATAATAAACTTGAAAATTATTTTAAAGCATGTATATATTAACTACATTTTATTATTTCGGAACATAACGTTTTTAGCCAACGAGCTCGTACCCGAGTGGTTAGGGGTCCTGCTTGTCATCCAAGAGACCCGTTTTCAAAACCGGTTCATGGAAAATTTACGAGATACTGTAGTTGTACTGTAGAAGTACTATAGCAGAACTGTACCATTCAATGAAGTAGTTACTATTTGCTACTATTGTAGCAGGAACTATTCATGCTATTTGGGCCTTCGGGCCACCTGTTTGGGCCTACGGGTCACCAGGGACTTTGAGTCATCAATGGCCTTCAGGCCACAGGGACTTTGGGTCACATAGAACATGGATTATCCCAATTCAAACAGAATAGGCCCTAGAAGAGGATCAGAGCAATAGGAGTAGCAGCCACCAAATGCAGAGCTAACTGGATTGGAAGAATGAGAGGATATGGCAGCTGCCATCTGGACCAAGCACCGTGCAGCTTTGTATGGGGAAATGCTAGACGATCATCAATGCAAGGTGGGGAGCTAAGGCGATCAATGATGAAAGATGTTGTGGAGGGGCAGTTCTAGTGGGATGGGCATGTGGGTCATGTAATGGGCATGGTTTTCCTCTGGTCCTTCGGGTCATGTATTGCAGGTCATGTCGGGCCTTTTGCCTTGGGCCTACGGATCATGTACGGGTTCTCCTTTAACCCTTAAAAAGAGGGATTATCTATAATAAAATAAAAAAACAAGGCCTTTAGGCCATTCGGGGGGGGGGGGTATAATGTTTGTACGTGATGATTCAGTCTCCAGTTAAGGGACTTTGTCTCAATATTTTTCCATTAAGATATATTTTAATAATATAAACAACATTATTTTTTATGATGTATCATGAATACTTTGACTTTTAATTTCATTCAATGGGTTTCAAAGGCAATATTTTATTATACAAATCAATTATCTAAACAGAAATATGAATGATTTGAACGTATGAGACAATAATGAATTCACCTCAGCCGTAATGATTTATTGATATTTAGATTCCTCAATAAGCAATAAGGTTTTTAAGGAAATGAATTTACATATTCCCTTTCTGAGTGTTTTGGTTTTGAATGTTATTTTGAATGTAGATATATTATTTCAATATCCTGAAATGAGTTCGAATGATTTCCAATGAAGTTTTATTACTGAAGTGTTGATAATTAAGATAATTTATGTTTTATGATTATATAATGGTACTTGGACCTTTTTTGGGTGGTTAAATGATAAACCAAAGATGGGTGGTTCTATGATAAACCAAGGATGGGTGGTTATGTCATAACCTCCAATGCATTGGGTATGGAAGTTGGTCTTATAGCTATTCTATTAGTAATAATGATATGTGCAGATGTTGACTATATTGTTATTACATTGAAGTGTGATTATGTCCCATGTTACATTTTATATATAATGTGTTCATTCTATGGATTTTATTGTATTATTTCGTTAAAAAGTGTAAGTAATAATCTTATATTCGGTGAAGAATATTTACTACATCATAAAGATGAAAAGTATTACTTTATGCTAATATGATTATGGTTTTCATGTTTTAGTAAAGATAATAGTTTTCCTTCTTTGTTTATCACTTACTATGATTTCTACACTCATCCCGTGTTTTTATAATTTGTTTTCACAAGGAATAAGGACGATTAATTGAAATGAAGAAGACACAATGATTTTTATAAAAAAAATACTATATTATTTTATAAAATGGTGATTTTGGATTGATAAAAAGGATATGGTATTGATAGTATAATTATGTGTGATTATGGGGTTATACGTAATAATAAAGGCACCACTATATAAAAATCTAAATCTAAAAAGATCAGCCATATTAAGGAAAGTCAAATTATTATCTTAATTCATGATTTAGTAATGTTTAAGGTAAATTCCTTATAGTTGGTATCAAGGGATGGGTTAGATAACATCAAGAGTTAGAATATTATTAATAGAATGTCCATAAAATAGTTTTACAACATAGAAGAGTTTAAATGATATAGTATATGAACATTATGATGTTTTTTCATCCAAGATATGTATGTTCAAACTGGGTTTTTATAGAGGAACCATGGAAGCTATTCTAGGAAGGCACATAGTGGAAAAAAACCTTCCCAATTAGCATCTAGAGCATATGATAATCAGAACTGAATAGTTTATTGCAGTGATGGATAAGTTGACTCTGGAGATAAGTGGTGGAGGTACCCATGAATGAGATCAAATTGATCAACCATAGAATAATATGTCAATAGTTGATCATTTCATGAGGCAACTTCCCCCCATCATTTAGAGGATCAATTAACCCTTTCTATGTGTAAGGATAGATTAAAGCAATACATAATATTTTCGATGTAATGGGGTGTTCATAAAATAAAACGGATAACCATTTTGTTTAACATTTTAAAGGTGATGATAATCAATGGTGGGATATAATTAAAAATATTAGAGTAAGTGATGTGATTGATGAAATTGAATAAGATGAATTTAAGAATATCTTCCTTGGGAAATATTTTCTTAATAATATCTTACATAAAATGGACAAAACAATTGCAATTGAGACAAAAGGAAGAAGATTCTATATCTACATATGAATTAAATATCACTTGTTTGTCACGGTACATCCCAAATTTTATCTAGGATACTAGTAATAAGATAAATAGGTATTATTCATGATTGAAGTCAAAATATCAAAGTGAATTGTCTTCTTGTGAGTTCAATATATATGGGAAACATGTTCGATGTGATATGAAGATATAATTTCAGTGTTATGATGATCATCTATTCCATGAGAGAAAACAAAATAAGAGATCCAGTTTGCAAGAATTGGGAAATAACTAATCAAATATGTCTTACAGTAAAAAAAATTAAATATCCAAATTGTAGGAAGTGTGGTAGCAAGCATCCTGGAGAACATATCTCAAAATCTGGGAATTGAATCTAATATTCTAAGACTAGTAATATTTATCAAAAATTAAAGAAATATGATAAGGAATACAATGAAAAACTATTAGTAAGATGTTATTGTAGCAAAACGTTTGGACATTATACAAATGTATTTCCAATGTTCATTACCGAGGGTGGAAACCAACAAGTTTAAAAGCCGAAAGTCAAGGTAAAATCATTTTCTACAACTACCGTTAATGTAGGAACATAAAATAAAGTGTTGAAATGTATGTTACTGGTATTTTAAAAATATTACGACACTCTATTTGACTCTAGATCTTCACATTCTTTCATATCAAAAATATTTGTAAGTAAAATTTAAATAGAATTTCATTAATGTGATATAAAAATGTTGTAAAAACACCGGGTGGTTGTATTTAAGGAACAATGTTTTATTGGAATCTTTCTATTATCATAAGTCGGATAATATTTCTTCTAAATATTGTTGAACATTCCATAGAGAATTTTGATATCATTTTGGGTGGGGATTGGCTTTATGTTTTTCATGGTAAAATAGATTGTAAATCCAAGAATGTTTTTTTAATTGATTTTATACCTTTTATAACATTCTAAGAGGATGTTATAATAATTAAATATGGTAGTGGTGTTTATCTAGATTCTTTTTATGAATATAAATAAATAGTTATGTTTAGTGACATTCTAGTAGCAAAATAATTTAGGCAAGTGTTTCTAGATGAATTGATTGGTATTGTTCTTGATCAGAAGGTTGACTTTACTATTGATTTAGTAATTTATGATAAAACTATTTCTAAACCACCTTATTTATTGGCTAATTATAACTATTGGAATTGAGAAAACAGTTGCAAGAATATTTTAATAATGGGTTCATTTAACACTACAATTCACCATGGGGTTATACAGTTTTATTAGTATAAAATAACAATGGTTATATAAGACTTTGTATAATTTACATTGAACTGAATAACATAATTATTAATTAAAAATATCTTATTCCTCATATTAATTTTTAGTTATATAATCTCATGGGAGCTCATTATTTTTGGATGATTAATTCGAGGTTTGGCTACCATCCGTTAAAGGTAAAGGGGGATGCCATTCCAATGATATAATTCTGAATGGGATATGGGCATTATGAGTTTGTATTTATTCCCTTTGGGTTACCTCATGTACATTTTATATTTATGAATCTCATAAATGGATTCTTTTATTAGTTATCAACTGAGTTTTTTTTAGCATTTATAGATGATATTATCGTATATTCTAAATGTATGGAGAAACATGAATGTCATTTAATGATTGATTTGAAAACCTTTAACATAAAGAAACTATACGGATTGTTTAGTAAGATTTAATGTTGGTTTCATAAAATTTCATTTCATGGTTATGATTTTTATAATGATGGAATAACTATTGTCCATTCTAATAAAAAAGTGTTTTAATAGTGTCCAAGACATACAAATAATATAGAAATTAATAGTTTTGATCTATTAATGGGTTATTAACATAGGATTTTGAAAATATTTTCTTGGTTATCTATTGATCCAAATATGTTAACTGTTATGGGAGTTAATATTATATAGACAAATGAATATGATGTTTCTTTAGGAACTGAAAAAATGACTGGTAAATGTGACATTTTTTTCCAAACCTTTCAATAATAGTGAATTTTTTATCTATAGTGATGTTTGATTAAAAGGACATTGTGGTGTCTTATTGAAAAATGACCAGGTAATTGATTACGCTTCATTTCAGTTGAAACCTTGTGATTTAAATAACCCTACACATGATTTGTATTTATCTATTTTTTTTCTTTTCATTAAAAATTTAGAAGAATAATTTGTTTGACATAAAGTGTAAAATAGATAGAAATAGATAAATTTTGAATAATTTATTCACTCAGAAAAAAGTTAATGTGTGATGGGGGATATAGATGATATTAATCCGAGATTTTGACATAACAATTCATTACAATCTAGGAAAATAAATTAAAGTGGATGATGTTTTGAGATGGACAATTAACGCTACATTAACCATGATACAAATTGAATGAGATCCTTTGGGTAATGATTTAATGAATTTGGTCTTAGATGTTGTTGGTATAAGAAATTATTCTATATTTATGGTGTTAGTGGAATCATGTCTATTATAAAAAATTATGAAAATGTATATTGAAGAAAATGAGTTACATAAAAAGGTAAAATTTTTATATAAGATAAAGATTCCTAAATTTAAAATTGGTAATGATTGTGTTTTTTGAATTTTGTAATAGATTATGTATGCCTTTTGATTCATATTTTAAGAAAGAGTTGTAGTATTGACCTCAAAGTTTTGAGATTTAGTTTATCAAAGTATCACTAAATTGAATATAGACCTTCGATTGAATTACTAGTGGGATAGAATGAAAATAGATATTGGTAAATTTACCATGAAATGATTAACCTATCTATAGGTTAAAGAAGAATGAATGATTCTGAATGGGATGTTTTTTACATTACCCATGCTATAATGGAAATGGGAAATTGTTTCCATGTAATTCATTGTGTTATTACCAAATACATATCATGGTATTAATGAAATCTTTTTTATTGTTGTTTGATTGACTTAATTTGTTTTTTTATTAATATTGAAGATAATATATCTCCAGTTCAACATTATCAATTGTATTTTAATGACATATACAGGTTAAATGTTGTTCTCCACTCTATTGTATTTTATCATGAGACATGGTGAAATTTTAAATTTTTTTAGGGGCCTTTAGAAGTAATAGGGTGCTAAATTAAATTTCAGTACAACTTTTTATGCTTCATAAGATGGGTAGTTATAATGAAATTTTGAGACCTCAGAGGATATGTAATGTTCTTATTCAATGGATTACATGGGAAGTTGGGATCAACCTATATCTTTTGTTGAGTTTTTTTATAATAACATTTTTCATTGAAGTATACATATGGCAGAATTTGAATCATTATATGAAAAACGGTATTGAACTCCAGTTTTTTGGGATGAATTACGTTAAAATAATTTGATTTGACTTTAATTGGTAGAAGATATGGAAGAAAAAGATTTATTGATTCAGAATAATATGAGGAAAGCTCAGAGCTAGTACAAATTTGATGTAGGTAATCATAGGACAATCATGCTTTTGAGGCAGGTGATCATGTATTTCTAAATGTATCCCCATGGAAAATTGTGGTTTGTTTTAGTAAGAAAGATAAGTTGTTTCTAAGTTTCATTGGAACCATCTAAATCCCATAGAATGTTGGATCATTTGCCTACAGAGTGCCATTACCACCATGTTTATCCTAGGTACTCAATTTTTTTCATGTTTTAAAGTTAATAATGTAAATACTAGAACCAACACTTGCTTGAGTCCACAATAAGTTCAATTAGAAGAGAATATTTTTCAATACGAACATCCAGTTCATATTCTTTACCTCATCGAGCATGTTTTGTAGAATATTTTTTTCATTATGTAAAGGTTTTGTGACAAACCCATATGGTTGAAAAGGAAACACGATAATCTAAAAATGATATGAGGGAGAAATACCATCAATTATTTGATAAGTAAATAAATATTGGGGACTTAGTTTCCAAAAAGGTGGATTTATATAACATCCGAGGTATTTATAGAATAATAAATTTTTATATCTATTAATATTTCTAAATATGATATTAATATTAGATTAAATGAGATTCTTTTTTAGATAGTGTACTTGACAATTAACAACAGGTTTCTCTGAAATCTTACATTATTCACAACACTGATTTATACTAAAAAATAATATAATAACAGTATTATTATTTTTATGGTAGTTAAAGCCTATCATTTATATTGAAGAGAATAAAAATAAAAGACTAAAATATGATGAAACATTTTTTTAAATTATTTAATATTTCTCCAATAAATTTTAGATGATTAAAATTAGAATAATTCCTATTTTAAGAATTTAATACTATAATAATTTTAAAATGTAGTTTTACCATCTTTTGATAGGAAATCGTTTTTGAATATTGTTTTTGAAAATATTTCATGTTCTATTTGAAATAATAAAATTATTCCATATAATAAGGGAATAAAAATTTAGTTTGGGTAATTTTTTGGAATTTTTCTCATAAGATTCATATTTTTATGAATAGAGAAAAATATTGTATTTAAATTAAAAGCTACCATTTTTTCTAATTTATTTATATAATTAAATTTTCCAATATATTTTTAAAGACTAATTAGACTATGATTTTAGTATTTAATCCTTTTTATTTCATTGTATCAAATTTCAATTTTAAAATAGATATAAAAAAATTTCAAGCATTTGAACGTTTCACATTAAATACCAGTATTTTGTTTTTTATGTGGAGTTAATTTTAAATAAATTTTCCCAATTATGATTGTTGAATTCAATAAAATGGCATATCTTCTTTGAATCAGATTGTACATATTAGGGTTTATGAAAATATCAATTTTATGTAAAAAATAGACAATGGAATAAATTTATTTACCATAATAAATGTTTCATTTTGATAGGGGTTGATGTTAAATGTTAAAATCTTAAAATAAATATAATATTAAATCATAAATGGTTGGTTGAGGTTTTATATGAATCTAAACAACCTATAAAATATAAATTACAGTCCAATGTATTTAAATTAATTCCACCTCTTTATAGTTGGATTTTAATATAAAATAATTAATAAATTTATCAATTGAACCCAACTCTCCTCAAATATAAATATAACCACTCCACCACCCTATTTCATCCAAAAAATAATTTTATCTCCTCAAATATAATAAAAAACCTCTCATCCTCTCTCTACCCACGTTCATGTGCTGCTGCTCTACCCAAAATACTAAATTCAAGGTCCTCATGGGTTTTTAATGTTGGGGATATTCAAGAGGTAAATTTCTCAAAGTACAACTCTTGATTTATTTATTTTTCTGGTTTCTACTCATTTTTTTCATCCATCAATGAATGTTTAATATATAATAATATATATAATAGTTTTTTATTTTTCTAATGGAATATCTTTTATCCACTACTTTTCTCACCTCCTCTAATTCAAATAAATGAAAATGTTATCGACGTTATACGAGTTAATCAACTATGTGAGTAATGTTTTAGTTATATATAATTTATGGCCTACATATGTGGTTTTAAAACCATTATTATGGTTAAATAATATTTTAATATGTATTTTATAACATATTTCATATTCTAAAATTTGTAATATTAAACATACCGTCATGTTTTCTATATTGTTGTCACACAATAATTTCGTTTGAGAAAGTGTGGACTACCTCCCCCTCAAAGCGACATGACTCATTCCCACTATACATGAAATGTATAAAGTAAGTTTTTATTAAACCTATAACACATATATATATTTTATATAATACTGTAATTATATTTTAATTCTTATTCATTTAATAATACAAATAAATAAAATTAGTGTTAATGTATACATTCGGCCTACCATCTCTATGAACGATGCAATTCATTTCTTATCTACAAATATAAAGTAATTTAATAAATACATATATACTAGATATTTAAGATATTTATATGATGAATATAGTTGTTATGATGGAATTCTGACCCTATGGAAAATTTTCTTCAACACAATTTCATTTTTGACTGATGTATCGAATATTTAAAACACAATTGATATGAACATAAATTTTATGTAATTTTTATAACATGAAAACAAGTATTATAAAACGAATAATAAACTTGAAAAGTTTATCATGAATGTAGGAATTAGCCTATGTTTATTATTAAGGAACATAACTATTCTATGTGATGTGTAAGACTCAAGGTATGGGGGTTCATCCTCATCACCTTTCATTTAGGCATAATTGGATAACATAAACCACCTTCTTTATTTACAATTTATAATCATCCAATTGAATTATAATTTCCTTCAATGGTTTTTAATGGGAGTATTTTTTTACAAATCATTTTACTAAATGTAAAAAAAGGAATGCTATTAACATATGTGTTGATAACAACTTCTCTTCTGTCATAACATTTATTTGATATTTGTCTTCCTTTATAAGCTTTAATGTTATTTTACAAAAATGAGATCATTTAATCCCTTTTTATGATTTTTTGTGTTTCAAAAGATTTTGAAAGTGGATTAACTATTTCATTATCCTGAAATAAATTTATTTGATTAAAATAAAAATTTAATGAGTTAAATTTAGATAATTGCAATCATTTATTTTTTTGATAATATAATGTTATATGGACATTTTATGGGTTGATATGTGATAAACCAAATATGAGTGGTTACATGATAATAAATAAAATATTAAAAACCTTATAACCTACAATGCATCAGGTATGGATGTCAGTCTTACAACTATTCAATTTATAATAATGATATATTTGAAATCCGATCGTATGTTTATTTCCCTTAAATATGATTATATCCCAAGTAACATTTTATATCTTATGTGATTTTATATGGTTCTATTGTAATATTTTGTTTAAAAATGGTAAGTTATTATCTTATATTTAGTGAATAATATCTACTACTTCATAACGGTCAAAATTATTGATTTATGATAATGTATTCTTGCTTTTCTTGTTCTAGCAAGGAAAAAAGTTTTACAAGTTTGTGTATCCCTTAATAATAATGTCATAATAATCCCAATGATTTTTTAAAATGTATTCATAGGGCATAAGAACGAGTAATTGAAATGAAGAAAAGAATGTTTTTATCTAGAAAAACAATAATTTTTTATTTTTAAATGGGATTGCAGAAGATGAATAAATGGATACTGTTTTAATAGTACCTTTTTGTATGATTATGAGATGATTGGTAAAAATAAAGGGGTAATTATCTAAATATATAAACCTAAAAAATGTACAATGTGAATGATTTTAAAATTTTTGACATAACATCATATTAAGAAATGTTTAAGGCCAGTTCCTTATATAGATATTTTTATTTAAAAAACTATAACATTTAATAAAATTAAATATTAAAAAGTTGTTGAAAAGGACTAAAATATTCCCTCACAATAATAAATGAATTTTTTTTAATAAATATAGTTTAAAAAATTTAATTTCTTGATAATTAATTGAGATCTTATTTCCTAATAATTATTCCATGTAATTTTTTTGATAGCATTATAAATATATTTCATAATGTTCTTACTCCTAAAAAACCAAACAATTCAACTATTATGTTATTTGATCCACATTATTACAATATTATAATAATTTATCTAAATTCGTAGAAATGGAAATGTTTCATGTTCGAAATGATATCAAGATTATTACTATTATAAACTATTTTTCTGTTGTTTTAAAATATATATTTATAATGTTAAAATTAAGTAACTTTTGTGAATTCATATGTGATTTTTTTTGTTGGTGTGGAATGTATTCTCAATATTATGAATAATCATCTTTTTTATCTCTCTTCAACAATCATAATCTTTATATCAAAATATTAGACATGTGTAACATTTTCTCATACCTCTAAGGTAATTTTTTGGGAGATTCAATCAACTATTATTACATGTATTGTGATAAATTTTCATTAGTCCCTGAGTTCTATTACATTATCATACACAAAATCACATTATATTATTATTATCAAAAAATCCCAGATAATAATGAGAGCCTACAATTTATATTTTAATATTATCTAAACATTGATTAAAATTTCCATATTTCATAGATTATAATACAGATAAATTTGATCATATATATGGACTTAATCCACTAAATGAGTTATTTATTTTTTCGTCATTATCAATAATAAAATTCGAGTAACACATTCCATGTCTAAGGAAGATTACTTCATTTGATCTAATAAATTACTCCCAAAATTAATTTAATAGAGTGAATTATTTCTATATTTTAATGTCAATAGTTTGAGGAATCTATTTAGAATCTAATTTTTTCCTAAATTTATCCCCTTATATAGATTACACAAAATATTTCTACTAAACATTCTTGATCAATATATATCATTGGTCCACATCACCATTTAATTGATAAATATAGAAAAATTATGTTAATATTTGAAATAAAAATCAAAATGTTTTTTTCTATCTTGTTAATACATCACATGTTAGTTAATAAATTAAAATTACCCTATAAAAGTGTGTCTTCTTTTTTCTGATGGAATAAATATAGAGTTTTGATATATTTCATTAATTTATGAGTTAGTATTTTTAATTATATTACTCAGAACATAATAGAACCTAACTTGAGTGTTTTTAAATCATCCTCAATCTCAAATGGTATTTAGGAGAAAAATTTCATCTTCCATCACATATTTTGTTCACTTATTTTCTACAGGTTCAAACCAATTATGAACATAAACAGTTTTAACGTGCTTACTAAATAAAAATATCATAATAAATATACTTTTAATATTTATATTAATATTAAAAATAAAACAGTTGTTATTTGACTCTATAAAACCGTCATTTTAACAAATGGTAAATTTTGTTTAATTGATATTTTAGTATCATTAGATATAATATACTTCCTTACCTGATATTTTAAATAATAAACCATTATCTGATGAAAATATTATTATTCAACCATATCATATATACATATTACATTATTAGTCATTATTTTACATTAACAAAAAAAGAATACTCAAAATATTAGGTTATAGGGACTTTATAGACTATCTACATAACAACCATATTAAAAAGAAAATTTTCTAATATTTATCTTCAAATTCACCAAAACTATCTACAAAAATATATTCATTCATATTTGATCCTATAAAATTATTAAACATAATAAAATAGAGACGTAAAATACTTATTGATGAAAAATATTTCGATAATTCATCAATATTTTATCAATAGAACATAAACATGCGAGAAATACTGAACATGGGGTAAATAATAATATTTTGGGATAAGACCATGTAATGATATCAATTAATCACGAATCAAGATATAATAACTTATACAATAGAAGAGAATTGAGAACTTTTTAAAAATATTCATACTCAATGAAAACATAACATAAAAATATGGAACAAATATTAAAACAGATAAACACTACAGTGTGAAAATTGTTACCTCTATCATGTCCCTTCACAACATTATTAATATATCTAACCATATCATGTCCATGTAAAACATTTTTAATATTGAAAAATTCATCGTGTTTATAAAAACAATTGGTAATATAGAAAACTACATCATTTGTATGAATATCATTATTATACCAATAAATATAATTATTTACGCAATACTTTAGATCAATATAATATTCTATTCCCACCCACCACATAATGTTAATGTATACATATGTGTTCTTCATGATTTCAATAATATATAAATTCTTAAGTCACACATGTAATGAAAATGGTTCTATAACACTTCCCCAATGTGTCATATAAAATAAAATTTGAAATTTTTTCAGGAAGTGGAAAATTTCATTCAAAAAAATGAAATACAAAATATGAAATTTTTTCAAGTGATACTTAACGAATAATTTTATATTTGACTATTCATTTAAAATAAATATGGATTCTAGTATAAAAAATTTATTAATGGAGAAATAAATATACTTTTATGAATTACTAATAATTTTAATGAAACATGAATTAATATAAAATAATAAATTTAAATTTATGTTAAATTAATGAAAATTAAGAGCAGTATAGAATGTATTAAATATTTATGTTTTAAAATATGGAAACAAACTATTTATAGTAATAATTTATATTATTATTTATTAAAAAAATATAATATATGGGATGATAATTGTTATTATCAATATCATATTTTTTAAAAGTACAGTTTCAAACAAATAGTATTAACTTTCATTTAAATGAAATTTCGGAATATAAACGTGAAAATAGAATGTGATATAGATTTTTGGGGGAAGGTATCTAAACATGAATAACAGGTCCAAATAATAAATAATTCAACTCAATGAAATGAATATTCAGTCATGAAATACCCTTACCCTAGATTCATATATTTTTGAATTATTTACGTCCCATATAATAAATTTACATTTATTTATCATCTATAATTGTTTATTTTTTATATTTTTCAGAGTAAAATATGTTTATAATTTTCTATTAATTATTCACATATTCATAATTATTATAATTAATATTCATATGTTAATTATTTTCATCATAAATTATTACATTGGTATAGTGGGTCTATTAATTGTTAATTTTCATGTTTTTATCATCTCTAACATATTTGTAGATATTTTATTTGTTTTATTAGTTTTAATATCATTTTATGGATTTTAAGTTGAGTGTTCATAATTAAAAAATATAAGTTTCTTTTTTTTAAATTATTTAACAAAAATAATTGAAGTTGTTAATGAATATAATTCAATATATTTCCATTGAATAATTATGAATAGATATATTATTAAATTTTTTCATCTCATATTATCTATTTTTTATTATTTCTTATTCATTATTAATATATTTTTTATAAAATAATTCATGAATGTTGTAAAACAGACCCAAAAAATATAATATCATAACGAATTAATAACTAAAAAAAATCCAAATCTATTATTATAATATAAAATTTATAAAAGACTGTATATGTGATGTACTTTTCATTTTTGCGTAAAATTTTATTGAAACATGGTTGGATCAATAGTATGGTTTTAATTTATTAAGGAAAATATAACACTTTAAATAAAAGTAAAATATTCTCATAATGCTCCAATTGGAGATGAATGAGTTTGGAGTCTGCCATAAGATATGATGTTCACAAAACTATGAGGGAACTTTTAATTATATAATTTTGCAATGTATTGAATTAGTAACCAAAATAATGGTGTTCTTCCAAGATGGTAGAGTATGGTTCTTATAATATGATAACATTAGTTTAATTTCTATGAACATATTCCTTAATGTGTAAGGAATTCCATTTTACATAAAATATTGATCTAATGATTATTTTTTTGATATGGTTTGTTAATACCATCATTCACAAATATTAGAGATAATTTTAGAGTGATGTTAAAACATTATTACTTAATTTAACCTCTTTAATTCATTTTACACTTTAGGAAAGAAAAACATCTTTTGTCTCTATAACTTATTTTCATCCAAAAGAATTCATTTTCATATTGCCTATTTTGGTATCATGATTCAAATATGAGATGAATTATAAAAAATAACATTTTAAATATTATTCTAATTATTATATTAATATATCATTAGTAATCATATTTATAGATTTTAAATGTATAAAATTTTAATTGTTCAAATAAATTTGTTGTTATTCATTCCCACATAATAATCATTTGGCGAATGTAAAAACTATATATATATATTTCATTAATATAGTTTTTTATAGATTTTTTTTTATTTATTAAGATAAATATACATAATTTATAGGAAAATTTATGTCAATAATTGTCTCTTTATAATGATAATTGTTTTTACTCTAATTTAATTAAAACAAACAGATCATAAAATTAATCATTCATTTCTACAAAATCATTATTTTAGTTATATGAGTATATTAAATTGAAATTATTCTATATAATTAATAATTCAACAGATTTATAAAATGCATTGAAATATATATTTAAAAATAAATAAGAAAAACATATTTTTAAACTAATTAATTTGATAAGTTATTATTTAAATGTTTATATCGTCTTAAATTTGGATAAAACGCATCATAATACCTCTATTAATTCCCTAGTGGTGAGACATTCAATGGTTGTAGTTATGGGTAGTGATTAGACTTTCATGGATTTCAGAGTGATTTCCATGAACTTAAATTTCGTTCATGGATAATTTCTCTCAACATAGACGTTTTTATGTTAATGTAGGGATTGTTTAAAAAAGATCCCTAGGGATGATACCTCTTTCCCAAAATTGTATAAACGATAATATTATTAAAGATTATTAATTTATAATAACACATACAATTTCTTTTAAAATAGAATATATATTTTAACTACCTCTATTTATGGACACAATAAGAAAATCTACGTTATAACTGTAATTTTTATTGAGTATAAAATATTATTTTTAATAAGATAATAATTTATCTATTTCATCAGTTTTATATGTAATTACAGTATATACAAATGGAAATACAACGCCAATGTCCATATATCCCCAAATGATATATAAAAATTTCCTAAATAACATATTTCTATGTATATAATGGTTTTAATATAATCTTATTTTTAAAATTAAATATTTTATCAAAATTAATATACTAATAATCTAAATTCATTCAATATTTTTCTTATTTGTCCAAAACAATTATAACTAAATTTATCATCAACGGTATGATCTTCCTTGAATATCTAGGGGATGTTAATTTGAACCATTAATTGTTTTTATTTTAATTTATTTTCAATACTTTAATAATTATTTATATTTGTTTCATTTATTTAGATTTAATGTTTTTTGTTTTATATTTTATTGTTCTAACATAATAAAATAAAAAATTTATAATTCGTCTTTAGTGTTTTAAATACAAAAAATATTTATATCAAATTGGAATTATTAAAAAATGGCAGACTAAAAAAATATCATGTTACATTTTCTTACTATATTTCGATATCATCTGCATTATTAATAATTCAATACATATTTAATCAATGTGATTTTTTTTGTAATCTAGAATTGGTATTTTATTCAATGCTTCTAAATTAATTATTTTTGATTGATTTTAAAATATTTACATTATTTAATGTGTTTATAGGAAAAATGTAAATTATAAATTTTGTTTCTATTTAAAATAAATCATGTTTGAAAGAAATTATATTTTTAATATTTTTAATTAATTTGATAAAAAATATATATTAATGGATTTAAATTAGTAGTAAAATCATGATTATGATTTTTATTCCCAATATTGGCTGTATTTTTTAGTGTAAACTTTTTTCAATAGTTTTTTTTATAAATGAGTTATGCATTAATGATTTTGTTGTTAATTTTGAGGAATTATATTTTATTCTAAATTTAATAATTTATATAAATATTATTATTTTTTTGGACTGGGCTTTCATTGTTCAATAATAATTATTAGAGTAAATATGATTTTTTAGTTTATTTTAGAGTCTATTAGTTTAATTATGAAAATTTAATTTCATTTAATAGTGAATTCATATATTATGGAGCCATATCATATTTTTAGGGATATGATATTATTATTTTGATTTTTAATTTAAGGTGGTTATATTATTTATTAGATATATTCGTTAATTTAAAAAGGTATAATTATTTTATAATTTCATATTTATGGGTGATGGTAATTAATTTATAGATGGGAGGAATAATGTAAAATTTTATTTTCTATAATTTATTTCTTATACTATATTTAGCCTACACTTTTTAATATTCTAGCATTTATTGGATTGTCATGGTAATAAAAATGTCAGAACATTTGGTTTATTGGTGTATTGAAAATGTTTTGATATTTGTAATTTTGAATCTTCATCCAACCAATCGATTACGATTGGGTTATAGATGCTACTGACATTATGTGAATTTCCCATGACACCATTGAATAAGAATAAATTCCATGGGACTAAATAATCATTGGGTAATGTTTTCCATATTTAAAAAAAATGAATGTATTCAAGACAATATAGAAACAAATAAACCAACTATATGAAGAATGGGGTATAAAAATTTAACCTAATATTAATAACAAATATAATATAAATATGAGATTAGTAGCTAAAAATCATTGAAAGGGACTCAATAAAACAAAATGACATCCTGAACCGACTACCCAAATGTGGAGTCCCTCAAAGATATCTATAATATATACACCAATATATATCACCATCCCATGATGGTATCATTATGATGCACCACTATTTAAATAAGATACACTTACATTAAATATACAATGATGAACAACATCTAAAAATGCACTAAAGTGAATATTCAAGGGGTGAGTAAAATTAACCAGTAGGATTATGACAAGAGACGTTCCAAATCACACTCTTTGGAAAAGAACTTTTTATCTCAATGTTAAACATAAAATTTATAAAAAATATTCGAACCTAAATGAGACATATCAATTTAAAAAAATTAAATTAAAGGATTAAAAATTCATCAAGAAATACCAATTGACAGACCAAAATCACATACATCAACTCATAAACCCATACATATAGAATTAGAATCCCAATAATGTAGAGTTAAAACCCATCACTCTGTAAACATTAATTGGTGATTATATTTTTCTTTCCAACTAATGCAATAAAGTTCCACATCTGTAATAATAAGGCACTATAAAATGAAACGATATGCATACACCACTAATTTATTCCAATTTACACAACTATTCATTCCATATATATTCATTCATTATTTTAACACATTATGATGAAAATATTTGTTACAATTATAAATATTAGTAATTAAAAGGGGTTTTCCAAAAATGATTCAAATGAAGAATATTAACAAACCGTAAACCATTAGGGTTGTTGTTTAACATAATTATTATACATTTTTATTGATATTCAAAGAAAAATATTAAATTAAAATATACCATTTACTACAAAAACAATTATCGAATATGGATAACCAATGTACCTCTAAAAGGATAAAAAAAAGGAGAACTACATAATGAGAACTGTAAATATAGGTAGAAAACATATTTTTATAAATTGAACAAATTTAGATATCATCAAAACTTATCATAAATCAAATATTTATCCATAAAATGTTATATATGAAATATTTATTGACGGTATTTGAGAATATCTAGAGAGATGGAAAGAAAATAATGGAGACATACCATTGATTATGGAGATCCAATGTGCCTTTATTGGTCAAAACTGGCTTCTGGATCAATATGATCCAACAAGAATTCTTAGGAAGGATTTGGATTTCTAGATATTGAGATAAGAACAGAAAAATATGGGGTTGGGTTGTTAAAAACAAGACAAGATATAATTTGGGATAATTAAATCCATGTAGCATGGTTAAGGAACATGTTTTAGGAAACATCAGACTAAACACGAACATTCCACTACCTAAAAAGGATACACTGTCATGATTGGTTAACAAGGATTCAAAAACAATCCAACAAATTGATTCTCCATCTATTTCAACTATCACGGTGTCTTGTGGGATCCAACAGGGTTTAGATGTGTAACACCCAAAAATTTTCAAATAATTACATTATATTTGATAGAATATGTGAGAAAAAATTAATATTAAATAAATAAGTAAATAAATTGTATTATATATTAAAAATTCAATAGATTTCATTACAAGAAAGGCCTTATTTCACAGAACAACAACAAAAATATTAACAATATTTTTATCCCATAACCATTGGTATAGAAGGTATTAATTAGATTAAATAAACTATGAAAAATTTATTTTCAACATTTATATTATTTGATATTTATTAATAATTAAAGTGAATTATTTTAAATACAAAAAAAATATTTATAGGAAAAACAGTATTTTTTTCGAAAAGACAGTTTTCCAACTTTGAGAAAAAAATTAAAAATTAATATTTAACACTAACATGGACTTTATTTGATAAATTAAACATAATTTTGGAAGTAAAAATATATCAAATTAACATTGTAATTATTTTTTATTATTTTATGAAAGGTTTCATATTTTTATGAATAGTGAAAACCTGAATTTTGATTGAAAGCTACCTTGAATATAATTATTATATAATGTAAAATTACATATTTGATTGTTTTTAATGTATAATTAATTAAATCATATGTCAATTAATATAATTTAAGTCATTTTAATAATTTAAAATCTGAATTTTGATATAAAAGCTTTTTAAAAATTTTACATTTTCCCTATAAATACTATAACGCCCCGACCCCAGTTATCTAGAGTCGGTGCATTATTGCGTAACATTTCCCTGATCACAAAAGATCATCTCTCGAAATACCGAATATTTTAGTAGCCTTGGAAACACTAGATACATTCATAAAAGTTACATTACATCATAAAGTGAAAAACTATAGTAACATGGTCTCTATAGTCCACACTCATATCTCCTTCTGACTATCCCTGCAGGTCATTCATAAAATTATTGTTCACATCCTGTAATATATTAAAACATTTAAAGGGGTGAGCTTAGATGCTCATTAAGGATAACAATATTGCGGAAGCATTCATAAATAAACATTAACATTTAAGGAAATGTATAACTAAAGAAAACACCTTTGTAAAGACTCGTAAATTTAAAGGAAATTTTTTTCTTAATTTTCTTAGGAATTTTACAAGAGCACAGTTTCTGACGGCACCTGATTCTGAGGCCCGGTGTGCCCGGAATCATTTTCCAAAGTTTGGCTCGGGTACGTTCAGTGAACGGACGAGCGGGTTATTCTAAATTTTGAACCGGTTCCCAGAATCGAATTCTAAGGGCACTGATGAAATCGCAACGCCGGTATTTGCTTAGAAACACCCCTTCCGGAGTTGCGTTTGCTCGGGTGTGGTTTTTAATTTTCAGGCTTAAGGTTGAGAAATAAAATAATTGTTCAACAAACTTTATTTTATTTCACTTAAGCCACTTGAAGCCACTTTAAAGCCACTTAAAATGAGTTGAAACGGATAGGGTACTATACAAAAATATCCTACCCTCTTGGTAGGATATTTGTGAGGTGGGGCCCGCACGAGCCCCGCCATTTCTTTTCCGCTAAGTAATGCACCCGCGAAAACCCGTCATTATGAAAGTCAACTGATGCGTTTTCTTAAATTCTTAACGCATCATTTAATTGGGCGGTTTATTTCGTGAATTAAATGGGCAGTTTCTTTCGTTGAATTAATTGTTTGAATTAATGGGTTGTTACTTACCTCTTATTCGTTTGTTGGCATAATAATAAAATAAGTCCAACATGGCTTTTGGAGGATTACTCGTTGAGAGGTTTTTGACAGAGGTTCTTGTGCCTTCACCATTTTTCGCGAAGAACGCGATGAATGCGAAGAACGTGAAGAACGCGAAAAACGTGATGAACGCCGGCCTCCGACAAAGAACGTTGAACCCGCGGAAATCAACGATGTGAAGTCGTGTGCCGCGACGTCGACGTTTCCTCTCCCGTGATGTTCTTCTGCGACGCTCCTTCCTCTGCGACAAAAACCTTCGATCATCCGTTGAGGTGAGGGTTTCAGTTTTTCATTTAATTTGCCTTTGTTGTTTTTAACTCAAGTATGATTTAATTATTTTTAATTAAATCTTTTGTTCTTGAACCTCGGAGTTCGTCAACGCGACACCCTTCTGCAATGACGCGATGATCCCCTCCTTCCGCGACGATCAACCCGCGAAGAACCCGCACGTGCGACTTGACGAGGTCGGGATTTTTTTTTGGAAATTACCTTATTCCCGTGAATGCTTAATTAAAAATTAAAGAACCGGTTATAAATGAACAATTTTAATTTATTAAAATTGCTGTTTCATGTGTTGAATAATCTTCTCCCTGTTGTTGTTAACTAACGCAGAGGGTGCGGGCCAAACGAACACGGCCCGATAACCCTCCTTCGTTCTACGTGGTTGTGCGGATTTGGCGGGCGACGACAAAACGTGACGCAAGGGAATTTTGTTGACTCCGCAGTGAAGTATGGAACCCGGGAGGAACAACTGCGCAGACGGGAAGGAAAACGGACCAGCAGAGTGACTCCGGTGGCCCGCAGAAGCTGCCGGTGGCGCCCTGGTGCGCCGCCCGACAAGGCCACCGCGGCTGAGCCGCGGCGGCGGCAGCCAATGGACCTGCGGCCGCACGGGTCCAGCACGCCCGCACGGGACGCGGCTGAAGCCGCACCCGTTTTTCCAGTGCGGCCCCTACGAGGGCCGCGGATTCTCCCAAACCGCGGGGGCGGCGCCCCGCGGTGTCCAGCTGCTCGGCCGCAACCTGGCCAGACCTGACCGGGTCCAGCCGGGACGGACTGGGTCGGGTCGACCTGGTGCGGCCGACCCCGGGGGGGGGGGGGGGGGGGGGGGGCGTCCCGGGCCCAGACCCCCCATCTTCGGACCGTTTTTCGGTAAAATGCCCGTAACATGAGCTACAATCCTCCAAACGACTCACCGTCAGAGGAAACACGATCCTTGGATCGAGACGGTCGTTTCGGTATATCGCACTCAATGTTTCGGAATACTTTGAGTTCAGCCGGGTTGGTTCGTACACAAAACCAACCGGGCCTTATGAGCATAAACACTCATATCTTGAGCTACGAACGTCCGATTGACGTGCCGTCAGCTTCGTTGAATTCCTCTATGTGAGACGGATCTTTTGGCTCACTCCACCCGAGGTTTGGACGTAGTTGGAGTACGGTAGGGTTGGTTTTGCCTTAAAAACCAACCGGGCCCCTAGGACGAAAAAGCCAATAACTCTCAGACCGGGCATCCGACTGACGCACCGTCTGCAACGTTGTGTTCCTATTGTTGATACGGAACATTTGGATACATCAACTTCAGACTTTGTCACAGTTGATGTATCGGCCTCTCGGCTCGTGGAGCGGACCCTCCCGAACGAGCTGTTGTGTGCGGGAACCCTAGAGCTGGCTTCGACTTCTACTGCGACGACGATCGTGCAGAGATCCTCAATGGACTGTGGCGTCGGCTATGCAGAGATCCTTAGTGGACTCCGATGATGACTGTGCAGAGAGCCTCAGTGGACTGTGACGACTACAGCACTCAGCGATCCTACGTGGATCAGTGCTACAGATCCTGTGTGGGCCCGATCCTGTGTGTGTCTGATCCTGTGTGGGTCAGCGCTCAGCAGTTCTGTGTGAGCCAGCGCCTACAGGTCCTGTGTGGGCCCGATCCTGTGTGGGTCATTGCGGGGGTTAGTTACCTTTCGATTCATTGTGGGTCTGACGACTTAGATGGATCAGTGATCATCTTTATCGTCATTCGAAGAAGTATACATGTGTGAGCTGAATCATGTGTTACTCTCCTTTGTGGATTGTGTTGAGCTATCCTGTGTGGATTTACTGTTTACTCTCCTTTGTGGATTTTGTTGAGCTATCCTGTGTGGATTTACTGTTTACTCTCCTTTGTGGATTGTGTTAAACTATCATGTGTGGGTATACGTTTGGTTTCCTGTGTGGACTGGGTTGTGCTTGGGCTCGGACGCTGGAGCCGAACGAGAATTGATGACATAGGTATATGTATGAGCATATACCTAAGCCGTGTCAGATGTTACTTCGTGATTGAATCCTTCCTTTGTGGTTATCCTCTGTGGATTCTGGGAGACCTTCGGGGGTCTTGGGGTCCCTACTTAATAGCTTATACTCACCCCTGCACGGGCTATGCCCGCACTTCGTTGTGTTGGTTGTAGATGACGAACATCACTGATCGTGGTGGAGGCATGCGGAGCAGGACTGTACCTGAAGGTGGACCACTGGGCGGGATGTACTCGGAGCAGACGGTTGGACCAAGGAGCTTTGGAGGCTATATGTACCCACCCGTCAGGTGGGACTTCCAAAGGACGACTCAACAATGCGACTTTTCTTTTCAGTTGTTGTTTTTCCCTTCAGTTGTACTTTACAGTTGGGCTTGTATTTCCGGCCCCTTTTACTTTCAGCACAGCTTGTTACAGTTTTTACTTAGTGTTTACTTTTCCGCTTTCTTACTCTATGGTGCTTGTTTACTTTACAAGGCAATGCCTTCCCTTTTTCCGGGATTTACGCATTGGTGCTAGTCGCCAGCCCCTGGCCTATGGAAGGCGGGCTTGGGGTAGTCATGGAACGGGCCCCGAGGACGGGTCATGACATCCTTTTTAAACTTGAACTTCAGCATAGTATGGAAAAAATATAATTAAATAATTCCATTTACTTACATGGATGTTCTACTAGTCGAATAATCAAATGCAATATCAATAACCAATTTCATAATTATGTAATGCATAATGCCAGACTATCATAACCACGTAGCAAAGGCCTCATGCAATGACTACAAATAAGATTTTTTCAAGGCCTCGTGCCAAGACACTAGTTTGTCTCATGAGACCTACCGATGCATCGATGAGCTATAGCAGGCTCCACCCATCACTTATTAAGTTCAATGCATTCCTCATATGAACAGGTTGAATCATATCATAAACCATAACATAATTGTATCACATAAAACATGCATAAAGGAAACCTAATATTTCCACACTTCAATCCAAAGATATCAATACAACCCATTGATATAATAAAAACTTTATCAAAAACAATTTTCAATACCAAAATAAAAGAAATGTAAAATATGGTATTTGTTTTTCTTTTAAAAAAACTTATGTCTTATAGAGGAAGCTGAAACTCAAATAATAGTCACGGTGGTGGAGAAGTCATTGTCTCCGCATACGTAAGAAAAAACATTCATTTATTCGTTTAGTAAAAATGCATCGTGTAAAAAGATTCCTTTTGAATAAAAGTAAAAGTCAAAGGGGTTTATACACCGAATAAATGAAAGTTGTTTATAAAACCAAATATGCCTCAATGAAAGGAGATTGAGAAGAAATCCTTACAAAGAACATTTTTAAAATAAAATAGATCTATTATGTGTATTTACTATAAGTACACATAAATAAATTACAAATATAGGATAGGACATAATAATATCATGACATAATTTGAAAGAAGGAGATTAACCCAAAGAATGGAAATTGGGTTAAGAAATTCCCTTACCTCGTGTCCAACTTGACTCAACCATTCTTTATCCTCCTAAATAATAAACTAGAGTTAATTTATAATTTCTTAAGAAACTTTATAAAGTTAATTATTCATTTTATATAACTTATTACCATGTTATAAACATTGTGTAATTATTTATGTTAATAACGGTCATTTTTTCGATCTTTGGTACTTGCGTCAAAAATAAACTTCTTAAAATTATAAATTGTTCATGTGGTAAAATATAAATTATATCTATAATTATATTCATGATGTATATATCATATACATAATATATATCCAGTATATACATTCATTTATATTATTAAATAACATTTAGAGGTAAGAAATGAAATGCACCGTTCATGGAGACTATAAGTCGTACATACTCATGAACACTACATTAATTTCTATTTCATATTTAATGGAATGAAGATATAATTATATAATGGTATAATATAATTCCAGTATAATATAATGTATAATACCATTTACTCCATCCTTTATACATCCCACATATGGCATTAACGATTCAAATCACTTTTAGGGGGCGGTAGTCCACACTTTCTCAAATGAAATTATCCCATTTGCACAACTTGGAAAGCATACAGATATGTTTTAAATGTAAAATACAGAAGCATAGAGAGGAAATAAATATAATATATATCATTAATAAATATAGTTCCATCATAATGGCCACCATGAGTGGTGGGAGGAGAAGATAGAACAATCATTGTTTCGTAAGGCAGTAATTTCCCATCTACGGAAACAGTATGTTCTTTAACCATTAGAAGGAGCTGTGTGTAAGTGTAGCTCGAATAATTATCATAACAACATCATAGTATATTGAAGATACTGTTTTTGTTACAAAATAAAGGAATTAAAAGATTTTAAGGGGTTGGAGAATCAAAATAAAACAAAATAACATTAGAGGAGACATTACCTTAAAATCGGGTAACTCTTTTTTGATTTAAGCCAATGGATTCCTTGGGAATAATTCTGCCCAAAGTGAGGATTGTAGGAGTAAGAGAGGTATTTTGAGAGAGTATTGGGGAAGAGTTTGGCCGAGCCAAAAGGCTTTTAAGGTGTGAGTAAGTTGGTAGTGGGGGGGGGGGATTTATAAGAGGAGAGGAGTGACACTCTTGGAAAGTCATGAAATGTTACTTTATTATATAATGAGTTTCAGATTTTAAAGGTCCCACACTTATATATTTCGAGGATAAGGTGATAAGGGTTCGAAATATACTCATCCAATAGGTTTTTGACAAGTGTAAGTCTTAGATTTTACATTATCTTTTTATTTTATTTAAATCGTTATCTAATGAGGTAATCGCTGCATCATCATGGTGTCATAAATAATTTAATTTATTTAAGGTCTAAAAATTATAAAAAAATAATAATTATGTATTAAATCTTTTTAAATTTCTAATGAATATTTATAGTCAAAAATATTACTTGTATAACCCCATTTAAAAATTGTTTTAGTAAAACAACTCATGTTTGTCACATTTTTATTTTAACATTAAATAAAATGTTTTTAATGTCATTTTCCTACCAATGTAGCTCCATGGGGTCCCCAAGTTGACCCATGGATTGTCTTGGTCGGCCATGAATCATCCAATAGAGGTAGGAAAAGTGTAATGTTATTATCATATTTTTATAATATCATTTTTACTTTCAATTTCACTAATTACCTTTAATCACGATTAATTAAACTTAAAAGTTACTATTCACCAAAAATTATTTTAATCCCATTGAACAACATTTTACTTCCTAATGAAAACCATGATTGTCGGATTTTTGAAAATAAAATCACAGAAGTGTTAATGATTCATTTAAATGAAAAATCAGCTTTTTAACTACCACTTAGTGGTTTCACTATTCATCAAAATTTAAATTTTTTCAGAACAATGCCAAAGTTTCACCCTAAGATATAATTGATATTCTGAATACAAAAATGATGTCTATTTTAAAAAATTCCAAACATACAAGTTGCATTAATTAATTTTATAATTAATTCTTGTTGTCATAATAAATAGCGTGTTTTTAAGAAACAATATATATCAAAAGATTGACAATTGTTTATGTCCAATTTCAATGTTAAATTAATTCTAAGGACCCCCATTGGATAAAATGGTAAAAATATATTATAATTATACTTTAAAACCACTAAATAGTATAATTTATCATTATAAATTATTTTTATTAAAAAATATGTTTTAAGTATTTTTCACTATTCATAAAAAATTGAAAGTTCTCAGAAAATTACAAAAAATACAACATAGGATAATTTCGAAATTCCGAATACAAAAATGAAGTCAATTTTGAAATATAAAATTTCTATAATTTTAAAAATTGGGTATTTCTATTCATAATGGAAACTTTTATTAGTCGCGGTGTGTTAGAACTCGAACAGGCGTACAATGAAAGCTATTGCATTATTGAAAGAGAGGTGTATCATGGAAGCACAGGGTCTTACATTCCCCCCTCCTTCAATAAATTGCGTCCTCGCAATTTGAAATTTTTCTTTGAAAATAAAAGGTTGAAAATAGAAAATACCTTTGTGGAAAACCCACATCGGGAATAGAGTTAATAAAAATATAACTTTAAAAGAAATAAAGAGAAGTACAAAGGTCACCCGAGATAGCCCATACTAGGATTATATGAAAATATGGATATGGAGGAAAAAACCATCGAGGTCTGATAGAGATTTGTATAAAATAGTATTAGAAGAAAGTTAACCACATGAAAATCACAAACTTGTGATTGGTTAAACGGTCATCGAATCCCCAGTTGGAAAAGTTAACTGAGAAGGTTTTTGTTTTATGTTACCTTTCATAAAGTTGAGGAATTTATTTTAGAGATTTACTAAGAATTTAAGGAAATATATTTACATGTCCTGAAGACATTCATTCTTTAATAAATTTTCACCACAAACCCATCTTTCACTCCAAACGGTAACAGAACTCAAAAATATTTTATTTATCCTAATTTTATAAGGTTCCAAATATTACCACATACCATTTAGATTAGGAAAACTATTTATAATAACCAGGGACTTCCTGTAGGATAGTGGTAGGTAATAAAGGCATGTCGCACCATGGTTGTGGGTTCGATTCCTACAGCTTTGTCCGACGCGACGAGTTATCCCCCAAACTGCAGGTTGTCCTTTTCCTAAAAATATAGTATTATAATATTCCAAAAGTAATATTCAGAAATGTTTTAACCTTAAAACTACTATTCAAAGTTCAAATTAATCCATCACAACCTTTATCATTTTCCAAAATACCTCTGTCCTGACATTCTCTAAAAGGTCTCTTAATTTCAAAATCAATTTATCAGATTCCCCAAACAAAGTAAAGTTTCTCCTATTGTCACATACTTAAAATATGATTAACCTTCATCATATTAAAGCCTTAATGGAAAGAAAAAGTACATAAGTAAAATACTTATATATATTACATTATTCTTATAACCAGAATATAATCCTTGAGTCCAAAAGCACCTATACATTAATTATTCCACTTCAACTGTAGTAACAGCATAAGATTATCCTTGATCCCTTGGTCTTTTCTGAGGTAATTTTCCATGACGCTTAGGACATTCATTTTCATAATTCCCCATTTCCCTACAATTGTAGCATTCAACATTGATAGCATCTTTCTTTCCCTTGCAATCATTATCCTGGTGACCTTTTTCTCCACATTTATAACAAACTCCCATTCCTTTTAGGCATGTACCAGGGTGATTCTTCCCACAATTATCGCATAATGGAAAATCCTTCTTTCTCGTTTTCCCTTTATCTGTCTTTTGTTCCACCGTACTCTTCTTTTCTTGCATTACATTGTTGTCATAAGAATTGGATAATTCCTTTTCTGTCTTGATAGCACCTGAGAAAATATCTTCTTACGTTGAGAAAGATTGTGATATTAAACCTCAACAGAGAAATGGTTTTAACCCATAAAAGAAACGGTCAATCTTACTTATTGGGATACGTATATAATCTGCAACATGCCACGCAATCCTTGTAAAGTTATCCTCGTACTTTGCGACATTCTCATCCTCCTTCTGCCTCAAACTCAGAAATTTTCTTTCCATATCTGCTCGATGGTCATGTGGAACGTATTTTTCTAAGAAAATTTCCTTAAACTCTCTCCATTCCATACTTGATACTTCTTCATCTTCCTTTGTGTTTTGAATCAGCGACCACCATTGATCGGCATCTCAAATGAGGCGGTAGACTGCCATGACAACATTCTCCCTTTCGCTACTCCCCAAGGTGTGGAATATTTTCCCTTAGGATTTTACCCATTGCTTAGCTACTAATGGATTTGTACCCGCATTAAATATTGGCGGTTGTTTCCTCATGAATCGGTCTAACATTGATCTTCCACATTTTAGATCAAGGTGCTCCATACGAGTAAGGTTATTACTCATAACCTGAGTGAGTTTTCCCAGTATTGTAATAAGTTGATCAGCACCAGTTGTATATCCATCTCCACAATAGTTATATTGAGCAGGAGGGAAATCCATACACAGAGTGCGTGCATTGATATGGTTTCCATTCCTCCCACTAGGTGCAGTTTTGAAACAATGGCATAAACCAGATTAGTTTATGAATTAAAATACATAATTCCATACTTGTAAAACACTTAACATAAGTTAAACTATTTATTAAATAATCCATAATCATAAAAAGAAATATCTTCTTTGAGGAAATATATAATCACAACCCTTCATAGTGGTTTGTAAAGAAAATGAGGATTATCCGAAGCATATCCCCCAAGAGTGTCGTAACCAAGAGTGCAGCAAGGCCCCTTTTCGTGCACCAGTTCCCATTCGAGTCTAGATCAAAGCACTGTTTTCGGGTTTAACCCCTAGGCACATTTGTGCCAGAGCCGCCTCTACCTGCATGTATCCAAACATGGATGTATTCCTCAGAAAACTAACAAAATCTCTATAATACCAATATTCTTGGAAGTTCATCTATACTAATCCTCAAAGAATATCTTTGGGACATGTTCTCTAATCAGAGTTTATCTAAATATATCTTCCATGGTTAGTACTAAAGTGTCTATGATACCAACTGTAACGCCCGAACCCAGTTACCCAGAGTCAGTGCATTATTGTGTAACATTGGCAAGATCACAAAAGATCACGTCTCGAAATACCGATTAGTTTAGTAGCCTTGGAAACACTAGATACATTCATAAAAGTTACATTACATCATAATGTGAAAAACTATAGTAACATGGTCTCCATAGTCCACACTCATATCTCCTTCTGACTATCTCTACAGTTCATTCATAAAATACTTCTTCACATCCTGGAAAATATTAAATCATTGAAAGGGGTGAGCTCAGATGGTCAGTAAGGATAACAATATTGTGGAATCTTTCATAAATAAACATTAACATTTAATGCAATGTATAACTAAAAAAAATCCTTTTTAAACATGAACATTAACATAATATGGAAAAAATAAAATTAAATAACGCCATTTACTTACTCACATAGATATTCTACTAGTCGAATAATCACATGCAATATCTATAACCACTTTCATAATGGTGTAATGCATAATTCCAGACTATCATAACCACGTATCCAAGGCCTCGTGCTAAGACTACAAATTAGGTTTTGTCAAGGCCTCATGCCAAGACACTACTTTTTCTCATTAGACCTACCGATGCATCGAGGAGCTATAGCGGGCTCCACTCATCACTTATTAAGTCCAATGACTTCCTCATATGAACAGGTTTAATCATATCATAAACCATAACATAACTGTATCACATAAAACATGCATAAATGAAAAAAAATATTTCCACACTTCAATCACAAGATATCAATACAACACATTGATATAATAAAAACTTTATCAAAAACCATTTTCAATACCAAAATAAAAAGAAAAGTAAAACGTGGTATTTGTTTTTCTTTTAAAAAGGTTATGTGTATTTACTATAAGTACACATAAAGAAAGTATAAATTCAAGACAAGACATAACAATATCATGACATAATTTTAAAGTATGAGATTAACCCAAAGAATGGAAATTGGGTTAAGAAATTCTCTTACCTCGTGTATGACTTGACTCGACCATTCTTTAACCTCCTGAATAATAAAATAGATTTAATTTATAATTTCTTAAGAACATTTTCATGTTTATTATTACATTTATATAACTTATTACCATGTTATGAACATTATGTAATTATTTATGTTAATAATGGTTGTTTTGTCGATCTTTGGTACTTGAGTCAAAAATAAACTTCTTAAAATTACAAGTTGTTCATGTGGTAAAATATCCATTATATCCATAATTATATTCATTTTTTAGATATCATATACATCATGTATATCCATTATATACATTCATTTATAATATTACATTACATTTAGAGGTAAGAAATGAAATGCACCATTCATGGAGAAGGTAAGTCGTACGTACGCATGAATGCTACTTTCATTTATATTTCGTATTTAATGGAATGAAGTTATAAATATATAAAGGTATAATATAATTCCAGTATAATATAATGTATAATACAATTTGCTCCATCCTTTATACATCCCACACATGAAATTAACGATTCAAATCACTTTGAGGGGGCGGTAGTCCACACTTCCTCAAATGAAATTATCGCATTTTCACAGCATGAAAAGCATAAACATATTTTTTAAATGTAAAATACAGAAGCATAGGAAGGATATAAATATAATATATATCATAAATAAATATATTTCTATCATAATGGCCACCATGAGAGGTGGTAGGAGAAGATAGAACAATCATCGTTTCGTGAGGCAGTAATTCCCCATCCACGGAAACAGTATGTTCTTTAACCATTAGACAGAGGTGTGTGTTAGTGTAGCTAGAATAATTATCATAAAAACATCCTAGTATATTTTATATACTATTGTTGTTATAAAATAAAGGAATAAAAAGAGTTTAAGGGTGTGGAGAATCAAAATAAAACAAAATAACATAAGAGGAGACAATACCTTAAAATCAGGTAACTCTTTTTTGATTTGATCCAAAGGCTTTCTTGGGAAGAATTATGCCCAGAGTGGGGCTTCTAGGAGTAAGATATGGATTTTTAGAGAGTATGTGTGCAGAGTTTGGCCGAGCAAAAAGGCTTTGAATGTGTTAGTAAGGTGGTAGTGGGTGGGCCTTTTATAAGAGAAGAGGAGGGGAACTCTTGGAAAGTCATGAAATGTTACTTTATTATATAATGAGTTTCGGATTTTAAAGGTCCCAAAATTATATATTTCGAGGATAAGGTGATAAGGGTTCGAAATATAATCATCCAATTGGTTTTTGACAAGTGTATGTCTTATATTTTACATTATCTTTTTATTTTATTTAAATCGTTAATTAATGAGGTAATCGTTGCATCATCATGGTGTCATAAATAATTTAATTTATTTAATGTCTAAAAATTATAAGAAAACTATAATGATGTAGTAAATAGTTTTATATTTCTAATGAATATTTATAGTCAAAAATATGACTTGTATAACTCCATTTAAATATTGTTTTAGTAAAACAACTCATGTTTGTCACATTTTTATTTTAACATTAAATAAAAAGTTTTTAAGGTCATTTTCCTACCAAAAGGATCCATGGGGTCCCCAAGTTGACCCATGGATTTTTATACCCATCCAAGTAAGGTGGTGGTGGAAAAACATATTACACCACGGTGTGGAGACGGTATTCCGTACATACGTATGCGCGGTGATTTGTTTTTCCGTACAATGGATATAAGGTGGAATAGGGTTGTTTCATATTTATAATAAAATTTCAGTATATGAGTGATACTAATGTTATTACTTCATAATGAAACTAATGAAGAGGAAGTAGAAGAAGAAAAATTTTTGGAAGAATTGGTAGTGGATATGGGTCGACTTTTATTCATCCAATATGATTTTTTCAAGTGTTACGGTAATTTTATAATCTTATATTTACCCTAAATTACCCGATTTACCTTTAACAATAGTAAAAAAATTATTGTAGTTACTATTAATAATATCAATAAAATAAGTAACCTATTAACATAATTTGGACCAAATGAATCCAAATATTGAATCCATTTTTCAAAATTCAAAACACAGAATTTGCATAAATTAAATGAAAATTAATCCCATTGTTAAGAAAACGAGTTTTAAAAGTTAAAACATTGCCAAAGATTGAAATGATTTTACCTATGAATTCAATGTAAAATCAATGCTAATGACATACGTTATATTAAATAGTAAAAATATATTCTATTTTTACTTTAAAACCATTAAATATTATAATTTAACCATATAAATTATTATGATGAAAAAATATGTTTTCAATTAAAATATATCGTGTTTTTACTATTCATTAAAATATGAATGATATCATAATATTATGAAAATTTTATCCAAAGTAAATTTCTATATCTTGGTTCTAAATACGAATTTTATTTTTTCAAATTGAACTTATAAACATGTCAAAAACTATATTTAATGTGGGTGCACCATCAAAAGGTGACAAAACTGCATTTTTTTATTAATATTTATTTTACACAAAAAATTTATTTTCTTCACATACCATGTTTTATAGAATGTGTAAGATGAATAATAATGTTAATAAATTCAAAATATAGTTAATAATATTAATAACAGCTAGTCCATAATTATATTATAACAATATATCATTGTTTAGTGAATCCTAGTATTGCGTACTACACATGCTATCGAGGAAGGTCGCGAATGTGTGTAATGCAAGCCATGTCAGGGTTGCGTGTAGTGTAAGACACCTTTGTTGTTGATTATAAAAATAATCCAACCATATTTCATTTATATGTTGAATATATATAAATATATATATACACACACCCAATGTTGCGTAGAATAACTAATATCAAACAAACGTGAAATTGTGTGTAACACGATCCAAGATTACTGTTGCGTATACTGCAAGCTTATACGGTGTTGTGTATAGCGCAAGATAATATTATTGTAGAGTTCAATAGAAGATATTAAATAAATTAAAAATAATATAACTTATAAAATCTCAGGGTGTTACATTATACCCCCCCTTAAAATTAATTTCGCCCTCGAAATTCTTCGGGGATATAAATGGTTTATTACATGAGAGTTTCTTTCATAGAATCCCACATTGTAAAAAATAATTCCAAATATTTTCTTTAAAAAACTAAATTATAAACCGTAACGGTTACCCAAATTAACTTATCACTGAGTTTCCACATAGGATAACATAGGTGAAAATATGGATATGGAAGAGAAATCTAACCATCATGTTCTGATGGAGAGTGGGAGAGGACATGGCTATGATAATTCCAATAGTCACAAAGCCATAAATTTGTGATGATCTAATGTATCATCTGATTCATTGGATATAAGGTCACTAGGACACCATTTTTTGTTTTCAAGATCATTTCCCTAATGTTGCCTAAATTTGAATTAGAAGAAATACTTTCTTGATTTCGGTATAATATCACTGTTGTTCGTTACATGGACAATTTCCACTTTATCTCTTATATAAATGACGATTAGTTTGTCATTCGTGAAGTGTTAGCAGATCATGTGATAGAATGATGGGTCATTCCATCTATCTCAAACAAAATGTTAGAAAATGTTATCAAAAAAACATAAGTCCATCTATAGTGAGATTAATCATATATGGTTCCTAAAATAGACTTATACTTCATATATAATACTTCTTAATAAAATAAAACTAGTTTCTACTAACCAAGGACTTCCTATAGTCCAGTGGTAGGTGATAAAGTCATGTCGCACTTCAGTTGTGGGTTTGATTCCCGCATCCTTGTCCGACGCGACGGGTTGTCACCCGTCCTATGGGTTGTCCTTTTTATAATAAAATTTATTTCAATATTTAGGCATATCAAAAATACTTCGGTCCAATCTCAAAGTATAAAGAAAACGATTACTTGAAAGGTCACATAACAAGCACTTGAATACCTTCATTTATCCCCCCAGATATCATAAGACATATCTTGTTGATCACATTCAAAATATGTGAATACCTTAATCATGTATTCTATTGAAACATGAATTACCATATAACCTTAGTGAAATCATGAATGCTGTCAAAAGTTAACTCTATCCACATACCAAAATCCAAAAATTTCAATATACTCAAACCATGATATAACTTGGTCCTTATATCATTCATGAGCTCATGAATACTATGAAAATTTTCATTTTATCCTTTTCCCTTCATTATGAGCATATCATCTTCACTAAAAAATATTTGAATCACTTTTCATGGTAACCGGTACCATAAAATTATTGGAAACCACAATAGACTAATACAAAAATATTCAAATACACCATAAAAGTACCTCAACAACATTATTCTTGAATACCAATACATAAACACATCAATCCATCCTCTTCAATGATTGTCCTGGAAGAAGTCCTTCATTGATTTAGAAGTAACCTCTTAGGTCAGGGAATTGAGTTGGGTAATGCCCATGTTCTCCACAAATAATACATTGAACTCCATAACAGTCTACCACTCTATAACCCTTTTCTCCACCCACATAACATCTTTCCCTCCATTTGACATATTCCTCAATGTTATTCTTCCTTTCTTTGTAAATCTCAATAATCTTTTCTCTATGCTCCTCACCATGCGAACGTGAAAAAAATTATGTCTTCCTCTTATTTGATGACATACGAATACCACCAAAGTTCACCTTGTTATTCATATATCGTGATGACAAATTCGGAATAATCAAAATATCTTTCTCTCTAGGAATTACACAATTTTGTTGATCACAATCACCAATTTGTCCATCGGAATCAACGTTAACTGAATTCCTTCTTGTTCACTCCATTGACTAAAACCAGAAACCATAGTGTAAGAAATAGTTAAAATAACGAGGAACCACATAATCATTAATAGTCACTTATGGGATGTCTAACATATCACACATTCTTTAATCCATGACACCTTAGGTTCACCCTAGGTTATTCATGATCGTCAACATAAATCTAGTATTGTAACCTATATTTATACTAAACCAGGGGGACATCCAAATACATACCTTAGAAATATCTCTAGGGATCTCACTAAAGTTTTCGCATCCTTGTTTTCAAAGGTTGACTAATCATTTACTCTGATACGAACTCTAGAGGTCCAAAGCATTATGTGCATGGACATTACATTACATTTTGGTAATACTTAATACATAACAAAAACATACACCAAAGGACCGTAATTGTTTAGTGTCTTTGGAAACATGGAACATAATCTTCTAATCTTGGTGAAAGATCTTCAACATCATCCATAAAGATATTCCCTTTTTAACTAAAACCATACTTTATATCCTGTGTAATATAAAACATATAAAGGGTGAGCTCAAATTCCCAGTATCGGTAAGCATGGATAAAATAAAACAAACCATATAAATTTGAACTTAAAAACATGAACATAATGTTTAAACATCAAAATCATGAGCAATGACATAAAACATGGTAGTTCGTAATGCATAGATCATAATGAAACATCAATCATGATAAAATAGCATTGGAATAAAACATGTAATTCTGGAAACCATTAAGCACATGTTATGATTTCTATAGTAGCCAAGGCATTGCTTCCAAGACCATCTTAGTAGACAAAGTCCCTTTCTGAATTGAGTTCAATCCTCGTTTCAGTCCTGTGTCACGGAACCAGAATTACATACTTTTCAAGCCATGTATATCTCATGAGATATAAATCATTACCCAATTAATTAGAAGGATATATATGTCCCACCCATCTCATAATGAAATCATTCTTACTTGTGCCACAAAATAGACATAAATCATTCATCGTAACCCAAAGAATAAAATGGGTTTCATAAACATCATATCATCATTACATAATCCATATAAAATAAATGGATATCATTTAATCATAATAAAAGTGAATCCATGTAAATCATAGAGACATTATACATGAAACATAATCATACTAAATAATTTCATCTTAGATGGAAAATAGTTTTGACAAAACATTTGAAATGGATTCTTGAGGAAAATATACTTTCTTATTCAAAATAATAATATTTTTACAAAATTCAATGACATTTTAAAAGAAAAGAATTTTGTTGAAAATAATCCTGAAAAGTTGTAGAAGAATATTCTTTTTAATTAGGTGTAATGAAACAATAATAATTTTTTCATGCCGTATAGTTACAAAAAAATTCTCCTCGTACTTTTTTCAGAAAAGTCAAAAAGTACCATGTATGGTAAACAAAAGAAAGATTCCTTTCATAACACAATGTAAAAGAAAAAGAGGGGTGAAAATGGCTTTAAACATACATGGAGGAATATTAAACACTCTATGAAAAACATTTTCATAGACATGGATAAAATATATAAACCTAGTAAATACTTACGAATAAACAATCTCGGATAAGAATGAGGTTAGAATAATTATCCCTTACCTTAGGCCCAATATGCTTCGTACGTATCCAAAACTCATGTATAATGATTTAAATAATTTCATTGAATTATTACAGAATCATCTCCATTTTTATGATATCATATATGATCCACTTATGACTTTATATTACCCGTTCTTTTGTAAATTCATGTTAAAGTAGCGTTTTCGGTAAAATCGTTTCATTTATCATCCGTTTTTTGACATGTAATTATTAATACGATTACTTATATCATGATTACTTAATTCCAAAATATAAAACATGATTTATATTTAATATATATTAAGAATATATTTATATATAATATATCGATAAATGGAAAGAAATACACCGTTCATGGAGACGGTAGGCCGTACGTACGCATGAACGCTGTTTTCATTTCCTTATTGAATCGAATGGAATTAAGTAGAAGACATATATATATATATATATACAGTATAATTATTATGTCATATATTTTATGATTACTTATTATATATACTTTATATTAATTCTTGAATTGTTAACATGGAAAATGAATCTCATCGCATCGTGGAGACGGTAATCCGTACGTACGCACGAGCGATGATATCAATTCCATATTTATTGAATGGAATTGGAGTGATAGATATAATATAATAGAATCAATATGATATGAGAATAATAATATGTAGTTATTCATTACAACATTATACCCATCCAAATAAGGTGGTGGAGGAAAAATAGATTACACCACGGCGTGGAAATGGTATTCTGTACGTACGCACACGTGGTGATTTCCTTTTCTATAGGATGGAAAGAAGGTAGAATATGGTTGTTTAATATTTATAATAACATATCAGTATATGTGTTATCCTGATGTTATTACTTCATAATGAAACAACCAATTAAGAGGAAGTAGAAGAAGAAATAAATTTGAGAGAATCGGTAATGAATATTACCTCTTCTTCGACACGCCTCATTGAAACCTCCTCTTAGGGCACTAAAATTGTTCGTTGAAGAAGACCATGAACCCTATAATATTTCTAGGGATGTTGAGAAGATAAATGGGCATGGTTTGGCCGAGTGTGAAGGCTCAAAGTGGTGTGAGGAGAAGAGGGAGGAGATGCCCTTTTATAAGGGAGGATAGGGTTGCCTTTGGAATTATAAGAAATATTAATTTATAATAAATTCGAACCCCACTTAATCTATTTAAATTTATTTGTGGTAATAATATTATAAATTATAAATCATTATAAATAATTATTATATGTTGTGAATTTTCTATATTTGTATACTTTATTAAATTTTCGAAAATATAAATATAAATTTATAATTTGTGAATTTTTTTGTGATTTTAAACGATTTTATAATATGTAATATTTATAAAATAACAATAGTGTCAATTTTGACACTATTAATTTATTTGAATTTAAATAAAATATACACAGACGATATGTTCGATCTAAAAGATTTAATCGATTCATAACATGTCATATTTATCTATAAAATTATTGGAGCACATTAAATAGTTTATATAATATTTTATTTAAAAAATTTAAAATCATTTATTTGATAATTCAATCAACAAAATAATTTCAACATAACTATTGTGTCATAATTAATGATAATTATTTAATCCCAAAAAATTATAAATAAATTCATATGATGTAGATTATTTTTTTATATTTCTTGGGGACTATTTATATCCGATGTTTTATGATATTTATCACTAAATTAAAATTATTAAACTTATAAGATTTAAGAGAGTGACATGTTGCCACTTTCTTCGGTTTTAATTATAATTATATTATTTCATGGTAAAAAGTCCATGAAATGAATTCAGTCTGACCCTTAGGTGATATGGGTCAACTTTTATTCATCCAATATGATTTTTTCAAGTGTTATGGTAATTTTATAGTCTTATATTTACCCTCAATTACCCGATTTACCTTTAACTACAGTAAAACAAATTACTGTAGTTGTTATTCATAATATCAAAAAAAAGTAATCTACTAACATAATTTGGACCAAATGAATCCAAATATTGAATCCATTTTTTCAAAATTCAAAACAAATAATTTGCTTAAATTAATTGAAAATTAATCTCGTTGTTAAGAAAACGAGTTTTAAAAGTTAAAACATTGCAAAAGATTGAAATGATTTTAACTATGAATTCAATGTAAAATCAATGCTAATGACATATGTTATATTAAATCGTAAATTATATTCTATTTATACTTTAAAACCATTCAATATTATAATTTAACCATATAAATTATTAAGATGAAAAAAGTTGTTTTTAATTAAAATATAGTGTGTTTTCACTATCCATTAAAATATGAAAGTTATCATAATATTATGAAAAATTTATCCAAAGTAAATTTTTATATCTTTGTTATAAATAAGAATTTTATTTTGTCAAATTGAACTTATAAACATGTCAAAAAATAAATTTAATGTGGGTGCATCATCAAAATGTGACAACACTGCATTTTTTGATTAATACTTGCTTTACCTGAAAAATTGATTTTGTTCACATACCATGTTTTATAAAATGTGTAAGATGAATAATAATGTTAATAAATTCAAAGTGTAGTTAATACTTTTAATAATGGATATCCCATAATAATATTATAACAATATATCATTTTTTAGTGAAACCTAGTATTGCGTACTACACATGCTCTCGAGGAAGGTTGTGATTGTGTGTAATGCAAGCCATGTCAGGGCTGCGTGTAGTGAAAGACTCCTTTGTTGTTGCTTATAAAAATAATCCAACCAGATTTCATTTACGCATTGAATATATATAGATATATATATACACACACTCAATGTTGCAAATACTGTAAGCTAATACGGTGTTGCGTATAATGCAAGATAATCTTGGTGTAGAGTACAACAAAAGATATGAAATAAATTAAAAATAATATATCTTATAAAATCTCAGGGGTGTTACATGAATCCCCTTTTCCCACAACTGAATCGTTCATTATGTAATGTAGTAAAACCGATGAGCTCTAAAAAAGAGAAGTAACTTGTATAAAGCTCTGAAACCCCTCTAGAAATATATTTCTCAACAATTGTGGTATTCGATCTATATGGATTCATAAAAACCCCCTTTGATATTATTGTATACCTTTCAAAATTATACATCTTGTGTAGAAATACATGACCTTAATGCCTTATTTTCCAACACCAAATGTACCATTTAATGACCCTTTATATGAAAAATGATAGAGGACACTACATTTTCAGTTGACAATGATTATAAACTGCTTCATTCTTTGAATTATTCAAAAAATTTAGATAAATCGTATTTATTTAAAATTTAACAGAAATATTAACACACTTTTATGATAATAATTCGAATATGAATGGGAAATACTATATAAAAAGTAATTGGTAGGAGACCTTTCATTATGATGTGAAAATAATGAGATCTAACATCTATCAACTTCAAATAATTTAATGTCTCAAAATTTTTTACATTTAAAGAATTACTCTATGTGATTTTGATATTAGAATGAAATTGAAAAAATAGAATTTTATCCCTCTATTATAATTTATTGGATGATTGGGGCAATTATTTTCATCTTCTATCTGCAGTGGATGATAACTCCAAACATATTCTCAATGAGAGTATGTCCAAAATAGTATTGAACCCATATTTAGTATTTCCATTAAACACAAAAAATTATACCATAAATCTCTCATAGTTATTATTCTCTAAAAGAATGAAATTAATTTATATGCATTACCTCTTGTTATCTCAATTATAGTACGTAAATTTTTTTGACTGTTTCATTAAAATTTTTATATCATTATCACATTTCTGTTATTCTAAGTCTCATGTCAATGATTGGTACCGTATAAAAATACTAATCACTGAATTTTTTTTTGAGTACTATAAATTATTATGACACATTGAATACCATTTTGAATATTTTATAAGAGTTATCCATAGACAAAAACTTTTTATGGCCACTGAATATAATTTTTCTTCCATGATGTTGTTGATAATATGATTTATGTTGTTCAAAAATTGAACAAGATCTATTCCCCATAAGACTATATCACAAAAAAAATTCCATATGATTGGAATTTTGTAATTTTAAAGATAATCATTACATGTTGTTGAAATTATTACATTTTATAAAAATCATACACCATAATACCTTCCCCCCGAAAGACTCAAATAATAAATTAATGTTGAAATGAAAACATCAATATAATTTTAATTCAATTTTGGTCTATATATCCTTTACCTCAACATGATATATTTTTGGTTCAATGAAAAATCAAGAAGGAAGTTTTAAAATACATATAAAAAAAGAGGTAACCTATGTGTGCTACTAAGGCTTTGATATGGATTCATTCTATCCATGAATAGTGCATGTATGAGATTTTTAAATTAATATCTCAATGTAGGAAACAAGTGATAAATTTTATTCTAATGTGATAAATCATTTAGATGACGTAATTTTATATCATAAATACACTCATCTACATTCTATCATAAAATTTTGGAATCATGTTAATTTGAACTTAATTTTTTAATTGAGGAATTATAGGAAGATTCCAAAATTACATTGCAGAAGTATATCTAACTACTAAATCAATGAATAATTATTCTTTCAACTCATTCCATTATGTCCATGATTTATGAAACAATGATATAAATTCTTATTTTTTTTCTAAATAACACATAATCATTTGAGCATACATATTTTTGTACCCTAATCCTTCAAGGAATATTATTTTATTTTCATTATAATGTTAATTTTGAAGGTCATATTATTTAAGACTCATTTAATTCAATAATTATAGAATCACTATAAAAATCTTGTTAATCCACCCATGTTTCACATTATGATAATCAATCGTAACACCTTTGATAAAACTATTAATTCTGTACAACCTAGATAAAATGGGTTTTTGGAATTTCCATATAAATGCTCAATTTTTTGTATTTCAATATTTCTTCTACATCCAATATCACAAATAATTTCACTATGTTGATCAGATTTATCATCATGAAAAGGGACAACTTTAATATATATAAAATTCTTCTCAGTTTCACCATGCCCAATCCAAGTGTTGTAAGTCAAATTTAATCAGATAAAAATATTGATCTATTTTCTTTTACGCTTTTTTAAATTTAAATATTTTATCCATGATAAATGACATGTCATTGTATGGAATATTTTTTTAGAATATTATAAAAAGATTCAAAACCATCCTAATAATAATTAGCTTTTTGAGGTGTATTAATTTGAAATCAATTCAATATATTGTACATAAAATATAAAATATATATTACAATAAAAATTATCTTTTCAAAAGAATATAGTGGTGATTAAAGTGATTTATAGTGGGAAATAATAGATTATTACATGGATAATTGAGTTTGTAAGTTAATATAAGGTAAAATTTTCTGACCGCATTAAAGATAACTAGTTATTAAATACCCTAATAAATATATAATAATTTGGAGGGATATAATACATTCACTCATCAAATAATCATTAATTTTACTTATATGTATAATATAAATGAGAAAATGATCATAATCATAATATTACATGATGAATATAGTATAAATATATTTACATTAAATGGAATTTAGAAAATTGGATCTGGATCCATAAAAAAATATGGTAGGTGTCATTATATAATATATCATTTAGAAAATAAAAAACATTAAGAGGTTTTCAATAGATGACAATTAAAATAAAATAATAGTATAAAATTAAATTAAAAAAACAAGAATATATTAAATTTTATTTTATTATTAAACATTATTAAACAAGGTGTAATTTAAAAAATTATAGAGATGAATAATGACATCAGAAAAGTAAAGAAATCCATGAATAAAAAATATTGGAGAAAACTATAAAATTTTGATGAGTAAATTCATTCATACGAAAAAAATCACAAAATAGATTCCTTTAAAAAAATACAACGTAAAAATAAATGAATATTATCTTCAGATATTATAAAAAAATATAAAATGATATACAAAAAACCATATATATAATATAGGCATGGTAGATAGTGATTCTCATTTTAAAAAAATCAGATTATGAAGGGTCACCATACATGAAACAATTATTGTGTGATTATAACATAAATAGTACAAAGTCACAACTTGACCCCTATAAATCTATCCTCAATACATGGTGTTTTAATATATAACACAAAATAGGTAAATCAGAGAGTAAGATCTAAAAATAATTATTTAAAATGTTCATAAAATTAATAATAACCATCTTAAAATGTTGTTAGTTTATAAAATATATAATAATAGTTGTGAAACTGAACATACTTTCATTAATCGTATCACAATATTCCAATGTAAAAAATATTTCCTCTCAGTAAAAACCTATGAGAGTAAAACACCAATTTATAGTTTGAATAGTCCTTATAGCATGTACCATTTGAATAATTGTCTAACTCTACCTTCCCAAATAGATGAAAATAAAAAGAAATTATAAGAATATAATATCTATTAAACTTTATTTTAATAATAAGAAAAAGACACACATATATTTATATAAAAACAAATGAATCAATCATTAAAATACTAGCATTAAATATTATAAAATAATAAAATTAATGTAAGCCAATTGAGGAAAAATATATTGAATTTGAATAACTAATTCTTAGTAGAAATTAAATTAGTAATAAATAATTTATACATTAAACATGACATTCCAATATTATAGAGAGCTAAATCATGATGAGAATATCAATAATCAGACGTGCAATGATGAGGCTGAAAAAACTTAATGGTGTTTGAAGATGGTATTACGAAAATGGAGTCCACCAGATCAAACAAGAGAAGGATAGGGATTATCTACTAAAGAATGACTCAAAAGAGAAAAAATGAAATTGTGTGAGGCTTACTTTAGAGAACACCATATATATCATTAATTCATAAGACATTCATTCTATAACCTTATGGTATATAAATATCACCATGCAATATTGGACCACCAAATTGAAGAAATGAGAGAGTTAGTTCTTGGGAATGAGAGAAATGATACATTTATCATGAGAATGGAAATCCATGAAATAAATCCACCGATGATTCATCATATTTTAAAATATAAATAATGTCAGTTTTTATATAAATTAATTGAATAAGGTATTTTTGGCATTGGTTATATGATAAAAGACATGAACATTTCAGTATTCATGTCAGGTGTTTGATATAAATGAGGTGAAAAAATAATTTTCACGTTGTTTATAACATATTTGACCTGAAAAAGTGGTGAAGATGCATTTTTCACATTTGTTATTGTAAAAAACGTTTTTGAAAAATAAATATTAATCTATTGTCGCATCATAACTAAATTAGGAACATGAAAAATGAGATGTTATAAATAGTTTTTTGCTAGTGTGGCCTAAACGGACTGTGGTCCGACTCCCTGTTTTTCGTGGGGTTCAATGAAATTATTGAACAGATAGTTCCAAAGTACTAAGACTAAGTATCTACAATGATCCAAAATAGATGTGTGGGAAAAAATACTCTTTGGTATAGAGCAATCGGTTTTCATAGTTAACCCTAGGGAACTAACCCAAGATTCCAGGAGGCTGGCGTAGGCCTGACATTCAAATACCATAACATGATACCACACCTTCGTAAGTCACCTCACACACCAACTATGATTATCTGAAAAATAATCCACCATTCCATGGGTTACTTACATAGCGTACATACTTCATTTACCTTCATGAGAAAACCACTTCACCTGGGGTCCCATGATGGCCTATAAATATAAATCTAGAGCACCTCATTGACAATGATAAAAAATACCAAAATACTATTGAGAAACTTCTCAATGCATTCCTTCTCCAAGTACCATAGAAACCATTCATGATGCTCTCCAAAATAATAGAAAAAATGTATTTTATAGTAATAGTGAAATTATAAGTCTTTCTAGGGTCAAAAATTTAACACACCTGCTTGAGGAACCCTTCCCCATATTTCAAAATCACTAATGGAAAGGTCATTTTCAAACTACCGACCTTTATGATATCCTTCCAGGATCACTGGAGGAGAGCCTTGGATATTAGATAGAGGTCTTACCCATGTTTTGGTTCTCATGTGGTCTATCAGCATGATAAAACATTTAGCTCGCACAAGCCTGATTGGATGATGTCCATCCAGTCCACCTAGGTCGATCCTGCATGAGACCTCCCAAACTCACCAAACATCCACTAACCCGATCCTACTATAAAGCCCTAAATTAATCCACCAATGGAAAATACCCAATAAATTTGGATCCCTTATAAGAGTGGGACCAAATTGAAGCCTCTACCAATGCTATCAGATGTGAAAATACATGGAATGTTACAAACCATTTTTTCTTCCACTCACATATGTATTCCATCGAGCATAAGTGTCTTGCAGCTATATTAAATTGTATGTGGTATCCATGGGGTGAATGTAGATATATATTCTATTCATCATAAGGTCCTTAACAATGGGGAATTTTTTAGGGATTTCCTGAACTCAGATACAATGGCTATGACCATGTCCTTCTTTTTTTGACTCTTAGACCAGGTACATCCAGTTCTCTATTATAAGGGATAAGATAACGCTTGAATTTACATTTGATGTGTAGTTTTTTGTCCTACTATGTTACCCAAAAACATGTCACTAGGGCCGCAATCCTATATTAAGACCCTAATATCTCTTATAATACCTCTCTAACTTCATTACACCCTCCTACCCCATACGCAGTGGCTATATATATATGAGTATTCAAACATGAATATCTAGTGTAAAACTATGTGATGAGATAGAAACATAAAATCCCCATCTTCATCTTTTGTAGAACCTTCATCATCCACCTACAGACAAGGTAGATTTTGTAGCTTCCTAGCTCTATTCCCTCTTCCTGTATGTCACAACAAGCATGGATCATGTTGTCTTAGAGGGTTGTGTGGATCATAACATACACTAAATCTAAAACCAAAGAGATTCATTTTAGGGGTAATCCCAAACCATACTTCATGCCTCTATCATGTTGTAATGATGACCATGAAAACATAAATCATGTGCTAATCAATTTAAGTGTAATACGCAAACAAACATCAGACCTCCTACTCGTTATTATCACCAATCAAGTCACCATTAAATATAGGGTCATCGTTTCTTCAAAAATCTCCAAGAAATCAACGGTCCTTCTACTAGGTATAGGTCCCAACCATATCAGTATACAATCTAAGAGAATAATTTCACTTACATGTCCCAACAAATATTTGGGACCACTACGCAATATATTCCACAAGCATTCCAATATACAAAAATAAGTGAATCATTTCAAATGAAATCCCTAACTAATGATCTACCCCCTATATTTGTAATCCCTACACATGTCACCATACAACCTATGTGAATAATTTTATGTGTAATTAGAAACCAAAATAGGGGCATTCTACTTATTATATTCCCCAGGCATTTCACCATATAATCTAAGGTAATTATTTCATGTGTGATCCCAAACAACATGGCCTCCTCTTGGATATAATCTCCATCCACATCACTATATAGCCTTTGAAAATAATCATGGCTATTTTCTCCAACCCATTCTTTTCAAATGAATGCATTCCAAATGCGGGAATCCTTTAGAGGACCTCGATAAGAATGGTTCCTCACCCTCAATATGAACAACATGGGTTTTGATTCTTATCCAAATAGGATACGTATGAATTCTCCATGAGGTCCAAAACAAACACAACAAAATCAACCAAAATCTTATATTAGCCACATTCCTCATTGGATAAAGTGTATACTACGATCCCATATTTCTTCAAGATCCCCCAGCTCCTTTAACTACGTCCCACAAAAAACATCCACTAGACCTCGTTATCTAATAATTATTATCCAGTTGATGTTAAAATACAAGGTTTAGTCCTTATCAAATGTCTATAAAATGTTTGATACATCCCATTATGTTTCACCGAAACTGATGGGTTCTAATTCTTTCCATGGAGAGATTTTGGATTCTCATCTCATTAGTCCAATCCCAATATTAGAACAACTCATATATCCCTGGATGATGAAACACACAATAGCACCCCATTATTGTAATAATAAATAACAAAAGTATATATAATCCATTCATAAAGGATAACCTTTGTTGAGAAACTTAGATAAAAACAAATTTTTCCCTCAAGGAAGAACCTCAGATACATAAAATGGTTTATTATTAATTTAATTATAATAATTTATTATTAAATCAAGGGTGACCCATGTCATACATGGTAATTAATGATGTATTTTCTAAAATAGATTAATTTTTTTGAAGACCCTTGGAGTAGGAAACAATTCCCCTAATATGGTGTAATGATCTCGACTCTAACCATCTCAACCAATGTGATTTATTAAGTATATCTGTCTATGTTCTCTATGGAGTACCTACCTTTGGAAAGGATTTGGTGAGTTATGATTGTTATCCCAACATTGGGTGTTTCTTATTGTTTGAATTAACCCCATTGGAAACCACATGAATGCCATCTGGGTGTATGTTACTAATGTAATGTTTATTTCACTAACACCTCAAAATGTCATTCCAAACCCACATGGTATTTGAGGACATGCCAAAAAATGGGGAACCTAATGTGAATTATTTTACAAAACTCAACCCACTATAATTAATTATCAGGAACATAATTTATGTATGAAACAAAAATGGTGAACTTTACATGAATCATTTTCTAAATTGATGGTGTCATATGCCTATCAGGAAAATTTATCTCTTAAAATGAAAGATGTCCAAACAGGATAATCAATTATGGATTTATTATGTTATTGAGATGCTAGTTAGAATGGGGTTTCTTGTTTGTGTTTGTCATATATATTACATGAACATTCAGAAATAAATCCCTTAAATCCAAATGACATCTCACCTACTAGCATCAACATATTCCCTAAAAATAATTCATGATGGTACCTCATCCAATAGAAGACACCTTCACTAACCTAGTGTCTTAAATTCTCTGTCGCATATGAATTGTTCTATGTTTTCCACAAAATGGTATATTACCGAACATGGATGTTTCTCATTAGGCCTTCTAGAATGCAAATCCCATCTAATAGTCAACACAAAAACCACTAGTGTTCCATAAGTATATGAAACCAATAGTCATCTCAATATATGTTATGATCTTATCAACATAACAAAAAAATCATATCCAACCTTATCTTAAGGAGGTAGAACAAGAGGATACAAATAGCCTCACCATGATAATACATGGTTCCTTTAAAAGAAATCCTTCCAGTAATCATCACTGCCAACACAATGTGGGAATGGAAACCTCATCATGTTAGGGGTGTTAACCTTGGGTGTCTGATCATAGTCATTCAGACATGAGAATGTAGGAATACCCACTGATTATGTTAAGTAGCCAAATAGAAAAAGGTATACACCTACATCCCCTTTATATAATCACACCAATAATATTTGTTGGAAAACTCCACATTACAACATTATCTCCACGCACTAATAATGAAACCCATCACTGTCATCATTAGTCATCCAAATAATCGTTCTAATAAAATACATCCAAATGTTTTGAGCATGCACAAATACCTACCCGCATCAACCAAAACATTCAGCAGCCTCATATCATAGTGTCCAAGGAAGACCATAGTTAAAATTTAGAAAAAGGTAATTAGGAAGAATAAACACATATTGACATAAAATAATCATTTCATTCTAGATTTTCATCAAACCACGAGTAGGTGTAAACTCCTGCATGCATTTATCAAGCCTAACACCATCATGAGATGTTAGATGGATCTTCCTGACAACAAATATAGGAAAGTTCAAAATTACTTCCCTGGTAACTATGTTATGTTAGTATACAATGTTAGGGAATGAGGAAATAAGTAGGCGCTCGCCCCATCTTCATCCAAAGAACGATAATATATCCCTATTACAGCAATTGTATTCACTATTAAGATCATGAAAATTGTTAAAGGTAAGTCAAAACATTCATGTGAACATCTTATATACCATTCAAAATATTGTAATAGTGACAATAGTTGTAGAGGGGAGGATAAAAAATAACATCCATATAAATGAGGTCACACATCTTCATATCACTATGGTACACACACATACCTCTTCTACCATCCACGAAGGCCAATTAGAAAAGACCCCTAGATAAAAAGACCATCATATATGGTCCATTCCCCAAATTTTGACCGATGTTAATTACACTATACCAATAGACTCTATAGGGTAGAAAAAATCCCCTACCAAAATTATAGAAGTCCATTTGATAATTCAAACAGAGACATAAGATCTATTAATACCACCTTTCATACATGAAACCAAGAAAGTTCTCACTGTCACTCTAAAGGTTGAATCTATCAAGAATACTCAATAGATATAATTGGATGATTAAGTTTCGATCAATGATCCCACTGTATATAATTCTAGATTTTTAAATCCATCATACATTTATCTATGGAAGCTCATGATCCTACTCTCAAATTTCAATATTATAGGAACAATAGCAGTAATTAAAAATTAACACCTTATATTCATCACCATGAAGGATTTATTCATGTTTATAATTTGATCGATCTTGAGTTTCCATCTCCTAATGAGAGTTATCTTACCCCTTAACATGAACATAAGATAAAATAACATGAAGATTTACCCTTTGTTTTCATCCTCACAAAAGTTCCTCCACAAAGTATATAACACAAAAATTCTCATTATTTTTAGACATCAATTCATAATGGAAATATTTCCCATAATTTAATTAACCAGTAATTCAGTCTCTGTAGTAGTATTTGGCTTCATTTTTAGGGTGCTCCCATTTGTTATTAAATTTTTAGAAAGCCCTGTTATCATGAGGAAGTGGGGACAATGAGGAAAGTCATTTCTAATTCCTCAACATTAACATGTTAATTCCATTTTCATCTAGAAGAAAACACATGGAGGAATTATTTCTCTTAACAAACCTTGGATCATCTAAATCGAAATTTTACAGAGGAGGTCCCCACATTTCTTGTCATTTATAATAAAAATGAATGTATGTGTCTAGTTTGGTAGGACAATGTTATGGAACCTATAGAAAAAGATAATGCTCAAGTATTGAACATGAAATAAAAGTAGGATAAGGATGACCTAACATTCATGTTTTCGCCTTTAAAAAGTCCACATTATTACATTACAGAGTTGTTGTCAAATTATTTGGTGGAATCATCATCCTAGATATATGGAAAACTCTTTGTCACATAAGAGAAAATGTATAACCCTATTGTTAGCATCAAATTCACCTCATGGTAATTGAATGGATACGCTACCAAATTGAAAAGAAGGATCCCATGCCCGAATGATATCTGAAATTTGGGCAGAAATACAGATCTTATAAAATTTTAAGTCTTATGGAGATAAAATAATTTTATCATATGATCATATATAGCAAATAAAATCATCATCTAAGAGGATCAGAATAACACGGAGTGTTTATTTCACAACAATACCCAATTAAGAAATCCTTCCAAATATTATATCAGATAATTTCATAGATTCTAGATTCATTAAAAAAATATACTGAATTCCAAACGGACAATATAAAAAATAGAAACATAACATTACTAACTCGTACCATTATTGAACCGGAAGAGATATTGATTTTGAAAATATTTTCCATTAGGCATATAAAAATATTGAGAAAGACAACAACTTAAGGGAAGTCAATCAATAGATAGCACAAATGTCATGAATGGATCAAATTTCATTAGTAGAAGGTTCTTATAGTGTTAATTGAACAATACACCTAACCCATGATCAAATAGGATTCCATAAAATCTATAAACCAGCAGTGATATCATCATCCACGATAATCGAGGAGCAATCCCAACACATAGGGATATGGTATTTTTTACAACATTATTTGATTTCATGAAGCTAAGATCAATTTGCTGTGAATGTGGAACATGTATATCCATATCCCCCATCAATGTTGTCTTTTTAGTCATAAAAACCTCATCCTCATGGGATTTATATCTTCTGTTGATTAGAGGTAACATCACTTAAGAAATCCTTTAATTTAGTCATATAATGTGATTCAGTATCTTCATTGGGAAGACGCTTGTGGAAATTTCTTGAAGATTCACTTCGGTTTATTGTATATTGAATGAATCCATCATAATTTAAAAAGGAATGTAAAAGGAATTGTGGAGGTTGAAAGAAAAGGTAGTCACTCAATGAGGCTGATTAATTACCTTCAAGGAATTGGTAATCATTATATGACTTTAAAACCACCCATATGGAACCCATTGAATATGAATCCACTATAGAGGAGTTGGAGGATAATATTTCAACTAATTATATGGTATGCACTAAAATTATTGAAGGAGGTGTGCTTATCCATAACTAGATTCTTGTTTTAATTTTAGACATTCCCTCAGCCACTATATTATTACCGCCTCCTAGAACATCAAATAATTTAAATCGTAGTTGTCAGGATGTTCCTCACCCACTTCATGATGTGGTTGAACGCATTACACATGAAGAATGATTCTCTTAGAAACATGAAGAGATGATAGAATTGATATGTATTGAAAAATAAATGATCAAAGAATTATATCATGGTATATATTTTCTACAAGATGATCCTAAACTAACACTCTCAAACAATGTAACTCAATTAAGAGGGTTCCCCACAATAATTTAAATGGAGATAGAACGTCTGTTCAATATGGGGATTCAACAACTTATATACATTGATCCCACATAAATAGATCATGTTTTCCATTTATTGGTAACAAAACATGACCATGTATCAGAAAATATTAACTAACAGTATACTTTAGGTTAACCACCATAGATATAAGGAGTGTCTCCATAGTTTTCCCTACATGATGCTTCCCATATTCAAAATCATCCTCATGTTGAAATTCCTAAATATCACATAAATACTATTATGTTTCTAATATCATGATTAGAAGTTACGGAGGAGTTGTATGCACTATTAGAACCAGAGATAAGACATACTATGAATGGATTTATATAATTTATCCCCCACAGAACATTGAGAACCATACCTTTCTAATTTTCAATGGTTTGTGGAACCTAGTGTCGTAGTTGACACATTTTTTACCAGAAAATGATCCCATGATGGGAACCCCTAGAAATATAATGTATTAAAATTCAGATTCTTTGTGTAAAAATTATATGGGCTATCCATTTTATGGTTAAACATCTTGCTAGATAAGTCAATTATTGGATTTTATGGTCTTTGTAAATTGATTCTCATCTATTATAGTGTGATTCTAGAAAAGATAAAATCCATTGACCTCCCTAATAGATAAGGGTGGTATAATAAGAGATCCTCAGATTTAATACCTCAATAGAAGGTGTTGACATTCTCCCTATGTATAGGGCTTCCAAAAAATATTTCTTCCATATATACAGTGAATCTTCAGTTTGATTTGAAAAAAAAAATTCCCTATAAAGTAAATATGAGGGTTTCAAAATATATCTGAAATTTATCACAGAATGAAAGACTCGGTCATATGAACCAAGGATAACTCCCATGTAATTCAATCATATCAACGAAAAAGAATGTGGAAAGAAAAGGATACAAAAGTTACATATAATCTACATCATATACCCACTCGATCTTCAAATTACATTCCATATCATGTGGTCCCACCTTGGGCTTAAGCAACACCACCACCTCATCAGGATGAGAAATGGTGGAAGAGGTGGAACTAGATTGAGTAATTGAATAATAATGTTTATTCATTCAAAAACTACCAATTCCATGTGCCGTTCATCTAGTCAATGAAGAATTACATGATCATGTTTTTAAATCCCAAGAATCCCAAACATGAAGGTAATAAAGGTATCCTAAACTACTTTCCCTTCCATCGGGCATTGGGGTACACCATACATGAATGTTTTCATTTAAAATAAATAATTCAGAAAATTGTGTATATGGAAAAGTAATTCTAGGAAAGACACATGAAAATATAAATTTTTTTTCTACTACCAAACCAATGGAGTGGAATGTATGGAATATAGTTATTAACAAGGGTTAGAAAAATAGACTCCATTAGCACCATAGTCCTTAGAAAGAAATTCATTCTAGAAATGACATGGTTATAAGAGAAGGAAGAAGGAACATGAAGATGAACCTATAGAAAGGATTGATTTGGATTTGACTCAATAATTCATCATTCCCACATTCATGGAATAATAATAACTTCCCAACTAAATTATACCCTCACTGTCGACCCACTAGACATAGTCTTCATTAGACATGGATTAGACCTTCAGATTCATTAATGTTTTTCAAATAATGGACCCATTATTGTATAAGGAGTGTGACTATGAAAATTACTTCCAAATATACTATTGGGGAATATTTGGAAGAGGATGCTAGATATAAAGATACATGGGATGATGTGGTCGTTACAGAAGTCAACACTCTTTCCACATCCAAGCTCATATCGTCTATGTGGCCAAAACTCAAGGGAGATCCCTCCATTGATCTGAGAAGTAGCATGATATTTCCCCCCAAATTCACCTGATTTTTCCCTAACTAAATAATTTAGTATGGTTAACTAGATGATACACTATCACCCAATCAACATTAACATGTTGGAAGACCTAGTAGACCAAATCCTGCGAGGGAAGAAGTTCCTTCAAATCTAGATCTGATGGCCAATCTGCCTGCATCAAGTACATCAATTTCTAAATTTTCGTTAAAAGATAATCCACATGCTGGGTAAACAAATATTTTACCTTGAAATATTGAATTTTAAAGAATTCATGCTTTGTGATGGAAAATATTTTGATCCAGGACTATTTGAGTCTATCAAAAGACCTCTAGGAAGCACTCATTGAATATTTTTAATTCCATAAATAATTATAGGTCATTTTTTTTACTGACGAAGTATATCATGTAGAAAAATATCATGCATAATCTCATAGATTCATCTCTTTCAGTGACCATGAAAAAAATTCCATTGTAAAATTACTCATCATGCAATTTATATATATCAGTATAGATAAATGATGTCGATATCAAACGAGCCTCCATTGAAAATGGATTATGAGGTAAACCATATTCCATTATTAATACATTATCAACTAGGTTACAATGATTCTCACATGTCACCCTCTGATCTAACACTACAAGGTTGTTAAAAAAGAGTGTGAAAAATCTATTCAGTGAGATCATGTTCTATAATATGTTTAGAGATCTCGCACCTAACTCAGAATTCATATTTTTCCAATAATTTACATCCTTAAAAATTATAATATGATGAATATTATTAAAAAATAATTATATTATTCAATAATCATATCACTATTTCCTAAAATGTTATATGAATGGTAAAATTAAGATATTTTATGGGGGGAAATACAAATTTATATCATGCAAATCACATTATATTTTTTGATGGATTTTTTAATGGAAAAGTAAACAAACCATGTTTTATAACATTTCTTTAATAAATTACTCAAATGTTCATGAAATTACCTAGACCAATCCCTTTATATAATTCATTGAAGATTATGTTTGGTCTGTCAATAATATTGGATTTGTTGTTTTGAATTCCCGATCACATTAAAAAAAATTGAAATAAATTTCATAATGATTGAACACATCCACATTGGATAACAATTCAACCCTCTATACATTTTTGGAATCCTAACTAAATATTCCCTAATTCCATCCCATGAGAATAAAAAAATATCTTCTCATCAACTGGTTTATAAGATTGTGTTATTTCATAAAGGGATAACAAAGAAGGTCGTTTTCTCTCCTTCATATCCCCTTCGGAGCTTTAAAAAGGCTACACATCATCAGTAGTGTCAATGGTAGTTTCTTCACCTTCAAAGTGTCAAAATCATGTATCTTACACTCTCTCTGATGAATTTTATTCATAACCTACATCTTTTGAGAACAATATGTTGGTGAGGGATGAGGATTCCGAGAAAGATAAAGAGGAGGAAGAACTTAGGGATTCTGCTCCATCATTTATGGAAGGTGTGTCTACCACTATCGATGAATATAGATATGTAAATATGTGTGTAAAATAAGATTCAAAACCCAATTTAATATATGAATCAATGAATTCATAGGAAAAATAGGTATACCCCTCCCTCTAAAAGAAACATCAAGATTTGTTCACCTGGAATTAAACATGGATTCTAGGACTCAATCCCATGGTTTCCACTAAAAAATTTTGTTTACCATAAAACCAGTGGGGATACAAAAAATCATAAAAAAAGTCACACATGACTAATGCCTCTAATATTTTAGCTGAATTGGAAAAACTGCTAATGGAGACTACTTTTTGTATGTTCAGTGCCTAAAATTTCTTTCCAAAATCATCTTGACATTGAAGAAGAATGATCAAATTAGGGTCCTTATTAACATCATAGATCTCTAATGGAACTATCCATATGATTATTTATTAGTCCCAATCACATAGCTATCAATAAATTAAGTAATGGAAACCATGAAATATATTACATGGATGGATATTCAAGGAAAAACCTAATTTATATGGCCCCCAAAAATTAATAACACACTACCATTACGACACCCATGAATTATTTTGAAATTGAGTAATTCCCAATGTCTTGAAGAATATTTTCACTATATAACCATGTGGCATACATCAAATATTCAAACCCATAGTGGTTTTTTTTAAATCTACATTAATAATCTAGTGGTCCTGTTCAGATAATATTTTGAATGTCTGGTTGATTTTGAGAACATCATCAACAAACTATTAATGTATATCTAGAAGATGTACCCCCTGAAATGTGATTTACTGGTAACCTAAGACTTTATTTAAATCATCATATGATGTCATGGAATGAAATTCAACACTACGAAAATGAAGAATATCCTTATTAAACTCTTTAAAACATTAATGAGTTGAGTTAACCTCAATGAAACAAGAACTATATCTGGGGAAATATAGAAAGACATAATGTAAAGTGTTTTATTATAACCATGATTATGAAGAAGGGGGTAACATATCAATAGGCCAATGATTGGTAGTATGAATTTGAAAATCTCAAGAAATTTCTATTTGGACCCCTAATACTAATTCCACCCATTGAGAGAATGCAACTCATTCTATATGTGAGAGACCTAGAGACATAACTAAGAAAATTTTATGAACAAAATAAACACTATTTAAATGAAACTAATAATTAATATCTCAACCAAACGACGCTCAACATTGAGAGTCATTATTAAAATATCTACAAGCCCTTCGCAACATTAATATTTTTGATTCAAAAATTAAGGGACTTCATGTCACACAAAAAGACAATTATTTCTCTAGAAATAACATGCTCAGATATATCCTCATTCATCCTATGTTGACAGGACATTTGGATTAGTGTGTGGTTTTCCTACAGCAGTTTGGTATATAGTTCCCTCCTCAAAAAGTATTGAATATCAATAATTTTGCTAATTTTATGACAAAAAATACATATAAAGAACAACATCATTAAAAAATATATTTCCGGATGAAGATATCCTTCCAATTACAGATAGTCCCTAAATACTAGAAATGTATTTTGATTGTGCATCCAAGAGACTTCCCTTGAAGAGAATGGATGTCCCTATGTAAAAATAATCGGGATATGGATTGTTCTCATACCTCTACTAGAGACATAAATTATTTTCTCATTAATTGTTTTAGAAGGTTTTAGAAATAATGAAAAAATATCTCAGTCCCACATTACATATATTGAACTGGATCTCCAAATACTAGTGGGACACATAGAGGTGAATCGAAATCCAATGTTTGTAATCAAACTGATCAATGGGGATTATCGCATAAGAAATTAATAGATTGTTCCCATTCATAACTATGTATAAGGGAAAATGGAAGAGTTCCCCTATTGGCTGAAATTGAAAGAATTCCCATGATCATTAAATTCCCTAGATGATGAATTGGAAAATGAACCTACTACTTTGGATGATCTATATTGTGAGGAAATAGTCATCAGTGTTGCGCATCACTGAATGATGTATAATTTTTCACATGTCATCATAGAAGAGACTAATGAAATCAGTCCTATACCAAAACCTAATGTGGCTACAACTCGGTTGATTACACCCATTATAGAATACCTTCAAAAATAGAGTACTCAAATTGGTAAATGTTTGGAAATTTAAAAATTGTACAGTGACAAACAAACTCCACACTTTATGACGACCCAAACCACAAGAAAGTTTCTATAATAGGTGATTTTATTTGATTCATTATAATATTTATCAATGGATATGAGACTTATAATATCATGAATGAATTATACGCTAGACCAATTGGTTCCAACCAGTCAACGGTTCATGTTCTCTCAAAAAATCCAGAAGGTAGTGTACTACTAACCCATGATGACGTTGCAGTTTAAAACATTTACAGAAAAATTTGATTCCTACATATTCAATGTGATCTTCATCCATCAACCCTCAATGATGCAAAATATATTCATATTGTCCTACCCACATTCCATATTTGGAATGGATGATGTGGTTCCAAACCCACTAGCTACAACAACGAAATTAAAATACATCCAATCCAATGATGAATTCTTCCATAAATGGGATGAGGAAATACCCCTCATAGAAGTAAGTGATAAATTAATCTTCAACTTCATGGAAGATATCATCATTAACAGATTTGGTGAATCTCGGATAATTCTGATGAAAAATGGTACCAATCTCAACATTATTGTGATGGGAGTGTTTTCCTGGAAGTATAACATCAAATCCAACCACTTGTCCTGCTATCATGAACCTATTAAGAGACATATAAGTGAATTTAATAAGAAAAAATCGAACATAATTCAAATTAAATTGGAGAGGGGGTAGAATTCAGGGAAAATAATGACTTTCATGCCTTGTGGGATAACCGAATCACAACTATATATTGATTAGAAAGCCCAAATAATGACTAGATGATTTTGAATGACATTATGTGGAAATATTTTACACATTAACTCAATTGGAGGTCTAGAAAATTGGATATTACAAAATTTTAACAAGATGGTTTTCCACTATTCATTTTTTCAATGATAAATTGTATTTTTTCCATTAGACTCCAATGATAATGGGGTAGAATGATCCAAATATAGAGTAAATGTTATAGGACCATGTTATTTACACAATCCCACTATATCATAGTTTATTCCATGATTTCTATGGATGGAGAGCTCATTATGTCACCCAAAAAATGTTTGGTTTCTCCAAAAGTACATTTTGTGATGAGAGAGCATATTGTCTCAACTACAATATGATAAAATTCATTGTCATAATTTGTCAGATGACCTTATAATGAATGAAATATAATACAAAATCCATGATGATAATGTAAATGACACCCACATATATTCTGTAAGACATTTAACGTCATAAAATCATGGTCTTTTATGCATAACAATAAAAGGAACACCATATAGACTTAGTTGTATGAATCAAAAATAAAGGGAAACATAGTCTGGGCTATATAATTTTAAAGCACATAACCAAATGTCCTAGTTAATAGATATTAAACAATATGATAATATATTTTATTTAGGTCATGTAATTTATTGTTTTATGTCCATATTTCTATGATAATAAACAAAATAATTGTTTTATCTGTGTTTGAGCAGATAACAATATTCTGTGTTGATACCCCACCACCCATTTCATTCATGAACTATGTGTGTCTTGATTCTCATTAAAACGATACATCTCGTGATTCATAGATGTCCAATTATTGGTCCATTCGCTTTATAAAAAACCCTTCTTCCCATTGTATGGTACATACCTGCACATGGAACCTTCCATGTAATACATATAGCTTAATTATTTTTCAAATGAAATGTATAGTGATTCTTGGATCATATATCCTATTTCATCCACCAAAAAAATCTATATTCACATATCCTCCACTTTTATTTCCATTGTGTGGTGGGAGAAACATTTTTCATTCATTTTTTATCACAATGATCACAGATCTTGTGGCCTTATGAGTTTTGGTAAAAATGATCACATCATATGATAGAAATATAAATTCTTATCTTTCTTATAGTGTCCCTAGTTTCAATACCATAATTGGATCATCAAATGTATTGGACAACATGACTATAAACAACATTGTTCTTTAATAAATACATATATATGGATTCTTATTCTCCTGGGACATGTAGTTATGCCTTTGTTTTATATAATGGTCAAGACATAATATGCGCAATACCCCCAACCTTTTATGTATGTGTTAGATATACATGATAGGATCCAATGTGGCTTCTAACCCCATCCATGAGACTATATTTAAAAACATTTCCATACCCACAAAAAAAAATTATTATGAGGTATATATTCAAGAACTCTACATGTATTAATTCTCTCTTCAAAAAGTTATGTAGTGGCACTTGGGTCCCACTCTAGGTCCATCAGAAATAATTTTTTTCTAATATAGTCTCTTTTGTCCAAAAAAATGATGTTAAACAACATTGATGAAGTCCTTAATACCATAAATTAAACTAAAAGTTTCCTCTATAACTATGTGTGGATTTATTCTATGTTCACTGAGATACATAGTGATGCCTATACCTCATGTCCTAGTCTCATTCAGGGGGTGACAAAAAATTCACCCTCCTTTAAAAAAGCAATGGTTTTTTTAGGAGATCTTAACTTAGGTTCCCCCAATTAGGGGTCCAATAGAGAAATATTAGATTTCCCCTCTAATATATGAGTCTTATCTATGAATTTCAATCTTCACATCATGAATGATATTATCCCAATTGATTCATTTTTTCTTAAGCACATGAAATACAAATATTATAATCATAATCATTGACACATTCTGATATTCATAATCATTCTATAGCCCCTAAAAATAGATTGTATGATACAAGATAACTGTGTTTTTTAACTATGTAGTTCCACACACCAATTGGATTTTCATAAGTTTCCCACAAAAATTCCCTTACATCTAGCAGGTATACCTGTTTGAATGTGTAGTAAAATTACATATTTTTCATTTCATAAAGTCACCCAAAAAACAGAATTCAAACCAGTGATCCATTCTTACTCAAGATATTCCACTTCTATATCTATAACCCAAGAAAACATCATGATGAAACCCAATATTCAACCATGGTCAAATGTCTTCCCCCATTTTTCAATGTCACTACTCTTGATTTAAGAACCCCCATGACATTTTTTTTAAATTTCACCCTCATATAAAATGTAAGATTGAAAAACATTGGTTATATAGTTTATATATTATACATTGCTTACATAATACTATCATATTAATCATGTTCTATAAATCTATAGTCACAATATATCATGTGTTTGGGTTTAACCTGAAATTTAAATTTATTCTCTCATTTATAGTTAAATTTTAAATGTAATTATCCTCCCATATTGTTTATCATTAATTTAACAATCCAAACACCATTTCCATGAATATTAGACCCGCTATAAACAACGTTTAGCCATTCTCAATATGTTGTTGGAATTATAAAAAAGTTCATTGTATGACTATGTAGTAAAATACCCCAATAGAGCATACATATTTTTCCCACATAAAGGTACTATCATCCAGAGGATGCCACTATTTGACTAGGTAGAAACTCACCCATTTTGGATTTTCATAAATTTCCAACAAAATGGGTATTTCAAACAGTAGTATATTATTCCTTAATAGAGACCACCCATATATTCAAATATATTTTCCCCATATTACTATTCATTTATAAAATACACAGACTATATATTATGACCATCATCTTCATACCTAATGATAAAATAACATTCCTAAACAAATTACCCTAATATGGAGAATTACAAATCTATTAGTTTGATCTGAAAGACCTTAAATTATATCCCCCAATGTCATTATTATATGAAATTTAACTACATATAATAAAATCATAGTCCTAAATAATTATACTATATAAAAAATTACTCACCAAAATATGTTAAACTATACGGTCCATTTCCAGGTTCCATGATAGTAAACTGTGTGATCCTTCATCCCCAATAAAATGGGGAATTACCCACTAATGTTGGTCATTTAATCAAATATTACACCCTTTAAAGAATTAATTTTTTTCATGATATGTTGTATTTTTTATGAAAATTTTAATATATATGTTTTTTTCTTTATCATAAACTTTTTCATGAAAAACCACCCTTCATGCTCTTGAGAAATTCCGATATCCAAAAAGGAACATTCTATTGATAATATAATTTTGGAATTCCTAAGGATACCTTAGTTTTATTATATTGTGAAATTTCCAAAATTGTTTTCATATTTCCCTAAAAAAAGTGACTATCATACATAGGATGTTTCTAATCTACTATACAGTAATACTACACAATTGTCTTTACATAAATCTCCAATAAAAATTATTTTTCAACTGGAACCATATTCATCATTAAGAGATACGTCCTTTACTCGCAAAATCCATAAAAATATTCTTTTCGAATTTTTTTTAGAAAATATTCATTGACCATTCCTCACATAATTTTTTCTCTTCATGTTTTAAATTCAAAAATTATAAAATTAGGGCACAAATTTTAACTTTTTGTTTATAAATAATGTCATAAAATTATTGGATAACATTCCTTTATTTGGTTAATATTATAAATCATATGGTAAATGTTGTTAAAACTGAAAAAAGTTAATTTTTTGTATAGATTATAATACATTATACATTTGAAACAAGGGACACAATACTCACAAGGTTGAAAATCCACAAAAGGGAACCCTAGGTAATAGGTACGTCAAAGATCATTAGTCCAATAATCTATATAGTTATGATAAATATAAAAAAATATAATGTAAAAGGAACTAAAATTATAATTATGAAACACTAAAAATTGTGAACTATGAAAAATCCATGTCTATCCCATTTAGTTTTCATTATATTGTACGTAGGTAATAAAATGGTCGATGAAAAAGAATACATAAAAATTTCACAAGGAAGTCTATATGACCATAGGAATAGTAAATCATTTCTCGCTAAGCCCAATGTATTAAAAAACTACTATATCCTTCCACTGCAATGGTAGCTCCAAAGCTGGCTAACTAATTCTCTAATTCATCAATGATTCAAATTGTTACCTTAAAACTAGTTTATTTTCATAGAGAATGAACTAGGTTTTTTGGGGGGTTTGTCTAGAATGCATAATGTGTGATAAATACATTTTTATACAAGAATTATCATACAATAGGTGATGGATATTCCTTTAATGCATTGATCAATCCAATGGAACAGTGGTGAGAACCTTCCTTTGAGAGTAGGTACTAGATTTTTCATGATTGGTGGTGTTTTATGTGTGGTGACCAAAGACAACATTGACACTACCTAAAATGTTTTTAGAGTGACTCTCCATTTTTCATGGGGTTCGATGATGATAGTAAAGGGGATGACCCAATGTGTTGGGACTGAAGCCCAAAACTAATCCAGGGTAGGGGTACAGGCGAACAGCCACCACGGTATGTAGCATCGGGTTTTCATAGGTGGTATTGTAAACACCAACCCTATGGACCAATAGTTTGTCGCATTCCCTATATGCGCAACCTAGAAATAATGTCCACCCATTCATAAGGAACCAATAAGAACCACGTATGTGGTTATTAAAGATAATCCACCCATGTACTAGTAACTGATGCCATGTACATGTACAACCCTTCCTCTTCACATATGGGTCCTTTTTCCAATAAATAGGGACTTGGGACTACACAATTACATTACTGGATAATACTTACAGAGTCTCAAAATTATTCTCATTCTAGTCCTTCATTGTGTCCCCACAAAACCCTTGAAGATGCTCTCTAAAATCTGGTACCATATGGGATTAAGTGGAATTGTGAAATTAAAAGTCTATATAGGGTCTGAAATACAAGACATTGTGTGTGGACCACATTCTCTATATTCAACAAGAACTAGCATGAAGTTACCATTCCAAACCAAGTACCTGCATGGGATCCTTCTGAGAATACCCACAGAGGCCATTGGATCCTAGAGGGCGGCCTCTCCCATATTTGGTTTCTGATTTGATTTATCTATAAAAAGACACATTTATCTCACTAAGGCATAGATATGAAAATCCTTTACAGTCTTCTCAGGTCGACAATGTATGAGACCTCCTCGAATAGCCTAAAATTAACATGTGTGAGCCACACCTCAATACAATATTCATAAGAATTGTGGAAGATCCCCTATATCCTAATATCCATCTTCTTAGAGGGTCCAAGTTGAATCTTCATATAAATATTACAAACATGAAAAAACATGTGAATATATAAATATACATTTCTCATATTCAGATATTAATCTTATTGGTTGGATAATTCCTATACATGTGCTACCTGATTAGTATGGTTCATAGGGTATTTTAAGATATGAATCTCATAAATAACTCGAATTCAACCATGGTGTAGTTTATAGTATTTCCATGTCTTGAATACAATGGGTAGGTCCATTTCCTTCCATCACTTTCTCTCAGACTAGGGACCTCTGGCTTCTAGTGGGTATGGAGAGGATCAAACTATCTTTTCCCTTTATGTTATAGTGTATCATCTTTCCCTCTTCCCTAGGAACTAGTTACGAAATACTCAATCATAGTGTATTCCCGGAATCACTCCTGTAGGACCCCTCCTTCTCTATTTCATCCACCTTTTCCATACTTATTGGCTTTATCCAGAGGTGTATTCAGATGTGAAAATCTACGGTACAACAATGGGAGGGGATAGGCCTTTAAAATCCCATTGTTCTTCATTCATATCCCCTCCCTCTTCCACCAATTGAAAATCCAAATTACGTAGTTTCAAAGATCTTCCACATGATATTTTTTATTACACTGAGCACAGATCACATGGGATTAATTTTTGAGAGAGATCATGAAATCTATATGATCCTAAAACAAGAGAAATTATTTCATGTGTATCTCACAACCAAATGTCATTCCTCTTATATGGTATAATCCTAAACCTTGTCCCCATAAAATCTATGTTTTTCATTTCAAGTGTAATCCCTATACAACATGCATGCATACTACTCATAATAATCACTAGAATTATATAAATAAAACCTAAGGGTTTCATTTTAATTGTAATCCCCAACCAAAAATAGAGCCTCATGCTTTGTATAATCCTCAACCAAGTCACCATACAATATAAGGGAATTATTTATAGTGTCACACCAAACAAAATATTGTGTATCTTTCTTAGTATAACCCCCAACCATGTCACCATAAAACTTAAGGGATTAATATCATGTGTAATCCCCAACAAAACATTTAGCCTCATACTCAGTAAAATCCTCAACCATTTCACCATAAAAATCAAGGGGATCATTTAATGTTCAATCCACAAGAAATATTTTGAGACACATACTCAGTATAAACCACCACTATGTCACCCCAAAATCTGATTGAATTATTTCAAGTGTAATACCCAACCAATAATTGGGCCTCCAACTCAGTATAATCCCCAACCACATCACCATACATCCCAAGAGAGTCCTCATGGGTGAAATCCCCAACTAATACTCTAAAAAGGCCACATTAATTAAGAGATAATCCATCATTGGACATCCAATGACATGGTTCCTCAAAATCAATCTAATCTATGTGGGATTTGACTCCCATACAAATGGGGTACATAAGAATCCACCATGATGTCCAAATCCAACAACCCCATCCGACCCTAATTCTATATTGGGGATATTCACATAGGGTCATGTATAACCTAGGATCCCATTTCCCTTATTGGTTCCCTAGGATGAATTAGAATAAGTCTGGCACAAAATATTGGCTAGGAATATTCCTCCTTGACTTCTTTACATCATGGAATTAAACAACATGTTTTGGTGTTTATCGCATGACCATAAAAGGTATGATGTGTCCCCTTAAGTGGAACATGGGTTCTGATTCATTTCATACGGATATGTAGGAAATCCATATTAGAAGTTTGATCCTAACAACAAAACTACTCCCATATCCCTTAATGTTGACACATATAAGATCTTCCCATTGTGTGGCTCTAAATAAACTTCGTAATAATTAAATATTAAATAATCCCAAATCCATTACCAAAAGGGTACCATAGATGGATTAATTCAAAGACACATATATATCTCAATCAAAGAAGAACATCATATACATTAATATGATTCTATATTAGATGTATTCCTATAATTGTTTTTAAATTTAATAGTGTCCCCCGTAATACTTTTAAATTAATTATGGGTACACAAAAATATCATAAATATTTTAGAGATTCTTAGACTTGGATAAAAGTTTCACAAAAAACGTCAGATTAACCTTATATCTTTTCAAATTTGAGTCTTTAAGTATCATTTGACATATTCCCTACTGTGAATCTTACGTTGTAAATTAGGTTGATGATCCATATTTTGAAGCATTTGGAGTATCTAGTTTTGGGAATATACCCCATTTGAAACTCCCTGAAAGGGACATGTGTGTATGTGTGTTATGAGAAAGTTGTTCTAGCATCACCACAAAACACCATTCCAATCCCACAAGGCATTCGACAATGAGAAAAAAATGGTGATCCCGGTGTGAATGATTGTAGAAAATTTAACCCCCTATAATCATTCACCGGGCACATTATTTTCATTGGAAAAAACATGCCGTTTAGATATCATCACAAAGCATAATCAATATGGTAAGGTAAATAACTGAAAACATGTACGATTTAATAAATTAAAAATAACAAAATCCTTCCATATATTTTTAAATTTTTAATATATCATGGAAAATAATAATATAATATTGAAGGAAAAAAATAAATGTTTATTGGATATCATATACATAGCTCATGATACCACTATTGTAATGGACTCTCACAAGAAGATTAAAAATATTTGTAAAAAACCAGTTTAATTCTATATTTACTAAAAATTTTCATGTGATGTACCTATTCATAAAGCAGATATATGAAACCAAGACCCCCCAAGTCACACCAAATCTAATGAATTACTCACATATCAAATAATCAATTTAATTCATGAATCAATATGCCTTAATAGAAAATATATAATTTCAATAAATTAATTAGAATTATCGATAATTGTATAGAGAAATAGAAGGATTTTAAAGTAAAACACCATACTAAGAAACGATATAAGGTTTAATAAATATGATTATCCATGATAAATAATATGGATCTTTGGGGGGAATTTAATTCTAGGAAAAGCCATTGACTAAAAAATGAACCAGGGAAGTGCACTGTAAATAATTTCCTTAGTTAAAATAACCATAAACAATCCAAAGGAATAATAATCTTGTAATAAATATATAAACCCAACGGAGTATGAATAATTAGTTTTTTTAGTAATGAATATAAATACATTTAAATTATTTTTAAATATATTCCTGAGGAAAACTTTTTTTCATCTTGAAAACCCATTTAAATATTATCTTATTTGAAAATTGGTTTTAAAAAATTAAAAAGAGTAAAATGTGTGAATATAACTTGTATAAATAATTTTTAAAATGTTAAAACATTCTTGAAATCATTTTTCAAAAAAAAATATTCTGGAAGAAAATAAATATCAGACCAAAAAGAGAAATTAAATCGGATTTTATTATAACATTTTCTAAATTAAATGAGGTTGTAAAGAGTAGTAAAATATTCATATAACATGAAAATAAAATGAATAAAAAATTGATAAAATTTTAGATGGGTTATCAAAAAATTGTTATATGATTTTCTTCATGTGAAATGTAAGAGTTAACAAACTCAATAAGGATGAGATTATGAAAAAAACCATTAAAATGATCATGATAATGATGTTTGTATTAATAAATGATTAAATTGTCTTTATCAACATTTAATAAATATAAAAAAGGGTATATAAAACAATATATATTAATAATTCAGTACACCCATAATATTATAATTTTAATGGGAATGATGAATTAATTTATCCCAAAAGAAAATAAGTTATGTAATTTTTTCCACTTGATAATATTTAATTAAAATCCCATTTGAATAAGTAATTAAATTTAAAACAAAACATATTGTGAGTGATAAATTATTATATATATTTAATTTAAAAGTGGATGTATATGGAACATATATAACAAAATATTATCATAATATTAAAATATTCCTCAATGAAATGAAATTGAGAAGATATCCCTTAATTTACGTTTCATTTTGGCTGAACACACAACAAAATACTATATAATTTTTTTATGCATGTTATTAACATATAATAGAATCATATTAATATATATATATAATCATATATTATCCTTTTATAATAGCTTTTACACTTGTTTGTTAAAAAATAATTCACTATTTTCATCATTTATGGATTCATTTACCTTGATTTTAGTTTATATCTGGACATGTAAAATTTTGATACTCTTCATAAAATTAGGATTTCAACATATATATAATTTTAAATATTTTTTAAATGTCATATATATTCATGATATACGTATTTCATGTAATCCATTAAATATGGGGATAGTAAATGTAATACATTATTCATGGAGATGGTGGGTTGTATGTACACATAAAGGTTGTTTCCATTTTTTCAAATAAAAAGAAATATATTTTAATAAAAAAAATATACATATTATCATTCAAATATCATTTCTATATCCCATATATCACATTTTTTTATTAAACCCATTGGTAATACATTCAGTGTAATGAATAAATAAATCGCATTGCTTCGTTAGGTGGTAGTCGGCCGTACACACGAGCAAAAATATCGTATTACCAAACACACAAAATAATGGTGTTATGTGTGACATAAAAATTATAGAAACATTAAAGAATCATAAAAATAATATAAATGATATATAATCTATAATAGGAAATTATTCCTATAACGACCCAATGTTTTCAATGGAAATTCCATTCTTATCAATATGTCATAAAATTACATGAAAACACAACATAATTAACTATTAAGTGCTGAGTGAACATTAAACATATGTTTTTCACTTCTGTGTTTGGAAGTTCGATAATCTGACATACACGGTTGTGTTCAAAATGATTTTTTGGAGTCTAATTAATACTACATTATTTTTTGTGAATAGTAACCTACCATTATGAATACTAACCTACCCTTATGAATTGTAATATGTCCCTTATGAATAATAAATCACCCAAAATAATAGTAACCTTATCCTTGAATATTGAATAAAATTAAGGAATATGATAAGTTACAATTTGAACATAGTAAAATTATTTGTATTTTTATAAGTCATAAATAAATAATTATAATTAATTAATAAATTTAAAGACAGTTTATTTTCTTAAATTTATTTCATAAACTAACAAATCTATGTCTTCTAGAAATGAGTTAATTATATAAGACCTTATGTTATTTTCGAAAGTATTATAAAGTTCGTTTTAATTTTAAAAAACTAATGTTTTTAAGTATATTATGATTTTAATTAAATATTTAATTAATCATACATATAAATTTATATCGGTAAAATGGAATTCATTTTTTAGTTCTATATGTCAAAAAATGGTTGGGGTGAATTTTTCGGATTTTTCTGAAATACATGAATTTTTGATGAATAGTGAAATAGCATAATTTACAAAATAAACTAAATATGCTAATTATAGGTTCGTGTATGATGTTATAATGTTGTTAGCCTAATTTTTTTGGGATCACATGATAAAAGTACTATACTTGGTCATTGAAGTCACACTATTCTTTGTCTTGTGGGGAAATAATATAGTAATTAATATTATATTGAGAAACCCCCTCTCCGCTCCATTATAAATACCACCCTTCACACCTCTCAAGATTCAATCCTTGTATAAAATCTTCCCAAGCATCTTATCCCCTCCCCCATGTCTATTAGCCAATAGTATCACCATATGACCTTTCCAATTCTTTTTAATGAGGATCTCAAGAGGAGGATTCAAGAGGTAATTTCACTCCCTCTTCCCCTTTAATTCCATTTCAATTTCACATTCTTTTCTTATTCTCTCCCACCTTTATTGTTACAAATTTTTCGGTAACTCCAATAACATATAGATACAATAATAATATTATACTAATTTTATATTATACAATTCAACCCCTCTCTCCTTTTTCTTTTATTTTATAAAGGAATACGTTGTTCGTGTGGTGTTAATCTATCACCATTAAGAACGACATGTTTTCTTTTAATCATTTCTACCTTAAGTTCTGGTAATTAAACAATTTTTATGGTTGAAATATATTATTTTATATCTATTAAGTCCTATTAGATTTTCTGGATGTAACTTTTGTACATATTACAAAATTATTAGTCAGAACAACTTCGTTGTGGTCGAAAAACCACCCTAATTAACTCAAACAATCATCATTTCATATTTATCAAATGATTCATACACTTGGAATACAATGAGATTAATTATAAGAACATTTTAGCTTCTTTAATATCATTAATAACATGTAATATTTGTTCTGGATGTTTATCCATGTTCTACCCGGACATCAAATCATGAAAACATGTGAAATGCTCAAGAAACCCATAAAAACGAACATTCCCAAACAATGTATTTAAACTCTAAAACTCATAAAAAGGCCCATAAAATAACATAATGAAATTAAAATTACAACTATTAATGTATAAATGATTCTTTAATTTTTAATAAATTAATATAATATAATTATATAGGAAATTAATTTGAAGAATGATTTCAGATATAAGGTAAGTGGAAATTCTCGAACCCAAAATTCATCATTCGGGTTCCCCCTCTTTCACTCATTTTTTATATTCTTACTCCATAAAATTATTTTTTTTATCATTTTAATTATTTTTCTAGGAGATAAATGTTGTTCAATATTATTTTTATCAATCAAAATGTTTTCCAATATAACTTTTCTGTTAAGAATACACCTTTTACTTCTTATTCAAGATTGACTGTTCCTGTAACAGGTATGGTATTCCCTATTTCTTCTGAGAACCCAATGTTTATGAATGTGTTAGTATGAGATGAAACTCATTAATTTTCATGGGTTAATTATATTGTTTTTTTAATATATATTTTGGTTCATGCATGATAAATGATAATGTTATAATGTGACGGGTGCGCCCGGACTTATATAGCGCAATAGGAATGTTTTAATGTGACGGGTGTGCAAGGAATTATATAGTTCATTAATGAATTGGGTAATGTAATGAATCTCATCAATAAATGTGAAATTATTTATTAACAATATTCTATATTTGGTCACAATTATGTGTGGTATTAACCAATAAGACATGATGTTTCATTTTTTATGCATTGCCACATTTCATGTCTTTTATTAATGATTCCCTCATGTTCATGATTCGTTGCCTATGTTTTGATTATGATCACCCGGTTCTATATTTTTATTATTTGTCCCCAGATTGGGCTCCTATGTCACCCCTTTTTATATATATCCTTATATGAAAAAATTTAGTAAATAGAGGTCAAGTTCCAGTAAGAAGCTAGAGAATAGAAATTTGAATAATTGTTTAAGCCTGATGTTTTAAATGTTATATATGGTCCTAGTATTCCAAAGACACTAATATTTTGGATCCCCTATGTGTAATAATAAAATATTATTTATCTTTAAAATGATTCAATAGTAGTGTATGAAAAGGTTGGGTCTCTCATGTTGGTATGAGAGTAAACGTTTAGTTAATTTTTGAATTAGGATTAGGGAACCCTAGAGAAAAACTCTATCTTGAGATTAAGTATAAAAATGAATAGAAGAATAATTAAATAGGGATCCCATATTATATGATTTTAGAATAAATTGTTTAAATGAAGAAGAAATTAATGAATTGTTGACTTATTTTTTTATAACCTTTTATATTTTAGAAAATAGAGGAAATTATGAGAATCTAGGCCAACAACTCATGCGAGGGAAAATGATACGATTTCTCAAATAACATCTCCAATTATTTCAGAGGTGGAGTTCTAAACATAATGGGGATTATTACCCCATTATCTCAGGTTATGAAAAATGACCATAATAATTGGGAACGTCCTCGTTCACCAAAGATGGATCAACTGCCAATCGAATTTTTTATGAGGCAACGACCACCGACGTTTAGTGGGTCTTCCGATCCACTAGTTGCGGAACTGTGGTTCAAGTCCATGGAGAAGATATTCTTTGTTCTACACTGTTTTGAGATGATGAATCTAACACTATATTTTTTTCATCAAGATGGAGAGTTTGATCAATGGTGGTCTTTGATTAAGAAAACCATGCCATGGAGGAAATTGAAGAGATGGAATGAGAAGACTTTAAGATAATGTATCTTAACATGTATTTCCCAAGAACTCTTTGCACGAAGATAGAGAGAGAATTCATAGTGCTCAAACATAAAGAGAGAGATTTTTTCACATCCTACGAAGCAAATTTCACATGTAATCCTTGGTATGCTTAGGGTTTTATTATCAACTATTATAGAAAAATTTATAAATTCTTTAGTGGATTAAAACCACACCTTTGGAAGGATAATTGAATTCAATAATTTGTGAGTTATTATGATATTGATTGATGTTTTCTCAATGTAGAGATGGAGTTTGGAGAATTGTCCCATGGATATGGTGAAAATAATTGAAATATGGAGTTTCAAGCCTGTGGATGTAATGAAAAATGAGGGAATGAAATCAATGACCCGCATACCAAAAATGGGGGATGTTGCACCATGGGAATGACCTCAAAGGGATGGAGAAATGCTTCAGGTGTAGGAAAAAAGACACCATTCTCAAGAGTATCGAAAAAACATAAATAAGAAGGAGAATGTGGTTGAATAAAGGAGCTAACCACTTGTGGTTCAACGTGACAACTGAAGTGAGCTAGGGAACTATGCATGCCAATGCACTAATCCTCGAGTTCTCATGGGTAATCTGCATCATTAGACACCACAACCAAAAGAAAAAGGAATGTTTTATGCCATTTCTACTGTGTAAGTGGAGGATGATAATGAATTATCACAATGTAAAATGCCTATTCATGCAATAATGGAAAAAATATTATTTTTTATTTCTTCTACGCATTCCTTTATATCTTACAATTTTGTGAGAACTATATAATTGATGCCCCAAAACCTTGAAGTAGGGATATCTATAAAAACACCAAGTAGTGAAATCATTACAACCCAAGTGTTTGACTCTTCTCATGTTGGCATATGTGGTAATATTATTCCAGTGAATCTTGTGATACTTTCCTGGGTGGAATTCAATTATATAATAAGAATAGACATGCTCTTGTTATATATAGCGCATATCATCTGTTTGGAAAAGAAATATCTTTTAGTATTCTGAACCATCCAGTGCTCCTCTAAAAAAGAATGTAATAACATGAATCTCATTTGAAAATTCCTTCATCTGTGAGGTTGTTGGTTCTGTTTGAAGAATCATACCTCTCTCAAATGTTTGGGTCGAAGGGTAGTTCCACCATGAGGAAATGGCCATCATGAGGGAATATGGTTATTTATTTTCAGAAGAGTTACTTGGAATTCCTCTAGATAATGAGGAAGAGTTATCAGTTGAACTCAAACCATGAGCTAGTATTATCTCAATGTGTCCATATAAGACAGATCCATTCTAATTGGATGAGTCAATGAAGCAGCTACAAGAGAATCTAGACAAAGTGTTCATACGACCTAGTTCATCACCCTGGGGTGTGCTGGTTCTCTTTGTGAAGACGAAGTAAGAAAAAATGTGATTGTGTATAGAATATCATGAAATCAAAAAGATCACTATAAATAAAAAGTATCCCCTTCTAAGAATTGATGACTTTTTGATCAGTTAAGAGGAGATCAATAGTTCTCGAAGGTGGATCTTTATTCTGGATATTATCATCTAAAGGTGAATAAGGAAGTTATTCAAAAGATTTCCTTCCATTCAATGAATGGGAACTATGAGTTTCTTGTGATTCCCTTCGAACTTAATAATTCCCTTGAAATTGGCATGTATTCGATGAATATATTCTTTATACATTACATGGACAAATTTGTTGTAGTGTTTATCGATGATATTCTCATCTACACCAACGGAAAGGAGGAACATTAAGAATATCTATGACTGGTAATGGAAACATGAGAAAGGATAATTTGTACGCCATGTTCAACAAGTGTCACTTTTGGATGATTCAATTCACTTTCTTGGGACATGTGATCATAAGAGAGGGACTTTATGTTGTTCCTTAAAAAAAATTGATTAAGGAATGGCCAAGGCCCTCTAGTGTCAAAGATATCTATAGTTTCCATGGATTTGTTAGGTGCTATCAATGTTTTCTGAGAAAATTCTCTTGATTATAAAGCTTGTTAAATATGTTAACAAGGAAAGGGGGAAATTATGTCTAGATAGAAGAATGTGAGGGATGTTTCAAGGAGATAAAGAGAAGGATGATCACTGCACCTATACTCACACTACCGAAAAGTGGAGAATGTTTTTGTGATATACCCTGATTCTTTATATAAATTATTGGGTTGTGTACTAATACAAAATGAAAATGTGATAGCCAACTCCTCACTATAGTTGGAGATCCACGAGAAGAACTACTTGACGCAAGATCTAGGGCTGGTAGTAGTGATATTTTCCTTGAAAAACTGGCAGCACAACCTTTATGGTGAGAAGTGTGACATATACACTGATGACAGGACCCTAAATTATATATTCACAAACAATGAGATCTACATGCGTCAATGAAGATGGTTAGAGCTAATAAATGATTATGATTGACCTATTCATTATAATCTTGGAAAGGTTAAAATGGTAGCTAATTCTCTAAGTAGAAAAGAACATTCTACTGTATCCATGTTATGGATTGAGAACGACCCTATATCCATGGATATAAAATTCATGAATTTAGAAATCATAAGGGTAGAGGATGTATCCAACGTTGCCCAATGGATTGCACAACCATCCCTTGATGATAATATTAAGGAAGCACAAAGGGATGATGTAGAGATACAAAAGTGGGTGAATGCATTAAAGGAAGTTAAGTTGTAGGAGTTCCATATTGACAATGATGGTGCGATTAATTTTGGAATGCGTCTTTGTGTGCCTTCATCACTCGGGATAAAGATGGGGCTGTTGGAAAATTCAAATAGCTCAACAATCTTTATCCATCCTGGTAGCACCAACATGTATCGTGATCTCTGAGATCACATATAGTGGGACAACATGAAGAAAGATATTTCAGAATATATATCGAGGTTCTTTTTATATCAGCAAGTAAAATTAGTGCAAAAAATTTCCAACAGGTTGATGATTCCATTGCCAATACCCATGTGGAAATGAGAGAATGTTACTATAGACTTTTTCATAGGTCTCCTGAAGACATAGAAGGGAAATAATGTGATACGGGTTGTGGTTGGCCGACTCACCAATTCTGCACATTTTATCGCTATTCGAGAATACCTCTCAATTGATCAACATGCAATGTTATATGTGAAGGAAGTGGTGAGAATACATGGTGATCAACTCTTTATTGTCTCTGACTATGATCTAAGATTCACATCTAAATTTTGGGGGAGCCTTAAACATTCTTTGAGTACTAAATTAAATTTCCTCATGTCCTATCACCCCCAAACCAATGTCTAATCTGATTGAACTATTCAGAGACTAGAAGATATACTAAGAGCATGCAATCTAGAATTCAAAGGTGGATGGAATCAGAATCATCCATTGGTTGAGTTCTCATAAAACAATAGCTTCCACTCGAGTATTCTTATGCCTCCATATAAAGATTTTTATGGAAAGCGATGTAGAACTCAAACCTTTTGGGATAAAGTGGAAGAAAGAATGCTACATGGACCTGATCTTGGGGAGGATATAACAGAGAATGTTCAAGTCACACAAACAAATAAAATCTACTCAAAGTTTGAAAAAGCACTACACTGACAAACGTCTAAGAGGCATGTAATTCGATGTTGGAGATAAATCCATCATTGAAATATCACCATGGAAGTGATTCATGTGATTTGGAAAGAAAGGGAATGTAGGCTCAAGGTACATTGGCCCCGTTGAAATCCTTGATCGCATTGGAGACATGGCCTATCAAATTGAACTTCCAGGAAATAAGTCGCATGTTCATGATGTGTTTCACATATCACTTCTAAGGAAGTACATACCAGATCCCTCACATGTACTGAACTGAGTGGTGGTACAAATAAAAGATGATATCTTTTATGAGGAGCATCTATTAGAGATTAAAGATCATAGAGATAAGGTTCTATGCAACAAGACAAACCATCTTGTCAATGATTTGTGGAGGAACCACATGTTTGAAACTCCTACATGGGAACTGGAGGAGGTGATGAAGGACAAGTACCCTCACCTGTTTGTGTAAAACAGAATTTCAATGGAAAAATTTCCAAAGGGGACGAATGTAACAACCCAATTTTTTTCAATACAAATTTTATTCTTATCAATATTACATTAAATTAAAAGAAAACACAAAATAATAAACTACTAAGTTATATGTGACCTGTAAATATAATTTTTTCTCTTCTGTGTTTGGAATTTTTAAAATCTGACAAACACGGTTGTGTTCAAGATGATTTTTGGAGTCTGATAAAACCAACATAATTTTTGGCGAATATTATCATACCCTTACGAATAGTATCCTACCCTTATCAATATTAATATGACCCTTATGAAAATTAAATCCCCTAAAATAATCCTAACTGTACCCTTGAGTAATAAAATAAAATTAAGGTATCTTATAAGTGACTATTTAAAAATAGTAAAAGTATTCGTATTTTTGTAAGACATGAATAAATAATTATAATTAATTAATTAATTTAAAATAAAATGTATTTTCTTAAAATATTTTTATATATTAAAAAATCTATGTCTTGTAGATAAAATAATATTTTATAAGACTTTATGTAATTTTTTAAATAATTATTATGTCAGTTTTATTTTTTGTAAACTATTTTTTTCAAGTAAATTATGATTTAAATTAATTATTAAATTATTCATATATATATATTTCTTTTTGAAAAATGGACTTCATTTTTGAAATCAGAACATCGATAAATGTCTAGGTAAATTTTTGGGATTTTCCTAAAATACATGCATTTTTATGAATAGTGAAATACCATAATTTACAAAAAATACCCAAATAAGCTAATTATAGGGTCTTGTATGATGTTTTGATGATGTAATCCCACTTGTTAAGGGATAAACTGATACAATTACTATTCATGGTTATGGAAGGCTGAATACTACTTGACGTGTGGGGAAATAATAAACTAATGTATTTTATATAGTGAAAACCCATCTCCCCTCCATTATAAATACCAGCCTTCACTCCCTCATTTACTCAAACTTCCCAACCTTAAAAACTTGCCTAAAATCTAACCAAGAATATAATATAGCCCCTCCCCCATTTCCAGGATCCTCGGGTCTCATCAAAAGTCCAAACCTAGGGCTCTTAGGGAGGATCTAAAGAGGAGGATTCAAGAGGCAATTTCTCTCCCCCTTCTCGTTTAATTCCCTTTCTATTTCATGGTATTTTCTTATTATCTCCACACCTATATTTTTAAAAATGATATGGTAACTCTAGTATCATACATATAATGTAATTTTATGTTTCTAATGGGATATTATACCATCCCATAACCTTCTCCAATTCCTTTCATTTTATAAAATAAAACGTTGTTTGCGAGGTGTTAATCTATCATCTTGAGGAAGGACATGTTTAATTTTTTTAATTTCTACCTTCTGATCTGGTCATGAAACCATTTTTATGGTTGAACCATAATATTTTATATGTATTAATTCATATTTAATGTTATATAACTAACTTATGTACATATTATTAAATTATTAATCAAAACAAGTTTGTTGCGGTTGAAAACCCACCCAAAATAACTCAAACAATCATCATTTAATTCTTACATAATGATTCATCCACATTGAATACAATGAAACTAATTATAATATCATTTATGACTTTTATAATATCATTAATAACATGGAATATATGTTATGGATGTATATCAATATTCTACACAAACAATAATTCATGTATACATGTGAAACGCTCAAGAAAACCATAAAAACGAACATTCACGATCAATGAATTTAAACTCTATAACTCATCAAAAAGACCATAAAATTACATAATTAAACTAAAATGACCCCTATTCATGTATAAAAGGGTTTTTAATTTGTTTATAGAATAAAATGTCATCATATAAGATATTAATGCGAAGGAAGATATCATATTTAAGGTAAGGGGGAATTGTCGAACCCAACTTCCATCCTTCGTTTTCTCCCTCTTTCACTCATTTTTGATATAGTAACTCATTAAAAAAAATTGTTCAAAATTTTATTTCCTTTTCAGGGATATAAATTTTTGTCACTATTATTAATTTCAAACCATATGTTTTCCAAAATAAATTTTCTTTTAAGAACACACCTTTTACATCTCCTTCAAGATTGATGGTTCTAGTAACATATGTTTTATTCCCTTATTCTTTTAAGAACCTAATGTATATGAATGTGTTATTATTTTATGAATATAATTACATTTCATGGGTTATTTGTGTTAATTTTGGTTATATATTCATTGTGTCATGCCTAATAAATGAAAATGCTACGATGTGACGTGTGCGCCCATAATTATATTGCGCAATATGAATGCTTCAATGTGGCAGGTGCACCCGGAATTATACAGTTCCCCAATTCATTGGGTAAAGTGAAGAATGTCATGAGTAAATGTGAAATTATGGGTGAAAATGATGATATATTTTTTCACATGTGGGGTATTTATCCTCTAAGACATGATGTTTCATTTTTTATGCATCGCAACATTTCAAGTCTTTTATTAATGATTCCCTCATGTTGATGATTCTTTGACTATGTTATGATTATTCTCACCCAATGTTATATTGTTATTATATTTCTCATTACTGGCCTTCTAGATCACTCTTTTTTATGTATATCCTTAGGTGGCTACATGTACGAAGGAGAGTTCATCTTCCAGTAAAAACCTACAGAAAAAGAAATTGAATAAATGTTTATTATTGATGTTGTAATTGTTATGTATGTTTTATGATTGCCCAAGAAACAAAACATTTTGATCCTCTATTTGTAATACTGTTACATTATTTATCGTTAAAATTATGTAATACTAATGAAATAAAAATAAAGGTCACCATAATTCACAACCATAAATGGTTGAAATTTAAAAAAATGAATGACATTGTTTTGAGAGGAGGTAGTCCATTTTACACATGAATGATTATTACATAACAAAATTTATGGAAGTGTGTGAGTTTTTACGTCATAAAAATTACAAAAAAAAACTTATTTTTATTAAAAAGATATATTATTTTAAATATAATATTTCTATAGTAGGAATTCATGGTGGTTGAGAAGTGAATAAAATAAACATGCTTTTATAAAATCATTACACGTTCTTTAGGTATCATCCTTAGGTTTTCACTAAAATCTTAAAAGGATTTATTTATTTTATAAATACATATTCTAGGATGAGGTAAGGGAATGAATAGAGTATATTTTATTGATTTTTGTATACAAATCAGTTGATATTTTTTAATATGTGTTGGGAGTGAGTTCCCTTTTATAGTTTAGCATGAATGGTATTCTTGTAATTACACTAATGTATTCCCTATTGGGATGTCTAACAAACCAAATATGGATCAAAAAATTAGAAATAGTATGGTGTAATGATTATATAATTGATAAAAGAATCCAAAACACTATATAATACATTTTTTTAAAAAAAATCGTTAACTCATATGTTTCACTATTTTACCTTTTTGGTTTTTTAATTATGTTAATTTGTTTTCTATTTAAGATATTTATCATTTATAAATAAAAGTGATTTATAATTATTATAAAATTTAGAAAAAAATAATTCTAAATATAAAATCATATGTATAAAATTAAATACCCAACGTTTGTTGGAATATAATTTTAATAGAAGTTAATGTTACACGAAAAAACACATTTTATCCCTAACTATGCTGACCACGATTTTACTATTTACGGGTCAATATGATCATTCTAAATTATAACTTCCTTTCTTAATGTATTATATTTTATATTTATTAACTATTTAAAATCACTTAGAATATGAAATTAGTTTTAGTAATTTAAAATTATATAATGCAATAAAATGTACTATGAAATAACAGTTATGTCAATTTTGACACTATTCATTTTATTTGAATTTAAAATTAATAATAAAATAATTTAATTCACATATATTATATAAATATTTATGTATTATTAAATATTAATATTTTAAATTAATTTAATTAAGTAATTCATCATATTTACTTCACATTAAATCTTTTAATATTATTTATTTTATTTTAATATTCACTAAATAATTAATGTGTTTGTGTTTCTTAAGAAAGAAAATTATTATATCATCTCTAAAATATAATGATAAATTAATATGATAAAGAAAAAAATTATTCTTTAATAAGGTTTTTTATAAACAAAACAATGTTTTTATCATCAATAACCCAAATAATTATAGACACTCAATATATGTAAGGTTCATTTTTTTCTATTTTTCATTACATAAGTTATTATATTGGTAAAATTCATGGAAAAAAGCTGTGGAAATTAATAAAATTATATAATATGTGAATAAGGGCGTAAATATTTAAAATAAATAGGTTTTGGAGTATTGGTTGGGACATTTAAACTCTTATATTTTATGTTTAACCACTAAGAAAACAGGTTTCTACCATAATAAATGTAATTAATTTTTTTTTCACTATTATTTCTAGAAAAAACATATTTTAGACTTATTAAAAATAAAATATTTTTTTTATTTCATATATAGAATTGATATGTAATGCATCCATCCACATATCGAAAAAAAATCAATTTAGTTATAATCCCATAGACACGAGGGGAAATGAGGGTTTTAAAGTGAAAATGTTCAAAGTTTTATAATGTTTTGATATCTAAATTCCTTATGGAAATGATTAAAATGTCCAAATATGGGCTAATATATGCAAAATTGAACATTAATTACTTTAAAAACAAATCTAATTATAATTTAATTATAGAAATTACATAGAAGATATGACAGTTTTAAAATAAAATTTAGTATTTGTTATTATTTATCAAAAAAATGGAACTTCTATGTTAAATCCAAAAATTACAACCTAATATTATTTTAGTATTATAATTTATAAAAATGATATTTATTTTATCAAATAAATTTTATAAATATAACAACACAAACATTTATTAATGATAATTCCACTTGATCTATTTAAATGTCTTATTTTGTAAAATTGTTATATAAAATATTCATTTTGTTGGATTTATGGGTTTCGATTTCAAAATACTGTTAAGAATTGTTATCATTACTAATATATTCTTTGAACAGTGATCACATGATTAGTATAATTATACATCTCTAAAAAAGATAAATTACTCGAACAAAGGAAATGACGGCCTCATCTAGTATAATTGCTCCATAAGAAGCTCATTTATTAGAGCTCAGAAAAGAGGTGGTGTCACGGAGCATCACTATGGACCATTCCCTAGTCGACATTGAAAACGTTAATCTTGAATGGAACACCCAATGGGATGAGTGGAAGTTCATAGAGATTACAACACGAGCGATGTTCTCTGATTCTCCCAAAGATTATGTCACCACTACACACCACACCCTTAGGATTTATGCGATAGTTTTAAGGGTTTATGTAACAATACCCTAGCACCATGATAACTTGCATTATTTTTTTATAGATAATATACATTAATTTTAATATTTTTACATTGTAAATATATTTTAATGAATAAATTTTATTTTTAGAAAATATTCAATTAAAAAAATTTGTTTTGATGCATTAATGGATTTTTAAATTAAATATCCGTTCAAAAAAATATTATTCATAAATAATTTATTATTAAATATAAATTATTGTATAATTTTTTATGAATAAAATTGCAATTTTTATTAACGTTTGAAATATATTTTTCTCAAACCCCTATATTTTTTTATAAATGTCACTTTTTATTTTAAAATTTAAAATTCCAAAATTTTGAAAATTATTTAGATAAAATTATTATTATTTTTGGATTCAGGACAATAAAATTATTCAGACCTTTTTTGTTAATATATTCTGAGATAGACAATATTTTGGGTAAAAATTAAATATCATTTAAATATATTATGTGTTTTATGAGATTATAATGACCCAATAGTGATGTAATAAAATACTATTAAAAGGGTTTTTGGAAAATATATGTTTTTCCTTTGAAATAATGTAATTTTAGAATTATTTAATTAATTTAATGGGGCCTTAGTGGTCCCTCCAAGATTTATAAAACATTTTATCCTTTAAAATGAATTCCTTAAAATTTCAACTCACATCTATATAAGAAATAATAAGTTTTTGATATGTTCTTCCATTTACCTAATAAAATAATTTTTTTCACTCACCTTTGGAAAAAACATTTGCAGAAGTCCATGGTTCCTTTTTTGGTATTTATTAGTTTAATATGTGGTATATCAAAAACATAATAATAAAGAATTCTCTCTATTTTCCTATATAAACCCACACAAGATCCCACATACTATTCACTCAATACATTTGAAGATCAGAAAAACTCTGCCCTACTCTCTCTAGAATCCTCCCATGTCACCCCAAGCTCTCAATTATCCTCTCTCAAGGCTCTCCTTGTCCTTTGGGATCTAAATTTGACGTAAATGATTTCTTCCATTCTAATTTTTTGTCAAAATTTCATTTTGTTCTTATACTATTTTATTTTTAATTATCAATGTTGGGGTATGAATTTTCACCTCAAACATTCTTCCCTCATTAATATTTAATGATGATATACCTCTTTATCCCTCATTAATACCTCCAATTTACACATGTTAAAATGCCAAAATTCCATACAAAAATTCAATTTTCTCATTTACATTCTAGAAATTCATTTTAATAATTATTCTAAATTCCATTACATATGTTGGGACATGTATCTATATAATACCCTTATTGTAAATTTCATGTACGTATGATGAGACACCCCTCCCTCTCATCAAACAATTTTTTCAATTCCTATGTCACGTTGTTATACTGCCAAAATTGCACCGCAATTTTCCAAGCCAAAGTCATTGTGTTGTGAATACCTTAACGATTTCTATATCATGGGTATTAAAATTTATGAACATTTAATTATTGATCACATAGTTTCATGTATGTATTATACATTATTTTATCATGTATTAAATGATGATGTTTAATTTATACATATTATATTATACATATGGAACACTTTTTCATGAAATGAAATGATTAAGAAGGGTGTGCCCTGATACTACCCCAATGCATTGTGTAAAGACTAGTATCATGATACGCCAAGTGAAATGAGGGTTTACTCATGCTAATTCAAGTTAAATGATGTTTTACTCTACATGTACAATGATATATTGATCATGATAATACCAATTTAAATGTTATTTCCAAATTTCTATGTTATGATAATCATGCTATATCATTCTTCTTTGTTCGACTTTATATTATGTCCATTGATATTCCTATTTCCTAACATGTATAGTATTATACATGTTATTCCATTATTACATTCTAACTGGGATTTGTAGTTCACCCTTTTTTATGAATGTCCTCAGGTTATCCAATTAAATTATATGTACGAAAGAATGTGTGTGGTCATGTAAAAGAGTTTTTCAATGAAGATGTGTATTTCATGTTTTATGTTGATATGTAATGTTCCTAATCCCCAAAGACACTATAAATCTTGTTCTTATATGCTATATAAAGTGAATATTTTATATAATAAATATTTTTTATGTATGAAATAAATAGAAGGGTTGTTAGAATAAAAGTGGTAAAATATAATTTTAAATTATTTCCTCCAATTTTTATTAGACTGTCTTGGAGAAAATTACTTTTTTAAGAGATAAATTCATTTTCAATCAAATTATTATAGATAAGTAATAAAAATGTTTGGAAAATATAGTTTCATTATTTATTTAATTTTTTTATTACTCTAAATTCCAATGGCTAAGAGATAACTGTAATATTAAATAATAATATTAATAGTATGCTATTGTTCGATAAATCATACTCTTGGATGTAAAAAAATATTTTAATGAAACTCTTTTTTTTGTGTAATGAAGAAATAATCATTATTGCATGAAATAAAGTATAAAAATCATTTTTAGATTAACTAAAACTATTTAATAAAATATAACACTACTATAATTTTTGGTTTATATATTGAAAATGATATATAGTGGTATGAAGAGACAAATTTGGTTTCCCAAGATGAAATTTTCCGTAATTGAGTTTGATTCATTATGTCTAGATTGACATTCGGTGAAAGAGGAATATCATTTCTTGAAAGTTTTTCATATATCCATGTAAGATTATAAGTAGAAATGGGAGACCATCGTGATAGATATTTTTATGAAATTACCCCAATATGAGGTAGGATGTAATGACATTTTAGTGATACTGGAACTAATGATGAAATCATCTCACATTATAGAAATATATGCGTCAATTGATGTGTATAAGTTGGGAAGGAGATGTTTGAATTATGTTTCTAGACTTCATGAGGGTATTTAGGAACATCATTTTTAACAGTATACTCATTATTTCTAAAATTTCTAGATCATATTGGAGCATTCTGGTCTCTTACATTTGTTTGATATAACAGTAATCCATCCAAATAATTATGTGAATATAGAGAGGATCATCCATCTGCTAGAGGATATTTCATAATCATTCATATTCTCCTTTGGTGGATCTTGGAAATGAAACCTTATTTTATTAACATTTTTATAAAAAATCCCTATCAATATTTAATTATTACCAAACTATTTGAGCCATTGTATAAGCTTTAATTTCATTATCAGTTATTCTAGAAAGAGGTGGGATATTTATTAGTTCTTTTTCATGATGTTGTGAAGATCATGGTTTAGAAGATCTAGATGGTTTATAAGTAGCATAGGAATGTTAAGGATCATTATAAGGACACTTAAGAATGTTGGAAGTATCCCTTGGTGTTATATTCACATACATGACTTATTTTAATTTTAAATTTTATTTAATTTCTATTCATTCTTTGTTTTGTGGGTTTCCCAAGATTTTATGGAGGAATGAGTGAGTTTTCATGAATTGGGCCAATCCGTGATCCCAATTAAATATTTAAAAATAAATTTTTATTCCTTTATAAATCCTTCATTTTTCAACATTTTTCATCCATAACAGTTATTAATTGTCATCCCTTTACCTGTTAAGACCACCATATTAATTTGGACCATTTAAGAATCCATAATCATTGTGGATATGGGTTTTTATATAAGGGTTTTGGTCTCCCAAAAGCCCATTTTCGGCATTAAAAATATTTTTTAATTATTTAATATATCCTAAAATATTTACGTTATTTTGGTGATTCCAACTCTCCCTGAGCCCAAATACCCAAGGAGCGCCCCCAGGCACTCCTCTACTTCTGAGGTGCTCGGTTTCATCGTGAATTTGGATGAATCTTCTCTGAATTTTTCAGATCACCTAGATTTGAAGAGGTAAATTGATTATTTCATAACTCCTTCATTTTTACCTCTTTTACCCCATTCATATTTCTATATGATCTATTAAACCTTGTAATAATTATTTTAAATGGTTGGTTGTTTTCAATTTCATATACTTGTGTATTTGGGGTGATTTCATCAGTATTTTTGAAAGTGATGCCTTCTTGGTTTCTTCCTTTTCCCTTAGGGTTTCCACCCTCTTTCATTATGTTCTAAAATGTATAGAAGTTAGGGTTCGAACCTAGGGTTTGATTTGGTGTCATTTTGGTCAAATATTGTGGTCTAGGTATGGATTTATCTTCCTTATGTTGTGGCAGTGTTGTGGTTGATATTTTTCACAAAGATTTGAGGGATTCAACACTTTCGGTAGGTGGATCCATGTGTAAACAATTATTTATGAGTTATATTGTTGTATTTACTGATTCAACATATTCCTAATATGTTTTATATGGTGAAAAAACTGTTCATTATTGATTTGGATAAAATTCTAATTTTATTATTGCATTTTAGATTGAAATTGGGTGTTTTACATGTGTAACACTTTGTGTATTATTTAGGTGTATTTTAGAACATATGAAATTGGTTTACTAAATATTTTTTGGTATACCAATTCTCCATTGATAGGGTCTTGTTGTGCCATTGGGTTTGAAATATGGTTTTTTGTAATAGGTTTGTTGTGTAAAACATTGTTATACTTTTTGAGAGAATTGTAGGAAAATGGGTCTTTTCATTTGTATCTTTTGGTGTATTATCCAATGTGATTTCATAACACTTTAAATTGGTTTTATAAATGTATCTAGGGAATCCAATTATACATATATAGTGTTTTGGTATGGTTTTTTCCTTGAAATATGGTTGTGAAATGGATTTTTTTTAGAAAAGATTGGGTATACTCTTTGGCATTGTTTTATAAAAGATTTGAATAATTTAATGATTGATGAACGTGGTGAAACCATTTTGGAAAACTTCTTTATAGTGTGTATATTTTAAAATGGTACATTTTAAATGTGAAATGGGTTTTTTTGAGATGTGTTCCATCTTGGAAATGTTTTATAAAAATGTTTTAAGGATTTACAAAAGTGTGTGTGATAGATGTGAAAGTGATGTGGGATGTTTTGTGTGACTGTGATGTTCAAAGTGGATTTTGGTTATGAAAAGGGTATTATGTAACATGTGAGTGGGATGTTATGTGAGTTGGAATATCTTTGATTGGTTTTATAAAATTGTTTAAGGGTTTTTTGGAAGTGTAAATGAAATGTGAAAAGTGTTGTGGGCTATTTTGGTGTGAGTCGGATTTCAAAATCTATTTGAATGAAAAGCGGACTTTTTGTGACTTCTTTGGAATACATGTGGGATTTTTGGTGAATTTTTATGTGGAAATGATATTTTCATATGCGAAGTATATTTATTTACTTGTTGAACTTGTTTTAGCACAATGGGAAAACTCGTTTATCTAGGTGGGTGGACATGTACAAGTATGCTAGTCAATACATGGGGTTTGGTCTCCACTTAACATAGAAATATTGAATCTTACAACTATATATAAACTATTATGATTATTATTGGGGACCACTGGGTTATTTTTATGTTCCCTACTACTGGCTTGTGCATGAGAACATATATTTTTTATGGTTACTCTAACCGAGATATGAGGTACCTGGGACCCACAGCTAGCTAGTTCATAGCGGCTATTTTCTATTTCTGGTGCTAATTAGATCTTTTATACTCACCATTTTCATACGGTATATTGGCTGAAAAATTCTATGGAATTTGAATTTATTTTTAAAGTGTTGATTCTATAAATTATCTCATATAAATACTTAATGTTTTAGTTTCATCTATTCAAAATTGTAACTAGAAATTGCATGTTTTTGAAAACATGCATGTTTTTCATATTTGAATGTTTATCTCATGGAATATCCTATTTTTGGTATTCTACTAGGATATGTCTCACACCCTACTTTCTCCTTTGGGTGTAAGTAGACTTGGTTATTTAGTTCTTTCAAGTGTGGGTACAAATTTTGTGCCAACAGTTCGGGTTTTTACCGGTCATTCCTGTTGCAGTGTTGTGAAGATGTGTTGAGGGGGGGCCTCTTTCCATTTATAGGTTCTTGGGATGTCATTATTTGGTTTCATAACTATTTAATGGTCTTTAAACATAGTTTTAACTTATGCAATTCAGTTTTCAAATTTTGAAAATGAATGTTTTAGTGGAAAAATAAAGATTTGTTTTATTGAGTTTGTTTGTTGTTTAATGTTTATAAACTCGTGTAAATCATTCCCAAACATTATTATATGTTACCCAGGAACATTTTCCAGCCCATGGGGATTGGGAATACCCATCGGGTGTAAGGACCCGACCCTAGTTTCCCGGAGCCAGTTCCTTATTTGATTACATTGGCATACAAACAAGGAATACGAATCCCAAAGATCCGAGTAGTTTAGTATTATTGGAAACAAGATACATACATTATTTTATCATTACAACATGAAGGGAGTCAAAAAACTATTTTATTCCACTAGAAACATCACGTCTCTTAGATTACGCTTGCACGTCATTCATAAATTACTTCTTCATGTCCTGAGAAAATGAAACATAAGAAAAGGGGAGAGCTCAAATGCTCAGTAAAAGTAAGCAATACAATGGAAGATAATATAAACATTAGACATGGTGAATTATTGAAAACACATGCCTTTAATAATAAACGTGAACATTTTATTTTCGGAATATGAGCTGAGTAAATATTAACATAAAAACACAACCAAGGGTATTATACTAGTTAAATATCCACATGAACTTTCAATTAATAGAATCATAATGATGGATGCGCATATTCTGTACATTCTGAAACATTTTTTCATGGCCTCGTCCAAGACATCTAGTTATTAAGTCCTCGGCCAATATCCATATCACATTGGGAAATGCCTCAACAAATTCCCGGTCTAGTTGTCTCACGAGACCTACTGATGCATCAAGGGGAAATAGCGGGGCCCACCCATCACATAATAAGTCCAATGCATTAGTCAAATGATCAGTGATAATAATAAACAACATATAAATTCATATTGAAACTATCATATGAAATGTAACTAACTATCCCCAATCATCAAACATAAAACACTAACCATTCAGAATAATATGGTGAATGGTTTCAGGATAGATCTTCCACAATAGGATATTCATAAACATTCAATCATATCTGTTAGATGACTTCATAAATGATTAATCCCAATAATATCATGGAATCAATAAGAGTTTTGAATTAGATGAATTCACTCTTATAAAATTATTAAGCAATTATGGTGATAAATACTCTTTTATTTTGAGAAGAATAGTTCTTTTGAAAAAAATCATCATATAAAACCAGAAGTGAAGTTAGATAGTATATTTATAATAAAATGAGTGATTTTATAAGGATATTGGTTTTCGAAAACAGATTATATAGTGCCCTTGAAATTAGGTAAGAATTTGAAAAATTCCCTTCGAATCAGGCTTGTATTTTTGAAACAATTTTGAAAGCTCCTTTTAAAACATGTAAATATACATAAAATATTGAAAGGTTATTGTTTTTAAGAATATATATAATACTCACACAAAATATTTGAGGATTACTTAACAATAAATAAGAATTTCATTGAGGTAATTAGACAATGAAAGTAACCCGGATGAAAATGGATGTTCGGGTGGAAAAAACATTACCTTAACTCCAAACGTGTTCCGATCATGTACTTAAGATCTTGGAATATGAAATTATACTTTTTAATAACTTATTTCAGAACCTATTAGACATGTATTTAGGTTACCAGAATTTTTGTTAGTTAATTTATGTCTTTATTGACAAGTTATTGTATTGAATTTCGTCGTTCTAGAGTGTTCGTTTCTTTTATTTTCATATTCGGTTCACTTTCTTTTATGTAATGAAGTGGACTGGATGTAAATCTCCATAATTAAAATTATATATTATTTATGAACATAAATAGTTGTTATTTTTAATTTATATAACATGGTTAAATGGAATGAGGATGAATTATGATATAGAACTTTAATGATAATTGTTTTGGTTAATTTGTGGGTTTTGATTACAACGAACACATTTTTCATTATAACATAATACAATTTGATCAAAGAGATTAAAGAATATTAAATAAGTTATTGTATATATAATAATATGGTTCAACCGTAACAAGAATGGTTTCATGACAAGTATTTAGAATGATAAAAGAAATTGAATGTCCATTGTCCTTGAATGTGTAAAATTGACACATCTCGGATGGTGTTCTTGCTACTAGTATAAAAGAAGGTAAAAAGGAAAAGATGATGATAACTTATTCCACTATTATGAGAAAACTCTAGAACATATAAGTTACTGGATTCATCACAAGATTTGGATAAATATATGTAATAGAAAAAGGAAACAAATGAACTTGAAAGGAAAGATAATGAATTGAAAAGAAGAATTTATCTCCCGAACCAATCTTCCTTGAGAACCTACTCAAGGGAGAGGTTTTGGACATTTAATGAGACCAATGCTTTCTAGAAGTGGGAGATAAGGTTGGGAGGGTATTTGGATAGAATTTAGTGAAGTGAAAAAGGCTAGAGAGGAGTCATTGGAAGAGGTAGTGGCAGAGTGTTTTTATAGAGGAGGAGAGGAGTAATTTGTGAATATTTAATTTAAATATTTTATTATTTCTCTCAAGAAAACCAAAGGTATTGTTTCATGTGACACCTAACAGTAATAATGGCATGTGAGTTCAAACCAAGTGGTATTACATCAAATATTGTGTCATAAATAGTGTATTTAAATGATAAATTTAATATACTGTATTTTACCGTATTTCACTATTCATCAGAAATTCAAGAATTTCAGAAAAATCCCAAAAATTCACCCCTACCATTTATCAATGTGTAGAATTAAAAAGTGAAGTCAATTTTTGAAAAATAAGTTTCTAAATATTATTATTTTAACTTCTTAAATAAAATCTTACATAATTCAAATATTAACAGTTCTAATTCTAGAACTACTTCTTTATCACAATGAAAAATTAAGCAAGGTGTTATTATCTTCTAGCATTAAGAAAATAAAATAATAATAAAATTTACTATTCATAGGGTTATATTACTATTCATAAGGGTATGTTATTATTCACAAAAAAAAATCAACTTAGTTCTATCAGAATCCAAATGACTTACTGAACACAACTCTAGATGACCATTTCTTGAAATTCAAAACATAGAAGAGGAAAAATTTTATTCTATATTTATTTTCAAAACCTTGGGGTGTTACATTCTCCGCTACTTACAAAACATTTGTCCTTGAAATTCATATAATATTAACTAAAATGAATCGGGTATGTCTTTAAAATAATCTCCTCAGGCTCTCATGTTTTTCTTCCATCTTATGGTTCCTCCATAGAACCTTCACCAGACGAGTTGTCTGATTTCTCAAAACTTATTCTCTAGTATCAAGAATCCTGATAGGCTCTTCACAGTAAGATAGATCAGGATTATGTTCCAATTCTGCATAAGTAAGTACATGTGTTGGGTCTGGCATTTACTTTCTTATCATTGACACATGGAACACATTGTTATCCTTGGAGAGACTTCGCGGCATTGCCAAACGGTAAGCTACGACTCCAATTCGGTCCAGAATTTCAAAAGGTTCGATGTACCTGGGGCTTAATTTTCCCTTATTACCAAATCGTATAATACCCTTCCATGGATATACCTTTATAAAAATGAGACCACCTTCTTGAAACTCCAAATCCTTCCATTGGTTATCTGCATAGCTCTTTTTCCTACATTGAGCTATGTTGATATGGTTCTGGAAAATATTCTTATTTTCCATTGTTTCATCAACAAGTTCTGGGCCCAGGAGCTTTCTTTCCCCAACATCGTCCCAACATGTTGGTGTACAACTTCTCTTTTAATATAATTCTTCATAGGGTGCCATCTGAATATGTGAATGGAAGCAATTGTTGTAGGAAAATACCATGAAAGGTAAATAATGATCCCAAATGCCTTGAAAATCATGTGAACAAGACCTCAACATGTCTTCAAATGTTTGAATAGTCCGTTCTGATTGTCCATCAGTTTGTGAGTGGTAAGAAGTTCTCAAACGAATATCATTATCTAGGGCCTTCTAAAGTCTTTTCCAGAATCGTGATGTAAAACGTGGATCAGGATTAGAAACAATTGATAGGGGTACTCCATGATGCCTCAAAACTTCATTAATATATAGTCTTGCTATAAGTTCTAGTGGAATATCTTATCTTATAGAAAGAAAATGTGCTCACATAGTATGATGATGAACAATGACCCATATTGCATCGTTCCTTCTAAGAGTCTTTGGTAGTCCCATGACAAATTCCATCGTGATATTATCCCATTTACAATCAGGTATAGTAAGAGGTTGCAATACTCCTCCAGTCTATTTCCTTCCATCATTCACTTATTGACAAACCATACATCCTAACACAAAATCAGCAATCTCCCTCTTTATGTTCTCCCACCAAAAATTTACCTTCAAATCTCTATACATCTTAGTGGTACCAGGGTGTACAGAGAAATTGGAACTATGAGCTTCATCCAAAAATTCCATTTTTAGATCAGCCATATCGGGAACACAAAGCCTCTTCTGAAATTTCAAAATTTTCATCTTCATATACGAAGTCACTCAATCTATCATCATTCATAGTTTTAATCTTCTTTTTAAACTCCTCATCATTTTCCTGACAACTTTTTATCATTTCTAGTAATGATGGTTTGGCAACCATTTGAAAAAGCATTAATGTTTCGCCTTCCATGGTTTTTACCATATCCATCTTTACTATATCCATGAAAATAGGATCCCTTTCAACTCTCATCTTGTTCAAAACTTTTTGATCCTTTCTTCTCAAAGTATCTGCCACCTTATTTTCCTTTCCCGGGTGGTAGTGTATCGTGAAATCATAATCCTTGAGTAGTTCAAGGCATCTACTTTTCCTCATGTTTAGTTTTTTCAGTGAGAAAATATACTTCAAACTGGTGTGATCGGTATAAATCTAACATTTTTCACCATAGAGATAATGTCTCCATATTTTGAAAGAAAATATTACCGAAACTAACACAAGATCATGAGTATGATAGTTTTGCTCATGAATTTTTTTGTGTGGTGATGCATAAACAATAACCTTATCATTTTTCATAAGGACACAACCAAGCCATTCTTTGAATCATCACTATAAATAACAATCTCATCATTCCCAGATGGTAGAGTCATTATAGGGGCATTGACTAATCTTCTCTTCAGTTATTTGAAACAGTATTCACAATCATTTTTCCAAAAAAATTAACCCCTTTACGTGTGAGCTAAGTTAGAGGGTAAGCAATTCAAGAAAAATTATACAAAAAACACAGATAATAACCTGCTAAGACAATAAAACCGCATACTTCAGTTATGATTGTTGGTGTGGCCCAATCTTGGATTACATTAATCTTTGTAGGATCAACTAGGATTCCATCCTTAGAGATAATATGGCCAAGAAAAGAAATATCCTGATGCCAGAATTCACACTTACTAAACATCCCATATAATTCATGTACTCTAAGAGTCTTCAGGATAATGCGCACATGCTTTTCGTGATATTTGTAGATTTTGTAGTATACCAAGTTATCATCAATAAATACCACTAAAAGTCATCAAGATATTCCTTGAAAACATTGTTCATTAGATCCATGAAGATAGAGGGTTCATTAGTCATTCCAAAAGGCATCACTGTAAACTCGTAAAACATGTACCTGGTTTGAAATGCATTTTTCGAAATTTCATCCTTCCTAACAAGTAACTGATGGTGTCCATATCAGAGATCAATCTTTGAAAAATATTGAGATCTTTGAAGTTGATCGAATAAATCATCAATTCTTGGCAGAGGATACTTATTCTTTACTGTAATAGCATTGATTTCCCTATAATCAATGCACAGCCTCATGGATCTATATTTATTCTTAACAAATAGGACAGGGGCTCCCCATGAAGAAACACTAGGGAGAATAAATCCCTTATTTCTCAATTCCACTAGTTGTTTCTTTAGTTCTACTAATTCTGTAGTTTCCATTCTATATGGGGTCCTCGATATGGGAAATGAACCAGGAATTAAATCAATGGAAAACTCAATTTCTCGTTCTAGAGTATGTCCAGATAAATCTTATAGAAACATATCAAATTATTCTCTCAAAATAGGTACATCCTCTATGTGAATATTTTTTTCCACACCCACGGTTATTTCATTCTCTTCCTCCCTAATAATTGAATTTATTTGAGCTACTGGGGGTGGATCTAGATAAGTATCAGGTGGTGACGATTCTGCTGTAAAGATAAGGTGTTCTTTATCATCGTAATCAATAATCGTAACCTCCTTCTTCTTAGAATAAATTTTTGAATCATGGTCTGAGAGCTAATCCATACCACGGATTATATCAAATTCAATCATGGGTATGAAGATGAGATCAGAAGATTAAGAACATTTATATTCCTTAATGGGAACTGATTTACAGAACATTGTAGCAATGATACTTCCCTTAGCAGTTTTTACTGCCAACTCCCTTGTTAAATCAAATTTGAAATATCTGATTTTCTTAACAAATTGGGAAGATATGAAACAATGCGAGGATCCAGAATCAAATAAATCATTGGCTAAGTTTGATGAAATGAACAAAGTACCTTCCACCATGTCACGCGGAACTTCAAACTCTACAGTTTTGACCACATATGTTTGTCCCTGATCCATTTTCCTTTTCTGTTGCATATTTCCTTGACGTTTTGCACAATCATTAGCATAGTGTCCCATATCCCAACAAATATACCATTTAACTACATTGGCTTCCTTCTTATATTTGCAGTCACCAACATGATGGCCATTCTGACCACATCTGTAGTATACACCTTTTCCTTTTAAGCACGCACCAGGGTGTTTCATTCCACAAATTTCACATGGTGTAAACTCAACACTTCCCTTCTTCCCTGTTTCCTTATTTTTTCCCAGGTTTTTTAGTTTCCCTCTTCTTTTATTGATTTCACTTAAAGTAATAAGACTTATATAATTCTTTTTCTATCTTGATTGAACATGAAACTATATCCTAATATGATGACAAACATTGGGAGACCAGTTCCCGCTAGAGAAATGGATTTAGACCATAAAATAATTGATTTTTTTCTCCATGGATTTCGTATGTAGTCTATATCATGTCTTGAAAATCTTGTGAATTTAGATTCGTACCTTGCAACATTCTCATCTTTATTCTTCCTCAGTTTCAAGAATTGTCTCTCAATATCTTCTCGCTGCTAACGATGGAAACATTTTTCTATGAAAATTTCCTTAAAATACCTCCATTCCATCTATTCTATCTCTTCCTCCTGCATTGTGTTTTGGATTAATTACCATCGTTGATCTGCATCTCTAGATATATGATATATTGCCATGACAAGATTTTCTCTTTCATTACATCCCAAAGAGAGAAATATCTTCTCAAGGGAACATAACCACTGCTCTGCTACAAACAGGTTTTTAGTCCCATTGAAGTATGGAGGTCATTGTCTGATAAAGCGATCTAGCATGGCTCCTCAATGTGGTGGATATGGATGCTCTATAAGTGGTAGGTTATTATTCATAACCTGAGTAAGTTTTTCCAATATAGTTATCAGTTTCTCAGCACCTGTCACAGCACGAGAGCCAACATCATTATCTTGGACCGGAGGAAAATCCCTACAGGGGACACGTGCATTCGTGCAATTTCCATTCTGTCCACTAGGCACCATATCTTGATAATGGAATACACTAGATTAGGTTATGAATCATAATTTATAATATTAACATAACAAAATACTTAGAAAAAAATTGAGATCCTACAAACAGCTAACCCCATATTAAAAAATATGGTTTCTTTGAGGAATATTTTACATTTTAATCCTTCATAATTTCTTGTAAATAAATTGTGAATTATCCCAATCATATCCCCTAGGAGTGTCGTAACCAAGAGTGAAGCAAGGCCCGTTGTCGTGCACCAGTTCCCATTCGAGTCTATCTCAAAGTGGTGTTTTTGGGTTTTACCCCTAGATACATCTGTGCAATAGACACCTCTACCAGCTGGTATCCAGACATGAATGTATTGCTTGAAATATCCACATAATTTATTTCATAACAAAATACCAGGATGTTATTGTATGTATTTCCTCAAATAATAACATAGGGACTCTTCCCTAATTCTATGTTTTCTAAATTTAGTTTCCAAGTATTTTACTTAACTTCCTCTGATACCAACCATAAAGACCCGACCCGAGTTGCCCAAAGTCGGTGCCTTATTTGATTACATTGGCATAAAAACAAGGAATATGAATCCCAAGGGACCGAGATGTATAGTATTATTGGAAACAAGATACATACATAAGTTTATCATTACAACATTAAGTGAATCGAAAGTCTATTTTATTCCACTAGAAACATCATGTCTCTTAGATTATGCTTGCACCTCATTAATAAATTAATTCTTCTTGTCCTGAGAAAATGAAACATAAGAAAAGGGGTGACCTCAAACTCTCAGTAAGAGTAAGAAATATAGCAGTATATAATATAAAAATTAGACATGGTGAATTACTAAAAACAAATTACTTTAATAATAAACATGAACATATTATGGCAGGAATATGAGCTGAGTAAATATTAACATAATAAAACATAATCAAGGGTATTCTACTTATCAAATATCCAAATGAACATTAAATTACTAGCTTCATAATGAGGGAAGTTCATATACCATACATTCTGAAACATTTTTTCATGGCCTCAGCCAAGACGTATAGTGGTTAAGGCCTTGGCCAAAATCCATATAACATTGGTAATGTCATCGGCCAATTCGACGTCTAGTTGTCTCATGAGACGTATAGATGCATCGAGGGGCTATAGCAGGCCCCACCCTTCACATAATAAGTCCAATTCATTCATCATATGAGTGGGGATAAACATAAAAAACATATACATTCATATTGAAACTATCATATGATATGTAAATAACTTTCCCCAATCATCAAACATAAAACACTAACCATTCAGAATAATATGGTGAATGGTTTTAGGATAGATCATCCACACTAGGTTAGTCATAACCATTAAATCAAATATGGTATATGAATTCATAAATCATTAAACCCAATAATACAATGTAATCAACAAGAGTGTTTAATTATTTGATAACACTCTTATAAAATCATTAAGCAATTCTGGAGATAAATACACTTTTATTTTGAAAAGAAGAGTTATTTTGAAAAAATCTTCGTATAAATCTAGAAGTTAAGTAAGATAGTATTTTCGTAATAAAATGAGTGATTTTATAATGTTAATGGTTTCCAAAAACATATTATAGAGTGCCCTTGAAATTAGGTATGAATTTGAGAAATTCCCTTGAATTGGGCTTGTATTTTTGAAACAATTTTTAAAGTTACATTTAAAAAGTGTAACTATCTATAAAAGACAAAAATGTTCTGGGTTTTAAACATATATATAATACTCAAAAGGAATATATGATGACTACATAACAAAACATAATAATTTCATTGAGGTAATTAGACAATGAAAGTAACCCGGATGAAAATGGATGTTCAGGTGAAAAAACCCTTAGCTTAACTACAAACATGTTCTTCTCTTGTACTCAAGCTTCTGTAATATGAAATTAAACTTGTTAAAAACATATTTCAGAATCTATTAGATGCTTAATTAGTTTAACATGATTCTGGTTAGTTAATTTATGTCTTTATTGACAAGTAATTGTATTGAATTTCGTCGTTCTGGAGTGCTCGTTTCCTTTATTTTCATATTCGATTCACATTCTTTTAAGTAATGAAGTGGAATGGATGTAAATATCCATAATTGAAATTATATATTATTTATGAACCTAAATATGTGTTATTGTTCATTTATATAACATGGTTACATGAATGAGGATGAATTATCATATAGATCTTTTATGATAATTGTTTTGGTTAATTTGTGGGGTTAGATTACAACGAACTCATATTTCATTATAACTTAATACCATTTGAACAAAAGGATTACAGAATCTTAAATAGGTTATATTATATATAATAATCTGGTTCAACCATAATAGGAATGGTTTCATGACTTTAATTTAGAATGATAAAAGAAATCGAAAGTCCATTGTCCTTGAATGTGTAAAATTGACACACATGAGATAGTGTTCATGCTACTAGTATTAAAAAAGGTAAAAAGGGTAAGATGATGATAACTTATTCCACTGTTATGATAACATTCCATTGCATATATGGTTCTAGAGTCATCCCAAAATTTGGATAAAGAGATGTAATAGAAAAAAGAAACAAATGAACTTGAAATGAAAGACAAAGAATTGAAAAGAGGAATTTACCTCTTCAACCAAACTAACTTGAGAACCTTCTTAAGGGAGAGGTTTTGGGATTTTAATGATACCAAAGCTTACTGGACATCGGAGAAGAGGTTGGGAGGGTATTTTTTTATAATTTTTAGAATGAAAAAGGATTGAGAGGAGTTATTGGAAGAAGTCGTGGTGGGGGGTTTTTATAGTTGAGGAGAGGAGTAATTTATGAATATTTAATTTCATTTTTTTATTTTTTCAATCAAGACTGTTAAGTCAAAAGTCTTCTTTTGACTTCTATATCATGTTTTAGCAATAAAAAATGCATTCTATCATATTTTAGAAATTACAATTGTCTTTTATCATGACTATCGTGTCGTACAATATTGATCATACCGACCATATGGTATCGTACTGACTCTGTCAATCGTACCATACTGACTCTGTCAATCGTATCGTAGTGACTCTGTCAATCGTATCGTACTGACTCTGTCAATCATATCGTACTGACTCTATCAATCTTATCATACTGACTCTACTATTCAGATGATCATTATTTGTTTTGGTACTTAGTCAAAAACACTCACTACATATGAATCGTACTCTTGTTTTTCATTTCTATATATTTATTGTCCTAAAAAAACGATGTCGTTGAGTTAGTTACAAACTAATCAAAACGATGTCGTGCTTTCTGTTTCAATATGACCGTTGGAGGAAATATGACCGTTGGAACCCAAGTCCTATAAATAGGAGGTCATTTGAAGCTGAGAGAACAACGATGAATGAAGAGAACGAATGAAGAGATTCTGTGAACTACAAAGATTCTAGAGAGAGACACTGTGACTTCTCTCATCTGCCTTGTGCGTCCGATCATCGTATCGAAGGCTTTCAAGTAATTGAAAGACAGAGGTGCCGATTACCTGCAAAATCAAGGGCTTCCGGGGATAGGCAGACAGACGTGCCGATCATCGTATCGAGGGCTGCCGGGGATAGGCAGACAGTTGTTCCGATCATCGTATCGAGGGCTCACCAAGGTATCGGTGAGACAGAACTTTTATCCTAGGTTAGAGGATAACTCTTCTCTTTGGGTTAAAAGAATTGCAATACTTTTACATTTCCGCTGTTACTTGTATTAGAAAGGGGTTTGTATTGTTTTCTTTCTTCTTTACATATTGAATTGTAATTGTTTCAATTACAATCATTCTATTACTTTTTGTATTGATTGATTCTATACGCTTTAAGGTAGAATCATTCATCTTTGTATTACTCTGATTATTGTGTTCACCTTGAATACAATTGTTTTACTTTAAATTAGTATTACAATACATCATACCTTTTATATTCAATACAATTGTGGGTGTTTATATTTTCATTAGTTTAAGATCATTTAAACTAATCTCTTTGTTGCTAAAACTCAAAGGTTTTTAAACCTACATTTCACCCCCATATTGTATTGTTCCATCTAATAGACATACATATATACTTATTCGATCCAACAATTGGTATCAGAGGAGGTTTTCCACTGATTATATTACTATCTTTATTTCTTATTACTATCTTGAATACTTACTACACTAACGTGTGGAGTGGAAAAGATGTTTTTATTGTATTAGATGGCAGGAATGAATATCGGATCAATAGATAATCTGAATCCTTCTAGACCACCGATCTTTGATGGGAATGATTATGAGTATTCGAGAGATCGTATGAAGACTTTAGTTATCAATACTGGTGTAGACAATTTTATTATGCTTACTGGGGGTTACAAAATTCCTGACAATGAAGTTAGCACTTTCACCAACCAAGAGAAGCAAGAATATCAACTGAATTACAAGGTACGCAATACTTTATTATTCTCTATGACCATGAATATATATAGTCAGATATCTTCATGTGAAGCATCCAACTGTATCTGGAAGAAATTAGAAGTTACTCATTTCGGTACATCCAAGGTTATAGAAACAAGGAGAGCAATGCTTCGAGCAGAGTATCATGGATTTGTTTTCCCTTATGGAGAGCTAGTATGTAAGGTTCAACAATGGTTTATGAAAATTGTAAACAGCTTAAAATATATGGGAGAAAAAGGTCTTGATGATGAAGCTCTTGTTGACAAGATTATAGATATTATGCCAAATGAATGGGCGTCAAAAAGGACAGCTATTGATGAAAATAGAAAAGTTTCCTAGATTACTCTTGATGATGTTTTTGGAACTCTACTACAGCATGAGACAAGAATGAAGAGAGATGCTGATTTCAATAAAAAGAAGAATGGGAATGGAAGTGTAGCTTTTGCATCTAAAACTAAAACACCTGAAAGGCTTACAAGGTCTAAATCCAAGAAAGTTGTTATATCTGATTCAAGTGATTGTAATCTTTCGGATAATGAGTTAGCCAATCTTGCTCGAAGGATGAACAAGATTGTGGGAAAGAAATATTTTCAATATAGATTCAAAAAGAAAGATAGGAAAGATAGGAAAGATTCAGAGGTAACTCGTTATGAATGCAAGAAAGCAGGACATATAAGCCCTGATTATCCTTTATTGAAGAGGAAAGATAGAAAAGGGAAACACTCTGAAAGAAACAAGAAAAGGTTTTATAAGACAAATAAAGGCTTGAAAGCAAATGATACGTGGAGTGAAAGTGGTAGTGATTCCTCAGATGATTCTTCAGAATATGAGACATCAGGACAAAGAAAAATTGGACTTCTAGCCAGATTACCAATTGAAGATCATTGTCTCATGGCTAAGGTACATAACGCTGAAGCTATTACAAATTTCTCTTTAAATGCTAATTATATTGATAATAGATATTATGAATCTTCAAATGATGAATCCTCATCATCAGAGGATGATACATTACCTTCTTTCGAAGAGGTCTCTAGATTTGCTATGTTACTTGAAAATGAAAATTCTAAACTCAAAAAGATATTTGAAAAATCAAATTCTAGAATTTCTATCTTGACTAAAGAAGTATCAGATCTTTCTAAAGATCTTGATGTGAAAACTTTTGATTTTGAAAGTATTTTAAAAACCCTTGAGAAAGTCAAATCTGATAAGGACAAACTTTCTAAGGATCTTGAAACTGTAATTTCAAAGAAAAATATTTTAGAGTCTAACTCTAGTTCAAATTCAAATGTTTTAGAAAATAATAATTTGGATTTAAAACTAAAGTCAGAGATTTTATCTTTGAAAAGGTGTTTGTCAAACTATACTCATGTAAAAGAAAACTTTGATAGGATGTATTCTCAAATTAGACCTTTGAGAAATCGTTCTGGTCTTGGTTATACTTATTCCAAACCTGTTTTTAGCAAAAACTATTTTGTTCCTCAAAAAACCATTTTCTGTTCTAAGTGTCAATGTGGTGGACACTGGAGAAGAGATTGTTCTCTTAAAAAACTCAATCTTTAGGATTTCATAAAACTCATTTTTCAAAACAAATGTGGATTCCTAAAATTCTTTTATCTAATTCTTCTGGATCCAAACAAGTTTGGATTACGAAAATCTAATTGCTTCTTTTTCAAGAAAACGATAAGTGTACCAACAAGAACATTTGGTAAATGGATAGTTGTTGTTCTCGACATATGACTGGAAACAAAAATCTTTTTGAAAAGGTTATCAAAACAAATGGTGGAAAAGTTACCTTCGAAGATAATGCTCAAGGAATGATTGTTGGTATATGTAATATTGTTTTTCTTGGAAAAGTTCTTATTTCAAATGTTTTGTTTGTTAAAGGTCTTAGGCACAATCTCATCAGCATTAGTCAATTATGTGATGAAGGTTACCTTGTGAATTTTAGAAATGATAAGTGTCTATTTCACAATTCCAAGGATGAATTCATTCTATCTGCCCATAGGCAAGAGAATGTTTACACTGTTAACTTAGAAGACCTTAGGAACCAAAACATACCTTGTTTAAGTGTAATAGAAGACCAATCGTGGCTATGGCATAGGAGACTAGGACACTGTTTTTTGAGAAACCTAAGAAAACTCTCAAAGAAAGGACTTGTAAAAGGGCTACCGGACCTTAGATATGATTCTTCAAAAGTCTGTGATCCTTGTCAATTTGGAAAGCAACATAAAACTAGCTTTAAACCAATTAATGAAGTTTCAACTTCTAATGCATTACAGCTTGTGCATATGGATCTGTTTGGTCCTTCACAATCTGGAAGCATTGGAGGCAAATACTATGTATTTGTTTTAGTTGATGACTTTACTAGATTTACATGGGTCTACTTTCTCACAAAGAAATCTGAAGCCTCTTCCTATTTCAAAACTTTTAGAGCCCAAGTTAAAAATGAGAAAAACCTACCATTGATAACTATTCATAGTGATCATGGTGGTGAATTTCAAAACTCGGATTTTGATACTTTTTGTAGTAAGAAAGGTATTACTCACAATTTCTCAGCTCCAAGAACTCCTCAGCAAAATGGTGTTGTTGAAAGAAGAAATCGTATTCTTCAGAAAATGACTCGAACCATGTTGAGTGAATACTCAATTGCTAAGCACTTTTGGGATGAAGCTGTTAGTACTGCCTGTTATACTATAAATCGTGTTTTAACTAGACCATTTCTTAATAAAACCCCTTATGAGTTATGGACTGGCCGAAAACCTAAAGTTTCATACTTCAAAGTGTTTGGATGCAAAGTATTCATTCTGAATAAAAAAGATAATCTCCACAAATTTGCACCAAAATCTGAGGAAGGAATCTTTCTAGGGTATTATACAACCTCTAAGGCTTATAGAGTTTTCAATAAAAACAATTGTACTGTTGAGGAAACAGTACATGTAAAATTCGATGAAACTAATCCTTTTGTTTTCAACCAACCCAATCCTACATCCTCGGATGTGTTTTCTAAAAATGTTTATCAACCATTATTAGAAGAACATTCTGATAAGGAAAATGTTCAAGAAAGTATTCCTGAAACATTTACCACAGAAGATTTTCTACCATATGTTGATGAACAGGTTTTACAAAACCCAAATCAATTGTTTCCTAGGAATCATCCCAGTGATAACATCATTGGTGATATAAATCAACATGTAAGGACCAGAAATTCCTTAAGAAATGAAATAGAACATCTTGCTTTTCTTTCCCAATTTGAACCTAAAAGTACAAGTGAGGCCTTAGGTGATGATGATTGGATCAAAGCAATGCAGGATGAACTAAATGAATTTGAAAAGAATTAGGTCTGGACTTTAGTTGAAAGACCTAAAGAAATAACTGTTATTGGTGTAAAATGGGTTTTCAGAAACAAGTGTGATGAAAATGGAATCATTGTAAGAAATAAAGCAAGACTTGTTGCTAAAGGCTATAATCAACAAGAGGGAATAGACTATGAAGAAACATATGCTCTTGTAGCTAGACTTGAATCTATCCGTATTCTATTAGCCTTTGCAGCATATTTCAATTTCAAACTATTTCAAATGGATGTCAAATGTGCTTTTCTAAATGATTTTGTTCAAGAAGAAGTTTTTGTAGAACAACTCCGTGGTTTTCAAGACCCAAAACATCCTAATCATGTTTTTAAACTTACCAAGGATTTATATGGTCTTAAACAAGCCCCTAGAGCATGGTATGATAGACTTACATGATTTCTTTTACAAAACAATTATACAAAAGGTACAGCAGATCCAACTCTTTTTATCGAAATGGAAAACAAAAATGTTTTGATTGTTCAAATCTATGTTGATGACATCATATTTGGATCAACTCAGAAATCTTTAACTGATTCATTTTCAAAATTAATGAAATCTGAGTTTGAAATGAGTATGATGGGGGAGTTAACATTTTTTCTAGGTTTTCAAATTTCTCAAAAACCAGAAGGAACATATATATATCAACATAAGTATATTAAAGACTTACTCAAAAAGTATGGATTTGACAAAACTAAAAGTATTAGCACCCCAATTGGTACCTCAAATACTCTTGATCTTGATGAAACTGGGAAACCAGTAGATCAAACAAATTTTAGAGGTATGATAGGGAGTTTGCTATACTTGACAGCTAGTCGACCCGACATGATGTTTTCTGTATGCTTATGTGCAAGATATCAATCTAATCCAAAAGAGTCTCACTTAAAATCGGTAAATAGAATCTTTCGGTATTTAAAAGACACTATGGATTTAGGTCTTTTCTACTCTTCTGGAAATGATTTTGTTTTAAAAAGTTTCTCAGATGCTGACTTTGGTGGCTGTAGAATGGATAGAAAAAGTACATCTGGAACATGTCATTTCTTAGGAGATTCTTTGGTTTCTTTGTCCTATAAGAAACAACACTCAGTAGCACTCTCCACTGCTGAAGATGAATATGTAGCAGCTGGAAGTTGTTTTGCTCAAGTATTGTGGATGCCGCACACACTCACTGACTATGGTTTGAGTTTCTCCAAAACTCAAATTCTTTGTGATAATACAAGTGCCATATCTCTTAGTAAAAACCCTGCACATCACTCACATGCAAAACACATAGATGTTAGGCATCACATTCTTAGGGATCACACACAAAAAGGAGATATTATTTTACAATTCATTGGAACGCAAGAACAACTTGCTGAAATTTTTACAAAACCTTTACCTTCTGATAGATTTGAATATATAAAACAGAAGCTAGTAATGATTACATTAAAATAATCATTCATATCTACTTCCTGTTTTACATCTCTCCTAATAGTAAGAAACTCCTCGTAGAAAGGGTGAGGACATTTCTTTTTGTCCTTATGTTTCTTTTTATCTTATGTTCTTTAACTATTTACTCTCTTTTTCTATTAATCGTGTTGACCGTTTTTATCGTATCATTAATTTTTCTTTTCTGTTTATCGTATTGACAGTTTTTATCGTATCATTCATTTTTCTCTTCTATTTATCGTATTAACAGTTTTATAGTATCATTTACTATCGACCGATGATGGTAATCAAATTCTTTCCCATCGTATCAATCAATCTTGGTATTGAATCGACCGATGAGGGTATTGAAATTCTTTCCCATCGTATCAATCAATCTTCATATTGAATCGACCGATGATGGTATTGAATTTATTTTCCATCGTATCAATAGTTTTGAATCGACCGATGATGGTAATGATTTTCTTTTCTATTGAATCGACCGATGATGGTATTAAGATTGTTTTCCATCGTACTGTCAGTTCATGGTAACGAGATTGTTTTCCATCGTATTGTCAGTTCATGGTAACAAGATTGTTTTCTATCGTACGGTCTGTTCATAGTAATGACTTTGTTTTCCATCGGCTTGATGGTTTTTTTTTGTTTCCTTACGATTATATTTTCTTTTGATTGATATCAAAACCAACAATTACCTTATGTTCTCTGACAGGTATCTTTTTCATTTTTTTATTTTTTTATTTTTGTTTTAATCCTAACCATTGATCATATTTTCTCTAATCTTGACCGTAGAAGATCAATTGTCACCCCTTTTTCGACCGTAGAAGATCAACGGTCATCTCTTTATCGCCTATAAATACCCCCCTCCCCTCCCCAAACCCACATTGGTTTTTCAGGATTTCAGGAGAAGCTCTGCTCCACCAGTTATAAATCATCATAAGATCTTCTTATCGGCATAACCTTTATGTCTCAATCCTCTACTAATACTCCCGCCGAAATGTCTTCAACGACTTTTATAGAGAAAGACTTTAACAGAGAAAGGTTAGTATCTCGAGACTTTTTTGATTCTTACGATTCTACAATCAGGAGGATTATTTTGTTTCAAGGATGGGAACATTTGTGTGTTGAATAGCCTGATTCTCAAGATCCGGTTCTTTTTTATGAAGTTTTCAGTTTTACAAAACCGTTTCTTTCGACAAAGACATGACTATAAACATTGTTGTGTACAATAGAAAATTGTCTATGTATGTGAAACAAGTGGCACATTTCTTGAATGTTTCTATAGAAGGGGATTCTTTCTGTCCATCGCACAAACTACCAGAGGAAGTTGGTAAGTTTAATAGAGAAAGTTCTGAAAAGACTTTGTTTGTTGTTAATGAAGAAAAGAGAAAAGTGTCTCATATTTCTCCGGACAATCATTTTGTAACTTTATGGATGCAGGGTTTTCTTATCCCAAGGAAAGGGGATAGAGAAACTCTGAAAGTTTCTGATATCTTTATGCTTGACTATCTTGTAAATATGAGGAAAGTAAATCTCATGGGATATGTTTTTGAAACCATTAAGAATGTCAAGATAGGAGGGATTAAGTCCCAGATGATTATGTATCCAGCTATCCTTACGAAATTCATTCTTGAGATTATGAAGTTTTGTAACATTCCATTGAATGGAAAACCCATGGATTTGAGGCCATCATGGATTAGTAAGAGTATGATGAAAAAGCTGAATGTTTGTTTTGATCCGAATTCAAAACTTTTTGTCAGAGATGTAGAAGCTGAATTGGTTCAGAATCAATTGGCACCTATGCCAGCCAAAGTCATTCAATCTACCAGTGTTACTCAAAAGTCTGATCCGCAAACCAGTTCAAAGTTGAAGAAGAAGGCGATGTATAGTAAAGAAGTTGTAGCAAAATGGAGAAAGGATAAGGAATAGAGAAAGGAAGGTGATCCGAAGTTTGGTCTTGACCCTGCTGAGGCTTTTGCAGAAAGATTAAGGGTAGAAGAAACCCTTCAGGCTGAAAAGAAGAAGAAGGTTCTTTTGAAAAGGAAGGCTCAGGACTTTGATGTCTCTAAAGTCTTGAAAGTGGTTGAGGATGCCAGTCCCCAATTAACTGAATAAGTACACCAAGAGCCCATCGTACAGAGTTTCCCTGAGGAAGGAAAACAAAAACATGTGATGGGAGAGATTGAAGAAGTGGAAGAAGAAGAAGGAGACTTTCTTTTAGAATTTCTTCAAATTTCAAAGAAGAGTAGAGAGGAATCGGTTCAAAAGCTAAGTGAAGGTGTTCAAAAAACTCCTCAGGCCGATCAGGCATGATATCCGGACAGAATGTCATCTCAAGAAAAGAAAGGTACTCAATCCTCTCATTCTGATAAAGTTGTTATCATCAGTGACATAGTCGAAGAAGAAAGAAAGAAGAAAGAAAAAGAAAAAGGAAAACATCCAGTTGTTGACTCAAGCAGATCGTATGAACTAGCATCGTACGATGAAGATATAGATTCAGAGCATACAATCTCTCTCAAGAAGAGTGATTACATTGTTCATGTTTTAAGAAGGTTTGAGAAGACCATTCCTTATTTCCCGAGGCTGGAAGGAAAGATTGATTTTATCACTGACAATCAAAAGAAGAAGTTTGGATCTGTGAAAGAATTGAGGATGAATGGTTTGTCAGTAGAAGCTGATTTGAAAGTTCTTTCAGAAAGCTCAGTTGCTCATAAGAAGGCTTGCAATAAGATGACCAAGTGGTCGTACAAAACAGAGAGCTCAATCAATGATCATGAAATTTCTATTGAAGATATAAGAAGGTTATCAAATGAGCTTGCAATTGCTTTCAACAAGTTTGACAAATAAACAGTTGAAAGGTTTAACCTTTTGTCTTCCCAAAGAGCTGATGTTCCTTCAGTAAAAGATTTGCAAGAGAGAATGAATGTTTTTCAATCAGAATTCTCGAAGGTTTCATCCTTCAAAGATGAAATGGTTTTGCTGAAGAATCAAAATTCTGTGTTATCCAAAGACAACAAGAATTTTCAAAACAGAATTGATACCCTTGAAGAAGTAATTAGAGTCCAGGAGGATACTATTAGAAATCAAGATCAGATTTTTGCGGACCAACAAGAGATTCTCAAAACTCAGGGAGAATCAATTTCTGAAGACAAGAAGGAGATCAAGAAGAAGAAAGATGTTCTTCATGAACTTATAAAGAAGGAGAAGGAAAGAGAAAACAAATGATTGTTGTATTTGTTTTCCTTTGGAACTTGTTTTTGTTTTGTAATAACTCTTATGATCCGTTTCTTTTATCCATTGTCTTGTATTGCTTTACTAACTCTTTCAGACAATTCAAGATTACTCCTTTATTTTTGTAAATCACAAAGGGGGAGAATATTTACGAAGGAAAGATTGTTTTACAAAGGGGGAGAATGATTTACAATGCTCTTAAGGAAAATCTACGAATAAAATACTTTGGAGAGTCCATACCTAAGGGGGAGATTAGTTGTATTCAATTTCTTATTCAGAAGAGTTTTCAACAACTCAGGGGGTGATAAGTATTTCTTGTTACATTTACTTTGTGGGTTGTGCTTTCCAAAAAGGGGGATATTGTTAAGTCAAAAGTCTTCTTTTGACTTCTATAACATGTTTTGGAAATCACAAATGCATTCTATCATATTTTAGAAATTACAATTGTCTTTTATCATGACTATCGTATCGTACAATGTTGATCGTACCGACCATATCGTATCGTACTGGCTCTGTCAATCGTACCATACTGACTCTGTCAATCGTATCGTATTGTCTCTGTCAATCGTATCGTACTGACTCTGTCAATCGTATCGTACTGACTCTGTCAATCGTATCGTACTGACTCTGCTATTCAGATGATCATTATTTTTTTTGGTACTTAGTCAAAAACACTCACTACATATGAATCGTACTCTTGTTTTTCATTTCTATATATTTCTTGTCCTAAAAAAATGATGTCGTTGAGTTAGTTACAAACTAATCAAAACGATGTCGTTCTTTCTGTTTCAATATGACTATTGGAGGCAATATGACCGTTGGAACCCAAGGCAGATAAATAGGAGGTCATTTGAAGTTGAGAGAACAACGATGAATGAAGAGAACGAATGAAGAGATTCTTTGAACTACAAAGATTCTAGAGAGAGACACTGTGACTTCTCTCATCTGCCTTGTGCGTCCGATCATCGTATCGAAGGCTTTCAAGTAATTGAAAGACAGAGGTGCCGATTACTTGAAAAATCGAGGGCTACCGGGGATAGGCAGACAGACGTGTCGATCATCGTATCGAGGGCTGCCGGGGATAGGCAGACAAACGTGCCGATCATCGTATCGAGGGCTCACCAAGGTATTGGTGAGACAGACCTTTTATCCTAGGTTAAAGGATAACCCTTCTCTTTGGGTTAAAAGAATTGCAATACTTTTACATTTCCACTGTTACTTGTATTAGAAAGGGGTTTGTATTGTTTCCTTTCTTCTTTACATATTCAATTGTAATTGTTTCAATTACAATCATTCTATTACTTTTTGTATTGATTGATTCTATACGCTTTAAGGTAGAATCATTCATCTTTGTATTACTCTGATTATTGTGTTCACCTTGAATACAATTGTTTTACTTTACATTAGTATTACAATACATCATACCTTTTATATTCAATACAATTGTGGGTGTTTATATTTTCATTAGTTTAAGATCATTTAAACTAATCTCTTTGTTGCTAAAACTCATAGGTTTTTAAACCTACAATTCACCCCCCTCTTGTATTGTTCCATCAAATAGACATACATATCTACTTATTAGATCCAACAAAGACAACCAATAATATTGTTTCATGAGACCCATAATAGTAATAATGGAATCTTAGTTTGAACCAAGTGGGATTAAATCACTTATGATATCATAAATACTGTATTTAACTGATAAATTTAATATACGGTAATATACAGTATTTCACTATTCATAAAAAATTCATGAATTTCAGAAAAATCCCAAAAATTCACTCCTACCATTTTTCGATGTGTAGAATTACGAAGTGAAGTCCATTTTTTAAAAATAATTTTCTAAATATTATTAATTTATCTTTTAAATAAAGGAATACTTAATTCAAAAATTAATAGTTATAATTCTACAACTACTTCTTTATCACAAGGAATAATTAACCAAAATGTTTTTATCTTCGAGCCTTATAAAAATAAAATAAAAATAAAATTTACTATTCATTAGGGTCATATTACTATTCATAAGGGTATGTTACTATTAACTAAAACATTAAGTTAATTCTATTAGACTCCAAATGACTTACTGAACACAACTATAGATGACCATTTCTAGAAATTCAAAACATAGAAGAGGAAAAATTGTATTCTATATTTATTTTCAAAACAATGGGGTGTTACATTGGGCCTTGTTTCGGGCTGGGTCGGGTGTTGGTTATCATGGCGACCAGATTCGGTTCGTGACAAAATTGTATCAAAGGATGTTCTCTCTCTTTGAGTTATGTAATTTGGGGAATATTAAGAATACAATAGATTTAGGATTGTTGGGACATGGAATTCCGGTAATGGGTAGTGTGGCTGATCACCAAACCCCATGAAGTTATTCATGTTGCCAAGGGAGGTCAGGAATTTTTTGAGTCCATTGGTTTTCATGGTTTGATGATGACTAGGGGAAATGAAAAGAGAGTTGGGTCAATAGTCTCACTGAGCTCGCAGGGTCTGGCAAGACTTTTGGAGCCGGTGATATTTCTCTTAATCACTCTCTGTGATGGTGATGTTATTGGAGTATGGCTGCCAACCATATGTCCAAGTCAACCACCAAAGATAATTTCCTGATGCATTGCCTTGTGTTATTTAGTTATGAAGTCTTGGAAGTTTGGTATTAAAGTGACGTGGTTTTAAGAAGCATAATGTTATTGTGAAATGATTATCTAATATAGAGGAAACAATTAGATTTTTTAAAATGGAGAACTAAATTTTCAGAATTGTATTGGAATGGAAAATTGTGTGTTTGCACCTCTTTTGAAAGCATGAACTATGTCATAGTTGGTTTCGAAATTGTGTTTCCAATAGTGAATTCTAAACTATTGAAAAGAGTTTTAATGGGATGAGATATTTTAAAGTTAATGTGTATGACATGAAAGTGATTTTTCATTTAAATCATTGTTCCTTTATGAAAATCAAGGTATGATTTAATTTGGGTTTGATTTCTCTGTTAGCGGTTTTGGGAAAAAGTAGGTATTGGTTGACTATTTCAGTTCTGAAAAGTGGAAATAATTTTTTTATTCTTTGGTATTTCTATGAGTGACCACATGCATAGGGTTATATGGGATGATGGATGGTTAATGTCTTGGTTGGATGAGTTCTAGGATGGATATGATGAGGGTGCCCGGTGTGGCATAGAAACATGAATGTGTGAGGCACATGGGGTACCATTGGTGGATATGCTAACCGCTGAACCCTTAATTTTCAAAAAATGAATTAAATTGACAAACATGATGTCTTTATGAATAGTTTGGTTTGATGTCTGTTATTAGTTTTTTTAATGTTGATGTTGTTGGATGTTTTGAGTCTAAGAACCCCTCTTGTTTGTACTTTGTTTTGGGTTTGTGTTTGGTCGATAAGCTATGTTGAAGGGCCAATTAGTGGTCTCTTCTGAGAATTTTTTGGGGATTCCCTTATAGTGGTTCCTTTCATGTGTGTGGATCAAGTTGGAAGTATATCTTGACTAATTTATCAGCTTGGTTGGGACTGTGGGTTTAATTTTTGGATAAGGTACGCCCCATTAAGGGTTAGTGCACAACTGTAGTACAACCTAGATTGATTCACCATTTGGAGACCCTCTAGTTGATCAATATAAGAAATATTTTTCTTGAGATTTTTAGATTTAGTTGACACCCTTTCATTTTTTTTGTTTTGTGTATCCTCTTGTAGTGGGAGAGTGATCATGGACGGTTCAAAGGACCTTCTCCAATTATGATTCATGATTTTCCAAAGGTGGATGTGGTATGGGGTTTTTAGCATGGATGAGTATCTGGATGGTGTCTAAGAGGCCCTCTCAGTACTTCATAGTCTCTTTTATGAAAGAGTTCATGTTAAAAAACCATTGTGGGAAATCTGGTCACGAGAGGATTTTGGGGCCACATTCTAGAATTGTGTGTTGTTTGGGGATGTCATATAAGGTCCCTCTCCATGCAATGTTTATATTAGTCACAGTGGTCATGTTATGTGACGCCTTGTGATTTCATTATCTCGATTGGCTGTAAAGGTGAACATCGTGCAATCCTCTAGGAGTCTCTATTATGTTGGGAGAATGTATCCATTGAAAAAACCTCAAAATATTCAATTTTAGAGGAAGGTGACTGTATGTGTTCTTTACATATATAGTTTTTCACTCGAAGAAACAAGGTGTGATGTGTGTGCATTAATTAATCCCTTGTTTTTGTGAAATATCGAGTTAGGGTAAAGTGAGTTTGGAATGTGTTATGTCTTGGAAATCTTATCAGGGATTTCAGTGTAGATTTTGGTGGCACTAAAAGAATAATTATCATTCAAGGGGATTCTAAATCATAAATGCATGGTCGAAGATTCTTCAATCATTTGAGCTCTTTCCATATGTCTCAGAGAGAAGGTGACACGTAGTCATGGGAAATACAAGTGTCATTTAAACCCTTCTACAATGTTCCATACTCAATATAAAATATAAGAAGTGTTTAAACCTCTTGTGTCATCATATTTATTATGTTGATCACGTTCGGTGGAAAATGGTTGAGGGCCTTTTACCCATGTCATCACATTATGTCATTCTTTCCCCCTTTGATTTCCATTGAGTCATTAGAGAATAGTTGGAAATTTAGATAGACATGCTAAGGATACAGTTTTTTCATAATTAGTAGTGACCGTGTGCCAGTAAGACATTTCGAAAATAATGAATTGCACAATTAGTGCATAATTTCCCTAATATTGGGGACTGACCTTGCACCCTTCCCAAATATTTAAAATAATTGGGTATTTCTGTGTCAGTCCATGATGGTCGGTTATGATGGTTGGTTCTTATGGTGGGGAGACATGATATGATTCTCATGTACATTCCTTCATCAACATTGAATGTATTTATACCCTTTTTACTAGGGAGTTCTTTCAGGTATCCCCTTGTTAGTGTCCTGATTCTATGAAAGAAAAATATAGGTTGCCTCTTATGGTGGGGTGCATATTTGTGTTCCCACATACCAATTGATCATATTAATCATGGTCATGGCTTGTCAGTAAGTAGTCTCATTCAGAAATATCTAGCTACCAACATCTTCCATATGTAAATGTTGGGATAGGATAGCTCCCAATGGTTTAGTTAAAGTAAGGTAAGTGTAACCTTGTTTGAAGTTGTTGTTCGTTTGGGTGAATTGCTTGAGTCTTATTCGGATAGTGTCTCAAGAGTTTTATTTTGGGATAATGTAAGAATATGATTTATCATTTCAGTAAAGTGGTCTAAATTTGGGTTGTGAGATTAATCATTCCTTAATTGATCAGTGGAGGTGTTTTGTCCCTTGGGGCCGAAGCTTGGAAAAGAAATACAAATTGGTTTATCAGTTGGGCTTGGTTTTTGTATCTGGTCATCTTGTTTCTTTCTGAGGACGTAATGTTTTTGTGGTGGGGATAATTTTTACATACATTATTTATTTTAAAGATAAATTTTACTTATTTTCCATTCATTCTTTGTTTAGGGGGTTTCCTATGCTTTTATGGAGGAATGAGTGAGTTTTCATGAATTGGGCCAAACCGTGAGCCTAATTCCAGATTTAAAAATAAATATTGATTGCTTTATAAATCCATAATTTTCAATATTTTTCATCCATTATAATTACTAATTTCCATCCCCAAACCTACTAAGACCATCATATTAATTTGAACCATTTAGGAATCCATAATCATGTTGGACATGAGTTTTTATTTAAGGGATTAGTCCTCCCGAAAGTTCATTTTTTACATTAAAAATATTTTTTAATTATTTAATATATCCTTTAATATTTTCCTATGTTTGGAGATTCCCACTCTCCCCCAATCCCAAATACCCAAGGCGCACCCCATGCTCTCCTCCCTTTTTTTGGAGCTCGGTTTCATCGAGAATTTAGATGAAACCTCTTTGAATATCTCAAATCACCAAGATTTGATGAGGTAAATTAATTATTTCATAACCCCTTCTTTTATCGATCTTTTTCCCTCATTCTTGTTCTTAAATGATCTGTTAAACCTTGTAAGAATCTCCCTGTAATGGTTGGCTATTTTCAATTTCAGATACTTGTGAATTTGGGGTGATTTCATCAATGTATTTCAAGGTTATTGATTCCTTCTTGGTTTCTTCCTTTTCCCTTAGGGTTTACTCCCTCTTTTATTATGTTCTAAAAGTCCAGAAGGTATGTTTCGAACTGGGGGTTTTATTTGGTGTCATTTTGGCCAAATATTGTGGTCTAGGGTTGGATTTATCATCTTTGTGGTGCGGCAGTGTTGTGGTTTATGTTTTTCACCAAGTTTTGAGGGATTCCACACTTTCGGTAGATGGTTCCATGTATAAACAATTAATTATTAGTTTGTTTTATGTATTAACTCATTCTTCATATTCCTAATATTTTTTGATGGTGAATAAACTTTTCATGATTGATTTTGTTAATATTTTAATTTTATTGTTTCATTATAGCATGAAATTGGGTGTTTTACATGTGCAACACTTGGGGTATTATTTGGTTGTATTTTTTAAAATTTGAAATTGGGTTACAAAATTATGGTTGGGCTACCAATTCCTTTTTTATCAGTTCTTGGTGTGTCATTGGGTTTGAAATAGGGTTTTTGGAATAGGTTTGTTGTGTAATACTATGTTATACTTCTTGAGAGCATTTTATGAATATGGGTGTTTTCATATGTATCTTTCATGTTATTATCCAAGGTTATTTTATAACACTTGAAAGTAGTTTTATATTTGACTCTAGAGATTTCAATTAAACTTTGGTATTGTTTTGGTGTGGTTTTGTCCTTTAAATATGGGTTTGAAATGGGTTTTATGATCAAAGATTGTGTATACTTTTTCAGATTGTTTTATGAAAGATTTTAATGATTTAATGATTTATTTAAGTGCTGATACCTTATTGGAAAACTATTTTTGAGTGTTTATATTTAGAAATGGTACATTTTAAATGTGAAATGGGTTGTATTTTGATGTTTTCCATCTTGTAAATGTTTTATAAATATTTTTGAAGGATTTACTATAGTGTGTAATAGATGTGAAAGTGATATGGGTTGTTTTGTGTGAGTGTGATGTTAAAAATGGGGTTTGTTTATGAAAATGTTATTATATATCATGTTATTGGACTTTTATGTGAGTTGTAATATCCTGGATTTGTTTTATAAAATTTTTTAATGAATTTTTGGAAGTGTAAATTATATGTGATAAGTGTAGTGGGCTATTTTGGTGTCAGTCAGATTTCAAAATCAATTTGACTGAGATGTGGACTTTTTTTGACTTGTGGGGTATACCTGTGGTATGTTTCGTGAATTTTTGATGTGGAAATAATATTTGCATATGAAAAGTATTTTTTTTGACTTTTTTACCTTGTTTGAGAACAAGGTAAAACGGGTATCTATGTGGGTGGATGTGTAATTGTATGCTAGTAAATATGTGAGGTTTGGCCTCATCTTCACTTAGAAATATTGACACTTAAAACTATAACTAAAAAATTACGTCGATGATTAGGGACCACTAGGTTATGGGTATTTTCCCTACTAGTAGCTTGTGCACGATAACATATATTCTTTATGGTTACTCTAATCGAGATACGAGGTACCTTGGACACACAGCTAGCTAGTGCCTAAGGGTTATGTACTATTGCTAGTGCTCATTAAATCTATTGTACTCACCATCAGCATACGGAATATTTGGATGAAAAATTCAGTATCATTCGGTATTTATTTTAATCTTGTTGATTCTTTAAATTATCTCACTTTAAAATTTATTTTTTTAGTTGCATCCTTTAGAAATTGTAGGTAGAAAATAAATGTTTTTAAAAACATGCATGTTTGTCATCATTGAATGTTTATCGCATAGAATCTCTTATTGGTGGTATCCTACTGGGCTTTTTCTCACACCCTACTTACACCTTTGTGTGTAAGTAGACTTTTTTATTTTGTTGTTTCCGGTTTGGGTACAACTTTTGTGCCAATAGTTCGGGTTATTACTAGTTGTTCGGGATGCTGTGTTGTGGAGATGGCTTGAGGGGGTGCCTATTTCTATGTGGAGGTTCTTGGGATGTCATTATTTGGTTTCATTCCTTTTCAATGCTCTTTAAACATAGTTTTAACTTATGTAATTCAGTTATGAAATTTTAAAAAATCGAGTTTTAGTTGAAAAATCCAGGTTTGTTTTATTGAGTTTGATTGTTGTTTGCTGTTTATAAACTCGGAAAATCGTTCCCAAATTCCGTATACGGTACGCAGACACTTGTGCTATACAGTGGAGATTGTGAATTCCCTTCGTTCCATGTTTTGGGCTGGGTCGGGTGCCGGTTTTGATGGAGACCACATTCTGTTTGTGACAGTTAGAGTTTGTAGACCAAGTGTTCTTGAGAGTCTCCCCATGACATGAGTATTCAAGGTTTGGTAGCAGGAGTAAGCTATATACTAGTTTTTTTGAGATCATTGATGTTTTGGGCTGATTTGGCGAGGTGATATATCATGTTTTATTTCCACTATGGATTAATATCGTCCGTAATGTCTCCCATGTGTCCAATCATCATCAATATCTCCACAATGAATCCAATTTTATGGGTTTTGGGGAGTCATATATCAATGATAACATGACCTTCATAGATTTTCTTGTAGAAATATATGATTTTCATGAGATGGTGTTGTGTGGTCAAACCATTCCAGGGTTCCTTTTATTATGGAGGCATGGATTTTAGAAATTGAGTACATTATAGAGATAAAATCTTTTTTTTCCAGTACCCATACCTATCTTTAGAATATCATTGTCATGTTTTTCTTATGATGCAATTTTTGGATCCTTTAATGTTATCAAATTTTTAATCTTACTATTTTATATGTGATAAACACCCTAACATGTATAAATGGGGGTAGAGGATTCCTAATGAATGCATATTTACATAAATATTATTAAACTAGTGCAAATCAGTCAGTTCTTCCTTGAGTGGATAGTTTCATGACATTGAGAATGGTACACATACATTCAAACATTATAAGCCAAGCAATTTATTGGTTGAGATGATATTTTAGTTGTATTTATGGTATGTGGAGTCTTAAACTAGGTATTAGATATTGAGATGATATGCTATTGCAATGATGAGGTTGTACATGATATATTTTGGAAATTTTTATTTGGTATGTTTTTCATGTTGTAGTATTGAGGAGTAATAAGATCCTTAATAGGAATCTCATGGGGTGGTTGTTCAGAACAATTTTTTACTTATTGGAATGGATTCTGATTATTTTAGATGAGAATAATTTGAGAGTTATCTGGTGTAATATTCTATGTTTACACATCCCATTCTTATTCTAGTTTAAATTGTTGGATGTGTTTTATGAGAGGATTAAGGAGTATATCTGGTTCTCATAAAAGGCCTAAGGAAAGGCTGAAGCTATTGTATATTAAAAATATGGATGTAAGAGGAATAAAAATAATGTAAATTATACATGATTTGAATGGAAGGTCGCTTCTTTTGAAGGATGGTTCACGGGGTGTTACATGATGTGTAATAAATTCATATTTTCAATGGTAAAGGTGTGGTATGATTCGAAAGGACGTAAACTCAAAATACATGACATGTAATGTTTACATGCTGTGTAATTTCCATGTGGTGCACATATTTAACTCTTATAGTGATCAAAAATTTATTACAACCTACACCCTATCCTTTATTGGAGACCAACACCTATAACCCCATCAACCATGGAATTCCTTCATCGGATATAGATCCTTATCTTCAGGTCTTCGATTTGTGGTGATTCATTATCTCCATTTGATGTTTTTTCTTCCGTTATTTTTCAAGTGTTATATACAATGACGTTTCTTGGGTTTTTTTGGAAATATTGTTCTGAACTCTAATAAACTTTTGTTGTAGTGTATGTTTATTTTTGATCTACTTATGTAGTGGTGGTTTTGGGATGTTTCTCCTTCACCATTCTGTGTACAATGACATTTGAATTCTTTTTTGAGGATGTGAATTCTCATTCTCACTCTTTTATGAAATATTTTTGAGATATTAACCATTTTTCTCCTTTTAGTGGATATTATAGGTATATAAAAATATATATTTAATTTCAATGTCTAAAATTTTTGGGTTTGGGGAGTTATCCCATGCTTTATTGGTTTGTTATATGTTATTGAGACTACTATTCATTTTTTTTCAATTATGAAAATAACATCTATTTGGAGTCTTTCATTCACCAAATTAGTAATGAAATGATTACATGTGTTGTGTTGTTTTATGATATCACTTGACTAAAATATTAAATAAAATATATCTTGCTATTAATATGTTTCCCTTGCTTATCTGGTATGTGTAACAATACATATACTATATAAATGAGACATGTGATAATGAAACTCAATAAATATGGATGCTAGAATGTGTGTTGCGATGTATGATTATTATTTGTCTTTTTTATATGGTTTAGTAATCTGTATGATGATAGATTTGATCATCTAGAAAATTTAATGTGGCTTATGTGGTTGTTTGTGGGGGTTCACAAAGTGGTGGATGTATTTTTTATTTTTTTATGTGCGTTACGGTGGTAGGGATGTGGTGTGTTCTAGTTTTATGGATGTGAAGCCTTTGGATAGTTATTTTTTTCCCTTCAATATCATTTATTTATGTTATTTTAATATGCACCCCACTTGAGTAGGATAACTGTAACAATGATTAGATTTTCTGATTTATTTGTGGTTTCCCCATAATTCAAGATGGTATAAACATATATGGATCACTAGACCCAAACCTCTATTATTCCTTTGGTAGTGATGTGTGTGTCCCAAGTGTCTATGGATGAGATGTGACGTGTTGGAAAAGGATTATATGGGTGGGAATTGATGTTTTTCCACAGGATACCAAGCGCGAGACAATATAGGATTTAGTTTGATATACAATTGGTGTTTCAAAAAGATGGAGGAGGGAAAGATGATGATGTACTTCACAATAATGTACTTTCTACTCTGGTTGAAGTTGTGATCTTATGTGTGGATCAGGTTTATATGGGAGAAATGTGATAAGATGTGAGGCCTAACTATTTATGTGTGGTACAAGACGTGGCATGATGTGATGTGATATGTTTGGAAGGGATGAGAGCATCGGATGGCCGTTGTAGGGGTTTGAGAGTGAAAATTTAGTGCGGAATATATAGAGGGGTTCCATTATTTGTTATGATATCGATGTTATGTTATTATATTGAATGTTTCATTTGGTGCATGATCCATGGTGAGGAAGTGATTTATTGAATATTTCTAAAAGATTTTCTTGGATAAATATTTTTTCACTAGTGCATCAACATTCTCATTTCACATGTGCACTCGTGGAATTTTTTTTGTCCCTAATGAGTATTAAAATTATGGTAACTATAGGTATATAAATTTTCATCAGGATTATATGTGGTATTTGGTGATGGATCGAGACGTTACTAGCTAGGATATGGTTATTGTTGATTTTTTATCATTGAAATTCTATTATGAGATTTAATCTTGAGACTTTTATATGCATCAATTTTATTTACTCACACATTATGGAATTATTTGTTTACCTTTTTAATTGTTGGCTGATTTTTTTGGTGATTTTTTATTCTATATATCAATAATATTTCATTTATAGTGGTAACTCCTCTCACATTATTAGAAATGTATATTCTAGGTGATAGTCTTTAACCTGAGGCCTATTTGATGTGGGACTCAGGGGGATGTGGTCTCTCTCCCATCATTTTGGTATATTTGGATGGGGTCATGAAAAACCTGGTTCGACATGACACCACAGCTACGATGGACCACCGCAAATATAGATCAATTGAAAAAGAAATGATCCTAAATAATAATTGATGGTGATAATCCAATTGGGTAAAATATGGATGATATGTTACACAACCATGATCCATATAAAAAACAAATCCAAATACCTATCCCAAAAAACAAAGAAATCCAAACCCCATAACAATTCTACATGCGAATATTTTGTGCCATTATCCCAAATCATTGCATAGAAAATAACAACCAAGAAACACATCCATCTCATTATAAACCCTTATATTTACCATTTTTATTTAAAACAAAAACTAAATACTCCAAAAATAATTTATAGTGTCAGAGCCCTAAGACTGTTACAATACTACCATGAATCAATATAAATAATAACTCAATTAAACTATAAACTATAGCATAAAAAACAAAGACCACAAAGCAATTTCTATTTAAAATAATTTTACAAAAAATATGTTTATTTTCATGAATTAAGTATCCACATAATACAATAATATGGAAATTACTTGAGATATAGTAAAATGTAATTGAAAATATTTCTAAGGAAATTACATATAACAAACTTGTGAGATATTTAAAATTTAACAATTCAATACTATAATAAACCATGATAAAGTACGACTCCAGAATAGAGGAATGTGTTCTCAAAAATGAAAAGGAATACAAATAATGGAATAACATTAATCCAATTAATATTGAGTCATTCCATAGTATGTTAACATGTTAAGTACTGAATTGATTTTTCTTATACCGAAAAAATATTCACCCAATGTTCCCAATGTGATATTATTTATAAAAAAATTATAATACATGATATAGATTCAAAAATATTTATATATATCTATATATCACCACACTCGTACAAAAAAATCCATTTTAAAGTCAAATTCTTCATGGGGAATTACACTAATGCCAAGATGTGAATAGATATTTATTAATAAATCTCACTTTAAAACACCATTTTATTCATGTATCTAATATTTCAACTGATTTAACAAATTAAACCAATATATTTAACAACTATGTTGTTTATATCAGGTGTTATCATTGATTTTGAGATACAAATAAAAGGACCAAGATCAATGGTCACTCGACACAAATCCAACCGATTGAGAGTCTGGGTTTTAATGATAAATGAAACCACCCCATCATCTCATTACTTGATATACCATTTATGGAGAACGAGATGTGATCCAATTGAATCAAAATCCTTATAAATCACTATATTTCCAAAAATTCCCATATGTAATTAGAAAAAATTTGAGGTAGAAAATCTTATGGAAAAGATTACCACAAAAAATTTGTTCTAGTTCACAACATTAAAAACCCATATTTTAAATAACAATTTATTTTGTCATATTTATCAGATAATGATTTTAAATGTATTATAATATAATAAAATTTTAGTTAAAACATAAATAAGCATTCTAAGTAAATTACAATTATTTCAGGAGTTTAAAATTATATAAAATCATTTTTTGTGAGTGATGTATAATAATAAATAAAGCACACTGTATTAAATATTTTTTTACAAAAAATGGAACTGAGTATGGGTCATCTAGTTTTACCTTTATTATGATAATAGTTATCATGTGAGGGTATTGGTTTACACTTACACACCTTCTTAAACCATTTAACTACTCTTACACATCCCATCTTACCATTAAGTAGTGTTTATGTTACCCTTATGTATCCTTTAGAACTTCATGTGTATGTTTACAAAAAATCATATTAACTATTTCATGCCTATTAAGAACAAGGGTATACCCTTAAACAAGAAGAAGATTACCCTTAATGAACCATTATAGACAATGTTTTTTTCTTTACAGTGTAGCTAGAAATTTTCAATACCCTTACAGAATGGTAGGTTATTCCATAGAAACTCGTATAAAGAGGAAAGAACCCCTAAAAATCTCTCACATCTGACCCTTTGTATAGGTAGATGGAATTTACCTTTATGTATGCCTTATCCATATATAAGTGTAAAAATTAAATTGAAAATAATTTATTTTCTATGAAAAGTTCCTTTATATTCAAACCAAAAGGGGTTCACATTAAAATTTAAAATTGGCGATGTCACAAATCTCGTCTACCAAAAAAGAAACCAAAAGAAAACATCTCAACATAAGAAATATATGAAAATTTAATAGTTGGGATGATTCAATTTTTTCCAAAAAAATTCTTTCTTCCCATGTAAATGTCTAAATACTCTATAATTATAAAAATGAAGAATCATATTATATCTCATCATGTATTCCAACTCCCACATCTTATATATAAATTTTATAGATTTCCATAGTACATTGATAAATGGAATTGTTAGACCATGTAATACCATACATTGGAGATCAAGAACATGATCATTCTTCTCACTATCATAGTTATTAGGCTCATGATCGTCATATTCCATGTTAGTCACAGGGGATACTTCTTTTTGACCTCTATTAAATTAGTAAAATTGAAATTAATCATGATTAAATGATCAATGGGATGGAAAATCCAATGGATAATACATATTTTCCCGTTGTTTCATGATATCTAAAGGGTTAATGAAACTTAGTGACACATACACTACAAAGGCAAAATATGATCTCCCATGTAAGGATAACCCCATAGAGATACTTGATAACCAACCAAAACCTCCAAAGGGAAATGTAAATGGTCATCATAACCATTATAATGGAATATAACTAATCCCATTTTTTCTGAGGTTACAACATCATCCATGTCTCCCTATTGAACTCGTTCTCCTACTACGGACTATTAACAAACATATTTACATCAGCAATGTGATCTATTAAGTCTCCCATATTTCACATAGAAGTGTATATCCTTAATTTCAAACAAATGGATATTCCAAAATAAAAAACTAAGGAAAATAAACATGTGTTCCTAAAGAACATCATCAACCTTTTGATGATTCATCCAATAAAACCATCCATACGATGATAGAATGTTGTGAGAAGACATCACTTGAGAACGTATTGCATTCAATAATAATATAAAAAATTCTAAATTAATGTATTTGTAATTACATAATGTTAATTGAATGCATAAAAATAAAATTCAAAAGACGTCGATTATGAAAATATTTGAGCTCAACTGAAAAAAAAAATTACTTGATAATAATGAAATGATAGTATTACATAAATTGTTTAATTATCATAGAAAATAATATTTTCATACCTAATGGGACATTTATTAATTCAAATATAAGGTCTGTGAACCATTTATCATAACTATTAAATGGAATTCATATGGACACATAAAACTAGTTGGTATTTTCAAATCAACTTTTTTGTTACATTTGTCACACTATCATTACATAATTTCAAGAATCGACTATAAAACTCTAGGCCTCAAAAACTAATATGTAAATACTTTAAAAATATTTTTAACAAAAGTGATTATATTATCTAAACATTATTTTCACGTTCACTCAGCCGCAGAAATAGAACTTTTAGAAAACTGACTACCTTCAAGGAAACAATGCACAATTTGGATGCTAAAAAAATAAACCTAAAGTCTACTCACTATAAAAGGTTTCAGTAAAATGATTCCATATTGAAACACCAATTTTACCAAGTTGATATCAACTTCAATAAGAATATGTGTCTTTCTCACAAGCTAGAAATAAAATCACACTTGATAATTAAAAACAATCCATGATATTTTTTCCCAAAAAGTATCATTATGGATCAATCCTCATTTTATTCTTCACAACCCTGATTAGTTATTACATACTCAATGAATATGTTATCAATCCACCTACTATGAGTGTTTACTAAATTTTGGAATCAATAATATTGAATCACATAACCCATCATTTCTATAATCTGTTTATATACCTCTGGGAATAATTACACATCAGGATTATATGGTTCTAATGTATCATAAATATATTTATGTGGAGGAATTATCAGAATGTAATGGGAGATCATTAAATTAGAACTTTCTCAAAGTCTCTTTGAGATTGGTTCATCCCATGAAGGATTAATTTTTTAAATTAGTAGACCTTATCCCATTATTCAATGATATATTGTATCCTAGATCAATTCCTGAGGCTTTGTAGTGACTTCAAAAAAATCAACATTTCTTAGAATGAAACAACACTAGAGTACAAGATAACTCACTTCTATCCGTTCAACAGATTCTGAGGATACTGATTATCCATTATGGGGATACAATATAATAGTGACCTAACAAATTTCCCCCACTAAAAATATATTCAATATAAAATAGTGTGGATAAGATATACTATATATATACAAAAAGAATCAACATGTTATTTGGGGTTTCACATTTCATTCCCATGACCCGCAAATCACCGTAACTAAACAAATAAAATAGAATGGTCCCGATAAGTAAAATATTTAATCCTAGAACTAGATTAATCCATTGACAATAAAACATCTCTATGATACATTCTTGTAATCCTTCATTGAACAACCTCAATGATATTTAATAAAGATAGTTCAAAGTCCATAGATTCAACATATCTCTAACAAAAGTGAGGGTTAAAAAATATACCTCAATAATAAATGACATGCACATATTATTATTTAATGAGGATTCACCCATGGTAAAAATATTCTATAGAAAACTATTAAATGGATCACCCAATAAAAAGTTTAGCAATTATACATATGATAAATTTATTAGACACCCACTCACTAAAAAATGTAATTACCTATGCACAAATCAATATTTTCCATATATATGAAGATAAACCAATATCAATGGATTATATTTTTTGTACAAAGATAGGAATGGGAAAAAGCATCAAATCGTGAAATAAAATAATGAGGTATGATGAATCTTAAGATGCCCACAGGACTAAACAGAGTAGTCCAAATTCTATATCAATGATACAACAAATAAAAGGCTTACTAGAAACCCTAAATAATCAAATATATTTATTCATAGGTTAGAATAATTTTCACCCAGATGACTAGATATACCTAATAATACAATCTCATTATGGAACACATTTATCTAAATAAAACTGAACATTACCAACTCGACTAAAATGCAGAACATACACAATTCAATATTTGATCTATAAAAGATAATAGAGAAATAATATAAAACTATAAACTCTATTCATAGCTAAGGAAAGTTTGAATATATGATGAAAGGACTACTATAGAGGATGAAATTTCACATAAACTCATTACACATCCATAGTAATCACTCTGATAATAAAATATAACAACTCCAACCATTCATGTCCTTCAATGTAAATCAATTAACCCAAGAAAACAAGAAATGTGTATTTAACTTAATAATAAACAATCAATGAAAAATAATTATTGATAGTTTTAGAAAAATCCTATGAAAAAATAAAAAACTTCAGTAAAAAAATTTTCATTTCAATAACCATTATTAATATTTTAAAAGATCCATTACTCCATTTCTGTAAAGAGATCATAAATCTCACCCATTTTATCACAAACATAAAATTATTAAAATAAATAATTTATCATCCATTTTTATATCAAATCACATTTTAATACATTTTCCATTTTAACATGTATTTTTTACTAGTGTAAAACAAAAATTGGTGTAAAATACACACACACCCTCGATACCATTTCAAAATAATCATAGGAATTAAACACAATCAGTGCACATAATAGTCCAAAAGAAAATAATTTAAATTTAATTTAATTACTTGATGAAGATTATTATATCATCATCCAAATCAAAAATCAAATTATATATTATCTTGATTATGTTATACATGTTATAAATTCATAAAATTAAACCCATATTCTAGATATAAAACTATTTCATTACAAATATGGATTATTTTTTATCAATAATACCTATTTGAAAACTAAAATTTTCATTTAAATAAATACTGGAAACAATCATATGTTTCTCCATAAATCCACGAATCGGATCATTACAACATCATGAAGAACAACCATTTCTTTTAAAACATTTTATCTTGATTATAGACATTTCTCAAGAGTGTAGAATTCTTAATTTAATATTATTAATTATTTTGAAAATGAAAATATTTTTCTTGTTTTTTTGATTGAACATCAACTTTTAATAATATTGGTTAGAAAAAAATAACTATTTTGATATGAATGAGTTAATTATTCTATTTTCAAAACAAAATCATTTTTCAAAAAAACCATTTTTCCTATATAAACCTATTAAACATTTATATATGAGCTAAATAATGATATCATATTCCATGAAATAGTTTGATTCTCTCATTGTTAATGATATTAACTCAATAAATCCATGAATCATGAGTCATAAAAAATGAAAGGGGATGTTGAGTTGTGGTTTACCCAACCATACATTAGATATCAATGTTTCAGGATTTTCAAAAAAACCATATCAATTTAAAAATCAAATTTTCGATCACTCTATAGGTTTTCAGGACATCTGTGTTGACCCCGATAAAGAATTGACCATTCAATTTACACCCCAAATCATAGAAAATGAAAAAAAAATCCATCATATATATTGTTAGTCAACTGATATCCTAAATGGTGGTGATCAAGCACCAAATAATAATGTACTCACTGATCCCTAACAAGTTCTAGATCCATCCTACCATTCCTCCTTCCACAACAATTTTGTTTCATCATACATCCATTTTGGTGATAGATCTAATGATATTTATTAATGAACCAACCTCAATTGATATAAAACACCACCAACATACCAACAACACGATGGATATCAATAAAAAAACTAGTCTAATTAATAACTAAATGAAGATTCACCAAAAAATTAAATTTTCAAGGAAAAGGTACCCACCCATGCGATATATCATGAAAATAAAAATAGATTTTCCTAGAAATAAAACATTCAATTAACAAGATCATATCAATGTGTGACAACATGAAACCTCCATCTTAAATTATTATAATGATGATAATAGCCAAGAGAAGCCTCCATGGATCAAAGATCCCTTCACATTACATGTTTTCCCTAAAAAAACAAAATCTATATTCAAAATGTATGATGTAATAACTCTGCCTAATAGAATTCCAATATTATTATATACAATTTATAACACCATTAAATTGTTATCATTGTCTTTAAAATTACAAGAATAATAAATCTACTTCAAATATGAAAAATTAAGAAACATCAATCTGGTAATTTTGAAAAAAAAAATATACATTGATACCAAGAATTTGAAATGTACTCTAATGATAGGGATATAAAAAATAATATTATCCAAGGAAATGAAATATAATATTTTATATGAATATAAATAGGTATCAATTCCATCATGTGATGAAAAATGCACAAGATGGTCTCATGCTAATGGAAATATGTTCTCTAACACATGAAGGAATACTATGGTAGTAACAGTGTGAGTATAGAAAATATTATTTCTTGGAATATTCTATGGTTATCACAATAAATACCCATAGTGGTACCATACCCACTATTGTCTTCATTTGACCAAACCTGATACACCCAAGCTTCCCAATACGATATCAATGATTTTTTTGAATAAAACGCAACAACAATTTTGAAATCATTTTCACAAAAAATAATATCTTCTATCATGGTTGAAAATTTATTTTAGATTCAATTCTACAATGATTCATTTCTTTATACACAAGATGATCTTATGTGTGTTTTAACATCACAATCCCTTAAAAAAACTTTCATGAAATGTTTATATCAATCAGTACGTTTTATAAACCAAAACAAATGGGCTAATATGAATATTTAAAAATTTAAGATTTATCAACAATTTATAAATATACAAACCACAAAAAGGATCAATAGTCACATGAAATGAGAACCACCAATAGAGATATGAGGTTATAATGATAACGTAAACACATCCTCTACAAAAAAAATCCTTGATATACTGGTGAGGTTGGATAAGAAATGTGCCGAAGGAACATTATTTCTATCTATAGTAGTTGGAGATCCGAAAAACCCAAAATTTGGTTATAAAAATTAATAGGAAATATAACCATAAAAATTTAATAACTAAATAGGAATTCTGGTTTGAAACATTAAAACCACCAATTTAAATTTGACATTTAATTTTTCTTATCAATGAAATAATGAATTAGTCTATTTTAAAACATTTCTAAATAAGAGATACAACACTTAAATAAATATAATAATGAAACCTCCATGATTATGATTTTAAAATCACTTAAATTCGTTATATGTGTGTGATGGGGAATAAGAAATGAAAATCAATGTTTTTAATTATTTTTTTAAAGAATATAACTCTTAAAGGGTAACATGATTTTCCCCTAATACATATATAGTTATCATATGAGGATAATAGTTTACCCGTATAAATCCATTAAATCTGTGGAACCAAACTTATAAATTTTAACATTCCCTTATGCATCGACCAAGAATCCCTAACATAGCCATTGGAAAATCGGGGATAAATTTACGAAGAACCAAAGAAACACTTACAGAATCATTGAAAATAGGGTCTTATACATATGTGGGTAGGATACAACCCTTAAAAATACTTCATAATCAAGGGATAAATAATTATAAACCTATAATAAATTCCAATTGCACATACACAATTCTTGGTTTATTCTTACAAAACTCACATTAAAAATTAGTTGCCATTACAAAACACTCATTAAATAACCTTGCTTATCGGTTGAAGGAATTTAGCTTCCCATATTCACAATTACATACCTAATAGTATAAATTAAAATGGGTTTTTTATAATTTATTCTAAAATCATGTATATCAGAATTCCATAAGTGGTTTTTTCAGTCATTTAAATTATATTAATGTTAGAAATCACAACAAACATTTTTGATGTCAAATTAAAATATTAGAAACTGAATAAAATAAATGAAAGAAATAGTGAGAATGTTATGGGTTCATTTTTTTATGCATCTCTAAAAAATAAGTAATATATCTATATATGTATTATTCAAATGCATTCAAATAATCAATATCTACATGATAGATCTATAAATGGAAAATTTTACGTCAAATTTTTTTTCATAATGATAATGTTTTTAATAAGAAATCATTAATTTTTATAATTATATGACATAGATTAAACATTAAATTTTCATGTTTTTATTTAAAACACCTTGATTTCAGAACATTTTGGAGGAACAAAATATGAATAGGCATGAATCGAGGATTTTAAATTGAATTTGTGGATCAACCATTATGGTGGGACCAATGAAGAATGTGGATCAAATAAAGATCATCAATGTGTCAGTGATACCACAAATGACACAGACAATTATATTATTTTGGTTTACACCATTAATTAATAAATGAAATTTCACTCCTCCTCAGAATAAATTTATCTATGAAAAAATGGTGAAATTATCTATTATTATACATATTTTAATATTTTTATGGAATAATATTATTTGATTATTTTAATTAAAGAATAAAAATATGAAAGTAAATTTTTTTTCATTACAATAATTGTACCGATTATGATTCCTAAAAAGACGAGAGGATACTCATGAAATTGGATGAACATGGAATAGAATTTCCATAATTAGTTCTGTTCAGATAATTATAAATTATGTCTAAAACATTGATTACTCATGATCATATAATTTATTATTATTTCATGAAAAATAAATCATCAATCAAGAAAAAATAATCAATGATGAAATAAACATTCCAACAAAAAAATTAGTTCATTAATGATCATGGAGTTTGTTTTCCCTTCCCATATTTATCATTTTCTAATTAATGTTAATGTGACCCAATTATGAGGGGTAAAAAATTTATGAAATTAATAATTGATACCCATTTTCTAATTCATTCCTCATTGATTAAAAAAAATTGAATCATTGTGATATGAAAATGGTGTGTTGGGGAATTTTGGTTCCCATGAGGTAATGTTGAAACAAAAGTATTTATAGTGAGATAATCAGTGTGGATTAAACTTGGATAAGGGATGGAATTGATTCCGAATAATTATGGGGTTATATAGTGAAGATTCATAATGTTGTGAAAAGTATCCAATGACTATTTCACATAGGGAACAAAAAAATAATAGCCTGGGGTAAAGTAAGTGGTTTTAAAAGCAACAAAAACCCAATGAGTGATTCAATATTTATTTATAAATAAACTAAATATAATTTAGAACACTCATTCACAATATATATATATATATATCCTATGAACCTGTAATGATATTGTTTTTGAACTATGATAATCATTATATTTCATGTTTCCTTTAGTAACATAGTGTATATCATTTTAATGCATACTGCAATATGTATTAAACACATAACAATTTAAAGGTGAGGCTCTATTTGTTGTGTGGGCCCATATACAATAAATATACCATGATGATCACAAATCGATGTCTCTTCCACTACACATCGAGTAGTTAAGTGTCTCTAAATAATTTTCAGAATTCGATTCATATCACGTACATAGGAAATACAATATGAAAATATGTCACAATACATTTACAAACACTTTTCAGGGTCCCAGACAACATGTTCCCCACATGGACACACTGTGATGTGAGCCATCACTTCAACCAAAAAATAATAGTATATTTATACATACTGTCAAGGCCAACATGATGTGTACTTTGAGGTACATGTTGAAAAATAAATAGTTCATAAAATTCATCATGGGTGTCCGTTTTGGAAACAATATTATACCATTATAATGATTTTTCAATGAAAAACAAGATTACTCATTCTTATATATAATTATAGATTTTATTAAAGGAACTAAGGAAGTCTGTTTTCTATATGATAACAGTAATAATGTAAAAAATTGTGAAAATTAGTTAGTGCAGCGACATGATTGGATAATCCAAGTGTAAAATCATTCATAGTATAATGCTTATCCATACACATAATGAAGTTGGTAGAAACATAAACACCCCCAAAATCTAGTTATTTTGAAGGTTCCCTAAATATAAAGAGTTAGTGAAATAATCATCTTATTTATACACTACATGATAAGTCATGTGACACTGAAATGTGTAGTTCCCCACAAGTTATTTTATTATCTTTAGAAAGGTGTGATTCCTCCATTGAAACCATGTTAAATGAAAAATGTATAATTGATGGTAGTATAAATATTGGCCAATTCTATTGTAAATTTTTGTTCCACTAAGAGTTTGGATATTATAATGCTATGAAATGTAGGTTGAGATATTAGGTAACCATGGTTGACCTATTCTCAAAGAAAATATTTAGTTTTATTTTATCTATAAATATTATTGAACTCTTTGTTTTTAAATTTTTTCAATAATTCCCATAGGTATATTTGTATTCACCGCTAAAGGATCCCTTTTCCAACATAATTTTTCCATTTATAGATAATTCATATTTAAATGGATATAATTATAGAAAAATTGGTTCATATGTGATATTAGTAGTAATTGTTATTATTAGTGTTCTAGTCGGTGTTGTTGAGACATAGAGTATTTCTATCCAAGTTGTTCATCTCTGGACGCTTCCATGGGATGATGTAGCTTTTCATTTCCTAATATTTATATGAATTTATATATTTTAGAATCTCAATATGTTCTATTTTTGTTAAATTTATGTTATATTATAATTATTTATATATGTTTTTTAAAGGTTATATATATTGTTTCAGTTAAATGTTGATGTATTCAAATGTATAGGAAATGTCATCCCATATTTTGGATATTATTTATTATTGAATTTCTGCAACACCTATCATATTAGAGGTATGATTTGGGTAGAATTATTAGTTTATTCTTGACCGAGATTGTATCTGAATGGGTTTTGTGATGTCTTGATAGTGTAAGAGAAGTTCTAACCTCAATTATATAGTTTTTAGGTTATAGTCTTCTGAAGATTCTATTCAGATACTTAGGGAGTCTATGTTAATCGGTCATGGGTAAAATTAATATACAATGGAAGTTTGGGATTTATGTGTGAGATTAACATGAATTGTCACTAGGAGTAAAATAATTGTTTTATCAACATGTGAATATTGGGAATCATTAGTATGGTACAAGAATCATGTCGGTATTCACCTAAGTTTATATAAATACATTTCTTATATATTTTCTTATAGATATTATTAAATAAATAGAATATCATCTTGTGAATTAAATAATGAAACCTAGTATAAAGAGAGAACAACATATGTGTAAAGGTCTTTATAATCAAATTAATTTTATTTATTTTATATTTTTCAACAATATAAACCCTATGTATTAGTTTAAGGAACCAAAATAAAAGTGTTTCTACTATGGTGAGGTATAATTTGATCACTAATCCATTGAGAAATTAGTTATGAAACTCACATAAAAAATGGTGCTAAGAACAATTTTGGATAATATACTCACAGGTTAATCATGATTATAGATAAAAAGTCCATTTCATTTTAGATCTTATTCAAATCCTCAAGAAGAAATTTATTTGAAAGACTATATTTCCCAGTTTTTTCAGACAACTTATGAATTATATTTAACTCTTTTCATGTCTTTTATCTAAAAAACATATGGGTATTCATTTTCATACATTTTTAAAACTCATTATGAGGATACTCAAAATTATTGAGATTTAGAGTACTTATTCATAGATAATAACTATTCAGGGAGACTAAGGATGGTGTGATTTACAGAGACATTATAACTCTAATAGGGAAGCATGATAGTGTCTTAGTATACTATGAGGATTATATACATCATAGGTTTTTTATAGGATTTTATTAGTTATGGTAATCATTCATATCAATATATTTATAAGGGCATACAATGTCATATTCCTACTAGGACTATTATTATATTAATTTCGATTTATGATTGTTTTTAATAAAATTACCATTTGATCCAGATATTCATTCATGATATTAAGTATAGTGTTGTTGAAGTCAATATAGAATTTTCCACAGTACTAATATGAAAATTCCTTAAATTAAAGCCTTATTTAATTTTGACACCATTATAATCATGAGATCATATGTATGCAGCTCTGGAATCCCATGTTTATTTCACTATGTTATGAGAGTGCGTTGATATTCTTGTAGAGAAAGTGGAATCAATGGGTTAATATTACCAATCAAGTGTATATATTTTATCGCTATGCTAGAAAAGTGAATTCACGGCTTATATTGTGACAACATAGTGACCACATAACTCTCTTTCGTTCAAGGTGTATCCATCTATAATGTAGTTATAGAAGTGGGGATAAAATTTCAATAGAAGAATGAAGTAGAAAATAATATGACCAGTTTCTACGACCACTACCTCCTTGAAGTCTATGATATGATTATGATGAATATGCTCAAGAAATATTGTAGAAGTTTGAGATCGTGGGATTTACATAAGAATATCCTACGTATTCAAGGTATGATTTGATTATTCTCAACATCGGCACATATAAACTATGATTTTATAAACGTGATTCTCCACCTACTATATCCTTCATGAATAAACAAGATATTATATTTGTGACGCCCCGACCCCGGTATCCCGGAGCCAGTGCATTACTTCGGTTATGGTGTGCAATTTATTTTGCACAAATGAAACAAATAAGTCACACATTATAACCCATCAGGAGGAACTTTCTGGTTTAGATCCTGGAGAATCAGAGACAACAGCTTTGCTTCTATACTTTCTGAGCTAGGAACAAACATCCAAGTCAAGGAAAGGCTCTATCAACCTGTAAAAATTTAACATAAAACATAGGGTGAGCATTGAAATACTCAGTAAGGTGTTTTTGAAAATACTTAAATACAGCTTTTGAAAACTACGTTGAAAAAAAATACTTTTCCATACTTATAAAGTTTTAAAAGAAAAACTTCAAGACTAAACAAAGGTTGATATATCAGAGTTAAAGTACTTCATACGTATGCACTAAAACACTTAGCGTCAACTCACTTAGTAAACAAGATAAGCATAATAATAAAAAGGCATGGGTTGCATGAAGTAAAGTGTCCATAAACAAGAAAGGTGTGCATGAACAACAAGGGGTAAACATTATCAGAGTCGCGCACAAGCGCATTATCTAAAAAAACACATCATGACATGATAAATGTAATGCAACATTTGTAATAAAAATCCTGAGAAGAAACTGGACATGCATCAACATTTCCATATCATATGTATTGTATATTTTCTTTAAATTTGATGCTCATAGGTAAGGTTCTATAACCAAGGTTATTCCTCTAATCGGAATAATCACTAGGTTGGTCATGATCAAAGAAATGTATGCTGAAGGACTCATGATCTCTGTGTCAAGGCCTTGTGCCATGACCTAAGGGTAAAAACCCAATCTGACTGTCTCGAGAACTATCGATGCATCGAGGAGCTTACTTTTACTGGTCTCCAACCCGGAGGGCTTACTTTAACCAGTCCCCAACCTGGAGGGTTTTCTTCTTAACAGAACCCATTCCGGGTAGTCCCATACATTTCTCACATGTTGATAGGGTCAGATATTCAAGGTGCCCCATTCCACTTTGAATATTTAATTTTCATTTCATATTACCCAAGGTGTCCCATACCACTTTGGGTAATACCATTTTCGTTTCTTATTACCCAAGGTGTCCCATACCACTTTGTGTAATTAGTTCTTAGTTCCTCTTCATGTTGAGTCATATGCATGAATAATATTAATATGGTAACAATTACTTAAATGGTTTACAAATACATGATTTGACATATAAACATGAAAATATGGAATAAAAGAAGGCATGGTTAAGAAAGCATACTATGTGTGTAGAACAATTATTTAAGCACATAAAATGATGAATGTGTGAGACTTTCTCCCAAGGGTTATTAAATAATGAGTTTCTAAAATTCTAGTGCATGGAAAAGAACTACTTGGCATTAACTATTGTACATCACAGGTCATTGTACTTGCAAAAAATCTTCATCCGCTAAAAATTACTACGGCATGCTTGGTATAAAAATAATAAACACTTGCAATCTTTAAAACTCCGACACTTGGAAGTAATCCACTTTAAAAATAATACCTTTCATTAATTATTATTCTTCTCTGGTCATAGAATTTGATGTAACACTCTGCTCACTAAAAATCACTGCAACGAGTTTGGTATAAAAATAATAGAGGATTTCTACATATTAACATAACCCTTAAATCCATATCCTTTTCAAAGAAAAAGGTTTAAAACATGCATAAGCATATCCTTAACAAAAAAACACACATGTCAGTTCAAGGGAGACATTAATCAAGTTCATTGGTGTATACTTAGACCCAAAAATAAAACAGCATAGGCAAGCGCTAAAATTCTACATGCATAACCATTTCTTGAAACTAGGGTTTTCAGATGTTAATCTTAAAAACACATACATACATAGGGTTATATATACACAATGTATATAAATAGGGCTTCTCATAAATTAAACATGGTTCACTTGAAATCTAAATCCTCTAACAATCTATCATTTATTCAGTTTAAAAAAAATGAACAAAACCTTATGGGTTTTTAGTGTTCAAGAAACTGTAAATATATATAAAACTTCGACTTCAACTATTACATGTTTGCACTTAAAACAAAGACCTGGTTCGCATCTAATATTATTCATAGACAAGGTAAAAATCAAAAACTGATTTTCATTGAAATACATAACTAATAAAATTATATAATTACATATGTATATAAGGCTTACATAAAGATTGTACGCGTTAGGACTTGTTTTAAAATACCCCTTTCAAAGGTATAATTCTTATCATAAAATACTGAATTATAAGGAAAATCCTAGAAAAATAATTTTGTATGGTTTGCATGGAATATATATATATACAAAGTTATATATATACCTTTAACCATTAGGTGTATATATATATAAACTCATGGATATAAAAACATGAACCTGGAAGAATGGGTGGGGGAAAACACACAGCCGTGGCACCCTTACCTTGCTGTGGAGGACACTCGGACTCAGAGAGGCCTACTGGTTCAGCTGGAGAGATCGGGAGGAGTTTGGGTACCAGAGGAGGTCCGTGAGGAGAGGGATTATATAGAGGATTTTGGTGCACCTAAGAGGTTTAGTTCTAGGAGTTCAGTCGAGCCTATGGCGTCCTAGGTAGGTGGGGGTGTGCGAGGGTCAACCTAGCAGTGGGGAAGGAGGCGTCTCGGGCAATCCAGGTTCCGGTTCGTGGGACCTCGACACGAGTTTGAAGACAACGTGAAGGTTGAGAAAGGAAAAAAACGACAGTCTGGATCCGACATCGCGAGATCGGACGGTTGAAAAGAATTGAGCGTTAAAAAAACATCAACGGTCAAAATTCTGTTCTGACTTCGATCGAACGGATGTGGTTGAGGGTGCGAGATGGCCTGGGTTGCGTGTTGTATTTAAAAAAAACCAGTTTAATAAATGCTAAAATTATTCTACATCCCAATATATATATAACCGGTAAATTTGGAATTTGTATAATATTTAATAAGTACTTTTTAACTCATAAAACTAAAATCCCATTTTAGTTTATGTAAACAAATGATACTATTTGATATTAGTTTTTTTTAAGATGTATTTTAATACCACACTTTTATAACTACTAGGATCTTATAACCATTAAAATCCAATTTATAACTTACTTCACTTGTTGATTTATAAAATTATGTTTAAAAGACCCATAGTTTTTCTCTAATTTAAAACAAATAGTTTTAGAGATCCAAAAAGATACATTTCTTTAAATTATTGCTGATACCGCTGTAGACTTGATGTTCGGAACATTTTAAAAAAAAATACCAAGTTTCCAATCATATAAATATCATCATGATCAAAATAGATTCATTTTCAAAAATATTATTTAATTTTTTTGATTCTTGAAGATATAATTCTATTATTCTGTATTAAAAAAAATGAAATACCATAATATTATAAAAGCGTTATAAAGACAAATTTTTTATAAAATGATTCACTTTATCCATTGGAACCCAACGGTCAAAAGAAAACGGTCATATTCCTTTTAGAGGTCCATTATAAAAGCAAGGGGTAGGATGTTTTATATTTTTAAAACACCAGACCCTTGGAGGATGGCTCTTCTCATATCTCTGGTGATGAGTGCATGCGCGGTGATTCTGGAGGTTATACTTTTCACACTGATGGATCCTGAAGATGACGACTATCCGATTGCCCGTGTTGTGGTTCTTTGTAGTCTTGTTGTGGCCGTGTTAGGTCTTGTGCAGGGTACTTTCAATTAGATGGGTCTTGTTGTAATGTATCTTTTAAATATATAACAGTTTATCGTATTCTTCATGTTTTATTTCCACTTGAATTCTTTATCAGCACACAAACCATAAAACAAGACACATCATTAAGAGCACAACATTGTTTACTTGAACCGGTTTATAAAAACTGGGGCGTTACATTATCCCCCTCTTAAAAGAATTGCGTCCCCGCAATTCGATCGGCGTACAAACACTGACTTACTCACACAACTTCTCTGTCACCCTCGGTGGTGTCCCTTTACCTCCAAGGCCCATGGAAGAAGTTACTATTCAACTCAATCCTCAGGGCTGAACAGAGCTTGTGGGTCTCCTCTTCCCAAATACATTTCTGGCAAAGTGGATCGTGGTTGAAGCCAAGCTCCCGCTTGATACACGTGGTTTTCCAGAGGTGAGAACGAGTGACATCAAGGTTCGCAACATCCTCTTGGATTTGGTTCCTAAAGATCTCTCGAACCATTTCATAATTGAATGATTCTAGGAAAGATCCAAAATCACAGAGCTCCCCAAGCATGCTGAAGCACAAGATTTGGTACATAAAGACTGTGTGGAAGTCCAACTGCTTTGCAGCTTCTCCAAATGCCGGGAAGGCCAACCATTTATTATTAATGGTGAAACACAGGAAAAGTCCCTCATAGTACTTTCCTTTATTTTTATAATTCTCAAACAGCGCACTAGCCATTAGGTTATACACAACTTCTGACCCTCGGAAGATTCGAAGGACATTCGAGCTTTTCGATATTTCATAGATGGTTTTGCACGTGAGTCGTAAGTTAACAAAAGGGTGATAACTTGTTGAGCAGGATTTTGCTACAATAGTCTCTATGATATCTGTAGGGAGAGTCAAGATTCTAGGCGTGGTTCGCTGTCTTGCTATCTGAGAAGTTTAAGAACAAACCCTACATAGTAAAACATTATTAATGTTTTTGTGTTGTCCTAATTTTCCAAGGTTGCCTAAACCATTCCTCTGATACCAACTATGACGCCCCGACCTCGGTAGCCCGGAGCCGGGGCATTACTTCGGTTATGGTGTGCAATTTATTTCGCACAAATGAAACAAATAAGTCACACATCATAACCCATCAGGAGGAACTTTCTGGTTTAGATCCTAGAGAATCAGAGACAACAGCTTTGCTTCTTTACTTTCTGAGCTAGGAACAAACATCCAAGTCAAGGAAAGGCTCTATCAACCTGTAAAAATTTAACATAAAACATAGGGTGAGCATTGAAATACTCAGTAAGGGGTTTTTGAAAATACTTAAATACAGCTTTTGAAAACTACGTTGAAAAAAAATACTTTTCCATACTTAGAAAGTTTTAAAAGAAAAACTTCAAGACTAAACAAAGGTTGATATATCATAGTTAATGTACTTCATAAGTATGCACTAAAACACTTAGCGTAAACTCACTTAGTAAACAAGATAAGCATAATAATAAAAATGCATGGGTTGCATGAAGTAAAGAGTCCATAAACAAGAAAGGTGTGCATGAACAACAAGGGGTAAACATTATCAGAGTCGCGCACAAGCGCATTATCTAAAAAAACACATCATGACATGATATATGTAATGGAACATTTGTAATAAAAATCCTGAGAAGAAACTGGACATGCATCAACATTTCCATATCATATGTCTTGTATATTTTCTTTAAATCTGATACTCATAGGTAAGGTTCTATAACCAAGGTTATTCCTCTAATCGGAATAATCACTAGGTTGGTCATAATCAATGAAATGTATGCTGAAGGACTCATGATCTCTATGTCAAGGCCTTGTGCCATGACCTAAGGGTAAAAACCCAATCTGACTATCTCGAGAACTATCGATGCATCAAGGAGCTTACTTTTACCGGTCTCCAACCCGGAGGGCTTACTTTAACCAGTCCCCAACCTGGAGGGTTTTCTTCTTACCGGACCCCATTCGGGTAGTCCCATACATTTCTCACATGTTGATAGGGTCAGATATTCAAGGTGTCCCATACCACATTGAATATTTAATTTTCATTTCATATTACCCAAGGTGTCCCATACCACTTTGGGTAATACCATTTTTGTTTCTCATTACCCAAGCTGTCCCATACCACTTTGGGTAATTAGTTCTTAGTTCCTCTTCATGTTGAGTCATATGCATGAATAATATTAATAAGGTAACAATTACTTAAACGGTTTACAAATACATGATATGACAGCTAAACATGAAAATATGGAATAAAAGAAGGCATGGTTAAGCAAGCATACTATGTGTGTAGAACAATTATTTAAGCACATAAAATGATGAATGTGTGAGACTTGCTCCCAAGTGTTATTAAATAATGAGTTTCTAAAATTCTAGTGAATAGAAAAGAACTACTTGGCATTAACTATTGTACATCACAGGTCATAGTACTTGCAACAAATCTTCATCCGCTAATAATTACTACGGCATGCTTGGTATAAAAATAAAAAACACTTGCAATCTTTAAAACCCCGACACTTGGAAGTAAACCACTTTAAAAATAATACCTTTCATTAATTATTAATCTTCTCTGGTCATAGAATATTATGTTACACTCTGCTCACTAAAAATCACTGCAACGAGTTTGGTATAAAAATAATAGAGGATTTCTACATATTAACATAACCCTTAAATCCATATCCTTTTCAAAGAAAAAGGTTTAAAACATGTATAAGCATATCCTTAACAAAAAAAACACACATGTCAGTTCAAGGGAGACATTAATCAAGTTCATTGGTGTATACTTAGACCCAAAAATAAAACAGCATAGGCAAGCGCTAAAAATCTACATGCATAACCATTTCTTGAAACTAGGGTTTTCAGATGTTAATCTTAAAAACACATACATACATAGGGTTATATATACACAATGTATATAAATAGGGCTTCTCATAAATTAAACATGGTTCACTTGAAATCTAAATCCTCTAACAATCTATCATTTATTCAGTTTAAAAAAATGAACAAAACCTTATGGGTTTTTAGTGTTCAAGAAACTGTAAATATATATAAAACTTCGACTTCAACTATTACATGTTTGCACTTAAAACAAAGACCTGGTTCGCATCTAATATTATTCATAGACAAGGTAAAAATAAAAAACTGATTTTCATTGAAATACATAACTAATAAAATTATATAATTAAATATGTATATAAGGCTTACATAAAGATTGTATGCGTTAGGACTTGTTTTAAAATACCCCTTTCAAAGGTATAATTCTTATCATAAAATACTGAATTATAAGGAAAATCCTAGAAACATAATTTTATATGGTTTGCATGGAATATATTTATATATAAAGTTATATATATACCTTTAACCATTAGGTGTATATATATATAAACTCATGTATATAAAAACATGAACCGGGAAGAATGGGTGGGGGAAAAACACACAGCCGTGGCACCCTTACCTTGCTGTGGAGGACCCTCGGACTCCGAGAGGCCTACTGGTTCAGCTGGAGAGATCGGGAAGAGTTTGGGTACCGAACGAGGTCCGTGAGGAGATGGATTATATAGAGGATTTTGGTGCACCTAAGAGGTTTAGTTCCAGGAGTTCGGCCGAGCCTATGGCGTCCTAGGTAGGTGGGGGTGTGCGAGGGTCAACCTAGCAGTGGTGAAGGAGGCGTCTCGGGCAATCCAGGTTCCGGTTCGTGGGACCTCGACGCGAGGTTGAAGACAACGTAAAGGCTGAGAAAGGAAAAAAAACGATGGTCGGGATCTGACATCGCGAGATCGGACGGTCGAAAATAATTGAGCGTTAAAAAAACATCAACGGTCGAAATTCTGTTCTGACTTCGATCGAACGGATGTGGTTGAGGGTGCGAGATGGCCTGGGTTGCATGTTGTATTTAAAAAAAACCAGTTTAATAAATGCTAAAATTATTCTACTTCCCAATAAATATATAACCGGTAAATTTGGAATTTGTATAATATTTAATATGTACTTTTTAACTCATAAAACTAAAATCCCATTTTAGTTTATGTAAAGAAATGATACTATTTGATATTAGTTTTTTTTAAGATATATTTTAATACCACACTTTTATAACTACTAGGATCTTATAACCATTAAAATCCAATTTATAACTTACTTCACTTGTTGATTTATAAAATTATGTTTAAAATACCCATAGTTTTTCTCTAGTTTAAAACACATAGTTTTAGAGATCCAAAAAGATACATTTTTTTTAATTATTGCTGATACCGCTGTAGACTTGATGTTCGACACATTTTAAAAAAAATACCATGTTTTCCATCATATAAATATCATCATGATCAAAATAGATTCATTTTCAAAAATATTATTTAATTTTTTTGATTCTTGAAGATATAATTCTAATATTTTGTATTAAAAAAATGAAATGCCATAATATTATAAAAGCGTTATAAAGGCAAATTTTTTATAAAATGATTCACTTTATCCATTGGAACCCAACGGTCAAAAGAAAACGGTCATATTCCTTTTAGATGTCCATTATAAAAGCAAGGGGTAGGATGTTTTATATTTTCAAAACACCGGACCCTTGGCGGATGGCTCTTCTCATACCTCTGGTGCTGAGTGTGTGCGCAGTGATTCTGGCGGTTATACTTTTCACACTGATGGATCCTGAAGATGACGACTATCCGATTTCCCGTATTGTGGTTCTTTGTAGTCTTGCTGTGGCCGTGTTAGGTCTTGTGCGGGGTACTTTCCATTAGATGGGTCTTGTTGTAATGTATCATTTAAATATATAACAGTTTATCGTATTCTTCATGTTTGATTTCCACTTGAATTATTTATCAGCACACAAACCATAAAACAAGATACATCATTAAGAGCACAACATTGTTTACATGAACCGATTTATAAAACCTGGGGCGTTACACTATTGGAACTGGAAAGATAATTTCTCAATCAAGAGACTTCTACTATTGCTAATCATCCTCTCATTATCATACTAATTTATTACAAGATTACACTTTATAGGTAGATTAATTATTGGAATTGAATCATAGTAGGCATTGATTTATTTTTATTTCTATTCATAGAATGATTTTTTAAAATAGAATATAATTTTATACTTACTGATTGAAATTTAAATTTTTATTATTATCACACACTTTTATGGAAAAGTGGGAAAACACATAGATGTACTAACATGGAATCAAACATTATTGGATATAAATACACCATTAATATCATGTTTCATCCAAATAGATACAATATTACTATAAAATTTCCATCAAATATTGCATACCTTAAAATCAAAGTCATCTTTGAGAATGTACTTAATCCAGTAAGTCATCTTGTCCAATGTAAGAATGAACTCACCTGTAATTATCTTCCTTATCTTGAATCATCCTATAGAAATAAGGCCATACATCCCGATCCACCCTCAATGATCCTTATTTTTTGTACACTAAAATCAATCTATTGTCCATATATTTCATATCCATTATAGAGGAATTAAATTTGAATTATCTCTCCAATATAACTTCATGTGGGTGGATGAAAATATCCAATATTTCTCCTGCTTTGTAGCCTTTCTTCCTTCCTCTCATTTCAAATTGATCACCATAGAATTCATGGTAGCATCCCAGATATTGGTACCCTCAATTTGTCTATAATATTCTACCATAGGGTATGCCTACAATAGGATAAGAACTTTAATCCCATCACATTCCTTATATTATTCGTTATTATCTCCATTGTTGGTTACCTCTTCACTACCAGTGATAACACAACCACTCTCCAATGGCCTCACCTTCATCATATAATTAATCTCCTCAGTTTGAGAAAGTACAAATAACCCTTAATCCCTTTATATTTCTTCAGCTTTTCCAGAATAGATCACCACATAGCATGGATTCCCATTCACCATTTATTCATACTTGTGATAAAAATACTTCTAACTTTTCCTCCATCAATACTTTCTCCAATAAATTTGGCTAGAAACCACATCACATGAATCTTCCATAGTCATCCTTTTATTTTACATAAATCCCTCATCCCATTAGATTTATTCTATGAATTGATCTTCAGATCCCATGTCATTGATTTAAATTTTTTAAACCTAAACATGTCATGAACACTATAAGACATGACCTATCATCATTTATCCTGAAACCATTTGTACCCTTCATTGTATTCACTCGAACCCTAAATCCCATTAAATCTCCCGTATTTATTGTATGTATTAGTATTTGTAGTCTATGTTCATTTATATATTATACTACACCAATATAAGATATAAAATGAAATTTTTGGGGTTTTCCCTTAAGGAAATATTATCACCCACCCCCTTAGTTCCCACTAGTTCCAATGGAATCAGTAATGTTGAATTCAGTTCAGCCAGATGAGACATCATTTGGTTGAATACATCAGCAAAATTTAGATACCAATTCATAGATATTTCAAATTTATGAATAGCATGTTGACCTAGACAACAATCACTAGTATGATCTATTCTATTGCATAAGAAAGTCTCTAAAACATTCTACTTTTAAATCACCATCATGGGGAATGAATGACTGTATTTATAGACTCATCGACATTCTAATGAGATATGGACCATTTACATTCAAGACATATAAAAATCCATCTATTATTAAAAAAGAATAGATTATTTTCATCATAACTCTTCTCTAATTCTGATCAAAACCACTACATTATCATCATAGAGACATCAAATTCAACACACACACAAGGGGCGGGGTGTTAGAGGAAATGCCTCATTAATTTTATTTTATTGACACATATATCATCCAATGCAGTTTCCTAGAAAACATATGATAAATGTATTTTGAAGAGGTAATGGTAGTTCAACGAAAATACCCACAAGGATGTGGTAGGAGTATCTTGAATCATGTTAAATGCATATTACCATAAAATAATATGAAAATTATTCAATTAAAATTTCATTTTTCTCTAGAAAAAGAATTAATCAAATCCTTTGATAAAGAAATTTAAATGATAATATTCTATCAATTGAGTATACTGATCGTCGCAGGCTCTTACAAACCATATGAGATAGAGAAAATTATTTCAATGGATTTTACAAAAGGAATATGATATATGAATTGATTCATTGATGTTAAATAGAAAAGGCCTCAGGACTATATATTTAATTGGAGTATGAATGTGAGAGCTGAGGTAAACCATCATCAAGATCATGAACCTCTGAACTAATTAAAGTCTCTGAAAAATAAATAATAAAACTTTTTCTTGAGAATACAAGAATAAAATTTGGTCGGGCTATTGGATAAGAAATTATTATATCTCACCCACCACCAATAGGAAGGGGGGATGTGATCTCATACATCGAAACTAGGTAATCAATGAGAGTAATGGGGTCCAAATCACTTATAGGATTATATAGTATGCGACTACTGTGGGTTAATCATACATTGAGTTTATTGGTTAATAATTACCTTAAATAGTGAATATGACAGTCTAATAAGATATGTATGGAAACTCGTATGATTTTATTTTTTATTAAACACCACATGGGGTTCATTACTAGGTGTCCCAATAAATCAATATTTGGGAAATTGTAAATTTTTTTTGAGGAGTATACAGTTTTTGTTCAATTATAATTACTTTTTTTCCCATTAATTGAGGGATTGATTTCAATATAGACGTAAACAAAAGTAATGAACTGACATCATCCTTAGCATAATATATGGCCCCAACTAGACTCTGAAATCATTAGATTCAGTTACATGATTTTTAAGAGAAATGATTAATTAGGCCTGGTGTATCACACAATATGATAATGGACACATCTCCAAAATGGTTTTTAGGAGATTCCTGATATTAAATAAATATCCTTGTTTGTATCATGTGACATTCAAGAAAGAAACCCCCTACTAAATATTTATTATTATATTCATGAGATAAAAATATCAAGGTGGGGTCATATATTTATTACATACCTAGGTACCTCCATCTTTATTTTCATGATTAGAATATATAAAAAGTTTTTTTACGTTTTATTGTGATCACTATGAGGTCTCGGGGATGTTTTTCATAATGAAAAATGTTACTAAATTGTTTTCAAAACCAAGGAAATAAATTTTTTAGAATCACCTAGACCATTTCATAGTGTTTTTCATCGATGAAATAATCTATTTTTCTAACTCAAGTGATTAATACATCAATTCATTAAGGATTTTACTATAATTAAATTGTGTGAATCAATTGTATTATATGATATCAAAGTGTTTGTTTTGGGTTTTGTGTTGGATATTTCCAAGAGAATATAATATTTTTGGAATGACATGTAGTCAGTCCAATAAATGTGGAGGTGTTTTAGTTTGGGACCCCCACATCAAAATGGTGATTGATGTGAATAGTTTACATTGGAATGTAGTGTACTCGGGGATATCTATAATAGATTTATCTAGAATTATATACCCTATGAAAATTCTAACCTATAAGGGGAATACATTATATTTTCTTATAATTATCATGATGATTTTTTAATACCAATGCATAGGTTGGCCAACCCTTATATGTTTTGAATTATAGTAGAAGGTGTTAAATACATAATTTAATTTAATAAATCCATATATTGACTTTGATGTGTGATAAAACAGTGATGAGTCACGATTTCATATTGAATTATGTAGCTAGGGACACATAGGAAGAGTTATTTGACCCATGATTTATATCTTATAGAGGTGGTGTTGTTGGAAATACAGTAAAATTTGGATATCACATAATTTAGCACCCCATGAATCTTAAACTATGATATTCATTTGATTTATGTCTAGTATTAAAATATTGTGATTTATTATAATTCATTTAATTCTACTAAAATAAATCATGATATGATTATGAGATCGATTTTATGTCCTTGACCATCACATAAACAAAGATTCCATTGGTTACAAATTTCATTGTTTATTTATTAATAATTATAAAAAATATTATATAATAATTAAAACATTAAAATATCTATTATCATCAATAATAAAACATTATCATAATGTATTTTGGATGCCCTATGTTATAAAATTATGTAAAACTCTCTTTATTGAAAGGAGAAATCATATAAAAGGGAAAGATGATCCAATTGATATATAAGTTCTTGGATCCATGAGGATCAACCCATTGTGTGTTTACGAGGTCCTATGTGCTAGGAATAGTATTAGAGGATTTCAATAAGTGTTTAGCGGGTAAAATGTTAAAATAGAGAGATTACACATCGTGTAAAATTACATGACATGAATTTGGGTATTAGGACATGTAATTAATTACAATTATAAAAATAAAAGGTGAAACATATTTCATTTGAAACCAAACCCAGAGGATAACATGATGTGAAAGGGAATAAAAAGTCATGTAAATCATTGATGTTATATGTTTTAAATGTTTATAGATGCTATGTTTTTTCAAAACCTATAACTAAACCACTACTATCTCGATTCCAAGAGACCCGACAACCCCCTCGTAGTCATTTTCAGGAATCATTTTTCAAGGATTGATCTCAATATTCCCTCAATTTATCTATAGAGATCTCTCTTCAATCAGAGGTATGTTATACCCATGTACTTTTGGATTCCATGATCTACTTCCTCCTACAACTCATTGATATGTAATGGTACATGATCTCTATATATCTAAAGGTGTTTTTTGGTTGTTTGTTGGTAAATTTATGGCATGACATCTTTAGGTATATTCTGTTCTTATGAGAATGGAGATTGGGATCCACAGTGTTTTTTATCATGCAATGTACATCAAAGCCCTTTTTAAGGTAGGGGATTAATTTCTTTTATATTAATTTATGTGAAATTATTGAGCAATCATGATTTAGTCCATTATTTCCCAATGAAATTTATCAAAAAATTACATGCATCTGATTAATGAATTGATATTGATCACAAGGTGATGTTTCAATTTTTTTTAATGACAATGGTTTGCCTCTAGTTTTTAGAGGGTGTTGCATTTTTGGTGTGCTTTTTATGCTTGTATATCCTTGTGATATTGAAAAAAATGTAAATATATAATTAATTATTAGTTATTTTGTTAATTGATTGAAAAGTCATATTTAATGACTTTATAGTGTTGTAGTTTTAATACAGAATGTATTTTTAAATGAATTGGCCTTCAATGTTTCAAAGTACTTGAATAAATATGTGAGGTATGTTTATAATTCTTGATAATGGAATTAAATGAATTATAAAGGAATTTTTTTATTTAATTTTTTATAGCTTTACCTATCTAGTTTCATAGGATTAATGTAGTTGGAACTTGTAAATAATGAATCAGTTAATTAATTATAGAATTTGAATTGGTCATGTAATAAAAGATATGGCCTTTTGGGGAATTAGTTTTTTTGTTTCATGTAAAGGAAATGTTCCTAGAGCTTTGGAGTTATGAGATCTTGTCTTTTTGTGAGGATAAATTCCTTACATTAGGTCCATGATCCCGATTACTATATTATTTTCCTACATCTTGGGGTGTGATTTATTACATGGATGGATGAGAATATAAGCATATTTTGGTATATGGTAGGATTTCAAGATATTGTGGTATTAGTAGATGATTATAATGGTGGGATGAATCAAGATATGCATGTGGGTGTCAAGGAACACATTGGGGAGGATGTAATAGTTTGAAGTTGGGATTACCCATTGATTTGAATGGTGCATGCTTATTGAAACTGTTATTTGGATGACGGCCCGATTATTGATTATCAACTTTATGTTCCCCAATACATGATGTATTTTGATGTGCATGGTTGATTATCTTATTTAGTATCAATGGATGTTTTCCTAGAATGATTGGAAAATCATTATTAGTGTTCTAAATAAATAAATTGATGTTTAATGCATGGGGTTGGAGCTTCTTTGGATGCAATTTTGAGGTTATAATTTTTAAAAGATTTATACTTGGGTTTCATAAGGCTGGAGAGTAGTGATTTTATTGTAATGGTAATGATATTTTATATGAAAAATGATAAGGTTTAATTGACACTTAATTAATTAATTAACATAATTTGAATCTGAGGAAAATTATAAAATAATTTAATGTAGGTATTTAAATATTTTTGTTCACATAGGATTTATGCTCTTAAAAGCGGCATCTTGGAGTCTAAGAGACGTTATATTCTTGTTGAATCTATGAATAGGTTATTCGAATGGTGTGGTTTTGATATATATTATTTATTTTATATTTTTAGTATTTATATGGTACACCACCACGTTGGTTAGGAAAATCGACACTCGTAAGATTATGATCCCTTGGGGTAGTGTTTTCTCCCACATCCTAGTGGGAGGATAGATAGATGAATGCCCCCATTGTCCTCTCTCTCTTCTATTCGTATTTACAGGTACTGGTATGCATTGTTATTAGTTTTACATATACGTTTGTAGAGGGTTTTAATGGCCTATGGTAATTTCACACAGATGTATTTATTGTATAGATTCATAAGGACTACTATAGGTATAACATATATATGTTGTGATGGCTTGAGGATCCTTACTAGGTCTGTGGGTGTTGATGGCTTCATGCATAATAACCAATGTATGATTAACATTATACATGTTATCATGTATCCAAAAAAATACCTTGTTATATTTGGGTACGTGGACATGGTGGTGTGTTAAATGAGGAGGATGTTGTGGTTCTTCACCCAAGTTCTGGGGGGTATATCCTTTTTGGAGAGAGATGCTTAGGATGTGCGAGGGTGGGATTGATTGGAATACCAGTGGGGAAGCATAATCAGAGTAACATTGATATTATTAATATATTATATTTTATTATATGAGATAATCAGTGAGAGTGTCCAAGGTGATGTTTAGAACATTGTATACCTTTTTAGTTGATGAGTTAGTTTCACTTTTTTTCACTTGACATTAACATAATTTCTTCACTTTTTTCATTAGAGGAACTAGTGATGATCAAAAAAAGTATATTGTTACACACATCATACATATATATAAACTATTTTTATTGTTAGTTTGATTAGGTTGGACATCATGTTGGTTACTAGTATAATTTGGGGTTTTTAGGAGCTTTTTCCCCTTTGTAGCCACAATTTTCATTAATTCTATTGTGGTACACAAATTTTTCCCTTCAGTTGTAATACATCTTGAATTTAATTACATACCTTAACTTGCCATTTTTTTGTATTAGAGTCTAAGAAATAGTTATTTTGTGTATATATTATATCTCTATTTTTCCTATGTTCTGTTAGAGGTTATTTCCTCCCATCGATGCCACTACCATACCACTAATTCTAGATGCTAACATGAGGCCTACTAGGGTAGGGACTCGGGAGACAAAATCTCTCTTCTCCAATATCTAGCCCAAGATGGGTACAGTTTGGGTGTAGGGGTTGGTGGAAATGTGGTATTAGAGGACTAGTTGTAATATAGGATGAATTTTGGATCTAGCCACAAGTGAGGTTTTGTGTGTTGGTATGGAAATTTTGAAGATAATTTTATAAAGCATTGTTAACATGGGAAACCATCTTATACTTGGACATTTATCCCCCCTGTGATCTGATTCATGGAAATTTAATCTTACAGCGACTACTAAACGAGATAACACTTGTCTCATTGTATAGACCTTGGAAATGATCATGCCCCATTCACCATTTCGCATACATTTTAATTGAGAGAACATTTGATATATCAAGATAAAAAATAATAAATAAAATCAATTAATTAATGTTAACGTATTATATATTCCATGTATTTGATATCTAAATATTTTTTATTTTCTAGGAATGGATCGGGGTCGATTTCCTTGTTAGGTTCTCACAGAAGATGTTTGGCCGGTTGCGCCACCAGATCACAGCAGGGTTGAGGTTGACAATGATGGCACTTTGAGAAGGACACTCCAAGAGTTTCCTAACAAAATTATTTTGAGGTGGGATGGATCCGTTTTAGATACTATCATGGAATACTAGTGGGAGGAGTTTTATATTGCCTCCAATTTGATCTGTTCGAAAAGTAGAATTAGTTATCTATTACTTTATGATGTTGGATGGGGTAGCAAGGTAGTGGTGGATCTTGTCACTCGGATATCATGAGGATTTGGAAGTATCAGGTGACCAGTTACAAGGATATTTTAGAGTTGAGTTTCTTTATTTGAGCATGAAATTATTCAGTCCCCAGGAGATACATACCTTTTTATAGGGAATATCCAATGTCTGAGAGTTGGGGATCTATTTCAAGAACATTATGTGATATGCTTTAGACCTGTTTATTTATGATCAGGCCATGACAAGGAATTTAAATGAGGATTTTCATATATATATCGAGTTACAGGTCACCTTTTTAATGTTAAAGATGTTTCTCAAGTTGTTGACTAGAGTAGAGTTAAACGAGTGGACATTATCCTTAACCATATTTTCATGAGAGTGGAGAGAGTATGATTTTTTATTATGTAAAATCGTGATCAGTGATTAACGATTTCTTAGAATGAAGAGATACATATCTTTTAAGAGCAGTTCCCAACCCTAATTGTCTCATCTCTATAAGGATGGTGACATTCATGCCTATTCTAGGGGATCAGAGGTATACATTTCATGGGGATTCTGAGGTCAAAATTGATGAGTGTGATTGAACTTTTTGAGAGTTTATTATGAAGAAAATGGTTTTTCATCATGCTCCTCCATTGAATAAGTTCCAATAGAGGCAGTACCATTATGATGCTCTAGTTTGGACATGTGGAGTATTTATGTTCCAGGCATTGGATATCCTCAATATGCTTCCCATTATTTATTGAGAATATCTTGGCCATTTTTGTGGCCACAATCATTTTCAGAGAGGACATGTTATAGGTCGTGGTTTGCTTCATGAATTAGCACTTCCAGCACTATGAGATCCAAACGTAATCTGAGGTACCCTTTTCTTTTTTTTACATGGTTGCATGAATTTTCTGATAGAGGAGAGACACAATCTGTCATATCACCTTCCATTTTCAATGCTTTAGTACTTGAGGAAGATATATTTACTGGGCCCTTGGAATAGACTACGCCACTTAGAGGTCATGTTGACAATTTAGAAGTATGAAGAGATTGTGATCTAGGGAAGGGGAAGTGTATATTTTGGGGTGATTTCCAATGTTAATAGATACAACCAAATTACATAATCCCCATCATGGATTGGTTGTATATTGTGTTGGCAATCATGAATTTCATCAAGATGCAGGTTCTATTCTTCGATGGTGATGGAGAAACAAAACTACTTTTTGGCTAGCAAGACCCTTGTATGGGTCAGATTCATGTCCCATCCAACTCATCAACCGATAATGTCTTGTTAATAAGAATGAAGTGGGATGATTTTTTTATTGATCAATGAATAACCATATTGCATCACTTCTACTAGAGATGGCGCTATGCCAGATAAAAACTCCCTTGAAACATCTTCCAATTTTCATTCCGGCACTAGAAGACTCGGTAACAAGTTTGTATGGATTTGGTGATACGTCTTCACATGCTTGCAGGTCGAACACCTAGTGATAAATCATACTATCTGAAATTTTATCCATGACCACCTATACTGGCATCACATATCTCAATGCGTATTGAATATTCATAGATGAACTACCAACTAATAATTGTGGTACTCTTTTATAAACTCCACACTCAATCTTGTCGGATCATAGATACATCCATGTAGATGCATGGAATCATCTCTCTCAATAGACCAATATGGAGGTTGGTTATCTCATAATATAATATCACACAAAACTACGACATCACGATCTAAAAATTATTTACTCTTCAACTTCTCATGGAGAGAAGATGTAAATATCAAGGATGTGAGGTAAGACTACTCATCACTATAAAGAATCAATATATGTATCTTAGAAAAGTGTTACATTAACTTCTATTGTTCACTAGATTTTCATCTATCCTATGTTCGAGTTTTCTGACTCAGTGCATCTACCACTATATTTCCCTTCACAAGCATATAGTAAATATCAATATAAAAATATTGTAGATATCTGATCCATATCAACAATATGTGGATAAAGAAATTCTCTGGGAAGATATATTTAAGGATCTTGTGGACTATGTACACCATAAATCACTCCCCCAGTTAATAATGTATCATACACCGTAAGTCTTGGACAACTGGTGAAAGATCAAGGTTAGGCATTGGGTAATTTCTATCGGGAGGCCTCAACTACAACTATTAGTATAAAACAAATTTGTTGTCTTCCTACATCAACAATGCTCCTAGGCTGACAGATGATGCATCACAGAAGATAGTACAACCTATTCCGGGCTCTAGAGGTGTCATAATTTTTGCTGATACAAGCCTCCCAATCTACTCCTGAAAGTCTTTCTCGCATGATTCTGACCATATGAACTTCACACCCTTATTTTTAAGACCATTAAAAGGTGAAGCAAGGAGATAAAAGAATTATATGAAATTATTGTAATATTCAACCCTCACAAATAAACTCTTTATCTTCAAAAAGATCATGGGATGCTCTAAAGAAACAACAACACTAACCTTTTTATGGTAAATAGAAATCATTGGTGTCGATATTATATGACTCAAGATGTAAAATTTTTAGATCCATAAGTGGAAAACAACATTTTGGGCATAAATATGATGCCCACTCGGTGTACTCATAATGGTATTTAGATGTTTGGAATGGTTGTTATGAGTGTGAGAATATAGAAAGATGTCTCCACAATGACCACAACTAAAGAATCCTAATAGTGGTAGAAAAACCTATTTATCATAGCCATGAAAATGGTGGGCATATTTTGAAGACCGAACAACATAACAAACAACTCATATTGATCATACCTGATATAGAAATCTTTATGATCTATGAATGATGGTTTTACTCACATCTGATGACAACCATATCATAGGTTAATATTAGGGAAGACCTTTTTCCTTACAACAAGTCAAATAAGTCATATATTTTAGGATTTGGATATCTGTTCTTGATCATAATTAGGTTCAAAAAACCTTAATCCATGCCTAGATGTATGTTTAAATCCTCCTTATTGGAAAAAATCATTGTAAATCCCCAAGAGAATGTAATGGAATGTACAAAGCCTTTGGAATCAAAATAATCTAACAGCCACTTGACCTCTTGATGATTTGTTGATGCCATCCTATATAGATGAATAGTCAGCAGAGCTACTCTTAGAACAAGATCAATAGTAACCTCTATCTATCTCTTAAGTGGTAGGCTAGAAAATATTTTGGGAAAGACATCCATGAAATGATTCAATTATGGAGGGAAATCTACATGGCATAAAACATGATCCTCCATGACTATATTTTCAATTTGGGTGGTAACTCATCCTAGCCCATGATTCATTGGTCCTACTCTACCAGCATATGCATCCTACTAAACATTATATATAAAACTATATTAGTATAGTGATGTAAATGATACTATCTAGAAATCACAATCCATAAAACCATGATACTGAACAAACCAATTCATTCATTGAATGATATCGAAGCCAGTCATCTCAAGATAAAAGAGATTACATAATAAATGGAAACTACCGTCCATAAAAGGACAATCCTTGCACCGGTGTATTCCGTCTGTTTGTACCCCTAACAGAGTATATAGGGACAATACACCATAGTAATACTATATCTACAGTCTGAGACATTCCATTATTGATACAATGATAAATGATTTTGAAGAACCTACATCAAATAAAGGAAATACTATAGTTGATGCCTCCAAAATAGTACCATGTACTGCAGATAGTCCCATAGCTAGATACTCATTTATCATCTGTAGTTCATGTAACTGACATGATCCAAAACCCTATGCAGTATATAAACTACCGAGATCATAACTACTATGATGGTTCTACTGGTGATTAGTGGTCTAGCTACCACGACCATAACCTCCTCTTAGGCCAGACCTTCAAGAGTTAGTCGAACTCCCAGCCTGACATTAAATAAATGAACACTATCCTAAAGGTGTATATGGTGGTAATACTTTTTCAATCATGGATAGTGTAAATGTATATTGAAAACATGCATGATTACCCATTCGACCGCATGCCCGATACTCATGTTGGTCTCTATAACATTGAGGCTTCGAAAGACCCCTTCATCCTCATGTATGACACACATTATAGCTATCAAAACGGGAAATCTAGTTATCACTGCCCTGATGAGAAACTGTGAGATAATGTGTCCTTCCACCAGGAAAACTACCAGCCAGACACAGCACCCGTACATTTTTCCTGGTACTCTTTCCATCAGTCACGATGTACTTTGTCATAAGAGTATAATTTACTTTGGAATAAATGTAGTGTAACACCCCATGTTTTTTTAAAAATTAATTTAAATGCATGACACATTATTTTATGAAGATATTTGTGATGATATTTAAACATAATTTGGTGGCTTATATGTTAGTAATTTTGAAAAATAGTCTTCTACAATTGTGCTCAGTAAGTTATTTAAATTCTAATAGAACCATATTTTTTAGTGAATAGTAACATTAACTTATGAATAATAATGTTAATAATAATATTACACTAATGAATAGAAAATTATATTATTATTTCATTTTTTTAGGTTATATGTTAATGAGATATTCATTAATATTTCTGGGTGTAACGACCCGAATTTTTTTTAAATAAATTTTGTTTCTTAATTTTATGTGTTATTGCTATACTCAACAAAAATGTTTCATTTGGTAACATGAGTATAATTAAAATGAGACTGTTGGGTTTTGACTGTTATTTGACCATTGGTCAATATGACCACTGGAAACTAAACATTTTTGACTATTTTCTCTAAATACAAGCAATCTTGGTTAATTAATATAGAAAGAAGATTTGATGGCCTCACCCAGTAGTCTTGGACCGATCAAAGCCCATCTAACAGAGCTTGGGAAGGAGGTAGCACCATTGGCCTTTGCTCTGGACCAAACCCAAGCCGAACTTCATCATGTGAAGCTAGAACGGAATCGCCTTCGCGAGAAGTTCAAACTGATAGAAATTACTACTCGGGCAATGTTGACCGAGCCGCCCCAAGATTCTATCACCCTAGCACACCTTACTCTTAGGTCCTATGCTGGTATTATAAGGGGCTATGTAACGAGACCGTAATTGCCTTGTGTAATCCTTGTTTTAAATAAAAATTGGGATTTCTTCTTATGATGAAGTTTATGAATTTTCAAATGACTGGATAAAAATAGTATGCAAAATTTTGATGAATTTTCAAAAGGATATTTTAAAAAAAAACGTTTGTGTAAACCTTAAATAATTTAAAATGTGTAATGATTCTCAAAAAATGGTCTTCTACAATTATGTTCAGTACGAAATTTAGAGTCTAATAAGATCAACATGATTTTTGATGAATAGTAAATTATGAATACTGATTTTATGATTAGGATTAGTAATATGACCAAATGGATTAGTAATCTCACTTAAAGAAAGTTTTAAAATAATCTAGGCACCTTGATTAAGTAATGTGATTCAATAAAATAGTTAAATAACGGTTTCATTAATTATTATTCAAGTATTAGTTTTTTCGGGTGAATAGTGTTTTTTTAATTAAAAACATAATTAAAAATAATTAGAAATTTATTTTTATAAAAATGACTTTATTTTTGAACTCAGAGCATCGATATTATGTTATGGTAATTTTTGGGGTTTTTTCTGAAAAAATGAATTTTCGATGAATAGTGTTTTTATTTAAAAATTAAATTAAAAATATTTAGAAAATTATTTTTATAAAATGGATTTCATTTATTAAATCAGAGCATTGATATTTGGTTAATGTGAAATTTTGGGATTTTTCTGAGAAAGTTGAATTTTCGGTGAATAGTGAAAGTATAGTTTTTAAGTTACGGGTGTTTAATGACATCATTAAATGATGTATTATGTATATATTCAATATGGTCGAATTATGAATAGTAAGATAAGGTGTGAGGTGTCCCAAGTGGCCAATACCATGGGCATATACCATGGGCAAGCCCATGGTTTTGCCAAAACCACTAGTGAGGTGTCCCTTGGCCATTAATGCCTTGTCCCCTCACTTTCCCTATAAATAACAAGCCCTCCTCTCATCTATTCGACTCCCCACTCATTAAAAACGAATTTCTGGTCTCATTACCTCCCAAGGAGTCCTCCCAAGGTGCCCCCAAGCCCTCAAGGTCCCAACCTTTGAGGTTTAAGAGTTACATTTTAAGGTAAGGGATCCGACCCCTCTCTTTCTTTTCAAGTGATCTCTTTTATGTCATTCCTTTTATGCTCCATGTTCTTATTTTGGAGGATGTTATTTTATACTCCTCTTACTGCCCTTTTTATGTTCATATGATGAAATACCCCCTCTTACTCTCATCATTTCGTTTTAAGAAAGTTTAAGTGGCGCCGTTAGGTTGCCGAATTTTCAAGGGATTCATTCACCTCTCTCTTTTTCAAAGTTCTACTTTCATGTCAAGTCTTTCAAGTTCATTTTTATTATGTTGGGGTATGATCTCTATATTTATCATACTGTTCTTTTATGATCACATTATGAGAGACCCCATTTTATCTCTTCAATTTAGTATTTTCATGTCTTAAGTGGCGCCGTTAGGCTGCCGAATTTTTAAGTGGTTCTTCACCCTTCTCGTTTTGAAGTTCTACTTTAATGTCAATTATTTCAAGTTCCTTTTTGTTATATTGGGGTATGATCTCTATATATATCATGCTGGACTCTTATGTTCATATGATGAGAGACCCCATTTGATCTCTTCAATTCAGTATTTTGATGTTTTAAGTGGCGCCGTTAGGCTGCCGGATTTTTAAGTGGTTCTTCACCCTTCTCGTTTTGAAGTTCTACTTTCATGTCGATTCTTTCAATTTCCTTTTTGTTATGATGGGGAATTATCTCTATATCTATCATACTGATCTCTTATGATCATATTATGAGGGACCCTATTTGATCATGTCAAATCATTTTCTTTTGAAGTTAAGTGACGCAGTAAGGCTGCCGAATTTTCATAAGAGAAATCTAATTTTTTTCCTTCCATGTTTTTCATTTCAAATGGTATGTCCCTAAAATTTCATTACCATGTCCATATGTCCTTCTTATTCTTTCACCCTACTGTTTTATGGATCATTTATGAAAGGGTGACTCATGTCCCCTCTCATTTCAATGTTTTCTAAAACCCCGAAACTTAGCCGTTATGCTGCAGAATTTTCCCCTCCAAATGCCTCTCTCTTTTCTCAAAAATTATTTTATGTTATAAAGTGAATACTCAAAGATCTTATTTCTACAAGGGTATTCACATATATATATAAATGTTCCATTTTAAATTCTGGTATTTACATACATGAGACCCACTTTCCCTTTCCGTGGGTTTAAAGTGACGTAAAGATCATGTCTTTAAAGCAGTTTTTAAAACGTTATGATTATGAAATGAAACCCATTTATTTTATGCTATGTGGGTTATTTATGAAATGTTTGATGATGATATATGTGGCTCACATGATAATAAAGGCAACTTTAAGGGTGCGCCCTGATAGCGCTCCAATGCATTGGGTAATGATGTAACCACTAGAGATTACAATTTTCACGATACCTTGGTGAATAACCTTGGTAATTTTCAAATGACACCTTGGGGATGGACCTTTGTGATATGTTCATGATTGTCTATGTTAAATGATGTAGCCACATCTTCAAGTTATGAAAAATTTTGTTTTTATTATGAAATTCCTCATGATTTCTTTCTCATGCCTTAAAGTTCTTTTCATGTCCTTATTGAAGTATATCAAGTTTACATGTAAAATGTTCCTCTTGTTTCCCTTACTGGGCCTTCTGCTCACCCTTTCTTTTGATGTATGTCCCCAGGTTATGAGATGCAGTAATGAACCTAGAATGAACTTAAGGAGACGGCTTTCAAGTGTTTAAGAAGAATGTTTTATATTGTTTTCATGTATTATGTTCCTGGTTTCCAAGACACTAGACCTTAAAGATCCTCAGTTTTGTGTAATGTAATGAAAGTTTATGTTATAAAAAGGAGGGATGTTATAGTTGGTATCAAAGGATGGTTTAGTTATTTGTGGAAATTAGGATATGAAAACTCTAGGAGGAACCCTATAGAAAAGTTTAATATAGGAAATCTTCCTGGTATTTTGGTGAGTATTGAGTAAGGGGTTGCCAAGCAAATATATCTCTGTCTGGATACGAGCAGGTAGAGGTGGCTCTGGCCCAGATGTAAATAGGGGTAAAACCAGAAAACACCGCTTTGAGCTAGAATCGAACGGGAACTGGTACACGACAACGGGCCTTGCTGCACTCTTGGTTACGACACTCCCGAGGGATATGCTTTGGTAAATTCATAAGCTTGGTATGAACCATTATTAAAGGAACAAAGATAAAATAAAATAAATATTCACATAAGAATATATGATCATGGATAACCTAGATGGGAACCTAGGGGATCACAAGTTAGGGTATACTTTTCTTCTACAAGTTATCCTTATATGCTTTAAGTTCCTTTTCATGATTATTGGTTAAGTATTTAAGCCTCTAATTATACTTTATCTTCTTAGATAATGGTGGGAAATGGAATAACGTGTCCCAACAACCAATGTGATAGGAAATGTGACAATTTCCGTATTAATATGTCAGAGATGATTAAGGGATTAAAAGATGATTATTATTTTGGAAGGCGTTCAATATTTTGGGGACCCTATATGATCGAGGTAAATAGATTACTATAGTATTTTCATTGAGGAGTAAGGTTGACTTATATTTTGAAGAATTGATGAATTTAAGGTGGACTTATAGTAATTTAGGTTACTTTTGGGAATGATTAACCTATCTTGGGTAAAATATGTTTAGGTTAGCTACTTTTGTTATAAGATGTTAGGAGTGGTTGATGTTGTCTGGAGATGAACAATGAAGTTGTTTTGGAAGACTATGTTATCAAATCCTTCTTGTATTTGGGTTTCAATCTTAGTTTGGTTTGTTTTGAGGAATTTTAAGGACCGTTATTTATGGAATGGTCTATGATGAACTTTGGGTAGTACCATGGAATTTTGATGATTTAAAAGTAGTTTCCATTCCTATTGGATTCTTTCTTTTTGAAGAGTTGTTTTACCTTAACCTTTCTGTTTTTGGGATAATGTTTAAAGATAGAAGAAATAGATAGTTAATCTTTTGTAGATTATGTGATTCTATAGAAGATGATTCTTGTGCTTTTATGAGACCAAGTGTTTTTGAATTCTCATCATTTGGAGAAAAGATTAGTGTTGGTAGGGACTTGTTAAAGGATGAAACTCTACTTGAAGGAAGGTATATTTTCTTATGTTTTTGTTCTATGTAGTAAATGAAATCCTCAAAATTATGAAAAGAAACGTAAAACAAAAATGTTGTTGGTTTACGTTTCCTACTAGGTAATCAAAGACCGTTTACACACATCATAAGTTTGGGATTTTCTCATGGTTAACTTTCTCCAAATCATGTTCTCTATCACTCTCTCTCAGAACTGACCCTTTGTTTTTTCCTCCTTGTCCATGTTTTCCTACATTGAACCCGAGTGTGGGTTAACTCGGGTGACCTTTGTACTTCCCTTTCATTATTTTAAAGTAATAGTTTTACTGACTCCTTTTCCGATGTGGGACTTTCAATGAAATTTCAAAACCCAATTTTAAAATTGCGAGGACACAATTTCTTAAGGGGGGAAGATTGTAACGACCCGAATTTTTTTTAAATAAATTTTGTTTCTTAATTTTATGTGTTATTGCTATACTCAACAAAAATGTTTCATTTGGTAACATGAGTATAATTAAAATGAGACTGTTGGGCTTTGACTGTTATTTGACCATTGGTCAATATGACCACTGGAAACTAAACATTTTTGACTATTTTCTCTAAATACAAGCAATCTTGGTTAATTAATATAGAAAGAAGATTTGATGGCCTCAACCAGTAGTCTTGGACCGATCGAAGCCCATCTAACAGAGCTTGGGAAGGAGGTAGCACCATTGGCCTTTGCTCTGGACCAAACCCAAGCCGAACTTCATCATGTGAAGCTAGAACGGAATCGCCTTCGCGAGAAGTTCAAACTGATAGAAATTACTACTCGGTCAATGTTGACCAAGCCGCCCCAAGATTCTATCACCCTAGCACACCTTACTCTTAGGTCCTATGCTGGTATTATAAGGGGCTATGTAACGAGACCGTAATTGCCTTGTGTAATCCTTGTTTTAAATAAAAATTGGGATTTCTTCTTATGATGAAGTTTATGAATTTTCAAATGACTGGATAAAAATAGTATGCAAAATTTTGATGAATTTTCAAAAGGATATTTTAAAAAAAAATGTTTGTGTAAACCTTAAATAATTTAAAATGTGTAATGATTCTCAAAAAATGGTCTTCTACAATTATGTTCAGTATGAAATTTAGAGTCTAATAAGATCAACATGATTTTTGATGAATAGTAAATTATGAATAGTGATTTTATGATTAGGATTAGTAATATGACCAAATGGATTAGTAATCTCACTTAAAGAAAGTTTTAAAATAATCTAGGCACCTTGATTAAGTAATGTGATTCAATAAAATAGTTAAATAACGGCTTCATTAATTATTATTCAAGTATTAGTTTTTTCTGGTGAATAGTGTTTTTTTTAATTAAAAACATAATTAAAAATAATTAGAAATTTATTTTTATAAAAATTACTTTATTTTTGAACTCAGAGCATCGATATTATATTATGGTAATTTTTGGGGTTTTTTCTGAAAAAATGAATTTTCGATGAATAGTGTTTTTATTTAAAAATTAAATTAAAAATATTTAGAAAATTATTTTTATAAAATGGATTTCATTTATGAAATCAGAGCATTAATATTTGGTTAATGTGAAATTTTGGGATTTTTCTGAGAAAGTTGAATTTTCGGTGAATAGTGAAAGTATAGTTTTTAAGTTACGGGTGTTTAATGACATCATTAAATGATGTATTAAGTATATATTCAATATGGTCGAATTATGAATAGTAAGATAAGGTGTGAGGTGTCCCAAGTGGCCAATACCATGGGCAAATACCATGGGCAAGCCCATGGTTTTTCCAAAACCACTAGTGAGGTGTCCCTTAGCCATTAATGCCTTGTCCCCTCACTTTCCCTATAAATACCAAGCCCTCCTATCATCCATTCGACTCCCCACTCATTACCAACGAATTTCTGGTCTCATTACCTCCCAAGGAGTCCTCCCAAGGTTCCCCCAAGCCCTCAAGGTCCCAACCTTTGAGGTTTAAGAGTTACATTTTAAGGTAAGGGATCCGACCCCTCTCTTTCTTTTCAAGTGATCTCTTTTATGTCATTCCTTTTATGCTCCATGTTCGTATTTTGGAGGATGTTATTTTATACTCCTATTACTGCCCTTTTTATGTTCATATGATGAAAGACCCCCTCTTACTCTCATCATTTCGTTTTAAGAAAGTTTAAGTGGCGCCGTTTGGCTGCCGAATTTTCAAGGGATTCATTCACCTCTCTCTTTTTCAAAGTTCTACTTTCCTGTCAAGTCTTTCAAGTTCATTTTTATTATGTTGGGGTATGATCTCTATATTTATCATACTGGTCTTTTATGATCACATGATGAGAGACCCCATTTGATCTCTTCAATTTAGTATTTTGATGTCTTAAGTGGCGCCGTTAGGCTGCCGAATTTTTAAGTGGTTCTTCACCCTTCTCGTTTTGAAGTTCTACTTTCATGTCAATTATTTCAAGTTCCTTTTTGTTATATTGGGGTATGATCTCTATATATATCATACTGGACTCTTATGTTCATATGATGAGAGACCCCATTTGATCTCTTCAATTCAGTATTTTGATGTTTTAAGTGGCGTCGTTAGGCTGCCGAATTTTTAAGTGGTTCTTCACCCTTCTCGTTTTGAAGTTCTACTTTCAGGTCGATTCTTTCAATTTCCTTTTTGTTATGATGGGGAATTATCTCTATATCTATCATACTGATCTCTTATGATCATATGATGAGGGACCCTATTTGATCTTGTCAAATCATTTTCTTTTGAAGTTAAGTGACGCCGTAAGGCTGCCGAATTTTCATAAGAGAAATCTAATTTTTTTTCCTTCCATGTTTTTCATTTCAAATGGTATATCCCTAAAATTTCATTACCATGTCCATATGTCCTTCTTATTCTTTCACCCTACTGTTTTATGGATCATTTATGAATGGGTGACTCATGTCCCCTCTCATTTCAATGTTTTCTAAAACCCTGAAACTTAGCCGTTATGCTGTAGAATTTTCCCCTCAAAATGCCTCTCTCTTTTCTCAAAAATTATTTTATGTTATAAAGTGAATACTCAAAGCACTTATTTCTACAAGGGTATTCACATATATATATAAATGTTCCATTTTAAATTCTGGGATTTACATACATGAGACCCACTTTCCCTTTCCGTGGGTTTAAAGTGACGTAAAGATCATGTCTTTAAAGCAGTTTTTAAAACGTTATGATTATGAAATGAAACCCATTTATTTTATGCTATGTGGGTTATTTATGAAATGTTTGATGATGATATATGTGGCTCACATGATAATAAAGGCAAATTTAAGGGTGCGCCCTGATAGCGCTCCAATGCATTGGGTAATGATGTAACCACTAGAGATTACAATTTTCACGATACCTTGGTGAATAACCTTGGTAGTTTTAAAATGACACCTTGGGGATGGACCTTGCTGATATGTTCATGATTGTCTATGTTAAATGATGTAGCCACATCTTCAAGTTATGAAAAATTTTGTTTTTATTATGAAATGCCTCATGATTTCTTTCTCATGCCTTAAAGTTCTTTTCATGTCCTTATTGAAGTATATCAAGTTTACATGTAAAATGTTCCTCTTGTTTCCCTTACTGGGCCTTCTGCTCACCCTTTCTTTTGATGTATGTCCCCAGGTTATGAGATGCAGTAATGAACCTAGAATGAACTTAAGGAGACGGCTTTCAAGTGTTTAAGAAGAATGTTTTATATTGTTTTCATGTATTATGTTCCTGGTTTCCAAGACACTAGACCTTAAAGATCCTCAGTTTTGTGTAATGTAATGAAAGTTTATGTTATAAAAAGGCGGGATGTTATAGTTGGTATCAAAGGATGGTTTAGTTATTTGTGGAAATTAGGATATGAAAACTCTAGGAGGAACCCTATAGAAAATTTAATATAGGAAATCTTCCTGGTATTTTGGTGAGTATTGAGTAAGGGGTTGCCAAGCAAATACATCTCTGTCTGGATACGAGCAGGTAGAGGTGGCTCTGGCACATATGTACATAGGGGTAAAACCTGAAAACACCGCTTTGAGCTAGACTCGAACGGGAACTGGTACACGACAACGGGCCTTGCTGCACTCTTGGTTACGACACTCCCGGGGGATATGCTTTGGTAAATTCATAAGCTTGGTATGAACCATTATTAAAGGAACAAAGATAAAATAAAATAAAGATTCACATAAGAATATATGATCATGGATAACCTAGATGGGAACCTAGGGGATCACAAGTTAGGGTATACTTTTCTTCTACAAGTTATCCTTATATGATTTAAGTTCCTTTTCATGATTATTGGTTAAGTATTTAAGCCTCTAATTATACTTTATCTTCTTAGATAATGGTGGGAAATGGAATAACGTGTCCCAACAACCAATGTGATAGGAAATGTGACAATTTCCGTATTAATATGTCAGAGATGATTAGGGGATTAAAAGATGATTATTATTTTGGAAGGCGTTCAATATTTTGGGGACCCTATATGATCGAGGTAAATAGATTACTATAGTATTTTCATTGAGGAGTAAGGTTGACTTATATTTTGAAGAATTGATGAATTTAAGGTGGACTTATAGTAATTTTGGTTACTTTTGGGAATGATTAACCTATCTTGGGTAAAATATGTTTAGGTTAGCTACTTTTGTTATAAGATGTTAGGAGTGGTTGATGTTGTCTGGAGATGAACAATGAAGTTGTTTTGGAAGACTATGTTATAAAATCCTTCTTGTATTTGGGTTTCAATCTTAGTTTGGTTTGTTTTGAGGAATTTTAAGGACCGTTATTTATGGAATGGTCTGTGATGAACTTTGGGTAGTACCATGGAACTTTGATGATTTAAAAGTAGTTTCCATTCCTATTGGATTCTTTCTTTTTGAAGAGTTGTTTTACCTTAACCTTTCTGTTTTTGGGATAATGTTTAAAGATAGAAGAAATAGATAGTTAATCTTTTGTAGATTATGTGATTCTATAGAAGATGATTCTTGTGATTTTATGAGACCAATTGTTTTTGAATTCTCATCATTTGGAGAAAAGATTAGTGTTGGTAGGGACTTGTTAAAGGATGAAACTCTACTTGAAGGTAGGTATATTTTCTTATGTTTTTGTTCTATGTAGTAAATGAAATCCTCAAAATTATGAAAAGAAACGTAAAACAAAAATGTTGTTGGTTTACGTTTCCTACTAGGTAATCAAAGACCGTTTACACACATCATAAGTTTGGGATTTTCTCATGGTTAACTTTCTCCTAATCATGTTCTCTATCACTCTCTCTCAGAACTGACCCTTTGTTTTTTCCTCCATGTCCATGTTTTCCTACATGGAACCCGAGTGTGGGTTATCTCGGGTGACCTTTGTACTTCCCTTTCATTATTTTAAAGTAATGGTTTTACTGACTCTTTTTCCGATGTGGGACTTTCAATGAAATTTCAAAACCCAATTTTAAAATTGCGAGGACGCAATTTCTTAAGGGGGGAAGATTGTAATGACCCGAATTTTTTTTAAATAAATTTTGTTTCTTAATTTTATGTGTTATTGCTATACTCAACAAAAATGTCTCATTTGGTAACATGAGTATAATTAAAATGAGACTGTTGGGTTTTGACTGTTATTTGACCATTGGTCAATATGACCACTGGAAACTAAACATTTTGACTATTTTCTCTAAATACAAGAAATCTTGGTTAATTAATATAGAAAGAAGATTTGATGGCCTCACCCAGTAGTCTTGGACCGATCGAAGCCCATATAACAGAGCTTGGGAAGGAGGTAGCACCATTGGCCTTTGCTCTGGACCAAACCCAAGCCGAACTTCATCATGTGAAGCTAGAACGGAATCGCCTTCGCAAGAAGTTCAAACTGATAGAAATTACTACTCGGGCAATGTTGACCGAGCCGCCCCAAGATTCTATCACCCTAGCACACCTTACTCTTAGGTCCTATGCTGGTATTATAAGGGGCTATGTAACGAGACCGTAATTGCCTTGTGTAATCCTTGTTTTAAATAAAAATTGGGATTTCTTCTTATGATGAAGTTTATGAATTTTCAAATTACTGGATAAAAATAGTATGCAAAATTTTGATGAATTTTCAAAAGGATATTTTAAAAAAAAAATGTTTGTGTAAACCTTAAATAATTTAAAATGTGTAATGATTCTCAAAAAATGGTCTTCTACAATTATGTTCAGTACGAAATTTAGAGTCTAATAAGATCAACATGATTTTTGATGAATAGTAAATTATGAATAGTGATTTTATGATTAGGATTAGTAATATGACCAAATGGATTAGTAATCTCACTTAAAGAAAGTTTTAAAATAATCTAGGCACCTTGATTAAGTAATGTGATTCAATAAAATAGTTAAATAACGGTTTCATTAATTATTATTCAAGTATTAGTTTTTTCGGGTGAATAGTGTTTTTTTAATTAAAAACTTAATTAAAAATAATTAGAAATTTATTTTTATAAAAATGACTTTATTTTTGAACTCAGAGCATCGGTATTATGTTATGGTAATTTTTGGGGTTTTTTTCTGAAAAAATGAATTTTCGATGAATAGTGTTTTTATTTAAAAATTAAATTAAAAATATTTAGAAAATTATTTTTATAAAATGGATTTCATTTTTGAAATCAGAGCATTGATATTTGGTTAATGTGAAATTTTGGGATTTTTCTGAGAAAGTTGAATTTTCGGTGAATAGTGAAAGTATAGTTTTTAAGTTACGGGTGTTTAATGACATCATTAAATGATGTATTAAGTATATATTAAATATGGTCGAATTATGAATAGTAAGATAAGGTGTGAGGTGTCCCAAGTGACCAATACCATGGGCAAATACCATGGGCAAGCCCATGGTTTTGCCAAAACCACTAGTGAGGTGTCCCTTGGCCATTAATGCCTTGTCCCCTCACTTTCCCTATAAATACCAAGCCCTCCTCTCATCCATTCGACTCCCCACTCATTCCCAAGGAATTTCTGGTCTCATTACCTCCCAAGGAGTCCTTCCAAGGTTCCCCCAATCCCTCAAGGTCCCAATCTTTGAGGTTTAAGAGTTACATTTTAAGGTAAGGGATCCGACCCCTCTCTTTCTTTTCAAGTGATCTCTTTTATGTCATTCCTTTTATGCTCCATGTTCTTATTTTGGAGGATGTTATTTTATACTCCTCTTACTGCCCTTTTTATGTTCATATGATGAAAGACCCCCTCTTACTCTCATCATTTCGTTTTAAGAAAGTTTAAGTGGCGCCGTTAGGCTGCCGAATTTTCAAGAGATTCATTCACCTCTCTGTTTTTCAAAGTTCTACTTTCATGTCAAGTCTTTCAAGTTCATTTTTATTATGTTGGGGTATGATCTCTATATTTATCATACTGGTCTTTTATGATCACATGATGAGAGACCCCATTTGATCTCTTCAATTTAGTATTTTGATGTCTTAAGTGGCGCCGTTAGGCTGCCGAATTTTTAAGTGGTTCTTCACGCTTCTCGTTTTGAAGTTCTACTTTCATGTCAATTATTTCAAGTTTCTTTTTGTTATATTGGGGTATGATCTCTATATATATCATACTGGACTCTTATTTTCATATGATGAGAGGCCCCATTTGATCTCTTCAATTCAGTATTTTGATGTTTTAAGTGGCGCCGTTAGGCTGCCGAATTTTTAAGTGGTTCTTCACCCTTCTCGTTTTGAAGTTCTACTTTCATGTCGATTCTTTCAATTTCCTTTTTGTTATGATGGGGAATTATCTTTATATCTATCATACTGATCTCTTATGATCATATGATGAGGGACCCTATTTGATCTTGTCAAATCATTTTCTTTTGAAGTTAAGTGACGCCGTAAGGCTGCCGAATTTTCATAAGAGAAATCTAATTTTTTTCCTTCCATGTTTTTCATTTCAAATGGTATGTCCCTAAAATTTCATTACCATGTCCATATGTCCTTCTTATTCTTTCACCCTACTGTTTTATGGATCATTTATGAATGGGTGACTCATGTCCCCTCTCATTTCAATGTTTTCTAAAACCCCGAAACCTAGCTGTTATGCTGCAGAATTTTCCCCTCAAAATGCCTCTCTCTTTTCTCAAAAATTATTTTATGTTATAAAGTGAATACTCAAAGCTCTTATTTCTACAAGGGTATTCACATATATATATAAATGTTCCATTTTAAATTCTGGGATTTACATAAATGAGACCCACTTTCCCTTTCCGTGGGTTTAAAGTGACGTAAAGATCATGTCTTTAAAGAAGTTTTTAAAACGTTATGATTATGAAATGAAACCCATTTATTTTATGCTATGTGGGTTATTCATGAAATGATTGATGATGATATATGTGGCTCACATGATAATAATGGCAAATTTAAGGGTGCTCCCTGATAGCGCTCCAATGCATTGGGTAATGATGTAACCACTAGAGATTACAATTTTCACGATACCTTGGTGAATAACCTTGGTAATTTTAAAATGACACCTTGGGGATGGACCTTGGTGATATGTTCATGATTGTCTATGTTAAATGATGTAGCCACATCTTCAAGTTATGAAAAATTTTGTTTTTATTATGAAATGCCTCATGATTTTTTTCTCATGCCTTAGAGTTCTTTTCATGTCCTTATTGAAGTATATCAAGTTTACATGTAAAATGTTCCTCTTGTTTCCATTACTGGGCCTTCTGCTCACCCTTTCTTTTGATGTATGTCCCCAGGTTATGAGATGCAGTAATGAACCTAGAATGAACATAAGGAGACAGCTTTCAAGTGTTTAAGAAGAATGTTTTATATTGTTTTCATGTATTATGTTCCTGGTTTCCAAGACACTAGACCTTAAAGATCCTCAGTTTTGTGTAATGTAATGAATGTTTATGTTATAGAAAGGCGGGATGCTATACTAGGTGTTAAAATGGTGTTATAGATTTAAAATTATTATTTTTAAATATATTTTTATTATTTAAAATTTAAATTAAGAATACATAGAAAATTAATTTCAAAAAATGGAGTTTATTTTTAAAATCTACACATCAAAAATTGATGATGGTGAGTTTGTGGGATTATTTGAAAATTTTGGACTTTTTGAAGAACGGTGATATATGATAAAATAATGTATATTATAATTATCAATTATGTACACTATTTATGACATCATAAGTGATTTAATTCCAATTGGTTCAAACTCAAATGGAATTATTTCTATTTTGGGTTACATGAATTAATATTATTCATTGTTTTGACAACAAATATTATAATAAGTATTTGAATAATGTAAAATACCTATTATCCCCCACTATAAATATCTCCCTCATTCGCCTCTTCCTCTCATACCACTCTAGCCTTGATCGTTACCTAAGTTCTTCGAAATACAACTATCAAGACTCCACACCTAGTCTTAGAGAATTTGGTATCATCCAATGGAAAAAACCAAAGGCCTTAAGAAGAATCTCAAGGTGAAGAAAAAAAGAGGCAATCATTCTCTTTAGTTTTCATTTTTTTCTTTTCATTTAATTATCAATTATTTTTATTTTATCACCACCCCTTATCCAAGAGGCATATATGAGACATTATATTAAATATTCAGGATTTTATAATGATTATGGAATACTCACTATTATATTTTTTCTCCTTTCCCATTTATTCAAGATAATAAAACACCATCTGTGATTTTCCGATTTACCAACATATTGGATGATGTTATTTTAATTAATTTTACCTCCTTCAAGACAAGTCATTAAACCATTTTTATGGTTGGAAAAGATTATAATTTATGTATTATATCTTATATATGGTTCTAGAATCATTATCTAAATATATTTTAAATTTATAAATCATAAGTAGTTTTTTTACAATCAATGAATCTCAAAAAGGACCTAAACAAATATCAATATTGTTTAATCTTATGAATCTTCCACATGCAATAATTCAAAATTATAAATGGTATAATTTATTTTTATTTGAATATTTAAATTCAACCCCAATCCAGTTCTCATGTTTCACTTCCAATCCACAAAAATATCCATCCTGAACCAATAGTGGAAATCATGTAATGAACGCTCCCACAACAATAGAAGGAACATAATACTAATTATTAAAGGGTGAAATGAAGATATAATGTGTTATATGAATTTTTATGTTTTTATAATATATTTATAACACTCTTTTAATCATAATAAAATATGATTAAATGATTTTTTACTTAAGACAACCTCTATGTACGAAAATTCTTAAATCGATTTACATTATTTGGGTTAAACTTATACATTATTATTCATGTTGTATTATAATAATTTATGTAATGAATTTTTGTTTATATTCTTTTGAATTATGTTTATATAAAATTTAGAAAAATATTCCTTTCATTTTGTTGATTCTCATATCAATTATATTTTATTTATATGGGACATTTCATTAGAAAACTACTTTTAAAATTCTGTTTTATGAAATTCAAAAGAAAAACTTTTATGCATTTATATATGTTGTATTATTGGGTTCTATTTGAGATGGATTTCTTTATGTGAATGGTGGGACCTATATATCCACAAAATTTATTAGGTATGTGTAAGTCAGAGGTCGGATGGGTGGTGACTCCAAGTATAACTACGATGTTTGCACAAATTATAAGGTAGTCGTGAGGGTTAAAAATTTTAAGGGAGACAAGAGGGTTTCAAGATTATGTAAATAATTTTCCAGGATACATTTATGAATCTATTTATTTTTTTATGTTTTAGGTAATCTTTTGGATGTATCATGTTTCACAATATAAGTATATATGTTTGACAATGGTGTCTTTTTAAAATGATTTAATACATTACACGTATTCATGAACTTATGTGTTCCTCCCTTATTTTTATATCCATGAGTGATATTTTCTCCTCATCCCTTGTTTTTAAATAATTCTCATAGGTTTCAAGGAAATTTAGTAAAATTAAGGATTCCAAGTAAAATGATTGTAGAATTGTCCAATAAATCATGTTTTATTAAAAAAAATTATATTTTGGAAGTAATGAATACTTGTTTTATTTTATCAACTATGTAATAATGTGTAATGTTATGAATGTATGATATACCAATTATCCAAAGCTCTAATATTTAAATGATATACAATTTGAAAGGAAGTGATTTCTTGAATAAATATGAGGCTATGTAATGTAATATTGTTGGGTCCTTATAGTTTTTATGTGAAGATTGTTTAGATAACATTTGGGGTTAGGGTGATGTTAAAAAATAACATATATGGATTTTACTCAATGTATAATTTGGAATTTTATATAATTTAATGATAAAAATTTTTCTATGACTATGATATGTTTTTTCTAAATGGTTTTCTATAGAATAAGCAGGAAACCTGAAGATGAGATGCTCCGATAGAATGATATCCTTCCGAATCTACAGCCTAGAATGGTATGGATTTGAACTTATCAGTTTGTGACAGTAATGGCTTTAATAATTCCAGAAATAATGGGTGGAGGAATCCATGTTATATAAAAACCTAATGTTTCATAATTTGACCTGCAAAGAGTATATCATTTTATGAGACAACACCCTTCGACTTTCAATGGACCATCTAACCCAGTTGTGGCTGAAGGATTAATTAAACCCCATAAAATGATATTTGATGTCATGGGATTTTTAGATAATCAAAAGGCATGTCCTTAAACTTATCATTTTGATGGTGAGTCAGATTAGTGGTTGTTAATGGTAAATAATATCATAGATAGAAAAGATAATTAAGCCTCGGAGTGGATGAATTTAAAAGCCTTTTCCTTGAAAAATATTTTCTAAAGGTGGTGCGATATAGGTTGAAGAAGAGATTACATGAATTGAAGTATAAGGAGGAAGATTCAGTGTCCGTGTATGATGTGAACTTCACTTTAATCATGAGTTAAGTTCTAAATCATATTATTTATCATGTTATCAAAATCAACCACTTCAACTCAAGATTAAAACTAATGTATCGAAGGGAATTGGATTCCCTTGAATTCAACACTTATGAGAAACTTGTATGATGTACTGACAGGGTAGATATTGAGTTTTCCCAATATCATGTGCACATTTACAAAAATAAGAGGAAGAGGTACAGTTAGAAAAGGATGGGAAATAATCATCCCATGAAATTTGATGGTATGAAATTCTAGTTTCTCATTTTGGAAAAGTGTGGAAAAAAGTACCCTAGGGAATGCCATACCAAAACTAAGAAGTGTTTTTAATGTGGAATGTTTGGAAATAAGGTCGGATATTGTAATGAAAATGATCTTAAGAGTAATCCTGATATAGAAATTGTAAAATGTTTTAAATGTTTTGAGATGAGTCATTATGAAAATGACATCCCAAAGAGATATCATACTGATGCAATGAATATCAACTATAAGTTGAAAGGTGTAGTGAGATCCTTTGTGACTATGTTAGAAGCTATTAGGTCATCCAATGATTTTGTATCAAGTACCCTATTTTTTTACTCATTTTTTGTGGTCTACAGAAGGACATTTCTTATAAACCTTATTGATTTTTCCTCTGTAGAGTTCGATGTCATTATAGGAATGGATTGGATTTCAGTTTATCATGATAAAATTGAATTTATATAGAAAGAAGATTTTTTTACAAAGACTATTAATTTTTCTTCATGAACAAACCCATACTATTGATAAAATTTTAGGAAGAAATGAAACTATTGAAATATAGAAATTAATGATATATTTCTCATATTGTTGAAAACAATAGAACTATTCAAATTAATGATGTGCTAGTGGTAAATTAATTCATAAATGTTTTTTTTCAAAAGACTAACCCTGTGTAATACATGATCGAGATGTATAATTCACAATTAAATTAGTTATTAATGCTAATCCAATTTCAAAACACCTATATCAAATGGCACAAAAATAACTTATTGAAATGAAAAATCTGTTGCAGGAGTTTCATTATAATGAATTCATTCATCCTTGCACTTTATAATAGGGTTATCCATTATTATTTGTTAATAATAAATATGGTTCCTTGAGAATATTCATTATTTATGGAGATTTTTATAACATTTCCATTAAAAACAAGTATCAGTTGCCTCATATTGATGACTTGTTTGAACAGCTCTAGGGAGAACAACTATTTTCAATGATTGACTTGGGATCGAGATACCATCAGCTAAAGGTGGAGTAGGATGACATCCTAGAAACAATTTTTTGTAGTAGATATGGGAATTATGAATTTTTTTGATTTGACATTTGGGTAAACTAGTGCACCATCTATATTCATGAATCTTATTAATATAAAATTATACAAGTTCTTGGAAATGATTGTGGTTTTTTATGATATTAGGGTATTTTCTAAGAGTAATGAAGTGTTTGAAAAACAACTAAGGGGTTTTTTAAAAACCTTTATGGAAATGAAACTGTATGGAAAATTTAGCAAGTATGATTTTTTGCTTGTAACTGAATTAATTTCTTAGGAACATTGTAAGTAAGGATGTAATAACAATTGATCCTTTTATAAAAAGAGGTCAATTAATGTAAAAGACCCACAAATGTTACATAGATTTGTAGTATTATTGGATTAGTATGTTATTACAAACGGTTTACTAATAACATTGAACTTTTATCTATCATGATAACTAGGTTTACGCGAAAATGGTAAAATTTATTTGGATATAAAAATGTTATGTCTATTTTCAAGAACTAAAAATGAGATTGGTAAATGCTCCAGTTTTGGACTTACCTTCAAAAAATGGTGAGATTGTCATATAGAGTATTACTTTATTTAAGTTACCTTGTTGTGTTATAATGAATAATGATTAGATAATTTCTTATGCCTTAAGACAACAAAAATATCACGAGATAAATTATCCCTCACGTGATTAAGTATTAACATATGTGGTTTCTGCATTGAAAATTTGGAGAAATAATTTATATGGATTCAAATGTCAGATATATACTGATCATAAAATTATAAATAATATATTAAATCATAAGGAATTAAAAATGAGGTAGTGAAGATGTCTTGAATGGATAAAATATTATTATTTCATGATAAAATACCATCATGGAAAATAATACAATGTTGATGATGCCATGAGTCGAAAATGTCATGCAATATTAACTATTTTACGTTTCAAACATGATCCATTGATTAATGATTTGATGAATTTTGGATTGAAAATTGTTGGTGGAGGAAATAACTTTGTTTTTTCCCATTTTAGTGCAATCATTATTACCAAAAAGTTTTAATAAATCCCAAAAGGAATACCATGAGCTACAAAAAAGGTTTAATTTCTTTAAACGGCTTTGTTTCTAGAATTTAACATTTGTAAAATTTGTGTTTTAATATTTGTTAAAATGTTTTGTGTGCCTTATGTTTCCTAGTTGACGAAATATATGTTGTGTGAAGCTCATAGTTATGTATTTTATGTTAATCCTGGATGTATTAAGATATATAGAGACTATTTGAAGTATTTTTTGTGGTATTGAATGAAAAGATATATTAAAGATTTTACAATGAAATGGTTGACATGACAATAGTTTAAAGAAGAGAAGAAGTTACCAAAGAGGATGATCCACCCTTTTCCTATTCCAAATTGAAAATTGGATAATGTATCCATAGACTATGTGGTTAGACTACATTATACATCTCAAGGTAACATTGTGATATGGGTTGTTATTGATCGACCGGAAAAATATGCACATATTTTTTCTACTTTAGATAAAATGTATTTGGATCACCTTTCTCAACTATAACTCAAAGATATTATTAGGTTACATGGATTTTCACATTCCATTGCATCTAATCGGTATCCTAGGATCACTTTTAATTCTTGGAATGACCAACAGAACACTTTGGGAACAAAATTAAATTTCAGGATAGATTTTCATCATCAATCAGATTAAGAGTTACAGAGAATAATTTAGACCATGTTAAATAGGCTTCGATATTTATCAATTGACTACAAGGGGAGTTATGATCAACATTTTTCTTTGGATGAGTTTTCATATAATATCAGTTTTCATTCTAGTATACAGATGGATCCCTTTAAGACATTGTCTGGAAATCCGTGTAGAACAACGACTTTCTTGGATGTAGTCAGGGAATGGAAGTTGATGTGACCATAATTAGTAGAAAAATTAGATGATAAAGTGAAGATGATCTAGAAACACATGATCATATCTCTGTGTAGGTAAAAAAGATTTGTATAACGTTGGAGGAATAAATTTTATTTTGAGGTAGGTGACCAAATTTTTCTTTGAATCTCACCATGGAAAAGTGTTATGTGTTTTGGTAACAAAGTAATCCTAAGTCAATAGTTCATTAAACCATAGGAAATTCTAGATAAATTTGGACCAGTCCATATATAGTATCTTTTCATACTATTTTATCTCATGTAAAAAATGTTTTACAAGTTTTCGTGTTGAGAAATTATGTGCCAGATTTCTCTCATTACATGAGCCCAGAAACTGTTCAGTTGGAAGACAACATCTCATATAAAGATTAACTAGTTCAGATTCCTGATAAAAGGCAATAGGTATGGTATAATATTGCAACCCAATAAATAAATGTTTTATGAGAACCCACATGGTGGACGAAGAAACAAGGGAATCTGAAATTGATTTGACAAAAATATACCCTCAATTGTCTAATAAGTACAAAAAATTTAGAGGACGCAATTTCAAGAAAATATGGAGAATATAACATGCCATGTTTTTAAAAAAAAAAATTAATGCCTGAAACTTTGTTTTAATAATATATTTATATCCATCCTTTAAACCCAATTTTACAGCTTTTATGTTATGAGGTTTGAAAATTTTTCATCTATGATAGTGATCAGTAAGTATTTTGGAGTCTGAAAGAACCAACTTGTTTTTAACTGAATAGTAACATTCCATTTTTTAGTAGTAATATGACTAGTAATATGATCCTAATGAATTTTGAAATGTATTATTTTTTCCCTTCAATGTTATTATATAATGTGATCTTAATTATATTTTTCTGGTGTCAAAAAAGAGTTATACATTTATAATTATTATTTTTGAAATTATTATGTTTTTATTTTAAAATTAAATAAATTTGTTTAGATTTTTTTAATTAAATGGAGTTCATTAAAGAAATATACACATTGAAAAATGGTTACGGTGAGTTTTTGGGTTTTTTATTAAATCCTTACAATTTTTTAATAGTAAAATTCGGTAAAATAACGTATAATCAAATTATCAGCTGAATACACTAATTATTACATCATAAGTGATGTAAACCCACTTTTTTCAAACTCACATTCAATTATTACTATTTTGGGAAACATTAATTAATACTATTCATACATTTGAGAAAAAAATATTATAATAATGATTAAAATAATGTAAAATACCACCTCTCCTCCCCCATTTATACCACCCTCATTCCCCTCTTCCTCACACACAATTAAAGCCGTGATCCTTACCATTGTTCTTCCCAATACTCATTTCAATGCCCTTCCCTACATCCTAAAACAATTGGTCTCACTAAAATTCTAAAACCAATGGTTTTTTAAATGATCTCAAGGAGAAGAGATCAACAGGTGAACATCATTTTTGAATTCATTTTTTTCATTCCATTTTATTTTCTATTCTTCTTCTTTCCTCACATACCATTATCCAAGTGTAATGAATGATCTAGTATCTTGTATTTTCTGGATTTTTTTCATGTTTATGGATGACTTACAATTATACTTCTTCTCCTCTCCTACTTTTTCATGAAATTAAAACACCATCCGTAATGTGTCGATTTACAGATATTGTGGATGATGTGATTCCAATTACTTTTACATCCTTCATGACTACTCATGAAATAATTTTTATGGATAAATTATATTATAATTATTGTACTATATCATATATACAGTTTTATAATCATTTTTTATAGATGTTATTAATTTATAATACAAAATGAGTTCGTTATGATCGATGAATCTCTAAAATGACCTAATCAAATAAAAATAATGTTTCAACATATGAATCATCATCATGTAAGAATTAAAAATGCTCAATGGTATAATTTATTTTTCATAAAATATTTAAATACCACTCTATTCCAATTATATTTTTTCACTTCAAATCATCATGAATATTCATAATTAACTGATAATGGAAATCATGAAAAGGACACAACCAAATCAATGGAAGGAACAAAATACTAAAAATTAAAGTGTGAAATGATGTAATGAAATGATCATATAAGGTGTTATAAACCAGAATATGTTCTTTTGAGATATTAATAACTATATTTTAACCAATATAGAATAGTTTTAAGCATTTTATATGTTAGAAAAACTAGAAGTTATAAAATTCATAACTCGATTTCTATTCACTGGGTTAATCAGCTAATTAATTATTTATATGGTATTGAAATCATTTATTTGATGAAATTTTGTTTACATTTTGTTTAATTATGTGTATTTATAGTTTACACAAATATTACATACATTATATTGATTTTAATATACATTATATGTTATTTATAAGAAACGTTTTGTTTAAAAACCTGTTTTAAAATTCTATTTTACAAAATCCAAAGGAATATTTATATGAATTTATTAATGTAGTATGATTATGTAATGGTTGTTAATAATTGTTTATGATGAGGGGTTTGACCTATACATCTCTCCCATAAAATGGGTGTGTGTAATTTATTGGTCGGTCTTATTGTTACTACATTTGTTACAGCGATGGTTACACATATTGTAAGGTAGTCATGAGGGTTACAAATTGTTTGGTAGCTGAGAGGGATATAAGCATATGTATGTAATTAAATAAGATACATTTATGGTTCTATATATGTAATTATATTTGTGGGACTCTTTTTCAAATATCATGTTTCATAAATTAAGTATATATGGGTGAAACATATGTCTCTAGAAAACAATTTCTTACGTTTCAAGTATTCATGGAATAATGTGCTATTTCTTCTTTTTTATATCCCTTGCTAAAATTTTTGTACTCATCTCGAAATTTTAAAATAATTTCACATATAATAAAAATTTGTAGGAAAAATAATGTATCCAACATAAATTCTTGAATAATTTTACAAGAAATCATGTTTTATTTGAAATGTTTTATAGTTTGGAAGAATTGAAAACTGTTTTATTGTATCCTCTCTGTGATAATGTGTAAATCTATTAACATATTATGTGCCAATTATCTAACGATCTAAACTTGAAATGATCCTAAATGTGAAAGGAACTGATTTCTTGACTAAATTCAAGGTTATGTAATGTAATAAGGATGGGTCTTTATAAGTAGGGTAGGTGATATACTTTCACCTATGTAAAGCACTGCATGTACATGAAACATTATGAATACTCTATAACTAAAATAAAACTCTTCTTGATATGCATGAATTCTCTATATTTTCATCTCTTAACGTCTGTGGAATGAATTGATCATAGTAGGTAGTTTGTAAATCATCTCATAATATGCCATGATGAAAAATATCCTGGGTAATCACATCCCACAATCACTTGTCTAATCCCCAAATCATTTTCGTGGTATGATTGACACTCTAATCTGGAGGAATTTCTATATTCTCAATGATATATAGGGTGGATTCTATCCAAGACTCAATAGCCTACCAAAAACTATCCCCTGATAATATAGAAGGATGCTGAACTTGGAACTCATGAATTGGATAATCCATCGTAGGTGAAAATACTAGAGAACCATTCTTGGACCACATTAGACATAGGAAACTATCAGCAACTTTTCCATCAGTTCCCATATTAGGTACAATAGGTGATTCCTCTAGTGGAACTCTTATAGGTACGACATGAGAATCCGCGCCCACCATATCTAGAGAATGGTCATCGCCACCCTCCTATCATATTATACACGGATGTCATGGAGGAAATTATATACAATATATAAGGACACACCTCAAAAAATAAAATTCAAAAAGGTAAAATCACTAGTGGAATATGAATGTTATATAACTCACTACCCAAGGCACACTATAATATCTACATTCTTATACGTCCTGGTATTGGTAAGCGCTTTATTAGAATTTTCATTTCATTTTACATATAATTTCCATGTTCTGGCTATTACTTTTCATAAATGAGAAAAGTAAGGATAATGATGTGAAACCATTTCATATTAGATTTCATAATTCACTTTATAATGGATATATAAGTTTGATGAATGTGTGCTCACACATTGATCGCTAGAAACGACACCCATCCATTTATAACATAATCATATAACATGGTAAATTACACATCCCAATTAATGAGGGCCCGCCAAACACATGCATTATGATATGAAATCTCTCAATCGGAACCAAACCATATACATTTACAAGTTTACCTTCACAAAATCAATCAACAGTCCCATATATACCAAGCAGTGAAAAGAAGTGAAAATCAACTACATATAATGGAAACAGGAATGACATGTGAATTCTTGGTTCCTTTAAGGATTCGTGTAAAAATTCTCTTTTCCCTCATATCATCAGGAAAAGCATAAAAAAATCCATTAATATTTTAATAATAATCAAATCCAACGAACAATTGTGTCACTAAGTGGTAAATTAATATCACATGTAATGGGAAAACATAGAATAAAAATTTCAATTTTAGGAAACATGGATTTTCCCTTAATAGGGGTTAGTGACACCCAAGCACGATGTATGCGAATTTCCCAAGAGTTCCAAACCTCTATAATATTGTATCAAAATAGTAAATCAATATATTAAACTTCTTTAATACCACATTGGGAAATATGAGACTCAAATGCCACTGAACGGGTGCCCAGTTCCCAAAGGACAACATTAACTCAAGCGCATCTCCCTGAATGCTAGAGGCTGCTAACTAGCAGTGAGGGATTATGGCATGTCTATAGAGAGACTATTCCCACATTACCAAAGTGTAGTGTTGTGGGTTAATGTAAAAATATATAAATAACTGATGCATTATAAGTAAACAGATGGCATTGTGAAAAATGGACACATTAGTAACAATAAATAAAACTACTAGAATCACATTCAACAATAAAATATATTTCCAGCCACAAAAATACTGGAAATCAATGATACAAGATAGCAGGAATAAAATGTCCCATATATGTATAAATTAAATCATACTCTATCCTGAATATCCCGATCTCCAACTCGGTCACCTTCTATCATGTTCCATACGAAACAGTATGTAATCAAGTGTTTAATGTCGTATGATTTCCTTTGTCAACACCTCCAACAATGTAATCTACATCGAGTACATAATGAACCCTAAAGAGGGTTTGAGATAAATCTTAGTGGGCCACGACCAACGGTTCCTATAACATCTGGGTCGTGTAATAGAAATTTAACAGTGTCCAAGTATTAATATATCATGTAATGTAGTAAAATGAAACTAAATACCAAATTACCCACTTTAGCCCATGATAGGAATATAAACAAATAAACATTACATAATCTTATTATTTATAGTTTATAAATATGTCACATGTTTGAAATTTTAATGGTTATATTTTTTTAACAAGGCTACCTATAACGATATTTCATTGTGAAGACCCAAAGTAATAATAAAAGTTACATAGAACTCAAGGGTCACCAATTAATTAATAACTATATCCTAGCATGGGGTAAGAGTGTGATATAAGGAGCAGAGTCCAAGGCATTTTGTAATAAGGTTCTTTCTATGTCCAAGGTGATCTTCCATGGTAAAATAGGGATAAGCAGAGACAGGGCCCCATGGGTTGTTACCATGGACCCTACATGTCAATGCTGAATAAAAGGGGTGTCCAAGGAATCTTATAATTATATTGAAATGGTCTTATAGTGTCATTTTATGAAGTCAAGAATACACAAGGATCAGAATCTAGGTGGGTCTCAACTAACAAAGTTGTATCCATTAGTTGGAATGGGTTTCCAGAGTGCTCATGGAATTATCCAATTAGAATACAATTTGTTCTTGAGTCAGACCATTCCTATTTGATTATTAAGTCATGTAATATTCCTTTTGGCTCAATACATTCTTTTAATTACATTGATATGGTCATGTAGCTATCAAAAATTGTTTCACGATTTTACTTTCATTAGTTTGATAAGTTCATGTAGCAGGAAACCTTTTAATCATGTCACAATTAATCAATATTTCCATATGGTTCAAGCGTTAACTTTCACTAGTGTGGCAAGGCCATGTAGCATGAAACCATTCATTTAATTCATGTATAAAATACTTCATATTCATTTTTCCCCTACCATCCATTAATGTGGTAAGCGGTGCTATGAATATTTTAAACTACTATTAATTTACATTTATGGACAAGTCATATCCTTATGATACTTGTCTATTTACATTTCAAATTTCATTTTCAAATTGATGCAATTTCCTTAGGTGGGTGAAGTGGTGATAATACATGGTACGTTCCATTATGAAAATCACAATATTAATTAATCCAGTTATTATAAAAAATATTACAATTCGAATGGTCTAGAAATTTCACTCCAAAATGGTGGCACAAACATGTGAAAACAATAAAAAATAATTATTTCATGATATTTGACATGAAATGGATGGAGTGTTGGTTATAACCACCATCACATAATCAAATATATAGGAGGAAAATATCCACATGGTATTAATGATTATAATAATGATATATAAATTCTATAAATGGCAGCTGATAATATTGTTGGGCCCCACACAACAAAAACAAAATCAAAGAACATGTGGGATGAGTTATAGACCACCAACCATAGGATTGTATGATTCACATACTCTGGTATTGGCACTTTATTAGTCTCATATTGGAGTAGATATATAAAAAAGATAAAAATAATCACACCATGATAACATGGTTGATAGAATCAGAGAAGGAAAGAAGGCTTAAATGAACTCGAGTAAATATTATTTCGCATCCAACATGTTGAACAAGACCTCAAACATATCCTAGATGAAGTAGATCTCTTGATTTATTCCACATGTCTTAAAGAAATCCAAAATTATAAATAAAGTGTTTAATCCCACTAGTTCCTGGATTATGGATGAAGTGGTGTCACAAAAGAACATTAAAAGAAAAATTTGTAAAATTACCTTGAAAAATGGCCTATGCATGGATTGTCCACATGGTTTGAAAAACCACACTCAAACCATTTGTGGTTAACAGTGTAGAAGGTTAACAATCATGGTTAGGCTACACGGTCATGTGCTGACCATGAAAGGTGGATCTGTATATAAAAACATCATCCACATGGTTAGGAATATCGTGCACAAACCATGCAACACGACCAGTTTCCCAAAAAATATGGGTTCCAGAATTTTATATTTCATCAGATACCCATGATACCTTTCCTTACTCATTATAAATCAACATTAGGTCAACAATAGAGATATAAACAAAATTTTAACAGATCTATACCTGTGGTGAGGAATCGCTTTCATACATATATTGTGTTCTTCATGGTTGGTCCCTTGTTGTGTCTAATGTTTTCTTTATAGTGTAGTAGTGATCACATGAGACACCCCCAATTAGATATTTCATACAAATGGGAAAGAATTAAAGAAATACATTGGATGTCTTCCCCCTCAGGCAGTTGAGGTCATAGAAAAACCTAATCCAATAATAACATGAGAACATAACTTTTTCCATTAACCATTAAATTTTGTGATATTTATTAATTTTAAAATCATTTACCATAGTAGAATATATCAATTTATTGGACCATATTGGGGAAAAACTTATTTGTTAAGGAGAAGGAACATAATATTAGGTATCCTTTTTTTGATTTTTTAATTATGTTTTTTATTATTTAAATACAAAAAAAACAATTTCATTATAAATGATGATATAATTGTAGAAAATATATAAAATTAATGTAATATTTAACAAATCTCATCGATTTCATGTTAATAGTAGAATGTTTTGGCTAAAAAAGGACCAAATATTGTTCATAAAATTAGAGTTTTCATTTTTAAGACAATTGTTTTCATTATAAAACTATTTTTATTTTCATACCATTATTTTATATATATTACTATAGTAAATTATTTTAATTTAATTCTCCAAAAAACACATATGAAGATTATTAGGGATCTTTTTCTTATTTAATTAAATAATCAATTAAGAAAAGTAATTGTTTTTATCCTAAAACAATATTCTATTCATATGTTTATTTATATTTTCATCTATTCCATCGATATATATAATTTATTTTTGCATTTATACCCAGTATAAAATATTTTTATTCCATATAAAAACACATAAAATTAAATAAAATAATGAGGGAATGGATGAAATTTTAAATAGATGGGGCTATATAGGTCGGGATATGAAGATTTAACTTTTGAGAAAATTGAATTGAGTAGGTTTTTGGAAATTTCACTCAATGAATGAAAAGAACATTCAATGTAATTGATCTAATAAGGAAGAAATATTTTAATTTACTTGAATTTATGAAAGAATTGAAGTAGATATATGCTTCAATTGGTTGGAACACACAACTGTGGAGAATTAATGGAATAGTTGGTTTGAATCATGTTTCAATATGATTAATTTTAAAAATAACATTACATTGTTTTGATATAAGTTATTAGAAAATAAAATACAAATGTATTTAAATTGATTTTTTATTTTATTCTTTTTTTATGATTTTTTAATCATTTATTAATAAACATAAAATTTAATTTTTTATCATAATTATTTATTATTACATTACATGTGCATTTTTTGTAGATATAACAAATTTATATGTGAGGGAGGTGAATAAACACACGTTTTTTAATATTTTATTATTAATTATTGATATAATTTGACTAAACTGGTGTAGATAAGTATTTTAATAAAAATTATGGGATGATATATTTAATTTTAATATATTTTTTAAAATTCCGAATTTAACCCATTAATGTATACTCTAGTGTTTTTTGACAGTGATACCTTATTAGACCATATTTAGAAAAACATTTATATAGGATTATTAAATCTATTGGAAACAATTTTCATTTGGACTATACATCAATGATCTTTCATTTTGTAGAAGAAAATGGGCCTTGAATATAAATTAGTACTGAAATCATTATCATAGAAATCACTTGGTTTTTTGAACCATGTCTTACTTATTCTCACTTGGATTAGGATCATATTTGGAAATATGTTATAGGATAAAATTATGAGAAAATCATATAACTTTAAGGATAGTTTCTTTGGGGTCCAAGAAAATAATTAGTATTTTATTAAAATATTTTGATGAATTTTCTATTCACAATTATGAACTCTTAAAAATATCACCACATATCTTCATTATAAATTTGTTTTTTTCGAACATTTGGATATAGTTATTCATGAATTAAGGGATTTATATAATATGTTAAGTGATTGAATAAAAAATATATATGTATATATATATCATTTAGTAATAGAATCTCTCATTTTATGATCTAACTCATAATACTCTCCTTTACCACTTATTCATTCTATTGTTGTTATTTATGAAATAAGTTCTCTACATCTTCACAATTTATCAAATGTTTACAAAATATTTTTGGCCCGTTAAATATCTTTCTTAGGTTATTGATTATAAAATTAGATAAATCTTTGGGTTATACCCTTTCAATGTAGCTACACATTCGTTACATAACTTCAGTAATACTCTACCCCAAAGAAGAATATCCACATAATAATCAGTCTAATTTCCAAAACAGTTGTCTTATTACATCAAATATAGGACCATAAATTGAAATTTTTATTTATGATTTGATTGAGTACTCTATTTTTCATTCGATTGACTAGTTGAATAATTATCCCAAGGCACACGAGTTCTAAATTTTTTTGAATAGCGACATTGAAATAATAATTGATAATAAAAAACACCATGGTATCATATTGAAGCGATTAAAAAGAAAAAATATATAAATATTTCACATTTATAGTTTGGAGATACTTCTATAATTTACCTTAAACCATATGCACACTTTGGAGTGATAATAAAATAATGGGGATGTGATTGCACATTATAGTGTTTGACATATATTTAAATGTTTTAATTCCTTATTGTCATGTTTACAATTATATTTATTGGGAGTTAACAAATAATGAAATAGAAAATAAATTAAATAATAATTTCAAATATAATGATAAATAATTAAATTATATAATGAGATAGACATATTTCATTTCAAAAATCCATATTAAAAAACCATAATAATTTTCCAAAAAACATTCAATTGTGTTATAAATTTTTCAAAAACCCATCAATCTTAATTGTTTTTTATATTATTTTTATTTCAATGATAAATTAATAGTTTATTAGGTAAATTATTTATAGAGTATTTCATAGAATTTCTACATTAATTATCTTTGGTATTAATATCTAAACATCAATTGAGGGTTACCATTATATTCCTCTTCAAATCGTTGACATTTATTAGGAGGAAAGTATTCATTCCATCTAATTAGTTGTATTTTTATGTTATTTTAATATTCTATACATATATTATTCTTTCTTATTCCCATTTATTAATTAATTATACTATAATAATTCTATCATATTCTTCACATCTTGATAAATTTTTCATATTTTTTAGTTATTTCATAAATGGCATGATCTCATCTTATGTATTCGATTGATCTGGATAATGTGACTGAACATATCTGTAGAGAAAAAATTACATATTCTCAATTTTTGGAAAGTTTCAATGTTCTCAAAAATGGTTAATTACTACATTGTAGAAACACATTAATATTAATTACTTTTTAATAACACATAAAAACTAAAATAAAAGAATAATAATAATAATAATAATAATAATGAACATAACCTAACCCTTCTATGATTAAACATACAAAAAATTAATTTGCATACCACATGTATTTCATACCCAAATATGGAGATGAAATTCATGATATAATCTGTATTAATTAACCTCATCCACAAATACAATAAAATCTCCAGTGAATACCCAAATAAAAATCTTAAAAAAATAGTGTTATTTTTTAAACCATAAAGAAATAAAGTGTATTTGATGGTACAATTAGATGATCAATTATACTATTCTCACTTGATCGTGTAAAAAAATTTATTTTTGGTATTATTTACTACATAATGATGTAACATTTTGGAATTATTTGGAATATATTTTCTTATATATATATATTTTTTCCATCAATGAGAACTTCCATTCAAAAAGAGTTCATGCGGAATAATAATTTATAAGAGGAGTTAATAAACATGTAATATTATTGATTTAATAATTCATAATAATGTGATAATAGTAATTAATTAAATAATATAATCATAATTAATGAATATGAAATGGACCAAACTCCAATAAAGTATATCATTGTTAAAATCACAACATCAGGTTCATTGGTCAAATAACATTGTTGGCTGCAAAAACATTTTTTAAAAATATGTAACATAACTCTCAATAATTCTGTGATTTAGGTATACCTCCTTTTCTATCAATAAACATGACATGTACATTGTCTATGTACTATAGTTTAATTCATAACAAATTTTATGAGTTCACTAATATGGAGACAATGATTATCATGGATCATACGATAACAAACACCACTCATAAGAGGACTTATATAATTTTTGAAAAATCATCTCATCCAATTAACTATTTAAAAAAATCACAATTCCATTAGGATTATATATCCCCATTCTATGGGATTAAATATCATTATTGACACCCCCCAGGAATTAGTATGTCAACTTCATACCATATACAACCTGTGATATAATGATCACCAAAGAATTAGGTATAGATCTAGATTAAAATAATGGCCAATTTAGAATACATATTCTACCAACCCCACCATATTACAATGGATTAGAACATCCGTAAAAAGTGATTTCAAATCAATGAATAAATTAAAGGAAACAACATAGAGACATTAGACCAATATTATATTTCAATACTACTAGTAATTTGAAAATAATTATTTTTAATCTATTGAATGAGTGCGAGTGTAAGGGTATGGAATTGGATGATATAAAGTTGAAAATAATCCACCTTATGATCAACCTATATAAACTATATGAAATATTCATTCCCAAAATACACAAAATTTAAATGAAAATGTTTCTCTCATCTCACTATGAATCAAGAATCAAACAGATGATACATATAATCTTATATGTTAACTAGTATTCACATCAATATCTAAAAATTCACAACATCTATCTATCAATGGGATAAAAAATTGTTAAAGAAAATGTTAACTTGTATATTTGATATGTTATTTTTAATCCCCTACCATTTCCTACTATATTTTTACAAATTAAGAAGACGGATAAGTAGGGGATCCACAAAGTTGGGTTGGATACATTCAACCATCTTATGATCAGAATTACTGAATATAAAGAAATTAAAAAAATTCCAAGGAATTATTGGTTCATAAATGAAAAATGTAAAAATTGAATAAGGCTAAATATAAATGATTTGATAATTATTGAGTGGAATCACTATATTATTATCACACCCACCATTGAGATTTTAACAATGTGAAAGGATCCTTGCACATTCACCATTACATTCACTATAGAGGAGCTACATTTCAGTAATGATATATATGATTTGTGTGACACTATTAAAATATTTCCTTATTCTATATTAAATTCAAATTTGTTTAGAAAGATAAATCCATTGAGATTTATAGGGAAATTTGAAGATAGTTACTTGAAATACCCATAAATATTCACTATGGTTTTACTTTTTTAGGTGAGAAAAATTACATTTTCGACAAATTATCACATGACAAATATGAATGATGATTATGTAATTTCTTATATACCCATTTGTGTTGGATGTAACTTCCTAAAAATCTCCATGAATCTAATAAATGTCATTTTGGGTACATATTCTGTAGTGTTTGAATATGGGATCATATGATAAATGTTTTTGGAATCATTGATGCACTGCTTAGAAGATCATTTTTCTCTCATCACCTTCTACTCTAACCCATCATATAATGAGAATAATAACAGTAATTTTTTATATATTATAAATTTTATTCATTACATTATTTTAAATATTTTTTTTCATATTGATTTATGTACAATAATATTTCAACAAATATTTTCTATAGTTAAAATACTCATGGATTTGATCATTTTTAGACTCTTATTCTGATTATGTTAATATAATTTCTTATTATTTTTTTAATGTATTTTATAAAATGAAAATATTTACCATATTTTGAGGATGTAAATTATACCAATATCTTAATGTGAAAAACAATTACATTTATACAACATATATTCAAAAAATAATTAAATCCATTTTTTCCAAATAAGATATATTAATACCTTTTGAAAGATGTGTAATTACCATTACTATTTATAGTAATATCATTCTCGAACAGAAAAAGAAATTTTAAATCATTTGGAGGATGTTATTTTGGAATTTATTTAGACCATAAAATATTTTCTTGGTTCTATCTCCTAAATTTTCATTCATATTATTCTTTTAGAGGATAGAGATAAACCGGTTAGATAGCCACAGATGACACATAACACCACATAATTATATGTTTTAAATAATATGGATGAAAAATTAAGTGAGTTCTGTTAATTTTAAAAATATTATAGATATTTTTTTAGATATATCCACTTAGTTTGTAAGAAAAGTTTGTTTTATTATTCTAAAACATTATTGTTATTATTTAATTCAAATGAGAGTGAAAAGTATTCAGTGATTATGAAAATATTGTAGGAAACTAAAACAGTCCACAAATATGGATCTTTTCCCCTTCCCTAACATGGTTGGATTATTTATTGGCATTAAGGTAGGATAAATTATTAATTCTTGGATGGTTTCAATAGATATTGTATGGTTACGATCATAGAAGATGACCTATATATGTTGATTATGGACTATTTGTTTGAAATATTTTTTTTTAAATCAAGTCGTTCTGGATTTATTTCACCCTAGATACCTTTTAATGATGTATGATAATTATATTTTATTATATACATGATACTTCCATGGAATGATTTATGGATGAAATTATAATTTAAGAATATTTAATATCATGAGGATATAGAAAATATGTTTTTCAAAAAAATATAATATCTTCAGTTACTTATTATACACACAACACCATGTTTTAATGTACCAAAATATGGTATACCATTATAACCTATATTCCAAATTGGTGGTTATAAATAGGATTAAGAAATTATTAAAAATATATGGTTCATACATTTATAAAATAAATTAATTTTCTCTCAATTAATTATAGATGAAAATAAATAACATTTTAATGTAAATGAAATATTTTATTTGAAAAACTATTTTTATGGGAACGATGTGGTTTTGTCTTAATATAATAAATTAAATACTTTTGGTGAATTATTTTAATGAAATTAAAAACTATATATTCAATATTTTTTTATCATTTATATAATATTTTTTTCTAGTAATGAAATAATTAAAAATCTAGTTTTATGCTTAAAAAATTATTTTATTAAAAAAAAGTTTCGCTATATTTTGGAAGTGACCGTAAATTAAAAATTCCTATTTTAAGAAAATTAATTTTTTTAAAATAACATAAATTTTAATGTCATCATGTTAAACCATTTTTATAGAGTATATTTTGTAAATTTTTTTAAAGCTTACTTTTTTGACGAATAGGAAAAAGAATAATTTTGATTGGAAACTAACTTTTTGTTTAAATTATTTAAAAAATTAAAAATTATTTAAAAAATTATGATTTCTAAAATTTGTAAAATAATAATATTATTAATCTAATTTAGTTCATTATAATCGGTTTTATTTTTAATTTTTTATATGATGTTTTTTATACATATGAAATAAAGTTATTTGGATAAATACCTCTTCGTCACTTTTATGGGTATAATTTTAAATAAAATTTTACCACATTTATTAATTTAATTAGATAAAATGTATAAAATATATTAAATCATGATAATTAAAATTATCTAACATGGTAAACATAATTGTAGATCATAATGTATTGTAAAAAATTATTACTACCATAAAGGGTAAAATGAGTTTACTGGGGGTTAAACTTAATAGAAAATGGTTAAAATTACCTAAAAATAAATATATTCAATTTTATGTCCATATTTCGACCATAATTCATAAAGGTTATGTGAATCGATCCATTTTATGACTTTTGGTGTGTGTATATAATCTGAGTATATTTTAATCATTAATTCCATGTGTGTTCACTCCCCCACTTATAAATATACACAATCTCATCTATGATAAACACCTAAAAATAATTTTATATCAACCATTACATAGCCTAATGTATTCCATATATGTATAAACAATACCTAATGTAACTATTTTGAACAGTAAACTATCCTATGAATCCCTTTTTTGAAAACATAATGATGTTGTCTGTTGAAGAGACATCCTTCTTAATTAATAAATGTTATATAATCTCTTCTTCCCCCCTAAAATAAAAGTGATATATTCTGATATAATAGAAAAATTATATCACATAAACAAATAATTTATTAGTTTAATGAAATAAAATACATCCATCTCCTCTTCTATTAAATAGAAAACTAATTTGTTAATCAATCGTATTGTGGATTATCCCTATACAAACCAATGAAATACATTATTCATAACAACCTATGATCAATATACATGATTATGTACTATATTTACATATATTATATTTATCAAAAAAATTAATACTACTGTTATATTATCACGTCTACCTTATTATCATACAAGATTTTAAAAAAGATAATGTAACTTGTGCGTATGTGCCGATTACCACCTCCATGATGAAATGTGATATTGTTTTCATTTCACTTTAATATAAATTATAATAAAAATATATTTAATTAATATAATTTATATATATCATATAAAAATTATTTCAAAAGGTGAATTAATTTTTACCTTAATTAATATTACATTTTTCAAGAGAATAGATATAGTGTTCAATAATTAGTATGGCTAACCATCTTTAGTGATAGTGAAATCCATATATATATATATATTAGTTTTATGAATCTAAATATGTATATAATGAATAATTTTTTTATTAAATCATAAGTGAAATTATTTATATTAAGGAAATAAGATCAAATTACACAGGAAAAATAAGGAAATAACCATACATAAAAAACAAAGCAGTTATTAACTAACATAGATATTTTACAAAACAAATTTTCTATAAAAAGGTGAAAAAGTATTATAATGAAATAATATATAGTATATTATATATTATTATGTTTCTATAATGAATTATAATAATAATTTCTTTATTCTCATGGAGTTTTGAATGCGTATGAAAGATGTCGAGACTTGATGTAAGGTATTTTTTCCTATTAAGCTTTAATGGGACATAATCAATATTCACCACTTTTTCATTTATGTGATATACATAATTAAAATTATTGAATTCTATGATTATTCTTTTGAAATTTATATATATTTATATATCCATCTATTTTTATATATTTCATTATTATTACGATTAAGAAGTTACCAAAGAGATTTTGGTTTCATGTTACAATTTCATTGTTTATCCTGATTGTATATGATTATGTTTACAAAGAGAAAATATCATGATCGATGTCTCAATATAACAATGAATTTACATTAATTATTTATTTTTTATATAATAAATGAATTCCTTTTATTTTCCTCTAATTTATTACCCATGATATTGAATGAAAATTGTTATTAAAAACATAATTTATTTCAATATATGATTGAAAATACTTTCTCTTTAATATCCAAGTATTATCTTTTAATATTAATATTTAATATTATAAAAATACCGATTAACTTAATTTTTAACCATTTTCTACTTTTTTAAAAATAATTTCAATTGATCCTTTTTATATTATTCTGAAAAAAATTATTAAGGATTTTACAAAAAACATTTAAAGAAATATTTTATTTTTGTTTATAACATGAACATTATTTCATTGCAGCATGACCAATCAATTTTTTACATCATACATTACATGATTCATATGTTATTTTCATATAATTTTATTTAATTATTATTTTGATGTTTTTTAGATTTTATAAAAAGGTTCTCAAATCGGAAACATAATTTTCCTCATGCATGTTTTATTGTAATTATTATGGAATTTATATTTATTAATGAGAAAAACCATTGTGGTTGATTATGTTTTAGTAGAAATATGTTCCAATAGTAACATAATTTTTATTCAACGCGATATATTATTATTGTGATGATGGTATTTATATGAATGAAATTATTTTCCATGGTTTATGCAATGATAGATTGATTACATTTTTATGAAATCCATTTTTTCACTAGTTACAATTTAATCTTGTGATGTTTTTTAATGATCATATGGAACACTTTTGTTTCGTTTTCATTATATTATTAGTGTGACAGAAATTATATATCCCTCTAATACCTTATTTATTGTATAATAACTCATCAGATTGTTAAATAAAACATGGTGATGTGATTTATCTCATAAGGGAAATGAGATGATGTTCTTGATCTGTTAATTGATACATGTTGATGTTCATGATCCACAATGGGAAATAGGTTTCCATCCGAATCCATTATAATTTGACATTATCCATCATCAATGAAGAAATATATAATGATTTATATACTTATTATGGTGCCACACCTATATGACACTGACTTGTGGATCCTGATTGTTTTATGATGATTTATTAATATTATATTTCATAAATTTTTAAATGGTAAATTTTTCAATGAATTTTCAACATGGTCCATGATATATAAGGTATGAAGATTGTATGTTATATAATGACCTCATACCATTATGTTTATTCTATTATTTCTTATTATCATCATTTAATATCCCTAATTTTTCCCATTACCAAGAATCTATGGTCACCATATATTATGTTTCTTTTCCCCATGTTTTGATAAAAGGTTATATATAGTGTATGAATACACATAGTACTAAATGATAAGATATTTATAGGAGATGTGGAATATATTTTATGAAATAATAACATTATGAGTATAGTTTCCAAAGACAGTAAACAATTTCATTGATTGAGATAGTTTTTGTGAAATTATTGAATATTCATATAAAAAGATGTAAAATTTATATATGGAAAACATTTATCATTATATCTAGATTCATGGAATGATCTAGTTATCCTTTATAAATAATGATGAGAAATCATTACTTATAACCCTTATGATAATCATTGGTATAGAAGATTGTCTAATGTTATGGTAATATAATGAGTGTGTTTTTTCATATAATTCAACCTTTTAAAGATACTAAAATTGGATATGGGTATAGAATACCTATACACTAGGTTAATAACTATGAGAATAGAATAGTTTTTGTTGATTCAATCATCATCTTGTGCATGAAAAATAGGCCTTGAATCACACCAGGTTTTGAACCGTTATGGGATGTGCCTTGTTAAATTCAATTATTCTTTACGGACCGTTATAATGAAATTAAATAGATGATGACCACGAATGGCCTAGGATAAACCTAGGATGTCTATATTTAATTGATATTATCATGATTGTGACGCCTCAAAAATTTTTGATCTCTCTTTCCAATGATTCATGATGATTAGGATGCCGCTAATTTTTTTACTAAGGGTTTGAATATGTACCATTGATGTTAGGGGGGTAAAAATTATGCTCAAAAACTAGGGTATCTTATTTGATTTTAGTTTTATAAATTCCCCTCTATTATAAAAAGTATATATTAATATTATTTATTATCCCAACTGATTATATGTTGTATTAGTTGTAAAAACCCTAATGGTATGAGGTAACATATCATGTCTTTGATTATTCTATATTTGAAATTTGTGGTAATGTTATTCCTATAAATAATTTTATTGTCCGACTGGAGGAACTTTTTATCATCTTAAAAATGTATTGGATTTCTATAAAAAATATAACATTAATTTAAGATAGTAGTACTTCATGTTTGATATTATTATATAACCTATGATAATCTGTCAATGTGATAGTAAATATCAATATCTAAAGGAAATTACTTCCATTAAATGGGTCTTTATTCTTTTTGAAATAAGGTATCTTATGGATAGGAACATACAAAACATATTGATATATCTATTTTTAAGTTATTTGATGAGGTATTTTTTGGAATAGTCCCTTATTATTTCATAGAATGTTGTTGTTTATTTTTCCATAGATATCATAGATAGTGTTATGCATATTTAAAATACCATTAATAGAATATTTCAAACATGATTGATAGAATGTACCTGATTGAGTTGTATGAATTGAATAATAAACTCCACATGAACCTTGAAAAGGTATTTATTCATCCATGTGTGTCACCTTGGTGCTATCCTTTTCATTTTTTTACTAAGAAACATGTATTGATGTTAATCTACATCAGTTATTGAGAAATATAAAAAAAACCAATAACATGTTTCTTCTACCCCATATTGATAACTTTCTTGATCAACTAAAAAGATCCCAATTCATTCCCAAGATCAATCTTCATCATATAGGGCAATAATTGAGGAACAATAAATATGATATACCTATTAAAAAATTCCATAAAAGATACATACTATAGTAATAAGTAGTGATTTCATTTGGTGTTATCAATTCCCATATCATCATCATAGGTTTAATTAAAAATGTTTTTATAGTGGTGAATGATAAATTTTTAGTAATCATATTGATGTAATTCATAAATATTAAAATAAAAAGAACGATCATGTAGTTTTTGTGTGAATTAAAATTTAATACCTTAACGAATGTAAAGTTGTATTCCAAATGTTACCAGTGTGAATTTTTGATAAAAAGGTTTCACTATTGTGCCATATATTCTCAAAAGAGGTTATATTTTTAGATCCATCAAAAAATATTATTATTTGAAATTATCCCAAACCAATAATTGTGAATACGGGAAGAATTTTTCATTGGTGGTATGAATATTATAATGATTTTTTCAAAAATTTACCCTGACTATCTATAACACTATACTTGTTAACTAAAAATAGATCATTGTTCTATTGAAAATATTAATGTGGAGAAAAATTTATAATATATGAAGATATGTTTAGTCTATTCACTTTTGATACATTATAGTATAGTATGGAATAGTTTTTTATATTCATTTCTCAATATAATAAGGTATTGGTATGAATTATCATGATGAATAATAGGGTTATAGCTTATACCACTTGAAAATCAAATGTTCATGAGAAAAATTAATTTCCCTCCTGATTGGGATTTAGCTGTGATAATTTTGTTAAATATAAATATAAATGAATTATATCTATTTGGAACGGGGCTATATATATATAGATATTAAAATAATAGTGTATATATTAACATACAGATAGTAGAATATTATCTAGTGATGTTGACAGGTGCTGACTAAATAGTATTACTTCTAAATATATTATTAACTAAGGAATGTGAACAATGGGGAAGATTTGATGTCCAAACCTCAATGCCACTGAAATGTTCCTTAACCCCGATTGGCCACATGGTCTGAAGCGTGCCTCCCCAAATTCCAGAGACTAGAGACTACTAACGAGGGGTTAGGGTGTGTCCATCTGGATACTATAACATAATGTCTGAGTAGATAAACGTTTATATATAATAAAAGATAAATGGTAGAAACATGATATCAATGGATAAAAATAAAAAATTTAAACATAATATAATGGATAATAATAATCAACTCATAAGATTAATAGAATAGTATATCAAAGTTGATAATATATGTAATTCCTACAAAAAATTGAATGAAATATTTAAATGAACATTTGTCACACATTCTATATAAAATAACCAATGAACCAAAAAACTATCTTGTATTCTGATAGATTGTCTGATCGTCTACCACAAATCATTATCCTATGAAGGAAAACAGGAACATGTGTCCAAATAAGGATGATTACCCTTATAAACAACTACATATATAAAATATCCCCAGGTACCATCGGTGACCTTGAAACAATGTGAGATAAATGATAACAGGCCACCACCAATTGGAACTATACTAGTATGTGAATAAAATTTAAATAATGTGCAAGTATATTTAGAAGTAAAGAAAATATAGTAATGTAAAAAACCCATTTCTACTTTATCCTCATCCTATGTATGAACATGTATTCATTTAATTATTTGTGTTATTGTTTATAATAAGTGTCAAAAAAACTATATATATTGTAGATGGAGAAAGAGGATCCATGGTGTAACCAAGGAATCCAATAATAATTATAATAGTGGATGTGGATACAAGAAATGTCCAAAATCATCCTAAAACTATGCTAGTAGTAAAAGAGGTTACATGTAATTAACCAAAGAATCCTTGACCCTATGGGTTTTTCCAGAACATTTATAACATACAGCCTATCTAGAAGGTGTTTGAGTTTAATTCTAAGGCACCTCGCCTAAGGCATTCCACAATATTAGATTCAAATTGATTCTAATGATCTCATCCATGGTAAGAATGAGATAAGCATGACTTGGCCAAATTGGGTGAATCAAAGGCTCCATGCATATAAATACATCAAGATGGATCCAAGTACTACATACTACGAATTCTAATATTTGGAGGGTTGTGAATGGATACTATGTTGTCATTTCATCCATCCAATAGTAGACAAGGACACTATTCCACTGTGGGTATCCCCTATGGAAACTAGATCCTAAAATCAGAATGGGGTCTTGTAAGTGCTCATGGAATTCCATCATTAATCCAATTATACCTCATATATGGCCTTCCCTATAATGAAAAAATATATATTCTCAATATGAACCTTATACATATACCAATATTTATTTATTACATTTAATACACTTGAAATTTTAATAACTGTAAAATATCATTCCATTGAATTTCATCATATATGATATGGATAAATATGATGTGCAAAAATTTATTACATTCATTACTTATTCATTAATTAGGTTAATTTATTTTACATCTCATAAGATTGAAATGGTTTGAAAATGACATGAAGATAATTGAATTTCAAATATAACTAACATGGACATGTGATACACATAAATATAAATTTGTTTAAAAATTAATATATTCATTTTATAATTGGGAAACATACCATATATAGTTCATGTGATAGATACTTATATATTTGATATGATTTTATCATTCATTCATTTATTTAAAACGGTTATATTATCAAGATCAATTCATAGCACACAAGAATAATGGAAAAAATAATTATATGAAGATACCAAATACATGGAAAGAGTATAACCATAAATATTGATGAATGCGTTGAGGTCTCAACCACCAATGACATTATTATCATATATAAATTTTGCCGTATATTATGATGACTATGATAATAAGAATGTAAAATTAATTTAATAGAAAAAACCTAATGAAATAAGAACAAACATAAAAACCATAGTTTATAAAATAGATCTCTTTGATTGATGAATCATAGATAACCTACCTAAAGTCTATATCACTCTCTTAGTCCAAAAATTTATTCCCAATAGCTTGGATAAGAAGAAAACTAAATAATAAATCAATTCTAGGATAATTGGGCAAATGACCCTACATCAAAATAACATCATCTATGGAATGGATAACAAATGAACTAGTCCATAGGAATGAATAACTATCCTAGAGGTTTCTTTTTTTTAAGGGTAAAAGGCATTTTATTGATAAGAAAAAAAGTTACAAGAGGCGGAAGGATGGAATTCTTTTACAATCTCTATCAAGCAAAGATGAGAACTCCGCAGGTAAAGAGGTCAGCCAAGTCAAGGACTGATGAATGCCTTTGTTGGCAAGAGCATCTGCAACATAGTTCGCTTCCCGATAGGTGTGAGTGGCTATGTAGTCTATCCCTTGGAGAGCGTTGAGACAATTCGTCCAAAGAGAGGTGAGAGACCAAGCCAGATGAAGGGTACCGTTCCAGATGGCCCGAATGATAGTAGTAGAGTCACTTTCAATCCAGAGTTTTTTCCAGCCTCTTTGAAGGGCAAAATCAACAGCGTGAATGACACCCAGCATTTCAGCTTCCAGGGAAGAGGAATGGGCACAGCCAGCGTAGAAGCATCCCTGACAAAGACCAGCCGAGTCGCGAAATATAGCACCACAACCAGCCGGGCCTGGATTACCCTTGGAGGCACCGTCAACATTCACTTTGATCCAACCTGACATCGGTGATTGCCAGAAAACTTCGAAAGATCGTTTGGTTCGAGGATAGACGCCGGGCACACGAAGGTGACGAAGGATCTCAAAATCGCCCACTGAATTGGTGCAACATTCTTTTTGAATTGACGCCGCTTCATGTATCCCAATAAGAATTCGAGATTTACCTGCAATTAAACTAAATGAGCGCTTATTATGCATAATGTCATTTCTAGCATACCAGATCACATGAAGCAGTTCTGCCACCGCCGTAAGCAGCAGATTTTTAACCTGAGGAGAGAAAACATAACTAGTGCACTTGTTAAGGAATAAAGAAATAGTATCAGAAAAGGACCATCTGCAATTAAAAAGGTCAAAAACATAATTCCATAAAGCAGAAGCCGTCGCACACGACAAAAAAAGGCGATTCGCATCGTCCCTGTGTTGATTACACAAGCGACAAATGGAGCAAAGTTGAATGCTAAAGGATTGTAGACAAGCTTCAGTGGGTAATCTATTATGGGCAATTCGCCAAATGAGATTAAGTCTAGAGGGTTTGATCCACGGCTTATCAAAATGGCTCACCCAGTGTAGAATAGAATCACTTTCAGAAAAGTAATTTTGATAGAAGTTTTTGGAGTCAAGAATGCCATTCGGGGCAGGTTCCCAAACAAGGAAATCACCAATAGGAGAAAAGTGATGCTCATCAATGATCTGCGCAATATTGTCAGGGAGAGCATGTCTGTGATATTGTAAGACATCCCTTATGGAAAGGTTATAGTCATTGGGGGTGATATTAGGTGGTAGCAGTGATATCAGAGGGTTACCACACCATTTATCACACCAAAAATTAATGGATGAATCAGCACTAACCATCCATCTAGAATTCTCCATGATCTTCTGAAACGAGTCTCTAATCGAGGGCCAGATTGAAGAATTAACATATTTGAGCTTCCCACTTAAGAGCTTGGTGCGGAATCTATGGTTCAAGAAATCAGAAGCTTTGGAATTACCATTGATAATGCGCCAAGTGAGACGGGCTTGGAGGGCATTATTGAACATCCTTAAATTTTTTATACCAATGCCACCTTTGTCTAGGGGTTTGCAACAGGTTTTCCAGGGAATAGTGACAAGTTTTCTGTCAAGAATACTACCTGTCCATATGAAGTTTTTGATGTAGGTATTGATCCTTTTGATGGTACTGGCGGGCCATTTGTAAATCATCATAGTGTAAACCATCTTGGAAACAATGGTCGATTTGACCAGGCAGATCCTGCCAGCCATAGAGAGGGATCTTCCTTTCCAGGTAGAGAGTTGGTTTACAATTTGTTCAGTAATATTAGTGAAATAGCTTGCCTTAGGTCGACCCCAAAAAATTGGGACACCTAAATAAACGAAAGGAAGGAGACCCTCTTTAATACCAAGGTAGGAAGTAGTGGCATTTTTCCTTCGGACGGGAAAATTCTTTCCAAAATAGATATGTGATTTATTCCAAGATATCGATTGACCAGAGACTTCCTCATAATGATTAAGAGCATGTTTTAGGACATGAATATTCCTTTGATCCCCCTTAAGAAAAAGAATGATGTCATCAGCATATAGGAGGTGGGTAGGGATATTTAAGTTCCTGGAAGCTTGAATGGGCTTCAAAGATCCTTGAGCTACCAGGCTACTTAGGAGTCTGCTTAGGTAGTCCTCAACAATGACAGAGAGGATGGCCGATAGGGGATCACCTTGCCTGACACCTTTAGAACAATTGAAGAAGCCCCTAGGAGAGCCATTGATTAGAATAGAAATATAGGTAGATCTGAATAGGGTTTTCAGTCTTCCAATGAAGGGATCCTGAAATCCAAAGTTTTTTAAAACCCTGAAGATGAAATTCCAGTCAATAGTATCAAAGGCCTTTCTAATATCATGTTTAATGGCCACACACCCCCCTCTGGTGTTCCTATTAAGACTATTAGTACCTTCGGAGGCCAGACAGATGCATTCCTGAATGGCCCTGCCTTTAATGAAACCAAATTGATTCCATGAGACTATTTTATCACAAATGGGCGCCATCCTATTCGCAATTATTTTAGTAATGATCTTATAAAGAGTATTAATGAGGGCAATGGGTCGAAATTGATGAATCTCCGAAGCATTTTCAACCTTAGGTATTAAAACTAAAAATTGAGAATTAATACCATGAGGCAGAGAACCATGGGAAAAAAAGGTTTTAACAAGGTTACAAACATCCTTTTGGATAATGTCCCAATGCTTTTGATAGAATCCATTGTTGAACCCATCTGGACCAGGTGAACTGTCTGGATTGAGACCAAAGACAGCATCTTTGATTTCCTGGTAAAGCGGTGTGCTTAATAGAGTTTCATTGTCTCTATCATCAACAAGTAAGGGAATAATGTTATCCCTGATGTCAATATTTATATCCGGACCATTAAAAGTGTTGTAAAAGTATGAGGTGACATGATCTGATATGGCTTCTTCAGTATCAATGAGCAAATCTTCATGAATAAGCTTGGTAAGAGGACGATTTGCTTTTCTTATTCTTTGAAGAGTATTATAAAATTTAGTGTTACGATCTCCATCAACAAGCCATTTAATCCTAAACATTTGTTTACGGAGGTTATCCTTGAAGGTAAGCAGAGAATTAAGTTTAAGGGCAAGGTTGGCTTCCAGTTGAGGATCCAAGCAGAAATCAGATATAGTGTTTTGCGTTTGAGCACGACTAAGATCATTTTCGAGAGAGGAAATTTCAAGATCAATTTGAGAGCTAGTAGCTTTGCACCAACCTTTAAGGGCCTGTTTTAGGATTTTCAACTTAAAAATACAGGCAAATGAATCTTTAATGTGATTCATAGAGTTCCAGGTGCGGTGAATAAGATCTACACTATCCGGGTTTGAGGACCACACATTATTAAATTTAAAGGGGAGAAGATTCTTATGGGCGGTCATACAAAAGCTCACTAAGATAGGATGGTGATCAGAGTTGATTCTAGGCAGGGTTATACTAGAAAGATTATCCCAAGTATCAAGGGCCTTCATGTTGACAAAAGCTCTGTCAAGCTTACTGGCGACCATTTTATTGTGGTGCTTCCTGTACCAAGTATATTTGGCACCAGTAAGCATAACTTCAAATAGGCTACAATCATCAATAGCTGACCTGAACTCATTTGAGGAGATTGTAAGATGTGAGGGGCCAATTTTTTCACAAGGGCTAAGAATGGCATTGAAATCCCCCATTACGACCCAAGGTTCCTTAATAGAGCAGGCCATGTCGGAAAGGTCAAGCCATAGAGACCTTCTATCCTGGTATCTATTATTAGCATAAATCATAGTACAGAAAAAGAGACGACCGTTCAATGAGAAGTCACATGTAATCTGTTGATCTGTGCTTTTACTGATGTGCACATTTTGAAGGGAGTTATGATAAAAAATCCACATGGAGTCAGTTTGAGTTCCATGTTTACACGAGCCAAGAAAGTTATACATAGGAGCACCAAGTCTCATGTAGTTGGTTTTGAAGTTAACCTTGGGTTCAGAGATGGCAAAGAGTTGAGGTTTGTGAGAATATATAAGCCTCCTAATTGTAGTGGAGGTGTCATTGTTAGCTAGACCTTGGCAATTCCAATATAGAAAATTCATTTCTACTTGCGTTTAGGGTTGGTACCCTTCTTTTTTTGGGATTTTTCAGAGTCATTCTTTCTTTGGGATCTAGTGGCCATAGAAGAGGAAGAAGATTTTAAGTTATCTGTCAGGGTATCGGCATTAGAAGGTGAGTCGTTGCTAGAATCAGTGACAGGTTTATGCTCAGAAACTGTGGTGCTAGGACCAACAGCTTGGACAACAGAGTGATCTGTTATAAAATGTGCAGTTGCAGATGCAGGTTTTTCAACATTGGGAGTCTGCAATTCGGCACTATAATTTTCAGTAGGAGTTGGTTCAAGGGGGAAAATAGGATCGGGAGTAACGCTGAAGGAAGATCCGGCCATAACAGTGCCAGAGTTGACAGCATTAGGTGCCAGGTTTTCGGAATCCAAAGCAGATGCTGGAAGGGTAATTTTAAAAACAGATGCTGCAGGAGCAGAATCAGAAGTGTGTGTTGTGTTAGATAAAGTGCTGGCCACTAAGGTAGCAGAATTGGTAAGATGGGGAGCCAGAACCCCTGTTACTGGAAAATTACTAGCAGTTTGGGCAGTAGTAACAGGTTGTATAGAATCATCAACAGAGGAGGTGCTATGTGCAGTGATAGTGGGAATATAAGAAGAGTAAGCTGCATCATTTTCAGTGTTAACGGTATCCATCATCATATTATTCACTACTGGGGCAGTAAAGGGATTCGAAGAACCTGGGTGTGCAGATTTTTGCAAATCACTTGCTGTTGCATTGGAGACCTCTGGGCTGGCAATGAGATCCGCAGGGGTAAGAGCATCCGGCCCCAAGTCCCTACTTGCATGTTCAACCAAAGCAAGAGAGTGTGAGGGGAAAGCATCAGTGGCCGAAGTGTGTTTAATTCCACCACTTACAGCCACTGAATCATGCAAAACTATAACAGGATTATCATTTTTTTGGAGGGTCTCCTCTTCCTCAACTAACTCCCCCCAGGATTTTCCTTGCAGAGCTGACAGTACATTGGATTTCTTAACCCAAGTGTCCTGCTTTTCTCTATTGGGGGGCTGCTGTTTGGCAGAGGTAGTAGGCCCCTTTTTGGCATGTTTTATTTCTTGCCAATCCTTAGTGTTTGGAGGGTCCATTTGTTTTCTAACCACCCTACAGTTTGAAAGATTGTGACCTATCAATTTGCATACTTCACAATAGGGTGGCATCTTTTCATACTCAATTCTGAGTTCAAATTTATAGTCTGGGGCATTGAAAATAATGCTGGAAGGCAGTTCAATAGCTAGATTGACCTCAACCATTATTCTAGCATAGAGCCCTAATTCCCCATTCAATGTTCTATGATCAATTTTTATGGGAGTCCCTATGCAGGAAGCAATATCATTTAGGATTTTCGGATGCCAATAGAACCAATTAAGTCCATGAACTCTAACCCAGATTTGAGCTAAGTGATTTTTGTGTGTGGATGGATTAAAGTTAGGATCCCAATCCAGTGTTCTAAGATAACCTGGTTTGAGTTGTAAATTACCGAATTTCCTTACCTGGTCCAGTTCATCCTGTGTGCCGAAGAGGAAATGGTAGTACCCCTTTCCGATGGGGATCATCCTCCATTTCGAAGAGCCCCAGCAGTGGGCTATTCTATTCTTGAGCTCCAGGAGAGACCAGGGTCGATCACCTGTGGAATATGTCACCCGACCCAAAATCGAGTACTTACAGAGCTGTATCCTTTGCTTCAGAGCTTCCGGATCTGCATCAACCATAAAACAACCATCTTCAAGCTTCTTAAAGAGTGGTTGTTTACATACCGTCACATCGCGAGGATCGGCCCCTCGAAGGGCATCGCGAAAGGAGATGGGTGCAGAGCGAAGAGGGATTTCTATTTTTCCCACTTCAATTTTCGAAGAGTCTGCTTCGGTAGAAACCGGAGCAGGAGGAGGGAGTTCCCATGTCGGATCAAAACTAGCCATCATCAGGAATCAGCGAAGAACAGGCCAGATGCTAGGGTTTTGAGTCGCCCGATGAGTCGCCCGTTGAGCGCTTCGCGAGCCACTAGTTCTTGAATCATATATTGGAAAAGGAGTTTTCATCAAAACTCTGCATGTTGGAAATGAGAATGGAGGATAAAAAATTAGATTTTATAAAATGTGAATGTAAAAATCACAAATTCATCAAAAATTTATCGGTCGCATGGTTTCACAACCTGGTTGGAAAAATTGTGTTCTAACCATGTGAACCCTACTATATATAGATGGAATCATAATGTTTTCATGTTAACGGTTTCACTAACGATTCAAAAATAGTGATTTACACTATACAAAAAATTTTATATATCCCCATGTGGTCATGAACCTCATGATTCATGGTTTGATAAAACTATGAGGCCTCGTAATTTACTCTATCATTCCAGCAAAATATTAATGAAATAATATATTTTATATGAAATGTTTTCTCCTAATCTCATGGCTTAGTCATTTTCTCCACAATCCAGGGATTTGATATCTAACCAAATCGGAAAAACCCCTAAAAGACTATTGAACTCATTAGGCATCCATATTAGTTCCAAAAGAAAGAATAAGACATAAATTTAAATGATTTATACATCAAGGAACGACCCAATAATGATATTATTCCCCCATAAGGGAACGCTTCTTGGGTTCCACATCAAAGGGAGGAAAAAAATATCTGAGAAAAACTCCATCCAATGTGTACATTATTTATACCCCCACTCCCTTGTCTCATCGTATAAATAAACGTGATTCCATATCACCCATACTAAATGTTCATACTGACCTATGAGATACTATATGATCTTGTTTATAATGCATATAGTATACTCCTCAAATAATATATCGACATTTTACTCAACCTCCCCAAGATCAAAATTATAAAATGGATCAACATGATAATGAAAATGATGTGAATTGTGGAAGACATCATGCATGGAACGAAACATATCAGGTAGTATAAAATGATCTGAAAACCCCCTAAATCTATCTTTGTTCTCAAATATCCTAATATGATGAGGTTATAGCTTCATTGTCTCTTTAATTTTCTATTCCAATGTCTTGGTGTTTCCCACGAGAAGACATGATCACTGAACCCAAACTATAAATGTTATTGTAATAAATAAACATAAAATATTTAGCTATAATATATAGTATACATTCACATTATAATTATATATGCATTCCTTGATGTCTATTTCTTTTTATTAGGACCTAGTAGTGATGCATAACTTGTGCATAACTATTATATGGGTGAATGATAAAACTTACCATACATGTCCTTGTAATGAGCCTTCTAAATCATCACGTAAAACCAACTATTATAGGATAAATCAATGGGAGAGATTATAATATCCCAATAACCACTAAAATAAAATATGAATGATCACTAAGTGTCCTTTACAACTGTATGATCCACTACCATTGGTCATCGGTTTGAGGATGAAGATATGATCTTAGAAGAAACTGTATACTTATAGCTCTCTGTAACCCTTACAAGATCCTCAATTTGAAATTATTATAGCTATCTAAAATGATAATTTGAGGGACACTCTATAGTTTTATACTATAAAGGATATATATTTTTCATAACTCATCATAAAAATAATGTCATCAAAATGGGATGGAAGTGGTATACTCTCTTTATTTGATCCACAACTACACAAAATCAGTCTTTACGTGGAGGTGACCTCAGGAAGCCAACCAAAAATTACATAGAAACAGCTTCTCATTTCTATTATGTGATTGGAAGTGACAATAAAAATCCAAAATTTTACTTCTTCTCAATCATCACTAATTGAAAGGTGGAACACATATAAGAAAATTTCATTATTTAACAGTTCATCATTGGACACTAACATTGGCATTTCATTTCTAGATAAATCATAAAGATTCTAGGATGAAATTCCCCCTAAGTATAATAGAAATATCAGATTAGATTATATATTTGTTTTGTAGGTACCCATATACATAAATGTATATGGCGGATTTCATATCTATAAATAGTTCATTATAGATGTTGGTCCTCTTTTAAAATACTCTCCTGGAGAACAAATCGAACAAAATCAAAAGATTGAATTCTCTTCACCCTATCAAAGAGGGGAGTGGTAACTATCATGTATAAGTGATAATACTGACTATGAATCTCATGAATTTCTTTATGCATCTTATAAAATAGGTTCATAATTTTTTTTATCACTGGATTCTTTTATGGCATGTAACTATGTTTTCTAGTTCGACACATCTGCTACTGCATTAGCCTTTCTAGGTGTATAGTTATGCTTATTGTCAAACAGATAAAGCTATTTAACCTATAATTTATATATAAGATTCAATTCATGTTATGAATATATATATATATGGGGTATTTCATTCTTAAAACACCATAAATTTATCACCCATGAGATAATGTATCCTACAACGTAAGACTTGGATAAATGGTACTAGCTCAAGGTCATATATCAGGTAATCCCTCTATTGAGGACCCAAAATGTTGATATTAGTACGTAAAGACTCATTCTTACTACATCAAAACTAAACCCATTCTGGTTCATAATTCATTAAAGTGCACTAAATATCATCTTCCATATTCTTATAGACTTAAAATAGTAACATATTTATGCCTTTATTTCATCCCATGAATGGATTTCTCACATGCTTATAGCCACTATAAAATGAATCCCTTCCTTGTACGAATAGTATGAGGTGAACCAATGACTAATAGTTCTTCTATAAAATTGTTGTAATATATATCCATCCACAAGATACTATTTATATTAAACACATTCTTGTAATTCTCCTACTAAACCACAATAATCACCTTCAATTGGTCAATTGATACTTGTGATTTCATGATAATAGGACCAAGATGTGAACTTTTACGATCCTGAAGTAGTACACAACAAGATTAGCATAAATTTGATTCTATCACCATGTATTAAAAATCATCCCATGTTGTTTATCAGGTTCTTTATATGTATAATAATACATCAAGATGTCATCCACAATGACCATAACAAAAGAATCTGGAAAGGGGTTGGGAAAATATTCATTAAAGCCGTGAAAATTGAAAGTTATATAATAAGACCAAATATTTTAAAGGTATAATACAATAAACCATACTGACATCAATATTCCAAATGTGTAATATCAAATATCCTGAATCAAACCTAATTATAGATCGATCTCAGATCAATCTTTAAAAACACCATAGCTCATCAGAGTTGGTACAAGAGATGATGTATCTGGTATAGTGGATTGCATTTCATAACTGTTAGATGGTTTATCCATTTGTAATATAAACATACATGATGGCTCCCATCATTCCTCTAGGTAAAAATTATAGGTTAACCCAAAGGGGATCTACTAGGAGGTATAGAACCTTTGGCCTCTAGATCATCAAATTATCTCTTGATCTCCTTGGAATCAATTAGTGAAATCTTATATAGAGGAATTGGCACCAGAGATCCTCCTAGAACAAGATCAACCATAAAATCTACCACTATCTATAGAGTTAATCTTGATGAATCATCTATAAGGACAACCCATAAAAGATATACTCTTTGAGAAAAACAATTTGGTGTATTCCCATCCCCCCTTTATGATTCTCGAAATCTAGGTGGCCACACCACCTAAAGTATGATTCTAATTTCTATCTCAATCAAGATAAAAATTCTAATCACCCTAGGGTATATAATTACTTCCCTCAAGAGATGTACAAAACATCATGTGGTGATATCAGTTTACATTGGTGTGATATGAAATCAACCAATCCATCACCAAATGGATATAGAAGATCGGAATCTCATGGAAAATGAGGTCCTAGGATAAGGGATAATTTCCAACCTCATGGGGATGTCCCTAAATTAGAATATACAGCCAAAATATACACCCAAAAAATGTATCCAGGTTCATCAATCCTTAAGAACTACTGCATTTTCAGAACAATTTATTATGTGGCTAGTAAATATATAAAGGATTAAGAAGATCCATTATCAAATAAATCAAATACAACAGTGGATGATAATACAATATTAGCTCATAAAAGAGACAATTCTGAATTCTAATACTCAACAATCATCTATAATGAAAGAAACTACCATGATCCCCATCCAAGGTATACTACTAGACTACCCTAACTACGCCCCCTCCATTGGAACTGATAAATAAATGATTTGATACTATGGCCATTGTGTCCGCTTTATCCTTTTTTACTGGAACTACTCCAAATCGGTTCCCAATGTATCATAATGAAAATTTTCCTTATGATGGAGCTAGTGTATGTCCTCTTCCACTGATAGTATATGCAGTGGTCAGAATAAAACTATAAATACGTATCATGTTACCACAAGAATGACAATTAAGAGGATCTATATCACACAGAGGCTTAAGATTACACTATCTTCAATACTAGTGGCATACAATAAATCTACTAGTGGGGATACCCTATATGCCAATAACATAATTATAATCCTTAAGGATTCAATTTCGGGTACTAGATGGAATAATATTCTACATTAGCACAAAACATAAGTATCATTAAATATTACCATCTTTTAGGTTTCACTCAGGAATAAGATCCTCATAAACCATCATAGAAAAGATGGGTAGGAGAAATAGATTCACTTGAGTATAGAAGACTTACAAGAGATTATCCTCATAGAAAATAGCACGCGATAGCTCATCACCGATGAGAAGTGAGATAAAGTGTTTCAAATCAGAAAAATGTGATGAATTGTCCCTAAAATTCATAGAAACCTACTATATGAACATGAAAATATCTATCTTGGTCATCAATTAGCATCTGAAAAAATAAATAAACATCGAATACAGTATTAATGTCATCCCAAACTATGTGTCGATGAAAACCGCCATAGGTAACCACATCTCAGTAGTTCTTGGCTGAATAACGCAGAATATAATTGGAAAGGATGACCCTACACATTGTTGGTGTCTTGTGATGCTCGATGATAGATACATAAGATTCATCTTAATACTAAATATCTTATGGACTATTACAACTCTAAAATATGGTATGCTTCTACTTCTATAACACAAAAATATAATAAAAAATATTAGGTGTAGGATAAGAAGAACCCTAGATAGACTGAATGAGAAGTAGGAAACACCCTTGAAGATGTGAATCAGCACCTATACTGGGTATACTAGGCAGTTCCTAATGTGTCTATCCTAGATGTATGATAGGAGGATCAGGTCCCACCATCGTAGGAGTGTGGTTGTCACCACCTTCCTAATACATGGCACACGTAAATCATTGTAACATGTCTCTACAAATTCCAATAAAACACCACCTAATATCATTTTTGCAAATAGAAGAACTAGTGGAAGAATAATGTATGATCATGGGATCACTACCCAAGGTGCTACCCAACTACCAACATTGAATCCTAGGTTATCGTTATGTGGTTATAATTATAATTTATAATAATTCCAGTATATGAAGTTTCAATTATACCATTCATATTCATTTAATGGATATGAATTCAATTTTATAAGACATGATTCCAATTTAATATTTTAATATTAACATATAATTATATTTGGGTCCGATTAAAATATATTTTCATTCCTAGTGAATAAGCTTCCATACATATTATCATTAAAATCAACACCCATCAGATCTCTACTAAACCCCATATTCATTTGGTTGTAAATATAACGGGTAATATACAATTGTTCGAATTAGTAAATTACCCATCCCATTCCATGAGGCCCATACACCCAATTAATTAAATCATGAAATCAATAAATAATAGCCAAATATATGATCATGTAACATGAGTTACATATATAATATGGGTAGAAACCATATATTAAAAAGGAAACCATAATAATATATAAGAAAATACTATTTATATTGACGTTGGAACATAAAACACCCAATTCCATTACCATGCACAAGAAGTTAGCAGCAAAATCATATATAAATACCAAGTATCATTCAATAATTATATTAAACAATGCAATGAAATCTATGAAATAGTCTTATATGGAATGGAATATGCATGTCATGTGATTTCTCGGTTCATATAATGATTAATGAACGATTCATTCATTCCCTCATCTCATTAATAAATGGAATAAATGTAATCCTCAATCATATAATATTAATAGTAACCATAACATAGAATTTTCTTCACACACTAGTTAATGAATATCTAATACAATTATAAAAATACAGTACAACATTCTTCATTCTCTCAATCATGGTATTCACCCTGAACATGTGTTAGCTACAAAAAATTACAGATTATAAGAAACTTCCAAAGAATTATGAATACCCATTAAATTGTCCAAAAATATAAAGGTAATAAAAGAATATTATAATACCAATTTTTTCCATCCTGAACTATGTTCCACTCAAAGGATCCATGAACCTAATAGGACACTTCGCCTCATGCTTTCCACACCATATTCTAGAGACTAAAGACTAGTAGTGTGGGTCTAAGGTGTGTCCTGGTGATTACTATGGCATCATGTAAAAGTATAGAACAATACATATATAATAATATATAAATACTCAAAGCGTGATATTAATATATGTCCAAAAAAATAGAAACAAAATTCCAATATAAAATAATAATAATAATGTTATAAGAGGAAAAATATACAATATAAAGGATTAAAATGTATTCCAGGTCTCTATAAAACTAGAAAATAGGTATATAGCCTATTATGTGAATATTCTACACATATAACCAAAGTACACAAAACTAACCCTCAACATGGACCCAAGCATGGTCATCTAATACCAAGATACATTGTACAAAAGTAACTATGATCAGATTTACAAATAAAGATTCTTCCCCTTGTCAACACCAGATTAAATTTAATCATTCGGGGTAGCATTGTCATCCCGAATTGGGTGTGAGATAAATCTATGTAAGACACCACCAATAGCATATATTCCATCCTATCAGTAAATATAAACTGATATACAATGAAGGTATATGTGGATTAATCACAATATTTTTTTATAAATAGACCATACATACTTCATCTACTGTAGGTATCTAAGATTGTAATCATTACATTAATTATATTATATTTTATAATATGTTTGAACAATACTATATATGATAGAAATAGTTCAAGAGGATCCAAGTTGTAACTAAGGTATTTTATAATAATGTTAATAGTGATGGGGGATACAAGTTAATAACCAAGGGATGTTATAATGTTGATTTTTGTAAAATAATATCCAAACTAATAACCATAGAAACCTTAACCTGAGGGGTCGATCCAACTAAGTAATAACATCCATCATAGATATAAGGACTATTTGTGTGATCCAAGGGAAATAATCAAGTAAATTCTACAATTATTTTTTATAACTGAGTCTATGTATATAATACATGGTTTCTTGAGATAACATGACTAGGCACAATGGTGTGAATCCATGGAGCCACATGTTTGAGGAAATCATGATATTTCCAATATGTGTGACCATGTAATCTTAATATGTATATGATAATGAAGGGATCCTATAACATCATGATGGTAAAAATATATAAGACAACGACCATGATATAGGGTTTGTATCAACGTTATAAACTCATTCCTTGAATCGAAATGGAAACATATGAGTGCTGAAGGAATTACCTCGGGAGTATAAGGGTGAATCAATTGAATCCTTCCCAATAAATTTATAATGGCACAAATTCCATAAGAAACTTATACATATATCGTTATTTAATAAGGCTATGTAATAGACACTCAATTTAATAATTCAGAAGGTTTATTCCATTATGTTACATAATATACTATAAGGCTATATAGAAAATTCCACTATTTATTACATTCATTACATAATAATAAATGCAATTCATTGCTTTTAATTTTTAAGTCATGATAAGGAATGATAAGAGAAAAATTCCATATGAAATTCAAGTGTAACTAAATATTAAAAGTGATATACAAAAATACAATATCCATTTAACAATTCAAATATTAATTTATTAATTGAGTCACAAACCATATAAGTATTATGTGATACATACTTAAACATGTGTTATCCATTTACAATTCATTATTGTAATTATTATTATTACCATGTCAAGGATATTTTATAGCACACAAAAATAGTGCCACAAAAACTCATAAATAGTTGTTAAAAAAATAGACATGGTAAAACCCTACATGGGATAGAAAGCATTTAGGTCACAACATCCAATGAAACTATTATACTACATATAATGGGCTCTATTGCATGATCATGATGATTATAATTATTGATTATGAATTTAACAGGAAACACATAATAAAATTGTAATGTGGATTGAAATGAATGTTTATAAAATGATGATAATTTAGTGATGAGTCATATACCATATAACCCAAGACAATAGAACAATACAAATATATTATCATCATTTAGATTGGCATGGATGAGATGAAAATTAAAGAATAGTTCCATAGCCTAAAACTGGGGAACATGATTGTATATAATAAATTTATCATGGTGGGAAATAAAATGAATAACAATGCTAATAGAATGAATATCTTAGAGGGGGAATCCAATGGGACCATTATTTCTTGAATCAGATCTCAGATGAATGATTTATCAAAAAAAAAAATCAATGGGATTATAGAGCTCTAATGGGTGAGAAAACACCATTCATGCTACAAATTGGAAGGGTGGAGGGAGGTTTAGATTTTAAGAAATTTTAAGGCTAATGAATCAAGTAAAAAAATAATCTACATTTTATGGTCTATCTGTGATGTTGGTGAATCTATGACCCAATTTTGAAACACCCACTCAATAAGGATTGACCATTAGCGGTTTCAGGTAAACTATTTTACTAAACATAATTCTTGCCCTACATTAAAATAAAGATACCCAATAACCCTCATTTGCCACATGCTTCATAGTTTCCTCAAACCATGTGACCACTGTAACCCCACTATCTAACCCTCTCATGGTTAAGGAAACATTGCAAACTATCCCAGATTGATGGTTCTGTGTGGCCAAGTCTATTTCAACACAGACCAGGGTCTCATGGTCTAAAAAGGATTTGAAGAACACTGAATAAAACATGAAAAAATTGGGAATCCATATTTGATCAAAATGAAATAATTATACAAATATTAAATGGATCTCTTGGTAATTGGAAAATAGTGTTCTTATGGATACTTTGTTGAGTAAAAAGTTCCTGATATCTCATTAATGATGAGTTTAGAAAAGATAAAATATTTATAGATTATGAATGAAATTATTCATAAATATTAATGAAAAGTATGAAATGTTATCTTTTCCTTAAGATTATTTGACCATCAATCCGAGTATTGATTATGGAGGTGAAAAAGAATTACGTATGGAAGTAAAATAAGGTGAGGAATTTTTGTACATTTAACCATGGTTATATTATAATGATATTCTTTAAGAACCATGTATCTATCTCATTCTTAACATTTGTGATGATGGATTTATTATATGAGGTTATTAGTTTATCATTAATTATTCACCCTTGTTTAATGAATATGACTATATATTTAATAGAGTATTTCCTGTGGGATAACATGAAGAGAGAAATTATAGATTTTGTCTATTAGTTCATCATATATCCATTGGTTAATGAGAAGAGTAAATTTTTAAGGTTTTTATTAAAACATTTACCATACAAAAATGAAAGTGAGAAAACAACATGCTGAATTTTTTCATTGGACTCCAAAAACATCTATAATCCAAAATGCAATTTGGATTTTAGTTTGATATGTTATAACATAACCACACTCCATAACAATATGATAATATTTCTCTACAAATTATCTTTTTAATATATACGTTAAATAATTTTTAATGTTTTACTAAGTAAAAAAATATTATTTCATCTGATCAGGATCTTATTATTACATTGATTTTTTAGAAAAGTATTCCCCATGATTTGGATTTATAGTTTAGTTTTTGTATGTTGTGTCATTCATTGACAGGTGATCATTCTAGGAGAACCATTATAAATCTAGATTATATAATATGATCTTTTAATTGGATTTTAATGGTGGTTGGGAAATGATATCCATTTAACCAATTTTTAATACAATAATATCATTCAATCCAGCATTGAGGTGGATCCTTATAATAATGAAAGGAAAAAAATTATAACTCTAATGTATTAGGATGAAGATGGATAATAAAATTTATTTGGACCTATTATAGATACTAAAATGGAACTAAAGGATAGATATATATAGAAACACATATGGGAATCATAAATTATATTTAAATGGTATGCAGGAAATCATAATCATTATATGAAAATTAATTTTTATAATGTTGTTTTTTCTATGAATTTTTCTATTATATAAGAATATGAGATTCGGAAGGAAGGAAATATTTATCCCTAGTCATGTCTCCCCTTTTTCGATTAGTGATGGTATTATATCACACGTAACATCCATACAAACTCTCTCAATTCCATTATATATTATACATAACCCTTATGGGGATGTACATAACAGACACATCAAATGTATTGAACTATTAGGTTATAAAACTAGAGAAAAATATTATTTATGATGAATAAATAGTGAAGTTTCTAGATCATAGTGATAAATTACTATAAAATAAGATCACTCACTTAGTTTCTGTTTTGTGGTGAAACCCCCATTTTGGTGAAGATATTTTGGTACCCAATGTTGTGATTAGGTAGAACTATGCATACTTGTTTTTATCATTGTAATTTAATTTTGATGATGAAATAAATATTAATGGTTGTATAATTATAATATGTACATTTTATGAAATATATTTTTTTTCAAATATTTTGAATTTCATATATAGATTGTGTTTCACACATCTCCAAATTTTGAGAAACCATAACACTATATATGATTAAAAACATCCTATTACATTTTATAGGTATGAATATGATTGAATAATTTATGAAAACTAAATTTTTTATACTTGAAAAAATTAAATTTATTTTCTTTCATGTTATAAGAATGGAAAAAAATAATATCATGTTTAAATAAATAGTTTTATTTTAAAATAATTTTTTTTATTCATGTAATGTGTTTATATATTTATAATATAAAATAAACCATTCATGGTGAATTATTTTAATGGAGTTTATATATTTTATATTCTAAAAATAGATTTATAATTAATCTAATATTTTTATATGTATAAAATATCCATAATTCATGTTTTATAATAAAAATTTATTATTTGTAACACCCTATGATTTTAAATGAAGAAAATTACATTCAATAGTTTAAAGGGAAAGAAGTAATATGTGTATTTTATGTCAAAGGAAACATTCATCCATTCATAAGTTAAATTAAAAACCCAATAATTTTATTTTTGATAGCGTATTCGACACACCACCACTAATATAAATGACCGAGGATAAATATTAATTTTATAACATATCAATTTAATTACAATGTATGAAAAGTAAAAACTAAATTATGATAGAGATTTATATTTATATATTAGTCACTAATTAATTACTATTCCTAAATATTTATTTAAAAATCTATCATTTTATAGTAATGATATATTATTATTCAAAAATATTTTTTTTCTCAAAAACATATTGATATTGATTTTTTGGAAGAAAAATATTTTAAAAAATATTTGGAAATATTATTAAATATATTTTATAAATGTGATTTTAATTTTTTGACTGGAATATTAGAGATTAAATTTGGTGAAATTTGGGTGTTCCTAAGAAAATATAAAATATACTATGAACAGTGAAAATTAATTTTTTTGTAAAAAAAATTCATTAAATTAACTAAATGAAAAGTTTCAATTTGTTTTCAATATGATTGCAAGTATAATAATTAATATTTTTTAATAGTTAATCCAATTAATTAATTTCTAATCATCTTTATAATAGTTTTTCATCATATATTGATTTTGGGTTTAAGAAATGTGTTTTTCTAAAAACTGTTTTTAAATGCATAATGTATATCATTTTTAATAAACTGAAATAATAAATGAGGAGAAATATTTGAAATTTAATTTATAGATTATATATCATTAAATATTTTTTTTATACAATGATTATTAGTTGTCATTATGTTATATATCATCATCTTTTAAAAATCACACTTCTTAAAAACTCATTGTCTTCTTGCATCTACAATGTTATATTTATATAAATTTTTTTTACATTACTAAAGTGAATCAAAAAAAATTATTACATATATGTTGAAAATATAATTTATAATGTATAATTAAGAAAAATTAATTTTTTACAAAATCTATTAGTGACAATAATTTAATTTAATTAAAAAAATTTAGAAAAAAAACAATTTTACTAGCATATTAAACATTAATATTATATGGAAAAATAAACATCAGAATTGTAAAAAACAAATTTTCTAGAAATACGTAGTCACTTATGATTTTATAAATTACATTTATGAGTTTTTTGGGAACTACTCTACCAATATGACCCATATTATAAATATAGTAATGAAAAAGGAAAATGAATCCTTTTCTATTAAACTTTTTTTAAAGCCTTAGGATATGAAAAAATAAAAAAATTGGTAATATATATATATTTGATTTCTAAATGATTTTATTTTGAGAAAAAGCCTTTATTTTTTTTAGGTGAATTATTTATTGAAAATACAAAATAAAACCCAATATAGTAATTATTTAGTCATTAATTAATTAAAATATTTGATTCTAAAAATATTAAAAAGAATTAAATTGATCGAATTGTTATCAACAGTTAATGTTTTTAAAAAATTACATAATTTTACACAATTTCTAACAAAAAACTTTTAAATCCAATTTTTTTCATATGTTTAAATTAAAAATAATCAAAAAATGTCAAAATTATAATTAATGTCATATTAAAATAAATGTCATGATTTAAATGAATTAATTTTTTTAAATCTAATTTTTTTACATGTGAAGTTTAAATGTTAATAATTATAAAATAATTTATATTAATGCCAAAAATTCATCTTTTATAATGATCTTATTGACCCATAAACATTGAAAACATTTTTGGCACGGTTATGGTTAATTTAGTGTTTTTTCATGTTACATGTGGTTCTATTAAAATTAATATCAAACACACATGGGATTTTTTTTGGAAATTCGATTTCATATTTAGAATAAGTAGTATCAATTTTATAATATTTAATGATTTAATTTATTATAAATTGAGAAATTACAATGGTAATAAATATGGTTACCATAATGAAAAAAATAAGGATACTTAAGAGTTAATTGAAAAAATGTGTAAAAAATGTGTTTAATTATATGGTGGAAATTTTAAATGGATTTTTCCTCCATAAAAATATTTATTTATTAGTTTTGATAAAATTTATTTATTTATTATCTCCAAATAGTGAATGATTTTAAGTATTTATAATAATTTCACTTCTCTTCCACTATAAGAGAGACCTTAATCCCCTCATTTATTCAAACCTCTCAAACCATTTAGATCAACCATAAAATTCCAAAATTACATCATAAATTATATTTTCTATTACTATAATCCTCACATTAGATACAAATAAGTCCAGTAAATATTTTTTCTTAAAACAAAATGGTGTTACCCGAATAATAGGAAATGTTCATCAATAAGAATTTTTATTCAATTTCATTATCTATCACATTAAATTTCAATTTCAACATGATTATATAACATAATAATAATAATATGTATTCTAATATGTTTTTATTCTATGATTAAGACCTAAAACAACACACGCATCTGTAAAATCGGTTATGAATATATGGTTTGTGTGTACGGAAGATGACCACATCAGGAACCGATGTTTCTCAGTTTTTCATTTACCACATTTAATGATTTTAAATGATGATCTATATACTATTTACATATGATATATATGATAATTTTAATTTTATTATAACTCTATAATTAATATATAACACCTGATTTAATTCTTTTCATTTCCATGGAATATGATGATGTCATTCGTGTGTACGATAGACTCCCTCCTCACCAAGTGATGTGAATAATTTACACATTACATGAGATATAATAAGGATGAATTTGAGAAAACATGTTATATATGGTAAGTAGTAATTATAATTTAATGATTATATGTTATTATATATATTTATATATATATATTTAATTCACTTTTATTTCATTTTATATTATAAAAAATTGGATCAATGTTCATGCATACATATGACTTACCCTCTCAATGAACATTGTATTTCATTTCCAATCAATAAATATATGGATTACAATTAATAAATATATATAAAATATATATGATATTTATATATTCGTTAATATTATGGAAATGATGAAATCATGATCAATGTTTGTGGAATAAAAAAATAAAAGATCAAAACATATATGGAAAATAATGTTGTTATTACTTGAAAGATATTTTTATCATTGGATTTTTAATAAATAGGTAATAAAATGTAATGATCCAAATTTATATGGTATTATTCACATAAATATGGTTATTTAACATATTAATAAAAAAACTTGTATTTTTTATATAGGATGTTTGAAAGATTATGATGGAATAAAAAACATGAAGTAGGGGAATTATGCCTCCCTTTTTTCTACGTCCATGAGACATATGCAATAATCACCATCTATTTCTTATATATGGTGTATACAATCCTTATGAATTTATAACATTATTATTATATGTAATTTATTATTAGATTAAATAAACATTTTGGGATTTTCCTTTCATGTGTTTTATGGTTTAATGGTTGATAAATTGTTAAGGTTATATATGGTATCACTTTTATTTCCAAGTGAATTATTCCATATTTTCCATTATTTAAAATTTTTTGGTTTATATATTGAACATCGATATGATATATCATGAATCTAACTAAATTAATGATGATTAATATTTCCATTTATATTATTCTTCCATGTGTATTTTGACTCAATGATACAAAAGTGGTAAGATTCTTATATTACAATATCATCACTTATCGAGATAGTTACTGATTATGTTTCCAATGGTAATGTATTATGATAAATCTCCAAATTAACTCATTATTTTTATTCTCCCATGGTAATTCATGATAATTTAATGTAATATCAACTTATTTACACTCTTTACACATATTATTTCTATGAAAATCATTTTAAAAAACACAATATCATATCTCCCTTCAGTGGCTAGCCTATATTCATGCAAAAAATATTTTCCAAATATTGATTCAATGTTTTTTTAGACTTTAAAAAATGATTTATTTTATAAATTATTATCCCTTTTTATTTTAAAATATGTATTTAATGTAATTCTCTTCTCTCTCTCAAAACAAGGAACATTTCTAACCTCTTTACTGAGAAAAAGAAATGTTATTTACATCATGTATAGAATTTCCAACCAAATTGGTCATCATTTCATTAATTCTACAATTTAAAATTCATTTTTTTGGTTTTTAGAAAACCTTTTTACATAATATTTTATAAATTATTGATTTATAAAAATCAGTTTAATATATATTAAATTTTAACATATTTTATGTTTTAAATAATTTGTTTTTAAATAATTGAAATATTTTTCTAAATAATATTTTTAATGATCGTTGAATGATGTTTTAGTTAATCAACATCAACAAAATCATGTTTTTTATTATCCTATACTTGGTATATTTTGTTCTAATAAAGTCCTCATTATTTACCAGTATGGAGATTGATTTTTTCAAAGTTATTGTACTACAACTTGATTATTTTCAACAAGTTAATCATTATTTATGAGATTTATCTGAACCCCACTTCTATTCAATGGATTGATCTGGTTTTGGAAAAAAAATTGATTGTTTATATTATTTATATAGGGATTTAAAATATCTATGTAATTTTTCATGTTTTTGATATTGACATTATACTTGTATGTTTGGGGGCCTAGATAGTGTCAGGCTATCCACATATATCTTATACGTAGGATGGACTAGATATTTTTTAACAATTTTATACTATATGTCTCCAAAAATGGGTTATAATTTACATTATATAGGATTACGATATTTCATTCGATCATGATTGACATCACATGTCTCATGGTTATTGATTTTTAGGAAAAATTCATTTCCCTTACTTTTATAATTGATTATCAGGGTATTTATGGGTATGAATTCATTTATGATTTTTCATTCACTTTTATTATGATTTTATACTCATAAGAACTTCTAATACACAGTATTGAAATTACATTACTAATTATTATGTTTACCTTTATGGTAAAATTTTTCTCACCCTTATTATGTTTCCTTTTCCTTTAATTTATAGAAAATGAGGTTGAAAAAATTAGTTTGAGAGCAGATTTCATATATATGGTGATGATGAATTATTGTGAGAAAATAAAATATGAGTTAAGTGGGAGAAATTTTCATTTAATGGAATGGATATTTTTATGATATATTGTTCTATAATTCTCAAAAAATATAATCCTAATGTTTCCCCAAAAATATATTTTATCCATGTCTTCATTTTTTTTGTTTCTTTAATAGAATATATTTTTTAACAATTATCATCATCAAAGATAGAGTTGACAAGTTTACGATTTCAACACAGGATTTGGGAGTGTGGGTCCTAATCTGTTACTGTTAGAATCAGTGATTAGTATATATAACTATGTAAATAATGATGTTTTCATGTGAGGTTTTATAATAATTTATGTATACCACAATAGTCCTTTAAGATCAAGGTTGTTCAAATGTTAAATGTATTAGGCACCTCATTTGAGGGTTTTAAGAAGTAAATTTTATTTTAATTTTTATGAAATTCTTGTATATTTTTTTGGGTTAAGTTATTTATATACCCATGTGTCAACATGAAGTGTTTTTTGGGATGATTTATTTTTTACGATTAAAGAAAAAATAGGGAAAACACATATTCTGGTTTCAAAATCATCATATCTATTCTAGTGGTGGGGTTAGAACCCATGATAAATGAATGATTAGGTTTTCACACATACCTATAGCTTATGTAATTTTTTGGTTAGTATGACATGTTTATAGGTTTAGATTGTATTTATTTTAGATAAATATGGGATTTTATTATATGAATGATGGCCGATTTATCTTGGAAGAATATACAATAAAATAAATATAAACTATGGGTATTGATTATTTTATGAAAATGTATGAAGATGGTAAATGATTGTTTTATATAGAATGATTTGGTTTGAACGATGGTTATTATGGTTCAATTGTTTTTTACTAAATTATAAAGGTTTATTCGTTTGGGAAATTATATTACCATGCTGTTACTATTTAGGTTTTTTTAATGTGTATATATAGAAGGAGTATATTGTTATCCATTTTATTGTTATGTGGTATTTACATTTTGATATTAGTCATTCAATAAATAAAAATTCATTCCTAATGAACATAATTTGGATAAATTGTTGTGACTTTGGTGGAATTTTATTAAATAATGAATCTCTAATAATCTTGTAAGTATATTCCGTATTATATTAGTCTACATGGTAAGAAAATTACTATTCTATAGGCAGAGGATATTACAAAATATTTATCCTAGTTACTATTTTTTTATGAACCATTGGTCATTTAGATCATCATATTTTTATGGTATTGAGTCCCTTAACATTACAATGATCATTGAATTTTTTGTGACAAATGGCCTCAATCACAATCTATTTTTATTTATGATATTCTATTATTACCCCCATTGTACTCTTTTTTTTAAACCTATTTTAATTTTATTTATTATAAACATTGTACTTAACATTATCAATTAATAAGAGTATGTTTTATTAACACTTTGTACTATGTGGGATTACAATAAAAGTATTTCCAAATGTCCACCCTTTCGTTACCTGATATAATATTAAAATTTCTAAGATTCAATTAATTAATGGTTAGGTTGTAAAATCCCAATATTTTAAAATATAATAATTTAATTTGATAGCATAGAGGATTTAAAACAATGAGTTTATCTTATGTTACATGAAACACTCAATTTAGTTTATTTTACACACACCCTAATGTTTTTATGTTTGACATCATATTAAAAAAACAAAACCAAATAGAAATGACCCATGATATATATTACCATTATAAACAAGACATTAGATAGTTAATTATTAATAGTATTAAACAATATATTAATGATATATATGTCTAACTCTATGTAAATTATGGGTAAATATTATTTATATCATCCGTCTATTTTTATAAATGGGATTTAAATTTTTTTAAAAGATTTCTTTAAAAAATAATGTAAATTTTATTTCATGGTAAAAAGGTATAACAATTTTGTTAAATTTTAGAATATGTATTTGGTAAAATGAAATTTTTATTTTGATTTGTTATATAAATTTATAAATTGGGTGAAATTTGGGGATTTGTTTTTCTAAATACTGATTTTTTGATGTATGTGGACGAATAAAAATATTTATAAAAGAACTATGGTTTTCAATAAATCATTTAATTTAAAAGTATATAAATGTTTTGAATATTATTTAATATAAATTATATTTTATTCTGTTATTTTTTCCGCTTAAATACTTTTTATTAAATGTTATATTTATATTTTATATAATTTTTTAGGCGAAAAAAGAAGGGCATTCTAGAAATTGTTTTAATATTCACGATTAATCTAATTTTTAATTAATCATAAAATTACTAATAGTTAATGTTTTCATTAAAATTAATATATTATATATTATTAATTTTTAATTTATATTTATAAAATGATTGTTATTAATTTACTTATATTATATAATCTTTTTCTTAAAATTAATCTCACTAGAAACCCTTTATATAGTTGTGTCTGTGGGATTAATAATAAAATAAATTTTTTTACATAAATTAATTGAATTTTTTAAAATGGCTCCAATTTTTAGAATATTAATAATTTATAATTTACAATAAGGCCATCTTAATTTTTACCTATAGTGATTAGTGGAAATAGTTTAATTTAATTACAATGATTATGAAAAAAAGTGAGTTTACCAAGAGACTAAACATTAAATGTATGTGGAATAGTGACTAATAAACTTGTTAATAACACATTATATGGTACTATTTAGGCCCTTGTGAGCTTTAGATATATTTCAATGTGTATTTGGGTTAATATTTCATTAATGTGACCCATAAAATATGTTCATACATGATATAGAAAAAATGTCCATATTTTTAATTCCTATAATACATGGAATATAGAAAAAATTACATATGATTGGTTTTATAAATAATTTTAAAATATGAATTATTTTTTTCTAATGATAACTTTTCTTTATTTTTTAGATATGAAATAATTAATTGAAATTCTTAATAAATTCCTATTTAGTAATTATTTAGTTATTAACTAACTAAAATAAACAATAATAAACATATTTAATGTGAAGTAAATTGTGTTTATTATTTTCATATATATATTTTTTAGATTAATATCTCCTGATACATAGTTTGGAATGTAATACAATCAATTTCTACTTTTTTCATTATATTTAAATTTAAATTAGTATATAATTCGACGAATGATATTAATGTTTTTATATAATAAATTCCATTTTATTAAATGATATAAAATTATTAAAAATCGTATATTCATCCCATTAATTTATAAATTAGAATAATTTTTTAATATATTTTGATCATTGAAAAATATACCTTTTATAATGAACATATTGACCCATAAATAGTACAAAATAGTGTTCACATGGTTTGGGTTAATGAAGTATTATTTTACATTATATGTGTTTTCATAATTTTTATTTCAAACCCACAATTCATTTTTTTTATAATTTAAATTTAATTTCTGAATCAAAAGGTATAAATTTTAGTATCATTAAAACATTAATTTATATTTCATTGATAAATATCATAGGTTATAAAAATATTTACATTAATTATAAAAAAACTAAAAAACAAGGGTACTATAGAGTTAAGAAAAAATGATTAAAAAGTGTTTTTTATTATGTAGTGGAGGATTTTCATGACTTATGAATCCTTCAACACCGTCAATTATTAATTTCATGGAATCCTTTATTAATATATACATCCAAATTGTGAATTATTTTTAGTATTTACAAAAATTAAACTCCTATACAACTATAAAATGGAACTCACTCCCCACTAAATCTTCATATATATAAATCCATTATATCATCGAAAACCTTAAAAAATAACATACAAATTCACAAATCACGTTATCAAATACTCTATTTGAAATGAAAGTAAACAATGGAAGTCCATTGGTTTAATCTAAATGGAATTACCAGCAAGAGAGGTAATGTTCATCAATCACTTGTTTTGTTTTATTTCATTCTCTAACCACTTAAATTCTAATCATAACCTACTTATATAACATCCTTAGAATTCAAAATATACTAATAATTTGTTATGGTATGGTTGAAACATAGAACCATACACAATTCCATAAATTGGGTTACGAAATCATCATTTCTCTTTATGACTTAATACCTTTTCAAGAAACAAAATCATTTTTTCCATTACCACATTTCATGTTTGGGAATAATGATAGAAATTATTTTTATATATTTTATAAATAAAATTCATGATTTTTTTATAATTGATTAATTATTATATAACACATGCATTCATTCCTACCATTTTGTGAGAATAAAATAACGTCGTACATTTATATGATAGACTATCACCTCACAAAGTTATGTGATTTGTTGATTCTTTACATGTATGTTATTAATAACGTGTTTAACAAAAATATGTGATTTAATTTACATAAAAATTATCTTTTAATGATAATATATATTTATATATATGATTTTATTTTATTTATCTCTATAGCATAAAAAATCAGAACAACGTTTGTTCGTACGTATGGCCTACCGTCTACAAGAACGTTGAATTTCATTTCCTAGATCTAAATATTATGGAATACTCTAAATAAATTTGTACTTAATATATATGTTATTTATATAATTTTTTAAATTTCTGATATGATCAAATCACGATCAAAATAAGAAAACTAAAAAAATAACAAATCAATACATATATGAAAAATAAAGAGTATCTTACACAAAACATAATTTTATCATTTAATTTTTAATAAAAATGTAATAATTGTTCCTTATACTATATTTTATGTTTTGATACATTTAGATATAGAACTACAATATATGTATAACACACATATATTTATTTTACTTTAGTGTTAAATTATATTGTTGTAATCCATGATACTACTTTTTGGAGTGTCGTCTCACTTTTTACTTCTATGAGACATATTCCCAAATCAAAAACATTTCTTGCTGTTGTGTATATAATTACAATTAATTCATATTAATATTCAGATATTAAAAACAATTTACGTTAACACTAACATTTTTTTAATTCATATTCATGGGGATTCTGGTTCAAGGGTTGTCAAATTGGTACGGGGATTTATATTCTAAATTCTTTTTCGGAGAGAGTTATGGATTATTCAATTATCTTTTCTTTTATGTGGTGTATATACTACCATTTGACATGTTATATGATTAATATTCCTAATTTCTTGATAATTAATATTCTCAATTATTTTATTATTTCATGGGAGTTGCGATTCAAAGTTACCAAAGTGGTTAGAGTCCAATGTTACAGTCTCCTCGTTTATGAACACTGTTTATGATTATGTATTTTATGAAATGTCTTATGATGCATATATAATGAAAATAATTTATTTTAACTTACTCTGGTAATTCATGAAATTTTTAGGTAAAAGTACCTTGTTTCCACACTTTTTTAGTTATTATAATTGAGAATGGTTTTTAGGAAAATCCCACAAAATTTCTCTATTCAGTTGAAAATTTATTTTTTTCAAAAAACATGTTCTCTAAAAATGTAAGAAATTTTTTCCCTTTTCATAATTTTTTATTGAAGATATGATTTCCCATTTTATATTTTTACTAAAAAAATCAATGGAATATTCTTTTCTATTTCTTATCAAGTAACATTTCAATCCTTACCATGAAAAAGGAATGTTTATCATGGCTTGAATGAATTTACCTACCTAAAGGACCCAACTTTTATTTATGATTCCATTGAATGTGTAAAAGGGGTTTTTAATGAATTTTTTTTACAATATTCTAGAAACTATTTTCTTTTAAAATTAATTTTCAATGAAATTTATTTTTCAAATGTTTTATGTTTTAAAAATTAATTTTCATAATGAAAATGATATTTTCCTCAATATAGTTTATATTTAGATTTTAATGGTATTTACATTCATAAATATCAATATCCCATGTTGCTATTTATCCTCCACTATGGGTATTTTTCAAATAACATCCCTTTTATTTCTCTAGATATGTGAGGATTGTATCAAATATATTGTTATTGATACCATTTCTTTTAAATGTGGGTGATAATGTTATAATTACATTGACATGAAATCCATTTTTTCCAATGGTTAATTATGAAATGAATTAATAATGATGGGTTCTAATATTTTTATGCTTAAGGGCAATCTCTATGAAATTGTTTATATATTTGTTCATTGTCCTTATTCAAAAAATATTGGGTGGCCCATATAGCGTTGGGTGATCCCATTACATATTATACTTGGGGTGGCCTAGTTAGAACCGGGTGGGATCATTATATCTTATACAAGGAGTTTTATAGATACAATTGAGTGATCCTATTATAGCTTTCACATGGGTGTCCGTGATATTGATGTGGTGAATTATTATATGTTAATAAATGGTGTTCTTAAATAAATATCCAATGCCCTGGGTAATGATTATATTAGAATATAGCCATATGGTCAATCATTTTAATGTTTTCTAAAAATATTATTTAAATTTGAGGATCCATGTTACCAAAAAAGGGTTTTAATATTCTTTCTATTGTTTTACGATGTTTTATTTTATCAATGTTGATGTCATATGGCTTATAATTATTTATTATTATGACCTTTTCCCTTTCCTTGTGTTCGTATTTGATAATACATTTATTTTTCGGTGTTAGTTATTCTTTAATTATCTATGCACTATTATTATGATTTCATACCACTATTCAATTCTTATTTTAGTTTATTCCATTCAATTTTCATTGCTTATGTTTACCCATACTGATCATTTATGATTACCATTATAATTGTTCTTTTTCCCCTAAGAAATAAATAATGAATTTTAATAAACTATTTTTTTAATATGTTTAATATGATGGATGATGATGACTTATTATGAAATAATAAAATATGTTTTGTGTGGTATAAATACTCATTTATTGACATGGGAATTGGTTATCTATGAGTTTTTCATAATTCTATAATGATCTAAATAGAAACGGCCCATTAGAATTTTTGTGATCCAATTTTAACTTTTGATGTTATATGGTTCTAATGGAAAATATTTGGTCATTATTGTTCCCATCAATTACATAAATTTAATTTTTTTTATTTTTCACACCAGATCTACAGGCGGGGGCCATGGACTATTTTAATATTTCAAAAAAGTTGTATCAATGCATTTTTCACACTTAGAATAAAATTTATTATTTACATTTTAAAGAAATTAATTAAAAAAATCAATTATTTAAATCATAGTTTCATATTTTTCATAATGATAATTTTTTAGGCATATCATTAAATGTTAATATTTGTATGAATAGTAAAATAAATAGATTTTTATTGAAAACTCATATTTCATTTCAAGAATATAAAATGATAAAAAAATTTAGACCCATTTTAATATTAAAATTATTTTTATAAAATTAGTATTAATCCAATTTATATAAATCGATTTAAATTTATGTTCAATTTTTATATATACACTCTAATATTTTTCAACACATTTTCATTGGAAAATTGATTCTTCATCACATACATGGTTTTAATTTTAAATTAAATTATACCACATTAGTTAGAAAAATTAATTAAAATATAATCTATATTTGGGATTGGAATAATTCATATTCAATAATATATTTTACATATTTTTTGATCATAAAGAAAATAAAAAATCATAAATATATGTTATTGCAGTTACGGTTAAAACATGTTTACTTGTGTATTTAACTAAAACGTTAAAAATTATAGTGACCTAAAAAATAATAATTTCTATTTTATTCCCATATTCATACCATATTCAATATTAGGGTCAATAATTTTCTATTTTTTACACATTGTTTTCATTAAAATTATTGTGTATTTTATTCTTTTCAAATATTACAACTATCTCCAATTTGTAAAAGGACACCCCATCTTCTATCCCCATAACACATCTAGTGGGTATAATTTTTGAAATATACCATCCAAATAATTTTATTAAATCCATCCCTAGAATATAGAGTCTATTTTTATCTACAAGCCTTCATAGGAAGGATTTTGGAGGAAACCTAAAGAAGTATTATGATGAATAGTTATCATTATTAACTAAGCATCATTGTTTTTTATGCTTCCACCTCCTTAATAACTTCTTCAAATTTGATGAAATAATATCAGCAGTATCTAAAATATTATTTTATGATATTATTTAAAGATGAAAAACTATATACATCCAATCTTTCATCAAATGGGTGATAAAATCACTTACGCGTACAGTGGACTACCACGTCACGAACCGATGTGAATCTTTTTTTATCACCAACTCTCAAATATGGACATAGTGATGGATCTAAATTATATATATAACGCCCTGATTTTTTATAATTATATTTATTTAATTAATGTAATAAATTTTAATATATTCATTTCAAGCAATACTAAATCTATATTCTTTATATGAATGCACTATGTTTGGATTGCATTATACGCAATAAAATGCTAAGGTTGTCCTATACACAACACCATGCGTGTAAGGGAATGTAACGTCTTGGTAATTTAAAAAAATATTTTCTATTTTGATGATGTTCTATATATTTTATATAGCTTACAATTAATCTTCTTCCGTGTTTGCGTATATCGCATGAAACAACTTGTTTCTTTGATTACATGCGTTACACAGATTACATAGTTTAATAGAACAACGAAATAGTATTAAAAACTTATTATTTAATAAAATAAGATATAACATATCTTTTAAATTTTATATTATGAATATTATTTACTAAGTTATAAGTACAGATGGTTCATAAAAGTTTAATATGAACTCATTCCTTACCAATGAATTAAAAACGAAAATGTAAACCGACAAAATATAAAAATATATTTTTATTTTTATGTTCCAAATTTATTCTATCCAAATATAATAAATTTATTAAATTATTGAGTAATTTTAATCTAATAAATAAATATTTTATTTAATAATATATTTTTTTAATCATCCAATAAATTGGATATGTATAGAACTAGAAAAAGATAATATTTCATTTAAAAAATAAAATATTTATAAACGGGAGTTTCATAGCATTTCAATGGAGAAAATATTTCAAATAAAATATTTGGAAAATTTGAAATATTAATATGTAATAATAAAAATTATATTTGAATGTAAAACATAATGTTTAGTTTATCAATATTTTGCTGGTATTTTTTGATGATTTATATTTTTATGAATAATGTAAATATTGAATTTTATTTCAAATCTTGTTTCTAAACTAATTTATTTATAAGGATAACTGATATTTTTAATTGGAATAAAAGATTAATTAGAAAAATATTTAATCAATTTTTCAAATATAGTTTAATGGAATCAATATCAGATGGAAATTGACTATAAAATCATAGCAATCTTTGCAATGTTTGTTCTTAAAAAACATGCAATGACCCCCCATTCGTTGGAATAATTTTAAATTATTTTATGAAACATCATTGATTGTGATTTGGAAAAAATTGATTTCATAATTGGAATCAATACAATTTCTAATTTATAGTAAGTTAAATATATTTATTGATCAAAATTATTAGTGAATGTAATAAATATTAATTACAATAATTAAGGTGAAAATAAGCTTAATATGAGACAAAACATAAATCATAAGAAATGAAATGACATAAAAACATGAAAAAAATCAATTACCATCCATTATTTATCCTATATACTCACTTGTGACTAATTTGGACCATTATTGGATCCCATTTCAATGAAAAAAACATGGTGGATTTCCTTTTCCATGAATTCGAAAGACTGTCACTCTTCCACCAATATAAAATGTTATACTCTATTGTAACTTACTCTCATATATCAAGACACAATGGATCTACCAATATCATCCAAAAATATTTCATCAATATCTTTCTACTTGGTATTTAATCCTAAACATGGTAAGAGAGTGAATCAATGAATCCCATTGGTGCATTCTAAAAGGTGTTACCTAAGGAAGATGTAACATCTCTCCTTAAGAACTTTAGTTTTATTTTTATATTCCACCCATCAACTTTCCATATTACATAATTATATAAACAAAAAAGTATCAAACATATAATTAAATGTTTTATTTATTATTGTTTTGACCTACCCATACACACAATTCTATATAAAGGGTAACAAACATTCACTTATTATGTAAGGCGAACTACTTCTTCATGAAATGAATTTATTCAATTTTCCTATACCACATTTCATGGTAACGAATTATGATTGAAATTACCTTTATATGTGATATATATTTAATTTATTATGACATTATACTTCTTTAATTCATTTATAACACATAACTTTTATACTTTTTATCATGTGTAAATATGACAACATCATTTGTGGATGTGTTGAGCACCACCTCCTCAAAGTGATGTGATTCCTTAAAAATTTACAAGGAGTATTTTAAGGATGGATTTAGTGAATATATATGATATATATGAAGAAATAATGAACTATAATAAAATATTGTCATATTTATATATATTTAATTTAATTACATTCTTTCAATACATTGAGAAAATAGAACCATTCTTAATTCGTACGTACGTCCTAAACAGTGACATCCATTTAATCTTTATATATATTATATGTCACGTTAAATATATAAATATAAATATATCATATATAGGATATTTTTTAAATATTAAATTATATATGTAAGTAAATATTTATATAAGTAATAAGATAAGGAAAAATAAGTATAAACATGTTTAAGGAACAAAGAATTTATTTCTCAAAACAAAACCTTAATATTGAATTGTTAATAAGAATGAAACATAATCTCATAATAAAAAATGTATATTATTAGTTATAAGAATATAGTTCTTTAAATTATGTATAATAAACTTTAATTTATTATATTGGATGTTTTTTGAGTATGATAAGAGTCAACAATTAAGGTAAGGGAATTTCATCTCCCTTTTTATTTTCGTAACATTCATGTTGTATTCACTACTCACTTATTTTTTGTAGTGTACATAATGCTCATGAATGTGTTATATTTCTATTATAATTAAATTTGTGGGTATTTAAATATAATTTTTTAATATTTCATTCTAGGTTTTAAAAGTTATAATGTTTCCAAATCATTAATGAAATTTTTTCTCAATTTTCCTTCCTTTAGACACATGCCTCTTTATACACCTATACATTAATATTATTGGTAAATGATCTCATGGACATGTTATATAATTAATATACTAAATATAAATATATGTAATCTTCATTTAATGATATTTTTTACATTATATTATGATTTTATAGTTACCAATGTTGTAATGGTTTATTGTTACAATCTTATCATTTGTCAAGATTGACGATGATTTTACTTCCATCGCTGATATTATATGATCCATATCTCACAGAAACTATTTAATTTTCTTATCCTATATTTAATGATGTTATAAAAATCTAATTTTACCACATTTCTACTACTTTTAACTAAAGATATCTAAAAAATATTTAAAATCAAATGTGTCATTATTTCTATTTTTTTGCCTGAAATCTAACATCTTTCAAAACCATGGTTCCAAAAAATGTTTTCAAAAAAGTTTTTCTTTTATCAAATGATTTTAAAAGGTCATTTTACCCATGTTTTATCTTTTAAGAAATGTTTTAGAAATAATATTCTTCTTTTTCGTGATAAATACACTTTTATGAACTTTTAAGGAATAAAATAAATGATCAGAATGTACAGAATATCCCTCCATCATGAACATCATTTCATTGAGTCATATATTGTACGTTTTAATGTTTTTTTTAAGTAAAATATATTTTATAAATATTTTTTACATTCTTTATTTACAGTTTGATTTCATGTAATATAATTTCCAATCTTTTTTATAGTTATCAATGATTGTTTTGAAGCTATTTTAATGAATTTGTTTTTCAAAATATGTTTTTTTTAATTTGTTCTAATGATTTTCAATATCTATTTATATATTATTCAATGAAAAATGTTTCCAAAATTTTATCAAATAATTCGTTTTCAAATTTCAGGTTAATGTTAAATAAATTGGATTCCAAAATATTTAAATTTTAAAAATTCATTTTCCAAATATTAAAGGATAATTTCATCCTGAAATATTTTAAAATGATATTTCCAAATTAAGTTCCGTTTTTTATAAAAAAATATGGTTTAAATTATTTTTTTATGGGAAATTATCAAATTTATCCATTCACATTATTTCTATTTAGGATTAATGTTTAGATAGTGTGATGTCTATGAAACCCGTTTCACTTTCACAGGTAATATTATTTTGAAACCTCCTTCCTTTCATGAGTTATGATATTTATTAAATTATTTTTAAACCCATTTATTTTTCCATAGGTTTTCATATTGTTACATATTTATTATACCCCTTTCATTTCATGGGTCATGTTAGGAATGTTTATGATATTGTGGCACATGTATTTATGAATTCAGTATGATATGGGTGGGACCTATATCTCCCAATAATGCATTGGGTAATGATTTATATATCCTGATATAAAATAATATAGTCCTCTATGAGAACATTGTCTACTAATATTTCCATGGGAGTGACCCATGACTACCTAGATGGTATGGAGATTAAAATCACACTAATATGATGGTCGTGGGAGTAAACCATGACAAAAAAGATGGCATTGGGTGTGAGTCCATACTACTAATATATTAATGGATGGGATGTATTAACTGATAATGAAATCACTTTCTGAGCTTATAAGTCTACAACAAATTCTATGTATTATTCTTATGTTATGCTTTCTTGGATTTTTCTCTTGATTTAGATATGATTTGTGTCTTAAATTTTATTAAAATTATTACATTATTCACATTTATGATATTTGGTATGTGGGGTATGATCCTATAATGTTCTGACCATGTTTATCATAATTTTATGATCATGTTTATATTAAAATTTCTCCATTGATTACCCTTGTTGAGAATTTGGGCTCACCCATTTTATTATTTACTTCCCCCAAATAATGACGAAATATTTTAGGAGTGATATCTCTAAAAGTGGTTCCAGTAATGTTGAATTTAGTGGGATATTTTATCTCCCCATCATGTACTAGTATTTATGTTTCCATGATTCCAAATGAACTAAACTAATATAATCATTGGTTCTTATTTTGTGTAATCTTTTAATTATTCCACAAAAGTAATGCAATGTTAAGGTATGAAAAGAGTGGGTATCGGTTGTTTTTATTAGAGGGATATTTTATTCATCTTTTGAAAATATTTTTGAGAAATAATTAGTGAGATACTGATGAATATATCTATGGATATTTCTATTGATATATAGATGGATACATTTAAGTATGACTAAAGATATTGGAAATTGTCTTGGAATCTTGGTAAAGGATAAAGTGAGTGGTTTCCTAGAAATTGATTCATGTATGGATAATAGAAGTGATCATGGTTCTAAAATAGATGTAGCTTGGTGTAACAACTCTGATCAGGTTCATCAAACATTGCTCAAGAGTATCATATTACATTACAACATTCTTTACTACTCACTTGTATTGGAACCCTATGGTATATTTTTCAGAATTGAAAAAATCTTCAGGACCCATCATGAAGGATTTAAAAATAATTTAGATTTGAATAAAAATGGATAAATCTATGGTGACATATATTAAGGAAGCTTTAATGACTTATACATCATATATGTAAATATTTTTCTTGATTATATGTTTTTATAGAGTGATATGTGTTTCTCACAACATTCTTTTGATTTTTTTAATAGAAGGAACCAGATGGAACCTATTCAACCTTGAATGAGATGGACAATTTTTTGATGATGAGTCAAACGGGATGATCACTAGAGTGAAGTGTTATGACCCATCCCACGGGCCCCATGTCATGACAACCCCAAGCTCGACTTACATTGTAAAGGGTTTGGGGACTAGAACCAATGGTGTAAATCCCTAATATTAGGAAGGAATTCCCCTTATTAAGTGTAAACACACACAATAGAGTACGAACTGAAAGTAAAACACTAAGAAAAACTATATAAAAATGGGGCCTGAAATGTAAAAGGGGTCGGAAATACAAGCCAAACTGTAAAGTAAAAGTAAAACTAAAAGAAAAGAAAAACAACTGCTGGATCGCCCACAGAGAAACCCTACAAGACGGGTGGGTATAAATAGCCTCCTCAGTGCTCCACATCCATCAGGCTCCCCAATGTATCGACTCATCGTAAGTTCCACATACGTGTACCATCCAGTCCTGCTAATCTCAGCCTCAATCAGCGTTGTCCATCATCTGCAACCAACACAACGAGGTGTGGGCATAGCTCAGGCAGGGGTGATTATAACGATACTCAGTAGGGACCCCGAGACCCTCAAGGTCTCACTAAATCAAACAAGGATAAAATACAAAGATTGAATTCAACAGATAACCTCACTTAGGTATATGTCCATACATATACATAAGTTATCATGTAATCCATATCAATCATGAGGAAAACAGAAGGTTACTGAATCATCTCAAACAGGTATACAACATTTTTATAGAGATAGTGATGATTAGATGTAATCACTAAATCATCTATTCTGTCGAACCCACACAAGATCCTGGAACAGAAATCATAACTCTCAAACCCACATAGGATCCAGGAATAGTCGTTAGTGTTTTCGACCCCAAATTGGATCTAGGAACAGTGTCCAGAACTGTCGAACCCACACAGGATCCAGGAACAGTCGTCAGAGCTGTCGAACCCACATAGGATCCAGGAACATCATCCAGAACTGTCGAACCCACACAGAATCCAAGAATAGTAGTCCTAGCATTCGAACTCACACAGGATCCAGGAATAGCAGCTAGAACTTTCAAACCAACACAAGATCCAGGAACAGCTGTCAGAGCTGTCAGACCTGTACAAGATCAAGGAACAATCGTCAATGTTGTCAAACCCACACATGATCTAGGAATAGTCGTTAGTGCACAACCATCCACAGGGGTCCGCAAAAAGCATGCATAATTATGGGAGGGTCCACTCCCAATCTAAGTGTCGATACATCAACATCCATAAAGACCGATGAAAAAGTATCTCATGGGTCCTCCTCTTCATATGTGACTCGATGCAATAGACAGTGCGTCAATCGTACACCTAGTCTGTGAGTTATTAGCCTTTTAGTCCCATGGACCCTATTGGATTCGTGTATGATCCAACCTGACCATATATCAAATAAACCACGAACTCCAGTGGGGTATACACAAAGGGAATACTATGCTCCAAGATTTCCAACACCGCTGAAGGATCGTCAAATGGACTTCTGGTGCCAATGATATGGCCAATGGAAGTAAAGGGTCAGTAGTGGGCTCGGGTCCCATCCGACCCAGTTTGGGATGACCCGGTCTGGGTCGACCCGTTCAGACCAGTTAGCACTAGCTTGGCCCATTAGGCTGGCTAGTCTATTAAGTTTTTCCTGGGTCCACTAGGCTCAGCCTAGCAGACCGAGTGGGCGGTTCGGCCCGGAGCGTCGCGAGGGCGCATCCCGGCGCGACTCGGCCCGGAGTGGGAGGTCGGGACGGTTCTTCCAGGGTGTTACGAGGGGGTCAGGATGCTATTGCAGCCGGGATTCCGCAAGGGTGCCAGTTTTCTAAAGGAGGCAGGGAACACGTAGAGGCTGGCCGGTAGTTGGATCGGGGCGGCACGCACGGAGGTCGACAGGGGCATCCGGTTTGGGGTGGCGTGCGAGGAGGCCGGTAGGGCGGCCGTGCAGCAGCTCAGTCATGTAGGGTGAGGCCAGGCGAAGCACATCCAGGCGGGTCACGGCTTGGCAGAGCATTTCTTGGAAGGGCATGGCCTGGTGGAGTGCAGCCAGGCAGGCGGTCGGGCAGCCGGTTTGGGCACGGCCAGGCGGGCAGCCGGGCAGCCGGTTCGGGCGCGGCCATGGAGGTGGCCGGGTATGCCGGAGCACGCGGGAGGCACGGGGTTAGGACATGGAAGTCGGGGGGTGGAGCAGGCTTGGGTAGCTCATCCAGTTCACCAGAGGATGGAACAGCCAGGGCGGCTTGGCTGGAGGGCCACAGTTCAGCCCGGAGCACCGATGTATCCTGGGGGAAGCGCGGTTCACAAAGCTCACGGGTAGTGCGGCTTTTTCATCACCACCTTCGTTGTTCTGTCTCTTTATCTCCATGTCAAAGACACATCACAAAGATATCTAAATAGGGTGTTGTGACATGTTAGTTTGTCCCGCACCTTCCACGTTTTGGGGTGATATCAATTGGATCATCAAAGGAGTATGATGAACATCAATTATTTACAATACATCGCATCGATTCCATTCAAACAAAGTTGAGAAAAGTTAAAAGAATATTAATCAACGTAAAACCTCTACCTTTAATCATCTGTCATCGATGGTGATGTCTCCGGAAAAATAAAGTGTTTTCATTCATCACGTACATTACACTCTTCCACTCCTAAATTCGCACGACGGTTGTGGAAGTGGTACCACATCGGTAGGTGTCTGGGGAAGAAGATCGAAGGGAACCATTGGCGATCTTTATTCTTCATTGGAGAGATTTATTTATTGGGGCCTTATTCTCATAATCCTCTCCTCAAATCACCCAGGGTTTCCTCCATAATTAACAATTCCAACCCATAAAAAATAATAGATCTATTATTTTAGGTGTTGGAACAAAATAAAAAAAAATGAGAATTAATTAAATGGCTCCTCTTAATTAATCCATGAGAGTTGGAATAAATATTTAATTATGGGAGGTGAAGAGGCTCTCCCACATTTTTGAGGTAGAGTTGAGAGGTTTTACTCTCCTCCATCAATAGGGGTTTTAGCCTTTTGTGGTCCCCATGTCGTAACCTCTCACGAGAGGTTATGTTCGGGTGGGACCCACCACTATAACCTCTTATGGTAGGATAAGGTATGGTTGTCCCACCTACAACTCCCATGAGGAGGTTTTAACCACCAACCCTCACATGGAAGCTCAAATAAAATAAATTAATACATTCACATAATTTATTTTATTATTCCCACATAAAATCCAAAAGATAACATTCATCCACGACCAACTACCATCGAGGTGAAAGTCTTCATAAATGAATATCGGCGCTGCGAGTTCAACAGTTCCTTCAGATTTTAATTCCAAGCACCGATTCTAAAGTTATAACAACCCACTTGTATGTTTAATGAATTTACCCGAACTAAACTTTAAAAAATGATTCCATGAACACTGGGCATCAGAATCACGAGTCGTCAGATTTCGCAGACTCATAAAATTCACATGTATTTACAAAACATAATATTCACTAAAATTCTAGATATTTAAATTCTCCTTACCTCAGGGATTTAAATCCTTGTAAGGTACAACTCAATCTAAGTGAACAAATGGGGGTACTGAGAATGAATCTAAGCCTCCCACACCCATGTGCTATCCTGGAGGTTTCTATGCTACCAACGAACGTGTAGCAGAGATATCGACCATCCACAAAGAAACCACTCATGTCGATCATCAATATCCACTGGAAGCTCTGTAAAAGTTTCCCCATCGTCGACATCCAGATCCCCATTGTCGATGATGTGATAAGGGTCGTGCACATATCTCCTCAGCTAGAATACGTGGTACATTTCATGCACCCGGTGCAACTGAGGTGGAAGTGCTAAGCGGTAAGCCACCTCATATACTCTACTGAGAACCTGAATAGTTCCGATGAAACGTGAACATAAATTTACACCTCAGCCAAATCTCTTTAAACCTCGTCGGGGTGAGACACGTAGAAAAACATGGTCTCCATCCTTGAACTCCAGTGGTCTTCGTGTCCTATCACCATAAAACTTCTGCCATCTCTGTGAAGTCTTCATCCGATCCTGGATGATCTACACCGTCTCTATGGTAGCTTGTCCCATCTCTAGTCCAACTAGTGCTGACTCCCCTAGGTCTTTCCAGCATAGTGACAATCTTCAAGGTCGAACATACAAGGCATGAAAATGTGCCATCTCAATTTTGGAGTGAAAAAATTTAATGTAGGCATACTCCACCAAAGGTAAGTTATCCTCCCAGATTCGACTGAAGTCAAAATCATAAGCACACATCATGTCCTCGAGGTTCTGAATGGTCCTCTTTGTCTAACCATCCGTCTGAGGATAGAAGATGGTGCTCAGACGAAGATGTGTCCCGAATGCCTCATGCAACCCATTCCATAGCCAGGAAGAAAAATGTGTGTCATGACCGGAGACGATTGAAGAAGGTACTCCATGTATCCTCACAATCTCCAGAACGTAGAGGAAACCCAAGCTCTCTACTGAACCCTGCTCTCTGATTGGTAGGAAGTGGTCCGACTTGGTGAGTTAGACGACGATCACCCAAATCGAGTCATGACCCCTAGATGTGCATGTAAAACCTTTCATTAAGACAAAGGATATATCATCCTAGTTTCACTATGGGACCTCTAAAGGCTGAACCAATCTTGCTATTACCAGGTGCACTACCTTCAATTACTTACAAGTGAGGCATTGAGAGACAAACTCTTCTACTGCCTTCTTCATACCTGGTCACCAGTGCTGTCATCATGGGTCCTAGTACATCTTCACCACTCCTAGATATACTACTAGAGGGGATGTGTGGAAATCCCTCAACACTTCCTCATGAAGTGACACTGACACCATAGTACATCCTCTGAAGAGGATGATGTGCTCCCCATATTTATAAAATCCATCAGGTTCCTGCCCTATGGGTATCTGAGCATGTCATGTCACACAGTCAGTGTCCTCATGTTGTACATCCCTGACATGCTGAGGAAGTGGGGGAGTGTATTTAAGAGAATGTATAATGGTTTCTCCGTCTCTGTACACAAAGGATATCTGTAAAGAATCTACCTACTCGGTCACCTCGCCTAGTAGCTGTATAGTAGATATCCTACTGAGTGCATCTGCTACAAATTTCCCCTTCCCAAGAGTATAGACTATATCGAATTCATAGTCCTGAGGAACTCAATCCAACATCATAGGCATAGGTTTAGGTAATTCTGAGAGAAGATATACCTGAGACTGTTGTGATCAGGGTACATGGTAAAATATTTTCCCATCAGATAGTGTGACCACATCTTAAAGGTGAAGACTAATACTGCTAACTCCAGTTCATGGGTAGTGTAGTTCTGTTCATTTTGACTGAGGTACCGAGAACCATACATGATCACTACTCACTCCTACATCAGGACACACCCGAGTCCAGTCCCTGATGCGTCTTAGTAGACTACGTACCAAACACATTCCTCTGGATGCCTTAATATGGGGGAACCAATCAGGCTATGCCACAGCTCCTGAAAGCTCTGCTGGTATCTCTCTGACCGCACGAAGGGTTTCCCTTTATTCATCAAGGCTGATAGTGGTGCGGAAACTTTGGAAAAGTCTAGCACAAACATCCGGTAGTACTCAGCCAAACCCAAGAAGCTCTATATCTCCATCACACTCCTGGGAGGCTCCCAAGAAAACACCGCTACAATCTTCCCTGGATCTACTACAACTCCAGCCTCCAAGATGGAATGACCCATAAAGTGAACCACTTGGATCCAGAAATGGAACATCGAGAGATTACCATAAGTTCTGTGCTCTTGGAGTGTGTCCAGTTCAACCCACATATGGTAGGCATGCCCTTCCTCAGTAGTCGACTTGATCATAATGTCGTCGATAAAGATGGCAAAAAAGTGATCAAGGTATGGATGGAATATCCTGTTCATGAGCCCCATTATCACTGATGGGGCATTGGATACACTAAAATGCATAACCATGAACTCGTAGTGGCTGTACCGACACCCGAAGGTCGTATTCTGCACATCCTCATCTCGAACTCTGAGCTAGTTATAGCCTAATCTGAGGTATATCATTGAGATCCTTCGTGCTCCTTTCAACTGATCAAAGAGTCCATCAATCCTCGGGAGAGGGTACATGTTCATCACAGTCACCTGGTTCAGGCGATGGTAGTCGACATAATGCCTCAAGTTTCCATCCGCCTTCTTGGAGAACAGAAATGTGGCTTCCCAGGGAGAAACACTGGGCCAGATAAATCCCTTCCCCTGTAAGTCCTCCAGTTGTACCCGCATCTCACGAAGCTCAGTGGGAGCCATCCTATATGATGGTGTAGATATCAGTGTCTTCTTGGGGGTACACATCATTGTAGAAGTCCACCTATATATGAGGAGGTAGTCCTGGAACATCATCAGGGAAATCATCCGCGTACAAGTTCACCACAATAGGATATCTCGGACTCTCCAAATCAACTGCTCTGAGGGTAAGGCAGGCCAAATTATGTGTGATCAACTACACCATTCTCCAAGTAAGTCTTTCCTACACTGCAAAGGCTCCTTTCTTGCCAGTGAAGGTGATCCTTGTCCAATACATGTGAACACACAACACTTTGTGCCTAATACAGTCAATCTGATCATGGAATATAGATAACCAGTCCATACCATAGATAATGTCGTAAGGCCTCGATGCCACTACGTGGAGATCCCAGCCAATGAACTCACCTCCTAGAGTAAGATCACACTTCCAGAACCATTGCATAATCATTGAATTTTCTCCAGTAAGAGTCTCTAGCCGTAAGGATCGATCCAACGACTCCATCTGAATCTCTGAGATCTAAAGAAGGGAGGTGGAAATGAAAGAGTGACTGGAACCTGTGTCTATTTGTACTACAGCTAAGGTGGAGTAGACATATATCATACCATGAATCATCTTCAAATAACCGTTATCGTAAGCCTCATATGCCTGGAGTTGAGCTCTCCCTTGTCCACCTGCTCCCTACGGTCGGGGTGGAGCTCTTGGTGGTGGTTGTGGTAACACCTCGTAACACCATCCACCACCTGCTACATGACCAGCACCTCTGCCACGTCCACCGCCTCCCTACAGACCACCTAGATTGATCCTTTGCCTCTGTCTAGGAGGTCGCTCAACTATCTGATGATCATCTGAACGACGATTCAGATAGTCACGAGCCATGTGACCCTGTCTCCCACAATAGTAACACTGAAGACTCCTGGAAGGTCTATCTCCACCCCGGGTGCCCCACACAACTGATCCTGAGTCGTGTGGTGATCCACCTGTAGGTCTATTCCTCTTGTACCTATTCGTCATCTATCTTCTGCCTGCTATAGAAGACTCTGCTTCTTGTCGAATAGCAGTGGGTCTCGCAGTTGGAGGATTCTCAGCATGGAATCTCTCCACAACGTGGGCTCGCTCCAACACCCCCTCCTGCATCGGGATGCTGAGCGAGATCACCAAAGCTCCGATCTCTCGCTTGATCCCTTGGTTGATAGTTTGGGCCCTGAAGAATGGTTCTCGTACCATATATGTGAAGTAATGCAAGAGGTCGGTGAAACTCTCTAAGTATTGTGATGCCGTCATGTTTCCCTACTGTAGATGAACTAGCTCCTATATCAGCACAACACATAGGGTCGCTGGGACAAACTCTGCCCGAAACAGGATCTCGAAATCTTCCCAGAGTAGTGTCGGCTCATCATTCACCTAGATCATTAGTTTCCAGCATCTACCTACTGCTGGCTATTGATGTCTGGAAGGAAGAATCACCATGAAGTCAGCCGGTGTCCCTACCAGTCGAAAGACTCTCACCACCACCTCCAGCCAATCCTCTTCCGTATGTGGGTCCATATCTCCCCTGAACTTGGGTGTCCATTACCACTGGAACTCATGTGACATGCTCAAGTGGTATGCATCGTCTGATATTGGGGCTCGTTGCATCGGTGGCCCAATGGGTAGTGGTACCGCCGGTTCCTCAGCTGGTAAAGGGCCCTACACTGAGGCCTCCTCGCTCGGTGGGCTATCTGCGCATACAACTCTCGGGGCTCGTGTTGTTCGTCCGCAGGGAGGCATCCTAAATGAAATAGATGTGACACATTCAAAATACTATTATTGGTGAGATTACTTTGTTGAGATAACTTGAATATAACATTTGAAAACACACACACAATCAGTGTTTTCGTTCACTTAGTCGGAAATTAGATGTCAGGGTCTCGTTGTACGTATACATCTGCCACCGCACCAACACTAGACTCCCTGAACTGAAAACCACACTCTCTACACTTAAAAGTATTGAATAATAGAAAAAATGATCATATTCCTATTTTTTACGGTAGAAATGACTCATACGATACCAATTTGTCATGACCCATCCCCCAGGGCCCGTGCTCTAACTACCCCAAGTCCTCCTTCCATAGGGCAGGGGCTGGCTACTAGCACGAAAGGCATAAATTTCTAAGAAATGTAAAGAATTTCTTTTATTAAGTGTAAAAACAGACAACAAAGTATGAGATGGAAGTAAAAAAATATGAAAAATTGTATACAATAGAGGGCTGAAAAGTAAAATGGTCCAGAAATTTAAGCCCAACTGTAAAATACAAGTATAACTGAATAAAAAGTAATATAGTTGTTGGGTCATCCATAGAGAAAACCTACCTGAAGGGTGGGTATAGATATCCACCTCAGTGCTCCACATCCATTCGACTCCTCCGTGCACAGACTCATCGTAAGGTCCACCTCTGGGTACCATCTAGTCCTGGTACTCTAGGCCTCAGTCAGTGCTGTCTGTCATCTGCAACCAACACAACGAGGTACGGGCATAGCCCATGTAGGGGTGAGTATAGAGATACTCAGTAGGGACCTCAAGATCCTCAAGTTCTCACCAAATCCAAAAAATATAAACCACAAAGTTTGAATTCAATAGAGAACATCAGATATGTATATGAACATACATATACCAAAGTTATCAAGTAATCCATATCAATCATGGAGAAAACAGAAAGATACCGACTCAGCTCACACAAGAATACAAATTTTGTAGAGAGTTAGTGAATATTAGATGCTATCACTAAATAATATTTTCTGTCAAACCTACACAGGATTCGGGAATAGAAATCATAACTGTCGAACCAATATATGATCCAGGAACATTGGTTAGGGATATCAAATCCACACATGATCCAGGAATAGTGGCAAGAACTGTCAAACCTAATCAAGATCCAAGAAAAGTCGTCAGATATTTCAAACCCATACAGGATCCATGAATAGCAGCGAGAACTGTCAAAACCACACAGGATCTTGGAACAGTATTCAAAGCTATCGAACCCGCATAAGATCCAAGAACAACAGCCAAAATTGTCGAACCCACACAGGATCCAGGAATAGTAGTCAAAGCTATAGAACCCGTACGGGATCTAGTAACAGTCGTCAATGCTGTCGAACCCACAAGGGATCCAGGAATAGTCTTCCGGGTTGTCGATCCCACAGATAATCCTAGAATAATCGTTAGTGCAAAACCAGCCACAAGGTTCCGCACGAAGCATGCATAATTTTTTTAATATCTTCTCCTTAAGCCAATTTTCGATACATCCACTACCACCATGTCCAATGAATATGTATATCAAAGTTCTGCTATGTATTTGGGGTTTCAACGCAACAAACGGTGCGTCAATTTGACACTTGGTCAATGAGTTATTAGCATTTTAGTTCGGGAGGACCGATTTGATTCGTGTATGATCCAACCAGACCATATCCGACGAAACCCGAAACTCCAGTGTGGTATAATCAAAGGGATGGATATGTTCTATGATTTCTAGCTCTGTTGATAGATCTTCAAACAGACATACGGTGCCAATGATATGGCCAACGAAAGTAAAGGGTCAGTAGTGGGCCTGGGTCTGGTCCGACCAATTCTGGCCCGACCTAGCCAGGGTTGACCTGGTTAGACTAGTTGGGTCTCTCCTGACCCATAGGGTGGGGGAAAGTCTATTAGTTTAGGCCCGGGATCTCTGGTCCCATCCCAGAAGATCGTGTGGGCGGTTCGGCCCGAGATCGAGGCCATTTCGTACTTGAGCGTTGTGAGGGCGCGGTTGGGCCAGTTGGGCCAAGGAGCAGTGAGGCGCACATGGTGCACGCGAAGGCCGATTGGAAGCCAGTTCAGTGTGGAACACGCAGAGGCCGGCAGGGCATCCGGTTCAAGGTGGCGTGCGCAGAGGCCATCAGGTCGGTTGGGGAGTGGCTCAGACAGACAGGATGCAGCTAGGCGGAGAGCGGCCAGGCAAGTCGCAGCCAGGTGAAGCGTGGCTACGTGGGCGGCTGAGCAGCCAGTTCTGGCACGACCAGGCGGGATTCCATTTCGGGCGCGACCTGGCAGGGGACAGGGTAGTCCGGGGCACGCGGGAGGTGTGGGGTTCGGCAGGGGATGCCGGCGGCAGTGCAGGCCGGGGTAGCTCGGCCGGTTCGCCGGTGGACGGCGCGACCTAGGCGGCTAGACCAGAGAGACACATTTGGGCCTGACGTACCATAGTGTCGAGGGGATGGTGTGGTTCTCGAATGTTGTAGGTTGTGTAGCCATTATCTTCGCCTCCTTCGTCGTTCTATCACTTCATCTTCACTCCGAAGAAACATCACAAAGAAATCAGTGGAGGGTGTCGGGCCATGTTAGTTTTTCCCACACCATCTTTGTTTAGGGGTAATAGAAATTGTTTCATCAAAAGAGTACTATGAACATAAATTATTCACAACACTTCACATCAATTTCTTTCAAACCAAGAAGAGGAAAAGAAAAGGAATATTACTCAAAGAAACCCCCTACCATTAATCATCAGTTGTCGATGGTGATGTCATGGGAAGAAGACTGAGCAGTTGTTCATCGCGTCTGCCGCACTCTTCCACTCCCAAACTCGCACGACAGTTGTGGAAGTCGTTCAACGTCAGTAGGTGTCTGTGGAAGAAGATCTAATGGGACCGTTGGCATTCTTAATTCTTCTTTAGCGAGAGTTCTTCATTGGAGACTTCTCCCAAAAATCCACTCCTCAAAAAAACCATGGTTTCCACTGTAATGAAAAATGCCTACCCAAAATTAATAATAGATATATTATATAATGTTTTGGAACAAAAATAAAAAATAATTATAATTAATAACATGGCTCCCCTAAATGAATTCATGAGATTTGGCACAAAAATTATTTAAGGGAGGTGAAGAGGCTCTCCCTCATTAATGAGGTAGAGTTGAGAGGTTTTACTCTCCTGCATCAATATGGGGTTTAGCCCCATGGGGTCCCCAAATCGTATCCTCTCGTGGGAGGTTATGTTCGAGTGAGCCCCACCATCATAACCTCTCAGGGAAGGTTAAGGTGTGGTGGTCCTACATACAACTCCCATGAGACGGTTTCAACCACCAACACTCACATGGCGGCTCAAATAAAATAAATTAAGACATGCACATAAATTATTTTATTATTCACACTTAAAACCCAAAAACTAACTTTCATCCTCAACCAACTGTCATTGTGGTGAAAGTATTCTTAAGAGAATATCGGCGCTGCAAGTTCAATGGTGCCCTTGGATTTCAATTCCGAGCAACCGTTCAAGATTTATAAAAACTCTCTCGTGTGTTTTCTGAACGCACCTGAACAAAACATTAGAAAATGATTCTGGGAACACCGGTCCTCGGAATCACGCATAGTCAGATTTCGCGGACTCGTAAAATTCCCATGTTTTTAAGAAAAAAAATTTCCATGGAAATTCCAGTTCTTTACATAATGGATATTGTATTTATGCTTTATTAGTTTTCACAGAACATGATCATGAACATGTTACTTAACCAACTATCAAAATCTCTAAATAAATGAATAATGGTGTTCTCTAAGAACTGAGGTAGTTGATACCATGGAAATATAATATTTGGTTTAATCTATGCCAATAATGTGAAATAAATCACCTAGGTGAATGTCTTAGAGAAACACTATGGTGCTTTTACTGTGGAAAATAAAGACCAAAGAATGTAACAGTAATGGAAAAAATGAAGTGGTTGGATAAAGAAATAGATGGTAATATTGAAGTCCCAAAGACATCATCTATGGTTAAATGATTTAAATGTGAAATGAATTGTAATTACTAATGTCTATGTCCAAAGTGGAAATCACCCGAAGAAGACCCACACTGTGCAATGAGTAATGGTTATACTAATGATGAAGATGAGACTATAGATGAAATTTCAAAAAAAGAAGTATTATGTAATACAATTATGTACACTTGTAATGTCATATAGATAAATTGGATTATTCAATTTTCTTTATGAATTTCAATTTAATAATTATGGGGAAATATACAGGTATTATTCAATTTAAGTTTTTCTCAAAGGATTTAAAATGTTATATTGAATGATTACGATGTAGTGGAAATGAGATTTAATGGAAAGATGGATTTTTCTAGGAAATATAACACTTATTATGGTCCGTATGTTATCAAAATGTTGTTTGGATAAATAAATTTGGGATATGAATAAGAAAAATGTATGTAAATAAATATATTAGAACAAATAAAAGACTTTTTGACAAATGTTTATGTTATCAATTATGTGTTTTAAAACATTTTTTGTTTTAATGAATATTTTGCATATTCTTTTTTATAAGGTCACATTCTTTTTTTCAAATATAAAATGTGATAATTCTGGTTATTACTCTACTTGAAGAGAATATACAATGAGGGTATTCAACTATTTGGAATGTCACTATCAAGAGTTACATTGTTATATATGAGGGACCAATGTTATAATAATTTCTTGAAATTGATTATATGTTTTCTATTTTCATTCATTGGATGGTTTATAATGTTAACCATTGTGTAATGTTCAAGATGAAAATCAGATGAAGTCTTCATGTATTAGGGATGTTTTAAAACCCCTAGTAAAAAGGATATTTAGTGATTAAACTTATTTCAATGAAGTCTATCATATTTATGGTGGAATTGTTTTTTTATTTTTTTAGAAAATAACAACTTTTATTTTTAGTGAATCCCCATCAGATCCAAAAAGGCCGCATGTCATGAACACATAACAAAATAATGATAACTGTTTCTAGCATACCAACAGCCTACACGATGATTTGGTTAATGTGATTTTTAAAAAATATAAATGATGAACTTATTTTATTAATTTTTAGAATTAGAGGTTAATTTATTGAAAATATTGACCCTGCTAAATAGTTATATACAATTTATTATATTTTTCACTCTATTATGGGACTTCAGATCCGTTAATGGTGTATTTTAATGATATATAAATTATGCTAAATTTTTGGATTACCAATTCATGAAGTAGTTATTATTTATAAATTTATTAAAATCATAACCAATGAATGAAATAATTTTCATATAAATATTTCAATTAAGTATATTTCCATATTTTCATTGTCAGTAAAAGAATTACTAAACATTTATAAAATGATCCAAAAAACATTTTATTATCCAAATACCATAATTTTGTTGAACCAGTGGAGGTTTAAATATTAATTTATTTATGAATCTTATGTCATATATTTTTTATTGATCGTTTAATTTTTTTGGATATATGACCTCAATCAGTCCCAAAAAATATTTATGTTTTCCTCTATCTCAAATATTCACTCACAACCTTTGTGGTCTTACATCGAATACAAGTTGTGAGTGACCTTATGTATCCAATATGATTCCAAAATTCTTATTATAAATGTATTTTTAATATTCATTTTTACAATATGGGTTTTTATTAATGGAACTTTCTAGTATTAAACCTTTTGTAACCCATACGATTTTCATGGGAAGAATTCAATTTAAGGGGGTATATTGTAACACCCTGAGATTTGGTGAAATATATTTTCTAAAATTAATTCAATATCTTTTAGATTTTTTTCAATTTATTCAATAATAAATCGTTCGTTTATTATATTTAATATCTATGTTTGTATTACATTAAAAATAACACCATGTAATTCTTACGCTACACACAACACAATGCGTGCAAGAAAATATAACATCTTAAGACTCTACATTGTATATAGTATTTTAAATAGATTCACTAAATTAAATATTTCATTCAAAACATGTGATGATATGTTAGCATGTCTCAAAAAGATTAGTGAGTTTTTTCGATTACATGCGTTACACTCATTATCGAGTTTAACTGGAAAACAAAATATTATTTAATCATTATAATTTAATATAATAATAAATAACTTGGTGGAAAATTTATTGATTATGAATAGTATTAAAAAACATATAAAAATAGTTTATTTATTAATATAATTTTAATTCATCGGTTATGAACTAATTTTAAACAAAATTAAAAACCAAATGAATATAAAAGGAATATTTTTTTTCTTACAATCTTGTTTTATCCTAATAAATGAAATTAATTACAATTAATGAGTGATATTAATGTAATATATATATATATATAATAAATTTGATAAAATATTTTTATGTTAATCTAAAATATTCGATAATAATTAGATAAGTAGAAACCCAATATTTCATATAAAAATAAATATTTTTATAGAGGCAATGTTATCAACATTTAATGGTAACCTATTTTAAATTAACATTTTATCAATTTTGGATATTTAATATGTCTAGATAAAATTCATATTTTTAATAGAAACAAAAAATTAGGATAGGGTTAATATTTGGTATTTTATTATGAAGTATCATTTTTCGATGAATAGTGAAAAATACAGAATTTTAATTCAAAATTGTTTTTCATCTAATTTATATTTAAATTTAATTTATTTTTAAAATTTTATTTTAAGTATAAATAGATAAATAATTATAAATTAATCAAATATAGATATTTTTAAAAAATATAATTTTGAAATTGACTATAAAAATATAGCCTGCGTTTGAATGTTTTTACAAAAAAACCATGCATTTTCTTCCCGTCTGCGAGATTATAGATAAATTTATTTATAGAAATTAAATAATTGTAATTTGGAAAAAATGTATTAAATTTTAGTATTAATAATAGTTTATAATGAATTATATCTAAAATTAATTTTTATTAAAATAATTAGTGAATGTTAATAAAATTAATTGAAACGATTAAGGATAAATTAAGTGTAACAGGGGAATAAACCTTACGCTAAAGTAACTAAATGACCTAGAAATTATTTCGAAATCATTTCTATGTGGATATTTATATTTTATTAAAAAATTTATATAATTTTATATATTATTTTATCCACATACAATGGTAAAATGTTGGAGGAAATCCCTTTCAAAAAATGTATAGGAGTTCCACTCCATCAATATCAAAAAGCCTGATATCCTCCCACATCCTCACACCTATAAATCCAATTTTGATCAAATAATATTTGAAAAATTAGATTATAAAAATACCTCCAAAAATCATTTAATCCTATCCTTTATAATAAATATATCAAATTAATCCCATTGATGGAACCCCAAAGGAGTTACCGAGAGATGATGTAACATCTTTCTTCAAGATTTTTAGGGTTATTCCATTATCCACCCCATCAAATCTATTTATTAAATTATTACATAATAACAAAAGTATCATTAATTTTATATGAATTTTTTATAATATGTATTCTACCTACACATACACATACATTATTATAATGAATAACAAATTTATCGTACTTGTGTACTGTGAACAACCACCTCACGAAATGATGTTGTTTGTTTTTCGTTTAACAACATTTATGATTTGGAATTATGATGGATAAGTTTATCATATATTATATTTATTATACTTATTACTATATTAGTTTTTTTAGTTATTTTGTAACACATTACATTATACTTCCCAACTTTTGAAAATACGATAACATAAGTTTGTGGACGTTTGTACTACCTCCTATTCAAAGAGTAGTGGTTTATTAAAACATAACATAAAATGTTTTAAGTAAGGGTTTAGTGAAAATATATGGTATATATCATAATAATGATAAAATAATAATATTATATACATATATATATATATATTATTATAATATACATTCAATACAATGACAAAATAGAAACATTGTTCATCCTATAATAAGGTCTACTATCTCCAAGGGCAGTGTATTCCCTTTCAGATTTCTATAATTTATAGATTATTGAAAATATATGTGTACTATATATATATGATATTTATAAACAAAATTACATTCATTAAGTAATAAAATAATTATCTATGAAATAATATCAAGAATAATAAATAAAAACATCTGGGAAGAACAAAGCAGATGTTATCTGAAGAGAAACCATAACATATAATTATTAATAAGTGGATTATATATTGTTATTATAAAATAATATATGGTTTTAGATATAATAATATGTTTTGTGACTTATTTATAAAATCATTTTATATATTATACATGATTATTTTATAAGTAAAACGATAGTCAATACATTAGGTAATGAAATTTCGCCAAAATTTTTATTTTCATGTGATACATGCCTCATTCACTAGTTACTTATTTTTTATGATGAATATATAAAATATGAATGTATTCTATTAAAAATATAATTAAATTTATAGGTATTTACATATCCCTTTTATTATCATTAATTCATGGGGTTTATGTTTCATAATTTACTAAATTTTTAAAATTATTTTGTCACAATTATCTTTCTTTGAAACACATATCATGTTGTGTACCTATATTTTTATATGAGGTCTATGTGATTCCATTGACATGTTATATCTTAAATATAATTAATTTTATGATATTTAATATTAATTTAATTTTAATATTTCCATTATATTATGATTTCAATGTTACCAATGTGACAGTAGTTAACTACCACAATCTCAACGTTAATTGAGATTGCTTATGATCATGATTCCATTGAAGAAAAAATTATGATCCAACTCTCTAGAAATTTCATGAATTATATTATAAATTTGTAATTAATGTTACCATTTTTCCACTCTTTGGTACTTGAAATAAGTATGAAAAGTTTTTATGGAAATCTGACGTTATTTCCTATTTTGGTCTGAAATAGGTGTTCTTTCAAAAATGTGATTTCTAAAAATGTATTCCAAAATTTTTTGAGTTTATATTATCATATTAAAAGAAAATTCTACCCATTTTCACCTTTAAAAAAATAGTTTTATAAAGAATTTTTTTTATTATGATCATGAAACGTTTATGAAATTTTCTGGTAAAAAAGGAATGTTTATCATATACAAACTTAGACATCGCAATGGCCATCATATTTGTGAATAGTCTATTTTAGATTTAAAAGACTATTTTTTGTGATTTTTTTCTTAATTTTCTATAAATTCAATGTTTAAATGTTAGTTTAAATGAAATTTTTTTGAAAAAATGTTTTATGGTTATCAATGCTTCCATGAATGATGTTTTTAAATAAAATTGTTTTCAAAATAATAATTTAATAAGTATTTTAAATGTTTTCACGATTTCATTATAGGGTGTCAAATTATTTTCAATGAAATAGTTTTCAAATTATTTCCAATAATCTTTTATATGTATTCAATGATATTTTCATGCTCTATTTATATGTATTTGAGGAAAAAGGATCCAAAAGGTTATTCAATGGTTATTTTATAAGTTTTCATATTTGTTTTCAATATATTGGTTCCCAAAAAAATTATGATTTAAAAATAATTATTCAATATAGAATTGATATTTTTTCATGAAATTTTTTAAATGATCAATCTAAATTATGTTTTATCTAAGAAATCATCAATCGGAGTTACTTATAACATTTTGGGAAATGATCAAAAGTATCTGGTCATATTGTTTATCAAAAGTTTTTCAACAATGATGGACTAATTTTTATAATACAATATTCTCTTTCAAAGGATGTATTATTTTAAAATTTTCTTCCTTTCATAGGATATCATTATATTAAATGATTATGAATCTTGTATATTTTTTCATGATGTTATGATATTATTACATGTATTTTCTACCCATATAATTTAATTGGTTATAATATGAATATTCTATATATTATGGAACACATATGTATTATTTCATTATGAAATGAATCAGATATAGATCTCCCTCAAGTGCATTGTTAATTATTTATATCTCACGATATAGAATAACATGGTCTTGGAGTGAACCATGACTAATAAGATGACCATGGGTGTGAACCATGACTACCAAGATGGAATGAGGAGTGAACTAATACTAATAATATACCCATGTGACAAAAAAATTAATAACAAAATGGTGTGAGGAGTGATACCATACTATAATTATGGCCATGAATGTTATTCCTTGACTTTTATTAAAATCATTTTATATTATTATGTCTCTTGCATAAGATCCATTTCTTATTCTTATTTTATGATAAAATTTATGTTTTATTTATTACATTATGATTTATGTGTTAATAACTACTAATATATATCACAGGATTCATGTTTATGTTATTTTATATAATCGAATTTATCTTCTAATATTTTGATAATGATATCATACCATTATGTGCATGTTCATGCTTAGATATATCCCTTGTTTACCCATACCGAGAATGTGATCTTACCCAATTTATCATTTCCTTCCAAAGGCATTGATGATATATTTCTTGCATGATTTGTATAAAATTGGTTCTAGTCACATAAAACCTAGTGGTAGATAGTTTTTATAACTCATGAACAAGTGTTTATGATTATATTTTTCCAATTCCATTAAAATAAAATAGTATTTGGGTATCTATTTGAGTAAAGTTTTAATTATTCCTCAAAAGTAATGTAATTTTAATGTTTAAAATTAATTTTTTTCTGTTATATATATTATATTTATGACATAATTATAATTCTTAAATAATAATATCACAAATAACCTATGATCTTCACATGTAATGTAAAACATAATTGTCTTTTACATGTTTGTGTGAACTACCCCTTCACGAAGAGATGCAATTTTTTTTCATTTAATTTTGGAATGGAAGGTGATGATGATATATTTAAAGAATATATATTATATATATGTTATAAAAATGATTCTATAAAATTTAATTCATGTTTTTCTTTTTTTCATTTTTTATCTAGAAAATGTAATCATTGATGTCTATGTGCAAACTAACCTCTCCTTAAATGATTAAATTCAATTTTATATCATTAAATTTGACAAATAAATATAATTTCTTTTATATAATATAGTAAAAATTAAATAATTTTAAAATTATTCCAATGAATTTTATATGGATTTAAATCTACATTTATGTTTCCTAATATTAAAATGATACCAAAGTGGTTAGTGTTTTATGTTATAATCACATGGGTGGTATGATTTTTATATCATTAAGTTTAAAATGGTGAAATATTTTGATATATATCAAAAAATAACTATGAAAATAATTATCTTGTATTTATTTATATGGGATACATGATTTTTTTTAGTTTACATCACTTTACGTACTCAATATACCAGAATAATTTTTTTAGGAAAATCAACATTTGTTCTCTCTACAACAAAAAATCATTTATATTCAATGTCCATGTATTCTAAATGTAATTTATAGTATTTTTTTACTAATATATAATTATTTTTAAATACTTTTTTAGACATGTATTTATTTTTAATGTTTTTTTAAAATGAATATGATTTTCTATTTCGAAATAAAGTTCTTTTAACTTTTAACAAAAACATTGAAGGAATATATTTTCTAAAATCAACAACAACAATTGTATTCCCCACCATCCTAACCACTGATTTTTTTAAGTATTAATTTTAATTTTTCCAATATTATATTAAAATGATTTTTTTTCTTCAGTATTTGGGAAAATTCCATTTTATAAAATTATATATTCATAGAGGAATATTTATTATTTATTTGGGTGTTTTTATTGATTTTTTTGTTATTTTTATTCCACGATAATAAAAACCATTTGTATTTATTATGATTTTCTAATGATATGATCCAATTTTACCATCCTTATTCATTATTTATATGTATCAGGATCGTATGATGTTATTTTTATAAAACCGATTTATTTTCTATGGTTTAGACTTTGATTGATTGATGAAATTTTAATGAAACCCATTTTATTATCATGATTTATGATATGATATTATTATGAATTTATAATTCTATTATAGAAAACAAATATATATTTTTAATTAATTGATATGTGGAATCCAAATTATAGATCCCATAAATGAATTTGGTTTTGTTTAATATCAATGTGGCAGTTATCAGAAACAATTCTATGTTTTTAGTCTATTAAGGAAGAAATTTAACGTACTGGATCTGTTATAGGAATCTAGGTGATGTGCATGATACACTCTGGGAAACATGGGTTGATTCATGATCTATTATGATTCTATGGTACGAGTCTTTCACACAGACATATAAAATTATTTATCTTCTTATTATGGTTCCACACATATATGATGAGAAATTTTGGTTCACGATTGGTTTAAGATTATTTCTCGTTCATATGATTCATGTAATCTGAAATGATTATGATTTATGACATTAATCTTGATTATGGAATATGATAAAATATGTATGAAATTTTTATTTTATATTCATGATTTCTTACCATTATTCTTACTTTATGAATTAATTAAGATTATAAATGGATACCTCTGATGTTTACAATAAGTGATAATATGAGATCACCATATATTATATTTTTATTCCTAAGGTTGAGAATAAATTTTTTATGAAGGGTATGTATATAATGTTTAAAAATTGATTGGTATTTGTGAATGATTTTATAAATAAATAATCAAATAATAAGATTATATATCTATTATATGAACACATTAAATTATTTCAATCCAAATTGGTGAAATTGTGAATTTTAAATAATCATCTATAAAGATTTTATATTTATTTATGTGAATCTTGGGATCTGACATGATCTTTATTTGATATTTTTTGGAATATTTATATATTTATATGTTAAGTAATATAAATTTTAAATATATATATAATGTAATTTCATGTTAGAGAATGTTATTTTCAGATGAAATATAGTTTCATATAATAACATTAATATTGATTGATTTAATGTAGAAATTATTTTATGTTTTACAAATCCAACATTTTTATGTGATGTTAAATAATTCAATCCATATATTGTTTTTTACTAACACTTTAACATATGTTTTAGTAAGAAAACTCTACCCTTTTTCCCTTTAATAAAAAAATCCCCCCTTCATTTTTTAAATTCATGTACTGTATCTTTTGACGATCTTAATAGTTTTTTGATATACCAAAAAATTATACTTCCCCCATGATGTAAGAAATTTTTTATAATTTTTTTGATCCATGACACATGAATGTTGTTTCTATTTTATCATTGGACTGGAGAGACATCCACATGGTACTTTTTTTCCAAAAGAACATTGTATTCAATCGCGGTAATCAATAAAACAATATAATGGATGATTTATTCAATTAAATCTTTTGTACATAAATTTTACCCTTGTTTTTTTTCTCTAAAGTAGTTTCGGTTTATTTCAAAACGTATTTATGGTATATCCTGAAGAACCCATATAAAACTCCAAGATGTATTTTTTGGGTGATCCTTATTCATGTTTAGGATACTTTGAAATAGACAATTGTTTTTCATAAAAATGGGTATCATACCATATGCGTCAGATAATTATCTCACCATAGGATGGCACCTTGTACTTGAAACCGCATTATGACCCTTTACTAGATGAGTATATATATTTTCTCTAAATTATTATTCATTGGTATACTAATTTTGTTATATAGTAACATAATGAACTTATATATATATAATGAAATACCATGTATAAACAATAAACTACGAGGCTATGTTTAATGTGTGTTATTATCCCCACCATTGGTGTATCTTTGGTGACCATGTTATGAAAAGTTTTTTTTATAAACATCAGTTTGATTCTATTTTGAATTTGTTTATACACTTTCATGGGGGGGAACATTGAACAATAATTTATATCAAGAAGTATATTAGAATTTATATTATATAATAGAAGATAGATTGTAATGAACATGTGTTTTTGATTACATTCCCGCATTATCAACATAATAGAAATATTTTTAGTAGACCCGAGAGCCCTCTTAATCCCAAATTATTTGATGATTTTTTTGATTGAATTTTTATTAAGGGTATATTTTATATATATTTCAATTACTCATCGATCATAGTATTTATTGAATACTTTTTAAAATTATTATAGGATATGTTGACCAAGAATTTCATTTCCCATGTATTAGTTATTTATGATCGAAATTATTTTTTATAGAATTGGAATAATGATATATTAAATAGTGACCAACAGTCAAACATTTTCTAATAAAATGTTACTAATTTCATTTTTAAATATGATGTTACATAGAAAAAATTACATTCTTCCAACTCCATATAATTTTTTTTGGTTGAATTTTTTAATTTATAACCAAAGAAAATATAGATGAAAACGATGTTGTTGGACATAAATGATTGGTGTAATAACATGGATGATGAGAATTTGGATTATAGGATGTACTAAAAAACATTAATTTACATGTCTCCAATTTTTAACCTCTTTTAAAAATCCTATTATCTCCACTTGGTGTTCTATAATAAATAATGTTGGTCTAAAATGGATTTCGACATAGTTATATCCCAAACATGAGATCAAATGATATTGTTTCTTTATATGCTCAAACAGATCAAATTATCATCATATGATATCTCATGGCTCCAAAAGGATAGTGAAAAACAAACCACTAGATGGATGATCTATATTATGATTATCATTTTGGTGAAAAGTTCATTCTCTATAGTTTATAACAGAATTTGGATCTAGTTTAGGTACATTCTAAATGGTAGGATCATTATGTTATCTCTAATAATGTTTTATATGGTGTAGTATAGACTACATACTATGGAATTTCAATTATAAATTTCACAATTTGGATGAGATTGAATCAATACATTTAAGAACATCCAACAAAAATATTTGATCTCATTACAGTGTATAACCATATCATCACATTAGGAAATCATGTTGTCCATTCAATTTTTAATTATTTCACAATTTAAAATTAATCTTTTCATTAGAATATATCAATTCAGAGTATCCCATCAAGAAAAATGCAATATACTATTTTTTCGATGGGTATATATTTTCAATAGCTTCAGTGGTATTTTTAATTTTCTATTTTGTGTTATTATTAAAAAAATTTAAAAAAACAAAAGTCAAATAATCAGGTTACATCCAAGTTTTTTAATAGAGATTATTGAATGTACATAAATTTTTTCCAAATCTAATTTATATCATTTTAATCATGATAAATATTTCTTCAGTAATGATTTTTATCTATGAAGAAATGAAAACTTTTTGTGAAATAAATAGTCATATCACTAATTTTTTTTTAAAAAAATTACAAGTTTTATTATTTTATAGTACATTAATTTAATTTTTTTACCAATAAATAATCAAAAAAACACATAACCAAAGAAATATTTCTACATAAATTGATAGTATATTTAGCTGATGAAATTTTTTTCATACAATCGTTCTGCAATTTTTATATTTTTTCTATAATAATCGATTTCAATACAATATTAAATTGACCTATTTGTACACAACTAGTATTGGAAAATTTTATTCCCCAAAGAAAATAGGATCAATTAAAGAATATACATAATATTATAGTGTAGAGTGATGAAATTTAAAATATAGATGATTATCTTGGTTGTAATAATATGTTTTGACTTATAAGAATGATTTATTGATTGGTTTTTGATCATTCACTATATATGATTTTGAATATAATTAGTGTAAAAACGCCAGGTAAGAAGAAAATATTAATGTGACATGAATATAATGAATAATATATGGATATTCATGAATAAAATTCCTATAAAACACACACATGGCGATTTAATGGCATAGTGGTCTCATTATTTTTTTCACAACGATTAGTGTCATTATTCACATTTTAGTAATTACATATAATTTATAATAAAATGGAACTAAAATTTATTTCAATTAACTCTTTGATTTAATTATTCATTTTAATCATTATGTTATCACATATTTAGAAAAATAATATTGTATAGATTATCAAATATCAATATATATATATATATATATATATATTTATGACTTTTTACTTTCACAATGAGTAAAAAGGGTATATGTGGATGGGTTCATAGAATATATTTTTCTTGAATATTAATTTTATAAAAAAAATATATGACATAAATTATTATAAAAAATTTCATTTTTTTAAAATATTTTACTAGATCCAACCGATAAATTTTGTATGAATATTTTAGTATTCACTATTTCAGGTACATCTTATTAGTTTTGACAGAAATATTTTCTGGGTTATTATTTGGAATTTAAAACTAATGAAATAATTATACAATATAGGGGCCATAAATATCATTATGTATGTGATTATTGTATCTCAAATTATTTCGGAAATTTTCCAAGGAAATCAAATTTTTACTAGAGTTCTCCATATGGACACTGGTTCATCTTCTAGGCCACAAAATATTCATTTTTTCATTAAATTGGATCAAATTTTTATGGATGACATAGAAGATCCTATTAAATAGTAACCCTTATATATGGAATATTTTATTACATTCTTCTGATTTTAATAATTAGTTATACGTTGGATTAAAATATTTTGATTAATTTACTATTCACACTTAAGAAAAATTATGATCCTTTCCTATCATACACTCTATAATAGTTTATTTACCATTTTTAGTGTGTTTACTATGAATAAATGGATTAATAGTTGAGGATAATATATGGCTAACAAAATTAATACACCATTGGAGGATGTAAATTCTTATTCGTGTTTGTCAACTATAATTCTATTTTTACTCTTTTTATCATAGTCTATTTCATTTTTATAAAAATGCACTCAATCTATTTTGTTTATATAATTTTAATTAATTTCACTTAAATTATATTCCTCTAATTTTGGGGTGTATGGTATGATTATAATGTGTATCTGTTACCATTTCCCTTAATAATTTCACTTGAAATAAATATTTTTTTGTCTAATGATCACATTAAATCATTGACTGATAGTAATGTGTCTGTTTAACATAATATCTAGATTATTATATTTAATAATAAAGAAAATTTAGTATTGTTTATAATATTTTTATATTTTTTATATTTTTATTCATTATGAAAATGAATAATTAACATAATTCATATATGTTTTCATATTTGAGTAATTGTTATTGCACAATCATAAATAACTATAAAATATAATACTATCAATTTAAATAGTTAAAACACAATCCCAAAACATATATTACTATTATTTATATTTTTGATATACTATTCTAATTGAACATTGACCATATGTTAAATTTTGAATGATAATCAAAGAAAACTGTTGTGATTTCTCATCAAATGTTGGATAATATTTTAATTTTTTTAAATATTTTTATGATTAATTCATCTATTGGGTTCATTAGATAAAGTTATTTGGGATATTAATAAAATAAAATTGTTGTTTTATTATGTCGATAAAAAAATTAATTTGGTGGGCAGAATATGATTCATTTTTTCAATAATTAAACAATCATTCTTGATCAAATATACTCTTTGTTTTGTAGAAAAAATTAAATAAAACCCCCATAATTTTTAGTGGATTTCATAAAATGTCTTCTTTATCAATTTACCATAAATATATTATTTTATCTAACTCCTTATAAGATAATTGACTTTATTAGACACTTTGATATACTTAGGTTCTCTAAACTACACAATATTTAAAAGTTCCCAGGACCATGATCATCAATCACATAGGGATGTTATTTTTACTACACCGAAATGAAATGAGTTATAACCCCATTGAAAGTGAAATAAAGATAAGGATGATTCAACTTTCTGTCATATATAATATGTTATGTAGGTTCATATTTTTGTTTTTTTTATGGATTTTATAGGAAATAGCATTATAAAATATATCATGTCATATTGAATGAAATATATCATTTTTCATTATTTAATATTGCATTTATATTTTCTGTAAAATTAAATGATAATTATCACCATGATCTATGAAATTGTTCTATCTATAATCAATTAATCTCAAGGATTATTTTTGGCCATGATGATGTGTTATGAATTTCATGAGTATAATCTTATACATAGTATGATGAGTTTTATATGATATAATTATAATTCATTCATAGGTTAATAAGATCAGACATAAAATCTAGACTAATAAAATATATTATATAACTTATAATTCAAAAATGTCATTAATATACTTAGGTATGTATACTTATTATGATTCAAAATTACTATAGGATAATGAGATGTATAACATTATAAACATTATACTATGATAAAATTATTATTAAAATAAAGTGGATTTTTATATCAGGGATGGATGTGTATGTTGTTGATAATGTCATTGATTGAGGCTTAATATGGATGGAAATATTCTAATCATGTACTGGAAAATGAAATTTAATACCATTATTTAATTATAATGAAGAAATTTATTGTGATGATTTTTTATGGACACATGATGATTTCTTTTTCATTGAAGAGGGACATGTGATATGATCGTCTACTAGATAAATGATATATGAAGATTTCATAGGCCTGATAAGTTTATTTTATAGGATCATGAATGTTTAAAATTACCTAATGTAGATTGACATGTTAAAAATATAGTGTTAAAATAATGATATAAAAAAGGTATTATACATGTATCTATATGTTTTGTATTATAAAAAAATTTCTAACATTTTCATATATATATATATATGATTACATTTGACCAACATCTCACAAGACCCCTTTTAATATGACAATCTTGGAAATTTCTCTAGAATCTACTCATTACATATATTTTTTAAATATAGATTACATTATTTATTAAAATGATACAAAGTATTCAAGGGTTACATATTGTTACCATATTATATGGATAAAATTCCATAAAATTTTTTATTTGTATTATTTATAGATCCTGATAAACTATATTGGCATGAGTTTGGATGGTTTCATAACGAATTGAAAAGTTCAACCAAAATTATTTTAGGGATTTAAGTGTATGTGATATATTTTTTGGAAATGTAAAAAAATTTAGAAATCTTATTTTATGATATCCATGATGTCATTACCAATAAAATATATCTACTTAATACCATTGATTACCATTTCAATGAAACTCCTAGAGATTTTGGAATATTTATTTTTCTAAATTAATAATTTGGTTGATAGATTTATCCACACACAACATCAAACTAAAACAATAAAATATATATTATATGAACATTAATATAAAATTATAAGATAATAAAAACATATAGTAAAAAATAATATAGAAATTGACATAAATTTCATACATTTTAATGCTGAATAATTAGTATAAATAAATACTTCAAAAAATTATGTGTCAAATAGTAGTTTGATGTACTAATAAATTACATCAACCATTTTAAATAAATATAATGATATCTTATGACATTATGTTTTTAAAATATTATATTAAAAATATTTAAAAAATATTTTCCCCTAAAACAAAATTCAAACTCATATTGTTTAAAATAAACTGTTTTCAATAAAAGTAGCGTAAATATATATTTTAAATGTCAATTAACCATATAAATTTATAAATAATAAAATATCATTATAAAACTAACTTCATTTTTCTATTTGAAATATCAATACTATCCCCAAGTTAATTTTTTAATTTTTCAGAAACAAATGATTTTTTAGTGCATAGTGAAACTTGATTTTTTATAAAAAACAACGTTTTTATGAATATATCGAGAATGGGGATCTAATTGAAAATTTATAAAAATAATCACTTCACCAAAAAATTATTAAGGAATATAACTATACATTTTAAAATTAATTATGAATTTTTTAAAAAATTATTATTTTACAACATCACTAATATTCGTCAATAAAATAACTTTTTTTATTCATCCATAATATTAGAAAAACTAGTGTTGGATTTAATTTAATTATATATAAATTCTAATTTGTAATAATAATTTCATTCTATCATGAAAATAAAATAAATTAATAATTTTTTCTTATAAATAAATCATAAACAATCAAATATATTTTTTCTAAAAATTATGTTTTACACATTTCATATGCATATGTAAAAATTAAATGTTCTTATACATATAAATATAATATTTTAAAATGGATTTAATATTTTGAAACCATATATTAGAATATTGTAATAAGGGCCCATTTCTTTTCAAATAATTGAAATTGAAATACTGGTGTAAAAATTATTTACTACATGGTTAATGTAAAATTTCATTGGATAAAGGATATAAAAATTGTTTCAAATAAGTTTAAAATTTAATGAATGATGGATTATTGGACTTATATTACCCTAATCAATTATTTAAAATTTTGGATACATTTTTACTTTTGAAATGTGTCTTCAATTTAAATTAAAATGAAGTATTTTAATGAAAAATATTTTTCGCACTTATAAAATAAGCATCTTTCCACCCATTCCAGAGTACTAATGTGTTTTGTTTTCCCCTATAAAATATTCGTTATTTCATTCAAATGTAATTTTATTCCACTTTGTAATGGAACATATCTCTTTTCCCCATTCCATTGTAAACATAAGGGGTTTGAGGTGATTCAAGTGGTCAAGGGGACTTATTCCCTACACTTTGCCTAATTTCCTGTTTAGTGAACAGTTCTATCGGTAAGCTCTGATGGTAACCTCTCTTTCATTTACAAAATTTCCAATTCTAGGACCATTTCCATCGATGAACAGTTATATCAGTAACCTATAACAGTAACCATTCATTTCATTACAAAATTTTGAGTTCATTAATAGTGTCAAATGGTGTGGATCATGAACAGTATCTAACGGCCAGGTTCTTCAACAGTGTCTAACGACAAGGTTCATGAACAATGTATAATGGTGATGTTCATGAATAGTTTCGAATGGTGAGCTTCATGAACAATGCCTAACGGCGAGGTTCATGAACAGTGTCTAATGGCGAGGTTTATGAATACCGTCTTTTGGTGAGGTTAATGAATAGTTTCTATCTGTGAGCTTTATGAATAGTTCCTAGCAGTGAGTTTCATCAACAGTGTCTAATGGTGAGGTTCATGAAAATTGTCTAACGGTGAGGTTCATAAACAATTTATAACGGTGAGGTTCATGAACAGTTTCTAATGGTGAGGTTCATGAATAGTGTCTACTGGAGAGGTTCATGAAAAGTGTCAGTATGTGAGGTTCATGAACAGCGGTTAATGGTGAGGTTCATTAACAGTGTCTAACATAGAGGTTCAAGAACAACGTCTAACGGTGATGTTCATGACCAGCATCTAACGGTGATGTTCATGAACAATGTCTAATGGTGAGGTTCATGAATAGTGTCTAATGATGAGGTTCATAAACACTGTTTTTCCTTTGCCAAATATTGAGTTTGTGAATAGTGTTTCCAGCTTCCTACAGTTTCACCCCTTTAACATTTCCTTTGACGTAAAATAAATTTAAATCCTCATTTTAAGGAAACATAAGGCTGATTAAAAGGCCATAAAACCTATATTTATTATTCTTAAGGCTCAGGAGGTTTTTACTTGGTCAAACCGCGTTGTTTAATGCGGTTCTCATTTAATGGGAAATCAAGCGTACCTCAAACTACCGCTCCGTTAAACCTTTTAAAGTAATGGGATATCTTCTTCCCTAATTCTTCCTCATTGTTCTCAAGTGTGAGACACTAGATCCTTTCAATCATTATCATATGTGTTTCACAATCAAACATTCCTCCTCAGATGGATTTTGCTCTGTCTTGATTCTATCAAGCAATATCGATCAATATTCGATATAAGGTATGTTTTATCGTCATTCTTTTGGTATTCATCTTCTCCTCTCTCTCCTTTCCATTATTATAGCATGTAATATACATGTTTCTAATTGGGATATCTTGGATTTTAGTTCGTGTGGTCGTACTAAGGCATCCTCGGGTGGATGCAGTTGTCACGAGAGGAAGATCGTAACCCGCTTTTTGGATAGAGAACGGCATGAACTGTTTGAAGTAGGGGATTCATTGCTTCTATTTTATTTTATATGAAATTGTATTGTTTTCATGTTTAATCCCACTGGATGACAATGGAATTGACATAGAAAATATTATAACTAGATAAAGAAATTGATATCTGTCATATGTTGTTGCCTCTTTTTTTTTCTAGATAGGGTAATATCTATGCTTGCTTCGTATAGATGTTCATTCATGATAGAAATTGGTAAAGAATTTAAACCAAAATTAATTGATAATTTTTTTGCTAATGATAAAGAGGCATGTAAATGAATATGGTTCTTCTTGTCGTAATTTTAATGTTAATCAAAATGCTTCAATAAGAATGTTTAATTTAGTTCTGATAACTTACTGTTTAGGTTTCTCGAATATGGAACCTGTGTATAATAAATCAGTTAATTCAAAATGGATTATTTGTATGATAATTCCTTGAAGGGTTTTGAGTTACCCTATTTTTTGTAAAAGGCCCAAGAGCTCAATTGTTAAGATGTTTTTTTCTTGCTTCTTGAGTTGTGATGTGATCCTGGATGGGTGTTGTGATATTTGGGGGCATGAGGGCCTTTGGGTTGTGGTAGGAGATGATGCCTAGAGTGGCGAGATGCATCAGTTTATGCATGTGAGTTTTGGGGAGGAAACCTGGGATGATGGAATAAGATTGATGTGATTGTTTCATGCTTGCTGATTCATATTGGTTGATTATCCGTTTTACTTTTCCCAACGACCTAAGGTAGCTTGTCTTGCTTACCCTTTTTCCGAAAGTGGCAAAGAGGCGCAGGGTAATCCACATGCTTTCCATGTTTAGTTTATCATGGGAGGATGGGACTATGCTATTGCTATAGGTGGCAATGACTCGATGGGTAGTACATCTACTCACATTGTTGAGCCCCCTTTTGTTTAGTAGCATATGTTGAATTTCTATAATGCCTGGGAATATGGGAAAGTTATTCTGAATTGAATATTTTAATAAATTTTGTTAACCCATGGGGATGGAATTTTCTAGAACATAATGATGATGTTGTAATTTTTAAAGGGACAGTGGACTTCAGGTGTGATACTAATGAAATTTTATGGGGAATTGTTTTTGGTTAATTAATGTTTAAAAAATTATGTAATCTAAAGTGGAACTAATAAAAAGGGAATGAAGTAATCTAAAAAATCTCTTTAAATGGTTGTGTGGTTAAAGGATACCAAGTCTTAGAAGTGGCAGCCCAGAGTCAGAGAGACGTTATCCGCAGTTGAGTCTAAGACTAGGTTATGACTGTAGTGTGGTTTTAAAATATAGTATATTCTATAATTTTTGTGTTTTTATATTCTAATACACTCTATTAGTAAGGGAAACTGATACCTCGGGGATTCTGATCCCTGGGGGTGTTTTTGCCAACATTCTAGTGGGAGGGTTAATGGAAAACTACCCCCTTCGTCCCCACTCTCATCCCTTGGTAGATACTTGTGCTAGTGTGCATATTGGTTAGTTGTCCCCATATATGTTTGTAGAGGGATGTATTGGCTTGTGGTTATTGACACACACATTTCTTATGGATATAGTATCGTATGGACTACTATAGGTGTAACATGTATAGGTTATGATTGATTGAGGATCCTTACTCGGTGTATGGGCTATAATGGTTTGAGGTATAATACCTGATGTATGATACACGTTATGCGAGCTTTGGTGGCTCCAGAAAACTACCTGGTCACCTTGGTATATGGACGTGGTTGTTTTTTTGCACAAGGTGCATATTGTGTTGCTTTTCCCAGGTGTCTGAGGGAAAGCCTTTTTGGAGAGAGATACATAGGACGTACGACTTTGGGGAAATGCAGAAAAAATTTAGAGAAGTAGTAGAGGGGTACCCTTGATCTTCATTATTTTATGATATATTCTTGTATGCGTTACTTGGTGAGAGTAGAAATGGTGAGGATGGGAACTTAGTATACCTATTTAGGTGAGGAGATAGTTTCAGTTGTTGTTTATTGTGCTTTATCATGATTTATTTACTTCTGCATGAGAGGCTTCAGGGAGGATCTTACTAAGTATAAAGTTATACTCACCCGATGTATATATAATCTCTTTTCAGTTCACTTGGTGTAGGGTAGAGATCACACCGGTCTCTACTTGCATGGGATTTCTAGAGCTGTTTGGGCTTGTGGTTGCTGCTGTTTTTACTTTCTTTTGGGTACATATAGTCTTTCCCTTCCAGTTGTAGTACTTTTCCATAACATTACACATGTTCACTCATGTTTTATTTTATATTTTAGTTATGATTTGGATTTGGTAATTGTATATCTTATCTCTCTCTTCTGCATGTGTTCTATTAGAGGGTAATGCCGCCCATTTGTGGGTTTACTATACCCATGGTGCTTGTCTCCAACTCGGGGCCTTCTCGAGGCGAGAATCGGGGGTCATCATATCTATCTTCCCATTGCTGGCACAGGAGGGGTACACTTTGTGGGGAGGGGTCATGAGAGAGTGGTATTAGAGGCTCTAGTTGAGGGATAGGATGGAGTTTGGAGGTAGGCATAGGTGAGGTTTAATGGATTGGAATGGCAACAATGCTATTCGTGTTTAGGAACTGATATAATTACTGGAGAGAGGCAAGGAAACAAGTATTCAGGGCCCCCTATGATCTGATGTACGGGCCCTTAAGATTACAATAGCTACTGAACAAAGTGATACTAGTTTCAGGGTAGAGTCCTAGGAATGGATCATGCATCATTATTTATTGTGTCTGTTTTTGAATGGGTAGAACATGGGATAGGTTAACCTAAAATCAATGAAAGAAAAAAATTAGTTAATTAATATTGATCCTTCCATGTTTTTGGTTTAGGAGCTCTAAAAGTTTGTTTTTTTATATGTATGGCTCCAGGTCGACGTCCTCATTAGTTTTCATAGAAAATGTCCAGCAGGCTGTTCAAGTAGACCGTCGCAGGGTAGAGGTTGACGATGATGACACTTGGTGGAAGACACTCTGAAATTTTCAGGGCTATAGTCTGCATAATTATGAGGGATCCATTTCATATGCAGTAATGAAAGACTGTTTAGAGGACGTCGAGATAGGATTCAGTTCAATTCGTGCTTAGAAGGAGAACTGGGTGTCCTTGGTTTTGACGATACTACATGGATCTGTGAGGTATTGGTGGTTCTTGTTCCTCATGGATTGTGAAGAGTCATTGATCTCATGGGAGGAGTTTCAAGAAACATTTAGATTCAAGTTTCATTCTTCGACTACGAAGGCATCCAGCCGCCCTAAATTCTTACCCTTTGACAGGGGAGGTCTAGTGTGTGATAGCTTGGAATCCATTTCAGAAACCTTTTACGATATGCCTCGAACCTGTTTCCCATTGAGGAGGCCAGGGCGAGTCATTTTGAGATGGCTTTTCATCTAGAGATCCAATGTAAGGTCGCCCCATTTATGATGAAGACATGTCTTACGGTCATATTGACCAATGGTCATATAACAGTCAGAATCCAACGGTATCATTTTAATTATACTCATGTTATCAAATGAAATAGTTTTGTTGAGTATAAAATAAAATAAAATAACACACAAAATTAGGAAACAAGATTTATTCAAAATTTTGGGTCGTTACAATCTTCCCCCCTTAAGAAATTGCATCCTCGCAATTTTTAAAATTGGGTTTTGAAATTTCATTGAAATTCCCACATCAGAAAAGGAGTCAGTAAAACTATTACTTTAAAAGAAAGAAAGGGAAGTACAAAGGTCACCCGAGTTAACCCACACTAAGATTCCATGTAAGGAAACATGGACAAGGAGGAGAAAACAAAGGGTCAAGTTCTAAGGGAGAGTGATAGAAAACATGATTAGGAGAAATTTAACCATGAGAAAATCCCAAACTTATGATTTATGTAAACGGTCTTTGATTACCTAGTAGGAAAAGTAATCCAACAACGTTTTTTTTACATTCCTTTTCATAATTTTGAGGAATTCATTTACAACATAGAACAAAAACATAATGAAATATACCTACATTCAAGTAGAGTTTCATCCTTTAATAAGTCTCTACCAAAACTAATATTTTCTCTAAACCATGAGAATTCTAAAACACATGGTATCATCAAAATCACACGAATAATCTTCTAGAGAGTCACATAATCCACAAAAATATTAACTATCTATTTCTTCTATCATTAATCATTATCAAAAAAACAGAAAGGGTAAGGTAAAACAACTCTTCAAAAAGAAAGAATCTCAGAGGAAGGGAAACTACTTTAAATCATCAATGTTCAACGGTACTACCCAAAGTTCATCATAGACCATTCTATAAATAATTGTCCTTAAAATTCTTCAAAATAAACCAAACTAAGATTGAAACCCAAATACAAGAAGGATTTTATAACATATTCTTCCAAAATAAACTTCATAGTTCATCTCCAAAAAAAACATCAACCACTCCTAAAAACTTATAACAAAAGTAGCTAACCTAAACATATTTTACCCAAGATAGGATAATAATTTCCATAAGTAACCTAAATTACTATAATTCCACCTTAAATTCATCTATTCTTCAAAATATAAGTCAAACATACCCCTCAATGAAAATACCACAGTAATCTATTTACCTCGATCATATATGGTCCTCAAAATAGTGATCGTCTTCCAAAATAATAATCTTATTTTAATCCCCTAATCAAATCTGTCATATTAATACGACAATCATCACATTTCTTATCACATTGGTTGTTGGGACATGTTCTTCCATTTCCCACCATTAACTAAGAAGAGAAAGTATAATTAGGGGCTTTAATACTTAACCAATAATCCTGAAAAGGAACTTAAAGCATATAAGGATAACATGTAGAAAGAAAATTCTACCCTAACTTGTGATCCCCTAGGTTTCAAGCTGGGTTATCCATGATCATATATTCTTATGTGAATCATTATTTTATTTTATCTTTGTTCCTTTATCAATGGTTCATACTATGCTTATGACATTACCAAGGCATATCCCCCAGGAGAGTTGTAACCAAGAGTGCAGAAAGGCCCGTTGTCGTGTACCAGTTCCCATTTGAGTCTAGCTCAAAGCGGTGTTTTTGGGTTTTACCTTTATGTACATCAGTGCCATAGCCACCTCAACCTTCTCGTATCCAGGAAGGGATGTATTTTCTTGGAAACCCATTACTCAATACTCACCAAAATACCAGGAAGATTTCCTATATATATACAGTTCTATAGGCTTCTTCCTAAAGTTTTCATATCCTAATTTCCACAAATAACTAAACCATCCTTTGATAACAACTATAGCATCCCGCCTTTTCATCACATAAACATTCATCACATTTTACAAAACCGAGGATCTTTAAGGTTTAGTGTCTTGGAAACCAGGAACATAAAACACGAAAACATAAAAACATTCTTCTTAATCACTTGAAAGGCTTCTCCTCAGGTTCATCCTTGGTTCATTACTGCATCTCATAACATGGGGACATACATCAAAAGAAAGGGTGAGGAGAAGGCCAAGTAAGGGAAACAAGTGGAAACATTTAACATGTGAACTTGAGATACATCAACAATGTCATGAAAAGAACATTAAGGCATGAGAAAGAAATCATGAGGCATATCCTAAAAAAATATCATTTTTCATAACTTGAAGATGTGGCTTCAACATTTAATATTGACAGTAATTTCATTTCACCAAGGTCCATCCCCAAAGTGTCATTAAAAATTACCATGGTTATTTTCCAAGGTATCAGTCTAAAAGTTCATCTCTAGAGATTAAGTCTTTACCAAATGCATTGGAGTGCTATCATGGTGAACCCTTGACATGTATTTATTACCATGTTATCCAAATATATCATCATAAATCATTTCATAAACAACCCATATAGCATACAAGAAATGGGATTCATTTCATAATCATAACGTTTTAAAAACTGCTTTAATTACATGATCTTAATGTCACTTTAAACCCACAGAAAGGGAAATTGGGTCTCATGTATGTAAATACCAGAATTTAAAAAAGAAAAACTTGGTACATATGTGAATACCTCTATATAAGAGAGACCTTTGAGTATTCACTTAATAAAATAAATGAACTTTAGAAAAATACAGAGACATTTTGAGACGGAAATTCTGTAGCATAACGGCTGTGTTTTGGGGTTTTAGAAAACATTGAAAAGAGAGGGGACATGGGTCAAATATTCATAAATGACCCCTAAAACAGTATAGGGACATAACATGAAGGATAAATGAACATGGAAATTAAATTTTAAGGATATACCATTTGAAATGAAAAACATGGAAGGAATTCAAAAAATAAGATTTCTCTTATGAGAACTCGGCAGCCTAACAACGTCACTTAAAACATCCAAAAAAATTGAATTGACGAGATAAAATAGGGTCTCTAATAATATGAACATAAAGGTTTAGTATGATATATATGGAGATCAAACCCCAAAATAATTAAAAGTATCTTGTAAGACTTGACCAGAAAATAGAACTTGAAAATGAGAAGGGTGAAAGAATCCCTTAAAATTTGGTAGCCTAAGGGCACCACTTAAACTTCATAAAAAATGAATTGAAGAGATAAAATAGGGCCTCTCATCATATGAACATAAAATCTCAGTATTATATATATAGAGATCATACCCCAACATAAAAAAATGAACTTGAATGACTTTACATGAAAGTAGAACTTTGAAAAATGAGAAAGGTGAACGAATCCCTTCAAAATTCTTAGCCTAACAGCGCCACATAAACATTCTTAAAACGAATTGATGAGAGAAATAGGGGGTATCTAATCATATAAACATGAAAAAGGAATTAATATGATTATAAAATAACATCCTCCAACATAAGAACATGGAGCATAAAAGAAATGACAAGAAAGAGATTACTTGAAAAGAAAGAGTGAGGTCAGATCCCTTACCTTAAAATGTAACTCTTAAAACTCATTGGATGGGACCTTGAGGGATTGGGGCACCTTGAGAGGACTACTTGGGAGGTAATGAGACCATATCTTAATTGGGGGAGAGTTGGGAGTGAAAACTAATGGAAGAATGTGTGGGTATTTATAGGAAATTTGAGGGGACAAGGCATTAATGTCCATGGGACACCTCACAAGTGGTTTTGGAAAAACCATGGGCTTCCCCATGGTATTTTCCCATGGTATTGGCCACTTGGGACACCTCATACCTTATAATACTATTCATAAGTTGACCATACTGATTACATACTTAATACATCATTTAATGATGTTATTAAACACCTGTAGCTTAAAAACTGTATTTTCACTATTCATCGAAAATTCATTTTTTCAGAAAAAACCCCAAAAATTACATTAACATAATATCATTGATCTGAGTTCAAAAATGAAATCCATTTTACAAAAATAATTTTCTAAATATTTTTAATTTATTTTTTAATTAAAAAACACTATTCACTCAAAAAAAACTAATACTTGAATAATAATTTATGAAACTGTTATTTAACCATTTTATTGAATCACATTACTTAATCAATGTGCCTATATTATATTAATACTTTTTATAAGTGAGATTACTAATCCATTTGATCACATTACTAATCCTAAGCATAAAATCACTATTCATAATTTACTATTCATCAAAAATCAAGTTGATCTTATTAGACTTTAAATTTCGTACTGGACATAATTTTAGAAGACCATTTTTCGAATATCATTACACACTTTTAATTATTTAAGGTTTACATAAATTTTTTTAAAATATCCTTTTTATAAAATTCATCAAAAATATTCATACTATATATATCTGGTCATTTAAAAATTCATAAACTTCACCCTAAGAAGATATCCCAATTTGTATTTAAAACAAAGGATTACATAAGGCAGTTACGGTCTCCTTACATATCCCCTTATCACACCAGCATAGGATCTAAGTGTATGGTGTGTTAAGGTGAGAGAATCCGAGGGAGGATCGACCAACATCGCATGAGTAGTAATTTATATCAGTTTGAACTTCTCGCAATGGTGATTCTGTTCTAGCTTCACACGATGAAGTTCGGCTTGAGTTTGGTCCATAGAAAAGCTCAGTGGTGCTACCACCTTCCCAAGTTCTGTTAGATGGGCTTCGATCGGTCCAAGACTACTGGGTGAGGCCATCAAATCTTCTTTCTATATCAATTAACCAAGATCACTTGTATTTAGAGAAAAAAATTAAAACATTTAGTTCACAACGGTCATATTGACCAATGGTCATATAACAGTCAAAACCCAATGGTCTCATTTTAATTATACTCATTTTATTAGATGAAATAGTTTTTTTGAGTATAAAAAAATAAAATGACACAACAAATTATGAAACAATGTTTATTCAAAATTTCAGGTCGTTACGGCTGGTGGAGAAAGCTCAAAAGCGGCATCACGAGACATCATCGAGGCTGCAATCGGTTGGATGTCAGGATCGACCAGAGTCTCTCAGTGCCAAGGCAGGTCAAGGAAGGTCTTCATAGTTGGGTGCATCAGGTCAAGGCAAGGTTCTGGCCGGTGTGGTGGAATGCCCTATAGTGGAGGTGCCAAGAAAGAGGGTAGTAAAGAAATTTTCTCAAGATACTAACATTAGGACGACAGAGCACTGGTAGGAATCACAGCCGGTGTAAGGAGGCGTCTAAGGTGGATAATGGGTTAGAAGAAGACCATCTGCATGCGGGTCATCCGGTAGAAGCATGGGACAAGCGAGGTCCCAAGGAACCACCTACCAATGGGGTGTCATGCCAGCGAGGTGCGGAAGTTGACTAGGTCAGCTAGGGCGGGCCACCCCAGGTGGTTTGGTCAGGCCAAATTGGTCCATACCATCCCAGTTGGGCTCCATCGCGTTTGAAGGGTTACAAATTATAAACGGAGCGTTCATTTGATCTGCAATCTATGGCTATAGGTCCATCTCAATGAGATTGAAATTTTGAAATGTGTTTCAGGGATATTGAATTATGTGCCCAATTCAAAGTGACCTGAAACACATTAATTTAATAATAATAATTTTTTTAATGTTTTCAATGGACATATCTCATGAACCAGATGTCAGTTTGATGTTCCATTATAGGTGTTGTTACCCTGGAGTTGAGACGGTACATCCAATGTCAATTCGAAACATTTTCTATTTGGTTTGGTTGCATTATTGAACAAAAAGGTTAATTAAAATAATTAATTAATTAAATATTTGTACATCAGACCTAAATTATGATTGGGATGTTCTATAGATGTGTCATCCACAACAACGTGAGCCTAGTCATTCTACGGATATTTTGAGATGCTTCCCAAAGTGTTTGGGTTAGAGACAATGTGCAACCCTCATAGGTCTGGTTCATGTATTTTACATTGAAATTACACTTTATCAGCTGAAATTCATTTGGGGAGTTTGAGTACTCATTTATGTGATTCCTTCTGAGGAATTTCAACATCGCAATCTGCCTACCTAAATTCGGGGCCGAGGAGTGGGCCCCATGAGGCGACTTCTGAATGTATACTGTATTTTTACAACTTATGCTTCGAAAATTCATTCGGGGAAAATGAATAGACTACTTTGTATTTAATCTGTAAGGATCATAATGTCCTGATCTACATGACATGTTTTGGGATGAATGTGCGGGCCCCACTGGGCAACATTTTCGTATAACGCTGGGGGATGCAAATTTTTCATCAGGGGTCCGTTTCGGATGAGTAAGTCGTCGATCATGTATATTTTATAGAAGGATTTAAATGATGTGATCCATTTGAATGTGTGAGTCCTTATTATAGATCTCTTGATAAATGTTGAATCATGAACGGAATGTTATTGGAAGATCCTATGGATGTGATTTTATATAATCCCAAACATAGGTTGGCTCTGAATATTATGAGAGAAGAGAAGACGTGTGAAGAGATATAGTCAATGTTCTGGGATAGTTTTAGAATACATGTCACCATATATATGATTCTGACCCTCCAGATTAGTGAAGAGCGTCACACACTCTTTGGCATTGCGACTAATGTGTCATGAGCTCTGGGAGTACCCTGACATGTCGTGGTACATGTTCATCCTTTTTTGACCCAGAAAGGGATAGGAACATGGCCTGGCGTTGAGGAGGTGTCACACGTCGTGTGGGCCCCACACGCGTTGCATGCCACTAAAATCATCAAAATATTAAATTACTTTCTCCTGAACTCATTTTGTAGCCTAGCAGTATCCTATCATAGATGACTTTCCATGTACGACATAATGGTTCCATTTATAATGGCATCCGAGAAATGATGTGATATGTTTCGAGTGTGGTTCATGTCTGAGGCGATGATTGATGATGATGGTGGTGAAAATGATGTTTTTAGAACAACTAGAGAAATCCATGATTGCCCTCCAGTGAATCTTGGTAGTGGTGTTCACCGATATCTTTCATGGTTTAGCCTCCAGCAAGGTCGTGCAGTTTTGTTCTCTATTTTTTTGGGCTTACCCAGAAGTGTAGCTGGGAATATGAGTTCTACAGTAACTCTCTCAGGGATTACACTCCAGCGTAGCTGGGTAGTGGTGTTCACTGATCTCTTTCAGGCCTTACCCTCTAGCATAGTTGGGCAATGGAATTTTTTAGTTACTCTATAGGGCTCACCTTTTAGATGGGATGAGCAGTGGAATTCGCCAATGACTTTTATAAGTATATCATCTTGTTGGGCTAGATAGTGGGTTCCCGACATTGTTACACTATCTAATAACGGTGTGGCATTTTCACAAGATATACTTGACATGACTTTGGACTGTCAATAATGTGGGAAACTTTTCCCACCATGACACGCCCTTGTGATGCAACCTAAAACTGTGCGGGTGAGAGAAAAATTTCCAATGAGGATAGTATCAAGGTGTGGTGATTGAGCCCTTTGACTAGTAGTTCAGGGTAGATGTGTGGGATGGCGGTCTTTGATGTTGTTATTTTTGAGAACTATTAGAAACTGTTTTCTTGGGATTATCTAGTTAAATGGAGATCCTCGGTCTCCCTCATTTGGGTTCTATTTTTTGAGTATTTATACATTGTATTCCAGTACCCACTCCTTGGGCTTCGGTTAATCTCCTTCCAAGAGAGACGAAGATGCATGGGGTATTCAGCATATATTCGGTGTCTATATTCTCCTAGATGGATTAGTCTACTCTCCTAATATAAGTAGAAAAGGTATGATGAGAAGTTCACCTTCTCTCCATTTTAATATCCTTTTGTTTATATGAGCTAACATCACTTCTTTGTTGGGTTGTGCTATATTATTTTACATTACCATGTTCAATCTACTGCTTCCCTTTCAGTACCTCACTTTCTTCTCCCATACTGCTTCGTGGCACCCTACTAAGTATTCTTATTCTCACCCAAGCTTGGGATTTTCATATACTGAGTGTGACATTATAAATGAAAGACATGTTGATGGTGACATCATAAGACTATAGGGATACAGGGGTTCCTGGACCGCGTTCGATGGTCATAGAATGGAGTCTCGAATCGGGGATCTCCCTACTCTTTTACTTTTCCACCTATTTTCGGGTTATGGAACATATTGTTGGGGATGCATTTTTCCCCATTCCCATTCTGTTTACTTTACTGTATTTTATATTGTTTAGAGGTCGATGCATAATTGGGGTTTATATATAGTATTATTGTATCTTGTTTTCTTTCCCTCTGCACTTTTTCATTGAGTTATCAGCATGTGTGTGAGTATAGGTACTTAGTAAAAGGCCTCCCTGTGTTTGTTATGCCTTCGGCACTTCTCGCCATCACTTGGACTATGGAGGCAGGTTTGGGGTAGTTGTAGCTCGAGCCCTAGTATGGGTCAGGTCATGAAAATGTTCTGTAAAATGTGGTAAGGTCCATGGGATGTTGTTCAGATTAACCTTAAAAGGGAATTGGTTGGTATTTAGTTAAATAGTGTTAATGTGTCTCAATAGAATCTCTTAGGACAGGGAGTCCAGTGATGGTTCAGAGACCGACATAGCCATTCACCAGGATCTTGTTTACCCGCTTGTTGACTCGGCGTGCTGAGACACATGATACATGGAACATTGGTACATGCATCAGATAGTATTGAGTCTCTAAATGTACTTTGGGATTAATCTCCCTATCATTGACTATAAATATATATGATCATTCGAACATGGTACTCCTCAATCATGTACATGATTCCTCCACGATGATAGCCTACCATGATAATAGCTCTGATACCAGATGATGATTCCGTGAGCAATGAGTCCGTAGTTCATGAACCATCATATGATTACACTTTCTCCATGTGAACAGGCAGCAGGACCTATACTTGTGGAGTGGCAGTTTGTACCATCCATGAATGTCGATGACGAGTGATGGATGATCACAATATGTGTGTTCTAGCATCAGAGACTGATGACGTTCCGATGTGAACCATACCCTTATGTAGTGAAGGTTTGGCTAGAGTCAGTGGTTACCCTCTTAAAGCTTGTTCGGACACTGACATGTTAGCTGGTGGCTTTGATAGACCGTCTTTTTCCATGGATCAGCTTGGCGTTGGTAGAGTTGGGATACTCAGATGAATGATGATACAATAATTTCGTGGGATTAATTTCAAGAGTTGATTCTGGAGAATCACTAGACTTCATGGTTATGGTCTATATGAGTTTAGGATCTATTGGATCTTCAGTAGGGAGTGATGGCAGTGGATGTGTATGAGTCTATGTCTGTAGACCTAACTTGGTACTATTTGGATATGGCCTATGATGGAAGAATTTTTTTGGAGATGTTTTAGCAGGGTATCTGGATATGAGATTTATACCAGCGTAGTGGCCTTGTGCATCCTCACCCATCACAAGGTGTTGGAGCAGGCACTGCTGACAAAAATTTCTATCAGAGGGACACAAGTTGGCTTGTTTTTTAAGTGGGAACAACAAAGATGAGATGTCTTCTATAGCTAGAAAACATCAGTTGGTAGGGCCTTGATGTAGGAGGAATATCCTTGATAAGACTGATGCACATGGTTGGGGTCATCATATAGCAATGAGACATCTCATGGAGGGCTAGTGTTATGCTTGTGATGGGTGAGGTCACGTGGTGTGAGACTACCCGACCTGGTGTGCTGAATATTCCAAGAAGTTGGTAGATTCACTGCCATTACAGATGCAGTGTCCTGATCAGATATCACCTAGGTGATGACAGGGTGGTCCCCATGGAGGTGTTTCTGGTATAAGAGTAGGAAGAAATATGGTTTTCGGAAGATGTTTTGAGGTCCTTTTACCACTACAAGGTGAACCACGTCAGAATCAGGGAGCTAACAGACGGGCTGTGGGAGGCTATGTGATATGGATCTATACAACAATGCAGCGCATGAGATGATAAGAGGTACGATCTGTGTATTTTTCACCGTTTATCAGTACAACTTTATAGACATTGTGTGAGTTACTATTTTTGTACAAATCCTTGTTCGATGAGTTACTGAGGGTGATGAAGGGAATCAGTGTAACCCTGTGTTGGTGTTTATTGATGATGCATTGAATGGATGATAAATAGGGTTTCTTTTCAAACAGAGACACATTTTTATGACATGAGAAAAACCCTAAGGGAGATTTAGTACAAACCAAAGAGGAATGTATAGTGGTGTGGTGGATGAGTCTCTCTGACATGTGCATTCCTGGTGGGGTTGTGCGGTGGAGTGCTTGAGAATTTTCGGGCTTTTCCAGTGGGGATTTTCTACTGACCTCCCATTACTTGAGGTACCACTATTGGGTTTGGAAAACTGCCTATTTTAGGGGTTACTCTCCTTCCACGAGGGGTAAAGACATGTGGGGTATGCCACATGATTTATGTGTCTAGCCTCTAGCAGTTGGATGTGTTTTATCACCTGACATGTTCATTGGTACCTTGTGTGCTCAACATCAATCTCGATATTTTTAACAAGTACAAGGGGATGTGCACCCCATAATTACAACTATTCCACTCATGATGTGGTGCTTCCAATTCTGCTTTTCACCCTAAGAATGTGGAGACTCTATCTTCTAGGAGAGAGCTTTATGGTTTTCTCAGACCACTAATGTCTCAAGTGTGTCTTCACCCAGAGAGACTTGAACATGAGATGGTAGTTTTGGTTGAAATCCCTGAAAGACTATGACTTCGAGGATGTATATGTTCCCAAAAAATGGGTGTGTTGTAGTAAGTGACCTTAAGATAGATTCATAGGTTCTCCAGGTGCATGATGTTTCATAGAAGTTAGCTTCCTTGTAGTTGACCCTTTTGATTTAAGAGGCTGAATCTTTTCATCAGTGGATGGTGTTGAATGCTTTTCTTTATAATTGTGTAAGAGAGTCTCGTTCTAGATGCACTAATAGTGAAATCTTGTGTGGCTAGATATCCTTGGATTTTTTACAAGATGTATATTTTGAATGAAGGAATTATTAGACCCTCTTCTAGGTACAAACTATGATTCCAATTGTGATGTGGAATGTAGAGATTCAACCAGGGACGTCCTAGTAGTTTTTTGGGCCTTTCCAAATCATTCAGAGATGGAGAGGTTTCCTAACACCTTTCCCTACCCTCCAAATTGTATGTGCGGGCTCACATCATCCAAATGTTGCAAGTGAAGAGATACGTTCGTGTTCCTACTAATGTCATCGAATGTAGGAGAACTTATAAGGACAGACCCAACATTTGGGTAATGTGTTGTGCTAGTGTGGTGATGTATTGGTTTTCCTATGAGTGGGAGACCCAAATATGAGCTTAGTATCCCAAGTTGTTTTTTCTACTATTACATTTTAGGGATGAAAATCATGGAGGGAATGGTGTAGAGACCTGTTTTATTTCAACAAAGACTTTTGCATATTTATACATATGTTTCCAGGGCCAGGGGTTGAGACATCATGAAATTCCAAGGCCTAGTGTTCCTGAAGTACATTATACGAAAATATAATGTGTTTTCGTACTATGCATGATGAAAAAATGGTATATCTCTTAAAATATTGAACAAATCAATAGTCTTAGAGCACATTTGGGTACAAAATGTGGTTTTTACCCTAGGTGCAACAAAAATCGTTCCAACGTGGTATGTTCGGACCCTTCACTCATTAGAGGTAAGTAAATGGATGAATTATTTTTTAAATTATTTCATATAAAAGGCCAAACCTAAATAACACTCAAATTTTAACTCAGATCAGAAATCTATGTCTATAGTTGAGATTAGAGCATTTTGTTTACCCTAGGAGGGGTATAAACATTATCAGCATAGGGCCTCTATGAGAAAAAGACACCCAAAGGAAAAAATTCATTTTGAAATGACCACATAGTGATTTTACCCTTGAAATTACATTCAAATAAAATTCAGACGAAGGATCAGAATAGAAATCCAAAAAATCTATTGAATTTGAAATCGGGCAATTTTTCTTGGTGCCATATAAAGTGAGGGGGCACGGCAATTTTTGATTCCGCGTTAGGTGTGTTTTTCATAAACAAAAAAATATGAATTTGGAGTTAGGATTTTCCCTTATCTCTCCACTCTCTGTCTCCCACTCTCTCTCAAGTGTTCTTCAGTGTTCCTTGGTGTTCTTCACTAAATCAATGAGTGACATCCCCTAGAACCATGGTGGATCTAAGTAAGAGCATCGTGGATGCACCTCCAATGATGCCCAACCAATTCAAGGTAATATTTATATGGATTCTCACACCTTCGTCAATTTCTTGTGTTTTTTGAAAAATCATTGTTGAATTTTTATAATTATAGAATTATGACGATGGTCAACCGAACATGGAAATCATCCGATCCCAGTTCTAAATATCGTTCAGGCGTGTTCATCATCAAAAAATTTGGACATGATAAAACATTGATGGATCTTTGAGAGTAGGGTGACACTATGAAGGCCTCATATAGAGGACCCCAAATCGGACATCAAAATTGGAATCATAACTCCGATGAGGTCCTGAAGGTCCACGTAAGGGACCACCGTAGTAGGCCCATGGTGTTGTGGTGGAAGCGTGGTTGTGTGGTGTAAGTGGGGGTGAAGCATGAAGGTGCATACATCCTTAAGGTGCAACATGTGTGGAAAGACCTAGGGAAGAAGCATAGAATTTCAATGGGGTGGCATTTGGCTAGACGGCATCATCGACCTGTGGTGCTCGACGTGGAGTCATGTCAAGGCGGGGATTTGACATCAGGTGAAAACAGTTGTAGTGTGGCTTCAGCTGGGGTGGTGTAGCAGCATCCAGTGGAGGCTACGAGTAGAAGGGTAGTGGAACCAGATGCTCTGTTGGCTGGAGTTAGGACAACGGGGCGCTGGCAGGCACGATGTCCTTTCTCGGGTGATGACCAAGGGGAAGACCATGGGTGGGACCAAGATCCACCACATGCGGGTCTTCTAGTTGAATCAGGAGTCAAATCGGGTCCCAATGAACCACTTTCCTATGGGGGAAGGTCGGCCCATGCGGTTGGGACCAAAAAAATTAGGTCGGAATGGCCTCGTTGGGGCCCTTCACGATTTAAGGGGTGAAACATCTAAACGGTGCATCCCTTTAATGTGTTGTCTATGGCCACATTTCCCTCTCCTCGAGACAAAAATTTTTAAATGGGATTTGGGGATTTTGAGCTCTATTCCTGAAGCTATGAGACTCGAAACACTATAATTTAATAATAATAAGTTATTATTAATGTTTACAATAGACGAATCTGGAGATCCAGAAACCTGTTAGAGGCGTTATGACCCTTGATTGGAGACGGTCCTTCCAAAATAGGTTTCGAACATTTTCAGTTTGGTTTCACCTCTTGGGCACATGAAATGCTTCATGTGATTAATTATTAAATTATTTATTTATTTATTTATTCTTGCATCGGACCTAACTCCTATTTGTGATATCCGATTGACACGCTGTTAAAGGTAGAATGAACAAAATCATCATCCAAAAAATTTTAGATTCATTTTTGAAGTATTCAGGTTAGAGTCAAGTTTTGGGCTCCACAGTTCTGGTTCCTGCATTTTATTTTGAAATTCCATGTTTTCATATCACATTTTTTTGGTTTGTTTGGGCACACATTCTTGTGGGTCTTTCTATGGTTTTTTCATTCTCGCAATCCGCTAGCCAATATTTGGGGTTGAGGCATGGGCCCCACACAGTGACTTCTGAACATATGATGTCTTTTTATGACTTTTTCTTCATATTTCAGTTCGGGGAAATTGAATAGCCTACTTTTTGTGTTTATCTTCAAGGATCATAATGTCATGTTCTGCGTGACGTGATTCAGGATTGAGGTGCCATCCCCATAGGTCCTCGTTTGTATATAATTTTAGGATATGAAATATATGTATTAGATGTCCATTTAAGACGATTAAGTAGTCGATAGTTCACGTTTTTTTCGCAAGGATTGCGATGGTGTGACCCATTGGAATGTGCAAATACATATCTTCAATCTCTTTTTATATGATGAAACTTGACTAGACAATCATTGAAGGATCGTTTTGATGTGTTAGAATAGAATATACGGCTTAGGTCGAATCCAACTCTTGTGAGAGAAGAGAATGTGTGTGAAGAGATACAGTCGATGTTCTGGGGTCGTTTGAGGAGGCATGTCAGCTACTCTATGATTCTGACCCTCTGTCTTAGTGACAAGGGTCAAGCATTCATCGTCTTTGGGACTAATGTGTGTGGGAGTTCCTTGAGATGTTGTGTTACTTGTTCACACTTTTAAGACATAGAAAGGGTAAGGTATATGGCCAAGCGATGAAGAGGGTTCACAAGTAGTGTGGGCCACACACTCACCTTGTACCACCAAAAATGTTCCACCTCTCGTATCCCTTACTTCTGAACATAGATTGGGGTATGTGAGGAGCCTACCCTGAGTGTTTCTCCACATATGACGTGATGGTTCCCTTCGTAGTGGAATTCTAGGTATGATTCGAGATGTTTTGACAGTGGTTCCTGTCTAAGGCAATGCTAGATGAGAGCAGTGTTGACAGTGATGTTTTTGGAATCACCATATCAATCCTGACATACCCTCCACCGAGGATGGGAAGTGGTGTTTTCCTATATCATTATAGGATTACCCTCTATAGAGGGAGGGTAGTGGAGTTATCCATTATTTTTCGGGCTTACCCTCCAGTGTAACTGGGTGGTAGAGTTTTCCACTTACTCTATCATGGCATATAGTCCAACACAGCTGGTCAGTGGTGTTGACTAATCAATTTCATTGTTTACCCTCTTGCATAGTTTGGTAGTGGCATTATCCAGTTACTCCTTAAGAGTTACCCTCCAGCTGGTTTGGGAAGTGGAATTCACTTGTGACATTTATATATATAGCATCCAGCAGGGCTGGATGGTTGGATCATGACTTTGTGACATGATCTCTCGACTATGCGGCATTTTTACAAGCTGTACATGATGTGACATTCGACACTCAAGAAATTAGGGTTATTTTACCTCAAATATTAGTCCTTGTTATTCAACATAAAATCATGAGGGTGAAACAAATCATCCTAAAGCAGATAGTATTAAGGTGCGGTGATTGATCTCCTTTAACTTGCAGTTTATGCCAGATGTGTGGGATGTTGGGCTTTGATGGTGTTTTCTTCAAGAACTGTCGGAGGCTCTTTTCTTGGGCTAAGAATGTGATATGTACATCCCCTTAATCTCTCATTTGGGTTCCTTTGGTTGATCAAATATACAACATATTTTAGTTCCCATTCCTTTGACATTGGTTACTCTCTATCTCGGAGAGGTGAAGATGCGCCGAGTATACAACGTTCTTTTTGGGTCTACCTTCACATGGATGGATGAGTATACTCCTGAAATGTATGTTGGGAATACTTGACGAGACTTTCACCTTTTCAAAGTTTCAATCCTCTTATATTTTGAAGAGCTTACATCACTTCTTTGATGGGTTGATATGTATTCTTTTACTATACCTTGTTCTATCCACTGCTTCCCTCTTTAGTACCTCACTTACTACTCCCATGATCCTTCGGGGCATCCTACTGAGTATTCTTATACTCACCCATTCTTGGAATTTTTCTTCACTTGGCTTGCCCATGCAAATGGCAGACAGGTTAATCGTGACACCATAGGTGCATAGGGATATAGGGAGCGTAGACTGCATGTGGAGGTCATATCATGGGATCCAGTAGCAGGGATCTCCCAGATGTTTTACTTTTCCACATATTGCCATGTTAAGGAACTATTTGTTGGGCATGTATTTTTCCAATTTCCCTTTGACTTTACTTTTTTGTATTTTTACTGTTTAGAGGTCAATGCATAGTTGTGGATTATATATATCAGTGTTGTATTTTTCTTCCTTACCCTCTTCACTTCTTCATAGAGTTTATTAAACATATGTGTACAAGTACATAGGAAAAGGCCACCTTGATTTTTTTTATTCATTTGGCACTGGTCGCTAACCCCTTGACAATAGAGGCTACTTAGGGTAGTTGCAGCTTGTGTCCCGATACAGGATGGGTTATAAAATTTTATAAAGGGGGTTCTTTTAGAGTATTGTAGATGATTCCCTAATTATATATATATATCTCTTTTCACAAAATAGATCTCTATTGATATTCCTTGAAGTCATATCACATAACCATAATGAATATTTTCCACAAAAAAAACTAGGATTAAAGGTACATCCAATTCATGGAAGATACTTCTATAAAATTCATCCCAAAAAATTAATCTTTATAATATAACCATATCGGTTAAAAAATTTATTGTAATCATTTTTATAATAACAAGCTACTATAACATTTAAATATTTAATAGAGAAATAAAAAACACACCCAAGTGCTTCAATAGTAATAAATATTTGGTTTCAACACAACGTAGCTGATTATATATCGTCACATAATTTGTTTCAATTTTCATATAATTTATATAAAATGAACCACATATCATATTCAGTTAATAAGGGATAATTTTCATACCCCCTCTTCATTTATCTAATTTTTTTACGTAGCCAATTTATATTCATTTCCAAATTTATTCATGTATAATTTTATCTCATGTACAAAAAAACAATATATCCAATAGTAGTGACATAGATTTTTTAAAAATGATTCCAAATCTCTTAGTTGACTAATCAATGTAACTATTTTTTATAGATGACTAATCCACATTGATGATTCATAACAAATTATCTTTCATCAATGAAGTCCATTTACACATAGCTGATTTTTGGATGTTGTCATTTCACCTTGTCAAATAATTTACATTTTTGATTAACAATGTTGAATGTTCAATAATCCTTTTCTACACATAAATAAATTTCTCACGTAACAAATTATATTAGATGATGTATAATTTAAAACAAATTTCCTAGAATTTCATATTTAATTATTTTCTATTTGAATTATATAAAAGTAATATAAAACCAGATGAACACACTTAAATAAATAATATATAATAACTAAAATGTTATTCGAAATGATAAAAACCAAAATTATATGGGATATGCTAGAGAAAAAATTGTATTCCATTAAAAACTAAATTTTACCATTCACCTTTTCATTTAATGGAATATCCCAATGGAGCTTATGTGGAATACAACCTCCTAATAGTAATGTATCTCATTTTTAAATATTTATTCTTCATTTTATGTTAAAATAAATAAAAACTTTATTCTTCATATTGAAAATAAAAATCATTATCATTATTTTCTAATGATTATTCTAATATAAAATAACCGACTTTTATAATCATAAACATCAATTCTTTACGGTATGGTAATGGTTGAGTCTATTTAATGACCTACTAGACTAATGTAATGAAATAATAAAATTGGTCACTGTGAAATCATAATTAGTGGTGATATATGATATAATTATGTAAATATATATATTACAGTAATTTTAAATGGTAATACGTACATTAAACTCATTAATTAAAATATCATCATTCATTTGTTTGAGAACACATAAAGAAGATTCCAAATAATTTCATAAAAATTACTCAGGAAAAAACTCCTAGAATTTATTATAACATTAAAAATTACCATGAAACAAAATTTATAGGACTTTTTATGTGTATTTAGTAATAATTTTTTTTTAATCAAGGATAGAAAAATTAAATTATGAAACTAGTTCAAAAAGTTCTTGATTACCCACTAACGAAATCAAAAAATATATAATCCCTAACAAATTTATATGTAGAAAATATTAATAAAATAAATTTTATAAAACCATTTAGATACTAATAATGTTCGTGAATAAGTGATTTTTTATTATATATTATTTTAGAGCATGTTCATGTAATAGATAATAATGGTTAAGTGGTTCATTCTCTATTTTTTCTATTATGGAGATTTATTTGATATTGTGTACCAAAATATATAATATAAATTTTATTCAAAACCCAATTTCATTAAATTATAATTAATATCTTTAATTTAATGATACTTGGATGTATATTCCATGGTAAACCTCATATTCATACAACACCAATACTTGAAGAATTTTTAGGGACTCGATTATCATTCATTGAATTATGATTGTTCTTCATGAAACCATTAAAAAAAGTTATTCACTTTATATATGTTGATTTTTTGGCATCTAATTTTTTTATGGTTGATTGAAATTTTACTACATAAAATTCACTTTAAAATAACTCTTTCATTATGAATTATTATATCGGTAAGGGTTTTTGATAACCCTTATTTATGTTCTTTGGTTAAAAATGTTATTGTTGGAAATAATTATTATAATATTGATAAGTTATTCTATTTGAAATTTCATAATATAGTTCACCAATTCAATATTTATTAAATTTTGTTTTTATACTAATGATTATTTGATGATGAATTTCTTTCTCATTAAATATATTTATTTTTAAGAAAAAATAGAATCTCAATTAATGATTCTTTAATTCATTTCTATTTTTATTATCCCCAAAAAAAAATTTGTTATTATATTGAAAAAAACATGTTTTTATTCACGTAACCTCTATAATAACATTATATTAATTTAAGATAAATGTTTTAATACTTCTTTTTATGATGTGGGTTTGTAACCAATGTGTTTTTAATAATTCAACGGTTTTTAATTCCATTTCAAATAAAATTTCATATCTACAACTCCACAATACCTATCAGTATTTGTGGTTCATTTTATAAGATCTATTATTAAATATAGTTTTATAAAAAATGATTTGAATTAACTATTATGAAACCATTGTGCAATCTATAATGCTCTATTATCGAAGAATAATTTTATAAGAAAATGTATAAATGTGTTCTAAAAATATATTAATGAAACTATTATACATTTTTAAATCCTATACTTTTGATAGATCAATTTAAAATTTAATATTTTTAAATATTAATAACATCACAATTTTAAAACGGATTTTCAACATGATAGTAACGTCTGTATTAATGACGAATGAAAAAGTGATTTCTTAAAGTTCCTTAGTGATTTAACTCTCATTTTAATTTTTTTAAAGTTATTATTTCATCAGAAATTAGTTTGATTACACACATTTTAAATTTTCATAATAAATACTCTTTATAATTATTTAATTTTTTGAGTTACAAATTTTCATTCTTCAATTTTTTTTTGGAGATACTCTCTAGGAATGATTCAAAACACATTTTTATTCCCATAAGCTATTAATGTTGGGATGATTGATTTTTTTTTTCAAGTGGAATATATATGAATATGAATGATTGGTTGGTTAATATTTCACCATTTAGTGCATTAGTAATTTTTATTTCTCAAGATCACAATTTGGTACATTGGAGGAATTAACCAAACAAAAGGGAACACTGGAGGATTAATCCCAATAAAAGCGGTACACTATAAGATGTTTCTAATAAAAAGGGTGTATGAGAGGATTTATCACACAAAATGTGGAATATGGGATGATTTAATCCAATAAAAATAATGTATAATATTATTAATCCCAAACCAAATGGTACATTTGAGGATTTAACCTAACCTAAATGGTCTACATGATGATTTATCCCAAGACAATGGGGCACCGCGGAGGATGTATCCCATGTATAAGGGAACACATGAGGATTTCTACATAACCAAGATTAAACTAATGTGATTGGCTTAAAATTACTATTTGAGGATTTTATTGGTGGGTATAATTTATATTTGATTTATATGACTTTGTATGTTCTACATATGTATCTATTAATCATATGCCTATGATTAATCTCCCTGATAATTGTTTAATGTCTCAAGATTCTTCAAAATAATTCTTATTCATGTCCATGTTTATCAAATATTGATGAAATAATATCAATACTTCTAGAAAATTCTACTTGTTCTAAGATATTTTAATAATATATTCCTTTATTATTACGATAACACATATGATAACAATTTACCATTGATGTAATGATGGAAATTTTTCCCTTAGAGAGCCTCTGATCTCACCCATTTCTTATGTATCATTACCCTATGTTTTCATAATATGTAAATCATATTGTATGTTGGAAATATATTCTATAAGATTTAGGTTTTGGATAAATGGTCACATGTTTTATAAAATAAATTTCATATGAAGCTATTATTAAAATACTAAAAACAAAAATAAAACTATATGTTGTGTGATTTTATTTTGATAAATAATACCATTGTGAAATTATTTTTCAGTATAGCATGAATAATATCATTTATTAAATTTGAATTTACTATATTATATGTTTCTAACAATGGACCTTTCAGTGCATTCCTAGGGTGGAAAATCCCAATAACATATAAATAATGTGATGCATCGATCATAGATTAATTTAGGATTAGGATATTGTGGAAATGAAATATGAATAATTTTCTAAATGGTTTCATTATATTAAAAAACAAACTAATATTTATTATTTCTATATTTGATTTATATAATAATTATACCATTCATTGATTATTTAACATCAATATACATATGTTATAACAACACATATTGACAATTTTGTGTTATAATAAGGCATTTATTCCTTAGAAAGGATTTCTATTTTCATCAATCTTATGTTCACCAAATATTACTCTTAATATAAGAAATATAATCTTATAAGATTTTTTATATTTATCATTGGATTATTCACATGAGCCTCTTCATTCCATTGATTATTTTTTATTTCTTTTAAGGATTTTATATTTGTTGATAATATCTAAACATCATTGTAATTTATATTAATCCTAAACAACCATTGAGTTGGGATTCATACAATTATATAAACAGGGATCATCTTTGGTATTTTTCCAAAATTACATTCTTTAAATGAATGAACAACATTGCATCGCCCGAATAAATCCTTCTAAATTTTTAGTGGTCTGTATTTTTCATATTTTTCTTGTTGATACATTCTACATAATACTACACTTATTAGTATGTTTATCTTCATTGAACCCACAAAACTCCTTCTATAATCTCCTTCTAGAATATCCTTCCAAAATATTGAATGATTTATTATTACAAATTTCTCATCTTACTCTAAGGAATAATATTTTAGAGATCATTCATCAAATTATCTTCAATATATCTTCCATTGGTATTCAACATCATTAAAATTCCATTTCTGTTGTGTCAAATCAATTATTAATGATAATTTAACAATAAATGCATCATAAGTGATTCATAGGGACATTATCAATTCATTATATAAGTTCATCATTTTGACCATCCTCATTTAATTATTTTATAGTAACCTATTTTTATAGGAATATTTTCAATGTTCATATGAATAGTTTATAACTTCTAGTTGAAATATTCAATAAAAATAATGTTGAGAATGCCTCTTCATCTTTCGAAAAAAGTGAAAATGTGTTCAGTTTTGGTTAATCAATATTATGATGTAAAAGAATACTTTCAGAAATAGAAATTTTAAAGTTCTTCTCTTTCATTCAATAGCTAAGATGACTCATATTATTTATTAATTCAGAATTATTTAGTTCATACAAAAATCTGATCAGAGGTTTTATATTATAGAATGTGTTCTCACATCTATGATACTCTTACTTTTATAGGTTCCACATCTTAGAGTTTGTTCATTTGTTGTAATTTTATCCAATTCATAACTAGGAAACATTTCATTCAACATTCTCAATGATATATCTACCCAATAGAGTTATAAAATACATTATATCATCATAATTAGCATATAATGGGATCATCAATCATACTATTGGGATTTTTTGTTTATACCCACACAAATCACTAATTTTATAGATACTTTTCAAAATTATTAGACACATAATTAGGGTAATTTTTATCTATATTTTCTGTAACCATTAGTTGATGTAAATTGTTCATTGATTTACTATATTCTTAATGACTTTAATTTTAAATTCACATAATGATATATTGAAATATTGGTGAAAATTTCTTTACGGCTTTTATTCCTCCACATTTTTCATTGATTGAATTGAATATAATCCTAGAATTTCAAAACATAAGGATATCACTAGCTTTTTAAAGATACAATCACTCAATCATCTACATATAAGTATGTGTGAGACATGATTATTGTAGGAAACAAGGGTTATTAACCTTGACATTAAATATATATATGTTATTTACAATATGATACCATAGTTTAAAAAATATTGTTTTAGGATATGGTTTATCATATTTTCATTCATCATTCATTCTTACATCCAAATCCCATGTTAGATCAAATAAAATCTATCATAAAAACAATATTTCTCCTATTTTCAAAATAAATATAACTTTTTAATCATCAAATAAATTCTCACACATCGTATTTAATATTTAGTATTCATATGAGGATGGTATATTATTGAAAACATTCAAAATATATGGTAGAATAATGTTTTCTATTGATATTTTTTTTCTAAAACATCATCATATTGATTCTATGATTCTTGCAACCTAAATATATAAATCATCATAATATTATCATTTCGTGTCGAAGAAAAATTATTGTTTAAAATTTTAACTTTTTAGACAAATATATATTGATATACGAATGGCCTATACCAGGTTCACTTTAGGGAACCCCCTAAATTAAATCCCATTAAATTATTTTTAAATAAATATATCACAATAAACATAGAAGAATGTGGTTCTTCTATTTTCATTAATTTGACCAATATGGCGTAGAATATTTCCATATCCCTGAAACTCTCCTTCACACAATCATTCTTTTTTATTCATTTTATCACCCATGTTTTTTATCAATTAATAATCATTTGTGCCTAGATTTCTACAGCTTGATTTCTATTCTAACAATGTGTGGTAGTTTTTTCTCCATATCTACTACCAATGATCATGAAATTATCTTATTTTCTTCCTATTATATCTCCCTTGCTACCTCAAATTTATTTGACACCTTAATGATTCAAACCATTAAATCATGTTTGACTTTATTTGAATTTGATGAATATTTTATAGAAAATATTTTGCACAATGAATTACATTAACTCTTTGACAACATCTATTATATATATAAATATGAAATATATTTTTTAATAGTGTGTTATTGAATCTTACACCATCCACGTAGTTTCAAATCTTTTGTTGAGTTACAATTTAAAATTATCTTATAGTGAACTGAATTTGTTATTCTAATATATACTTCCAGCATTATAACCCATATGTGTCTTTCTCATATTGATTCAAAATATTTTCTAATATATAATAAATTTTCTTAAATATTCATGGTGGGTTTACAATTTTCCATGTCTTGAATTTTTTCCCTTGAATTATAAGAATTTCATAGGTATGATGTCAGTTATTACATTTCTCTTTGATGCAATATTATTTGTATCACCAAACATTTTTCACCACAACAAAGAGTTACTATTAGTCTTTCTCATCTTTTATTTTATATTTTATAGCCTTCATCGAGTACTAGTACCTGAGTTGTACATGTTAGAAGAAACTCTACACCATTCATCCCCATGAAAACATCTTCAAAATATTCCATTGAAAATTTAAACATATTATAATATTTTGGATATCAATGGATTTTTCTTCTTCTATGAGGGTCAGCTGTTATTATCATTGTTTACATTGACATCCATTATGTTAACCAATATTTTATCCATTTTCTTCAAGTCCATGAAATATTTTATTGAAATATAATAGACACGTGAATAATTTGTTGACAAAACATGTAGTTTCTTAAAATCCTCGACTACATCTATTGTGTAAATGTTCTCTAGCAGGCAGTTATTCTGAAACATCTTTATTCAAAAAATTATTTAGGAAAATCCTCCATTTCTATTTTGTTATTTTCACCTTCATATAAGATTATTTGTTTCATAGTTTTGAAAACAATTATTCATAAGTAAATATAACCAAGATTATTTCATGTTTGTATTATAGTTCATATAGATTCATCAAAACACGGTCTTACCATATTATAAATTTTGATAGATGTAATATCAACATTAATATTTTATTTATTATACTAGATTGAATCATTTTATATTTAATTCTATCTACTGATACATATTCAGTGAATATTCTCTAGTATTCAAGTGAATAAAAAATTTTTATTAGATTTTATGTTTTTAAATATTTTGTTGAAATAATGTAAATCTACAAATATAGTGTATTATGAGTTTTAAAAAAATATGTACTTTCTATTAATTTTAATAAATCTACTTCTTAGTCATTTCATATAGTATATTATATTCATTTTGTAGATATTTTTTGATATCACAATTGTTATTTTATTTAAATCCAATTAAGTGTTTTTAAATTAAACTATTTCATTAAATTCATAGAATATGTATGACAATACATTCAATACAATATAATTGACACCAACACAAATTTAAAATGCATTCTAAAATAAATAAACTTATTTTTCATTATCTTCCATGAGTTATGTTATATTTTTACATTTTTAATACATTTACCCAATGAATTCTGAATTTCAAAACTGCTAGATTTCAATAATGATATTTCTTACATTCGTACCTATATAAATGGCATTATATGTGTGAAAACATTAACATAGATAATTTTAATATAATAATTTATATTCAAGTAAAAATATTCATTGTACTCTTCATGAAACTACTCAACATTACTAAAACATATTTTTCTAAATTGATAATTTTATTATATTTACATGAACTACTTCCCTAAACATTAATATAAGTAGTTGTGACTCCTATTTTAGTGTATTTTTAGATGTTGAAATCTGTTACTTATGAGCCACATTTTTCATAGAATTTGTCATCTTTTTATTGAAATACTTTATGTTTCTTCCTTTATGAGAAAAATTTGTTAGATTTAGAATAAAATTATTTTTTAATAATGACATCTCAATATGTTCAAAAAATAATCACTTCATAATAAACTATTAAAAACAATATGAATAAACATAAGGATATATATGGATAGAACATTTAATCTAATACCAATTGATAATCTTAGGTTATTTTTCACTCACATAGATATAGGGGTCAATCAAGAGTGATCAATATTTACTAATTATGTTCATCATAGATTATTCCTAAAATAATGATGTTTAAACACAAATAATTGATTAGAATGTATTGAAATTAAGTAATAGCCATTAAAACTTTTATCATCTCTTCTATAGATAATTAATATACATTTTAATTCTAATTATACTATTACCATTTTAAGGAAAATCCATTTTTATGTGTTTACTGGGAACCTCTAAAAATGAAAATAAATGAGGCCAAAAATAGAATTGATAAAACTGAACCATTCAAAAATAAAAGATTAGCATTTTAGTAACAAGAAAAATTTGTATGGTCATGTCATGGTCAAGCGCCATAAAATATTGTTCTTCTTCGCAGATATCTGAAAACAAGAACACTATCCTACACCACACATGGATATATTCATCTGAATTTAGAATCTATTCAATGAAAAGAAACATTACATCAACTATATTCTCCATGGAATGAATAATATTGACACATATAAGACTAGATTCATCCTCTTATTCATTCTCCCTTACTACATCCAATCAATCCTTTAGCTAAATCTAAACAACATAACATATATTGACTTCCATTTATTCCTCTAATTCCATGGTATCTTCGTTCTACCTTTGTGTTCCAAATTCAATCTCAATATTTTTTGGTCAGTGGTCTCTCCTCTTCTCCACCCATTGCATCCATTGACTTCACCTATAAATCTTGTATTCAATGGTTTTGGTTTGTTAAAATAATATGTTTTATCTTTAGTTTTCTCCACAATATTCGTGGGTTATTCCACACATTCAAAATAATCTATCTGAATTTTCTCCTCACCTAATATGAGGAAATACATAAAATTTATACCAACTACATAATCATAAGAGATTTGTAAATCAACACTTGAATAGATATTTCATCGATATTTGATCCATGGAACTACTCATCGGTCCCATACAAATTCTTTTACTACGGATTTGATTCTTTTCCACAATAATATAACCATTTTTCATCCCATGATATATTTTCTACCAATTTTATATTCTCCTAAGGGTTTGTACCTATGCATTAAATTATCCTCTACACTATTCTCGAGACCTACTGACTCAAACAATGAGGATAATGTGATCAACTAAACTAGAACCACTATCCACTCTACATTAACCGCAAGAAACGTCCTAGATATCACTTTATCATCATTACAAATATAAAAGTGCCAAAATGTACATAAGGTCCATGGAAAATGTATTCATCAATCCTGAGGCCATAAAAGGTTCATTCATAGAGACTAAGAAAATGAAAAATCCACTTATAGACTACTACTATTAATTGGTAAATTCCTAGAGATAGAGAATTCTCACCAAATTATGATAACAAATGTTGAGATAAAGGATCATCTTCCACATGAATGATGCAATGACTAGTATTTCAAGGAGTGAAACCCTACTTAAAACATAAGATATCATATCCATGTTCATTATAAAGGCCGTCATTAAGAAGATGAACCTTATTTTGAAGACAAAACTGATAAACCTGAAAATGGTCACACAATAAAACTTAAAAAGATTAGAATTCGATACAAAACTCAATATATACTACTTGGGGATGTTAGAGCTATCCCTCAACCTTATCAAAATATATTCAACTATATCTTTTTAAACATCGAATTCAACAAATATTCAAGGTTTGACAAGGTTTGTAATTGTAACACTACAATATTAAAAAGGAGTAAAATTGGGATTGAAATAATATATTAAATGAAACATGAGTAATATATGAGAATCTGACACGCTAAAACTTTATGATATATTAATTTTTAAATAAATATGATCTCTTTGATAGCTTACAAAACCCATAAACCATATTTTAAATGAATTTTAATATATAATACCATTATAAAATATATGTTAAAGTAGTGGTTATAAATAATAATAACTATGTTATGAATTTTATTATTTTTTATTGATTACAAATAAGATTAGTATAATTTTAATGAAAAATATATAATTTCTAAATTGTTTTTCTTTAGTGTGGTTTAGATTCCCTTTGAATTCATAAGTTAAAATTAAATATTCCAAGTTTTTATAATATATTTAGTAAAAAAACATATTTTTAAAGTCAATAAATAAATATTACAAAAGATGTATTTTTTTTGGGTTTCTATTAATTGATTCAATTTTTATGAATAGAAAAAAATACATATTTTGATAGAAAATGAATTTTTATGTAAACTACATACATGGATAAATTATATTTTATTTTTTTTAATTCACAATTATTTTAAATATAATATAATTAATAAAATGTAGGTCATTTTAATATATTTTAAACTAATTTTTTATTAAAACCTACAACACTTGTGAGAAATGTCTTTTGGTAGCATCCTTTTTCATCGCGTCTATACATTTAATTTAAAATTGGATATTTCTGGAGCAATGAATTTAATTCAGAAAAGTTTATTATATATTATGAATCTAAATAATATATATTATCCATTAAATTCAACTTATTTCTTATTATTGTTTTTAGAAAATCTAAAAAAATATTAATTATCTTGGTTAAGGTAAAATATAATTTTCCAATGCTAAACTAAAAAGATAAGGGTTAAAATGATCTACTAACATTCCCAAAACCAATTTTATGGATATATTTCCACATTTTATCCTATAAGAGTATGTAATTTAACATTTTAAACATTTTATCATGAATAAAATGTAGCTTTAAATAATATTTTGGAAAACTTCTAGGGGTGTCATCTCTCACTCTCATAAAAAGTCACCCACTGTTCTCTACTATTTCGGCATAAAAAATCATTTGGTTCATCCAATACCTTCCAAAATAATTATTTTAATTTTCTCCAAGTAGTTTAGATCCATTTTTTAATTTAGATTCATCATAGAATTTTTATTGGTGTAATCAAATAGATTTCCTCCAAAAAAGATGTAACATTCTAAAATGAACTTTTTTGTTTTATATCTTATTTTAGTACCTTCAAATTTTAATCATTATTTATAGTATAATAACAATATTTTATAAAATATATAGATATGGTATTATGTTAATGTAATAACGTTTTTCAATTTACTTCTCCATTAAATGGGAAATTAAATTTTTGATCATGTGAATGACAGTCTATAACCTCATGAACATATGAAACTCATTTTCCATCAATGCATCTCACAATTGTGTATAATTATGGATTTATTTAATATATATAATACTAACAAAATTATTATACTTAGGGAAATATAATATCAAAAAATACCTTATTAAATTATGTTTGCATTAAAATATGGTAATTCAAATCATTGGAACGGTGAATTGTCGCCTCAAAAGGCGATACAATTTGTTTTTTTAACTAGTATTTTCATGGAATGTAATAACCATCTTTTTCACCGCATCTGTCAGATTTTTAAAAAAATAAAAAATTTCCAAATATATTAATATAATTTGAAATTAATAGATTCCATATTTATAATTAGAATATATTTATTCTATAAAATGTTAAAATTAATTTTTGATCAATGTAAATAGTAAAAAATGAAAAAAATTATCATGGTGAAGTAAAAATTGGGTTTCATGGGGGGTTAAACTAAAAATATATTGATTAAAAATAACCCAAGACCTAAAAAATAATTTTATGGACATATTATGAGATTATATAATTCATGATCTAGAATAATACAATTTAGATTTATGGGAATGAAAAAAACCTGTATGTAATTTATTATTGAAAAATTTACATTTCTATCACTCACTTTACTTATAAAAGGACACCCTTTATCTTCTCCACCTCACTACTTCAATCATTTTATGTTTTCAAGTTATTTAACAAATCACATACAAAATTCCATCATCCTGTCCTCTCATCCTTATTTTAGACATAAATACAAAATCTTAATTCTTTTGATGAAAACCTAAGGAAGATACCAGAAAGAGGAATAAATGTTCATCAACAAGTATTTTTTTAATATTTCTTCCTCCATCCCCATAAATTATTATTATAAAATTCATATATAATATTATATGTATCATAAATAAAAATATTTAAATATTATTTTAATGTAATTACCTATAACTATATCCACTTCCATCTAATGGGTTATGAAATTATCGTTTGTGTCTACGACGGTCTCCTCATCATGAACTGATATCATTCGCTTTTTATATTTTCACCATGATATGATAGAAATAATGAATTTTTTTATTAATTAAATTATTTATTTTTCATTTTATATTGTTAATAGAATTATAATATCATAATTAGAATCTTGGTCTCTTGTTCCTTGGAATATGATAAAGCCACTTCTCTGTACAACAGACCACAACATTGTGAAGTGATTTGATTCATTCACACTTTTTATTGAAGGTAGTAATGGTTTCATTAATGAAAATATGTTATAAATATAATATAAAAATAGATTAATTAAATATAATATATGATTTACCATGTTTTATTTTAATACAGTATTAAAATGGAAATAATGTTCTAGTTTATATGAACCCAACAATCTACATGGACAGTGCATTTCACCTACTATAACTAAATTTTTTCGATTACACTGACTTAATTTATGAATAATATATATGATATTTATATCATTAAAAAAATTATAAAAATTATTATATCATGATAAAATAACGAGGGCCAAAAAATAATGAATCAAAAACATATTAAAAAACCATGATTTTATTACTCGAAATTTAATTTTAACATGTAATTCTTAATAAAAGTGTAATAAAAGATAACAATCATGTAATATATGGTTTGAAATGTATAAATATTTTCTAGTGGTATATGTATAATTAACTTATATTCATTATATAAGAGTATTAAACATGTATGGAAAAAGTCATTACTTAAGGTAAGTTGTATCAAATATCTCTTTTATTTTATGGATACATATGAAAATTCCCCACTCATTTATTTTTTTATGGTACATATACTACCCATTTAACATATTAAATAATCATTATCAATTATTAAATGATATTTCATTTTCTATTTTTCAATTATTTATTTCATATTCTAATTCAAAATATTACTAAAGTGATAATGGATTGTTGTCTCATCATGAAATCATTAAGACCTACATTATATTTTGAAACTATGTTATTTATAAATATGTTTATATAGTCCATATTACATTTAATGTCATGAATTTATTTATCCTCATGTTATTATATATTATATTATATATTGTTGTCATGACCCAAGATGAGTTGACCCAAACGGGTCATCAGTATCATAATAATACAAGTCCTTTGAGGTGTTCTTAATAATCGTGGGCTGGCCACAAATGTTGGGGAATCAATAGAAAATTAAAGGATATGATTGATCCCAAAATAAAACAATAAAATATTATCCGAAATAGACAAACTCAAATACATAAATTAAAACTACAAATTAAAACATCATATATACATAAACTAAAAATGAAAAAAACTATACAAAAAACCCAAACTAAACATGAGAACCACTAGGTCCCCATGTATACCAGACGGTCACTCTGTAATCTGAAAACCAAAAATCAACCATAGTAATCGAAACCAATTGAAAAAATTAATCAAAATAAAAAACATGATAAAAATATATGTGTGGGTATTAAAACATAATAGGTGTGCCCAATCAAATCCATTCAGAATGCATTTCCTTTGAAGTTAAAGGGAAAAAATTTTGTATTGAAATACATTAATTAGAACTATGTTTTCCACCTAATTCCAATTTAACAAATATTCTATTTACCATTTATCATTTAAATCATGGTTCTATTATAATAATAATACATTCAAATTTTAGTGGGTAAGGATTATATTTTTACAAAAAAAGTAGAAGAAAAGTAAAAAAACATTCTAATTATATTTCTACAAACCATGGTAAAACAGAAAAATACATTTAACATATAAGTAAACCATAAAAATAAAACAATTTAGATTATATCATAACAAAGGTATTTGAAAAATATGATGAAATAGTCACCAACCATCTATGAATCCAATTAATGTTCCATATGAAACTAAAATTTTAAGGTCTTGGGCAAACCAAGGAGCTCAAGGGAATAATCTAGAAATGATTCTATCAGAATAACAATGAAGGCGTTCCTCTCCCAATGAAATCATCATTACCACATGCTCAATAGCATCATACCTGGTTAGAATAAGAATAAATAACCCAAGGTAATAAAAAATATCCATTCTAATAGCCCAAAGCGAGAGATAATTCAAAAGCTAGTTCAGGCCCCATTCACCTAAAAATCAACTAGATGTGCAAGGTTTCCAAGTTAATACTAAAGTGAGAGTGATCCAATAATACCAAAAAAGAAACCAATCAAATTCACATATTGTATATAGAAGATAAATATACAATAATTTACCCCCTGAGTCCCCCCAAATAATAATATATTTCTTTCAACCAGTTAATCATGAGGGAGCCTCCCAACATGATCCTCCCACTACATTCTTCTTATATATGGAAAGAAAATTTTACATGGAGAGATTTTAATACCACTACATTCAAAAAAGATGAATGTGGGCCTCAAATACCATTTGATAAATCACCATCTCCCAAAAGGAAGCCAACATGTTTCCTTCACATTATCTAAATGTTTTCAAAAAACTTACCACAAACAAATTTCAAGTGAAAACCCATTTATAAAACCATTTTAAAAATCCAAAACACCATTTTTAAGAAAAAATAATTTAAAAATTACAATCTATCCTTTATAAACCACAATATGCCTTCAACATCCAAATAAGAAATTTATGGAACACATGGTGTGCATAACTCGAAAAATAAATATCATATAATTAAAATAAAATTATGTAAAATTCACCATTTATCATCAATAAATTAAAATAAAATTCATACATCACAAATTAACATATAATAAAGGTTAAGAAAGAATATAAATAAGGACTCTAACATTAAAATTGAAATTGAAAAGAGAAAACTACCTCAAACCCACAGTTCTTCAACAATGCCACTCGAAACAACCATGCAAAGGCCTAAAGAATAATGATTATCCAAGAGTAAACATATACACAAATCCAAAAATATTATCAAATATAAACATGAATCCTAGATCCATGAGACCACAATTGATGTTTAACTCAATATAAAAATGAATTATAAGGAATGAGATTATGAAATAAGATATTACTGTTATGATTTATCCCCAAAACATGAATAAATAACAATTTATAAAAAATAGAAGGTGGTGTGAGGCATGTGTTAGAAGGGAAGATCCTCCAAGTGTAATAAAAAATGAATGGGTGATGAATATGGTGGTTTTAGGTTAAATATCTATGTGGCTAGAACATTATAATCAAATTTTAAAAAACCTGGGGGTTTTGTACAGTTTGGATGCACGGTGTACAAAACTATGCCCCAACCGTGTTCCATTTACTAGACACAATGGGAACTGTCATGGTTAGCTCAAATGGTTAAGAAACACATGCATAGACCACTAAATTCCCTATTATTATGGTTTATGCCCATGAAATCCATAAAATAAAATAAATGTAAATCTCGAACTCCCAAAACTCGAGGGAGACACAAAGATCCAAAAATATAAATCAGAACAAAGTATGATAAAAAATTTGGATGTATGAATTCTACCAACCATTATTCATTATTCCCCCATAAATATATAACATCTCTAGTTGATCGATTAATTAATATGATTCCCACAATCATAAAATTCATCTCCTCAAACTAAAAGCACCTCAACCTATATTAAATAGGAAAACAAGCACCTCTACCCGAAACAAACCATAAAATCAAGACAATTTTTCAAAAAAGATGGAAAGAATAAAAAATATATTTTAGAACCAAGCTTCAAAAAATACTGTTCGGATTACTCTAAAATCTGAATGTGCACTCGGAATGAATCTCCCAAAATCAACAACCCCAAATGACACAACCAGGCACCAAGACATAAATGGATAATTAAAAATATTTATGATAAGGGACACTAAAATAGGATCCCCAACATTAAAAACCTACTTGCATCGACTGACATGGGAATCTCATCATGGACCAACCATTTCCAGACAGAATAATTAATCCCACATCGATCATCAATTATGTCATAGACTAATACCCACTATAAGGGAGTCCCGACAAAAGTAATCCCAACCTAAATTAGAAAAAAATACATAAATCATCATCTCTAAAATATGGAATGGACAATAGAAGAGAAAAAATCAAGATTGGAACATACTCTTGGAAGATAACCACATAATGAAAACCAAATAGATACTCATATGAAAAAAATAAGAATCCACTAAAATGGCAAGAGGATAATACCACCAAGATTTTTTCAATAAGAACAAAAAACAATAACAATGAAATCTACAATAATATTATTTAAACATATTATATTCTAATAGTGGATAAAATACTTGAGTCAAAGTTCTCACACCTATGGAGATATCAGACATCGTGAAGAAGTTCACTATGGGACCTATTGTTGGATACCTCATGCCTTGAAGCATATACTTCTCCATAGTAAGAATATGATAATCCCAAAACGAAATCCTTCTTTTGGTGCCATGAGTATCCCCACAACACCCTAGGTAGATCCAAAATAACCTCACATAATGTATTACTCACATTTCTCTAGGATGGTACTTCCACCAAACTGGGAGATACACCAACATCATCACTTTTCTCCCTGAAGAAGAGGCAATATAAATAAGGCACATGACAACCACTCCTCCACATACAATGGAAAATTTTATAATTTACAAATAAAAAAACACATCTACATAAAAATAAAATGTATCATGATATCCCAAAAATCCAATTATACAAATGAAAGTTAATATAGCACCAAAAATCACAACTAGACACAACCATTCCAAAAAATGAGGATTTTCATTGATATTTACTTTAAAATGTCCCCAAAACAACACCCTAATCTTGTAAATAATATTGTGAGGTTTTCAATGGAGTAGATATATATATATATATGATGATTCCAATAAACAACTTGATTGACCCATTTCAAGAGAACTATGAATACATTGAAATAATAGGTGTTTATATAACTATGACATGAAAAATTCTTATCAAGTACCTTTCTGCATGAACAACACACCATGATCATTCAATTAAAAGAAGATGTAGAATCATCTAGATCCCATTAAATTAATTGACATGCACCAACTACTTCTAGCCAATTCCCCATCTATTTAAAAGAATTACATACACTACTTATAGAGTGTATAAATATTCTAGCTACCTCATGCACGCCCTCATGAAAACGTGCATCATGAACAACTTGCCTCACCACATCAACAAATGAGGTTAGACGAAACTAAATGACCTTAAATTACAGATTAGAGAGATTAAAGTTCAAGAAATTTTGAGAATTGAAAAAATTTTCCACGTACACTCTAGAAGTTAAGGAAATAGATCCAAAAGATAGCCAAATAACTCCAACATCTATTCATCCCCAAGGTGAAGACAACACAATTACATTCCCTTCCTCATCTTCACTTCCCCTATGAAATACTATTGAATGAATAACACCTATAAGAACATCAATATAATATCTTCTTGATTAAAGGTTTGATATATTGTGTAACACCATATCATGGTCAAACCATCAAGAATGAAATTAGATAACATAAGATTTAATGACTCAGGAAACACAATGAAACTGATGTTTCTATCAATTTACTGTGTCCACTCATCCACATTGGTAAGATCTTCGTAAAATTAATGATAGGTGGAGTCAACATCCGATACAAAAGTATAAAGTATAGTTGATGATCAGCTAGAGGGTCTTCAAATGGTAAACAACCCATGGACACACATCGAAACCCATTGACTATTTGGTTGGGGTGTACACTAAACAAAATGGAAAACTAAGAACCTAATTACATCCAAATCAGTGAAAAGAATCTCAAACACAAAACATCAAATAAGAAAATGTCCCAAATAATAAGAAAAAGCACCAAATAAACATTTGAAATTAAATAATTATATCTTTTTCACATAAGTACATAAATGAAATGGAAAAAAGTCTTGGGAATTTATATGCCCACCAATGGTATTCCAAGGAGTCTCTTCACACACACATTCTTCTACCCATCCGAGAAGTCAAACACTAATGCTATCATCAATACGCTTTCTCACACACATCTTTACATGTGGGTTCTAAAATGAATACCAATGTAAAAAATAAATAATTTCTGCACACAAAAAAAATTATTTAACTAATTTTTCCTCGTTCTCAATTTGCATACAATTCTAATTCCCAATAATCTTCTCAAATTTCCCCCAAAACACACATCCTAGAAATTCAAAATATCATAATTAATTTATTCTTTAAATATTAAAAAAAATAAAATTAATAGTAACCACTAAAAACTATTTTTTTTTCAAATTCTACACTTCAATACAATTTATTCCATAAAAACCATTCAAAAAAGTAATGTTTCTCAAAAAAAATCTGATAAACCCCAGTTTTAGATTATATAAATCCAATATCAATAAAATCATCACTATTTTACCAAAATATACTTTTATAAAAAACCATTTTTTTAATTTTTTAATCATAAAAATCTATGAATACATGTTTTGTATTCTCTAAACCAATCCATTAGCACATTAAATTCCATTATCACAATTTTAAAAAATTATTTTCAATGTAATTCTATAATCAGTAGGTACGAAAAATAATTCACAATGGTAATTTAGTTTATATGTGTGACATGGACATATTTTTTGACTCTATATTCCAATCACACTAGTATTATAGATAATTTTGTGGGGTGACGTCCCCTGCTATTAATATCTTTATTGTCTCTACAAGATCACTAAGACAACTAGACCAAATCTTATTTCATTTCCCAAACATAAAACTATGTGAACCCAAAAAAACCCCCCAACATCATATTGAATATCATGGTTTAATATAGAATGTGTTAGTTAAACCCCCCTACCTATACAATGATATATGATAATGGTAATGCGTATACCTTTTCATCTAAAAAAACATAGGTCTCTCTAAAATATTGGTCCTTTAAAGATCATATTCATTGATACCATTTTTTCACAATATAACCTGAATCATTCGCAAACCATTAACCCATGTCAGAAATAAACTATGCCTGAGGGATGATCATATTACCCCAGGCTAGAAACTAGTTTTGGGGCATAAACAAAGAATTTAGGGGAACAAATTTTCCAAATATAAATAAATAAAATAGTGGAAACAAATATATCATCCTAAATAAATATATACAAATTTTCATATAGAACGTCGTCTATACATAATTTGAAAAAAAATTGTACCACAAAACTCATACTAAATTAGAAAACCTCTATGTTCCCACGTTTCCCCGAGGGTCAATCTCCAATTTAAAAAACATCCATCACCCATGGAGGTAGAACATAATCTAAAACCTTTACCAAATAAAAATAATAATAAAATACAATATGCATGAGTAATAAATATTTGTATGTGTGGCCAAATAATTTTATTCCTAATTAATTAAATTTAAAATAAATGAAAAATCAATTTTAGGATTGAAATAAAATATATGAAAATATATTTTCCACACATTTCCACATAAAAAATAAAATATCCATTTCCATATTCCAGTTTCAATCCATGCTCATTATTATATGAAAAAATTCTCATTTTAGAGGAGAAGGATGATGTCTATACGAAAAAGGGAAGTATGGGAGTGTAAAAAAGTTCAAAAACATTTTTGATAATCATTTTAAAAACCACAAATAACATTTACAAAATAAGTACATCATATAATAATATAATAATAAATATTACATAAAAATGGAAATGAAAAAATAGCTTGCAATAGTAGAAAAACAATGATGAATATCAATCATATATTGTTGAAAACTAAATGCCAAAGGATATTGGAGAACTGAAGAGATCAAAGGAATACTAAATAACATACATAATTATGAATCATCCCTATAAAATTCCTCACTTGATTATATCATATATCACATACATGCCTTCTTTTAAATGTATTATTTTATTTAATTTCCATTCTTTCTTATTTTGGGTGTTTCTCATGCATTTTGGTGGAAATAGTGGGTGTTAAAAATTTGGATGAAACCATGATCCCATTTCTACATTTAAAAACAAATATTTTAGCTTTTATTACTCCTTCATTTTTTTAACATTTTTAATTCATTCTCATTCATATATTTCATCCCCTGAGCTATAAAAAACACCAAGCCAATTCAGGGCTATTATAAATCCATAATAATGGTGTATTTTTGTTTTTATTTAAGTAATTGGGCCTACCCACGAGCACAATTTCTACATTAAACACATATTTTATTATTTAATATCTTATTAATTTTTTATTTTTTTGGTTATTACATATCCCTATAAAATCCAATATACCTCAAATCACCCCCTTTATCGGTTATGAATTTTTGGTGCTCATTTGAACTGTGAATTATGGTGAATCTTTTCAGGGTTTCTCAGACTATCCATATTTGACAGGGTAAATTTATTCTTTCCTAAATCATTCAGTTTATACTATTTCCCCCCATTTCAATCCCCACATGACCTCCTCATCCTCCTTTAAGCCTCACTTCAGGTTTTGTTGCATGAAGATTCAACATTTTGTGCCTCTTGGGTGATTTCTTCATCTTCTCTTCAAGTAAATGTTTCTCTATTTGATTTCTTCAAATTAATTAGTGATCCTTTCACCATTCATGAATTTACCTTATATAATTAAGTTAGTGTTCGAATCTAGTATTGAATATTGTGTTTTTTGGTGAAATATTGTGGATTTAAGTTGGGTTTATCATCCTTTTTGTGTGGTAGTGGTGTGGTTAATGTTCCAAAACAAGATTCAATGTTTTTGACTAAAAAGGAAGGTGATTCCATGGATAACCATTCCTTGATGTGTTAGTATGCTTGTAATACTAGTTTTGCATGTTCCCCATATGATGCGTCTGGTTTGAATTCTGCTTTTGAGGGATTTGATTTATCATTTAATTTTATAATTGCATTTTTGTAGAATTTCTGATCATTTCTAATGTAACACATGTAGAATATTTTGTGGTAGTTTCATAATATATGAAATTGACTTATTAGTTATTTAAAGGGGATTAAAATTCTCTTTTTAATGCCTTGGTTTCATTGGGGACTTGGAAGGGTGGTTTTGGAATATGATTTGTGTGTAAAACATTGTTTACTTCTTGAGATCATTTTATGAAAATGGGCGTTTTCATTTGTATATTTCATGGTATTATTAAAGATGATTTTATAAATCATCAATGTGGTTTTATAAATGTTGTTAGGTCTGCCAATTCTACTTTGGTAGTTTTTTGGGGTGGGTTTGTTCATGAAATATGGGTATGAAATTGGTTTTATATGGAATGCTTGGGCATACCCTTTATAATTGTTTTATGAAAGATTTGAATTATTTATTTATTTATGTAAGAGGTGATACCATACTAGAAACCTATTTTTGAATGTGTATATTTTGAAATGTTTCATTTTAAATATTAAACGGGCTATTTTGGGATGTTTTTCATCTGGGAAATGTTTTATAAAAATGATTAAAGGATTTACTAATGTGCGTAAGAGATGTGAAAGGGATGTGGGATGTTTTGTTTGAGTGTGATGTGGAAAATGGATTTTGATTATTAAAATGGGATTATGTAACATGTGAGTGGGCTATAATGTTAGTTGGAATATCTTTTAATTGTTCTATAATGTTTTTAATGGATTTTTGGAGTTGTTAAAGAAATGGGAAAAGGGTTGTAGGCTAATTTGGTGTGAGTTGGATTTCAAGATCAATTTGAAAAAAATGTGGAATTTTGTGACTTGTGTGGTATACATGTTGGGTTGTGAATTTTTTATGCATAAATGTTATTTTCAGGTTCAATGTATATTTCTTGACTTTTTGACCTTGTTTGAGTACAAGGGGAAAACTCGGGTATCTTTATGGGTGGGCGTGTACTAGTATACTAGTGAATCCCAGGGGTTTGGCCTAAGTTTCACTTAACAAGATTGATTCTTACCACCCTAACTAAACTATGATAATGATTATTGGGGACCACTAAGATATGGGTATATTAAGTACTTGTGGATCATGAAAGTGTACAGATATTGTGATGGTTACTCTCACTGAGATACGAGGTACCTGGGACCCACAATGAGCTAGTTCCTAAGGGGTTATTTCTTATTGAATGTTCTCATTAGTCACGTTGTGGTTCTCGTTGACATACAATATATTTGGATGGATTGTTCAGTTTCTTTGGAATTTAATTTAAAGGTATTCATTCAATGAATTATCCAACTTGAAACTAATTTTTTTAATGATGCATCATTTAGAAATTTTAACAAGAAATTACATGTTTTTGAAAACATGCATGCTTTGCATCTTTGAATGTTTATCGCATCGAATATCGAAGTGGTGGTATCATACTGGGATTTAGATCAAACCCTATTTATACCTTAGGTTGTACGTATAATTTTTTTGATGTCGCAGTTAGGGTACAATTTATTTTTCAAGTGGTTCGCGTTTCTAGAAGGTTCATTTGTGGTGATGTGTTGTGGATAGGTCTTGAGGGGGTGCCTTTTTCCATGAGGGATCATGGTCTATTTCTTTTTATTTTCTTCCATTTTTATAGCCATTATTTTTTTTAAACTATGTAATTTAGTTATGAATTTTTGAAATATATTTTTCTTTTGAAAAATCTAGATTCATTTTATTGGATTCATTTGTTGTTTTATGTTTATAAACATGGGTAAATAGTTCACAATATTTTAGTTTATGAAACTAGAGATCTACTTCCAGCCTATGGGGATCAAGAACAGCCTTCAGACCATGTCACAGGATGGGTTTGGTGCTTGGTTTTGTAATGAACATTTTTGTTTTATGATAAAATGTTACTAGAGAGGTTCAAGTCACCACTTTAGGTTATTTTTTTTGTGGAACAGTCATGACTGTCTAAAGTTTGGATTGATGGTACTTTGTATTCTAATTATTGGTAGTGTGCCTGATCGCCACACCTCAAGACAGGATTCAAGTCACCATGGGATTTCATGATTTATCTATGTCCTTTGGTTTTCTTTGTTTGATGATGATTTGAGAAAATGAAAATAGAGTTGGGTTAATGGTCTCAATAAGCTCACAAGGCCTATTAATCCATGTGTAGTCTAGGATATTCCCTATAACACTCTCTTTGATAAAGAAGTTATTGGAATATGTCCACAAACCATATTCCCAAATCACCCACATAAACTAGTCCTTTATCGTATTTTCTTGTGTCATTTAGTTTTGAATTAGTGGAAGTATAGTTTTGAAGAAAAAATGACATGGTTTTTAGAAGTGCAATGTTTTGTGAAATAATTTTCAAATAAAGAAGGAATGGTTTGATTTCATGGTAAGTGGTCTTAAAGAAAATTGTAGTATTCATTTATTATCATGTTTTTGAAAAGTGGTACAAATTTTTGTTTTAACTTTTGGTGTTTTAGTGAAAGACCGCATGCCTGGGGTTATACGGGATGATGGATGGTTTATGGCATGGATGGATGGATGTTGGGATGGACTTGATGAGGGTGCATGTTTTGGCATAGAAACATGCATGTATGTGAACCAAGGGGTATCATTGGTGGATATACTAACTGTTTAAAAATTTTCATTTCTAATACCTATTTTTAAATGAAAAATTGATGTTTTGATAACATGATTGTGATTTTGTATATTATGTGTTTTTTAATGTTATATTGTGGGATGTTTTTATTCCAAGAACACTTCTTGTTGGAACTCTGTTTTGGGTATGTGTTTGGTCGGTAAGATTTTTAGAAGTACAAGGTAGTAGTCTCTGTTGAGGAATGTTTTGGGATAAATTTATGGTGGTTTCCATCAAGTGTATGGATATTGTTTTTGGAAATTTTTAACCAATGGACCAGCTCAGTTTGGTTCGTGGGTTTTTTAATTTGATAAGGTACACCCCTATTAATGGTTAGTGCACAACTAAAGTGCAGCCCATATTGTTTTGTGATTGGGAGTTCCTCCAGTTGATCAACATTAGGAATCATTTTATCATGCATTGGATATTTAGCTTACTCATTTTCCATGCTTGTTTGGTTGATCCTATTTTTGTAGGAGAGTTATTATGGATGGTTGAAAGAGGACTTATATTCTTAATAAATATGATTCATCGAAGGGGAAAGTAGTCTGGTGTTTCTAGTGTGGATGGTTCCTAAGAGAGACCGTAGGTCCTTTGTAGTCTCTTCCAAGAAAGGGTTTACATTAAACAACTAGTATGGGAGATCTGGTCCTGAGAGGATATTATGTACACATTCTGGAATTGTGGGTTGCTTGGGTACTTAGCATAAGGTCCCTTTCCATGTATTGTTTCAATCATTCACAATGGTCTGGTTTAGTTACACATTTTGATTTCATGTGTGTGTTTAATTGTAAAAGTGATTTTTGTAAAGTACTCTGAGAGTATCTATTATCCTTGGAGTATGTATCCCATGGAAAAACATTAAATCCATTTTTTTAGTGATGTTTTTATATGTGCTATTTCCTATCTTTGTTTCTTACCTAAATAAACAAGGTATGATGTGTGTTAATATTCTATGCCCTTATTTCACTGAAATGTTGGGTTAGGGTAAAGTGATTATGGACTATGTCATATCTTGTTAAACTTATCAGGTATTGAGTTGTAGATTTTTTTGTAGTACATGTAGGAAATTTTATGTTCAGGGGTTTCCAAAGCCTAACTACGAGGGAAAAGACACAACAATCATTTGATCTCCTGTCGTTGGTCTCAGAGATAAGTTGCGCACAATCAGGGGAAATCATAGGGTCTTTCAAACCATTATAAAATTTAATATCCTCATTATGAAATATTGGAAGAGTTTAAACCACTAATGTCATTTCTCGTATTGTTCTTGTTCGGTGGAAAGTGTTGGAGGGCCTCGTGCCCCATTTATTACCCAATGTCATTATTTTCACCATTGTTTTACCTTTTGATTTTTTAGCACAATTGGGAATTTGGCTAGATTGGATGAGAACATTTTTTTTTGAATGATATGTAGTGACCTTGTGCATGGAGGCCATGAAAATAGAATGATCTCCATAGTTAGTGAACGATTTCCCAAACTGTGCAGACTAACCATGCAGTCATGCCAACAAATTAATTTCTGGTTCTTTTTGTGTCAGCCCATGCTTGTCGGTTATGATGGTAGGTTCTTATTGTTTAGAGACCCAATATGAGTATCATGTACGATATTTTAAAGAGGTGTTATGAAATCCTAACCCTTATACTGGGCAGTTTGTTTGGGCCTCCCCCTATTCGTGTTTTGATTTTATATCGGGAAAACAATTAGGTTGTCTCTTATAATGGGGAGCCTATTTGGGCCTCCCCATGCTAGTAACTAATTTTTTATTCGGTCTTGGATTAGTGGAAGGTATTTTTGTTTGAAGATACATAACTACATAAATATTCCATGGGTAAACATTGGGATTGGAGAAATCCCAACGGTTTAGTTTAACCACGGTAAGGGTAACCTTGTTCGTTGTTGTTGTCTGTTTGGGTAAATACCTAGAATATTGTTTGGATGAAGTGTAAGGATTTTTCTTTTGGGATAAAGTCTGAATGTGCTTAATTGTTTCATTGTAGTTATGTATGTTTTTTTGTGATAGTATTCTTTCCTGAATTGATCACTTTAGGTGTTTTGCCCATTGGGGGTGAAGCTTGCCAAAAGAGACTATTTTTGTCTTTCAATTGAGTTTGGTTTTTTCTTTTGGAATTATTGTGGATTTCCTAGAGTGAAAAGTTTTATTTTTGGGTGAATTTTAACATATATATCATATTTTAAATGTATTTTTTAATTTTATTTCCAATTATGCTTTTTTTGGTGGGTTCTCATGCATTTTGATTGAAATGGTGGGTTTTCAAAATTTGGGCCTACCATGATCCCATTTCCAAATTTATAAACCAATTTCATATCATTTATAACTCCAACAGTTTTCAACATTTTTATCCAATAATGTTCATGAAATTACTCCCATTAATTATTAATTCCACAAATAAAATTTGTAGTATTTATAAATTCATAATTATGTTGTATTTGGGTGTTTACTTAAGGTATTGGCCCTGCCTGCAAACCAATTTTCTACATTATATGTTTTTTTTAATAATTTAATATCTCCTTAATTTTTTAATTTTTTTCAGTGATTCCACCTCCCTCTCGAATCTAATATCACTAGGATAACCCACATTATCGGTTTCCCATTTTTAGAGCTCATTTGAAGCATCAATCAGGGAGATTCTTTTTTGGGTTTCTCAAACCGTCTAAATTAGAGAGGGTAACTTACATCATTCATAAAGCAATCATTTTTCACTAATTCTTCCCATTTCAATCCCGACATGACCTTATCCACCTCATATGATCATAACTATCAGGGTGTTTTCTTGGAGAGTCTACATTTGGTTGATATGGGGTGATTTCTTCAACGTCTCTTCAATTAAGTGTTTCTCAATTTGATTTTTCCCTTTCATTAGGATTTCATCCACCTTCATGGTGTTCCCATATATATCCAGAAGTGAGGTATCGAAACTTCTTTTTGTGTTTGTGTTTTTTTGGTGAAATATTTTGGATTTAGGTTTGGTTTATCTCCCTTTTGGTGCAGTAGAGGGGCAGTTAATATTTCGCACCAAGATTCAATGGTTTTGACTCAAAAGGTAGGTGATTACATGGTTAACCATTACATAATGAGTTATTTTTCCTGTTTTACAAGTCTTTCATGTTCACATTATGCTGTGTGAGGATTTAAAACCATTTTGGGGGAATTGGTTAAGCATTTAATTTTATAATTGCATTTTTGTTGAAAATGTGAACATTTTGAATGTAGCATGTGTTGTATCATTTTTGGTCATTTTATAAAATACGAAATCGAATTATTTGTTCTTGAAAGCGGATGAAAATTCTATTTTTAATGCCTTAGTGTCATGTGGGCCTTGTAAAAGAGTTTTTGGAATATTTTTTGTGTGTAAAACATTATTATACTTCTTGAAAAAAATTTATGAAATTGGGGTTTCATTTTTATCATTCATGGTATTATTCTCGGTGATTTTAAAACTATTTAATGTTGTTTTATAAATGTGTCTATGGATGAAAATTACACATCGGAAGTGTTTTGGTGTGGGTTTTTCCTTGAAATATGGGTTTGATATGGGTTTTATAAGCAATGGTTCTGTATACTCTTTAGAATTGTTTTATGAAAGATTTGAATTATTTAATTATTTATGAAATAGGTTAAAGTATATTAGAAAACTATTTTAGAGTTTTTATATTTCGAAATAGTACATTTTAAATGTGAAAGGGTTTGTTATGTGATGTGTTCCATCTTGGATATGTTTTAGAAAAATGTTTCAAGGATTTACTAAAGTGTGTAAGAGATGTGAAAGTGATGTGGGATGTTATGTGTGAGTGTTATGTAAATAATGGATTTTGGTTATGAAAATGGTATTATTTAACATGTGAATGGACTATTATGTGAGTTGGAATATCTTAGAGTGGTTCTATAAAATCATTTAATGGATTTCTGGAATTGTTAAATAATTGTAAAATGTTTTGTGGTCTATTTCGTGTGAGTTAGATTTCAATATCAATTTGAATGAAAAGTGGACTTTTGTGACTTGTGTGGTATACATGTGGGATTATTGGTGAATTTATTATGTGGAAATGATATTTTCATGTGAAATGTATATTTCATGACTTGTTGAACTTGTTTTGGCACAAGGGGAAAACAGAGGTATCTAGGTTGGTGGATATGTACTAGTATGCTAGTGAATCGTTGGGTTTGGCCTCAGTTTCACTTAGAATGATTGATGACAACAACATTAAATAAACTATGATTATGATGATTTTGGACCAGTATGTTATGGGTATGTTCCCTTCTTGTGGTCCGTGCATGAGAACAGATATTTTGATGGTTACTGTCACCGAGATAAAATTAACCTTTGACCCACAACGAGCTAGTGCCTAAGGAGTTATTTCTTATTACATATACTCATTAGTCACGTTGTGCATACAACTGACATACGATGTATCTGTCTAGAAAATACAGTAGCTTTGGAAAATATTTTAATATTTTTTATTCTTTAACTTACCCAATATGAAAACTGATTTTTATTAATATTGCATATTTTAGATATTGAAACTAGAAATTACTTGTTTTGAAAAGTTGTATGTTTTTCGTCTTGGAATGATTATCACATGGAATATCTTAGTGATAGTACCCTAAATTGTTTTGGATTATAGACTACATATACATTAATGTGTATGTATACTTTATTATTATTTGATTTTGCAGGTTGGGTATAGTTTGTAGGGCCAATGGTTTCGGTTTCTAGCTGGTTCTTGGGGGTGATGTCATGCGAAGATGGATTGAGGGAAGTGCCTCATGCCATAAGGGTTCATGGGATTTTTCTTTTTGATTTTGTATGTTTTTCATAGTTATTTTGAGTTTTTTTAAACTATGTAACTCATTTATGTTTTTTTGTAAAAGATTTTTTCTTTTCAAATATTCAGATTCGTTTTATTGGATTCATTTGTTATTTTTTGTATATAAAATTTGGTAAATCATTCCCATTTTTTTTGTTTAAGATGCCCAAGAACATGTGCCATCCCGTGGGGATCGGGAATGCAATTCAGGTCATGTCGTGGTGTATGTTTGGTACACGTATTAACTGAAAATAGTTTCAGTTTGTGACATCAAATCTCCAACATGCTTGATGCACCCAACCTGGTCTGACTGAGTGTCATTATCATAATGATAGAAAAACTATATGTTAATGTCCACAAGATTGAAAGAAATCCTAATCTAGTGAAACAAACATTCATAAAAATACACTAGATATTCCAGTATTACATGTAAATAATAATGTGGGGGTGAGACCAAAATGCCAAAAAATCATCCAATCACATGGACATTAATAATACCAAATAAACACATAAATGAAGTCACCCTTGAGTAAAAATATGGAAAAGTCTCTTGCAATTAAAATATTTATTTACCAGGGAGTTTTTTAGAATAAAAATATTTTAATAATTAACATAAATAATGAATTAGAATTATCCAAGAATAAATTTCATAACCACCGAATAAAAAAATTTTTGAAATGTTCCTCAAACACATTTTGTGAAATCAGACATTCATTAATGGTAACCAACACATTTCTTTCTCATTGTTAAAAAAATTTCAAGGAACCAAACACACACTAGGTAATTATTTAAAACACCAAATATTTCATGAGAAAATATTTCTAACAATCATACATCACTAGGTAACATGTAAATATGTTTATAATACCATGAAACCAATGATTTATAAATTCAATGAGAATGAGAAAAGGGAAACCTACCACAAACTCACGATGCATAAACAACAATGGCCCAAAACATCTATGAAATGGCTCAATGAAGAAATCAAATCCAATATGAATAAAAAACAAACAAACAAAACCAATTTTGAAATAGAGAAACATGAAACCTATGCCCAAGAGGACTAAATAGAAGAGTAACAAAAGGTTGAATTAAGGACAAGGAATAAAAATAAGAACAAATATATTACCTTAAATATTTTTCCTAAAAACATGTCGAAACCACTTAAAGAATCACTATGGAAAGTAGATGGATGCTTGAAGAAAATTTTTAGAGCCTTTAAGGGTCCTACAAACTGAATGGGGAAGAATGGGGTGATTTAGATTTTAATTCATAAGAGGGTAGATGAGTAAAATCAATTTTTTATTATAAGGAAATAATGCTTGGTTTAAAAACACGGTTTACAAAATCATGTGCCAATCGTGTACCCTTACATGACAAAATGGAAACTAACATGGTTGGATTACATGATTAAACAAAGAGTTCACAACCTATGGAAATCCCCATCATTATGCTTTCTGCCCCTTGAAATACAAAAATACTTAAATATAAAAATGAAACATCCAGATCATGATAGAAAATACAATTGTCAAATGATAAACAAGAACATATAATGATAATAAAATATGACAGTGTCAATTATTCTTTCTTGGGGTTTCAATTCAAAGATACCAAAGTGGTAATTATTTTCTATTACAATCTCTTTTTTTATCATGATTATTTGTTAGCATCTTTATGATGTTAAAATATAATGACCCATATCCCAATAAACTTGTGGATTTTATACTCCTATTGTAATTCGTTATTTTTTTCTTATAATAGTATCATTTTCCCACCCTTTAGTACAGAAAATAATTGATATTTTGTATCTAGATAATCCAAATTTATTTCTCTCTTCTTTAATAAAACTATTTTCATACAAATACAAATTATTTTAAAATGTAATATTTAACAGTGATTGACATTGTAGAGACATTTTTTGAAGGGAATATTCATGTCATTTTCAAAACAATACTCACAAGGATTTTATAAAGATTGTGAAATGGAGAATCATTTTAATGTGTATAGGATAAACAAATCATCTTTACAAATTTTCTATTATTTTTCATGAGGATTCCATTATATTTTTTCATGTTTGTTTTTTGAAAAAATTATTTTAAAATATTTTATGTCTTAAAAATAAGTTTTCCAACTAGAAAACGTATTTCAAACATGTGATGTTTTAAATGACCGATCAATTTCATTTTTTACATATGATTACATATATGGATATTACATATGACTTACTAGGTTTATAATCCAACAATATCATTCATATTCATTTTAAAAAATGATTATGTTTATAATAATTTTTTTTATGAAACTCACTTCACTTATACGAGATATACATTGATACGATTCTTATGAAACCAGCTTCATTTTCCAAAATTTATGCAATGAGGATTAAGAAAGCTATTTCTTTTCCACTTATCAGAAGATGAATAATTTTTTAAGGAAACTATTTCATTTAATAGGAAAATATATTATTGATGTTCGATGAACTTATGTAATAGATGTATACAATTTTCATTATCTTATAGGTGGGTCCAATATCTCCTTCCAAAGAATTAGGTCATGAAAACTTTATTATGAGATCAGATGGCATGAAGGGGGTAATCCTAATCCTTAATTGGAGGGTACATATTTGGATAGACCATGATTGATGAAGAACGAACACGATTGGTTTTCCCAAGCCAGAATGAGGGTACCCTTCTGGTCTTCACACTCCAAAATTTCTTACATGGTTGGTTATTCAATGATTAACATGTTATGAATATATTGGTGGGAAGCCTTGATATAAGATTTTCAATTATTATGTGAATGCCAAAATATATGTATTATTCCAATTTTATCCCCTCATAGATCAAGTTCTTTTAATTTTTTTTTGATAAATTTCTAATAAACTTTGAAACATTATTCCATGACTGAAGATTATGATCTTTGATATATATTGTATAGTTTTCTACTGTTATGAACATGTTCTCATATCCTCATAATAATTTCACTATTATTTTCCTCCCATGTTTAACCTTACTTAGAATCCATTCTAACAATTTTTTTTCATTTTCCACATGTTGTGGTTACATAATTTATGTATGATATTTCTAAGAAGGGTATAATATTTATGGATATTACGGGGATATGATGTACCTTACATATGAAATAGGTTTCTATGCTTCCAAATTTCTAATGTTACCAAAATATTATTTTTTAACAGTGTATTTTTATAATTTTATGGATATTCATATGAAATGATGTAATATATATGTTTGATAATCCTAGGATTCTATAATTGGTATTGAATTATAGGTGCAGTTAACCAATGTAAAATATTATGAGAAAACAATTGTGAGATCCCAATTTTAATTCCTATGTATAAGTACATGTACAATTCAATGAGCATAAAAATGTTCTATAAATTTTTTTAGTGGATTGAGATAGTAGTTTAGGATAAATTAAAACCTTATTTGGATATTATATGGGGATGTGGATCTAGAACATATGTACATGGGTGTGAAAAATATAAAAATTTAACATTTATCTAAACTATACATTCACCTGTTTCATTTAAATGGTCTATACTCCACATCGGTATGGGCTCTCCAGGTGGATACACATTTGGAATTCACAAACTCCTTACAAAAAATCATGATGTAATAAAATAGATGATGACTATGAATGACCAAGGAAAACCCTATTATGTCATATATTATAGAATCTGTCATGACCAAGACATTATATGATTGATTAATTTTAGATTATTTGGTTCCCCATAATGATTATTTTTTTACCACAATTTTTTTGGGTTTAATTCAATTGATAGAACCTAAAGGAACTGTGATAATGCTGAGTGAGACAATAGTTTCCATGATTTTTTTCATTGGAATAAAGTCATTATGGAATATGGGATGAAAAATACCATTTCTATGTTCAAACAAATTTTTCAAGATATGGATCATGATGAACCTTCAATCAATCAAGAGAGAGAACAATATTTTGTTGAGACATTCATGAGGTAATTCCCACCTTATTTCAGTGAGATATTTAACCCATTTTTTCTGAATAGTTGATCAACAGCATTTGAAATATAAATCGATTAAATAATGTCAATAACATGAAAATTTCAATTGAATATCTATTATTGGGAAGGTAAATTTGATAAATGGCGTCTCTTATAAAGAATATAAGGTAAACTGATGAAATCAACTCCATGGATTGGGAATATTTTAAGAACATATTTTTTAATAAGTTCATATTTCGTATATTTCATATGAATATGGGAATTAGTTTATTGTACTAATGAATGTGGATGATGAATTTATTAGTAACTACGATCCATATCTACAAGACATAAAATTTAGATATTTTGTATTATCATCCAACATAAATATTTAGGTTGGTTGATTATTTCGTGGATTAAAAGCATGTATCTAGATGAAATTAGAAAAATGGGTCATTTTTAGAAATTATTAGATTGTTCAATGTACTATCAACAGATATATGGTGGATATATTTACATCTCAATCTTCTATTTTCGTTAATAAGATAAAAATGGAATTCAAATTAAAATCATAAAATTATAGAGGGAAGAATTTTAGCATTCATTTGTTCTCAATGTGGAGGAAGAAGCTTGAAGGATGATGTCTTAAGAGGAATAATATAGTTTTTATGTTTATTAGGGATGTTAATTATGAAATTGATTATTGGTGTAATGGGCAGAATTTATCTAAATAAAAGAATATAAAGAAAGCTACAAAAAATGCACCACCTATACTCTAGTCTTTCAAATTCAAGGGGTATGGGTATTATTCATAAAAATTCACAAATATAAATGATAATTATGATTCCTAGTGTTATATAACTTTTAATCCAACATATATAGATAATTATTATGTGATCACTATCACCGAAATGTTGTGAAAAAAAACAACATGGTCAATGTTACACATGCCATATACTCTAGAACTTCTAATTTCTTATTTTACTCTAGATCTACCCATTCATTCTTATTTAAACTATTTTCATATAGCATCATGATTCCATAAAAAATTATTATATGTGGAATTAATAGTAAATGAAAAAATGGAATGATGATCACATATCATGTATATGATTTCTATCATGTTAAAAATTTTCAAATGCGATTACTCCAATTATTATCATTTTTATTGTAGTTTAATTTGGTGTAACCATATCCATGGATTGGATTTATATTTATAAATCCCTCATCATTTTTCATGTATGTGAAGTTACATTTAATATCTCTAAAAAAACATATGATAATATATCAATGTGATGATATTTTTGAACTTTTTATGGTGATCAAATCCATGGTATGGGTTATAATTCCCCTTAAAAGGGGTATATATCATATATGGTTGGGGAGAAGCTCACCATAGACAAAATTCATATTATGTTGGAATTTTATGATTTATTAATATAATAATTTCCTAGTATTAAACCATGAATATAAGTGGATTTCTTAATAGAACTCATACATGGAACCTCTCAAATTTAAAATACTCCAAATAGAATGTCCCAAATTGATTTTGTGGAATTGAAAATGAAATCTCTGGAGAACCATGAAAATCGGTTCATTTTACCAATTGTGTAAACTTTGAGTTATCCTATTCATCTTTTCACAATGATTTATGAATCCCTGTGGCTCTACATTGATTATCGAGAGCTAAAAAAGATAATAAATAAGAAAAACTATCCACATCCACATATTAATGACATGTTTGATCAACTCCATAGGGAATAATCATTTTCTGAATATGAAATTAATTTTGGATATCGTCCATTGAGGTTCAAGAACGAGGATACAATGCAACCTCATTCCATATATGGTATGTTATTTTTATCTCAATTTGACTTCCTTGTGATGTATGTTATGTTATGCTCTTATATGCATTATTGATATATATATAAATCCCCATTGGGATGTAATATCCTAGATTTACCTATCATAATGATATTTTAACTTTCATTTATTTTATAACATCTTTGGTCTTAAGATTTAATTTATAATGTTTTAATGATTTTATGTTACAATATCTTCATTTATTTTGATTATTTGGGATTATACTTCTGAGTAAAATAGTTTTCCATCCATCACACAAAAAACAAATTAATTTTATTCTCCTATATATATTCATGATACATTAAATTAATGATGCCATTTTTCCAATCTTGTGAATGTAAGATAATTGAGAAATGTTTTAAAGGAAAATACGACAATATTTATCCCATCTACCAGATATATATTTCATTACAAAACCATGTTTTCTAAAAATGTCTCCAATTTATTTAATCTCATTTAATTTTTAATATTCATTTTTACCCATGATTTAGATTTTAAAAACAAAAATCAAAAGTAATATTTATTTTTTTCTAAATAATTCACATTTGGATTTTATTATAAATGTCAATGGATTCATTATTTTATTGTGTAAGGAATGAAAAAAACATCCATTCAAAATGAATTTTTATAGGACACCTTTTTATGTTTTTAAAAATATATTTGAATAAAATTATTTTCAATTTTTTAATGTTTTAATATGATTTTTCACAAATAGAAATTGATATTATCTTCATGAAATTTTTTAAATTACCAATCAAAATAATTTTCCGCCTAAGATTATATATTATGATGTAACCTATGACTTACTATGGATATGAACTAAGTATAACTATTTTATTTACTATTTAAATGGTTTATTTTTATGAAGTACTGAATTTTATGAACCCTTTTTCCATGGGTCAAGCCATGATAATATTATTTTAAAACCCACTTTATTTTCCACTAGATACGCTTTGACGATTATGAATCCTGTATATTTTCCAAAGGTTATGATATGTTGATATGTTTATGAATCACATTTATTTCCAAAATAACTATATAATGAATTTTTTATGATCTTTTGTTTATGAAACTTATTATTTTTATTTTGGAATAGTTGGGATAAATGTCTCTCTCCAATTAATAAGGTAATGATAAATGTTCAATGAGCTAATATGGTTCATGGGTGGTCCGACCGAGCATAAAAATTGATTACAATGGTGGTTAAACATTAGTCCAAGAGGTAGGGTACACAATTATTTATCCAAATACCTAAATAGTGATCATGGGAGGTCATCCCATGCTTGAATTAGGTACATGATTTTTCCCCAATCCACACATGCTATGAATAACACGGCATGTATCATTCACCTGAATTTTTCTATACTTTTTTATGCATGAAATAAATGCCTTAATATAATGTTATACCCTCAGGAATCATGTTATTTTATTTCCTTACAATTCTTGTCTTTTGAACTCCCAATATTTTGTTCAGGACTCAAGATTATAGAAACTGAAATGATTTGTATGGTCTGAATGTGTTTTACCCCTGTTATAATACCATCATGATAATGTAAATCTCATGTATCTCACTTATTTACAACTATTGGGCATTCTATCTCACCCGCTCTTAGGTTTACAATCTCATGGATATTAATTTATTTTAATGTATGATTTTTATATGATTAGTGATAGATGTTTTGATGATTGTGGTATATGATGTCACTCATATAAGAACGAGTTTTTTATGATGCCATGTTTCTAATGGCACTAAACTACTATGGTTATAATGTGTGTGTTTGAGTAATGTTGTGAATATTTGTAAAAAATGTTGAAATATCTATGTTTGATAACATTGCGTATTTATATTCATTGTAGTTTAAATAATGGCTTATAATTATTAATAGTTATAATTTCAATCTCTGGGATTATTTTATTATTAATAACCATGATATTAGATATGAGAATTTACTTTTATTTGTATATAATGAATTATGTTTTCTTAAATATTGAGTTCAATTATTTTATTATAATTATTGAACCTAAAAAACTCATTATTTACAGTTTTATGAAATGTTACTTGAAACAAAATTCATATATTGTACTATAATATAAATTTATGCGATTGTTAAAGAAGGTTGTTAAACTAACATAAAAAAGAACATACCATATATAATTATCAATTGTTAGGTTATTCTTCATAAAATTATTATAAAATATGTGTAATTTTATTAGTTAGTTTAAATTATTTTGATATATCGTGATTATATTGAGTAAAAAGAAAATTAAAACCTAAAAAAATTATTTTATAGTATAAATAAATAATTTTTTTATCATGGAACACTGTTTTTAATGGTTGAATTTAATATGGTTTTTATTGCTCATAGTACTAAGAGGTTGTCTAATTTTTTCTTCTAAACCCATAAAAATTTCTTTAAATCGTATATTTACATCAAAATTATTCTCATGACCATACACGTTTGGTAGTGTTGAAAATATAACTGGAAATAAATCCTTCAACGTGGGTGGTTGTTTATCCATATGTATCAACATTGATTTCATTTTATATTAATTAGGGAAATGAGTAATATCGTTTATTATTTAAGAATCTATAATTTTTCGTAAATATCATAAATATGTACTATATTAATCATTATGAATATCATAGTATGATTGGAGAGGGAAAAATAAACATGAAATTTTTAGGAATCTATAATTCATACAACACATGAAAATGATTTTTATTTTTTGAAATATAAAAGGGAAAGGAGGATAAATTTATTAAAATAACTATTCCATTGTCTAAATACCAAAGAAATAAAATATATAAATATGAAAACAATATTACAGAAGTCTGCAAGAATGAAATTTATTAAAATAATTTTCATGAAGTTGGATTAGATCTTCTTGAATGTCATATGACCAAGCAATATCATTATTAACTCATTTAATGGAATGTAATGCCACCACCCTATTCACCACACGGTCTGATAATGTGATAATATGATTGATCTATATATATTGTTACATCCCAGGTAAATAAAGAATAATGAATTTTCATATTTATTAATATTTTAGAATTAAATATTAATTTTACATTAAAGGTGTTTCTATGTTCGATAGCGTACTCGATATGAAAAAATGAGTTTCTTTGAGAACATACATTGCACACTAGTAATATAATAATATTATTTTAAATTGTAGTTAACACGTAGCCGTTGTATTGGAGGGAATGAATATAAATAACTAAAATATGATTATATATGTTTCTAAATATTTTTACATTTGTATAATAAAAGATAAAAGCTTAAAATATGAAAAGAATTCATTTTTAGGCATAGATACTCAAATATTCACTAAAGGTGGACTTATCACCTTTTCATGGAGAACCTTCATTAAATATAGTTTTGGTCACTCTTATACATTCTATTGGACCAAATTAAACTCTTTTTATAATTGGGACATCAAAATTTACTTTGTGTAAATTTTTGGTAATTTTCCGATAATGTTCATTTTTAATGAATAGTGAAAAATGTTGTATTTTAATTCAAAACCTCTTTTTAATCTAATTTGTTTATATGATTTTATTATCATTTGAATTGGTTTTAAAGTTAAATTAGAATATATTTTTACCATTTAATCCAATGGTTGTCATTGGAATTAATTTCACTTTGAAATTGGACTTAAACTAGTGTCAGTCTTTTGATACATATTGTTTCTTAAAAACACGCTATTTGTCATAACATCGGAAATTAATTATTAAATTAATTATTGTAAGTTATATGATTTGAATTTTTTAAAATAGACATCATTTTTGAATTCATAATATCAAATATATCTTAGGTGATGTTTTGGTATTTTTCTGAAAAACTTCAACTTTTGATGAATAGTGAAACCACTAAGTGGTACTTAAAAAACTGAATTTTTTTTAAATGAAATTTTACCACCTTTGTTTTATGAATTTCAAAAATCTGACATACATGGTTGTCATTAATAAGTAAAATTTGGTTCTATGGGATTAAAATCAATTTTTAGTGAATAGTAACTTTTATGTTTTTAATCGCGATTATAGGTAATTAGTGTAATTTAAGGTAAAAATAATGTTTTAATAATATGAAATGAACTTGACACATTTCCTACCCTTATTGGATGTGTCATGGCCGGCCAAGACAATCCATGGGTCAACTTGGGTACCCCATGGAGCCACTTTGGTTGGAAAATGACATTAATATCTTTTTATTTAAAGTTAAAATTAAAATGTCACAAACATGAGTTGTTTTACTAAAAAAATTAAATGTGGTTATAAAAGTCATAATTTTGACTATAAATATTAATTAGAAATCTAAAAATATTTCCTACATCATGATAGTTGTTTTATAATTTTTAGACATTAATGAAATTAAATTATTTATGACATCATGATGATGCATCGATTACCTCATTATTTAACGATTTAAATAAAATGAAAAGATAATGTAAACACTAAGACCTACACTGGTCAAAAACGTATTGTATGTGTGTATTTCTAACCCTTATCACCTTATCCTCGAAATATATAATTTTGGGACATTTAAAAACCGAAACACATTTTATAATAAAGTAACCTTTTATAACATTCCAAGAGTGCCCCTCCTCTCCTCTTATAAAAGGCCCCCACCTCTACCACCTTACCCACACCTCTCAAGCCTTTGGTTTGGCCATGATCTGCCTATTTTGTCTCTCCACATCCCTCTCTTACTTCTACAAGCCTCACTTTGGGCATAAGTCTTCCCAAGGAAGCCTTTGAGCTCAAATCAAAAAGAGTTACCCATTTTAAAGGTAGTGTTTTCTCTTGTGTTATTTTGTCTTATTTTGCTTCAAAAACCCTCTAAAATATTGTTATTCCTTTATTTTGTAACACCACCAGTATCTTCAATATACTAGGATGTTTTTATAATAATTATTCGAGCTACACCTACACACACCTCCGTCTAATGGTTAAAGAACATACTGATTTTGTGGTTGGTGAATTTCCGCCTCACCAAACGATGATTGTTCAATCTTCTTTTTACACCTTTAATGGTGGCCATTAAGATGTCACTCTATTAATATATGATATATATTATGTATATGTTTTCTTTATGCTTCTTTATTTTTCATTTGTGTCATACCTTTATGTTTTCTATTGTGGGTAAACATGATAATTTCATTTTAGGAAGTGCGGACTACCGCCCCCTCAATGTGATTCGATTCGTTAATGCCATATGTGGGATGTATAAAAGATGGATTTAAAGTTATTATATATAATTTATGTTACATCTAATTTATGAATATAAATCTGTAATTAAAATATACATAACTCTCATTTAGTTTTAATTCCATTAATATGACATAGAATTGAAAGTAGTGTTAATGCGTACGTACGGCTTACCGTCTCCATGAACAGTGTATTTCATTTCTTACCTCTAAATGATTATGTAATATTATAAATACATGTATATGATGGATATATATGATATATATGATATCCACATCATGAATATCATTCTAGATATAATGAATCTTTGACCACATGAACAACATGTAATTGTAAGAAGTCCACTTTTGACTTAAGAACCAAATATCGTCAAAAAAATTTATAAACATAAATGATTATATAATGTTTATAACATGGTAATAAGTGATATAAATGTAATAATGAACTTGAAAAAGGATATTAAGAAAGTATAAATTAACTCAAGTTTATTATCCAGGACGTTAAAGAACGATCAAGTCAAGTCGGACCCGAGGTAAGGGACTTCGTCTCAATCTCCTTTCATTGAGGAATATTTAATTTTATACACAACTTTATTTTATATGTTGTATAAACCCCTTTTAATTTTACTTTTATACAAAAGGAATATTTTTCTACGAAAAATTTTAGTAAACAAAAAAAAGGAATGTTTCTTTTAACGTAAGCGGTGACACCGACCTTTTCCGCCACCGTGAGTATTATTTGTACTTTGGCTTCCTCAACAAGCCATAATGTTTTTAAAATGAAATAAATACCATATACAGTTTTATGTATTTTGGTATTTAAAATGGTTTTTATAATGGATTTCTTATGTCAATATTTTTATGTGATATATTGTGATCAAACTGTGGAAATGTTTTCTTTCCATTATATTTGTTTTATGTCTTGTGATTTTATAATGGTACTTGGACATTTGACGTGTGGTTACGAGATAAACTGTATGACGGGTGGTGTCGTGAATAAAAGGAAAGGTGGTTACATTATAACAACCAATGCATTAGGTATGGAAGTCGGCCATATGGCTATTCTATTTATGTATGTGTGGAAGTCGACCGTGTGGTTATTCCATTTATGTTTGTTTTGGTCCCAAGTTACCATTATATGTTATGTGATCTTTATATGGGTTTTATGGTAATATTTTGGTTTTAATAGGGTATGTAATGATCTTTTATTCAATGAAGAGTTTTTATTACTTCAAATAGGTGAAAATTATTACATTGATAAAGTATACATGGTTTACTTTTAGTTTTGAATAACTAACAGTTTTCATTTATTGTGTATCCCTTAATGAGATTTGTATGCTCACCCCAAGTTTTTTTTGAAATTTTTTTCACAGGACATAATGTGGAATAGGGTCAAGGATGGGATCAAGGTAAAGTCATGCTTTATAAAACATTGAACTAGACATGTTTCTTTTTAAGGGTTTTTATTCTATGTAAATTTAGTAGAAGTCTCTACTTTGTAATATTTTGAGATGTAATAGTTGTTTCCTAATTCTCTAAAAATCTAAATTTGAAAATATCCTTAATGTGAATTAATCATTTAATTCAATATTAAGTAAGTTTTAAGTAAGGGGCCTTATAGTTGGTATTAGAGGTCGGTTTAGACAACTTTTAGAGTTAGAAAATTATTAAATTATGAATTAGTTTATGGTATGATTGAAATGATATAGCATTTAAAGATTAAAATGTTGTTTCACCTAAGGTATTTCTGTGATAAGAATGGTTTTCCATAGTGGAAACAGAGCATATTTTCTGGGAAGGAATACAGAGGGAAATGACCTTTAAAATCAGTATCCTAAGATGGTCAGAATCAGAACTAAATAGTTTTTTGTAGTGATGGATCGGTTGACTCAGGTGGAAAATGTTGGTTGTTTTTATTGATGATATTTTTGTGTTTTCTAAAAGTAAATAAGAGAATGAAAGTCATTTAAGGGTGATCTTTCAAACCTTAAAAGAAAATAAGCTTTATGGAAAATTCATCTAGTGTGAGTTTTGGTTGGAAAAAATTTCTTTCCGTGGTCATATTGTTTCTAAATATGGGATAACTGTTGATCATGCTAAAACAAAAGTTGTTGATGAATGTCCAAGACCCACAAATGTAACCGAGATCCGTAGTTTTCTTGGTTTGGCAGGTTACTACTGATGGTTAGTTCAAAATTATTGACAGTTATCTAGTCCAATGACTAAGCTAACTCGGAAGGGTGTTATGTTTATCTGGACAAAAGAATGTGATGATTGTTTTCAGGAGTTGAAAAGAAGATTAGTGAATTCCCCAGTTTTGGCACATCCTTCCAGGAATGGTGATTTTGTTATATACAGTGATACTTCATTGAAGGGACATGGTTGTGTCCTTATGTAGAATGATCAGGTAATTGCATATTCTTTACATCAGTTGAAAACTCATGAGGTAAATTACCCTACACATGACTTGGAATTAGCTGCTGTTGTTTTTTCTCTAAAAATTTGGAGGCACCATTTGTATGGAGAAAAGTGTGAAATATATACTGATCACAAATGTTTAAAGTACATATTCACTCATAAAGAATTGAACATGATATAGAGGAGATGGCTATAATTAATCAAGGATTATGATTGTACAATTCATTACCATCCGGGAAAAGTAAATAAAGTGGCTTATGCTTTGAGTCAAAAAATTAATGTTTCATTAACCATGCTACGTTTGGAACGAGATCCTATGGTTTTTGATTTGATGATCTTTGGAATAGAAGTTGTTTGTACAGGAAGTTCTTATGTATTTTTCAGGTGTCAGTGACATCATCCCTATCAGACAGAATTAAGCAAGAGCCGAAGAGAGACAGTGGATTGCAGAAAAAGGTAGAGATGGTTTATAAGGGTAAGTTTCCTGAGTTTAACATTGATAATGATTGTGTTTTGAGGTTTGGGAAGAGATTATGTGTTCCTGGTGATTCATAGTTGAAGAATGAGTTGTTATGTGAGGCTTATAGTTCCCCATTTTCAGTTCATCTTTGGCAGTACTGTGATGTACAGAGATCTGTAGAAGTATTAACGGTGGGATGGAATGAAAAGAGATATTCCTGATTCTACTATGAAGTGTTTGAATTTTCAACAGGTTAAAGCAGATCGATAGTTACAGAAAGTGATGCTTTAGCCTTTACCTGTTCCAGAGTGGAAATGGAAAAATATATCCATGGACTTTGTTGTGGGATTACCGAGGACAACTCGAGGTAATAATGCAATCTGGGTTATTGTTGATCGCTTAACTAAATATGCTCATTTCCTTCCTATTCGAGATACTTTCTCTCGAGATAAACTTTCTTGATTGTATCTCAAAGAGATAGTAAGGTTTTATGGAGTTACCCTATCCATTATATCTTATAATGATCCCAGGTTTACCTCTAACGTTTTCAAAGTACTTCAGAAGTTGTTGGGTACTGAATTAAATTTTAGTACAGTTTTTCATCCACAATCAAATGGGAAGTCTGAACGAACAATTCAGACTTTGGATGATATGCTACGTGCTTCTTCGATGGATTATCAGGGAATTTGGGACCAACATATTTCTTTGGATTAATTTTCATATAATAACAGTTTTCATTCCAGTATACATATGGCACCGTTTGAGGCATTATATGGGAAGTGGTGTCGAACTCCAGCTTTCTGGCATAAAGTATGTGAAAGGATGTTGATGCGACCAGAATTGGTAGAAGAGATGGCATAAAAAGTTCATTTGATTAAATAACACATGAGAATAGCTCAAAGCAGATAGAAAAGTTATGCAGACAACCATAGTAAGGATCTATTATTTGGGGTAGGTGATCATGTTTTTCTCAAAGTTTTACCATGGAAATGTGTGATGCGTTTTGGTAAGACAGGAAAGCTGAGTGCAAGGTTCATTGGACCATATGAAATTATGGAAAAGTTGGATCAGTTTCTTATCAAGGGGCTTTACCTCCGAGTTTATCTCAGGTACACAATGTTTTTCATGTTTTGATGTTGAGAAATTATATGTCAGATCCATCTCATGTTTTGAGCCTAGAGGTAGTTCAGTTGGAAGAGAATATCTCTTATGAAGAACAACCAGTCCAGATTCTTGCCCGAAGAGAGAAGGTGTTGCGAAATAAGGTAATTCACTAGGTAAAGGTTTTGTGGAAAAACCATATGGTTGAAGAGGCACCATGGGAATCTGAAAATGCTATGAGGGATGAATACCCCCACTTATTTTGATAAGTGCATAAAATTGCGAGGACGCAATTCCCAAAAGAGAGGAAGGATGTAACATCCCAGGTAAATAAAGTATAAATTATTTTCATATTTGTTAATATTCTCTAATTAAATATTAATTTTACTTTAAAGGGGTTTCTATGTTCTATAGCGTACTCGATACGAAACAATGAGTTTCTTTGAAAACTTACGTTGCATACTAGTAATATAATAATATTATTTTAAATGGTAGTTAACACGTAGCCGTTGTATTGGAGGCAATGAATAGAAATAACTAGAATATGATTATATATGTTTTTTAAATGTTTTTACATTTTTCCAATAAAATATAAAGGCTTAAAATATGAAAAGAATTCAATTTTAGGCATAGATACTCTAATATTCACTAAAGGTCGACTTATCGCCTTTTCATGGAAAACATTCGTTAAATATAGTTTTTTTCACTCTTATACATTCTATTGGACTAAATAAAACTCTTCTTTATAATTGGAACATCAAAATTTAATTTGTGTAAATTTTTGGTATTTTTCCGATAAAGTTCATTTTTAATGAATAGTGAAAAATGTTTTATTTTAATTCAAAACCACTTTTTAATCTTATTTGTTTATATGATTAGATTATCTTTTGAATTTGTTTTAATGTGAAATTAGAATATATTTTTACCGTTTAATCCAATGGTGGTCATTGGAATTAATTTCACTTTGAAATTGGACTTAAACTAGTGTCAATCTTTTGATATATATTGTTTCTTAAAAACGTGCTATTTTTCATGACAGTGAGAATTAATTATTAAATTAATTAATGTAACTTAAATGATTTGAATTTTTTAAAATATACATCATTTTTGAATTCGGAATATCAAATATAGCTTAGGGTGTTGTTTTGGTATTTTTCTGAAAAACATCAATTTTTGATGAATAGTGAAACCACTAAGTGGTACATAAAAAACAAGTTTTTCATTTAAATGAAATTTTACCACCTCTTTGTTATAAATTTCAAAAATCTGACATCCATGGTTGTCATTTAGAATTAAAATGTGGTCCAATGGGTTTAAAAAAATTTTTTTGTTGAATAGTAACTTTTATGTTTTTAATCCCGATTAGAGGTAATTAGTGTAATTTAAGGTAAAAATAAAGTTTTAATAATATTAAATGAATATTACACATGTCCTACCTTTATTGGATGTGTCATGGCCGACCAAAACAATCCATGGGTCAACTTGGGGACCCCATGAAGCCACTTTGGTAGGAAAATGACATTAATATCTTTTTATTTAACGTTAAAATAAAAATGTCACAAACATGAGATGTTTTAAAAAAACAATTTTTAAATGGGGTTATACAAGTCAAAATTTTGACTATAAATTTTCATTAGAAAGATAAAAATATTTCATACACCATGATAATTGTTTTATAATTTTTAGACATTAAATAAATTAAATTATTTATGACATCATGATGATGCGGTGATTACCTCATTATTTTACGATTTATATAAAATGAAAAGATAATGTAAAATCTAAGACCTACCATTGTCAAAAACCTATTGTATGTGTGGATTTCTAACCCTTATCACCTTATAATATAAATATATAATTTTGGGACCTTTAAAATCCGAAATTCATTTTATAATAAAGTAACCTTTTATAACGTTCCAAGAGTGCCCCTCCTCTCCTCTTATAAAAGGCCCCCACCTCTACCACCTTACCCACACCTCTCAAACCTTTGATTCGGCCTAGCTCTTCCCTTTTTGTCTCTACACATACCTCTATTTCTCCTAGAAGCCTCAATTTGGGCATATGTCTTCTCAAGTAAGCCTTTGAGCTCAAATCAAAAAGAGTTACCCATTTTAACGGTAGTGTTTTCTCTATTGTTCTTTTTTTTATTTTGATTCTCCAACCCTCTAAACTCTTTTTATTCCAATATTTTGTAACAAAAACAGTATCTTAAATATACTAGGATGTTGTTATAATAATTATTCTAGCTAAAACTACACACACCTCCGTCTAATGGTTAATGAACATACTGTTTCTGTGGGTGGAAAATTTCTATCTCACGAAACGATGATTGTTCAATCTTCTTTTATCACCTTTAATGGTGGACATTAAGATGTCACTATATTTATATATGATATATATTATGTTTATGTTTTCCTTATGCTTCTTTATTTTTCATTTGTGGCATACCTTTATGGTTTCCATTGTGGGTAAACACAAAAATTTCATTTTAGCAAGTGTGGACTACCGCCCCCTCAAAGTGATTTGATTCGTTAATGCAATATGTGGGACGTATAAATGATGGATTTAAAGTTATTATATATGATTTATGTTACATATAAATGATGAATATAATTATGGAATTAAAATATAGATACCTATCATTTAGTTATAATTTCATTAATATGACATAGAAATGAAAGTAGCGTTCATGCGTTGGTACGACTTACTGTATCCATGAACGGTGAATTTCATTTATTACCTATAAATGATTATGTAATATTATAAATACATTTATATTCTGGATATATATGATATATATGATATCCAAATCAATAAAATAATTCTGGATATAATGAACCTTTGACCGCACGAACAACATGTAATTGTAAGAAGTCCACTTTTGACTTAAGAACCAAATATCAACAAAACAAACATTATTAACGTAAATGATTACATAATTTTTGTAACATGGTAATAAGTGATATAAAAGTAATAATGAACTTGAAAAAGTTTATTAAGAATGTATAAATTTACTCAAGTTTATTATTCAGGATGTTAATGAATGATCAAGTCAAGTCGGACCCGAGGTAACGGACTTCGTCTCAATCTCCTTTCATTGAGGCATATTTCGTTTTATACACAAATTTATTTTTTTATGGTGTATAAACCCCTTTGAATTTTACTTTTATACAAAAGGAATCTCTTTTTTACGAAATGTATTACTAAACAACAAAAAGGAATGTTTCTTTTAACGTACATAGTGACAACGACATTTTCCGTCTCCACGAGTATTATTTGGTCTTTGGCTTCCTAAAGAAGCCTTAATGTTTTTAAAATTAAATAAATACAATATACTATTTTATGTATTTTGGTATTGAAAATGGTTTTTATAATGTATTTTTTATGTCAATATATTTATGTGATATATTGTGAGCAAAGTGTGGAAATATTTTCTTTCCATTATATTTGTTTTATGTCTTATGATTTTATAATGGTACTTGGAAATTTGAAGGGTGGTTACGTGATAAACCATATGACGGGTGGTGCCGTGAATACCAGAACGGGGGGTTACGTTATAACCTCCAATGCATTGGGTATAGAAGTCAGCCGTATGGCTAATCTATTTAAGTATGTGTTGAAGTCGACAGTGTGGTTATTCCATTTATGTATGTTTATGTCCCAAGTTACCATTATATGTTATGTGATATTTATATGGGATTTATGGTAATATTTTGGTTACAAAAGGGTAAGTAATGATCTTTTATTCAGTGAAGAGTTTTTACTACTTCATAAAGGTGAAAAGTATTACTTTGATAAAGTATATATGGTTTACTTGTTGTTTTGAAAAACTAACAGTTTTCATTCATTGTGTATCCCTTACTGAGATTTTTAGGCTCACCCTAAGTTTTTTTGAATTTTTTTTCACATGACTTAATGTGGAATAGGTTCATGGATGGGATCAAGGGAAAGTCATGCTTTATAAAAGATGGAACTTGAAATGTTTCTTTTTAAGAGATTTTATTCTATGGAAATTTAGTAGAAGTGTCTAATTTGTAATCTTTTGAGATGTAATAGTTATATCCTAATTCTATAAAACTCTATAGTTAAAAAGATCCTCAATGTGAATTATTCATTTAATTCAATATTAAGTAAGGTTTAAGGCAGCGGTTTTATATTTATTGTCGAAGGCTCGTCATCCATCTGGTTGTGAGGGTCCACACCATGTGAAACACCCCATGATAAAGAGCTTGTACGATGGTTGTGGTGTCACTATCTATCTATATGTTATTCCAATCTTATTTTCATTATGATAACAATGGAAATAAAAACATTGTTAATATATTGTTCTATGGGTGACCTGAAACCACACATACCGTAGAAATATCCAAAAATATTCTCATTGTAATTCATTCACAGTACTCTATAGCCAATGTAGATTGGGGATCCTTTTGAGGCACCATCCACATTTATTTTAATCCATCCAGATAAAGGGGGTTTCTAGAACAATGCCATCATAATATTCATTGAGTTAAATATTCCATTGATTCTTATCTAATGAAGAATAATAATATCCTTAGAGAAGTTGAGAAATGTCCCTATTTTGATCTTCTAGAATCCTTGATATAAATGATGATATTTACCTGATATGCACAATGATAGAACGTATTATTGTTGGGAATGATAAAATTAATCTCATACTAGATGATGTGAATCTCTCGTTAGTGGAAGAAACAAACATTTTTTTAACATGTATAGAGGAATCCATATCAGTGCACCTTTGGATATAAAGATGAATGGTGTTAAAACTAGTCCATCTGAGATCAAAAATTTCAAATATATATTTTCATAATGTGGAATTAGTATTATAAGACAAGAACATGTGGTCATCATCGTCTCTATGGTGATTACACATACGACATTTAGAAAAAAGTTGAATACCAAATAATTGAAGATAAAAATCATTGGGAACTCTATTATAGGATATTCTCCAAACCACAAAGAATCTAGAGGGTCAAACCCATAGCTTGATAGAGATCTTTATCCATGAAAAATCATGGATTATATTTCTGAATTTATGTTTATAGTAATGTTTAATGTTTAAAACACTATTATTAGCCATTTCCAAAACCAAAAAATAATTTTTGTTGATAAAAATAGTAGTTTGTAATAATAGTATTGATGAAATTAGGTAAATAAATAATTAAAAATAATATGTAGTCATTTATGGATATATTAATATCAGAAGATAAAATCATCGAATTAGCTATATTTGAATGAGGGTAACCATTCTAATTATCCAACCAAAATCCCAAATAATATTCCTTATTAACAATCAATAATGTGTGATACATTCTTTTAAAAAAATGTGTGCTTGAAGGAATAAAAGATAAATGAGTCCATCTATAATGTCATACCTCTACTTATATTTTTATGAAATAATTTTCTTGGAAAATTTGATGATAATTACTTATTGTTTATAAGGTTTCACATGATTTTATCTTGAATGTATTGATTAACGAGGAAATGGTTTATAATAATGATGACCCCAGTGTCAAGGAGTTTACAAAAATTATTCCGAAGGATATTTACAAGTTTCCTCTAAAGTGTACTTCCACCGTATAAAATGTCTTCTATTTTACTGTTAATATATTTTATTAATTCAATAGTCCATTTATAAACCATCATAGACTATCCCATTTTAGAAACAATGGGGTATTTGACATGACAAAGTTGTTCGGACATAGATAAGGATTTTCTTTTCCACATAGAGTGTTCATTATTAATATATTCAACTATATTTGATACTTAACTACTTTTAAAATTTACAATAAATATAGGAATTACATGGTACATGAAAGGTAGGGATCCCTCTTTTATACAATGGTCATTTATAATATTATATTTTCTAGGTATACGAAATATTTTTCCAATAAAAATGAAATATATTTTTCATTTTATGAATTTCCCCTACACATCTTCATAGAGAGAGAGGAAATCTATGAGATTCTGAATATTATTTGTATGCCCTCAATTGAATAAATGAATATCATATACATACAATAGATGAGAGGGAAGAATCTGGTTTTTAATGGAAATTATGGGCTTGATTTTACATTGGATAATGATTTTAAAATAATTATAAAAAAATATATGAATAATAATTTTACGTATATTTGTTTATAATATGATTAAATTTAATATTAGGAATAATATGGGTACATTAATAATAATATAAATGAAAAGTAAGAGGTTGTAAATTTTTATGTTGCTTCATAGATTATATAGTTTTAAAAGTGGGATAAGACATTTTGGTATGATCTTCATTGATTTTAAAAACATCTAGATTGAAGTTATGAATGATCATTTGAGTTTTAGTTTTATTTTTTGAAAACCAGTGGGCTTCAATGAAAGAGTGAGTGAGGAGTGGGTTACACCTTTTATTAGTTAAAATGCGTTTTATTTTTGTATATATAGAAAACTTAAAAATAATGGGAAGTCAATATCATGGAATGTTCCTCCAAAATTCAGAAATAATTTAGTGGGGAGGTATAAATTCATGAAATACATCACCCACCCATTCTCAAGCATTTTATAAACACTTCTGTGTTTTTTCCTTCCCCGTTAAGATGATTTAATCCTTTTTATTTTTTACTAAGAGAACATGTTTTAACAAAATTAGTTTATCAGTTCTACAAGAAAATAAATTGTTTTTTGATATATAAATTTTACAATGTTATTCTATGTGTTATTTATTATAGGTGTTCATATAACAAAATTATTTGATCTTATAAAATAAATCTCATGAAACTGAAATTTGTACTTATATATGAATAATTTCCTAAAACTAATGTTATTTTATAAAGCTGTATTTTTACCTATTCACCGAAAAAATTCACTGGTGATAGAAAAATAGTAGGAATTAATCATAGATCTATATTGACATTCTAAATTAAAAAATATATTTATTTTTTAAAATTTAAATTAAAGAAAATTTTTAAATTATATTTTATATAATTCATTAGATATAACAAGAAATTGTTTTTATAAGAAAATTTTTTTAATAATGCAAGTTGTCTTTAATATTATTTTTTATAATACAATAATAACTATATCATTAATTGAATAATATTTATATTTTATTAAAATCGATAATTAATAAATAAAAAATATTCTTTTATAGAAATAAAAGTACAAAAAAATATAGATTGTTAATTACTATACAAAAATGACTCTATTTTTGTAAAATAAAATTTACATATAAAACTATATATAATTATATTTCATGATTTGATCACACATATTTATACCAATTATATCAACAGTAATGATTTAATGGTCTAAAAATATAATAGTTTCATTTTAGATCGATGTTGTATGTAGGGAACAATATTGAACTCATTGAAAAAATAATAGTAGAATATATGGCCATTACACTACATCATATGAGCCACCATTTAGTTCAAACATATCATGCAATTTATTAGTTCTGTGAAATCAACACATCCTACCTTCTATATACTCATCGTATATGTCCTGATGTTTGGATTATCCACTTATCAAGAATCAATTCAACATATGATCATCATAAATTACAATTGAATGAGACCCTATCAATGGATCGTCATTCAAGAATTATATATTACACTGATTCTTCATCTATTATATTCTCATTATCGATCTTATGATCAATACTGTGAGAACTAACTAGTCTTATATCTTTTGGTCAACTCATCCAACATCAATCAATACTTGAAGCATTAGACTCTTATTAAGGACAAATTCATTCTTATAGTACTAAACTATATATTCTACCAATGCTCCATAACATGTTTACTCCAAAACATCTAGATGATTTAGAAACATTCTAACCTTCTAGGGAAAAGTATTTCTTAAATTCACCCATTATTGGAGCACTGTTGGTCTTTCTATATTGTTATTTTCCACCAACAAAAGGGAATCATATTATCATATAATTATGTTCATGTAAAACATTAGGTGTTTATAGTTTCCAAGTTTCTGTATGCAATGACATTAAACATTATGTTACACCTACATTAGCATTTATCTTAGGTTAACTCATAAAATTCAATCCAGAATCTCATTATATGTTTTAAAATGATTTAATAGTTCTGGTTCCTCAATGTTATCTATTACATAGACTCTATGATAATATTCAGAACATTATAAAGGGAATTATCTTTTTGTGTGGCTAAAATTAAAAACAATCATATTTTTTAGAAGAAACACAATTCTTATATTGTAGGTCACCATGAATTAATCATGAATGAATCATGGGGTCTTCATTAATTATTCAGTTAAATTCATCATTATGATCATCCTAGTTTTATCCCATTCAAATGTAAAATTTATGGTTTTATTTCATGAATCACTTTAAATTAAAATTAGGAATCCATAAAATTAAGGATACTATATAAGATCAAACTTAATATAATATATTCATGCCATTCTTGGAATAATTAAAGTGTATTGAATGATTTACTCTACATAAATGTCATTCGACTACTATTAAATTCATGTTATTATTTTCATTCATGAGATCGTAAAACATTTTTAATCATATTCTAAGTATGTATGTGTTATTATAAAATTATTATCCCCTCATTAAATACTATAATCAAAATCTTATTATGTGGATCGATCTGATAGGTATGTTCTTACATTGGATCAAATCATAGTGGTATTTCAAAAATTATATGGAAATCCTCATGTGAGACCCTGATCAAGAGGGAATCATCATGAATAAAATCATTATAATGAATGAGAATATCCTTTGTTTTATCTATATTAAATTACTTTTTATTTTCACTCTTTCTAATTCTATTATGTAATTCAAACTTTTGATATGGGAAATTTTCCATATCTTCATGAATTTCCACAACCTCCTCACTAGGTGTGGTTTCTAGGTCCAACAACAGTCCAAGACCATAAAATGAAATGGTATTAGTGAAATTATATAAATAAATGTTTTCCCGTTTAAATTTTTTTATTTATTACATGTGTATTGTTTATTTGAGAAAATAATAATGATAAATGTTCAGTTTAATTTGGTGGAATTACGAACCATAAATACTTGTTTTGATTTATTTTATATTGTGTCTATATATTAGTTCCAAAAATTATATTGGTTATAATATAAATATAAAACTATTATTTAAAAATAATAATTTTTTATGACCATCCATGAATGTTGTAATGTTAACTGAAGAAAATAATTATTCATTGAGGTGATTAATAAGAATAATTTAGATAGATATATAATTATTCAAGATAAGTGGTGGGAAAAAGGGTGTATATATATATGACATTTATTATAAAAACAACACTCCATTATGTAAATTATTCATTAGTTATCATGAATCAGTTGATTAATTAGGTTCATAGAAATTATATGAAGAAAATTAAATAAGAGTGTTGTTTTGAAAAAATCACCCCTTTAATTCACATACTTGAAGGATCCCTTATGTGCCTTTTTATTGTAATTTTTTGAGACTAGAAGTTCCTGGACATGAGGAGAGTGAAGTGGATAAATTTTGTAAGTTATTTTTGGAGCTTCTAGACTTGTGAGTATCAATTGGGTGGGGCAGTGTGGTTTGTATACTTTTGGAGAGGTGTTTTCAAGTGACTAAATGACTATTATTTTATAATTAACACGAGACACAACGAAGTGGAATTAATTTCAAAAAATTGGATTATAATTAATGATATAAAATAAAATTATGGTCATGTAACAATTCAATATAACATTCATTTTTGTATTATTTAGGTATTTGAAGCCACTATCCTTTTTACTTTAACATGTTTCATTATTTTACTTATACTACATTAAATCCTTTTTTTACCATGTTTAATTTTAATGTCTAAGGCTAAGAATGACCATATAAACTAATTCTGAGAATGACCATATAAATTAATTCAGAACCTATTAATACAATTATAGAATCAATTTTACAAAATATAATTAATATAATTTGTAAAATGTTCCTTAAAAACAATCTCGTTGATGATATGATAAATTTGGTTTTATGGAAACAAATGGTCAATATTTCAAAAAATTTCCATATCAAAATACAAAACAGAAATTATTTAAATGAAAAAAACCGTGTTACTAGATTTATTTTTTAAATAATCACACTTATAAAAAATTTATAATATATTTTATAATTATAAATTATTTAGTTGAAAATATATGTTTTAGTTAAATGCAATATTTTTTACTTTTTATCAAAAAACAAAAGTTATCAGAACATAAAAATATTACCCTAATGAAAATTTTTATATCCATATTTACAAAATGATGTTTATTTTTTAAATATATTTTTAAAATTTATCAACAAAAATTTCAATACATGTTGCATGCAATTCGGAGAAAATATCTTTGTAGGGAAATATTATTTCGATGATCAAAATATCATTTATTCTTACCATAACCTATCAAACATGTTAGATGAATTAAAAAACATTTTGAAAAATATATAAAATATAATTTTCATGAATATCATTCATATATATTTATTAATTTAATTTATTATGAAATAATATATATTATGTATATAAAATTAGTTTTTAAAAAAACTTATTTTATGTCCATTATCTCTTTATTTTCAATTCTAATTATTTGTTAACCGATGAATTATTTTTACAAAGATGCTTAAACTATATTTTCATAATTTATTTAATGTCATTAATACACTCCATTAGAATTTATATTGATGACTATAAGAATTAAATAATAATATTTGTCCTTTTAAATGCTTGGGGTTATGTGTAACCTAAGTTATTAAAGAGATTAAATTTAAAAATAAGCATACCATAAATTCATGGGGTGTTATATTACCCACTACATCAGTAAATTTCATCTTCATAATTTTAAATTTCTCATTTAAAAATATTTTCCAATACTTAAAATTAATTTATGGGTAATCCCACATCATAAATTGGGATAATAAAGCATCCTACTAATGAGATGGGAAAAGAAAGGTGAAGGTCACCACACAAATAAGTTCCATTATAAGAGAACATTGTCCAGAAGAGAATACGTGGAAATGGAAAACAAAAAAAATTAATCTTATTATAATGATTGATATATACCATGGACACTATAATGTTAATACTAAGAAAACATTATGTAGAGGTGTAAAAATTGTCATTGATATTGGTAAAATGATGATAATAGGAAAACATTTTTTATTCAAGACCCATTTTACTAGTGTTTATGAAATATTTCTCTCTAAAATAATTTAAATAATAATTATTATAATAATAATTAATTGATAAATTTCTATTTCATAAGAATATTCTTATCAATTGGTTTTCCCTTTAACCATTTCTACTTAAACTATGAGAACATGCTCCATCATATGGTGAAGGGATTTATAAAGCCTTATACAAAGTTAAATATATTAAATTTAATAAATTGTTATCCTTATAACCATTCCAAAATATCTATATAAGAAACATTATGAGTAAGCTTACTGGATTTCAAAAATTAACATATCATTAATCCCTTCAAATAAAATGTGGTAGCTCTTAATTGTTACATACCAAATATGTGAATACATTCATCATGTATTCTCTTGAATCATGGTAAGAACTAGTGATACCATAAAAACATATTGAAACAATAAATTATAATTTATACCTTATGTAAAACACAAGTTATTAGTTATTTTCAAAAAATACTATAAATTCTGGCAATGATTCTATAACTACTTTTTCAATGAATCATTAATATATTGTAAGTTATTTTTCACTACATAAATTTTCTTCATGATAAAAATCTATTTATCCAAACTTCATGGTCTCAAAATCCATAATATATTATGGTTTATATTTTTCTTATCCATTTTCTATAAAATTACAACTTTCTACTAAACACATTTCTTTATACCATTAAATACTTGTTCTCAATTCCTTTTTGAAATATTATTAATGATGAATTCTTATATATTTTATAATTACTATGATGATAATTCCATACAACATATTCCATGGATCCAAATCTAGAAGCAGAAAAATATTTCTATATAGGTTATATAAAAAAACAATCATAACCATAATCCCTTATCTCCTTCTAAGTTATATTCCCTTGAATATTTTTAAATTTGTTTAAATGATGCCTCATCTATATAAATTTTATACATTATATATTTTCAACATATTTCATTTTTTTGAAATCATGATCCTAGTATCCATTCTCTTCACATATGTATCAATTTATCATTCCTATGTGGAAAGTATTGGATTGTTTTATTCTGTAATTGTCACTAGTGGGAGAATAATTTTTTATGTTATTCCTTTAATCTGTATTTTTCTACAACATTCCCTACTTCTCTAAATATAAATTAAATTAATAGGACATATATAATTATTTCTATTTCTTAACAACACAATAGAATACATCTTCCTATGATGATAATTTTTGTGATAAATATTCCCTTGTGGGGAATGAAATTATAAATTCAAGAGAAAAATAAATCACACTCCACGAGGTATGTATGTATTCTAATGAATTCCATAATAATATTTTAAAATTTTCCCCACACATAAAAAACCATTCATCCACCTATAGTCTCAGAATGAATAATTTTTTTTTCATATATTATTGTATTTTAGAGGGGAACTATTTTTCCATGGAAACATCCTTAAATTAATATATTATATTTTTTATATTTCATCATCATTCATAGTGGTTTGAATTAATAAACACCATTCACGTACATATCTGAAGAGATTTTAAACATTCATGTCAACCATCTCACTTTCTTTACTTTGAAAATAAATAAATATGACCTCTAATGAATATATCCATTTCTCAGATATAAATGAACAGGTTTTCCCATTCAATGATATATGTTGTTTTTTCATGAAAATGTATATTATTGTTACACTACATTATGTATCAGAACGCACCATATAGAATTGATTATTTCTCCTAACCTAGGCCAATTTTGCAAATATTGTCATAATTTTTTCATCTCTAATTGTTGTTCAATCTCCCTCTTAATAACCATTATTTATCCTAGTATGGGTGTAATATAATATATTATGATCATTTATATAGTTCCCATTCCATTTAATTCGATCCATTTCTAAATAGTGGCATACATTGTATTAGATCATAAAATTATTAAATATAATGTGTAATTTAAAAACCACATAATGTAAAATTATATATATATATATATCATAATCTTAGATTATTTGTATATATTTAAAAAATTATTTAATGGGCTGTATTTATAAAATATGTTTCCAATAAATATTGTCCTTATGTTTTATACTAAATATTATTTTATACCAATTATAATGACCTAACCTCTAGTAGCCCAAAGATGATGCATTAGTTTATTAAATAGGAAAAAGAGACGAGATATCACATCCTAAAGAACTAAATAAATTATTATTAGTTGTAAATTAGAGACATACAAGTATCCGGATTTATAATAGGAATATAAAATAAATCATAATATATAGCATAATAAACATCTCGCAATACCTTAAGTTATTTTCCTATATTTGTTCTTCACGTCCTGGGGGAACAAAACATAATAATTGTGAGCCCAAATTCTCAGTAAGGGTTGTGTACAACAAATAAATTATGAATAAATAAAAATAATCAACATTTAATGGAAAATAATTGATCACATGATCAATAATATAATAACTGATCATAATATCACTGGAATAATGGATGATAAAATAAATCGAAATAAATAATCGCATCACCTTGAAACATTACCATGAATATTAAAACTAATTGATTGATCACATTGAATAAAAATAATGTGGGAATATTTAATTTTAGAAAAATTCACAAAAAATACATATCATATATATAGTTAAATTTAAGGATAATTCCATTTTCTAGATTATGTTTGGGGATAAAAACCCATCTGATTTATGTAACATGTTATCCTCATGATACTGCTGATCCATTGAGGGGCTTACAATAACTTTTCCTCCACCCATATCATGCATATCCTGGAAATTTCTCCAATATAGAATAAATTATTTAATTCATATTTTTTTTCTTATAATAAAATAGCCATAATGAGTAAACGATATTGTTTTAATATTATTTATACATTTATTTAAATAATATTCTATGTAAAAACTGAATGTAAAAACAATCTATGATTTAGGGAATAATAAAATGAATAAATTATTTGTATCGAAAGTAAATCCTAATAAAAAAAGTGGAAATAAAACAATATACAATAAAAATTGATTTAACACATTATTTTAACATATCAATATCAAAGAAGAAGAAGTATAACCCAATGTTTTGAAATTGTATTAGGAAATCCATTAACACTTTATAATTAGTCAACTCATATGATGTATAAAAGTAATATTTAATAAATAAAAAATTGGATAAGATGAATATAATTAGATTTATGAAAATATATATAACTGGTAATAAAAACATTAATCTATCTAAATTATTCTTGAATAAGGAAAATATCTCATAGATGTAAAAAGTGAGATGAGAAAACCTTACTTCAAATTTCTTATTAGATTCATATACATTAGAATAATGTATAATGGATTAAATAATTTAATAATAAACTATTATTACATTTTTAGTTCATTCTGTGATAATTTTATAACATATTATGAACTATTAACTTATAATATTTCCTAATCCTCACTATTGCAGGTCTCTTTATTTCGGGATTTCATGATTGGATAATTTTTGTACAATTGTGGAATTTCATTATAAATGGAAATAAAAATATAGAATTGAAATTATATTTTATTCATTAATATCCATATTTTAAAATGATCCCATTAATAAATTTCATTTCATATCAAATGATGAATCATTTGAAAAAATATTAATGATAGATATAGAGTTTAATTTTGGTGGTTTTTTAACCATCCAAAACTGGTTCTGTTTTATCTAAATTAAGTCTATAGTTTATTACTATAAAGGTAAATAAGAAATAAAATACCAATTATGATCTTATTTTACATTAATAATTTCTTTAAAACAAACCATAACAGAAGTAATGGAGAATGGAAGAATCATTATTTGCAGAGGTGATTAATTGACATAATTTAGAAAGTGGTTTTATTCCACTGAATAAGGGGAGGTAGTAAAAGGATTATATATTATATATTATATGACTAACATAAAAGTAAAATTTATTCATGATTCTATTTTTATCATGAACTTAAGTATTAATGGGGTGAGGTAAGAAGAAAAGAAAATAAGAGAGGTGTTTTTTGAAAATTAACTCTTTAATATCACCTCCTTGATGGATCATATAAAGACTGTCGAATGTGACTTTTTTAGACCTAAATCACAAGGAAAGTTTGTGACTAAGTACTATATGTTTTTTATATAATATATAAACATTTAAGTATTTTTAGGAGAAATGGGTCGGTGATGTGTTGTATTTATACATGATGAGGGGTTGTTTTATGTGTTTAAATACTGATAATTTTATAATTAAATCCAACTATATTGAGGTATAATTAATTTTCCAGGATTTGGAACATAATTATTAATTTAATGGATGTTGAGGTTCTAGAAACACTTTATAGAACCATTTAATGTTGTATTTTTTATGTATTTTAATCCATTACCCTTTTAACTTTAACATGTTACATTGTTTTTCCTATACTGTAATAAAACATTTGCACCACAGTAAATTTGAATGAATAGGAAAATACTGTAAAATATAAGTTTTATATTCTAATTCCCAATATATAATCAATTTTACCAAATCCAATTCAACGAATTGGTAAAATGAGAATGAAAATTATTCCTACAAAAGAGATGATCCAATAGTTTTTAAAGACAACATGATCAAAATATTGAAATGTTTACACATAATAATTAAATATACAAATTATTCTAATAAAAAAATAGTATTAATTGATGTATAATTTTTCTAATTATATATTAGATCCTATTTATTATATAATTTAATAGTACAATGTTTTTAAATGAAAATTTAGTTTTCAATTAAAAGGTATTATTTTTAAGATCTCATAAAAAATAATTCTTATAAAAAAATACCATAAAACTAATGTATGATAATTATGATATCCCAAATTAATAAATGAATATTATTTTTTTCAAATAAAATTTATAAAAGTTTCAAAATTATTGTTAAAATTGTTATTCCATAAAAATATTGAAATTTTTTATTTTTACAAAATAAGAACTTTTTTTAATTTGGATTTATTCTTACCTTAACAAATAAAGCATAATGATTGAATTTAAAAAAATTATTGCATATATTAGATGTAAATTATATTAATATATTTCAATGGTATATATTAATTTAATTATTTAGGATAAAATATTTTTGTTGACCTAAAAACAATTTTTATAAAAACACATCCTTTATATTCAATATGTTTTTATTTTTATGTCTAATTAATTTTTAGCATTTAATTCAATTCATAATCACTTGTAAAAATAAATTTTCTATTTAGTTAATCTCATTCATTATCTCTGTTTCAATGGAAATTTTATCAGTATCTCAATTAAATAATAATAATTAATCATTTGTTTAAGCTCGGTGTTTTGTGTAACATTAGATATCGAATATTCCATATATAAAAAGTGGAATTCCAAAAAATATTGGCGTGTTAGACTAAGTGCCTCATGAGTTGTAAATAAAATAGGGTAAGTGCTACATTTTTATAAGGTAGGGATATTAAATTTTTATAATTACATGAAATATTCAAATATAAATTATGTAATTATAATTTAATGAAAAAAATGGAAAATTTTTAGAATTTAGTACATAATAATGCTTAAATACGTTAAGATAATAAAATATAGAAATGTTTAGGTTTTATATTAAACAATATATTTCATTTTAACCTACCCATTAACTCATTAAATATTTTACTATGTATAGACATTTTGTTCAGTCTTTATGGTTCTTAAATTTACCTCTAAAGATACAAGTGGCTAAAAATTGTCCATTGATGATATTTTAATACAATTTCCAAAGAATATTTCAAATTTTATTGGTTTTTAAATCATTTAATAAAATATATTTTTTCATATAATTTCATTAAATTATTGTTTGGCATTATTTAGTTAATATGACTTCAAAAACATCAAGACTGAAATGAAATTTTATTTTTATTATATTTATTATTAATTATACATTATAAATATATATATAATTTGTGTCATCACACAATTAATCTAAAAAATTTTAATTTTATTTTTTAATGAATCATTTTCATTGATTTATCTACTTTTGAAAAAATAACGTTTTTATCATTGCATAAGAAAAAAATTAAAAAAATTACTTTGATAAAAATATGTTATTAATCATAAAAAATAAATATTTTAACTGATCCCATCCTCTTTTTATTATAATGAAAATATATTAAAGATATTAAAATAAGAATAATTACCTTTTATTTTTTATTATTTAATTGAAATAATAAATATATAATTAATAGTGTAAAAAGGTACAAAAATGGAATAAATTTAATGTTAGGAAATATATAGTTTAATTCAAATCATCCATTGAAAATATTAATGTAAATGTGTAAAATACAATAATTATTTTTATAACAGAAAATAAAAAAATATAATAAAAATATAATATGTTTATTCATATGTAGTTTAAATATATTTTAATAAAATTGATCTTATGTTACATTAAATAAAATTTTGAAAAATGTAAATATTAAATTAATTAAAAAAATTAAATGATAGTTTCTAAAAAATTGGTATTTCACAATTAACTCAATGATTAATATTTTCAAATCAAAATCATAAAAATTATATCTAATACAATTAAAACATGACTACATAAAAACCAATATTTCAACATTATGGAATCTAATTTCAAAAATTTGGTTTAATAAATTATAATATCCACAAAAAATGAAACAAAGCCCATTTTTTAAGAAATCCCCATTTTGAGCGATAAAATTCATTTACTGAAAATAGAGTAAATATTTTATGACCTTTAATCAATAAATTTTCACTTTATAAAACCATTTGAAATATTTTTATATTGTTTTTATTCGTCTCCATAACCTCTAATCGAACAACCAAGTTATAAAAAACACATTTAAATAATATTATATAATGGTTTGTTAAATATCGGGTTTCTGTGTGCAACACACAATCATAAATATAGTTTCATTAAATAAAAAATTAATCCAAATTCCAAGATTATTATTTGTTATACAACATATAGAAATTTTTTCCAATAAATTTTGAATATCATTTTCAAAACCAAATATAACAATGTAATGTAGTCAAATATAGATTTTATCAGGAAATTTATTAACTAGTATATGACTAGGAAACATATTATTCATATATCTCCATAAAACTCATACGAGTAAATGAGTTTATGGGAACATACCTTTATATATGAGTTCTACATTCAACCTGAGAATCAATATAATTATCTTTTTTTTCACGAGATTGATAAATTCCATTACCATTTGAATATAAAAAATGATAAGATTCACATATCTAATTAATTTCAACTCTACAAGAGGAATTTCATCTATGGATGTGAATCAACTTGAACATAATGAATTTTTCAATCCTAAAGAACTAAAATCATGTTTCATTCATCCATATGATGAACATTCATTTCTCCTATATAAAGTTGAATTGGTTAATACAGATATTATAATAACAAACATGAGTAAAACATCAAAAAACTTAATCCAAAAATTATCATTACAACATATATAGTTAAATAATATAATATTCATATTCCTTAATAGATTATTTAAAAAACATAATTTTTCCTAGGTAGACTATAAAAAATATATTTAACGTTACCATGGATCACCTTTTCAAATCACATAATAACTATATATTATATATTTACATTTGCAAATAATATATCTCAAAATAAATCATTTCCATCTGGTTGATGGATAACATTCAATATATGTTTCCAAAATATACATTTTCAAATAAATATGTACATTAGAACCATAATAGAAAAATACATGGATGTTTTCACTTATTCCTCTTAGAAATCATTCATTTCTAAAAACCACTATATAATAATCATGTATTAACTTATTTAACCATAATTACAATGAATTATTTTCATAAAAGGTTACATTTATTCTGCATGATTAATAATTGATTAACATTTATATTAGAAATGTCATTATATATTCCAACCATGGAGTTAATATTGCCAAAAAATAAAACACCATGAAATAAAAATTAACTTTTTCTAAATTCATCGTATTTTAGTTTTCCTTGAAATCATCAAATACAAGTCTCATGTGATTATCACTGTTTTCATAATACATAGATTATTTTTGTGAAATCATTAAAAAATACCAAAACATAATTATTAGGGAAATCCATGAAGATTGTGTAATTGATTTTGAAATACCCCCATATCATTATATTTGTTTCCATTGATATCAAATGCTTCATTCTAGCCTTTAAATTAATGATCCTTGTATAAATTAATTCAACATGTGTAATAAACTCTCATTCCCAATAATCATTTTTGAGGAAGTTTCTTTCCACAATTGACATGTGTTAGAAGTTCCACTCTTCCATTATTCTTATTTATTATATTTTTCTTCTTATGGATATCATTTATGATATTCTTCATTAATATACATTAAAAATATAATTCATAGATAATTATATAGTAATATTAATAGATCTTGATAAAATATCATATATATGAAGAACATGATTCTAAAACTTAGTTCCTTTAGAGGCTCAAAATAAACCCAAAAAATAAAACTTCTATCTTAATTTCTATATTAAATATATGTTCAAATTTAAGACTATAAAATATTTTATCATTATCCACATACTCTACAATAGATTATTCTTCATGATTATTTAATGTGAATAAATGCCAAATCATTTCTCCACTTTCAACTAAATAAATATATTTAAAAAAAATATACCATTCAATGTTCCCTATTCTTAACATTGTATTTCATTATATTCATTAGTATTATGGATCAATGTAAAAAATTATCCACATATCCTTTTAATATATATTATTAATAATAAAATTTCCCTTTTCATTAGATAATAAGGGTCCAAATATATTTTCAGGATAATTAATCCAATTTTCAACTAAAAATTGATTAATATATCCATTAAAATATTAATGATTTTTTCACATAAATAAATTTAACATAGGTGAATCATCATGTGTAAAAATTAGTGGATCCACATTAGATGTGAAATTTTAGTAACCCTTAGATACATTCTCTAATATATCATTGATATTATAAACTCCAATACTTGGTGTATTTACATGCTCAAAGGGATTGTTTTTACATTTTTCACATGTGTTAATTCTCTTCCATACACTAGAATAATCTCTGAATAAGGCCATACACTGATTAATCTCATAATCATAAATAATATTGAAGAATAATATAAAAAATTTATTTAATATTGAATATTCTCAATTATCCTAAGGTATTATAATAATTATCATTTTATTTATGATGAATAAAAATCTATTTCCCAAACATCTTTTTAAAATTGATTGCATAAAAACAATTATAATCTATTTCCTATAACCCAGAGTTGTTGTTTAATATATTAAATTATTATTAGTTAAAAGAAAAAATACTTTATTAGATTCTTAGTTTAGAAGTCGTATAAAATTAAATACATACATGATTCTCATATTACAATTGAAATATAAAAAACTATAGAATTAATTTTTTTAATGCATGAAAACTATTCCAAGATTCGTTATTAATATCCAATAGAAAATGCAAAAAAAATATTGCTTAACTCGGATTCTATATATGACTTACGTACCATAGAAACTATCTTGAGAAAATAATTAATAACAAATATGGAAGAGTGGAATATAAAAACACACTCCATTCAATTTGAAACATGATATCAATAGAAAAAAATTTATAATATAACCATATATATTACCTGAATAATGAAAACTAATTTTTTATCAAATTAAATACATAATTCCAAACATCCATTAACTATCCATCAAGTCCTTATTCAATTTATCAAGAAATATTACCATCAATACTTCCCAAACAAGAAATCATTCATAATAAAAGGGAATGCTTAAAAAACATACAATATTAACTCATATGTTTTGACATGATGCATATTGATTCATCGAGATAAAATCAATTATTTTTCCCAATACATTACTTTAAAATCCTAGGAACCCTCTTATATTTTTAATGAACCATATTATTCATTTCCAAAATAACTTGTAATACAGTAATTATATATATTTGATAAAAATAGTTATTATTCCTCAAATCAATGAAATATTTTTTATTTCAATTGATACTATATATAGATATAGAATACGAATAAAAAATCTTCAAAATAGAATAAATGAAATTTTATTCATCCATACCAATGAATGTACAGGCAAGACAGAGAAAATTAACAAATAATGAATAATGGAGTATGATACATAATGTTATCACAATAATATGAATAATCTCAAAATATGGTATATTTCATTATCAATAAATTTTGATTGAAGGTAATTTATTCATCAAAAATAAATTTTTCATTATAAAAAACTACTCAATAGAAGAAATTGGAATAAAAATGTAAAAATGACTAGTTCTAAAAAATTTATATTATAGGAGTAATAAATCCAATTCATAATTATCTTGATTCTGTTATAAAAATAATTCAATTTTCATTGTATAATGTATTAAAAAGTGGGTCTAAAATATTCATAAAAATATATTATTTTAAAACAACTAGGGAAACCTTTAATATAAGAATCAATGGAAATAACAATCATGATTGTAGAAAATTTGGAATGTATGATAAATGTTAAAAAAGATTCCTTTTAAAAAATATAATGACATTAAAAAAATTAATATGAATTCAAATAATTATAATTGTATATAAAATTATATATAAAAAACAAAAACATGGATATTAAAAAAACATTTTTAATAGAATATTGAAAAATTCTAAAGTATGATTTCTAAAAAATCACATACATTTCACTAACATGGAGGTTACTGACTAAAAATGGGATGAAATTGATTATAATGTTGTTAAAACCAAAGTAATCAAAGGAGAATAAAATGTATGAGTTTAAGATGTTATAATTATATAATCTCCCAAAAGTGAATATAAATATAAAAAATCCCATCATAAGATGAATATGTTAACGAAATACCCTATATATTAAATAACATTTTAATAAAAACCACTTAATAGTGTAATCATGAATTGAATAATAGAATAACATAAATATATATTAATTAATGATATAGTATTCCAAATGGGTTGTATGTAGATAAAATAATGGGGAGTAGGTGAATAAGTTGTCGCATGTCACAATGAATTAGAACTGAGAAGCATTTACCCTTTTCATGGGTCTCAGTCTAGTTGAACTGTTTGACCCCCATATATATAAAATTTAAATTTATTAACTAATTTCATAATATCATTTTCATTTATATTAAATTTTTTATGTCCCTTTTATTGAATTTTTTTAATTCATTCATTTTATTATTCATTCCTTGTCAACCACTTAATTTTGTTTAGTTAATTTCTCTAAAACTACATCAATATATTTTCTATAATTAGAGTTATAATGAAATGAATAAATATTGTATATAATGTTTAAAATGTAATGAATTTAATTTTTATTCATTATATATTATCCTATCATCATCCCTTCCTGGTGATAAAAATAACATTAATAGCATTTCTTAGTATAGGTAGTAGTCCATAGGTACACACATGCTATGTTATAATTTTACAATAGAAGGAAGTGTATATTGTTCAATGTTATTATATATTAATATATATAATATTAATAATTTGATAAATATCATATATATATATATATATATTCATTAATTTATCCTATAAACCAGTTAGGTTATATAGAGTTTATAATCAATTTACACTGCTACATGGAGACGGAAGGTCGCAATTTCACAGGAGCAATGTTCTCATTTTCCATAGAATGGTAAAGGGTTTAATAAGGGTTGTGCATACTATAAATAATATATGATGTATATGTTAGACAATTTTTTTACTATATAATCATAATTATAGAATTTTTGAAATATGTGTAATAAAAAACATGATGAAAGAATTCTTTTAATAGTTATACCTTTTCATCGAGGAAAAATATAGCCTACACCTTAAGTTTTATAGGTTTGTTATATGATGAGGCTAAAGACTCTAGGTTATGAGGGGGATGTTTTTAGAGTATTTTTCAATGAATTAATTGAAATCTGTAGATCTTGAGGTGTGAATAATTTTGGATTATTGGTTCCCTTTTTTGTTGAGGGAAAAGACACAATTAGAATTAAAAGAGATTTAAATATATTATAAATTATAATAATGTCACCTAGTAACAGAAGGAATAAATTTCAATGTAATGACTTGATAAGGTAGAAATACCTTCACCCAACTAAATTTAAACATTTTTATGTTTTATTTTTAAACTTATATTTTTTTCACCCCTCTCAATAAACCTTTTAACCCTTAATAGTAGAGAAAAATTTATTATTATTTGAGGGTCATAAATTTACATTTATGGTGAGAATATTCTCAAGAATGGTCCTTGTATGAAATGTTATACTATTTATTATCCCAATTATCATCTTTATAAAATTTATAATCTTTTAATCATTTAATAAAATATTGTCCATCAAAAATATAAAATAGTAATTTTTTAATAAATCTATTAATTTGAATTCAAATAAATTACGTTAGAAATAGAATTTGAATATGAAAAAACTAAAATAATTAAAAACTATAATTAACTATAAAATTATTTATATACTTAAATTAATTCAAAATTTAATAATATATTTAAAAATTTACCATTATTTTTTACAACATGATAAAGTGTTGTATCCACGTTACATATGTATTTAATGAAATTATAACAGACAAAATATTAATAAAAAATTTATAAAACCAAAATAATTTTTTTAATTTTATAAATATTCAATTAAAACTAATCATAAATTTTATTTATCCTAATGGTAATATATTATAGATATTAAAAAAAGAGTGTGAAATATTTTACTTATTCATAAATTAAATAATATAAATCTCATTACCAATCGAATATCGAACTTATGTACATTTTATAAAATCATGGGTGGGTGTGGTGGAATTAATGTTATTATTTCAAATAATCCAATGTTTGGGTGTAATTTTGAGACCTTGTATCCTTGTTTTAACCTTAATTAACTTGTTTTACCCATTACCATGGTGATAAACATTTACAATGGTTAGTATTAATTATAACTAAATTTGAAATTAAAATATTTTAAAAAACCGAACTTTATTGATATAAATATAAAATTAATTAATCATGATTCATTTTCTAGAAGTGGTATAAATTATTTTCAAAATTAATTATAAATATTCCCTAAAAATGTTTGGAAATTGTTTTTTTATGCATAAAAATACTTTTTTTGCAAATATGAAAAAAATTAATATTGATTTATTTGGATTAAATTATATTATGATTAATAAAATCCACATTATGTTGTGATAAAAAATAATAATAGAATGGGAGTTTAACATTACATAATTTAAATCAATGAAATGATTTATATTCGAAAGTCAACAGATATAACTATTCAATTGAATATATATCATTTTAATGAAACTATACACAATTAATCCTTATAAAATAAAAACATGAAAATATAAGGGATAAAATTAATTTTTTCACATAATATATTTGAATTTTTTAATGATTCATAAATTATATGCATAAAATTAAATAAAATATATTGTATCGAGAAATGTATTTTTGAAAATGAAATTTTTTTTATTAAAATATGAGTACTAATTTATTATGAATTATTCAATAAAAATTCATTATATAAAACCATAATATATTTTATAATAATGTTGTTATTTCTATTAATATCATCCATCCAAAAAATTGATTTATAATAGCCATATTTAAATAATATTATTTTTCATTTTTTTCCATGTTTTGTGTGCTACATGATATTCAACATATTGTTTATTTTAAAATAGATGATAAAATATCATTTTTATTAAATATATTTTATTTTATTTTTTTAGATATTTTATATTTATCTATTGATCTATTGTTATAATTATTGAATTAAATTTGAAATGGTTTTTTTATTCTATAATGATTTTGTTTCTATTCATTTCTTGATTTTATTTTTTGTATTTGGTTCAAATGATCATTTAGAAAAATTATTTATGAGATTTAAGGTCTTACTCAGTATGAAATGTTTGGATACCCAATTTTATAATGGTTATTTGAAAAATAATTATATTATATTTAAAATTTTAATCTAGTGTCACAGAACCAAAAGGGGATCTCTTTTTGTTAGGTCATCAAATTTTGTTTGTGAGTTTTTCATTAGGACTAAATTAGTGTTATGTTTTGAGGTTATTCTTTTTTCTAAAACATCATTTAAAATTTCATTAATAAGTATTGTTTAATTAATTGGGATACTAGGAAATATACCTATGTCATATTATGAGTTTTTCATCTCTTGAAAACATATCTACCCTTATTCATGCACTCCACTAAATTGAAATTCTACAGTTGAAAGATGTCACATTTCTTACCTTATACAAGGCCCATGATCATGTATTATGAAAATATTTATTTCCTCATATGTATCATGTCTATCCATGACATGTGAATAAAACAGACACATGATGAGATTTCTCCAAGTACATTTTTTACATAGATTGATATGTTATGAGCTTAGTGAAACAATTTAGGCTTAATTATCCCATTCATATGCATTTTTAAATGAAATATTATTTTACAAGATTTCTATATAACTGTGTTTTGATTAATTATTTTCATTTATGTTATTCTATTTTAATAATAATTTCACCGAGTTATATTTTACTTCTTTGAAAATGAGAATTATCATCATGTTTTATAATCCTTGTTCATAATGATTACTATTTACATTTTCGTAATCATAATATTATATTTCATAACTGATTAAATATAGGTTTATTTGAAGAAGTATTTTTATTATTACATATACCATATTTTTTTTACATCTTTAATTATACTATTATTAACAAAATATTCTTTTATTAATTTGTAAAAAACATTAAAAATGTATTTTTTTATCACTGATTTAGGGTTCCAACAATATATAATTATATTTTTGAAAATTACATTTCGAAATTCATTATTCAAAAAAAAAACTATCTTTAATCCAAAGGTGTTGGATTTCTTTTCAAAAGGGGAAATGAGTTAGTATTATATTATTTATATTTATAAAATTTTATATTTTATTTTTCAAAAATTGTGTTTCGAACAACAATTGTGGTTTTTCACCTAAATGGAATTGTATAATCTCATTACTGCAATACATCTTCAAATTTTTTGTCGACCCCATATATAAATTATGAATTGTGTATGTTATTATTATTTCATAATGTATTATTTCAGTGTATTTATTCATGATGGGTTGTTCTCATTGTCATTTTTTGTTAATGGTTGTATTTAGAGTTATAGAGAAGACGTCACATCACATATGGATTCGTATAGGGTGTTTTGAGAACCACTTTTTTTCATGGGATATTTATTTATTGAACACATATGTCATTAGTTTATATTTTTCTCTCATATATCACTATTTTTTTATCAAAATATCATAGTGATTATTATTTAAAAGGGATTTTGAATATTTTTTTAATATAATGTTCATTTGGTTTTCTATTTAATATTTAAACGTTTTATTTGAATAATGAATTGATTTAGACTCTTTATTTTATATATTTTATAATTTTATGAGATCAAAATATTCATTTTAGAATAATAATATTATTAATTTTTTCATTATTAATTCTATGTAATAGAACTGGGGATTGTTCGTGAAGCATTCTATCAATTTCGAAAATATCATAGATAAAAGGAATTGATACACATTGGATTGGTTTCATCATGGTAAATTTTAGGGATCATTCATGGAGTAATTATGTTATATGAAAGATGGTAAAATATCATGTGATTTTCTATGATAAATTATGTTTCACTATAGTAGGTGTCAATCCATATGATGATATAAGATTTAATCCTGATTTAAAGGTAGTTATGAATGGTTTTTATATTATTTTTCTTTTCAAAAAATATATTTACTAGGGAACATTATAATGTGATAAATCATAACTTGTTTTATTTATCACTGGTTTTTTTGGAATAATTACTCTGCAACATTTTTCATTCCCGTGTGATTTGATTTTCTCTGGTATTTAATTAAAATAGTGGTCAAAAACTCCTACTTATAGACTTTCTTTTAATACTATAGCCTATCATCATATGGAGGGACATTCATGGATTTATAGTTTCATTGGAAAAATCTTCAACTGATGAGGGTTTTGTGTTGATACAGTAGCTCACCTAGAGTATTTATTATTCATGTAATGAAAAATGAGATCCACGTTAGAAATTTTTTTGAACTAATGATCTGTAATTAGGTGATTTAAATTATGTCTCAAAATACTATTATCTATAGTTTTTCTTATGATATGAATATTTTGAATCCATATAAATTCCATTAAATTTTTTTTTTGAATTTAATTCTTTTAGTTAAGTTATTCAGTATTCAGTATGTTTTTTAAAAAACAATTTCTTGAATCACATGTATTATAGTGTATTTATTGAGAGTGGGTCACTAGATTTTATTATAGTGGGGTGAACATTGGAATATTATAGTGGAGGCATGAAATTAATTTGATTGTTCTATATGTAAGTGATAGAGAAGATAGTTTTTTGTAGAATATGGTCTATTTATTCTATGATAATCCCCATTACACTTTTAGGAGGGAAACTCGGGAATATCCCCTAGCAATAAGGTGGGAGGATCATGTAACAATACAATATATTTCTTAGTATCCAATAACTATTTCAATGAATTCCATAAATTTTTATTAAACCGTATTAAAGTAGTATTGTATTATGATGTATTTTACTATCTATTAGTTGTGATATTTTCTTTAAGAATTTACTACTTTCTATAAAATGAAGTTATATATATTTTTCACTATTATTTAATTATCATTTTTTCATTGTGAAACTATCAGTTTTATTTTATTGTTATGATAGTATAGGTCACAAAATGATTATGTCAAACCCCGGAGTGATATAACATATATTATCCAATTTCAGGTTTCTACAAAAATTGTCATTCCTACAAATGATTTGGGGAAGGAGATATCTTATCATAATACTTTTTCAACTTATTTAATGCGGGTGGGTTCCTTTAGACCATCCAAAAATGTTGAAACTATTTATTGTATGATTGATGTTTTAGATTTGTAGTGAAAATGATTGAGTATGGGCCTAAAGATCAGAACATTCTAGATGGTTCGATACTCCTTCAATTTTTTGTCCGTGATAGGGAATACGTCTTGGGGATTCATGAGTTGATAGTTTTAATAGGTTCAATGCTCCATTGGTTTAATGTTTATGATATGGAATGGGCCCACCACATGGTTATAGACTTATATAGTCCCATGCATTAATAATTTTTTGTTGCATTGTAGTTCAAACATGAATTTAGTACCCTATTTGAAAAAAATGTATTTTTCATCTATAGGGTCATCCTAGATCATTACTCCATTGATTTATATCCCATGAATAATCATTATATATATACATTATTTTTGGAGTTAGGAAACCTATCATTTGATGATATTTTTCGACTACGATTATGTTCTTCACTATTTAATATTTCCATTACCTTTATGGTTATAATGGGACCATATTTTTATCTATTCCTTTATGGTTTCTCAAGAATCGTATAAGGTATGTATATTGTCACCCTTATACAGGGATTTCACTCCCATGTATTATATCCTTTAAAGATAACATATTGTTCAGTTTTGATTTCAATGGAATTGGTACATGTCTAGGTGGAACATATTTGATCATAGAGATTATAGTATTGAAATATATTAATGTTAGGGGATATTTTGTTTTCATGATTAATTCACCTTAGTTATTTTATATATGTTCTCTATTCGAATTTTTTGGAATGAATTTTCCTCCATTTCCCATTATGTATTGTGTTATATTTCCCACTAATGGATATTCTCATACCTCGCATGATATTCTATTATAATTTCTAGTTTATATTTTTTATCCTATATTATTTTATATATTAGATAAATCTACATTTATATGTCAATTATGACATAGCCACTCATAATATGTGATATACAAAATCCATGATAGTCACCACCAATTGACAATTACAGAAGAACATGGTATTTCACTCTATGCTTTCGAAAAACTAAAGTGGTGTTTTGGTTGGTCTGGTTGTGTCATATTTAACTAAATGTGGGTATAATATATGGTTGGATTTAAATTTTTTGTTTTTATAACACTCATTTCAGAACATAGTGAAAATATTTCACGTGGTTTTGTGTTTGGTTTAATAGAAATGGAACCTAGTTTTTTAGAAAAGACTATCATATGATTTATTTAAGGGTAATATCACAATATATATTTTAGAGAACATAAATTATCTTGTATACTATAATATGCATCGATATAGACAGCTATCTACGATTTGAGGCAAGGTAATGATGTAATTATACTAGGGTCCAAGATTATGGTTATAGTCCAACAAAGTGACAATTTTTATATTAAAGCATTGAAATATTGTATATCAATACATTTAATTTTGTTCAACAACTAGTATATTTTAACAAAAACTGTATAATCAATAGTTTAATGGAAATAGAACACAAATCGTCAATAACCCACGATATATATTAAAAATAAAAACTAGCCATCAAATTGGTGGATATGAATTGAACTAATTAAATAATGAAAATTGTCTTGTTTTCTTGTAATTAAAATTATAATATATCTACTATAAATAAAATAGGAGTCATTTAAAATACAAATGATTTTTTAATGATTTTTTTAAATAAATTATACTTCAACCATGCCTTGGGAACATAGTTTAAAATATATTTTTACCAATTTTATAAAATTTTAGGAAATATTAATTATCAGTTTTAAAATTAAAATACCATAATAATCTTTTGGTCAATTTTCTGTTTTTTCTGATTTTTTTTATTTTTGGATGAATAGTGAAAAATATTGAATTTAAATTAAAAAAAGCCTTTTCATTTAAATGATTTATAATGATAAATTATTTTTTATTTGATTTAGATTTAATATTATAAATATTTAATATCAATTAATCAAATTTATTTCCTTATAATATTTCTCACTTTTAATTTTCTTATAAAATCATTATAAAATATCAAACATTTTTTCTCCAAAAACCCACTTTCTCATAACATCTTTGAGATTTTTTTTAAATTAAAATTGTCAAATTCTGTGAATTGAATTTATAAATACAGATTAAATATTTATAATAATTATTATTTATAATTTCTAATAATGTTAGTGTAAATCTTGAAAAAAAGTTATTTAGAAAATAGAAAACAAAATTATTCCCAATGGTTGATGTAATAATTAATTTACAGGGGTTTTAAATAATATAACAATTGTGGAATCAACAAAAAATATTATATTACTTTATTTTTATGAGTCTATTTTAAACGTTTCATTAAATTCTATAAAATATGCATATTTATTACCACATCCCTTAGAATATAACCCACATAATAAGTTCAATAAAGAAGTGTTCCAAATGGGAACATTCCTTGATTTTAATTTTTATTATGTTTAGGGAAATCGAAAAACCGCATAGGTTTGGTTAAAAAAATTTATTGTGAAATAAAGATGAGACTTTCTAATAATAGTTAGTTATAATTAATTTTTTGATATAAAATAATTACTTAAATTATTATTAAATACCAATGATGTAATTATTTAGTAAATAATAAAACAAAATAAAATATATTATGAATATTAAAATTAAAATAAATTGAGTAGAATTATTTTGTACCATTAATTTTTCAGATGAATATGTCATGTTACATAATTTTTAACATAATATATTCTATTTCAATAATTGTATTAATTTTTTTTAATTTCAAATTTCATGAATAATGTAAAAATTGACATTAATTTTATTTTATAATTAATTATAATTTATTAAATTATTTAAAATTACTAAAAATAATATATATTATTCAAATTTGTTTTTTATTTTTTAAAATTATTATATATGTTATATTAAAATTTGTACTTTTCTTTTAAATTTTTTATTTTGGGCAACAAATAGAAAAATCTATCTTGTAGTGGTTATGGTTAAAACCATGTTTTTATACACAACAAATGATTCTCATAAAACTAATTTTCAATACATATAGTATTTAGAATTTGATAAATAATATTTCATATTGATAATTATGTCACGACCCGCCTTCACCAAGGTGGGAGAAGGGACAGCGGATTTCCAGGCCCTTCCTTCTTCGAGTTGAAGGAGAGATAATGACCACTGAGACCCGCCTTCAATAGGTATCGGAGTGGCGACTAGCACCAACGGTATATAATCACACACAATATGAAAGACATTAACCTTTTTCTTTAATAGGATCAGGATATAAGATAGTAAATCCCAACAAAACCAAATGTGGAAGCAGAGGTAAAGACAATACAACCATTTCCATATGCATGTTCCAAAAGTAAATGATACAAAAGTGGAAGAAAACCCCAAAAAGAAGTACCTAAAGAAAGAAAAACATCAACAACAACTATCCCAACGTCCGATCTAGTACGGCCCTGCACGATCCCTGTAGTCCTCCTAGAAACATGAAAGTAGTTTTAAATACATAGGGTGAGCCTAAAAGTATACTCAGTAGGGAAAACCAAAGACTCATGTTCAAAAGTGGGGAGGCTCTCTAATGCCTTGTGAAAAAAGAGATAACCAAAGCATTTAGCAAGGAAAACTATCCACCCAAGCCTCACCAACGCACACTCCCCAAATAACGCAAGTCAAGTAATATATAGTAATAGAACATTGACGTTTGGGTGCCCCACACCACTTTCCAACTGGTTATTGAAGACATCCTATACATTGATCCAATCCCGCCATTCTCATCGCAGTCCCATTGCCACACCCCGCCCGCACACACCTGGGCTGCAACCACACATCCCACTCGCAATCACCTGTGCCACAACCACACATCCTAGCCACAAACACCTGGTCCACTACCACTACATGTAACCACTCCCACAAATACCTGGGCTAGAACAACCACTACCACACCCGAAGACACCTTTGCCTCACCCCGAAGACTCGTAGGAAACAACCTGCCCACACACACCTGGGCCAACCACCATAGCTACCCTGCCTGAAGAATATTTGGCTATAATGGACCTTAGGCCATCACATCCTGCCTGAAGAGTCTTGGCCTATTCGAGAAAGGGAGCAGAAACGAATCTGATAACCAGCCACTCATAGGAGTGTTGGAAAAAACACCCTCCCCCATAAAATGGGGGTGTTCGGAACCAATTGCTCAACATGGGTGGAAAGTGAATAATAAACATAAAAATTACAGATATATGTATAGTTAACAAACACTGATTCCGCCCTTGGGTTTTCGAAGCCAACCTAAGCATGAACCCCCTGTTACTATTCATTCACAATAGAAGGCACAGTACTCACGACCAAGTCATAAATCATTCACAAAACTAATTCCCCATTTAACTCATTCTTGGTTTCATGTTCAAGTGATCCCATTTATGTAAATTATTTACTACTTGGAAAC